>CM072769.1:34890833-36109166 GCA_036936925.1 Cenchrus fungigraminus
AGCAAGGAAAAACAATCCCACACATTTATCCATTACTTCTTGCTTGGATAGAAAAGGATTGGAGTGGAACGAAGGGTAACTAATTTCCCCTCCAATCCCTCCCATTGCCCTTCAATACACTACTATCCCAACATAAGTTTGTGTTTTCTCACTGTATATCCGTAAATGATCGAATATTTGTTCCCCTCGCACTAACCCATCAATAAGCGCAATCAAACGCAAACAAAATCACCCAAAAGTAAAACTATTCCCCCCAAAATCACTGGTTACTTCTCTCACCAGCCAAATCCGCGCACACCCTGAATCAACCTCACCCGCACATGCACACGCACGCGCTCACCAGGCCTCGACGATGATGCGCTTCCCTTCCGCCGCCGCATCGCCTCCATTCTCATCCGACACAGCCGGCGCCGCCGCCTCCTCTGCCACCTTCTTGCCCCTCTTGCTCCCCTTCGGCTCCGCGACCGCTGGTACCGCCCCGTCCTTCTTGGCCCTCTTCCGCCCCTTCGGCTCAGCGACCGCCGCCTCCTCCTCCTCCTTCTTCTTGGCCGGCACCGCCTTCGCCGGAGCATCCGCCGCCGCACCCCGCTTCCCAACGGCGGCGGCCATGCTCCGCGTCTTCCGCGGGGACACCGCCGCCGGAGCAGCCGCCGCCGGGGACTTGCGCTTGGGAGGCATCGCTTGGTGGGTGGGCTCTGGTTGAATGGCTCGCGTCTCCGTGGACTCGCTGGGGGATTCCTGTTGCGGTAGTGGGAGCGGCGAGAGAAACAAGAAAGATATTTTTTTTGACCCTGAAACAAGAAAGATATTATTATAGCGGGGGGATGGGAAAAGGCGCCAGAGCAGAGCAGTTTCCCGCCAATCCGACGGAGAATCGGCTCATGGGCCTGCAACTGCCGACGGTTGCTCATCCAGCCCACTAGATGGGTAGTTTGATTTGTTTTACATTTTTTCCTCTTCCTTTTGTTTCCAGATCTTTGAAGGGGTGTATTTTTACCCCCACCAGCTAATTTAATAAAAAAATAACTAAGTAAAGTCAGTTGTTGGATCTACCAAACTGACACTTTCTGTCTTTCTGGTGCTATCTTATTGGTACTTCCTATTACTACTTGGTACTACCATCGTTTAGATTTCATTAGATGGATGGCTCGTGCTAATTACATACACTCTAAAATTTCTATGTATTTATTACTTTTTTTATTTGTATACATTTATGTATTCAAAAAATATTTATTCATATTTTTTCATATAGCATAAATAAGTATTTTTAAAAGACAAGATTAAATTTTTTTCTTGAAAATATTGAAATAGTTCATTATGAATGTTGTTTTTTTAGATAATAAAAATATGCTCATACTGTATGTTGATTCTTTATGTATTTTGCGCAATATGATAGTGTAAACTGAATAAAGGTTTGAGAGAAAATGTACATCAATTTTAAAACTGAATCTAATTGATCATTCGCAATTGCACATGTGCCCTACAATCAAAATGTGCGACATCGACAACATCTCATACATATGGCTTGTTTGTTTACTTCCCACACTATATCAGACATTTGTTTCTTGTATGACTAATCTCAAGAACTAAAAACTATCACCCAAACATTGTTAGGTAACATTGTTGTCATTCATGCATGGCCTGCTTGGTTGCAGGACACAACCTGCCAAGCCACAGGGTATATCGTGCAACCAAAATGTGCAATGGCATCACGTGCTACCACGTAATTACATCGTCGTATAAAGGATGGTGACTACTTTGTGAATATTTCTGGTGTCTTTGCTTTGAAAGAGGCAGATTTCTTTGGTTTGGGAGGAAGAAACTATGGAGCTGAATAGCAAGAATCACCTTTCTTAAAAGCTCAGCCCCTTTGCGCTCCTCTCCGCGCTTCCGGGGGTACGTGTCGCGCAGCGCGCGTTAGGCAGAGATTTTCCAGAAACACCCTCCTACTTTCTAGAAATCACGAAACGGTCCAGCAAGTCCAAACCTCACAGAAATCGTGTTCAGAACATTTTCACATAGGACCTTGTACTAAACTTAATTTCCATGCGAAGAAAGAGAAACTCGACATTGTGTTGTTTTTACGAAACAACCCCACATGACGTTTTTCGGAGACACCCTCCGACCACCCCACCTCCGACTATGGATGCAAGCAGAGCGGATTACGGCTGCCCGCCCCGCATCCGCGCCAGCCGCGAGGCCTCTCGCGGGCTCATGCGGCTGCCCGCGTAGCGCCGCTTGCTTTTTGCGGGGTCTGCGGCAGCCCGCAGGCGTCCGCCTGCGCCCTGTGGCCGCTCGTTCGCCGGCCTGCCAACCAAAGTCTTTGTTTGTTGGCTACAATGTGGATGCATAACAATACTAGCTAATAATAATCGTGTGAACCAAATCAGCTTCAGCAAAGTCATGGATTAGAGTCAAGATTAGATTACAGTTAGAAACACGACATGAGACTTAAAAATCCAAAATAAATTGGAAAAAAGAAATAATATCAAAGGACCTGCAGCCACGTCTCTATTTGTTCACTACAGTAATTATAAATTATATTAAATTAACTACAAAACAGTGTTTTTGAGCTAGTAGATCAGCAGTCCTACTAACTTCTTGGGTTCTTCATTTCACCAAGGCCTGCTTCCCAGACATCATCATTTTCATAAACACATAGTGCTGAACCAGATATGCAACACTAGTTTTATGGACTGCATGTTGACTTGAGTTATATTTCATCACCCTCATCTCCAATTAAACATCCATCTATGTCATCATGCGTGATTGTGTCTGAAATAATTGAAATGAATTAGCACACAAGAAAAACAGGATGCTATCCATTCACTTCAGGCTTCAGGTAAGCACACTTCTGTGGTAGGACTAAAGAATGACGGACCGAGTTAATCTGTACCTGTCTGCAAGAGATTACTGTATATCTACGAAATTGGGAGTGCAAGCAACAATCATTAGCTATTCATGACTAGATCACTAATCAATTCACCATCGCAAAGCCATCCACCTCATCTAGGATATCAGCCCAACCTTGAGTACCAGGAGAATGCCTCTTCTAGGATATCAGCCCAACCTTGAGTACCAGGAGAATGCCTCTTCTGGAGTCAAGCAAATTATTCATCAAAGAAAGAAACACACCAAAGTAGGCTACTCATCACCACATCATCCTTTGCATCTTTGAGCTCCCTTTTTAATAGGAATCCTTCTTCTTCCCTGATCAACAGCTAAACTAAAATGTACACTGGACATTTAAGTTTATTTGTGATCCATAAACTTCCAGAACTCAATTAAGCACCTTGAACCAAGAACTAATGTTACTAGTTGACCACAGATTAGAGATCTTATATTTCATGAGCTTGCCCAAGGTGCTAATACATTTTTTGTGCCCACACCTTGACCCAAAGGATTGACTACAACTATTTTACATACCTAATGACATTGGCCATTCAGTCTGTCAGTAAGCACCTCACCTTGACAATTTTCAAATTTTGGACTTCAACTAAAATTCGAAAACTCTTCCATTCCTGTCCAAAACCATACTCAAACCATTTGCTGGAGCTTCTAGTCCACCCCTGACCCAAAACTTTCCAGAGTTTAAATGAAAGATCCTTCAGAATCTAATTTCAAAATAGGATAATGAACAGTAGTCTTCCAATACATATTCATGATTGGCAAATTGGGGTGTTTATAACCAGAGTTTGATCCCAAATTTGGTTCCTTTAAGTTTCAAATAATTCAAACTCTTATTTCTATATTTTTGTCAAAATTGCATCATATTGCTGTTAGTCTGTACCAAGCTCCCCATTATATCTACTTATAAAAGATCTTTCACAAGAATGGAACTACTCTCGCGTATGATGAAAACTCCCCATTATATCTACTTATAAAAGATCTTTAAATCAGCAAAATTGTTGATATATTCTGTCCAGAAAACTAGTTGTGGGTTTGTGTGTGGTATGGGTATTTTCGTAGAAGCTAGCAAGGGGTTAGCATGATACTGTATCTTTTCATTCATCATAGATTGACACAAAGTAGCTGCGTGCATCCCGGCAGTATCTGCAGGAAGTGGCCAAGATGCCGGCGCCCGTTTGTGGGCTCCGGGTGCGGCCTCCAGGGTGGGGCGCCGCCGGCTTTCCCTCTCTCGTTCACTGCATGGCCGCCGGAGATGCGAAATCGACATACCTGGGCGCGGGGAGGGCCGGCCGTTGGCGCACAACATCGCCGCTGCCCTGCTGATTGCTTGTTGATCTTGCGGATGGGGTTGGGGAATCGGAGGGTGAAGAGAAGAGGAAGGGATGTGGATTCGCTGGCGACCATCGGCGGCGGCGCGCAGACTGACGACGACGCCATGGGCGGCGCGGCGTGTGCGACGATGGCGGCGGCACGGCGCCCCTCTCCTCCGAATCTCCGATCCCCTTTCTGCCAAGTGCCGACGAAGCTCACGATTTTTCTTTTGCGGGCTTGCGGCGCCGTCGGGCCCCGTTGGCTGGGCCGCATAGCACCGCAACACTACGCGGGTTTAATTGAAGCTGTCTGCTGGGCTTGCGGCGCAGGGATGCCCAGCGGGCTTGCGGCGAAACCCGCGCCGCTTGCATATATACCCCCGACCTTAACCCCTCCCCCCACCCCACCCGCCCGAACTGGCGAACCCTAACCCCTCGCTCCCCTCCCCCACCGCCCTCTCCTGCTCCACTCCGCCGCCCGAACCCTAACCCCTCGCTCTCCTCCCCCGCCGCCCTCTCCTGCTCTGCTCCGCCGCCCGAACCCTAACCCCTCACTCGCCTCCCCCGCCGCCCTCTCCTGCTCCGCTCCGCCGCCCTCTCTCTCACTCCCCGCGGACGAGCAGCACGACGGCGGCCTCGGCGAGCAGGCGCGGGGCCCGCCGCCGCCATTCCCGATTTCGTGGCGGCAGCGTCGGCCGTGCTGGAGGCCCGCACGCAGTTGTGCAGGGAGAAGACGGCGGCCACGAATGCCGCGCTCGAGTTTTTCAAGCAGCACTGGGACCACTTCCACGTCGCTTGCGACCACGCCGAGGAGCTCATCGAGTCCATCCGCCAGCGTAGAAGAGGCCACTGGATCTGCCTCCATTGTGGTGCCACCCAAGCTCTGGGGCCTCAGCACAGGAGGAGGGAGCAGCGAAGAGGAGGGAGGGTGCGGCAGAAGACCCCGGAGGTGTCCGACGCGTCTTCGCCCCCAACCTCTCTCTCTCTCTCTCTCTCTCCGTCTGTGTCTTCCTCCCCACGTCGCCGCCGCCACCGTCGTACCCCCCACGCGCAACGACCCCGCCACGAACCCTACCTCCAACGGCGGTTCCCTTTCTCAAGATATGAGTCTCTCCCTCCTGGCTCAGATCCCCTTCACCCTCTCTTCCCGTCCCATACCCTAGCTAGATCTGGGATTTTCTCCCTCTTTGTCTCTATGTTCTCCATTCCAAACTATTTTGTTCTTCAAAATTTGTAAATTAATTTGCCTTACTGATCTATAATTGATTGTTGTGCTTGTAGGGGATGGCGTCGCGGGGCCCCGGATTCAGCACAGCGCCGTCCAGATCCGGCAGGCTGTGCGGTCTACGGTAGCTCTGTGGGGGTGCTCCGAGCGCTTGCGGGACGGCGCCGTAAGTGAATAGGGTTTGGCAGACGGCGCCGATAACAAAAGTTACAGGTGCTGCTGCTGCTACTCCGACGGGCACTCGATTTAGACGACGGCGGCGGCTTCTCCAGCCAGGTAACTATCTCACTCCTCCATCTCTTTCCCCTGGATGCTAGGGTTAAATCATTTTCTTGCAAATGTAGTGAATTAGATGATAAAGTCTAAATCTAGATCCAAATCAGGATAAAGGAGGATTACCATGCAGCAATTTATTTATGGATAGATAACATTTAGTTGTAAGTGTTTTTCTCCCCTTCTGTCTTTGATGTTCTTCCACTCCCCTTCTGTCTTTGATGTTCTTCCATGATCTTCGTTGACACCAACGTTTTCCCTTGTGCCTGCAGTGAGGGCCGTCGATTGGAGCATCAAGATATTTAAGCTTCTATAAATGGGTCAGTGCTTTCTTCCATGATATAAAACGTGTGCCTGCAGTTTAGATTTTTGAGAATATTCTTAGAATTAGTCGTTTGGTCATTGTAAAATGGATAATCCCCAAAGACTCAAATGACATGGAAAATTGGAAACTCTGTATTGTGTATGTTCACATGTTTGTCTTAGAAAAAGCTTACCTATTCTCTTTGCTCTGAATTGCACTTACCTATTGTTTCCTGCTAATTTAAATTTGGAAGAGTGTTTGGCTAGGCTCATGTGATGGATTATTTAATTCGCAACAATAACTATATGGCATCGTTGAATTATTCTCTACCAAATTGATTATACAGGGGGTAATGAAAGAGAGGAGCATATGCAAAAATGACTTAGAAATGCTTGGGATGAATTTGATCAGTCCAGTTCACCAGGAAAAAAATTGAAGGTAACTCAGGCAAATCATTGCTGCCTTGCCTAACATTTTTACAATGCAAGATTCCAAAACTTGAAGAAGTAGCTTTCTCTGGATGACAATCAGGAAGAGTCATATGATCTTTGTAAGTTTCGTGAACTTTGCTACTTACACTTTCTACTGATGCTTATGTGTATGTTTTCTGATAGTAAAATTCGTTATTACTGGTTATCGAGGATGACAAGCAAACTGCAAGATAATATATTATGTGCAAATCTGACTTAGAAATTCTGTTGCAGTCTGAGATTAATGAAGCCAAAAATGGAGATACAAGAAAATGGCGGCTGATTTGTTGCAATCATGTTTCTAGCGACGGTTTCACAGCCATCCTTGCTTAGCATATACCTCTAGCGTGTGATACAACAGTCTCTAATGTGAGATGGGTAGCGGCGGCTGCAGGTAGTAGCACCCAGATGTGGGCAGGAGGTCGCCAAACAGGAAAGGTGATGGTCCATTCTGATGCTTCTCTTAGTTCTCTTAATTTATCTGTGATATATCGACAATTACATTCATGTAAGTGCTAAGTTATTCTTCCTTCCTTCCATGTTTCTTTATATGTGTGTTTGTTGCCTTCCACATCAGTCTTTGATTGAGTGCTTATTTCTCTTATTGCCAAAATGATTTATATTAGCGCTTTCCTTTAGTTACCTTGGCTGCACCTAATTCCTAATAATTTAGTATTGCCATAGTACTTGAGTTGCAATGACCTTAATTGCTTCTTTTGGTATATTTTGCTGCAGGGCACAGCTGTGCCATCAATGCAAGTGCATCCGGTGATAAATACATAGAAAGGTTGATTCCACTAACATTTTGTTTCTTAGACTTTTGCTTTTATCAATTGCTTATTGAAAAGAATAACATATATTTGTATTTCTAGGTTTTGCATATCTCCTAACAAACAAAACCACCATGGTGTTGTGCATTAGCCAGCACAGGCCTGACTAAGAAAACAATTCCTTGTCCATGTGCATTTAGCTGCCCAATCCGCCTCTGGATTCACTAGATTCGTATGTAGTTTGGTCTTCTTTTTATTCCTGTGCAATTTTCTGTGTTTGTCCAGAGATGTTAGTGGAGATTTTATTCCTTTGTACCCATACTTTGAGATTATGTTACTCATGCAGTAGCCAATTGATTTGCACAAAAAAGGTTACCAGGCTTTAGTGGTACTAATTCAGATAGGAAATGGTTTAATCAATTATTATTTTATATTCTGATAGAAAATTACAATCTCACAATGCAAGTAAAATCATTTCCTCATGGCAGATGGAATGTAGGATAAGTAAATGAACAGGATGCGCAGGAGAAGGATACATGTGTTGGTACGTTAATTTGCCTAGGTAGTCCCTTTCATTCAGCTAGGAAAGGAAGAAACTAAAGAAATGAAAAAAAACCCTTTGCTTATGTGTATATTTTCTTGTGGCAATTTTATTGCTGTCCACGAGTAGGGAGAAAATAGTCAGGGGACTTGTGAATGCAAGCTATACCATCTGAAGGAATCTCATTTTAGCCTCTTAATGGATTTGAACTCTGAATTTTAGCCCCGCATTGAAACGAATATGAAGGTGTGTTTTTCTGTTATGATGGCTTAGAACTTTTTGGAATCCTGGTAGGGGGTATGCATATGTAGGGCGTTATGTAACTGTATAACTTCTTTTTTCTTGAGCAGAGTACATAATTATCTTTGCTGCTACTGAAGTTCTCGTGGACCACCTGATTTTGGCAATGTTAACATTGCATACATTTGTTCAGAACTGAATCCTGTGGGCATTTCTGGTGTGTTGTTGTGGAGAGATGGCTTGACAGGTTTTGATGGGGTTCCAAATTCCAATAGCATCATCAGATTAATGTGTTGTTGTGTGATCTCAGATACTCAATTACTCAATTCAGGCACAATTGTAGATTAGATTTCTATGTGTATATTTTAGGCTTCTATTATTGCAAAGTGGTTGTTTTCAATGTGAAGGGGCTATCCCTTGGTGTTGTGACTTGATTTAACTCCACATTAGCATAGGCAACGAGCTTCAGGGTGTTACTCCTGTGGGACATGTATGTGTCGTTTGAAATGGATAGTGGCCTTTCATTGCTTTTATTCGCTTATAATTGTTTTGGCACGATAGGGCGCGCAACCTGCGCCGAATGTTCTAGTTGTATATATAGCGCAGAGTTCCCGTTGCATGTTGATGTCCTGGAGAATTCCTACCTACTACGAGCCTGTTTGGAATGGAGGAATAGAAAACATAGGAATGAAAAAACACAGGAATGAGAGATGAGCGTTTTCTCAAAACAGAGGAATGAAAAAACATAGGAAATGAACATGAGGTGTTGTTTGGAATGGAGAACTTTGTAACACAGGAAATGCAACATTATATGATTGATAAAAAGCACTGGACATAGACTGATGATCAGTTAACACATACAACTAATTGTTGTTATTTGTTTTTACTCTTACCCTGACGTGTGGGACCTGCTGTCCATGAGCTCATCTCCAACTTTATCCACCCATCCGCATAGTGGCAAAGGGACATCATTGTTCTTGGCCTCTCAATGTCCCATGGATTTAACTCTACTAATCATCACCAAGGTCTTCTCTTTCTTCCCATGCGGTTTGTACGGCAGCGGCGACGAGTGAGTGCCACAGCTCGGAGCTGCCTATCACTCTACCCAGCAAGATTAGGGCTCTTTTACGGTGGACCATACCACCAGGTAGTGGTATGTAATATATGACTATTTTTGTTAAGGGTAAATAGATAATTTTTTTGCAAATTTTTAATAAATTTGGCAACCTCGGGCCAAGAAAAAAAATCGTTTATGCCATCATGAAAAAATTTTGTTTTTAAAATTTGAAATGAAATTTTTTGTTTTTGAAATTTGAAAAAAAAATTGGCCACCACCAGAGGGAAATGAAAATTTTTGAAAAAAATGATTTTGAAATAAAAATTTTCATTTTTGAAATTTGAAAAAATTTGACCATACCACCAGAGGGAAATGAAAATTTTTGAAATATTTTATTTATGCCACCAAGGAAATTTTGAAATGAAAAGATTTGGAAATTTTTATTTTGAAATTTGAAATGAAAATTTCTGTTTGAAATTTGAAATTTTTTTTTGTCATACCACCATAGGGAAATAAAAAAATAATTGAAATGAAGAAATCATATATTTCGTTTATGCCACCGAGATAAAACTTCCAATTATACCCCTGTACCACATATACCACTCTATACCACAGGTGCAAGTTGTGGTGGTATACAATTAATCTCAGCCGTCAGATCCTTTCATACTGGTCCTTTCCAACAGTGATATAGAGTGGTATGGTCCACCGTAAAATAACCTTGAGATTAATGGCCAGCTGCCTCGGGCTTCTGCGAAGGAGAAGAAAACTAGAGCTTGGAGTAGATTTTTCGTTTCCTGTGAATCGTGAAGATGCTACAGTATTCTAAAGGAAAGGGATGGATGCTTTCCTGCATTCCATACGCGCGTCTAGGATTTGTTTCCTATGTTTTGGTTTCCTTTGATTTTCCTACAAAATTCCTGTGATCCAGACGCGGTGGCTAATAATTTAATTATTATTGAATGTAATATAGATTTTCGTCTTTTTATATTGCTTGAGATTCCTTTTTATACGTATAAATATGTATCTTCTGTCACGAGCCTTCCATCATGGATGATGCTTTGCTACGTCCTAGCAGTTAGTGTTGTAGTATTCATTAACGTATCGGATGATCTCCACACTTTTGTCGATTCGTCCACAATCGGTTCAAGTAGGTATGGAAGGCATCGGGAGATTGCAGAAATGACTGAGATACCACTGCGGTACATAGTCAGCATCTTGAGGAGCTTCTGTAAAATAAGTTGGCTGGTAAAAAATAGTAAATTTGTGGTAAAATGGGATCCAACAACGGGAGCGCCCGTTACTAAAGGTCATTTATGCCTGTTACTAATGTGAGTTTTTCACGTAGTGACCTCTCTACTCCTCGCTATCCACCTTTGTATCCAACCGCCTACGCTAGCAATCTTTGCCGAGCGGGCGCGGCTCGCCATCCGCCTCCCACGCTCCCGCATGCCCTTTCGTGCCGGCGACGACCACCCTAGCACCGGAGGTCTCGCTCGCAGAGAAGATAGGAGGGTCAGTGGCGTGGGCGGAGTGGAGCACCCGAGCTCGCTGTGCTGCAGAGGGCGCACGGTGAAGCAGAGCGAACGCGGTACGTACACAGTACGGTGTCAAAGCCATCTTCAGGAGTGAGAGGTTGATCTCATCGACGTCCTCTGGTGCGGGGGGCTACGGAGGAGGAGGAGGAGGAGAGCAGGACACGAGCATGGAGGCATCACAGTCGTTGATGAAGCAGTTCTGGATGGCGGCGGCGTGACGGCTTGCTCATCAACTTCTGCCAAAATATCTCAGATACTTGAGCTATGTCAGGGTAAATTCTTTTTTGAGCATTGATTCTACTTCCAACAACTGAAGCACATGAAACCACTTCTATTCGATCGATCTTATACTGGTTCCTGGAATACTAAATTCCAAAACTATTACCCTTGACCATAGAACAGGCGTAGGCTTACTGGCATGCATACTATGTTTCTTTAGAATTCTTTTCTAAGTATCCTCTTTGCGATAATCCTAATACCCCTTTAGTTGTATCTCGGTAAATTTCAATTTCTTCAACGAATGATGCTTCACCGAGATATACCAAACTTTGAGGACAATAACTTTTTCGTCTGCAATAGCAGACTAATATCACTACTAGAGAGTAGGATATCATCTACATACATGATGAGGAAAATGTGTTTCCAATTCTTGAACTTTGCATAAATGCAATTGTCCTCGTGATTCTTACTAAAACCCAAAACTTACTTCAGGCGGTATCCCATATATTCTTTTCCTTACATGACAAAACCTTTTGGGTCATACCATGTAAATATCCTCACACTCTCTGTTAAGGAATACCATCTATACATTACGATTCTGAAGAATCATAAAATCTTTACATGAGAAAATATCTCAGCATAACTTATTTCTTTTCTTTTGCATGAAGCCTTTTGACATAAGTTGTGCATCATGTTTATTCTCATTCCCTTTAGAGTCACATATGGTTTTGTAGACCCATTACAGTCCACTGTTTTGACTCTTTTAGAAATTTCTTCTAAGTTCCAAAACATTATTGGTACTCATAGATCTTATTTCATTTTCCAAGACTTTTTCTCTTGGATTCTTTTACTCGGGATTGTTGTTGTTCTTTCTCATATGCGACAATAGTAACTATAGGATCCTAAAGGATAGGTTCCTCATTTTGCTTCTTGTCACTACAGAAGGCACAGGACATTCCATGCTCCCCCACATCTGTGGCAATAGGTTGCCACAGGTGAAATAACAACAACACTAGCACCACAATGTCAGACATTGTTGGTGTAGCTACAACATGTAGTGAGAAAAATGACTACTCAAATCAAATTTCTCAAGGTACAACACTTTTTCTCATCATCTCATCCTCTAGGTGGAGTTAGGTCTCCCTGTACCATACTCTCCCAGATTGTCTCATCTTCTGTAAAGATGGCGTATCATTGAACTTTCTTATTTGGGTTTGATCAGTACAAATACCGACCAACTATATTTTCTATCAAAAATATCAAAAATCCAGGAATTTAGCTATTTCTTTTCTTAGGGGTATCATTGCTTATGACCATTTTACTCCCCCAGACGGTCACATTTACATAATAGATCATCTCTTTTCTTTCAATGCATACTACACATTGCATTCAACATAGGGATATGGAGAGTATCTTTCTTACTTGATCATCTCTCCCCCTCGAAATATGGCATAAGCTTAATGCCATAATTTCGAAACTTTATCAAAACTCTAGAGAGGAATCTTTCTTAACTTGCTTCATTTACATGATTGTGTCATGCAAACAAATTTATTTCTTAACTCATACGGAAGTACGTTTTCCTCATTTCAATTCAAGAACTTAACAGAGTACTTTATCTGCAAAACTTATGCAAGTTAAACTACGTATATTTTCTTATATTTGACTTGTATACTACTTCCTTTTGTCCTTTCACTTCATTTTATTTCAAAATGACTCGTTCTTGTTTGCCACTTTACACATATAAAATATGTGTCTTCCACCATTACTTGATTTATGAATGGTGTGATTTTGAGATTTCTCCCGTTTTAGCATCAACTCATTGATTGCTTAATAACCATGGCACGATGGAAGTGCACGATCAATTGTAAGATAGCTTAAGAACTATCTCAACCTTCTCTTGCAATGCAAGATATACTTAAAGAAAAAATGGGTTGTCTCGTTTCATCTTGCTACTACATTAATTCTACATCACCTTCGGACAGAAAATAGAATTAATGTATTAACTCATGATAAATAGTTTATAACATTGCTATTATCAACTTTGGTCAGAAAATGGCAATATCATAAATTAACTCAACGCCCGGTTAGGACACCACTGTACCAACTTTACCCCGCCATGCGGATATTATCTCGAAGCTTTTCCCGTCATGCGGGTAACTCCCTTCAAAAAGATGAATGCTCGAATTGGCTTGTATTCACTCATTACATTCATAAATAAATTCTTATAATCTGCAACACCCATGATTCAACCGGCACGAGTCAATTAAACATGTGTTACATTCAACCATTCTTTATTAGATCAATGTACACAAATACATTCTGTCAGACCATTCTTTAAAAGAGAATACAATCTCTCATGTAACGATCTTCTTTCTTTCACTACGTGAAAACCTCAAATAGGTCACGCAGCATTTGTAACGGGCCCTTAACACCCGTTACATGGACCCCATCTACAACGGTTGTTGTTTGGCGCCCGTTACGCATAAACGCGGCAGGGTCGACCACGACCTCGCCCTGACCTCGCCACCATAACGCCCGTTACCAATGAGGACTTCTGGTAACGGACTTCTTAAACGCCCGTTACATGTTTTCTTTGTAACGGACGTTAACATGTGTCCGTTACGAAAGTAAAACCTATCGGTAACGGGCTCTTTAAGTCCGTTACCAATGACTTTCCTATTGGAGACGCGTTGTTTTTAGGACGCGTCTCATTTTATGACGACCCAATTGGCGACGCTTGTTTGGAGCTAGCATCTCCTTTGTTTTCTCACAATAGAGACGCGTGTTGTCATTACGCGTCGTTATTTTTGCGTTCCGACCACTCTACTATCTCGGACAACTACACTCGCTCTCTCTCTCCTCTGAGGGCCCCACTCGCTCTCTCCCCGCCGTTGCTGCAGCTGCATTTTCGCACGCTTTCTGAAGGCCCCACTCGCTGCGCGCGCGCTCTCTCTCTCTCCTCAGAAAGCCGGCGCTGCAGCAGGCCGGCCAGCCGCATGCGCGATGGTGAAAGGTGCCGGCGGACGTCGACCGCGGCACGGCGTCCCTCCGCGCCGTTCGTCATCCAAAGTAGCAGCTTATCCTCCTCCTCGGGCTCGGCGCCGTCCTCCGCGCCGTCGCTGTCGCCGTCCTCCGCGCTGTCGCCGTCGCCGTCACCGTCGCCGTTCCCGCGGCCGCGACGCCTCGTCCTCCTCCTCGGAAGCGCTCGCCTCGTAGACAGTCCTCGTCAAGGTGGAAATTGCCCCCTTTTATTGAACTTCGCTGTCCTAATCCTCTTACTCATCGGTTTTGGTGATGCATTATGCTCATTTGATGTATGAAAATTGCAGATGGCCGCTGCTGCTCGGGCTTGGATGTACAGTAGTTAGTCCCGAGATTGGGCCAGTTTCTTAATGGGGGTCAATGGTTTTCTAGATCAAGCAGAGGCGGATATGAGAAACCGTGGTGTTCAAGCAATGCTTTGCCCCTGTAAAGATTGTCTCAACGAGAAGAAGTTTGGACAACGGGATAATATTTTTCATCATTTGATCACACGTGGTTTCAAAGAAAATTACACGTGTTGGAATAAACATGGTGAGGAAGGGCTTAATGAAGTCGAAACAGGATGCCTAAATGAAGGTGAAGCGCGACACCATGCTACAGGATGCCATGATGAAGAGCCTGATGAAGGTGGAGTTTTTGATGAGGAAAATGAACCATTCCCACCAATTGTGATGAGGCCTGAGGATATCACTGATCAAGAAGTTACGAGCTTCAATGATGGTGAGTTGTTGCAACGTGTGCACAATGTTGATCAAATGTTGCGGGATGTTGAGTTTCAAGGAGTGTATACAGCTTCTGAATTAGTGAGGCTGAAGCAGTTCGTTGAAGATTCAAAGAAATCCCTCTATCCTGGTTGCAAGAAGTACTCTCGCCTTTCTGGTGATCTAAAACTTCTGCAGCTTAAGGCAGATCATGGTTGGAGCAACAAAAGTTTCAAACAACTATTGGATCTCCTTAAGGACATGCTACCCGAGGGAAACCAAATAGCTGAGTCTGTCTATGAGGCAAAGAAGATAATTTGTCCTCTGGGAATAGAGGTTGAAAAAATTCATACTTGCAAGAACAGTTGTGTATTATTCCGTGGAGATTATGCAGACCTTGACAAGTGCCCCAAGTGTGGGTTCGATTGGTACAAGAGGAAAAAAGATGGTGGTGATGATAAAAATGCTGATGATGACGAGAACGAGCCCGTGGAGATCACAGGCAAGAAGAAGAAGAAGAAGAAGGTTAAAGGGGCTCCTGTGAGGGTAGCATGGTATTTTTGCATCATTCCTCGGTTGAGAAGATGGTTCGTCACACGAAAGGAGGCCCAACTCTTGCGTTGGCATAAGACCCGAACGAAGGAAGTTGGCAAGATTAAGCACCCCGCAGATGGCCAACAATGGCAAAACATTGATTCCCACTTTAAGGATTTTGCCGGTGAAAGCAGGAACATTCGGTTCGCTATGACCACAGATGGCGTGAACCCATTCGGTAACCAGAGCTCAACACATAGCACCTGGCCTGTCGTGCTGTCAATATACAACCTTCCACCCTGGCTATGCAAGAAACGGAAATACATGATGCTGACAATATTGCTCTCCGGGCCAAAGCAACCTAACGACCGTATTGATGTCTACTTGAGGCCACTAGTTGATGACTTGAAGATACTTTGGAAGCCTGGTGTGAAGGAGGTTTGGGATGAGTTCGGCCATGAGGAGTTCACATTGCACGCCATGTTGTTCACCACCATCAACGACAACCCGGCTCATCGCAACCTTTCTGGCCAGAGTAAAAGGAAAGGTGCAGCTTGCCCATACTGCTTGGAAGAAACTTGTGCAGTGTGGCTAAGAAATTCAAAAAATTCTCATTTATGGGGCATCGTCATTTCCTCAGCAAGAAACATGCCTACCGGGACATGGATTGTCAGTTTAATGGGGAAAAGGAGAATCGACAGGCGCCAATGCATGTGACTGGAGATCTGCTCCACTTGCAAGTCAAGGACGTCAAAACTATCGAGGAGTTACCCAAATTGTCTGAAAAGAAACTTCGCAAAAGAAAGAAGCGAGATGGTGAAGAAGAAGAAGAT
The DNA here is from genome assembly GCA_036936925.1 of Cenchrus fungigraminus. NCBI lineage: Eukaryota > Viridiplantae > Streptophyta > Magnoliopsida > Poales > Poaceae > Cenchrus > Cenchrus fungigraminus. Next base: position 34,906,798 of record CM072769.1, read on the forward strand.
GGGCGAGGAATGTGGAACAAGAAATCAATTCTATGGGAGCTAGAGTATTGGCCGCTTTTGGATGTGCGTCATTCGATTGACAACATGCACGTCAAGAAGAATGTGTGTAAAGCTACTTTGGGAACATTGCTACAACAGAAGTCGAAAGGAAAAGATCATAAAAATGCAAGGGAGGATCTTAAAGAAATGGACATTAGGCCGGAGCTCTATGCAGAGGAAACAGACACGGGGATGGACCTTCCTGTTGCTGCAACCACCTTGTCAAAGGCAGAGAGAAAAGAATTCTGTGAGTTTTTGCATGGTTTGAAAGTACCTTCAGGCTACTCATCGAACTTCAAGAGGCTAGTATCGGTGAAGGACATGAAAATGAATTTCAACTTGATGAAATCTCATGATTGCCATGTGTTGATGACATCTATTCTTCCTGTTGCACTAAGAGGTATCAAGACAGAACTGGTTCGCGACGCGGTCACGAGCTTATGTTTATTCTTCAATGAAATAGAACAGACGGTGATTGATGAGGAAAAACTATTGGACTTAGAGAGGAGGCATTTCGAGACCCTATGCCTGCTTGAAGCTACCTTCCCACCATCATTCTTTGATCTCATGCTGCATCTAACAACACACCTCGCGAGAGAGATCTGGTACCTTGGCCCATCTTACCTTCATCAGATGTTTCCATATGAGAGGTACTTTGGATTCCTCAAATCATTGGTACATAACAGGTCATTTCCGGAGGGAGCCATTGTTCGTGGCTATGAGACCATCGAAGCAGTGGAGTGGGCCATGGGTTATATGGACCCCCAAAACCCCATTGGTGTGCCTCATTCACGGCATGAAGGTAGGCTTTCAGGTGTTGGGACCCTGGGGAAAAAGTCAATCACTCCGCACCCAGAGGACTTCAGGAAGGCTCATTTCACCTTGATAGAATAGAGCGTAGAGGTTACACCATTTGGCAATGAGCACAAGCAACAACTACGTGAACAAAACCCTGGCTATACTGAGGATTGGGTTGCAAAGAGGCACATGCAATGCTTCAACAGGTGGCTCCGAGATTATGTCCAGCATAGTGGCAGCGCTGCTATAACCGACGATTTAAGAAAACTAGCAGCAGGGCCATTATTCACTGTTACAACATATCAAGCAATGGATATCAATGGATACACGTTCTACACCATGGCCCAGGATGCCAAGAGCGTCTATCAAAATAGTGGTGTGCGTGTATGGGCCATCGACAATAAGAAGAACACAGCCACATATTATGGTCAAACAGAGGAAATTTGGGAGCTTGATTATGTAGGATTCAAGGTAGCCTTGTTTCGATGTAGATGGGTCACCAATGCGAAGAGAGCTATGATCAAGGACAAATTTGGTTATGTTAGTGTTGATCTCCGGGTCTTTGGTTACAAAACCAAACCGTTTGTCTTCGCCAAGGATGTTGAGCAAGTGTTCTATGTACCTGACCTTGCAAAGAATAACTGGAGTGTGGTTTTGCCTGAAAAAAAAGGATTGTTGGGGTTGAAAATGTTGTTGAGAAGGAGGAATACAACCAGTTTGATGAAAGTCCATCCTTTCACACTTCATAGATGCCCCGAGTCTTGGGAGCTGACAAAACACCATACTTGCGAAGCGACCATCGTGAAAAGATCCACATACAAAAATCAAAGAAGAAAAAGAAGCAAGATTGATTTCTGCTGAATCCAATCCTTTTTGTAAAATGCAGGGATGTCTATTGCTGGAAATGGAATCCTTTTTGTAATATATATAGGATGTGTATTGGTGGAATTTGAATCTCCTTTCTGTAATATATGATGCCTATATATTCTGCCTAAGATACTGCCTAAGATGCCTAAGATACTGCCTAAGATGCCTAAGACGCGTCTCCTGTATCTTCTCTCCAAAATAAATAACAGTTGCCCCAACCCCTTCATCTACCTGCGAGAAAACCACAACTGCCTACACTCCTCGTCGTGCCCCTCTGCCGCACTCATGGCATCGAGGGAGCACCCGCGGTCACTCGCGGAACTCCCGGTGGAGGTGCTGGTGATCATCGTTGGCCGAGTCGGTGCAACATCAAAACGGCCTATGGAGGACCTCTGCAGCCTATGGGCAACCTGCAAGGACATGCTCCGCCCCTGCCGCGACAGAGACGTCGGTAGGCGCTTGGCACTGGATCGGGTTCTAGTCGAGCAGATGCAGAACAACGACCCCGTCGGCTACGACGTCTTCCTTCGTAGCCTGGCTGCAGCCGGCAACCCAGTGGCCTGCTTCCTCACTGGGATGGACGACATCTTCGGCAGGAACCGCAACCCTCAGCCTCCCCTCGACGAGCTCCACCGCGCTGCCAAAGACGGGCACAGAGAGGCGGCCTATGTGGCCGCCGTCTTCCTCTACAGAGCCAACAGCGGGGCCGACACCGATGCCACTGCAATTGCGTACATGAAACAGGTTGAGGGCGAGGAGCAAGGGCAGTGGCATCCGCGTTTGATCAGCAATGTGCAATCCCTAGATTTCCGGGGAAGCGACTCCAGCCGTGACGACGGTGACGAGGACGCGATTACTGGCGTGCAGACGGCGTCCCGGCCAACCTAGAGATGGTGACGCGGATCCAGCATCCCCGGCCACGACGACGAGCTGGCCAACTCAGGCAACGAGGCGACGCGGATCGGGCCTCTCCGACCACCACGAGAACAACTACTTCATTCGTGACAGAGGTTAGTGCTGCTTGAACCCCCAACGCCCTCTCTCTGCTCGGCCACCCAATCTACTATTCCTGTCAAGGTGGATTAGGGAGACATGCTACTTTACGGTTGTTCACATAGGATTATTCTCCTGGAATTGCCTGCATTAGTACAGCATGCCTTAATAGTTCATTTTTAATTGATTGGCTGTGGATTTGACGGACGAATTTTGTTGCTCCAAGTCTGTTTGAATAAATTGTTGCTAACAGATGAACTTATCTGAACTGTTGAAATTCTGTTATGCTTCGAATGTACCAGATCGACAGTTATGCTTTGGACCTGTTAGCATACTTTAATTCTAATTGCTTTGTCCTCTTGTTGCATGTACACATGGAACACACAATTCATTGCTGCTGAATTTGGACAAGGAAGCAGTTGAAGGAATTTAGTCTCTGCTTTGATATATAAGCATATTGCTTCACCCTGTCAAAATGGTTAGCACCTATCCCCAACCTGTATGCTAATATCAACTATTTTGCCTGTCAGAGAATAAGAATTTATCTTATTTTGTTTAGGTTTTCAGTCTAGCTTATGTTGCTCTACTGACGACCTGACATATCATCTATGCAGTCTCCCACAACACCAAACTCCTCTACCTCCAGTGCACCATCACAGCCCATCGATGGTGAACCTTGTTCACAGCCTATCAATGGTGATCCTTCTTCACAGGGTCACTCAGCACATACTGCTGCGAGTAGTACTCGATCCCGCGGGTCAAGGACACAAACCAAATGGCCAGAAGATAAGTTGACCGCAATTGGACTTGATAACAGTTATTGGCCTACCCTAGATGCTGCGAGGGATAGATTTGTATTGGTCTGTGGCCTCATTGCTCAAGAGAGGGTGTCAATCAACAAGGCAGTTGAAGATCTCTCAGCAATTAAGAAGGAAGAGTTGTTCACAGTTTTAGAGGAAAAGCTAGATTACCCAGCCAATCTGGCTGAATCTGTTCGCAAGAAGGCAGTTAAGGCAGCTATGTCAGAGATTGGAACCTTGCAACGGCGGTTCAAGACCCATTTAAGAAAAAAATTTGTGAGCCAAGAGGAGACTCCCTGTGTGAAGCATGCCTTTTTGCAGCCAGAAGACTGGACCGTGTTTGTGCAGGAAACCAATTCTCCTAGATTTCAGCGATTGAGCCAGGGGATAAAAGAAAAGAGAGCATTGCATGATAAGCCACACAGGACGAGCAGAAAAGGTTATGTTCGTAAAAGGAAAGAGTGGGAGGAGGAGGATGCAAAGCTAGCTGAAGAAGGAAAACAGAACCCTTGGGACCAATTTCCTGGACGTTCGAGGCCTTATCTGCGGGCAAGGGTAGGGAAGAGGAAGACCACTAGTGAAGGAAGCAGGGACATAACATTCAGTAACCCTGCGGTGGTGGGGGTAGCAACTACGGTGAAAACTCTTGCAGCTCAGGCTAGCGATGGTTCTTTCAATGGGGTTAGGGAGAATGATATCCTCACCGCAGCACTTGAGACTCCAGAGCATCGAGGTCGGGGTCTGAGGCGTGTCTAGTTCACTTGGCTGGGGTAAAGGGTTTGGTGAAGAGATTGCTGGAATGTACAGGAAGAAGAGGAACAAGAAGGCTGGGCCGCAGATGGAAGACCTAGTTGGTGAAGCAGTCACCAGAATTGTCTCCATTCTAGAAGAATCAGGCTTTGATATACGGAAAAATGTACTTCATCATCCTCTCCAATCACCACCTGTCAGTAGCAGCAAGGAAGAAGATGTGCATGGCCTCGAGGAAGAAGATGTGCATGGCAGTGAGGAATAAGAAGCATGTGGCAGAGAGGAAGACCATTGACATGTCAGCGAGGACGAAGGTAATCAACAGCACATTGATAGTCGATCACCTATGCTGGACACAATAGATAAGCTGACAGAGCCAACCAAGTGCAGCCTTTTGGATGGCTCCGGGAATAAAGTGGAGCTCGCACTAGCCACTGTCTTTCCATTGCAAAAGACTCCATACAGTACCAGTGTAGGATGGGTATGCTGTGGTGCAACCTAGTTATGTGTGGGGCAATACGGGTCACTACCCTCTCCCTGTACCAATTGGGGGGATGAAGTAACAACCCTAGCTGAGACTCTCTGTCAAAGGATCCAATGGTCACAGAACAGGATCCATGTACCACCCATTACAAGAAATACCAACCCTGCTCCCACATCAGGTAGCAGGGGTACAACATCAGATGGAGGTACTGTAGCTCAGCGTCAGCAAGAGAAAGCTCAGCAGCAGCAGTAGCAGATCAGCACAACTACGCAGCAGGAGCATCGACAACAGGAGGAGGACAGACAATCTCCGCCTAAGAAGCAGTAGCAGATCAGCAAAACTACGCAGCAGGAGGAGCATCGACAACAGCAGGAGGAGGACAGGCAATCTCCGCCTAAGAAGCAGCAGCAGATCAGCAAAACTACGCAGCAGGAGCATCGACAACAGCAGGAGGAGGACAGGCAATCTCCGCCTAAGCAGCAGCAGTGACAGGCGGAGGACAGGCAATCTCCGCCTGAGCAGCAGCCACCGCAGAAGAAGGGGGCCAGGAAACCTCTGCCTAGAGATGAGCTTCTTAACTGTTTTTGGTCAAAACCGGATCCAAAATACAAGCCTGTTGTGCCTATGTTGTCAGAAGCGGACTTACAGGCTGCTGGACCGAATTGTGCCAGGTTGCATGCTTACGCCATGGAACACAGTAAGGATAAACTTAGTTTTCCAGCAAAGTTGCCTGAAGACTCCTTTCATGTTTCTGGTGATTTAATGTTAAACATTGCATTTAGTCACGTGTATGACCTTATAACCCTGGTTGCTCTGGATGAGACATTCTTGAGGTTGTGGACATTGTAAGTGCCTTAAAACCAAAATAGATATTTCTTTAATTTTGACCACAAAGTTCATGCATGCTAACATTTGGATTTTTTGTAGGAAAATGATGGACAAGGCAGCAGAGATGAAGATCAGTGTTGGGTTTTTGGATCCACAGCTTCTGACGACCATAAAGATTGAAAAGCAGTCTACCCTTGTAACAAAAGTATTGACAAATGCAATGACGAATGACTACGTGGTGGGTGCCTTCTGCACCGGTGGCCACTATGTAACGCTGATCATCTGTATGAAGTTCAAAGAGATTTGGTATCTAGATTCTGCAAAACATCATCCCGCGTGAAAGTTCGAAGACCTCCGAGCGCTTGTGAATTGGTCCGTACCTTGTAGGTTTTGTTCACAAAATTCAATCTTTTATTGTTTCTAATCGGTATTGCTGATCATGCAGGGCCTCTCCCTGCCCAAAGGACGAAGTGATGAAAGGAAACAAGAAAAAGTTAAAATCCAATCTGACATTCAAGCACAAGCCAAATATCACTGTAAGACCCAAGTTTTTTTATGGTCCCTTCATACCAATTTCGTACTGCATTAACTTGTCATTTTGGTACCTCGATGCGCAGTGTGCTCAGCAGCCATCAGGGTCCTTTTTGCATGGATTCCATGCGGCATTCAATATGTTCAAACTACTCGAAGACATACCTCACATCAAGAAGGCTGTTGTAAGTAGATAATGCTCTCACCCTTGTCTCTGCTCATATTCTCCATTTGATTTTAGAAACTGATTTGTACTTGTATTCTCATAATTATTTTATTATTTTGCAAGATTTCAAACCTGCCCTAAATGTTTCTACAGAAGATCTAAAGCCGGTCCGGGAGATGCTGTGCGAGTACATTGTTAAGGAGATCCTCGACCGAAACGGCAACCTCTATAATGGTGCACCGTGAGTTCATTGTACGGCCTGACAAACTTGAAACTTGCTGCATTCAGGCTAGTTTAGTACTGCCTGAGAAACCTGCTTGGCTGGGGTCAGATGCATGTTGCCTGGTTTAGACAGTTTTCTCAGGACTCCAACCAAAAAAAAAGCACCGATGACGAACTTGAAACTTTAGCATGCATGTCGATCTGATGAGGAACTTGATGTGATCTCGCATTATTGTGTATATATATGTGATCTTGCTTGTGTATATATGTGATGAGAATGTGTTTGTGATATCTTCTAGCATTGCTCTGTGGTGGCTGCCGAATCCTGGCTGTTTCCAGGATGCAGCCCCTGATCTGGTGGCTGCCAAATCCTGGCTGGTTCCGCGATGCAGCCAGAAAACGGGCAGGTTACTGTAGGTGCCCTACGTATCGGTCACGGGCATTAAGTAAGGCACGTTACAAAAACAGATCCGTGAGTAACGGGCTTCACTTGGAACGCCCGTTACAAGTATGACAACACTATGACGGGCCGCATAAAGGCCCGTTACTAATACTGACCGGTGGGCCCTACAAGTTGATGCTTTCGTCGAGACAGAGGAGATGCGCTTCCAGAGCACGCGTCTCCTATCGTCGAGACAGACGTGACGCGCGTCCAGAGCACACGTCTCCTTTCGTGGAGACAGATGAGACGCGTGTCCAGAGCATGCGTCTCCTGTCGTCCAGACAGAGAAGACGCGTGTACAAAAAATGCGTCTCCTTACGTGCAGACGCGTGTCCACAGCAAACGTCTCTGATAGTGAGTTCATGTAACGGGCTAGGTTTTTTTGCCCGTTACCAAAGGTCCATGGGGGCCCAGAGAAACAGACATTTCAGGTGACCGGTAACTTGTTTCGGTAACGGCCTTTGTTAGACGTCCGTTACAATTACGTGTTATCAGTAACGGGCATCCGCCCGTTACCTTTCTTGGCTTATTTGTAACGCTTAATCGGTAACGGGCGTTTTGCCTGTTACCAATGGTCATCCGCGCCCGTTACCAATGTCTGTTTTTCACGTAGTGTTTTGGAGTCATCATAAACTTCTCCTGGTAATATAGGATAATTCTTTCAAACTTCGCCGTCATGCAGGATCGACTAGCATAAGCATTACGCTTAACTTCTCCCGTCATGCGGGATATGCTCTCAGGACACTGGAAGTGTTTGCAAATAGCTCTTCATACTCTGTAATGCACATGTATAATTTACTTTGGTCAAAATTAGACATGCATCTTACTTATTACACTTCACATCATACTATTTACAATAATGTAAACTTAGTCATGACGTATAAAACATTCGTTTACTTTGGTTCCAACTTAATCAAAAAATTAATTAATTAATTAACAACGGAAGCAGTACATGAGAGAAAAAATGAACTCATTTTGGCATAAAAAATGTCCAAACTTTGCTTAACTTAAGCCTTTCCATTCACATACCCCAGCAATGCAGCTGAGTGATATCAAACTTTGACAAAAATTAACGTTCTCATCTTTTCTCTCAGGTAAAAATTGTATGCCTTAACTTAACTTTAGTCAAAATTAAAACATACAACATTCTTCTACATTAATTTTACATCACCTTTGGGCATAAATAGAACTAATGCATAATATAATATTGCTATCATCAACTTTGGTCAGAAGACAACAATTTCGTACTCAACTTTTAAATCTTAATCAAAAGATAATCATTATCACAGTGAAATCATGTATAACATGATAATATTCTACTTTTCAGAAGCATTAAAACATACTTTCCTTTATCAAGAGCATATTTTTATCTTTATCTTCTCTCAGAAAAAATGATCACTTTAATACGAAATTTATCAGAGATGCAAACTTGAAACTGAAACATATAGATAGAATTATAATATTGCTATTAACAACTTTGGTCAGAAAATAATAACATCACAATTAACTTTAAAGAAATGTCATTCTACTCCTCTAAATTTAATTAGAGGATAAAACTTTACTTGCAGTGGAAACTTCACATAAATAACTTCACTTTCAGACACATTTCTTATTCTCATCTACTATCTAAAACATTTATCTCATTGGATCAAATTGAATAGAGATAAAATTCTATACTTACATCAAAACTGCTTGTGAAGAAAAATTCATCATAAATTTACCTTTTATTTTATTTTATTTTCATTTTGAACTGTACAACTGGCCAGCCGGGAAACAACACAGTTCGCGGCCCTTCAGTGCATTGGATCTTTTCCTGCGCCTAACATTCAGTTGGCCCTGCCGCAAATGAGGCCCACGGCCAGCTAGCTCGCGCCCGCCTGGGCCTGCGCCCCAGCAACCGACGACCAGGGAGTCGAAGTGGCCTGGTTTCTCTTCCCACCCGGGCCGAAACTAGCCCATCCAACTGGTGGTCGTCCCTGGCCGTCCATCACAATGGACGGTCGGGCGCTCTTTTCGCGGGAGCAAAATCCGTCCCGCCCGTTGACTGCCGAACCCTAGCCCCATTCTCCTTCACCCCCGCGTCTCTTGCGCCGAACCACGGCGACGCGCGGGGTGGCATGTCTGCGGCCGGTGGCGGCTACTGGCGGCGGTAAGGGGTGACTCCTCCGACGCGGAAACCTCGTCTCCCCCTCCTTACTTCTTTATGTTCTCCTCCCACGTATCTGTCGCGTGCGCGCCGCTCTGGGTGGCGACGGCGGGGTGATTCGCTCATGGCCGGCGCTCACCGCGACGGTGATGGCGAGCGGTGCTGCCGGTACAGGACTGCGCCCCTCTCCCACCTTTCTTTCTTTCTTCTTTCCCATCCCTACTTCTCTAGCCTCACAGACACGAGATCCAGAGTGTGGCCATGGCGGCCGGTGGAGAGGTGGTGGTGCCGCAACGAGATCCCTCGACGGCGCACGCGTTACCCGTAAGGGAGAGCGCGCCGCCGTCGAGCGGCCTCATTACGACGCTCGTGAGCCCTGTCCCGCATGTCGGCGCACCGACAGCAAGCAGCGGCTCGATCTCTTCCCGCACCGCGGCGGTGGTGACGGCGACGAGGTAGGCTCCACAGGTAGGTTCTCCTTCCCCGTCCTTTGCTTTTCTTCCCATAACCCTGAACAGATCTCAGGTTAGGGTTAGGGTTTTTTTATTTCCTTTCGACTTGCATCGATTTCTACATTGTCTTCTTCGATTCGTGTCAAATCTTTCTTTTCTTTAGGGTTGCACTGTCATGGGCGACCTTCTTCCCTCCCCCTCGCCCGTGGTGGCGGAGAAGGTGTTATCTTTTGAGAGAATCATCTCTGGTTTCTGCCCTGAGGATCACCTAGGTGTAGATCAGCATGTGTTCTCTTTGACAGTTGATGTAAAACATGGAGTACTTCTGCTAATCGAGATTAGCAGATAGAGAAATAGAGAGGAAGAGATGGATGTAGTGACCATGGGATTCGGTAGTAGGGGAGGGACCTCGTCGGTGTAGATGAAGTCTGTCGTTGCTGTGCAGTGTCGTGGTGATCCTTGGTGAAGCACATTGACGATGGCGACGGTTGCTCGGGACAGCGACGCTTCCCGCCACTCTCAGCTCCTCCCGATCGGTGGGCAGGACAGGTGGGGCGAGTGGGCACGTTCTCTCTCGGTTGCCTTACTGTTCCTCGTGACCCCCACCTCCCTTATTTGGTGTTGCGCGATGGGGGCCCGCAATCCTAGTGGGTTGGGCTCTCCCGATCAGGGAGCCGAGTCAAGGGCAGCCAACTGGTGGAGATCAATACTGACATGGAGCCCATATGGGCGGAGGTTGTGGTGGCGATGCGAGCTCTGGCTTGGTGAAGCCAGACGACACCACCATGACCATGCTACTGGAGCTGCCCTTGGTGCTGATGAAGAAGGGAGGGGCTCCACAGCGCGCAACAGAGGTGCCACTGAGGAGGAACCTTGGCGATCCGGCTGGCATCAGAGTGTACTCTGGCGAAGTCGGTGGTGAGATGGCGCAACGAGGGAAGCCATGTTGAATGTGTGCTCCAATGATGAAGTACTGACGTCATGTTGAGTGTAGTTTGTCCAGCCGGTCGTGGCCAGAACAGTATGTCCGGCACCTCTTGCTGCAGCCCTTGTAGTCCATCTATGGGACTCGTAGTGGCACGCCGATGCCACCAAAATGTATTTTGGTGCGGTGCAGATGTCTGGCATCACCGGAAGTCCGCGATGGGTCGTGGATGTTACTGGAGTTGCTGCTAGTGGCTCTGATGGCTCTGCCGGCATCGTCGAGGCATCAGTCTCCACGACCAGTGAAGCCGGATCTAGTAAGGAGATCGAGGGCCACAGCCGGCAAAGTCAACACCATGGCCTCTGCTGCGTTGAGGACGACGCACCGGAGTCCGGAGGAGCATGTCGAGCTACTGTTGCATGATGCACGCAAATGTCAAGTGCGAAGATAGTAGGAAGAGAACCGTCGTCAAGGGAAAAGAGCAAGCGGCGACCCATGACTACAAAAATAGTTTCTAGGCGGGGTTGGATCGGCATTTCCACTAGCGGGAAGGCCGCGTAGCCAATGGGGGCCTGGCAGGAACCATGGGCCCCCTAAAGTTTGATCAAACACTAACCAGTATGATAATCATTTTTAATAGGTAAAAACATATAAACTAGTGATTAAATTGAATGATTATTAGTTGTTAATCTATTTATGACTTGTGAAATATTAACCATTTTGTGCACAAATAAAACATATAACCATTAAGTAAATCTTAAAATCAAGTTAGTCACTCATATATTATTTACATGCCCCCTTATGCTAAAATTCTGGCTACGTCACTACACCCGCTCCTAACTCTTGCAACTACAAATAGCTGTTTGCAGGATTGCGTAAACGCCCGAACTTTGAAAGCCTTTTCCAGGAGCGAGTGATGACATATCCCGCCCCTGGTAATCAGTCTGCAGGAGTGGCTGATGACGTCACCCGCCCTGGAAAAACCCTTCCCTGGAAATTTCGTTCATGCCAAAATTTTGTGCCATTTTCGCGCAAAATTTTTAAAATGTGTTTTTTTAATTGATAACCCATTCCAAGGAAAGAGTAGGAGTACATCTTCACCACAGTTCTTACAATAGTTCAAGTTGGTACATCGATCAGTACTTAAGTCCGTACAAGTTCATATCCATAAGAAAAGGGCAGGGTGCATGTCCATCCATGCATGTTACATATATATTTGCCAATCCGGGTCTTGGAAGTAGATCCTAGCCTGAAAATCTTTTTCAATGGACAATACTCCACTGAACGTCACCGACAAGGCGAACCCCCCTGAACTTCCTACGACGTTGCATAAAGGATGATGACTTTTTGAATAATCCTGGTGTCTTCCATGTCTACGGCTGATGTTGTAGAATCTTTGCTTTACTTTGAAAAGGGCACATTGCATGGGCTTTGTGTAAGAGAAAGAAACTAAGGATCTGAAAAAATATAAATATATATATATATATATACACATATATATATATGGCTGAGTGTACGTTCTATGTTGATGTCCCTGAGACTTGAGAGTGTGATTTATTTTTTCTACCTACTACACATTTGCAGGTATGGTAGTTAATTTATTACTGAATGTTGCCCTGTTTTTACATATCTATAAATATGTATCTTCTATCACTGGTGGAAAAACGACCTTTGTTCCCAAGCATTTGTCCCGGTTCAACTTTGGAACCGGGACAAATGCTTTTGGGGCGACGTGGTCTCGGAAGGCTGTTTGCGCCGCCCCCCCTTTAGTCTCGGGTGGTAATACCACCCGGGTCTAAAGGCCTGGCGTCCAACGGCTCCGAGCCGCAATTATTGGCACCAGACTTTAGTCCTGGGTGGTATTACGACCCGAGACTAAAGGGTAAGCCTTTAGTCCCGGGTCGTAACAACACCCGGGACTAAAGTTTTTGTCCCGGGTGGTATTACCACCCGAGACTAAAGTCTCATCTTTAGTCCAGGGTGGTAATACCACCCGGGACTAAAGGGTGCACCTATATATCCCTGCCTTCCTTCTTTTTCTTCTGCCCGAGCTCACATTTTCACCCGAGAGCTTAAGAGATAGTTTGTGAAGAGCTAGCTAGTTCTTCTCCTAGGGAGGTGATGTCCAATTTTTTCGTCATCAATTTGTGAAGATTTCTCTCCTCCAAAGTGTTGCTAAGGTTTGATTCTTCATCCTTCCTTCATTTGTTATGATTAAATTTCGTTTTTATGATTAGAAATGGAGAAAATATGGATTTAGATTTTTAGGTGGTAGGAGGAGCTAAGAGATGATGTTTTCAGATGTTTTAGATTTAGCTAACATTGTATTTAGTTTCACATATTTTTTAAGCATAGTTTCACATAGGGATTTATCCTCTAATTTTATAGTTTTTGCTATAGAGATAATTGATTTTAACTTTTAGATGAGAGATGCATTTAATTTTACATTTAGCTTAATTTATTAGAAGTTAGTTTATTAAAAAATGGTCATTACCAAATGAAAATATACTGTCTACCTATTTAATTCATTTTTGTTAAGTATTTTTTGTATTTATTTAGAATACATTTAGGCATTCTCTTATTTTTTTCTTTTTTCCATATATACAGTCGGTTGGACGTTCTGTACCAGTAGCCTTACATCCTAGCTAGCTACAGTCCAACATCACCTACGAGCTAGGGCTATACGTGACTCGGTGATGTTGGGTTGTAGCCAGGTAGGAGATGCAGGGCTGTAGCTTGGCGATATACTGTAAGTGGGAGAGCGAGGTGCGTGTATATGATGGTGAGGTGAGGCTGTACTTCCTAAATGATCAGGGTCATTAGAAAAGGTATAGTATAGACTTACGTCGCCTCCGGCCTCACTGCAATGGAACGAACTCTTGCACTTATCTGTTTACTTATTAGAAAATGAGAAAATAGGTCTTATATATTTTGTTTTTATATAGAATAAATTTAACCATTCTCTTATTTTCCTGTAGAGATTGTAATAGTTTTGGAAAACCATGGCAAGCTATTCTGGTCACGGTGGTCACCGTGGCGGTCGTCGTGATGAACGGCCACCTTATGCTCGTCGTCCAGGCATACACTTCACCCATGGTGTGATTGACTTACCTACTGGTGATCGAAGCCAGGGATCTCGTCCCAACATAGTAATATTGTTTCCTTGTATAAATTTGATGTTTACGTACTACACACGTATAATAATATTATTTTCAAACAATGCAGGCTCTCAATCATTTGCAGTGGCTCGCACATATTGTTGAAAATTTAGGTGGTACCCCTCCTGTTTCACAATGTGTCATTGTCGGTCCAAACAATTGCATACAATTAAAAATCTCGTTTGACATACCCGTTTGAGGACAAATTCGCTCCTCACTGTCTTCAGAACCCATCCAAATGGTCTTAATTATTGGGTGGAGTACCCCTGCCCTGGTTAGGAGGACTTATGAAAGGACCGCTGTGCAGGCATACTTAGAACAACTTTACGCTAATAGGTACTTTGTGCCGGATTACTCTTATTTTCTAATCAAGGCACTCGAGGAGGGAGGAAGTGTGACCACGACCGCAGAGAGACTTTGTCAGCTGAATGAACATGACATAGTATGGAGCATCATTTAATGTTATTTTAATCTTCTTATTTAACATTTTTTATGAGTCGTAATAATATTATTCTTAACTGTAGGGTATGTTTGGTCAAACCTTTGCGGCAAAGAGCTTTCATGCAATTCTAGAGCAAGTGTTGGATGTTGTGGGATTTTCTTACGCAGATTCAAATCCTACACTTACAAGAGGCTCGAAGTATCAGGCAAATCTTACATTTTTCAGGCCATATCAGTTTTCGTCGCCACTGTTTGAAATTTATGGAAGTCCATGTGACCGTTATTGTGAAGCGATGGAGAGTGCACTGATCCATTCTCTGGCATATTTCGCTGAAGTTCTCGACTTCAAGATCGGAGACTTCAACTATATGGACTATCTAAGGAAGAAGAATGAAGTATGAAATATGTGTCGTGCATTGATGCACCCCTCTATCTTTGTTAAGACCGTACCTTAAGTATTCATGTATGAACTTTTTATGTTTGTAAGACCTTAATTAAGTATTGATGTATGAACTTTTTTATATTTTTTGTTAAGACTTTAAGTATTGATGTTAGGCCAGTGACTAATTTATTGGAAACCTTAATATTAGGGTTCTCACCTCCAAAGTATTGATTAAGCCTTAATATTAGCCTTTATCACAAATTTTGGAGACCTTAATATATATTAAACTAAAAAAACAACAGGGTCATTGGGGGGCGACCCTTTAGTCTCGGTTGGTAATCCAACCCGGGACTAAAGGCCAGCCCTCCACGACCGCAATGATTGGGGCCGGCCTTTAGTCCCGGGTGGTAAACCAACCCGGGACTAAAGGGTTGGCGGGGCCAGCCTTCAGAGGCCTTAGGCCTCCCCTATACAAAATCGACAGCACGCTCCCTTCTTCTTCCCTGCGCGACCATTTTTCACCGAGAGCTCAAAGAGCAAGCTCCTCTCAGCTCCATGGCGCCTCAAACCTAGGGAGGTGCTGCCCAAATTTTTCGTGATCAATTTGTGGAGTTTTCTCACCTCCAAGGTGTTGCTAAGGTATTATTCTTCATCCTTCATTCATTTGTTGTGTTTAAATTTCGTGTTATGATTTAGAGAAAGAGAAAATAGAAATTTTGATTTAAGACCTAAGAGATGAGGTTTTAGTATACTTTAGATTTAGTAATAAGTAGTAATCATTTGTTATGATAATCTTCTATCATTCATTTGTACTAAGATTTATTTGTTTTTATAAAAATTTTACTTTTAGCTAGCTTTATTTATTATTAGAGAAAATAGAATTTATTAATTTAGTTATTAGAAAATAAGACCTAGGGATAGTGTATATTTTTTATACTTAAAATTTATGCCATAATTAAGAAAATAGAAAATTTGATTTAAGAACTAAGAGATGTAGTGTTTATATTAGTATACTTTAGATTTGGTAATAAGTAGTTTTCATTTGTTATGATTATCTTCTTTCATTCATTTGTACTAAGATTTTTTTTGTTTTTATATAAATTTTACTTTTAGCTCGCTATATTTAATATTAGAGAAAATATAATTTATTAATTTAGTTATTAGAAAAGGATACCTAGGGATAGTGCTGTAGAATTAACATGGATATTTTTCACTTAATATGATGCAGATGAAACGGCAATGGATGTACAACACCGACAGACGGTCAGCGGAGTACATTACCGGCATGCATGGTTTTCTCGAAGTGGCGAAAAAACAAGGATGCGAGTGGGTTCATGTGTTGTCCATGCTCCGATTACAGAAACGAAAGAGACTACCACGACCCGGGCACACTTCACCTCCACTTATTGAAATACGGATTCATGCCGAACAATGTGGTTTGGACCAAGCACGGTGAAAGAGGGGTTGTGATGGAAGACGACGAAGAAGAGGAGGAGGGTATTCCGGACTGGGCCACAGGTCAAGCTTTTGCAGATACTTTAATGGAAGATGCCGATGAAGAAGAGTTACCAGCACATGCTGATGGGCCTGCTGATGATCTCGGCCAGGTTCTACAGGATGCACAAAGGGACTGTGAAAATGAAAAAGAAAAGGCAAAGTTCCAACGTATGATCGAAGATCACAGAAAACCGTTATACCCAGATTGCAAGCCAGGTCACAAAAAGCTTGGTACTACACTAGAAATGCTGCAATGGAAGGCAAAACATGGTGTGTCTGATAAGGCATTTGAAGGGATGCTAAAAATTGTGAAGGACAAGCTTCCGGAGAACAATGAATTACCGTCCACCACATATGAAGCAAAACAGACTGTGTGCCCTCTTGGGTTGGAGGTACAGAAGTTCCATGCATGCCCTAATGATTGCATCCTATATCGGGGTAAGGATTACGAGAATTTGGATGCTTGTCCTGTGTGCAAAGTGCTACGTTATAAGATTCGGCGAGATGAAGATGCTGGTGATCTCCAGGGGCACCGTGACAAGACGAAGAAAGTTTCGGCGAAGGTTATGTGGTATTTTCCTATAATACCA
This sequence comes from Cenchrus fungigraminus, assembly GCA_036936925.1. Taxonomy (NCBI): domain Eukaryota; kingdom Viridiplantae; phylum Streptophyta; class Magnoliopsida; order Poales; family Poaceae; genus Cenchrus; species Cenchrus fungigraminus. The sequence goes on from CM072769.1 coordinate 34,923,309, forward strand.
CATTTGAAGCGTTTGTTCCGGAACAAAGCACATGCTAAGTTGATGAGATGGCACACCGAGGAACGTAAGCAAGACAACCTACTGAGACATCCGGCTGATGGGTCTCAGTGGAGAAAGATTGATAGAGAATTCAAGACATTTTCTGAGGACGGGGAAAGGAACATAAGGTTTGGTTTAAGTACGGATGGTTTCAATCCATTCGGGGAGTTTAGCAGTGGTCATAGCACTTGGCCTGTGACCCTATGCATGTTCAACCTTCCTGGTTGGATGTGCATGAAGCGAAAGTTCATTATGATGCCGGTGCTCATCCAAGGTCCAAAACAACCCGGCAACGACATTGATGTGTACCTAAGACCGTTGGTCGATGAACTATTACTGCTATGGCGGGAAGAGGGCGTATGTGTGTGGGATGAGGATAGGCAAGAGAACTTCGATCTACGAGCATTGTTGTTCATAACCATCAACGATTGGCCTGCCCTAAGTAACCTTTCTGGGCAGACAAACAAGGGATATCGGGTACGCACGCACTGTTTACATAGAACACAAGGTATTCATCTCAAAAACTGTAAGAAGGTCGTGTATAATGGTCACCGTTGTTTCCTTCCAACTAATCACCCCTTACGGAAGAAAGGGATGCATTGGAAAGGGAAGGCTGACCATCGTACGAAGGCACCCCATTTTAATGGAGATGCTGTATTTGAGATGGTAAATGATCTAAGGGTAGTCTTTGGTAAGGGTGCTGGTAGTGAACCTGTTCCAACTGACGCCAACGGGCGTGCACCAATGTGAAAGAAGAAATCTATATTTTCGGAGCTACCTTATTGGCGTAGCCTTGAGGTCCGACACGCAATTGACGTGATGCACCTTACGAAGAATCTTTGTGTGAATGTGCTAGGCTTCATGGGTTGTTACGGTAACCCGAAGGATACCAACGAAGCACGAGAGGACCTGAAAGAATTTCATAAAATTCCTAAAGTTCCGTGGGAGGGTGATGATGAAACTGATCCGGAAGAGGATGATGATGATGTTGATTAATATGGTCCTGCTAGTTACACTCTCACCAAGAAAGAGAAGGAAAGCATGTTTGATTGCCTAAACAGTATTAAGGTTCCGTCTGGCTACTCGTCGAATTTAAAGGGGATCATAAATATGAAAGAGAAGAAGTTCACAAATCTAAAGGCCCACGACTGTCACATGTTGATGACACAGTTGCTTCCAGTTGCGTTGAGGGGTGTTCTATCAGAGAATGTACGATTACTAGTCGTAAAGCTTTGTGCATTTCTCAATGCAATTTCACAGAAGGCAATCGATCTAGCCAAGCTAGGAAAGCTACAGAATGATGCGGTTCAATGTCTTGTCGGCTTTGAGTTGGCATTTCCACCTTCCTTCCTCGATGTTATGACGCACCTCCTGGTACACCTTGTGAAAGAAATTATTATTCTCGGTCCAGTATACCTTCACAACATGTGGCCTTTTGAGAGGTTCATGTCGATCCTTAAGACATATGTTCTTAACCGTGCCCGTCCAGAAGGAAGCATTGCTAAGGGATATGGAACTGAGGAGGTCATTGAGTTTTGTGTTGATTTTGTCAACACAATTGACTCGATTGGGCTTCCAGTATCACGACACGAGGGGAGGCTACAGGGAAAGGGTACCATCGGAAGGAAATCAAGTTTGAGCAATAATACTGATTTATTCCATAAAGCACACCTAACAGTCCTGCAACAATCATCACTGGTGACTCCGTATAGGATGGAACACAAGCAGATTATTACTTCTCAAAATCCAACCAAATCCCCAGTCTGGATTGCACGCCGTCACTTGGAAACATTTCCCTCATGGTTGAGTGAACAACTAATCAGAAACTCAACGATTCATCCACAACTAGCTTTGTTAGCCAGGGGACCTTGTAGCACAATTACAAGATTTCAAGCTTACGATATGAATGGTTACAATTTTTACACGAGAGCTCAAGATCGCAAAAGCACAAACCAAAATAGTGGTGTCCGTATGGACGTCATCGGAAAAGATGGGGGCAAGACCTGCTATTATGGTATCATAGAAGAGATATGGGAGCTTGATTACGGAGCGATGAACGTCCCTCTGTTTTTTTGCCAATGGGTAAACCTGAATGACGTAAAGAAAGATGAATATGGAATGACAATAGTGGACCTTATCAAGATTGGGTTCAAAGATGATCCATTCGTGCTTGCCAAAGATGTGCATCAGGTTTTCTATGTGAAGGATATGACTAGCATACCGAAGAATAAAAATCCCCAAGAAGCAGGACCACAAGAGGCAAAGCGTCACATAGTTCTTCCAGGTAAAAGAGTAATCGTGGGAGTCGAGGACAAAACAGATCAATCCGATGATTATGATCAGTTTGATGGCATGCCTCCGTTCGCTGTCGAAGTTGACTCAAGCATATTGCTTGGACGTGAAGAGACACCGTACTTACGTGCTTGAGATTAATGTCGTAATGTAATGATTATTGATCAAATCAATTGTGTATCGGTCTCAAAATTTTTATGAAGCTTGAATATGTCATGTGAGATTGACCCACCAAGTTTGAGATTTTTCTGAATTAATTTACTTTTTTTTTGTTTAATTGAATTTCCGTGCGACATCACCTAGAAATTAAAAGTTGAGCTGAGAGCACCCCTGAAACGATCCAGAATGGTGCCAAACTTGGCCACAAGTTCTCTTGTGCCTTAGGAGTCTAATTTATCTGGAAGCCGAATCATAATACTTGAGTTATTGATGTGTAATTCACAATATTCTAGCTCCTTTAGCACGAAGAAAAAACCTAAAATACATTTAGTCATCAGAAAAATCTAAGATCTTGCGTGAACTAATATTTTGAGTGTAAATGACAACCAAAAAAATTTCAGACCATTTCGACATAGATGCAGTACACGTGCTTCACAAAGCTATATAGAACCTTTCATCGAACCATGTCTATACAACTTTTGTCTTAGCGATTCTGAAGTTCATGCACTTTGCAGTGTTGTATCGGTCTCAAAATTTTTATGAAGCTTGAATATGTCATGTGAGATTGACCCACCAAGTTTGAGATTTTTCTGAATTAATTTATTTTTTCGGTTTAATTGAATTTTATTGGGAATGCACATCAATATTGCAAATGAAAATTGGAAGTGAATGTTTACAACTCTAAAATATAATTTTGCATAGCAAAGTACAGTTTATTATATTTTAACTAAATATAATTTTGCATGGAAAAAATAGTAACAGTTACTATTTTTTTTTATTTTAAAGAGATAGAATGTGAAAATGAGAAAAGAAATGGGATGGGAAAAACAGTTCCCGCCGAAAATTACACTTTAGTCCCAGGTGGTGTTACGACCCTAGACTAAAGGGAGACCTTTAGTCTCGGGTGGTAACACCACCCGGGACAAAAGGATGAAATTTTGCCCTTGCGGCCCTCCCGTGCGAAAGGGGCCTTTAGTCCCGGGTGGAGATACGACCCAGGACAAAAGGGGGGCCTTTAGTCCCGGGTCGTATCACCACCCGGGACTAAAGGCTCTTTGCTCCCGGGTCTGATTACGACCCGAGACTAAAGAGGGGGATATATATCCCACGGATCCACCCCTTCTTCCCCAACTCCTCCACTTCACACTTCATCGTCCGGCGCCGTCGCCCCCTGCTGATCTCCGCCGGTCGTCGTCTTCCCCCGCCGTCGCCCCTGCCTCCGTCGTCGTCGAAGCTCGCACCCCGCCGTCATCGACCCCGTCGCACCCCGCCGTCCCTGCCCGCGCCCGGCCGTCGACACGTCCGGCCGGCCCCGCGCCCTCCGCCGCCGCCGGAGCTCCCGGCCGCCGTCGTCCGCACGCCGCCCGTCGACCCCGCCCGTGCCCGGCCGTCGTCCCCACGCCCGTCGACGTCTCTGTCGCGCCCGGCCGTTGCCCGCCGCCGCTCCCGGCCGCCGTCGCCCCCGCTCCATCGCCGCCGCTCCCGGCCACCCGTCGACCCCGCTCCGCCGCGCCCGGGCGCCGTCTCCGTGCCGGCCCCCACGCCCGGCCGCCGTCTCCCCCGCGCCCAGCCGTCCGCCCGCCGCCGCTCCCGGCCGCCGACGTCGTTGCCCCCCTCAGCCCGCCGTCGCTGCCGGTGAGGGGATCTGCTGACGTCCGCCCCTGATGGCTGACATCAGCAATGTTTTTAATGTTTTCAGTTAATTTATTTATGAATTTAGATTAGAATTAGAGATTTAGATTTGAATTTAGAGATTTTAGAATTGAATTTAGAGATTTTAGAATTGAATTTAGAGATTTTAGATTTGAATTTAGAGATTTTATATTTGAATTTAGAGATTTTAGAATTAGAGATTTTAGATTTGAATTTAGAGATGAAATATGTATTTAGAGATGAAATGTATTTAGAGATAAAATATGTATTTAGAGATATTAATTTTTTTGCTCGCCCGACAATTAGGTAGTATCGCTCGACACGCTCGATTCTTTCCCGACTCGCTCGACCCCTTCCGACACTTAGGTTTTCTCGCTCGACTCGCTCGACTCCCGCCTGACTCGCTCGACTCCTGCCCGACTAGCTCGACCCCGCCCGACACTTAGGTTTTCTCGCCCGACTCGCTCGACTCCCGCCCGACACTTAGGTAGTCTCGCTCGACTCTCGCCCGACTCGGTCGACTCCCGCCCGACACTTAGGTAGTCTTGCTCGACTCCCGCCCGACTCGCTCGACTCCCGCCCGACACTTAGGTAGTCTCGCTCGACTCTCGCCCGACTCGGTCGACTCCCGCCCGACACTTAGGTAGTCTCGCTCGACTCCCGCCCGACTCGCTCGACTCCCGCTCGATACTTAGGTAGTCTCGCTCGACTCCCGCCCGACTCGCTCGACTCCCGCTCGATACTTAGGTAGTTTCGCTCGACTCTCGGTCGACACTTAGAAATCATTTATGTATTCAGAAATCATTTACGTAATCAGAAATTCATTTATGTGCTCAGAAAATTATTTATGTGCTCAGAAAATCATTTATGTATTCAGAAATTCATTTATGTATTCAGAAAATAATTTATGTGCTCAGAAAATCATTTATGTATTCAGAAAATCATTTATGTATCCAGAAAATCATTTATGTGCTCAGAAAATCATTTATGTATTCAGAAAATCATTCATGTATCCAGAAAATTATTTATGTGCTCAGAAAATCATTTATGTATTCAGAAATTCATTTATGTATCCAGAAAATCATTTATGTGCTCAGAAAATCATTTATGTATTCAGAACTTCATTTATGTATTCAAAAATTCATTTATGTATTCAGAAAATCATTTATGTGCTCAGAAAATCATTTATGTATTCAGAAATTTATTTATGTATTCAGAAAATCATTTATGTGCTCAGAAAATCATTTATGTGCTCAGAAAATTATTTATGTGCTCAGAAATTCATTTATGTTTTCAGAAATTTCTAGTTATGGATAACAATGAGGACGAGGAGCGGCTGATGGAGAGCCTTATTGCTGGGGTCCAAATACTGAGGTCCCAACCTTCACCGTGGAGGAGCGTAGCCAGGCGGACGCATTCCTCAACATAACCGGGGACATCGACACCCGCACCGCGGACATCGACTCCCGTACCGCGGACATCGACAGCCGCGCCGAGGACAATAATGAAGACCTTTTCATAGTTAATGCAGAAGGTTCCAACGAGGTATATATATCATGCATTAACAAATCTATAAATGCATTAACAACGAGGTATATATATCATTCTGGAACCCTGCGTGAATAACAAATCCGCAACTTGTAGGCTTCAACCTCGACAAGCAAAAAGACTAAGAGAGGCCGTACAAAAGTAATCGTCGATCATGACGTGAAGTTTCATATCACTGAAGTGAACGAGCTTGGCTAGCCATGGGAACCAAAGAAGGTCAGGGACAAGTTTGTGTCCCAATGCGGTGCTATTGTGAGGGACAACGTGCCCATATCATATAGAGAATGGAAGGGAAGGGAAGATAATCATGGGTGGTTCCGGATTCACTTAAGAATATGTTATGGGATGATATCCTAAAACACTTCACACTTCCACCGGGCGTGAACGCAAACCTTGTGAAGCAGTGGACTTTCACGAAGATGGCAACTCAATTGCAGAGTTTCAAGAAGCAGCTGCACAGAGATTATATCAAGCAGAATCGAACTCCAAATTTTGATGATTATCCCAAGCTAAAGGATCACTGGCAGTCCTTTGTGGATTACAAGAATACTGAAGAATTTGCCAACAAGAGCGCACGAGCTTAGATTAGTGCAAGTAAGACGACAGATTACAACCATCGTCTTGGTCGCGGTGGTTACACGGTTGCAGCACCCAAGTGGCGGAAGATTGAACAAGACCTCCTCAACAAAGGTATCGTACCAGCGGTCTTTGACTGGGAAGAACGATCGAAGAATTGGTATTATGCCCGCGGTGGAAGATTGAACCCTGATGATGGTTCTCTCGAATTCCCACCCACGTTACGGAAGGTAGCACATGAGATAATCAAAAAGAATGAAGACATCAAAGCGGGCAGATTGGTTCCTGACAGAGACATGGATGAGCTCACTTTGGCGCTCGGGAATTCGGAACACCCAGGACGTTGCAGGGGCTACGGGGTAGTCCCGTGGAAGTTTGCTTTCAAGGGAAGCGCCGACACCTACAGAAAGCCGCAAAAGAAGAAGGGAGCGTGAAGAGGGGCGGTAGCGTGAAATGATGGAGCAGAGACTTAAAGATCAAGAAGAACGTATGAATGCAGAGATTGAACGACGAGTGGCCGCCGCGGTAGCTCAGATCACCCCTGCCGGAGCACTGCCCCAAGCACCGGTGGATCCCATCATTAGCCCTTCCGCTCGCAAAAGCAGTTGTGCTTCCACAGAGGCCCCCGAAGAACAAAGGGCGGCAAACCAAGAAGAAGTTCAAGTAGAGGACAACGAACGGTACCCTGTGGATGAACTCTGTCAGCGCACCGCATGTGAGCTGCACAAGTCGATCGGCAACATCACAATGATGGTATAAACCTGATTATACGTGCAATTATCTCAACCTTTGATGCATGTCTCAGGCATTTAATAACTTCATCATTTTTCTACATATATATAGGTGGCGTACGGAATGGCTTTAGCACATCTCCAAGGACGTACAAGCCACGGCATGGAGATTCCAGCTGGCTACGCCTCAGTTGGTTTAGAGATTGTCGACCCAAAGTTTAATGACATAGAGCTAGACATCCAAGGAGGTGACGGGGAAAGGACACTCCACGATGTGCTTCACAGTATCATATTGTGGTCCAAACGTTACATCATAATACCTAATATGCCGCCACCGATCCCTCCGAGTGTTGCCGAGCAGCAACCACTATCTCCCGGGCCGTCAACGATCCCTCCGAGTGTTGCCGAGCAGCAGCCACCATCTCCCGGGCCGTCACCGGGGCGGTCGTCGCCGAATGATTGGAGCTCACCGTCTCCACAACGGGGGAATTCTCCTGCCGCGAGCGATGGCGATCATCAGCAATCACCACCAAAGCATCAATCACCACCAAAGCAGCCTTCACCAAAGCCTGCCAAGAGGCGGTCCTGATCAAAATCTACCGCGTCTATGCCCGTGCCAAATCCGGATCCCCCGAAGAAGAAAGGGAAAAAGCTGCCTGTTAAAAGGAAGCTGCCATATGACATGACAACATCAGAAAATGAGGCGGAGTGTGATAAGCAAATCAAGGCATGGATTGAAGGGTATAAAGAGGCTGCTAGACAAAAACTGCTCGAAGAAAAGGAAGCAGAAAAGAATAAAGATCGTCCGCAGAAACTCAAAGCTTTCATAGAGAAGAAGGAAGCAGAAAAGAGACAAGAAATTATAAAACCCCTAATAAGTGATTATGACCGACCGCTGCACAAGTCCCTAAAGAAGAAGAGACAAGCAGGGTCACCAAATAGTTACATCAACCAAGTACCGGGGTCGACGATGCCACAGGATTATAGGAAGAAGAAGAAGGCAACAGAAGCGTCGACGTTGACGAAAGAGCCTTCAATGAAGAAGGCAACACAAACGTTGACGTCGGCGAAAGAGCCTTCAATGAAGAAGGCAACACAAACGTCGACGAAAGAGCCTTCAACGAAGAAGGCAACACAAACGTCGACGTCAGCGAAAGAGCCTTCAATGAAGAAGGCAACAGAAGCGTCGATGTCAGGAGTACAAACTTACGTCGCCTCCGGCCTCACTGCAACTGAACGAGCTCTTGCACTTATGGACACAGCACAACTAGCAAATGTCATTCAATTGCAAGAAGCAACAGGGCTCCCACTAGAATATGTTCTCGGCCACGAATCACCTCCTCAGGATAAAAACTTCATACCTAGATGGCACTACGAGCATGTGAAATCTTTTGTCAGGCCTGAGTTGGTGAAGAAACTCCCTACTCAGATGCGCAGATTGCATGACTTCTACATGAAGACGTCTAAGGCGGGCCTGGAGATGATTGGCATGCTTATTAAACCGGGAGATTTTGCTGGTGAAGGCGAGAAGTTGGTTTGGCTGCAATTCAAGGATATTTATGAAATTTACCATCTTGACTCCTTGAATACCGATCTTGTCATGGCCTAGTGCCTGTAAGTGACAGTGCAATACATACCCTAATTAACAAATTAATGCATACTCTAATTATTAATTTTGTCTTTCATTTTCTGTAGCCTGGAAATGCATAACATGCGGAAGAATGGTTACCAACGAATAGGTTTCATGGACCCATCTTTAGTTAATCAAGATCAAGTAAAGCTCCAACCAGAAACAACATTCAAAACAATCCTAAGGACCTTGTGTAATTTGCATTACAAGGATTTGATACTTCTACCTTACAACTTCGAGTAAGTGTGATTACCATCTTAATTGCTAAGGATTCGCATTTCTAATTATCTTAGTTAACATTATTTAGTTCTAATCTTTTGAGCTTCTATGTATATACAGTTTTCACTGAATTCTTCTCATAATTGATGTCAACAGAAGCAACGTCCTTGTATTTGATTCGTTGAGAAGAGATCCGAATAAATACTTGGACCTTCAAGATATGTTTCAAGAGAAATAATTCTATCCATACATTCCCTTTTATGCAATAGTGTGCTTTTACTAACACTATCTAGCTCTAACTTTCATTATTTTCTGCCAGAGCTTGGGAAAAATTCAAGGCTGTCAACCCTGGACAATGGAAACCTAGAATAAACTTCTCTACAAATTTTCCGGTACGTAAACCAAATAACAACTTCAGCTTGGGCAAATTAAAAATGTATAACACTAATTTTTCATATTTATCTTCTTCAATTTAGTGAATGAGACAGGAACAAGGGACACATTTATGTGCATACTATGTGTGTGAGTTCATCCACAATTTCTGCGAGGCAGACCCGTCAGATTATACTGTAAGTATTATTTTAAACCAGTTAATAATACATTTTTTCTAACCGCTTATATATTTAATTCTTGTGTGTAATATATTAAATTATTTGCACATTACAGAACAATATGATTAGGGACGCAATCATTGAGAAGACCGACTCTTGGCGATTCAAGAAAGTCTTTGCGGATTCATAATGGACCAGGTGATTAATCCACAAGGCAGAAATCACTATGACGATCATCGAATTGATAATGTTTAATTAGCACCTCCCGTGGAACTTTAGACTATAATTAGAATGAAACGGTATTTTGATGTATATATATACTACTTTCAGAAAATACTATCTATGCTTTCGATGTAATATAATGTGTGTATATATTTATTTATAAGTTTATTCTCTTCATATAGTACGTATAGTAGACACATATAATTAGTGCAAATATTTATACGTACACATAAATTACACCCAAATACATGAGAATATAAGCGTATAACATTATTAGAATAATTGGAATTGAAACAAAAAAAATGACAGCGGGGTCTTTAGTCCCGGGTGGTAAGTGGCGCACAGGCGCTGGTGTGCCCTCCCCTTTTGTCCCGGGCGGGGCTACCACCCGGAAATAAAGGCCACCCTTTATTCCCGATTGCCCACCTGGTGACAAAGGGGGGGGGCCTTTTGTCTCTCTTTTCGTCCCGGGTGGACTTTAGAGACTTAAAAGCCTTTCCCACCCGGGACGGAAGGCTGTTTTTCCACCAGTGTATCAAGAGGCTTACATGCATGGATATATAGTATGTGCTTCTTTTTTTTTTTTTTGACAACAATAGTATGTGCTTCGGTATGGCCTAACAGTTAGTGATGTACCTCAGTAACATCTCCGGACGATGTGAACTTGTCTCGCGTTTCAGATCAGTTCAAGTCGGTATGGAACGCATCAAGAGATTGCAGAAACCTTTCAGATCAGTTCAAGTAGGTATGGAACGCATCAGGAGATTGCAGAAACCTACGTATACATCTCTGGAACATAGGTTTAATTATACCTATTGTTTAATTATTTGGCGTCATATATATGCGCGCCACATAGAGAAGCAAAGAGCTACTACCTCTGATCTTGTTTATTTGACGCTCCGTAGTTCAAATTTGACTTAGGTGGCATCAAATAAAAAAAACGGAGGTAGTATATAAGAAGCTTGAGGAAAATCACGCAGCGTTATCTCCTGGACCTGCGGGGCCCGTTGCATAAATGATGATGACTAATTTTCTAATATTCCAGGTGCCTTCCATTCTGACTTCCATTGCTGCTTCTTTTTCCTCAACAAAGAACAAAAGAAGATTGCTTCTGCTTAAACTACCGAGTCAAATAGTGAAAAAGGATCACTCCTTGCACATATATAGCTGTGTGTGTATGTCCATTGCTTGCTGACGTGCACCTGGGAGTGTAAATTTATTTAATTTTCCTACCTACTGCAGAATGGCAGGTCCTATAACAAATGCAAAAGTTTCTTGCTTCTTCTATTACAAAACAGCTGGTGAACTAGTTTGGAGAAAGACACTTTGGGCGTGTTTGACATGGGCCAAAATACTGCGGCCAGGCTCCTTGGCTGCAACTCTCCGTGTTTGATTTCCCTGCTGCCACCGCCGGCCTGGCTCCCACGATGCAAAATCTCTTCTCTCTCTTGGCTCTGGGCAAACGCTTCTCCTCCTCGTTTCTTCAGAGCCAAGCCGCGGCCGGCTCTCACGGGCTCTCGCGACAGATCGCGTCACCTCGCTTACCCTCTTTGCGGTGGCGGTCGTGCCTGTGCTCGCGGCAGCGGTGACCGGGGGCGGAGCTCCCCAGCGCCCGCGCGCGGCGGCGGTGGCCGGGGCGGAGCTCCCCCACGCCCGCGGTCGCGCGGCCCGCGCGCCGCGGCGGTGGCCGAGGCGCCCGCGCTCACTTCGGTGGCGGCCGGGGCGGAGCTCCCCTACACCCGCGGTCGCGCGGCCCACGGGCGGCGGCAGTGGCCGGGGCGCCTGCGCTCGCTGTTGTGGCGGCCGGGGCGGAGCTCCCCCGTGCTCGCAGTCGCGCCCGCGCTTGCGGCGGCGGCCGGGGGTGGAACTCCCTCGCGCCCACGACGGTGCTCACCGCTGCAGTGGGAATGTTTGATGAAATGCCAAAGAGGGGGAGGAGTGGTAAGGCCACCGAATGCCAGTTGCAAGGGTCATCCTATCCCTCTCTGTACCAAATCAAACACAAATATGGACTCAACCTGGCTCAATGGAGAAAAAGAATCAAACAATAGAGTTGTATGGGTGGAGCTTGGCTCTGGCTGGCCACAACGAGGCTCATGGACCAGGCTCGCCGGGACCAAGAAATCATACACGCCCTTTGAATGCTTGTCCTGTTGCCGAATAATACCAAATAATCAGATTCCAACAATAGAGAGGACCAAAATATGCTGTTGATCTCAATCGGATTTCTAGCGACCTTACAATATCCGCTCTAGAGTTATCTCAAGAACTAGAAATGAAAAGCATCCCTACTTTCTTATCATGTATCATATCTAGTGACCCAAAAATGATGTTGGTAGAAAAGTAATTAATGAGTTTCAGTTAAACAACTACCATAAAATAAGATAAAATGCAATACATGATTGGTTCCGAATATTATACAATATAATACATCTGTCATCTGACAATCACTTCAAAAATGCCTTAAACCAGTAATAGACGAGCTTGTTAGATCTCAATCTAGGATTTGACCGAGCACTTGTACGGTGGCCATCGTCAGTCATGTACATGTATTTAACCACTTGTACGGTGGATACTTGGATCAAACTCTTCTCTCGCATATTTTGATCCACATGGTATCAGTGATCATCCGATGCGGAGCCTACCTTCTGCTGCCAGCCTGCCACAGCCTTGGGCGACTCGTCCTCCTCATCCTTGTCTGGCGATTCCGCGATCCGCCGTGCACACCATATTCGCCCAGGCTGCCACTAACAGAGTGCAGGTTGCTGTCAGACATTATTTGGAATAATACGCTACAATTGTACGGGAATCATCGATGCTAGTCTTCTAATGATTTTTATATAAGTAAAATTATAATTTTTCTGAATTATATTTTTTGAATTTCTCCTGCAGGCCCGCACAGCCGCACCCTGGTTTCCCTCGCGAGATCCCCTGGTTCAGCGACGCTCGTTTCTGAACTGATTGCCGCCGCCGCCTCCGACCATTTCCGTCCCGAAACAATTGCTGGACGGGCAAGGGCTGCTTCCAAACACAAGGGGGCACGCCCTGTTTAGTTCCAATTTTTTCACCATCCGTCACACCAATCTCCGAACACTAATTAGGAGTATTAAATATGAATTAATGACAAAAACATATTCCACAACCCCTACCTTAATTTTCGAGACGAAACTGAAGAAACTAATTATGACATGATTAGACAATGTTATGCTACAGTAACCAATCTCTAATGACGGATTAATTAGACTTAATGAATTCATCTTGCGATGTCTAGTCCATTCGTGTAGTTAGTTTTGTAAGTAGTCTACATTTAATACTCTTAATAAACTTTGGAAGGGAACCCTAAAAATTTTCTACGAAATTTTCTAACGAACTAAACAGGGTCTGATCAGACGACGAGGGCAGCATTGGTAGCAAAAACGGCCGACAACACCCTCTCTTCCCGTCATGCGGCAGGAACGCCTCGTCGTACCTTAGTACGGCGAGGACGGTGGGGACGTGCTCCACAGACGGCGAGGCGTATATGCCGACGAATCCATTAAGACTAATTAATCCATCATTAGAGATTGTTTACTGTAGCACTACGTTGTCTGATCATGATATAATTAGACTCGTTAGATTCGTCTCGAAAAATTAGGAGGTTGAAATAGATTTTGTCATTAATCCACGTTTAATACTTCTAATTATTGTTTGAGGATTGATGTGACGGGTAGAAAAAATCTGGAACTAAACCGGGCGTCAGACAAGAATTTCTAGTGTTGTATCAAAACAAAGAGGTATCAGAACAATGAAATATGTGCAAGTCCTGATTACAACTTTCGACTGGAATTCGCCCTGTTCGCTTGGCTTATCAGGCACCAGCCAGCAGTACTTTTCTCTCAGAACAAATCAGCCACCAGCCACCAGCAACCAGCCAGCAGTACTTTTCTCTCAGAACAAACCAGCACCAGCCATCAGCCACCAGCCAAACGAACAAGCTGATTAACTATCCGGTATGAGTGTATGACGTATGTATCACTGCAGATTCAAGCAGCTTCATAACAAAGTCCCCCCTGATATCAAGTTGTAAAAGTAACAATGATCAGGTGAAAAAAATTTCTGATGCCTTCAAATCCTAAAAGGAAAAAGTCTGTCTAACCCCCCAATCTATAGATGGTGGTTCACATCACCCCTGACCTACAAAACCAGATTTCTTACCCCCTGAACTATCACAAACCATTCATATAACCCCTTGGGTGGTTTTGAGACCTGGTTTTGCTCAGGTGGCATGACACGTTGGCCAAAAGGACACCTAGGTGTTGTGGGGCCCGCATGCTAGTTTCACATCTTCATCTTCTTCCTCTCCCTTCTCCTGCTCTGCCCTCTCGCACTGAAGCTGCCACGCATGATCTGCCTCCTACCAGTCTTGCACCGCTGCCCGCCATCCTACTCCTCCCTCGCCCGCCGTCCATCGTCCACCCCCTGCCGGCATCCACCCATCCCTCCGCCTACGAGGCCCATCCAGGCTAAAGCCAAGCAGCGCACGGCCCCGACGGCGGTGGCACATGGCCAGGAGGCGCAGGTTCACGGCGCGTGAGCCGCAGCGCAGGGCCCCGACGGCGGTGGCGCATGGCCAGGAGGCGCAGGTTCACGGCGCGTGAGCCGCAGCGCTGGGCCTCCGCCGTGGCAGCGCATGGCCAGCCGTCCGTCTTTCCCTGCACTCGCGGCCTCGCGCGTCCCCTCTACCCGTGAAGTGCGCAGGCAGGCTGCGCCCCACTCTCCCTACTCCCTACTGCCTTGGTGCTCCACGACGACGGCCGCGGGAGCTCGCGTGGGACACGCATCGGTGCTTCAGGTGGTGGGGGGAGGCCGCCACGGGCTCGAGCGCCTCCGTCGCCGCCGGAGGCGTCGGGGAGGAAGCGCGAAAGTCGCGGTCCCACGCCGGCGCTGCTGGTGCTCGCCCGGTCGAGGAGCTCACCCAGGAGAGCCATGCGCCGCCGCTCTGGCTGGAGCTCGCCCGGGGGGCACATGCCGTCACTCCCAGCCAGAGCTACAGCTCGCCCAAGGGGCTGCGCGTCGTCGCTGCCGGCGGGGGACTAGAGCCCACCGTGTGGCCTGCACATCACCGCTGCAGGCAGGGGACTGGAGCCCACCGTAGCATGCGCGTCGCCGCTGCCGGCGGCGGGAAGCAGAGGGGCTGTGCAGCCTGTACCTTGGAGGAAACTCCGCGAGACTAGGCCTGGGATGTAGAGAGGCTAAAGGTGAAGCTACGGTTGCGACTAATTTGAGGATGTTGCAGTGGAGCTTGTGAATTTTGGCCGCCGGCGGCAGCAGCTCTGCTCTCGGCAGCGACACATGCAGCAAGCAGCGGGGCAGCACAGCACGCAGCGGCAGCATGTGGCAGCTTGTCCAGCGATGCCACCACGAGAGGTAAGTGGCCCGCTGCTGCCGTACGTGCGCCGTCGGGTGCCACCCCTACTCCATACACTGCGTACGCGCCACCGCCCCTGCTCCATCCCGCCCCGAGCATGCGAATCTGGCATTTGACGAGTGGGCCTAAGTGCCAACGTGTACAACACATCCATTCCTGGACCGCCGCACAAGCAAAACTGCCTGGCAAAACCGCCCAGGGGGTAAATTGACTGGTTTTGCAAAGTTTAGTGTGTTCAATACCTGGTTTTATACTTGAGGGGGTTAACTAAACACCTCTCCAAACCTCAGGGGGTGTTGTAGACTTTTTCCAATCCTAAAACATTGATCGTTGCTCTGTGAATGGGCTAGAGCTACCTGCATTTTGCAAGGATTCAACGAGCAGAACGCCAGAACATATATAGAGAGCAGGAACGCCAGAACATATACAGAGAGCAGGAAAGTTCCAGAAACCCAATTAGTGAGAGTGAGAACACAAACTTTTCTGCTTTTTTATATCTGGATAGATACAACTAAAAGTGTGAACTATTTAAACTTCTGTTCAACAGAACGTGGGTCCTATGGATACCCACCAATATGTAAGCTAGTATGGCCGGACATTACTGGCTCCAGGCTCCTCCCTATGACGTAGCACTGTAGCACGCGGGGTGGTAGTAGTAGGGAAGCAAATCCTTTGCAGTACTACAGAGTGCAGTTAAGCCACTGACGTGTGGGACTAGATTACTGCAGAGTGCAGAGTTGAGCGACTGACAGCTCAGTACCGCACAGGAGCCTCATCCCATAGAACCAGAGCCGGATGAGCTAAAATTTGCAGATCAAATGAAAGAAAGTTTACTGTCTATGTCTGTACTTTGGAGATCAAATCTCCCTTTATTTTACTCCACCATTTCCTTGATGTCCCATCCTAGGTACAAATAAATTAAGATGTAGCTCTCTCTCTCTCTAACAGTTTTTTCGTATGTATCTGTAAAATGGGCATGCTCGTGCGAACAATCACTCAATGAGATGAGAAGCTAGAGAAGCTCGCTTGAGCTCTTCGACTGATACGATGTATTTAGGGCCTCTTCAATGTGCAGGAAAAGGTGGTCCTATACAATAAATGCATCTATGGATCCAAGTCCTATACATTGTGTGGTTGGTTCTATGAAGACCCAGAATCCATGTATGGAGCCAGGTCCTAGCAAATAAATAAATAAGAAGTCTGACACATGGTTAGATAAACAAAGATCCGATGAGATGAGTGGAAGATTTTTTAGTCCTACAGGACCCACCTATAGATGCAGGTGCCGGTCCCTCACATTGCAGCTTCGGTGCTAGCTGAAATCACATCAATAGTGGGTCCTGTCTAAGGTTCAGGGGTGCATCCATACATTGCTGAAGCCCTTACGTAGTCTGCTATCCATCACATCTGCACAGTGTATGTACGTAGTCTGCTATCCATCACATCTGCACAGTGTGGTAGCTTAGCACAGTTACCTTCCATCCCTAATAGCTGAACAAGATCCATTTGCAATCGCAAGTGAGCAACAAAATGGCCATCTAGGAATGGGACAGAAATGGCCGCCTTCATGTGTTTGAGTACGATGTTACTCTGAATTAACAAACTGGTGTGTCAAAAGGAACAGTACAGTGCTACATCAAGCTAACAAGAGACTCACGATTTATAGATTATAGGTGTAGGTGTGTCTTATCAATGTCATCGCACACCCAGCAAATGATGTCCCTTGCCAGTGACGTCTTCGATCATAGAAACAACAGTAGCAGCAAGTACACAAACACAAGCATATCTAACCCTTAAAGCAAACCAGTTCGGAAGCTAACAATGCACTGCAGACTGCATTGCCAACAGACAAAAGCTTTCACAGAATGAAAAGAAAACAAAGCAAAACTATACAGAGGTCAAAAAGAGGAGAATGTGAAGGAATTGCGTGCTTGTTCCACAAAAAACATATATGGACGAATTGATAGCTGAACTGATACAATACAAGTTGGACATCAACAAATGAATTTCATCAGACTGCAGTATGAGTTCAGTGACAGAATTGAATAGCCTCTACTGTTGTTTAGTGTGTCAAAATTGTTATCAACATGACAACATCTGGCTGGCTCTCATTGCTATCTCAGAAAAACAAAAAGAACAGGAAAGTATTACAAGCAGACGCCTCAGCCCTGGAAAGCAGAGCAATTTGCATCGCCGGGTGGGTGGCCCACAAGCCAAACTGATTGCATGTTCGCCAGCACTTAAAAAAACTGGCATCTCATTTCCTTTTCTTAACTCTGATAATTCTTCTGCCGGACTTCTCATTGCCACCACCAGTGCCCACCGAGAAACCACCTGAAGAAGCTTGACTCTGCTGGCTAAATCCGAAGATGCCAGGTGAGGATGATGTACTAGAAGCAAACTGAGTTGCTGGTGTACTGAATGTTGGAGTCGATGGCGAGCTGCCTGGCAAGCCAAACGGTGAAGCAGCTGTCGGAAAGGGGGACCCATTCCTGTCTGCAGCCATGCTCCCACCATTCATCTGTAAAGATGGACCACCGAATGGTGTTGTGGGTGAAGGATTTGGTATTGACGGAGTTGATGAAGTAAATGAGAATACAGCGCTTCGGGGTGGGCTGAAAAGTGAAGCAGAGCTAGTATTTTGCAAGCCAAATGAAGCTGGAACAGGTGTTGTCAATTTGCTGCCAAGCATTGGGGATGCTGTCGATGCTTGACTAGACCCAAAACCCAAGCTAGTATCTGAAGATGGTGGAGCAGTCGCAGCAAAAGAAGCAGAAGCCAAACCGGCTGCCCAATGAAACATAGTACCTGAATTGGGAGGACCAGAACACAAAGGTGCCGAACAAACTTGTGAATCTGCAAAACTTTGCAAGCTACCATTCTCTGACTTCTCTGAAGACATGAAGCCCAAATTATTCGCTGAAGTTGTGCCATGCTGCTGGGAGAAGCCAAAATGGTTACTGCTACCCACTGCTTTGAATTTGTCCTGAGCTGCAGAAGAACTTGCAATGCTGACCTGCTGAGAGGTACTAAAAGGGGTACTGCTGCTTAGTGCTTTAGATTTATCCAGAGCTAGTGAGCTTGCAGTGCCAAAGAGCGAGGAGGAACTGAAAAGAGTGCTGGGACTTCCTGTACCAGATGAAGCCAATGATGGTGCTGCAACAGATTGAGAGGTTGTGCCCACAAACACATTTGTGCTAGCAAAACTACCCATAGCCGTATTGGGGAACATGAAACTGCCTCCACTTGAACTACTCTGTGTAGACTTTAAAGCTGCAGTCGAGATGGTCGAGTCAGCAGACTGAACTGCCTCCACTTTAGTTGATCCAATACATGGCTGTATAGCCGAGACAGTAGAGTTTGACATATGCCCAGGGCCACTGCTTAAGGATGTAGGCTTCGAATTGACAACCTTAAACACATGGTTACTTGTGAAAGATGCACCTTGCCCAGAATTCTTTGAAGGCATTGGTTTCACATCCGCATTTAGTTTGCTATCGACTTTATGCACAATTGATCTTTCTTCAGAAGCTGATTGCAAAATTCTAGAAAGACAAACATCAATGTTAGAAACCTAATGTGCTTGATTATGCTTAAATAAATTACTAGAAAATGTAGCCAAAAATAGCATATTCCAACCAACATGATAACAGGTGTGGCTGTGTGGGTCATTGCCATAAAGTAATGCTCAGTGTGAGAAAAAAGTTTTCAACATTATGCCATATGAGAAACTAACCTGGGATTGCTTTCATCGGAAGTATTACCGCGGAATAGTGCTGAACATTGCAGCTTCTCAACAGGTAGTACAGGCGGAGATGCCAATGTAGGTGTTGGAGGAGCCAGGGAGTGAGCACCAATGCCTGCTTGGATAGGGAAGGTGAAACCATTTGATGGAACTGACATTTTGTTTCTGTCAATTTCACTGGATAATACCAGATTAGGACTTCTCAAAAAAGATGTTGAAGGATTTTTATTATCAGACTTGTTTGATGTAGCATCGACCACCTTTTCAGTTACTGCAGCTGGGGTATCCTTTACCTCTGATGGAGAAGGTCCCAAATGACTCTGGGCTGATACTTCCTTTTCTCGAGAAATAAGATTTCCAGCAACTGCATCCCCATGTTTCTGCCTTAATTCTGACATGTTTTCATTTTGGACAGGAACTAATGTGTCAAGCTGCTTCAGTATCTTAGCAGCCATCTCAGCTGACTGAGCTGGAGCCTGACCAAAACTGTTTGCGTGAACTTTGTCATCTAAGCTGCCAAGAGTTGCATCACCAACTCTATTCAGACAAGGTCGCTTCTGAGTTCGTGCCAATTGCTCTTGCTCAGAACCTTCATCAACTTTTCTTACATGGCCCCCAATATATCTACTACCTGGCCGTGTTTCCAACAGTGGTGATGTTGTGCTATATCTTTTATGCATTCTGCGCACAGGACCAACAGATACAATTGCATTGTTGACAGCACTACTCTTCCTCTTCAAGACCTGTCGAGTAACAATGCAAGACTGCTTCAGGCAAGGAGAAAAAAAGAAAAAAAAGGTAGGCAGGATTGCAGGAAGATTCCTCGTTATTTCAAATGTCCACAAAGTGATTGCACAACATTGGGCAAATGACATAGGGGAGTTCAAATCTATAGTTGCAGTATTTGAGCCTCTAAAACTCAGAGCAGTGGCATTCATTCCAGACATCTCTCAGACTACCTGATTGGCAGTGCATATCTTTTATAGCAATTACCAAAACAGAAGTGCAGGATCTAAACATGGTAAAGTTATTCAGAAGTCATCAACAGCATAAAGAGGAACCTACTGCCATTTCTGCGTACATCCATCAACAAAAACGGTGCTGCTAGAACCAGGATGTTTGACGCTCCAACGAAACATTGAAAATTAACTAGTGCAACATCAGCGATTACTATTTCCAACATGAAAAATGATGTGTAGAAATGACTGTCATTTGACTTTAGGATAGAAAATCCCCGCAGCAACATGAACACTATGTCTCATGCGACATCCATTGTGAAACATGCAATAATAAAAGTTGCAACATTGATGCTTAACTATGGCAACATATGTCGGGGCGTCTGTTTTTTTTTTTTTAATTCCAGTCGTCCGTACCATAGCATTACCGTAACATTAAACCATAAAAATGAACCCAAACTATGGAAAACCATCCGAATAACCCCCCCCCCCCCAACCCCTACCCCTTAAAAAATTATTTAGAAGTGCAAACAGTTTTGTTCAAATACTAGCAATAATTTTGTCACTAAATCTTAAGTGGAAAACACATGGAAAATTGTGTCTGCACCCAAGAATTCAAAAACTGAAACATTAGTTGACAAATGTGAAATCAAAACCAGCTGTAGGAGGATCAGATATTAATGCTCCTGAAAGTTGCTAGAGACAGTGGTCCCATCAAAAAATGTGGAGCATCCACACTTGATTACAAGGAATTCAAACTTGCCAAATTTTTTTAAAAAAAGACATAGTATTTTGAATGAAGAACTGGTTTCCAAGGACTCATATATGTAAACGATAGCAGCACTACAATATAGAAAATTTGAAGTCTACATAAAATTAAATTTGCAACACACTATAATCCTGAAACTTGTAAGAATCAACAAATGAAAATGCTATAAATCCAGATCGTGCTTGAATTACAAGTACCTGCCTGCCAAAAGTGTGGACACTACTTGGAGTTTGGTAAGGTGAAGATACAGTACTAGATAAATCCTTCGTTGAAACATCACTCTGAAACACAATGGTTAATTTAAATTAGAAAAGACTACCAAGAAGCTGGTAGATATATGATAATTTTTGCTCCAGAAGAAGAAAGACAAATAAGAAAATATTTATCAAAGGTGGAAACAGATATGATGATGAAACTATTGAATGTAGAAGCATCATTCTTAGTATAGTCGTTGCTACAGTGCCATCAGGCTGGACAATGAAGGTACAGTGCAGTCCTTGGGTGGCTCTTCAATTTTTTATATGTACCCGAACTGGTCTATGGCTGCATACTTTAGTTGTTAAAAGAAATGAATGAAAAAATGATACTCTTGATAATCTGTTTTCTACACATATGCACATGCTGATACAGAAAATAACTTGAGCTATCAACAATCTATGGAATAAAGCGAATAGAAAAAATACCTTAAAATAAGGAGATGACATTTTGTAGATTGCCGATCGATTTGGCGTTGCCAAACTTTCAGGACGTCCAGAAGTGTTGGAACTATGCAATCTTGAGCTTTGGAGAAGTGGTATTGTGTACTGTGCTTTTTGTATCATGCTAGCTTCAAATGAGTTGATCGGTATAGAGGAGGGATCGTGCAATCTAAGGCGTAAAGGTAACCCCTTAGAAGATTTAGAACCCATATATGCTTTCGCAATTTCAGCTGGCGAGGCAACGTGATCCTGTTAGAACATATAACAGATGTAAATGAAGCATGTAGTCACAGAGCAACATTATACATACTCTATAGGATGCTTGATTGAATTTACAATACATATAAAACTCAGGATGGCTTGATCCAATTTCCAATACATATAAAACACATAGCAAGTGCAACACGTGCAGAACAGAACATTAGTTCATAGTACATTATTATGTTGACTAAG
This sequence comes from Cenchrus fungigraminus, assembly GCA_036936925.1. Classification (NCBI taxonomy): domain Eukaryota; kingdom Viridiplantae; phylum Streptophyta; class Magnoliopsida; order Poales; family Poaceae; genus Cenchrus; species Cenchrus fungigraminus. Next base: position 34,944,957 of record CM072769.1, read on the forward strand.
ATCTTATTCTGAATTAAAAACATGTTACATTCAAGATTAGATTATTAATAAATATCATGTTTCAATAACAGAATATAAATAGTTTAATATTCAATTGAATTGTATACACTAAGTTGCCAGTCATATGTACTTACAGCAACACTGTATTTGGTAATGGAGAAATCAATAGGTAAGCTGGAGTGTCTAGATCCACTATCCTGTTCAGACACAGGCATTTTAATATCTTCAGGCTTCAATGAATTTGATCCAATAGTTCTAGACCATAACAACTCAGCCAAATATTCAAATTCAGTCCTGCAAAACATACAGATAATCATTTGAGAGACATACATACATACTACTAAAAACATACTATAATAAAACATCATGCGACTGGGAAACCAATGCAGATGTTTGTAGTTCCCACAGATAATATGGCAATGAACTAGAACAGAAAGTTGTAATTAGCAAAGACCAAAAAAAAGATCTTGAATATTATTATATCTGACTAAATTTCACAAAAAAAATAACCAATATCCTAGGCTAATTGTCACAAACCTACCACATTTTGTTACCATTTCGCACCTATCACTACTAATATCTTGGGTTGTCTTCTCTCTTCTCACAAAACTACAACTTTGTGGCCATTACCATTCCATGACCAATCAGGTCAACATGTCAGTCAAAGTTCATTAAATTTGACATGCGGGCCAGATGGACACAGATCGCTTACATGTGGGCCTGGCTGATTACAAAGTTAAGTTTTGTGAGAATGCAGCTCAAAATAAGGGTGGTTTAGTGGATCTTTAGGTGTGCGACTGCTAGCTCAAAATATTGGTAGGTTTCTGAAAATTCTTGATCATGAATGTAGTCAGAGAAGTAGACACATAAGGCAAAAAAGCATAAGAGGAAAATCACAGTAATGAATGCATGTGAGAAAAACAGCTAGGATCATTATGCCTAGGTGGTATAAATGGCAACAAAAATTAGGATCTAGTAACGGGCTGAAACGTGTAAAAAGCATTTGGCAATTGTCAGCTAATGCAACTGGAATATAAAGCTGCAGAACATTCCCTGCTCGCCCAGCAACCATCAAGCAAATATGACATAACCATGGTCTCTTAAGACACAGATCCTACACCCGAAAAACCAGATACTTGCCTCGTGAAAGTTTTCTGCTTCAGTAAATCTTCAAGATCCATACCACGATGGTTATCAGAATTTCTTAGAATTTCTTCTTTTTCCTTGGCAGAACTTTGAGGGTCTTCATTATACCAATTCTGCATTCAAAGAATCACATACATGGTCAGTAAAATAATTATCACCAAAAATGAAATGAGAGTAAAATAATTATCACCTGAACTAGTCAGGAATCAGGATGTTACTTAAAAAAAGAAACTGAGAAATTTTCATAGTTTAAGGCCTTGTTTGGCACCGCTCCATCCCGCTCCCACTCCGGCTGACAGATAGCAGATGTCACATTCAAAGTCAGTGTCCATACACTGTTTATAGGAGCTAAATTTCTCTCTCCCCTTTCTCCCCCTCACATCCGGCAGAGGAGCCAGGAGCTGCAAATCGGAGCTCCTCCCGCTCAGGCTCCGACACACCTGCCAAGTGCTACAGTCACGCGCAGGGGAGGAGCTGAATCGGCGGGGAGCGGTGCCAAACAAGGCCTATAACAAATAAGCATCTATCAAATTGCTAGAGAACAATAAAGCTTTCAAGATTCTCCAGAGATATCCTGAAAATTGCATGCTTGAAACATATTTGTGGAGTGGTCTGCAAGGAAATGTTTTGGAATGAATTAATGAGTAAATTTAGAGTGCATATGGCAAACTCAGGGTCTAGTTGGGATGAGATAGCATATTAAACTTTTTTTGCCAGTCACTCAAATATAGTAAAACAACAACTAAGTACAGTATGGATTTATGGAATCATCTTACATCATTGGCCATTGCTCCAATGTTTTCTTCACCTTGTGGAAGATCATCCTCTGTACATTGCAGGGGCAAAAAAAAGAAAAAAACTTCTGTAAGTTTTCTAGCAACCAATCAAACACAGGTAGGGTGAAAAATCCTCCTCAGAGAACTAGATTACAGTAGCATCCATATACACATCACTAAAAAATTATAGCCAGCTAATTTAGTTAGCACAACAGAGTAAACACCCTAATCCCCATAGTCAATAGTACACATGTACCAGTGCAATAATTATCGTCGATTAGAGCTAAACTAGTGATTCATATACTTTACAGATGATTTCCCTCTAGTGGGGAATAGTACTAATGGCTAGGCTATTACATCATGAAAAGTTGAAAAATGAAATCCGTGCGAGCAGCAGAGCAATAGCAACAGCAAGCAAGCAAAATAAGAAGCCGAAGACACAAACCTAATGGTGGGGGCAGCGACGAGGGCGGCGCGTCGAAAGGCTCCGAGCGCGCCTCGAGAAGCAGATCCCGCGACGGCGGCTTCTCGAGCGGCTCCGGCAGCGGCGGGGCCGGCGCCGTGAGCTGAGGCGGTGGCTTCCGGAACAAGGAAGGGAGGAGGCGCGAGGCGCCGGCGGAGATGATCCGGGAGAACCACCCGCCACCCTGAGAAGCCGCAGCCGCCGCCGCCGCCGCGGAGGCCGCCGGGGATGCGGCAGGGCGCGCGTAGGGAGACGCGGCGGCGGCGCGGGAGGGAGGGCGGCGGTGGATCTTCCCGCCGGCGCCGGTGCCGCCGTAGTCGTAGCCCCGGGGCTCCATGCGACGGCGATGTGGGGCTAGGGTTTCGCCGGATCGCGGGGCGGAGGCTAGGGTTTAGGCGGAGGGGGGAAGAAGCAGCGAGGAGCCCGCTGACTGAGATTTTTGCCATTTTGACCACGAAAGCGGTGAGCTTCTCTAAAATGACCACCAGGCACAGCTTCTCTAAAATGATCACGAATCCGTTGTTCCATACGTTAGAATGGCCACAGCAGCTGTTTAACAGTTTTTGCTGTTATTTAGAGCTATTTAACTACGGGAAAAAACTAAAATACCCCTAGCTCTATTTGGCAACCCTCCAGGCGCCTGGGAAGGTAACAGACTCCAAAAAATTTGCCCAGACCACTATCAGACTCCAAAAAATTTGCTCAGACCACTATCAGGAGCCAAAAAAAATCGTCAACAGCAGCAAGGAAAAAACACTGAACAAGTAGTTCAACATTTCAACATTCAAAAATTCATGAAACAACAATTCTCACATTCAACAAGTAGTTCAACAGCAGCAACAAGTTCACACATTGAACAACCCATATTCATACATTTGGGTCAAAATAAAACAGTTCAAACAGACAACATTCAACACTCGCCACTTATGGAACTGAGGCATTCTTGTTCTTCTTTGGAGCCAACTTTTGAGCAGGCCTCTTGTTTGGGAGCTGAGATGAGCTTCCTTCTCCCATCTCCACACCAAGTGAACTACATATACATAACACGGTTACAACAGTTTTTTATGACTTAGTTTGAAGTTAAAAAAAAGGCAATGTTAAGGTTGTTACCTAGCTGTTGAAGGTTGAGGAGGGAACCAATTTTTAGTAGAGTTCTTCCTCGGTTGTCTCTTCCTGCAGTCATCAAGTGAACAATTTTTAGGTTCAAGTAAATAATTATTAGGTCCAATGTACAAATAAAAAATTAGGTACAAATATTAAAATCACTTGCCTTTTATTGGTTCTATTTAGCTCACATTTGTAGCTACTAGCTCTATGTCCCAACAGGTCACAATTTCTGCAAGTGGTGGGGCCTTTAATCCGTTTCTTTGCTTTCTCAGTCTTCATTCCTTCATAATTAAATTTTTCTTTCTCGGTCTTGTTCTTACCACCACTACCACCTTCAAGAGCACCTTTGATTCTATTCTTCCTCTGCCGGCCAACACTTCTTCTACCAAGTGGTGTACCAATTTCATGTTCTAGGTCAACTTTCACCCATTGTGATCTGTCAGGAAGTGGTTCTATTAATCTCTTGTATGCATTCTTGAACCTTTCCACTGAGTAGTATTCATTCACAAAGTTCTCCATCTGCACATCTCTAGTGGGTTGTTGTGTTATAAGAGCCAAAGCATGTTGACATGGCTTACCGGTGTGTTGCCATTCCTCACATGAACACTCATGTAAGTAAGCTTTCACAACATGTCTCACATTAGTACCTGACATGTCAACTACTTGTGCAGCATAATGATCTCCTTGTACAACATTCAAGTGAGCAAGACCCCTAGTTTGTGCCCTCAAGATATGGAGGACAGCTGGTAGTATCTTGCCTTGTATCCTTTGTGCAATCTTTCTCCTCTTGTGCCAAAGGACCATTATCATCTCCCTCAATTGATCAGCAAGCTCATGTACAGGCAAATCTTTGATACCTTTAATCCACTTGTTAAAAACCTCAGCTATGTTACTAGTGACATAATCACACTTGATGGCCGGATTGAATGCACTTCTCATCCATTTGGGGGTGTGATATGACTCCAAAAAGATCTTTGCATCAGCATGAGATTTCACTATAGAAATGTGATGGTCATGCACTTCTTTCCTATATGACCGGGCGGCCGGATACATATGTTCTCCGTTTGGATAAGGCCTTTTCTTGTAATTGTCCATAAGATGTTTGAAGCACTCTCTATGTTCAGCCATAGGGAAAACATACTTAACAGCATTTGCTAAATCTTTGCAAGCATCACTAGCGATAGCAAGTAGTGGAAGATCTCCTATAGCCTTGTGCAAATGTGTCATGAACCATACCCAATTATCTTCAGTTTCAGAATCAATGAACCCATATGCAACAGGATACATCCAATTATGGCCATCTACACTACATGCTGAAGCTAAGTGTCCATTCCATCTCCCTGATAGTGCAGTAGAGTCTATGGCAAGATAAGGCCTACATCCCTCCAGAAAACCCTCAATGCAAGGAGTAAGTGCACAAAATAATCTACGAAAGTAAGGTAGACCATCTTTTACCTCCACATCAATTTCAATGACACTGCCTGGCATCCTTTTCATTACCTCCGCTTTCCAATTATAGAGTAGCCCAAAACTCTCTTCCCAGCTGCCATATAAGTCCTTAAAAGCCTTCTGCAAACCACGCCAAACCGTGTCATATCCAATGAGACACTTATGATCATCCTGCAGTTTGATTTGCATGTCCCGTGGTCCCATGTCAGGAGTTTTCTTAAGGATGGTAATTGCCTTTGAAGCAACCCACTTCGCACTAGGAGTAGTTGTCATCCTCCTCATGCTAGTTGTACAAGAGTGACCCTCATGCCATCCCGCCACCTACATCAAAACAATCACCATCAGTAACTACAAGGAACATCATATTTGACAAAGTACAATCACAAAGGAGAAGCTAGAGAAAAAAATATTACAATGATAGTTTGTCCACCCTTTGTTTCCGGTCGTCCATGCACATGCCAAGTACAATCATCGGAGCCCATACAATATCCATCATATCTGACTTTAGTGGTTTTTGCTACATGCAACTCAAATTCTTTGTTCATGGCATATTGTCTTACTGCAAGCCTAAACTTTTCCATCGAGGGAAACAAGGCACCTAGTTTGAACTCAGGATTATCTGAGTCATAGTTAATGACACTCTCATCTGGTATGTTATCATCCACAGGAATGGCTGCACCATCATCATCAATATCTATATGTGGAATTGTAGGCGCAGCCATCCTACCCTTCCCTGTCATTTCATCCTGAGCATTGAAACCCAAACTATTGTACAATTGCTCATCACTAGCAACTTGCAATCTCCCTTCCTCATCAAGGGTTTCGATAATTTCTAAAGCATCCCAATCAATTACCTCAAAAGCATTCTCAATAATTGGTTCGACATTTGATCCACTTGACAATGCAAGCCTGCATAATAATATATTGGTTGGTTGCATGAAGTGAATTGATAAAACAGATTATCCCTTCCTCTGCCCAAGCACAACAGATTTACCTTTCCTCCTCAGAAGCGCCTGGCAGTACGAGGGACGGCGGTGGCCCAAGAAGCAGCAGGGGCGGCACCTGGTTCTGGCCTCCGGCCGCCTCCGTGCACTCCTCCTCGCGCCGCCTGCTTCTGGCCGCAGAGGGAGCTGGCGGTGGCCCAAGCAGCAGGGCAGCGGCGGCCGTCGTTGCGGGCTCCGTCCTGCTGAGGGCCGCGGTGGAAGCGGGGGGCGCCGTCGCGTGCAGGGCGGGAGGCGCCGTCGTGGGCAGGGCGGCGGGCGCCGTCGCGGCCAGGGCGGGCGACGCCGCGGCCAGCACGGCGGGCGTCGTCGCGGCCAGGGCGGGCGACACCGCGGCCAGCGCGGCAGGCGCCGTCGCGGCCAGGGCGGGCGACGCCGCGGCCAGCGCGGCGGGCGCCGTCGCGGCCAGGGAGGCGGGCGCCGTGGCGGGCAGGGCGCCGTGGCGGGCAGGGAAGCGGTGGCCACGGTGGGATCCGGCGGCGCCGGCGCCGGAGACGGCGCCATGCTCTCGATCTAGATCGGGGACAGGACGGGGGAGAGAGACGGGACGGGAGAGAGAAACGGGCGTCGGGAGAGATGATTTTTTCACCGTGGAAACGTATGGATTGGAGTAAGGGTAGTTTGGTCCGTTCACGTGGAGAAAAGTTACCAAAAATTCTAAAACTGAGATTTGGTCATTCTAGCGTATGGAACAACGGATTCATGGTCATTTTAGCGAAACCCAGTGTCTGGTGGTCATTTTAGAGAGGCCCACCGCTTTCGTGGTCAAAATGGCAAAAATCTCCCGCTGACTAATGATGACTTTAGAGGGGGTTAAAGTGCAAACAATTTTCCTCGATACTTCGCGGATAGGTGCGTGCGCCGACTATTTTAAAATCCAAAATTAAACTTCGACAGAACGTCCCGTATTGTTTCAACGGTATATAAAAAAAAACTGGCTTATTCTCCTATATCATATTATTATTATATCCTATCCTAAATCATATTTATTGCAATTTTAAACAATTTTTTTTGAAATGTACTCCCTCCAGTTCCCTATTAGAAGTCGTTTTGGATAAGGTTTGAGTCAAACATTGGGAATGTAAATCATGAATAACTTTTAAGTGGTTGAGTTTGAAAATGTGAAAATCATATAAATAGATTTGTCTTGAAAATTACTTTCATAAGAATATACATATATAACTTTCAAATAAATATTTTTATAGAAAAGAGAAGTCAAAGTTGTGCTTTGGTGACCGTGTCGCTGTCCTAAACGACTTCTAATACGGAACCAGAGGGAGTATTACTCCCTTCGAACAGATTCCATAACAGATTTAAGGAATTATTTGATATTATACATATTGCACTATAAACAATCTATTTTTCTTGCAAACATAATCAAAGGTAAAATAAGGCTGACTTTGAAGAAAATAGAACAATTTTAACTTTGTTACAGAGGAAAAATTTGTATGTATTTATTTTAAGTCGATGATGCAACCTTAACGTTTCGGGCATAAAAAATGTACTAGTTGCGGGCCATCTTGCTAGTCCGAAACGTCATCTAATTCCAAACGGAGGTAGTACATTTTCTAAATAAATAGTAAATTAGTAAACTATATAGACTTTATTTGCATAGATTTTCATATTATTTCCACATGAAAAATAAAAATAATTTTGTTTAGATCAAGTGCTACAAGCGGTTAAAGAACATGTTTATAAAGCACGTCAAAATGGTTAATATTGTTGTTATTAATTCTTGGGCTGGAAAATGAACACGTGAACAAGAAATCTATGCGAATCGCTCATTATGAGTGCGACCTTTCTAAAAGGATCTTCTCGCACAAGCTCGATGTTATATCTCTTTGATGGCCGCAAAGCAGTCGTCTCTGATGGTCACAACAGGTCATTTCCAAAACCCCCCGCTGCGAGGCCTGGTTCTTGCCTGCTCCTCACTGCTGACTGTCATTTTCCGATCATTTCAGTTTTAGTTTTCAGTATAAACTTTTTTGTGTTGCCAGCTCTCAAAATCGATAAAATTTGTGTTCTCTTCACCCAATTTATCTTCACTGAATCTGCTACACGGCATGATTTTATTAGTAAGAAGTTGGATGGAAACAAATAAAAAATGATTATTGTGTCCTGGTGATCTTATAATAAATACTAAAAGATTGTCAGATTGTGCAAGTATCGCAAGATGGGTTTGAAGAAGTACATGCGCCAGCAGCAATTTTGGCCCACGAGGTTGGTCCCGCGTTTCAACAGAGCAAACCACACGGCCGGCCCAACCAAAATTTTGTCAGACTAAAATTCATAGTTACTTTTAACTTCCCTGATAAAGAGTCCGTTCTTTTAGGTGAAAAAGAATATTGAAGTTGCAAATAAATAGTGTTAGAATAGTGTTTCTTGTGATAGAAAAATGTGATGGTTGTGATGGGTAATAGTGCTTTTTAACTGTTCCTTTCGAATGAAAAAACAGGCCCAAGCTGACAGAAACTGCTACTAATCTTCCATGTGAAACTGCTACGAGAAACTGCTATAAGTACTAATTTCAACTCAGTTTTCACAACCCAAGCTCCTGCAATCACCTGTGTTGTGCGCCCTTTTCCTCACTCTTTCCACCTATTTAAATTTGCTCACTGCACATAATTCGCATCTCTCTTGGGAATGAGTGGCGTGAGGAAAACATTATCAACAAATATTGTGTTGTCGACTTGGCAGCACACAATTGATAGATGATTAGCTTTGCTCACAAGTGCGTAGGGGATATAATATTTTTGCTCACCATTCACATTGATTTCTAAAGAAATGAAAACAAGGGCATGCTCACTTGTGTACAAGGGCATGCTCACTTGTGTCATCAGAGATATGAAAAGCTACTGCCCTTTCTCGGCACCACAGCCATCCGAGCCTCGGTGGCTCCTCCGCTGATCGACACGTTGCCTTCCTGACGCCCTCCCCGCGGTTGGCCATTTTGTAAAAAACACCCTCCTTTTTTCTGCAAATCGCTAATCAGTCCACCACGTCCGGATCATACAGCGAACGTGTTGATTTATTTTGCATACAAGCCCTCAATCTAAAGTTTATTTGTACGCAAAGAAGAGACGGTGTCATTTTTACAAACACACCCGAGCAATTTTTACGAACACCCCCTCCCACCACCCTACCCCCCACCTAATACCCACCCACCCCCAGCTCGCCCCCGAACCCTAACCTTAGTTCCCTCTCCCGCCGCCCTCCTTTCCTCCTTCCCGGCGTCCTCGCCGCCACCCTCTCCCCACCGGCTCTCCTCTCCTTCGCCACCGCCGCTCCCGCAGCCCACCGGAGGTGCGGATCCGGCCGAGGCGGCCCCAGAGCGGCGAGTAGGGATGGCGCGGGCGAGAGCTCCCGGCCGGCCACAGTGCGACGCGGAGGTGTGGATTCGGCCGGTCGAGGTGGCCCCGGAGCGGCGGGGGTGAGCGCTCCCGCCATCGCCGCCGCCACGACTCCTGCAGCCCACCCTCGTCTCCATGGCCACCCAGAGGCACGGATGCGGCCGAGGCTGCCGCTCCAAGACCCACAGAGGCACCCTCCCTGCAAAAGAGGCCCGGAGCGATGGGCAGGGTCGGCGCGGGCGACGCGCTCCTGGCCCTGCTGCTGCCCTGGATCCTCGTCCTACGGCTGCTACCATCGCTGAGATAAGTTCCTCTCCACCCCCTCTATGTGTTCTGCCTTTTTAGGTGCCTCCTCCCTCTCCATCTGATCCCAAACCCTAGCAACACATGAGATCTCCTATCTTCCAGCCTGTGCATGTTAACCCTCCGTGGACCATGCTATGCAGATCCGTGAGCTCTGGTGATTTGTTATATTTTGATTCCATTTGGTAGCATCCAATCTGATACATTGTACTAATCTGTAATTATTTGCTGTGCTTGTAGAGCTGCAAGGCCAGCCATGGCATCAGTGACTTGAGATCTGACAGTGGCTGTCCATAGACAGAGGTGAGGTCCCTGCTGCCTTATTTGGGTTTAGAGTACATATGTATTTGATATTGTTGTTCCTGGACTGCAGCTTCTCTTCTACCTTGTGCCTGCATTGGATTAGTTTAATTTCAAGGTGGGTTACTGCCTTCTTGTTTGATTTCTCCATCCAGATGCTCTCATGCTTCAGAGTTTCTAATTAAATAGGTCCTTCCAAAGAATCCATTAGTCTGCATAGTAGGTAGTTAAGGTAGTACATCTCATATGAGCTAGAACTACAAGCATTTGAACAATCAAATTAGATGTATCGATGTAATTTCCAAACCAGAATGTCAGTGGAAACATGGATAGACCTTTAAACATCCACTCATCAATAATAATTTGGTGTCTGAATGGTAGCAAGTGTTAGTAGAGGAACACACATTTTATTAAACATGTAGTCATTTGCTGAGCATTTCACTGCTCTGCCTGTTGCTTACGTACACGCAGGTACACCGCAATTAGTAAATTTTTACAGTTAAATATCCAAATGTCCAGATCCTGTGCTTTTTGTCTGTGATTGCTTTATTTTTTAGTCTAAATGGATTCGTAAAACATTTCCAATTGTGCGGTTGTATTTCTTCCCCTTTCACCTGACTGTTGCTGAAAAGTTTCATGTACAAATACAAATTTTTGTTTACTAAATCGGGCCTGTCTCAATTTTGAGATCTAAATTTTATGGTTCTAATTATACAGAATAGTTTAATTAGATACCTCATTCGTTTATACCTATGTATTAAGTAGGTTCCATGGATTAGAATGCACCATCTACTTTCCACCGTCCATAGCCATCGTTTGTGAAGGAATGTCCATTTAAGCTTTGCATGATGATAATTAAAGGTGTTTAAGAAAAATAAATTAGAGAAACTCTTTTTAGTCTATGGGTAAAAAATAAATTAGACAAAAATGTAAATTATGTTCTTTCAGCTTATATGAATAAAAAATATTCTTTAACTTGACATGGGCAATTCAGTATGGTGTGCATGTTTTCGAAAAGAAAATTGTAATCAAAATAGCATCAGGCATAAGCTTTATGGGCATAATTTCCATCTGATGATTGTGTACTTCATGTTCGGTTCCTTTTCAAAATTTCTACAAGCTGTCTATCCCTTCTCGTGCCTCTTGACTGCATCTGCTGTTAGCAGAATGAATGGGTAGCAACCTACCTATGTCCAATGGTTTTCTTGCTCCGGTCGAAAGTTGCTAATTTTGTAAGGGAAAGTTCCTAATTTCTGAAATGTATTTGTGTTCGTTTTTTAAGATCGTTTGTGGTTAACAGCCACACGCTCTAACCAACTAAGCTATTCCAGCTAATCATGCTGCATGTGCTGATATTTTGTCTTGGCAGTTGTGTTGTTTATGTTTCCCCTGCCACTCTTTGACTACATCACTTAGTACAAGTAGTCAACTCAGCTTATCAAAGCCACTGTAACCTGATGTTATACCAGCCATTATAAACACTCATAACTTTTGGTGATGTGATTAAGAAGATTGTGGTTTTATAACAAATAATATTGTTATCATAATTTTATAGTTACTTGTTTCTTCAAGGGAATTCTGCACTTACATATGACCTTTTCAGATCAAAGAAAGTCACATGGGGGCTTTTATAAAAATCGAAAAATATTGGGAAAAATACAGTTTTCAAAGTTAGATTTTTTTCCTACGAACCTCAAAGTTAGATTTAGACTGTATGCTTAGATTTTTGCAGAATTTTTGGTGCTATATTTTTACCCAGCCCTTTGTATAGTGGCATGTTCAGGCTAGAATCATCATTTGTCACTCTAGGTGTTGAGGTTAAGTCGCCATGTTGTTTCTTAAGCGCCTGGTTGGATTTACTAGCATGTTGTCATTAGTCATCATAGGATGCACGTCTTTTCCCTATCTTTTCACATGATATAAGTGGTGCTTACATTTTGCCCATTTAGTTAAATTTCCATTCCGTTCCTTACCTATTTCTGCAATTGCAGCTAGCGAGTGGGTGAAGGGCAAGCAAATGGAATAAGTAGTAACAATCAAGCACACGTAAGTTATGAATCTGCTTCGAAATCATTTCCGTGTTTGTTGCTTGCTTATGGTTCATTTCAAATTCTGTGTATACTTGAAGTACATTAACTGCAACATGGTGCAGGACACTTGAGATGCGATAGTCTTCTCAACAATGTAATCATACTTTTAATTTCCATGTTTGTTGCTTGCTTATGGTTCATTTCAAATTCTGTGTATACTTGAAGTACATTAACTGCAACATGGTGCAGGACACTTGAGATGCGATAGTCTTCTCAACAACGTAATCATACTTTTAATTTTTGAGTACCATGTTTATGTTCTAACTTCTACTGAGATGCATTAACCACAACATGTTGCATGACTATCGACGAGCACATACGGTTTCACTTCACTTTTCCCCCTTCTATCTTGGGAGGATTTGTAATGTTAGCAAATAGTTGGGTCCATACCATTCAAGTGCACTGAAATGTGTGTTTTGCCTGCATCCTCGAGTGTCCACGTGGCCTCATGTACACTAATTTTATTTTTAATGATTGGAATCTAACAAATGATCTGCATGCAGCTTCAGTCCATTCTGTCTTGTATTCAAATTTTCATTAGGTGCACCAAGGGAAGCTCGAGAAAGACCTGCTAGAGCAGCAACGCCATGCTGTGAAGAAGATTGCTGCCCCAGTACCTGCATTGCCTCAACTGAGGGTAGGTGTTAGCGATTTGAGGGCCTCATTTATTTGCTAGTTGCTTGACGAGCTGCCTAAAATTAGGATGTGTCTGTAATATATTGCTAGATAGAACCCTATGCCTATGGGCTGTAGGTGATTGAAATGTGTAATGTAGGACTTGGCTAGACATGAACTCTTTGGGCTAGGTGATTAGCGATTATGGTACTGATCCATACTATCTAATGAAATTGGCTGGTATTGTTAGTCATGTTATTTTTGATCATGATAGAGTGAGCTTTCGAATAGGGCGTGAATCGCGCTGATCGTTGAGTTACTGTTGATATATCAAGGCACATGTCATTTTCTGCACCCTTGGACAAATTTATGAAACTGTGATGTCCACTGAGATTGTACTCCCTTTGTTAGTCCCAGGTTATTGGTGTTGTCCGTATGCTTGGCAGATTAGTTCCAGGTTAATGGTGCTGTTCATATGCTTGGTAGAGTGTCACACCATGATTCCAGCGGTTGTGGAAGAACAATGGTGATATTGACAACATATGATCATGTCATGATTAGTTGAGCTATTGCAAATCTGAACTGTGAACTTTCTAATTGTGTTTGTAAATTTGTATGCATTAATGGGAATACAAACAATTTGACTTTTACTTCAGTTGTTATGAGTTATGGTTTCTAATTAATTTTGTGGAGCAAACTTGGCTTGCCTTGGGAATATGAGATGCGTATCATTTTTCATCATGCTTAGCTTAACTGGTGAGATCGTCAGTTATGTATATTATTGTAATGTATATTTAAATAGAGAACATAAAAACTCTATTACATGTAATTAATAGTAGATGATTAAGTGGCCACTTTCAATTGTGTAATATGGGCTGCAAAGGTCAGATGATCAGCGATGATGACACTGATCTATATTATTTAATCAATTCAACCTGAACAAATTATGTGTGTTAGTATACTTTTCATGTTGGTGTTCTTTTGATTTTGTCAAATTTAATCATGACGAAGTGCATTTTCGATAGGGCGCGCATCGCGCGCCGGATTGTTCTAGTATAGTTAATATCAACTTCAGATGAGAGCAACTTCAACAGACTCTGTAAAACAATCTGACTAGCTAAAATTAGCAAAAGTGAGGTAAAAATTGTATCCAAGTCTCTCTAAAATACTCCCCTCGCTATCTGCCTCGCAATCTAGCCCCCTCCACTAGCTATTTTTCACGAGGCCGCTCCGCTCGCCATCCGCTCGCCGCCCCACACGCGTCCTCCTCCTGCGCCAGGTCCTTCTCCCACGCGGTGCTGGAGGTGGTGGTGGAGTTGAATCGCGGCGGCGCTGGAATCGGCGGCCGTGCTGGCGTGCTCAGGCTCGGCGAGGAGCGGGAGCGGCGCTGGAGGTGCGGCTCGGTGAGCTCTTCACGCGAGACCCGTTCCCCTGGCGTCGGCGAACCTGAGCACGAAGGAGGGCCGTGGTCGCCCGGCAGCCGCGCCGACCGGGCCCGCCTAGCCGCGGTGGGTCGTTGTCCTGACGAGTGGTTGCTTGGCCAGTTAGCCGCCGAGCTAGCCTTGCCCACGTAGCCGTACGTGACCGCGTCCCTGGGCTGCGGTGAATCGCTAGCCTGGCCGCAGGTTGCTGTCGCTGGACTGGCCGCAGGTTGCCGTGCGCCGCCTTGCCGTTGCTGGTGTCTTCTCCCATCGGGACGCAACTGGATCCGTAGCTGGTAGTGGATCTGCAGGAGGAAGGTGCCTTGGATGTGGACAGCGAGCTCGAGATTGAGGAAGGAGAAGGTGGCGCTGGGAGTCAGGGGGTGTAGAGAAAGGAGCGGAGTGGCCGGGGCTGAGGCGCGCGAGCGGGGCGCCAACCGGAGAGCAGGCAACGGGGCCGGCCGGAGGGCGGGCAGGGCAGCCGGCCTGAGTGGCCGGGACGGAGCCGCGCGAGAGGGGCGACCAGCCTGAGCGCGAGCATGACGGCTCGCGGGAGTGGCAGAGGCAGAGGCAGGTCGGCCGGCCGGAGCGGAGGCAGGGCGGCTCACCGGAGCCCGTGCGTGGGAGACGGAGGAAGAAGACAAGAAGTGAGAATGACATGTGGGGCCCACCTAGTGCTGATATAAAATGAAGTTTGATTTGGCTAGTCTGCTGGAATTATCTACAATTTAAAGAGTGAATCTTAGCTAAATGGCTAGCTAAATGAGAATATAAAGAGTAGAATTTAGTTAGTCTGTTGGAGTTGCTCTGAGTTTTCACATGTCCAGTTCCTGCAAAAACCTTGTAGCCGCCTGCCATTCATTTTTCCGGCATCGATCTGTCCAAATAAATACTCCCAGGTCAGATAACCTTTGAAAATTTCAAACCTTGATAGTGGAGGAATATTTTTCCTATGCTAAAAGAACAGGACAAACATCATTAGATATACCCAATACCGAATCATATCGCAAATACAATATCACAAGCACCCATTGAAGATGTTCCCTTTGTCCTTTTCAACTTGCTGAGGATGAACCTGATAAGTTCGGTGTGTCCGGCGATGAAATTTTACTGAACCGACCAACTACATGGTTCTTTCTTTTATATATATGCGCAAGATTTTTTTTTTTGACGGTCAGGAGGAGCATCCCCACCTGAATTCCATTGATGGGCTTTTAGGCAAGCCAAAGTGCTACAACACATGAGTTTCAGCAAGTTTACAACAACCCATACACAACACAACACCTTAGGGGGGGAGGGTTGCAATACCTGAGACAAAGCTAGGACACCAATTAGAGGGACGACCACCAATCGTCGTTGAGAGCCACACACCGAACAACATACTCGCAGGATGCACCACAACCTTTGCCCCTCCGTACAACCCCTCGTAGTTACGCCGCTTCGTTGTCACCCTCCATTTGAGGGTCAGGCCAACAGAATGGGGACTAAAGGTTGCGGGAGCGGCGCAAACCAGAGTTCACCGAAAATGACGATCTTCCTTTCGATGCTGACGGAGCCACCTTTCAAAGCACATCCGGGCTCCCACACGCCAACATCTAATGCCGTGCCAGGGGAGGAAGCCTCGCACGGGGATGGTGGAAGAGCGGAAACTCCCGACATAAATTTTGATGATACCACCGGCAAGAAGAGCACCGACAAAGTAGAGGCGCCAAATGGTGGACACCCGCGTGGCTCACGATGAAAATCCACAACTTGTGTCTGCCTTGCTCTAGAATCAACACCGGGAAAGTAGCAAGCGCACCGGCTTCATAGAGGAGCCACAACAATAGCACTTGGGTGGGAGTGGATCTCAACGTCGCCTCCAAGGAGGAGAGTGGCACAGTAGGTGTCACCGATGTCGACAAGACCAGCGCAATGCCAGACTTAAGATTTCACTAGCGGTTTCCCGCACCCACCCATCACCGCCCGTCCAAGCTCATGCTACAACATGCCTCAGGAGAAGTTGAACTAGCACAGACCTGCAAGGGGAGCGCTGTGGCAAAGCCTTCAACAAGAGAAGCGGCACTGCAGGTGTCGCCATTGCCGGCTGGCGTGAAGCCAGTCAGGGATTTCTCCCAATGCTCTCGCGAACAAGGCTGCAAGCATCTCAACAGATCTAGCTCAGAAGGCGGAGTAGCACAGTATGGCGACATGGCTCACCACAGGGGTCGCCGCCCGCCGTGGGGGGTCTCTGCTTGCCGGACGAGGCTGAGCGGGGGTGGCCGGGCAAACAGGGCCGTACGACCCCCGCCCAGCATCCTCCGCCCAGCATCCTTGAGGCGAGTGGCTGGGGATGGCCTAGATCCGATCGCCGGACCGGCTCCCTTGGCCGTGCAGAGCGGGGAGGCGGCGCACGGGTCCACCAGGGGCCCGCCCAACAGCCTTCCTCGAGTCCAGCGGTCGAGAGGCGGCCAGATCTGGCTGCCGGTGACCCACCAGACCTGCCCCGCCGGCGGAGCTGGGGAGGTTAGATCTAGCCGGGGAGGGGCCGGATCTGGCCGCCGGCGACCCCTCCTGCGCGGAGCTCGTCCAGCCATGGTGCTTGAACTTTGCGAGGGGGAGGGTAACTCGGTGGGGAGGTGGATGTGCGGGCTGAGGCCTCACCGCCGTCCTTGCACCCGCGCAGGCTTTTGGCGGCGCGCTCTGGCGGCAGCGAGGAGGATGGTCGAGGAGGGGGAGAGGTTGGACGGGGGTGGCAGCGGTCCGCCCGTGCCGCCCCGCAGACGACGCGAGGGGGGGGGGCTCCCATGCGCAAGAATTTAGTTGTGTGTGTGGAAACTAGTTCCAAATCTCTACTCCTACTCCCTGCGCCCCAAGGCAGTTCTGTCCCTGACTGATAGAGTACTCTAAGTGGGTTTGTGTGTCACCACAAGGCCTTAAATGATTGTATCCATCGTGTTAGCCGCCGGCCATTCCTTTTCCAGCATCGATCGGTCCAAATACTTACTCTAGGAATCCTCCATCTTGTTGTCTACGAGATACTGATATACCTATAAGAGTGGAATACTTATATACAGCCTAGTGTAGATTTTAGTGGTGCCAATCCTGACATCCCGAATAAGCAAGCAAAAGCCTTCTTGAGTCCTTGAGTTTTTGAGTCAATACAACTCGTTATGGCCAGCGAGAAGAGATTATTATCAGTAGCCACAACGATACCCGTCAGGAACGTGCAGGCTCTTGCGGCTCGCAGGGCTGATGAGCTACCGGCTGGGACCCTCGAACGGTACATCAGGCCAGGCATAGGCCAGGATGCCGTCCTGGGAGAGCACTCTGATGAGCTTCCGGTGGTTGACCTTGGAAGACTCCTGAACCCAGAGTCTTTTGAACAGGAGGCTGCAAAGCTAAAGTTTGCTTGTGAGGAGTGGGGTTTCTTTCAGGTATATATGTCACTCAAGAATCAAAATTATCGTCAATGTAGCACCGTTTCTTTCATTAGATATAGCTGGTGGCAAACTAATCCTCTATCCAGCATATAGAGCCAGATAACCCAGAAATAAATTCTACTTGCTCTGATATTTGTTTATATTTTGGTGATTCTCCTAATAATTAACAAAATACTTATTGTGTACCTGCTTGCTGGTTCCTTAGCTACTTTTTTCAAGGTAATGAATAAATGGTTTTATTTTAGAGGTTTTCTTCGGTACACAATACGTTCCAACGGTCGTACGGTCGTATCGTCGGTTTCTTCGGTTTTTTCTCTAAGGGTAAAATGGTAATTTGGTTGATATATGTTTTAGAAAAAAAATTCCCCGCTACCCACCCGGTCCACCCGTGCACACCTCCTCCCTCCGTTTTTATATATTACAAAAATGATATTTTACATTTCCGATAATACCTTTTAACTACCAGTACGACCTTTGAATACTACCGTACGACAGCTAAAAAACCGGTCGTATAGAATTAATCTCAACCGTCCGATCCTTACATATAGGTCTTTTTCTGTTACATACGAGTCCTTTTCCAACTGGTCGTACAGGTCGTATTGTGTACCGAAGAAAACCTCTTATTTTATATGTTATCGTAACCATGATATTAGTTGTCAAA
Source organism: Cenchrus fungigraminus (assembly GCA_036936925.1). Lineage (NCBI taxonomy): Eukaryota > Viridiplantae > Streptophyta > Magnoliopsida > Poales > Poaceae > Cenchrus > Cenchrus fungigraminus. The sequence goes on from CM072769.1 coordinate 34,963,061, forward strand.
AACTGAGAACATAGCAATCAATTGCTATCAAAATTACTTATGCCGCTTTCTTCCTGATGGACCGGAGCTTCGCTTTACTTAATCAAGAATGTTGAACTATTTGTCGCAATTTACAGGTTATAAATCATGGAGTGCCAGAAGAAGTCATCACAAACATAAAGCGTGATATTCATGAGTTTTTTAAGCTGCCGCTTGAAGTGAAGAATGCTTACGCACAACGCCCAGGTGATCTTCAGGGTTACGGTCAAGCATATGTTTTTTTCTGAAGATCAAAAGCTTGACTGGGCAGACATGCTTGCCATTATTACACAGCCTCCTGAGGCCCGGGTTATGAAGCTTTGGCCTGCTCAACCTCTTACTTTCAGGTCAGCATAAAAAGCACGCATAGTGATTAGGATGTTTAGTTATTTGATCTTATAAGCACCGGATATTTAGCTTAGGAAAGCCAAATCGACAATGACAGATTATTGAACTCGATATATGTGGAAATAAGTACTACACCATAACGTAAGAGGTGTATATTATGTCAGGAAATCAGTTGAAGATTACTCTGCTGAATTGAAGAAAATTGCTCATTCTATTGCAAGAATCATTGCAAAAATGCTAAATATTGAGCCAGAACTGATGGGTGACAAATATGTGGTGCAAGTTCTGAGGATGAATTACTACCCTCCATGCTTGTTAATGCCGGAAAAGGTTTTGGGATTCTCTCCACATTCAGATGGATCTTTCTTTACCATCCTTTCAGAAGTTAATTCAGTCCAAGGACTTCAAATCAGAAGGCATGGTGCATGGATCCCAGTGAAACCACACCTTAAAGCTCTGTTGGTGAATGTGGGAGACCTCCTTGAGGTATGAATATGCCAAGTGAAACAACTTACAATTTACTCATATTATAATGCATTTCTAAACATGTTACTAATCACAAATATGATCTAAGAACGTTCATTGTGCTTGATTTCTACAAAGAAAAAAAATCAACTTGTAATATTTATATATATAAGCTTTTATCCGGTCTAATCTTGATTGTACTCCAAAGTAGATTGACATGATCTGTATGCATATTTGAACATACTTTTAAACAATTTAAAATTGCATCAGGTTTATATGTATGGCACCGGGAAGTACATTTTGAAAATTGATATTAAGGTTATTGTAAATCCATATTAGTAGCCATCTGCCAATGAACAACACAGTGACTAGAGAAATGTTTCTGACATAGGGCCACTCAGATTCGGTTCATAATATTTTCTCTTGTGCTATTGATAATTTCTCATTTTACTGCAGATCATGACAAACGGAAAGTACAAGAGTATTGAGCATAGGGTCACTATTAATGCTCATATGGAACGATTATCTGTATCAGCATTCCACAATCCAAAGTTTGATGGAGTTGTTTCACCGGTTTTGGGCTCTACAACTGAAAAGGTGTTGTACAAGACAGTTAGTGTGCAAGATTATATGAAGCATTATTTGTCAAACAAACTAGATGGGAAGAAAGCCTTGGATCATGTGAAAGTTTTCTGATGTGAACGATTGATTTACAGCGGGTGCAGGAAAATCAAATAAAAATTTGGCCGGTGTCAGCCTTCGGTTTTCCGTTCACAGAATAAACAAAGTGTGGGAACACTGCAATGAAATTTCAGGTGGGGACACTCCCCGGTTGACCATCAAAAATAAATAAAAAATAAACGAAGTGTGCCTGTGTAGCAAACGGATCAAGAATACGAAGATATGTGTGCGCTTTATTTCCTTTGTATAAGAGATGTTGGGAGTATAATCAAGTGTTAATTGAACTACAGCTTTTCAGCTTAACCGAGAAGCACTGCTGCTAGTTTTTTTCATGAAAAGTTAACACTAGTGTTTACAAGATGTATTAATAAGCTTTTTGAGCTCACGAATAGCTCATAAAACTTGAATTTTCCAGCTTTCCATAAAAAGTCAGAACGCTGCAGCTTTTGAGCTTTTCCCAGAAGCTGTTGTTGCCTTTTTGTTTCGAATAGTCAATACTAGCTTTTACAAGATGTATTTAGCTTTCTGAGCTCAGAAAGCTACGCAAAGCTCATAAAATTCAACTTTCCAGCTTTCGTATAAACTACTTTTCTGAGCTTCTAGCTTTCCGAAAGCTGCACTAGAAATTCCTTGTTTGTTTGAGCTCCTAGCTATTCATGGTGATAAGCTGCTAGGAAGCTCAAACAAAAAGGTCTCTACTCTCTTACTTGTGTAAGCTAAAATAACCATGTGGCAACCAATTGGGCAGTGAACAACGTTGTTATTAGGTCTCCCCGTCACTGCATGCACACATTAACAAAGTAAAGTACTGCCAACTCTGCTTGAACAAGATCTTGGAGAGGACAAATGGTTAGGCTCTCACCGTACGTTTCCCCTCCGCCACCGCCGACGGCGAGCGCAGAGGGAACGGTGCTGCCACGACCGTGGTCGTCCCCGACAGGAGGCCCCTCAGGACGGTCCACGATGGACCCAGTGCTGGGGGCTGGGCTCGGGTACGTGTCGCTCACCTAACCGCGACCGCCTGGTCTCTGAGCCATCGAGGTCAGAGGAATGGCTGCAACTGGTGTGGAGGGGCCAGAGTGCAGTTAGCCTGATTCCAAACCCTACTCCAAATCATATCTCTCCTCTACCCCGTTCGCATCTGCTTCCGCCGCCACCATGAGACACATCACCCCCCCGCCCTCCCCCCCCACAATTCTGCTGCCGCCACCACCAGATCTGCCGCCGACACCACCATATCCGCCGCCACAAGCCGCCCCCACCCCTAACTCGACGGACGTATCCTCCGAGGTTGACGTGAAAGGAACCCCAGAATCCCAATCCATCAACGGAGACAAACCTTGGAGGCTTCGATCTCTCACATGTATGGAGGAGGAGCACCTCGACGGGGAGATGCAGTGAGGTTTCTGTAACCTTGGAGGGGATTCCAGATCCTTCGCCCAAGTTCTGCAAAGTAACCCTCCTGCATGAGAGCCGATGGATGGGAGAGGCAACTATGGGGTGCAACGGGCTCCACATGGAGGAGGAAGACCAGGGAGGGGTCCTGGAGGCTATGGGCAAAATTTCGATCAGAGAGCCAATTTCAGAAACTGGGATGATAGGAGGGGAGTTTCAGAGGAGGGAGGCAGCCTTTCAACAATAGAGACAGAGAGATCAAGAGAGAAATCAGAATCAATAGTACAATAGAGAACAATAGTGTGATCTGCGACAGAATCTGAATCAAGGGAGAGAAGACAAGATTTGTGAGAAAAGAATTGAAAAAAGAGCTTGTTATGTCGTTTCTCTGGTGGGAATCCCATTAGAAGTCGACAAACTCAATATAAAAAAATGGGATTATGTTAGGGTTAAAATTGGCTGTAAAGATATCACCAAGGTACCAACTATTGTGGAAGGGTTACTGGATATGCATTTCTATGATTTCACTTTCCAGAGAGAGGTACCCACCGACAATCATAGCAGACCGGCTTGAAATACTTGGATCAGAACAACCGACAGAGGGGAGGATGATAACCCATCTCCCAAAAAGCCAAGGAGAGGAGAGGAGAGAAGCTTCCAAGAAACCACGAGAGGAGGAAATAATTTTGAGGCAAGATCTTTGAAGCAAACCCAGAATCAACATGACTCAAAATGTGGCAAGGGTCCACAGGAAGGCGTGAGTACGGGGACAATAAATCAAAATCAGGTGGAAGAGAAAACTGGAGATGCAGCTGGGGCAAAAAAACATGCAGATATATGGAAGTCAGGGCAAGGAGACAACAACCAGTGAACAAGAAAGTGAGGAAAGCTAATGCTTCAATGATTTTATCTCTCTTGGTGGTGAACACTTCAACTTTGGTACAATTAAGGAGATGGACATCCAACATATTTATAGAATGCAGATAAATGATACAAGATCTGTGGCATTTAATCATTATGGAACAAATATGGGTAAGTACAAACATGATCCACTTGCGGTGCTAGAAGCCAAAGCTGCCATGGCTGCAGGGGAAAGTAAGAAGGGAGGACAGTGTTTAGCTGAAGTAGAGGGAATGGAGATAGTGGAGGAAAGGGAGGGATAAGGTCTAGAAGAAATTTCTTGTTAACAATTAAACTTCCCTAGCCCAGAAAATGGAACTCAAGGGGCTCCTATCCTGGACATTTCCAGTCAGGAAGAGGAGGTCATAACTCAAAAGCATCAAAGGATGGAGGTTGAGCAGGGTGAAAAATGAATGACTCACTGAAGGCTGCTGATCTTGTGGTGATAGAGACAACTATGAAAGAGACATATGAAATGACTAATGAAAGAAAAAACCAGGAAGAACTAGACAAGGAGATGCTGATAGGGGGAGAACTGATAGAAGCAACTGCCGGAGAAATACCACAAACCACAAACAAAGACAAGGAGGCTGTGGTGTCAGAGGAAGCTATTGAAGAGGCAGAATACACTCAGTCAGAAGATGGTGGGATAAGACAAAGTGAGAGAGTCAAGAAACAAGGCCTGGATGGAGTGAAAATAGCTGATAAGGCTGAAATGGTGGCAAAGAAAAAGAACCTTGAAGGTAACAACATTAATCTCAAGAACTCCTTTGCAGTTTTGAACAACACTATTATTCCAGCTAAATTCAACAAAATGGGTGGTAATAAGGAAAACATTAACTCAGAACATTTTGATTTGTTGAAAGATATGGAAGTAGCAAGATTCAGTTTAAATGAGAGGGCCAAAAGTTTGAATAGGAAAAGACACAAGACGTAGACAATCTCCCATCGGAGGAGATGAAATATATAGAGTGGAAATCTGATTCATTTGATCAATATGATAATGAAGGATTCCAGTTGGTCACTAACAAAAAGGGGATGAAAACCCAAAAACAGAAAATAGCTCCCCAAGACAAAAAAAATGCGACGGTAAATTACCTCATCCTCTTGATGGGAGTAACACTCTTGAAGGAGGGATATCTAGATCTAGCACTAGATATAACCTCAGAAAAGGAGCATCCATAAACATTAAGCAAAAATGATAGGCTTTATTTGGAATTGTAGGGGAGTTTCCAAAAAAGGTATGGGAGCCAAAATTAAAGATTTATTAGGTGAATATAATGCTGATTTCATTGGATTGCAGGAAACTATGAAAAAGAAGTATCCTGACAGTTTCTTTAGAAAAATTGATTCTAGCAAGATTTATGCTTGGCACTGGTTGCCCTCTACAGGTAGGTCTAGTGGAATCCTTTGTGAAATTAAGAAAGAGAAGTTTGATATGATCAAAGTTGAGGAAAAAGAATTTTTAGTTACCGCCGAAGTTTATGACAAAATGCAAAAAAAGAAACCTGATGTTAGTAATAGTATTTGGGCCTGCTCAGGATGACATAAAAGAACAATTCCTAACTGAACTGTCCAGTATATGCTCAAATAGCAAGATTCCCACTTTAATTGGTGGGGATTTTAACATTCTAAGATTCAGCAATGAAAACAACAAAAGCTTCACTTGTAATAGATTTTTGGATATGTTTCATTGGATCATTAACACGTATGAATTAAGAGATTTGACTCTGAATGGAGGTTTATACACTTGGAGTAATGTCACACCTGTTTTTCCAAAGAAAACCAAGTGCAAATCTATATGCATGCCAGGATCAAGTTTCATGCATATAGTTGACATATGTGAATAACAGAAACAATATCACGTAAAAGAACATAAACAAACTTACAAATTCTATGAGAGTTAAGCAGCTCAATACTGGAAATGAAGCACCAAACTTCGCAGGCACTCGACTGGGGGCTACGTACTCCTAGCATCATCATCTTCAACAGCTTCACACATCTTTGACTGAGCAGCAGTAAGCAAGGATGAGTACACTTATGGTTGGTACTCAGCAAGGCCACAAGAAATAACCAGAAACGATTTAAAGTCCATCTTTAAGTTTATTAATCATGTGAGGGTCCAGGCCGCTCTTGACCGTGAGCACAGCTATTCGATTAGTTTTAACACTCTGCAGAGGTTGTACATCTTTACCCACAAGTCACGTAAAAGTTCAGAAGAACTTTGAACCCAACCATGTGATGCTTGCAAGGCATCATACCACACTACCGAGGTGTGATTGCATAGGGACGCTATGAGGCCTTTACAAAGATTCCCTTGTATGGGCTGCTCGCTAGGTTACATGGTCAGTGCAACGCATAACCCTCTCTCAAACTGCGAAGCTACCATAGAGCAGATCAGGTTGAGGGCCGAGCTATAAATCATCTACCGCCACCCCTTGCCCTTATCAGGTAAAGCATACCACACACTAAGGTTTCTAATTAATTAGTCAAGACAGAGCCATATGTCTTGTGGTTGCACTGTTTTCCTGGGTGGTCACTCCATGTTCCGATTAATGCATAGTATTCTTGTAAATAAAGCATAGGTAGAAGGGTGGTTAGGGACACTTGCCTTTCTCCAAAGATAAGCTACTCTTACTGCTCTTTCTTCTCTTGCTTTCTTGAAACTCTTTATCTTCAAAGCAAACGAACAGCGATCCTTCTTCTACTCGAAGCAAACATCGGGAACAACCATACAAAGCAAAGGAACAAGTACAACTAAAAACAATGCACCAATCAAAAGAAAAGCTTTAAAAAAGCACACTAAGGATATGCTCAATTCTATGGTTACGCATGAACGAAAGAAACGCTAGAACGAAACTAAGGTCGAACATACAAAGCTATCGTGAGAGCATTATCAAACAATAAGAGACTACATGTTGGATTTATTTTAATGCTGAATCATGTGGAAAGAATATTTTTGGAGAAATACTCTATGTTAGAATTAACTAAGCAAGTTATATTTAATTAAAGAAAACACGATAAGCCTATTCATATTTTATTTGTAAATATTTGAGTACAAGTTATACCAGATTAACATATTAGCTTTAGAAACACAAAGCATGTATGAGGCATCTCACGAATAACTTTGGATTTCGTGTTCAACTAAACATATTAATATTGAAAAGACATGTATAATATCATTAAGCATATTAACTTTATTATGAAAACCGTTGTATATCTCTAACATCTTTTATTTAACAAAACTAGTTATAAGTAAGAATTAACCCATTTACATCATGATTAAAGAAAAATCAGAATAGAACCTAATCACTTTTATTTAGAAAAGCAATGGAATAATAATTAGTCAAGATTATCATGCAACTTTAGTGTTAAAAACATGTAACAGGTGATACACATGCTAACGTACAAGTTAAGGTGAAACGAACGAGAACGGTAGAAACAAACTATAACGCACAGAAAACCTTAAGTTAGGATCTACAAGGAGAACTGGGTTGTACGAAGAACAACTGCATGGTAGGATACTATTAAGATTGGTTCTAAGAAAGATAGCTACACAAGATTGGGTCACAAAAGAGAGACACTGAGATAGAGCTGATAGAGAACATCTAACGAACGATTTGCATTTATGAGAGAACAAGACTATGAGCTAGGTTTATTTTAATTAGCAAAAATATGTAAAGGATATTTCATAAAGAAAATACCCTAAGTTGTATTAATGCAAATTGTATTTTATTTGCAAAGATCGAAGTAAAGAACTAGTCAAGTTTTATTTATAAAGATTCATATATAGATTATACCAATTAAACATTTAACTCAGAAAAGGTAAACTATATGAATCTTTTAAACATAACTTTATGATTCGAGTGGATCATATTATTATTGAAAACATCATGGTATTGGTATTAATCAAATTAACATTTATTTATAAAACCGATGTAAAAGCCTATTCAACTTTTAATTATGAAAGGTTAATTACATATTAATCAAATTAAAATTTGGTTTATGAAAAACCGGGTAAGGATCTAATTAGATTTTATTTACAAAAGTATGTGAAATATTCATTAATCAAATTAATATTAATCATGAAAAATGGCGTATAGCACTTTATTGCTTTTATTTAGAAAATGCATGTTTAATAAGCATTTAAACAAAATTAATATTAAATAATTTTTTAGAAAACAAACATGATTCAAACTCACCACTAACGTGTGATTTACATTATTATGAACCTAACGCAACTTGAATGGATTAAAACGGAGCTAAAACAAAGAATATATGAGATAAACAAGATACAGGGAGCTATCCGTGATTACCTATAGATCTCAGGGACTAACAGAGAAGATTACAAAGACACAGTGAATAGTCACTACGAAAGGATGAAACTTCAGGGTTAGATCTACAAAAGGGCTCGGGTGGGCTTTATGTGCCAAAGGTGGGATCTTTCTAGGGGTTATCCGCAGTTTGGCCAAGACTCAAAAACCATCCAAAGATTAAAGAGTTCGCTAGGGGCCTAACTGCAAAAGGGAGACTCCTTCTTCTACCTCACGACAGGGGATCAGGACGGCGGATAGGGGGTTCGGGCGGTCCCAAACGGTGGCGCTCCGGGTGGCCTTGGGTTTAGTTGAGGCACGAAACAGAGAGAGGAGGAAGAGGGGATCGCAGGGATGTGCTCACCATCGGCGGAGGACGACGGCAGTGGCCGGAAATCGAAGGGGAGCGGCGACGGCACCCTGCAGCTCAGGGCTCCTGCCACGGGGTGCTCCAGGGTGCCAGGCGATGCGGAGTGGAGGTCTGGACGTGGCTTGACGTCACGTAGCTCTGGGAGACGGCGGCCGGCGGGCGTCAGGACGAGGCCAAAAAGGCAGCCGGCGGCAAACCGGTTCGTCTTGGCGGTGGAGCTCGGACGGTTCCCAGCGGTATAGGGGCAGGGACGTAGAGCATGAGTTCACGAAACAAGAGGCTAGCTGTAAAACAGAAAGAGAAAGATGAGACGAACATCGTGGTATCCTTACCTCCGACCATAGATGAACAATGGTGACGGAAGACCTCGCCGGAGTTGGAGAGAAGTCGTCGGAGTTGGGGAAGATGACGGAGCCGACATCGGAACCGAGCAATCCACCACACCATGGCGTAGGGCTAGATGAGAGAACTCCATGGTGGTGTCCGTTTGCACCAGAAGTCCATGGTTTCGCTGGAAAAGCTCGCCGGACAGTTCGCCGGATTTTAGTAGATGCGAAAGTTCGGCAACGATTTGTGGGAGCTAGGGTTCTCGAAACGAGATGAGGTTTGCGGCGTTGGAAAGAAGACGTCAAGGAGATAGCCGGCAACTATTTATTGGCCGAGATAGAGTCCAGTTTTATTTTCTCTTCTTTTTGTAATTTCGGGAATTAATTTCGGCTTAGAAAACAATGTCAGAAAATCCTGAAATCGTAATTAAATCACGAAAAATACTCCCAAAGCTCAAAAAAATTCAAGAAAATCATTGGAGATGACTTGAGACACGATGGATCCAAATAAAGTATTCGGCGATCATGAAAAAGGATTTTAGAGCCTTCTAATAAATAGAAATAGCTCACGAAAAGTGAGAATAAATTCTAGAAAAAGCTGGAAAACTCTCAGAAGGATCTGATCAGCACCTAAACGCTTTTTAAAAGCTTTTGCACTCAGGAAACACCAAGATGCATCGGCATGAATGCAACACACATCAAATCATTTATTTATTTAATCTAGAAAAACAAACAAAGGCTTTTTTCCTATACTATATTTCCTGTAAAGAAAATAAATGTTAGGAAAATTTTAAAATTATGAGAAAATCATTGTTTAATTACTCTTCCTATTCACATCCTGAAATTCGAAAATTTTAGGGTGTGACAAGTAATAATCAGGTAGACCCAACCCTAGAAAGGTTGGATAGAGTGCTTATAAGTCCTGATTGGGAAACAATCTTCCCCTTGACAAATCTTAGGAAAATTCCAAGATTCCTGTCTGACCATAATCCTTTGATATTATGCTCAGATCAGGAAAATATAAAAAAATCTAGGCAATTTTGTTTTGAAACCTCCTGGACCAAACACCCAGACTACTTCCCTAAGTTGAAGCAAATCTGGGAAAAAGAAATTTGAGCAAAAAATGCAATGGAAAAATGGTATATCAAATTGAACAAATTTAAAAAGTTCCTCAAAGGACGGGGCATAAATATCGAAGGGCATAACAAAAGATTTACATCTATTTTGCAGGAAGAGTTGCTGGTGTTAGAGAAAAAAGAAGTAGGTCCACTCCCTGCTCATTTGTCAGTAGAAAAACTTTCATACGAACAACGATAATGAAAATGCTGGAGGAGGAGGAACTATATTGGCACAAAAGGTCAAATTCAAACTGGCTATTACAAAGGGATAATAATACAGAGTTCTTCCACCGAATTGCAAATGGCAAAAAGAGGAAGAATATGATCTTTCATTTGGAGCATGAAGGCAGTACGCTAGAAAAAGAAGAAGATATTCTTAAACATGCTACTAATTACTATAAGGATTTGTTTGGACCCTCTGATAGTCCAATTTTTGATTTGGATCCAGATTGTTGGGAATCAGAAGAAAAAGTTACTAATGAGGAGAATAAATTCTTATCTAGTCCCTTTTCCATGGAGGAATTAAAAAATGCAGTCTTCTGCATGGAAACAAATACAGCTCCAGCGCCTGACCACATGCTGGTGGAGTTATACTAATCTAGTTGGGAGGTTATCAAACAAGATCTCTTTGATATGCTAATGGAATTTGGAGATCATCAGTTGGACATAGGGAGACTTAATTATGGGGTAATTACACTAATTCCAGAAATCAAAGAGGCTTGCAGAATTCAATAATATAGGTCAATTTGCCTATTAAATGTGAGGTTCAAAATTATTACCAAACTTTTGATGCTAAGATTGAGAACTGTATGAGTAGGATCATACACAGATGTCAGTCAACATTCATAAAAGGAAGGAATATCATGGATGGAGTTCTGACTCTCCATGAAATTGTTCATGATGTTAAAATAAAGAAAAAGGATGGAGTAATTCTCAAATTAGACTTTGAAAAAGCATATGATAAAATCAGTTGGGAGTTTTTGTTTGAAATACTTAGACAAAGGGGATTTTGTGAATCCTGGTGTAAATGGATGAAGGAAGTTGTTTCAAGTGGAACACTCAGTGTCAAAGTTAATGGCTCGCTAGGTGTATACTTTAAAAGTGGCAAAGGTGTTAGACAGGGGATCCTTTATCTCCCCTTCTGTTTAACCTAGCTGCAGACAGCTTAGCCAAAATGATCCATAAGGCTCAAGAAAATGGCATGATCGAAGGTCTAGTTCCAAACGATACAATATGCAAACGATACAATTCTTTGTATGCAAGATGACCCTGAGTCAGTTCAAAATATGAAGTTACTGCTATGCATATATGAAAAAATGTCAAGGTTAAAGATCAATTTCTCTAAAAGTGAAGTGCTTATGATATTTCATGATGAATAGGAAACACTACAATTTTCTAATATCATGAACTGCTCTACTGGGTCCTGGCTAATAAAATATCTAGGAGTTCCAGTGGCAGGTTTCAGACTCCATGTGGTAGATTGGGTTCCTGTGGAAAAATTGATGAAGAGACTAGATGGATGGAAAGGAAGTGCCTTATCTATTGGTGGAAGGATCACTCTGATTAATTCTTGTCTGGGTAGTATACCAACCTATTGTATGTCCATGTATCTCTTGCCAAAAACTATTCTGAAAAATGGATAGTACAAGAAAATATTTTTTCGCAAGGTGGAGGGACCAAAAGGAAATATCATCTAGTTAAGTGGATTAGAGTCACTACTCCAAAACAAAAAGGAGGATTGGGAGTTAAAGATTTGAGGAAAATGAATCTCAGCTTATTGTGTAAATGGTGGTGGAAACTGGATAAAGAAGATGGCTTGTGGCATGGAATTGTCAGGAAGAAATATAAAATTGAAGGGGGTATTAGCAGCTAAAGCAAAAACCAACTAACTCCCCTGTATGGAATGATTTGATAAAAGTCAAAGACATATACTCCCTCCGTCCTAGAATATAGCTTCGTTTAGACTTTTTCAAAGTCAAACTTTTTCAACTTTGACCATGAATAACGAAATAATCATAAATGCTAATAACATAAAAATGATATCGGTAGATTTATCATGAAACGAACTATCAAAATATGTAATCTTTTCTATTTGAAATAAAATATTTTCACAGTTATTGTTGGTCAAAGTTGAAAAAGTTTGACTTTGAAAAGTCTAAACGAAGCTATATTCTGGGACGGAGGGAGTATATGTCTTTGACTTTTATCAGAGGAAGAGTGATAATTATAGGAAATGGTCGAAACACTGACTTTTGGAGACCCTTGGTGTGGAATGGTCTCTCTAAAGGATAAGTTCCAAGGATTATATGAGACATGCACAGATCAACATGGAAGTGAGGAAGTGTAGCTTGTGTGGCTGCAAGAGGTTGGAGACTTAATTTCCACACATGGCTGGATGAAAGAGCTCAAACTCAATTAAGGCAATTGAGAGACAGGCTATCTATTTGTGCCTTGTCTGAGGAAAAAGATAATCCCAAATGGGTGTGGGAAAAATCAGGAAATTTTACTGTCAAATCTATATATTCTAGACTTTGCAGTAATGAGATAAACAATCCCTATTACAAAATATGGAAATAAAAAATCCCTCTGAAACTCAAAATTTTTATGTCGCTTGTAGTGCAGAATACAATCTTTGACCAAAGACAATTTGATAAAGCGCAAACGACAAGGTGATAAGAGATGTTTCTTCTGTCATATGGATGAAAATATCTCACATATTTTCTTTTAATGTCCGACTGCAAAATATATTTGGAGTTTACTATCTATGGTGGTGGGGCTACCTGTAGACCCTCTTTCTTTTCACAATTCTGGGAATGGGTTAGAAGATTTATGCCTAAGTGCAAAAAGATATACTTCACTGGGCTTTCAGCAATTTGCTGGGTGATTTGGAGAACTAGAAATGCTGTGTGTTTTGACAACAAATCAGTGAAATCTCCTAATGAGATTATATGCTTAGCCTCATCTTTCATTTCTTGTTGGTCAGGTCTTGATAAGCAGGGAGATAAACAAGATCTTGAAGCTGGTGCTAAAGCAATGCAGGAAGCTGCGATGCATTTTCATCAGGCGACGGGGCCAACTGACACTGGGGTGGTCCTGCTGCAGTAGTTAGCAAATGTCGTCACATTCTGTTGGCTTCAAGTTGAGCTTGGATTCTCCGATGTGGTAGTAGTTTCTGAGTATCAGGAGTTTAGTCTCTGGTTCCTAAACTCTGTGGTGCTGCTTACAAACCTGTCACATCCTTCAGAACAGATCCTTGGCATCCGCTTCTGTTGGAAATGTGATAAGGCATAGTCGTTGCAAGTCTTCTTTTGAACATCGTTTAAACTTTGTAATTTTGTTGCTACACAGTAATGAAATTCGGGCTTGGCCCTTGGTGGAGAAAAAAGTGAACAACATTATTCACAATAGTAAGCATTGTCCTGTACTAGTAGAAGATGTGCATAGTCCAGAGGTGCCTCTATTTCAAAATAATAGTTTTGAAAATAATTTTAAATTTTGGACATTCACTACAAGGATGTGAGGATTAGTAAATACATCATAAACACGTTCTTTGGATTATAAAATGTGATTTATTACACTCATCCGTGGCTTCCTTACTCTCCAGCCATTCTCATCCGCCCCGCCGACCTATAACTCAGTCTCTGGCGGTTGTTGCTGCTGGATCCACCACCACTACGCTTGTGACACTAATCAAGTCGTAGCAACATGATTACTCCGCCGATAGCCTCTGCCACTGTGATGAGCAGCTCCCGCCACATTACTACCCTACCCTACACCCGACCCACCATCCTGACACGAATTATACCCATCCGTTTATTTCCCGCCGCCTTGCCCTCGCTGCCATCTCGCCCTGCTCCACCACCATGCTGATCATACCGTAGAAACACAACCCTCCACCAGGAAACCTTAACCTCTGATGGTGACGGTGGCACGACGACATCAGTGAGCAGTTGGAAGGGAGCGTGTGGGGACAAGAAGTTGATCGACCGATATGTATTGCACACACAAATCTTAAAGATTGGAAGCCAAGCCCTTTGAGCTTCGCAGCTTCTGAAAGCTATATATAGGATTAGCGATTCATTTTGGAGTCATCCAAATTAACAAACAGGACATGAACAATTTCATGCCTTAATCCCTCGAAAGATAGATGATTGTTGATGGACCCACATGTGTGTGTGAGCAGTAATTCTGCCCACTAACATTTGGCCGGCCTGCCATCACAATCGAACGAGCACCGCTGCCCGTGAAGGCTTCATGCTGTAGCGAATATGTATGATTTTGGTGATTCATGACAACATGATTAATGGGACTAACCTTGTTGTTGAGCATGTCTTTGTAGACATTTCTAGGTCCCACGGATGTAATCACAATCAAAGTTAAAATACCATGAGTTAAGCATAGCAAAAATCTAGAGTTTGTATATATTTTGAGGCTCTAAGTGATGGTATGTTAAGTTCAAATGATGGCAAGTTCAAGATGCAAAGAATTAGGAAAAAGAGACCGTCAGATGAACCGACGGTACGTAGGAAGCAACGTCGGTGCAAGCATAGGATGAACTGGTACGTTGCGGAGGAGGCTCGGTCAACATGGACTGTCGGATGAACCGCCGGTGGGTTTTCTAGTTGCGTCGGATGATTGCCAGCAATGAGGCAGCGGAGTCAGTAGCACCGGATGAACGACGGTCTAGTTGGTTCGACTACCGGTCTATTCGATGGATTATGGAATCAAGATAGAGATGTTTTTGCCGTAGAGTCTTCAGCACCGGATGAACCGACACACCATTGGATGAAGTGCCGTATGAATTATGTCAGGAGATTTGCAATGGTTATATGACGTGGAAGGGCACCAGATGAACCAATGCCTATGAAAAGAGGAGCATCAGTTCATCCGATAGTATGTTTTTCAGCAGCTTTTAGCCAGCTGCTAGTTTGATGCCTTGGGCTATCTGTACCCCTTCCACCCCGCCATTTGATGGTGCTGGAGTGAGTTGTAGTCCAGAGGAGTGCAAGACACATTGAAGATCACATTCATGCTATACTCACTACGTGAAAACCTCAAATAGATCACGCAACATTTGTAATGGGCCCTTAACACCCGTTACATGGACCGCTATCTGTAACGATTGTTGTTTGGCACCTGTTACGCATAAGCGCGGCAGGCTCTACCCCGACGAGGCCAACACAACGCCCGTTACCAATGAGGACTTCTGGTAACGGGCTTCTTAAACGCCCGTTACACAGGTATTCTTTGTAACGGATGTTACAATGCGTCCGTTACGAAAGTTAAACCTATCGGTAACAGTCCTTAAAGTCCGTTACTGATCACTTTCGTGTTGGAGACGCATGTTTGTTAAGACGCGTCCCCTTTGATGACGACCCAATTGGAGACGCTTGTTTGGAGCCAGCGTCTCCTTTGTTTTCTCACATCAAGGACACGTGTTGTTATTACATATCTTTTTTTTGCGTTCCGACCACTCTAGCTATCTCCGACAACTACACTCGCTCTCTCTCCTCTGAAGGCCACTCGCTCTCTCTCTGCCGCTGTTCGCCTCTGTCAGCTAATTTATAGCGTTGCGCATGTGCTCTCTCTCCTCAGAAAGCCGGCGCTGCAGCAAGCTGACCGGCCACGTGCGCGATGGCAAAAGGGGTCGGCAGACGTCGACTGCGGCGTCCCTCCGCGCCATATGTCGCCGTCCTTCAAAGCAGCAACTGATCCTCCTCCTCGGGCTCGGCACCGTCCTCCGCGTCGTCGCTGTCACCACGGCCGCGATGCCTCGTCCTCCTCCTCGGGTGCACTCGCCTCGTAGACAGTCCTCGTCAAGGTGGAAATTGCCCCTTTTATTGAACTTCGCTGTCCTAATCCTCTTACTCATCGGTTTTGGTGATGAATTATGCTCATTTAGTGTATAGAAATTGCAGATGGCTGCTGCTACTCGGGGTTGGATGTACAGTCAGTCCCGAGATTGGGACAGTTTCTTAAGCAGGGTCAATGGGTTTCTAGATCAAGTAGAGGCGGATATGAGAAACCGTGGTGTTCAGGCAATGCTTTGGCCCTATATAGATTGTCTAAACCAGAAGAGTTCAGACAACGGGACAACATTTTTCATTATTTGATCACACGTGGTTTGACAAAAAATTACACGTGTTAGAATAAACATGGTGAGAAAGGCCTTAATGAAGTCGAAGCATGATGCCTAAATGAAGGTGAAGCGCGACACCATGCTACCGGCCTTAATGAAGGGGCAGCACGATGCCATGATGAAGACCTCTTGATGAAGGTGGAGTTTTTGAGGAAAATGAACCATTCCCACCAATTGTGATGAGGTCTGAGGATATCACTGATCAAGAAGTTACAGGCTTCATTGATGATGAGGTGTTGCAACGTGTGCACAATGTTGATCAAATGTTGCGGGATGTTGAGTTTCACTAGTGCTTAAGTGAACATCCAAAGACTTTGCACATGCTTGGTGTGTGTGCTTAGTGCTAGGTTTAGCTTAGAGCTGAGTGAGTGCAAGGTGTGCCTACCTTGTGAGGTGATTCTTGAGTGGATCAAGCTGTACAAGGTGCGCCGGAAGTCTTGGAGCCTAAGTGTCTCTCCGGAAAACGTCTTCAACCCTCCGGCTTGGTGTGGAGCGGCGAGGACACTTTGTGTGGGGGACGTGGAGACCACCTCTCTTGGTGGAGAAGCTCCTTAGTGGAGGCGACATCATGGTGACCAAGGGAGCTTGGCAAGTGCCTTCATGGCTATCCTTTGTGGCTATTCAAGTGGTGCTATTGGGAGAGACTTGGTGACCGGGAAGCAATACTCTTGTGTGGAGTGCTTCAACAACGTAGACTAGGGGTGGCTTAGTGCCTACTGATACCACGGGATAAATCGCTTGTCAAGAGTTTGCTTTCTCTCGTCCCTCTTTACGTTTCCGCTTTACATTTTTGCAATTCTTGCCTGCCTTTACTTTCCTAGAGTAGTATCTTACTAGGATTGGCTATAGATTGCAAAACTTGTTTTGGGATGAGGGTTCCACACTAGATCAACCATAGATTGCACATCTAGATAGAAATGATCTATACTTTCATGCAAAGTAGTGGAAGCTGTAGGTTAAGGTTTTAAGTTGCCTAATTCACCCCTCCCCCTCTTAAGCTATGAGCATCCGATTCCTTACACATGCCTGAATCGTTGACAGAAACAACTGCTCTTACCTGCGTAAACATTTTAGAGCAAAAGTTTTATGTCTTGCTTCAAGTAACACTCATGATCTCCAAAAAATTGAAGAACATGCTTATCTGTGTACTATAACTACTATAATCTTCCGCTCTGTTTCCACACGTTCAGTTCCAGCAACCATCTATTGCTCACCGCAAAAAACAGAACTAGAGTATATGGGCAAAATCTATATATGCTGTTGCCTACATATACATATACTGCGAAACTGATATTTAGTTGAGATGTCCCCACTTGGTAAAGACTTAAATTCGCACCCTGCCCTGTTTTTCTACTGGCTTGCTAACTTCACTGGTCTTGTCTTATTGTGTAAAATTTCTGTGCACCCAGGCTTGCATTCCTCACTGAGTAAAAAAAAGAAGGAGAATTGTCCAGCTCTCTAAGATCCCACCCTAATTAACCAACATTTCTTGGTTTCTCTTGTGCTTTCAAATGGTCAATTGACATTTCATGGTATAGCCTCACACATGCGTGTAGTGTTGAATGATGATCCAAATTATATCAAGAGAGAAGGCCGCCTACTTCCGACGGAGCGGAGCGGAGGCCCGTCGTCGGAGGCTTGGGCCGGAGCGAAAATCTAGTTTGTTATTTAAAATTCTAGGTATGGAAATTACTAGAGACAGAAAATCTAGTTTGTTGTTTCTTAGTCAGCAAGGTTACATTAAGAAAGTTCTTGACCGTTTCAACATGCATGATGCAAAGCCTGTTAGTACTCCTATTGCACCTCATTTTAAATTGTCAGCTGAGCAGTGTGCTAAGTCAGATGAGGATATTGAGTACATGTCAAAAGTTCCGTACTGTAGTGCTGTTGGTTCTTTGATGTATGCTATGGTTTGCTCTCGTCCGGATTTATCTAATGCTATAAGTTTGGTTAGCAGATATATGTCTAATCCTGGTAAAGAACACTGGAGGGCAGTTCAGTGGATTTTCAGGTATCTCCGAGGGACAGCAGATCATTGTTTGAAGTTTGGCAGGACAAATATGAGACTTATTGGATATGTGGATTCAGACTATGCTGGTGATTTGGACAGGCGAAGATCGCTCACAGGTTATGTCTTTACTGTTGGCAGTTGTGCTGTGAGTTGGAAGGCTGTCTTGCGCCTGTTGTTGCTTTGTCTACTACCGAAGCTGAATATATGGCTATTGCTGAAGCATGCAAAGAGTTGATTTGGTTGAAAGGATTGTTTGCTGAGCTTTGTGGAGTTAATACTTACATTAACCTGTTTTCTGATTCTCAGAGTGTTATATATCTTACAAAAGATCAGATGTTCCATGAGAGGACAAATCACATTGAGATCAAGTACCATTATGTTCGAGATGAGATCGAAAAGGGTAAGCTGAAGGTATGCAAGATTAGTACTTATGATAATCCAGCTGATATGTTGACAAAGCCAGTTCCTGTTGCTAAATTTGAGTTTTGCTCAAGCTTAGTTGGTATAATGGACTAGCCCAAGAGGCTGGTTGGCGCCAGCAGTGTTGTTTATATTTGATGTGTTCAGGATGAAGGTTTCTTTGGTTTATGCTACAAGAAGAAATTTGTCTCAAGGTGGAGTTTGTTGAATGATGATCCAAATTATATCAAGAGAGAAGGCCGCCTACTTCTGACGGAGCGGAGTGGAGGCCCGTCGCCGGAGGCTTGGGCCGGAGCGAAGCGGAGGCAGAAGTAGGCCCTATGGGCTGCGCCCCTTTCTGCCCAGATCGCGACTGGGGGTGGGGGGGCGAAGCCCCCCTTGGTACGGTACGGGTCATATAACCCCGTAGGGTTTCCATTGAAGATAGATTCTTTCGTCTTCTTGTAAGCCGCTGCCGTTGGCGATTGTAACCGGACTCCGATCATAGTGAAGTTCTTGCTGGCTGGCGCCCGTAATTTTTCCCTCTCATGTTGGGAGGGTTTTCCACGTTAAATCTCGTGTCTCTTGCGGTTTGATTTTCCTTACTCTCGCCGATTACTTGTCATCGTTTTCTAACATGTAGGAATCTTGGGAATGGGCGGCAACAAGAAAACACTTTTAGCTGGGTGATGGTGCGATATGAATGCTGTGAGAACAAACCATTGTGCGGAATGAGTGACATGTGAAAATGAGTGACATGCGGAATGAGTGACATTGTGGACATAATTTGTTTCTTTTCTCTTGTTTCTGGAATGAGTGACATGTAAAAATGATTAATGAGATACACATATACAAGACTGGTCAACTACAAGTGTGTGTTTAGTTGCATGTATCCTTTGGTTCATGTATCAAATGGTTAAAGATAAATTATTTAATCTTTTTGTTCGGTTGCATGTATCAATTTTCTTTTCTTTCCTCCCTCTCCCTTTCACCTGTTACCACTCCATAAACCATCTCAGGTCACTCAACTGAAATTTTAAGGATGAACTACCATTTTTCGATTATTTCAGTTTTTATTTTCAGTAAATTTTTCTGTTGCCGGGCTCCCAAAATCAACAAATTCCCCTCTTCACCCAATTTATCTTCACCGAATACGAAAGCTCACATGGTTCATGAGTGAACCACCGACACAAACTTCTACAAGTAGTAAATCTTCCATGTGAAATATGCTCGGACCTGTGCTATAATACTACTATCAACTTCAGCTCAGTTTCCACCAGGCCTAGCTTCTGCAACTTTCATGCTTCGTTCCACCTAATTGCTGTGGATAATTGATACCCATGATGTGTGCGTTTATATATCTCATAGCAACGAGGGGCATCAGGAAAACATTTTCAACAAACCTACTAGGGCGATTAGTTCTTGGCAAACACAATGTGACATATACCGGAGTTGACGTACAAAGTGCAATGCGGTACAAAGTTTGGGATGCCGAGTCGACGTTCCAGGATCAAATAACTAAACTAAGCACACTACTGCCAGACGATTAGTACCAAAATTTTGATATGGTTGCCCGCGTATAAGGCTGCACTTCACATGTGTTGGCAATATCCACACACTAACATCGCCCGAATATGCTTGTTAAGTACTGCTGTTAGCTTGTGTCTGTGTTATCCCCATGCATGCTTATATCGCGAAACTGATACGTTTAGATGAAAATTCCAGTTGCTAAATGTTGGAATTTGAGCTGGCTCTAATACCCACTAAGTTGAGGACCTACACCTAAGACACCAACTCACTCTAGAGTCGGCCAATCCCTTTTTAATTTCTAGTTACTTAGTGTGTCGGGTCTTTCGCGGCAAAGCCGCTTTCTTACTTCCGGGTGGCAGTGCCTACCAACAGATGAAGCTAACTTCCGGGTGGCAGAGCCTACCAACAGATGAAGTCCAGACCTTTGTGATACCGGGTGACAGAGCCAACCTTCGATGGATCACAACTTATGCACTAAGTACTTAGAAACTATATGGCACAACCGGGAGACTAACACTCACAAGAACAACAACTTTATTACAACACAACACAAGAACATACAACACACTCTCTTTAGTGGCTAGCCTAGCACTCACCCTATACTCCACTCATCTACCATGCTCATGGTTGAATGACATGGCAAGGGAGGGGGGCTCTATTTATAGCCCAGGGGGATCATAAGGTTGAGACAAGTGTCCCCCTTTCTAGATAGTTCCTAGATTTTACAACATTTGCTAATTTATTTTATTATCTAATCTAGAAAACTCCGTGGTAAATATCTTCTTCTCCCATGATGGAGAATACTCTATAAGGTTGCCTTGCTTTCCTTCAACACTCCCCCTCAAGGCAAACTTCTTTCCAAAGTTGTCTTGCAGACCATGCCGAGTGCTTCTCGAAATTTCTCAAACTTTACCTATTTAGGCCTTTTGTGAAGATGTCGGCAATCTGCTGATCCGTCTTTGTAGGCACCATCTCAATCTTTCCTTCAAGGACCTTTTCTCTTATGTAGTGATAATGAACTTCTATATGCTTGGTCCTTACATGGAAAACCGGATTTTCTGCTAGGCGTATAGAGGATAAGTTGTCACAGAAAATCCTTACTTGATAGTATGTTGCTTGATGAAGATCCTCCATCAATTGCTTAAGCCAGGTACTTTCTTGTGCTGCCATTGACGCTGACCGATACTCTGCTTCTGTACTAGACAATGCCATGGTAGGTTGTCTTTTACTGCACCATGATATGGCTCCTGATCCGAGACTGAAGAAGTATCCCGTGGTTGATCGTCGTGTGCCACAATCTCCGGCGTAGTCGGCGTCGCAGTATCCCATCACCTGGAAATTTTTTTTCCTTCTTGTATAGAATACCAAAGTTGACGGTGCCTTTAACATACCTGAGGATACGCCTGACCGCATTAAGGTGAGGCTTCTTTGGATTACTCATGTATCGACTAATCACTCCAACTGGATAAGAGATATCTGGTCGAGTTAATGTGAGATAGATAAGACTCCCGACCAGTTGTTGATACATAGTCACATCCTCCAATTCCTTCCCTTCATCTTCTTGAAGCCTCACATTGGGATCCATAGGAGTAGAAATAGGCTTGCAGTCAAGCATCTCATACCTTTTTAGAAGGTCCTTGGCATATTTCTGTTGACCCAGAAATATCCCCTCCTTGGTGCGCTCCACCTCAAGTCCGAGGAAGTGATTCAATTCTCCAAGCTCCTTCATTTGAAACCGGACCGAGAGATTTTCTCTCGTCCTTTGTATCTCCTCGGAATAGTCCCCAGTGATGATCAAATCATCAACATAGACTAGGACTATTGCTAGTCTACTATCCTTGGCTTTCACAAATAAGCTAGAGTCTGATGGAGTGACTTTGAAACCACTTTTTAATAAGAAACTCGCCGATTTTCCCGTACCATGCTCGTGGAGCTTGCTTCAAGCCATAGAGAGCCTTCTTCAATTTACAAACGTACTCGGGGTGGATCTTACTCTCAAAGCCTCTTGGTTGCTCCATGTAGATATCCTTGTCAAGTTCACCATGTAAGAATGCGTTCTTGACATCCATCTGCCAGAACTTCCAAGACTTGCATGCAGCTAGTGCTAGCAAGACTCGAACAGTTATGATTTTTGTCAGTGGGCTGAACGTTTCTTCATAGTCCAACCCATATTGTTGAGAGAAACCCTGAGCCACAAGTCGAGCCTTGTACCTCTCAACTGAGCCATCAGGACGAGTCTTTACTTTATAAACCCATTTGCAAGATATAGGTTTTACTTCCTTCGACCTTGGCACTAAATCCCATGTTTGGTTCTCATTTAGTACCTTAATTTCTTCCTCCATCGCCTTACACCACTCGGGGCCTTTTGCTGCCTCCTCATATGAATATGGCTCAATAGGTAAAGACTCATCAACTAGAGCGGCATTAGCATACCTGGGATTAGGCTTGCTCTGCCTTGTTGTTCTCCTCAGTCCTTGAATAGGCTCATTAAGCTCCATTTGTGGTAGCTGAGACTCCTCCGAGGTCATCTGATGTACACCGGTCTTCCAAGGGCTCTTGACTCTGCTTGGAGAAGTCTCTTTATCTTCACTTGGGGTTGGTGCTTGCTCCTCCTCGTCTTGGACTTCTTCTGGAACCTCCTCAAAACCATGTGATTCTGGTAGCTCAACCTTCTCAGGTGACCACCATGTAGAAGCTTCATCAAATACCACATTTCTTGAGGTGTGGCACTTTCCTGTGGTTGGATCGCAACACCTCCACCCTTTTCATGCATCATCATAACCAACGAAGATGCACCAAATGGCCTTCTTCTCGAACTTACTCCTTAAGTGATCAGTCACAAACACATAGCAGACACAACCAAATACCTTGAGATGGCTGACCACCGGCTTCACCTTCCATAGGAGCTCATGAGGTGATCTGAATCCCAACTTGAGTTGAGGTAGCCTATTAATTACATAGGCTGATGTCCTCATGCACTCGGCCCAAAACCTTCCAGGTACGTTTTTGGCATGGAGCATACTTCGCCAAGTTTCCGCAAGATGGCGATTCTTACGTTCAGCTACTCCATTTTGTTGTGGAGTATTGGGACACGTTAATTGCCTTCTTATTTTGTGCTCCGTGAGATAGATAGTGAACTCATTTGACAAATACTCTCTCCCATTATCAGTACGGAGGCACTTAATTTTAAGGTTGAGTTCACTTTCTATCTTCTTCTTAAACTCCTTGAACTTTGTAAAAACTTCAGATTTCTCTTTCATAAAGTAAACCCAAACGTACCTTGAGAAGTCATCAATGAAGGTCACCATATACCTCATCCCTCCAATAGATATTTGCTTGACTAGGCCGAAAACATCTGAGTGTATGAGCTCCAGTGGCGTCTTGGACCGATGCTCTGACTCCTTATATGGCAATTGATGAGCCTTGCCATACCGACAACCAGCACAAATTGTGTCTGTCTGGATGTCCACTTGAGGAAGCCCCTTCAATACTTGCTTCTGCATCATCTCCTTCAATTTACCATAGTTGACATGTCCAAGACGTGCATGCCAAAGATCACCAGTCTCGTTCCTCTGAGTTTTGTCCACATAAGCAGACTCAGCAGAGAGGACATAGACTGATTGTCTCCTCCTTCCTTCGATGATTAGTGTGCCAATCACCTTCAATTTTCTAAAAATTGCCACACCTTCTGGCCCAAAGAGCACATGTTTTCCTTCTGCTGTCAATTGTGGAACTGACAACAGATTCTTCTTTAAGCTGGGAATGTGATAAACCTTATTGAGTTGGAGCTTCTGGGGACCATACCTTGGAACGACTGCCTTCCCAACATGCGAGATGGATAACCTCGAGTTGTCTACCATAAGCACAACTCTCCTTCCTCTGTAGTCAGCCATTCCCTCCAACTTTTTGTCATGACTGGTCATATGATTAGAGCACCCAGAATCGATGATCCAGTCCTCCTTGTAGTTTACTGTTGGATCAGTTGTTGCTGCAAAAGCAGGTGCCTCCATGTCCTCCTCCAACTCATTTTCTTCAATTTCCTAAGAAAACCCAGCTTCAACATCCCACTCTTCTTCACTGGTGTATGCCTCCTTTTTCTCTTGTGTGGTAGTGGCCACATTCCCTTCAAAACGCTTCTCATTTCCTCCAAAGCGCCTCCTTGGAAATCGACATTCTCGAGCAAAGTGACCCTTCTTATCACAATTGAAGCATCCATCCTTTCTTGGTTGTTGTTGCTGGTTTTCTCGTCCACGGGCTCCCCCTAAATGGCTACTTCTTTCCTTTGGCTGATGCTTGCAACCTTCTACCCACCTTGGGTTTGGCCTTCCTTGCCCTCGAGGTGGTCCCTTCTTTTTGCTTGTGAAGAGCGCCTCCTCTTCTTCCTTCACAGTAATGCCTCCCATCTTCTTGGCTAACTCTTCCTGATTAGCCAACAAATTTTCTAGCTCCACCAATGATGGTTGAGTAGGCCATCCACTCACTACAGCTATAAACCCTTGATATTCGGGTCTAAGGCCATTAATAATAATTCTCCTCATACGGGCCTCACCAACGTTCTCATCCGGTGCAAGCTCAGATATCTCTTAACAGATGAATTTTACTTTTGTGAAATATTGACTAATAGTCAAAGTTCTTTGAGAGATACCTGACAGCTCCTTCTCCAAGAGTTGGAGGCGTGCTTCATTCTTCTTGGAGAATAATTTCCCAAGAGTCTCCCAGGCTTCCTTGGGGGTCTCCGCATCTCGGATGTGCTCTAGTAGATCCTCCTCAATAGTTGTCTTCAACACGAACATGGCCTTACCAGCTTTGATGCGCCATTTCCGCAAGGCTTCGGCTCCCTCCTTCTTTGAAGAATTGTCGCCACTCTCCTTTGGAGGCACTGTTTCGGCGCCTGCAACGACCTCCCATAAGTCTTGACCTTGTAAGTAGGACTCCATGCGGGTCTTCCAATAGCCATAGTTATGGCTATTGAGCTTCTTAATCCCAGCACTTGCACTAGTAAGATCCGCCATACTACCTGACGCCCGACGTCAAGTTAGCTTTCTTGGTCCTGGACTAATGAGCTCCACAGTCCCAGACTATGCACTAGCAGAGTCTCCCCCTAGCGTCTTGATATTGCACTGAACGCAGCAAGCACCCTGTGCTTACAAGAAAGCCTCCTCCAGACGGTCCCGGACCGCCTAGCTCTGATACCAATTGTTGGAATTTGAGGTGGCCCTAATACCCACTAAGCTGAGGACCTACACCTAAGAGACCAACTCACTCTAGAGTCGGCCAATCCCTTTTTAATTTCTAGTTACTTAGTGCGTCGGGTCTTTCGCGGCAAAGCCGCTTTCTTACTTCCGGGTGGCAGTGCCTACCAACAGATGAAGCTGACTTTGTGTACACACAATCATGTTGTTACAGCGGTATGTATAAATTTCCCACACATGCATATATGCTGTATGTTGTTACTGCTATGAAACTAGTTTACACTCTGCCCTCTTTTGTTCACTGGCCTGCCCACTTGTCCTGTTTGTTGTATAAAAGGTAATCATTTGCATTGAACCTTGTATTTCTTGCTGGGTAAAGGAAAGCTGAATATGTCCTGCTTTGCGAGATCCAATCCAGCTATCCTCACTAAGAAAAAAAATATTTCTTTCTCTCCAACTTTAAAATGGTGAATTGGTTGGTAATGGTAATGCAATAAATCTTGGGAATAAGTTGCAACCGGAAAACACGTTGGACTATCTCCGGAGCAAGGCTTGACAGAAATCCTCCCTTATGCGCACATACGCTCTGTCATACTCACTACTGGAAAAACATGCATTTGAACCGGGTGGTAACCCCCATTTGACCGGGTATCCACCCAGTACAAACCAGCCGGTACAAATGTGGTGGGGGTGGGGGGGGGGTCACATTTGTACCGGGTATCCCACCCGGTACAAATGTGAACATTCTTCCTGAGCGCGTCAACAGAAACAACACACTTGTCCACATGTGTCGGCACTAACAACACACAAACATAGCAAGAGTACCCTTGTTAACTACTGTTGTTAACTTGTGTCTGTGTTATTCCCATGCATGCATATATCACAGATCTGGTATCTTTATATGAAAAATCCCAGTTGCTAAAAAGCCATCCTTGGAAGCCAACCCACAAAATTCTCCATGGCAAAATACATTGGCTCTGATAAACTTATTAGTATATCTCTTGCCCTGTGTGTGTGGGTGGGAGGGGGGTAGTTGGGTGCAGTGATCACCACGGGAGCATGTTTTGTTCATGAATCACGAAAAAGACATTCAATTACTCCTTGAATCAAGAGAAATCATGAGCTAAAGTTGGAGATCAGTTCATCATTTTTTGACACGCTGAAAATTCTCCATGGCAAGATATTGTTGACGCTTTTTGGTCAACAACTGTCACACCCTGAAATTTCCAATTTCAAGATGTGAATAGAGAGAATAATTAAATAACGATTTTCTCATATTTTTAAAACTTTTTCAAAATTTATTTTCTTTACAGGAAATATAGTATAGGAAAAATCCTTGTTTGATTTTCTAAATTAAATAAATGTATGTTTGTTGCATTCATGCCGATGCATCTTGGTGCTTCTTGAGTGCAAAAGGTTTCCAAACTGCGTTTAGGTGCTGTCCAAATCCTTCCGAGAATTTTCCGGATTTTTCTGGAATTTATTCTCATTTTCCCTGAGCTTATTCTATTTATTAGAAGGCTTTAAAATCTTTCGCTTGAGCTCCAAATACTTTATTTGGATTGTTCGTGTCCCAATGTGTCTCTGGGAATTTTCCTAGAATTTTTGTGATTTTCTGTTTATTTTTCGTGCTTTAAAATAATTTCTGAACTTCTCTGGAATTATTTTCGCACTTAAAATAAATTCAGGAAATAAAAAAAACTATCCTATTCTACCTGGGCCGAGCCCGAAGGCCCGACCCAGTCTACCCCGGCCCAGCCGCCGATTCGCCCCAGCCCGCGGAAGCCCATCGGCCAGCAGGAGGCCGTAGCCTTCACGGCCATGGCCAGGCCACCGCCTCTCGGCGTCCGTGCCCGGCACGCCAGGGCTGGCTGCCGCGCCCTATAAATGGCGGAGCACGAGGCCGCGCACGCCTTAATCCGCGTGCCCTAGCTGCCGCCTCCACCTCGCCGCCCTTTCCTGCACAGTTCGCCGCCGCCTGTACCGAGCGCCGCCGCCGGCATTGCCGCGCGATTCGTCGCACCTGGGCACCGCTGAACGAAGGCGACCTCGCCAAGTGCTTCCCCATGCTGTGCTGAAGCTGCCGAGCACCTCCCCACGGCCGGAGGTCCACCGAAGCGCCGCCCGTGGGTGAAGGCCCGAGCTGCAAGTCGCCACCGCCGAGCGCCGTCGTCGGCTCCTCACCGTCGATTCGCAGGCTGCGTTGTCCGCCGGAGGAATCTGCCACCACCGCGAGGTCCGCGACGACGAGACGCGTCCAGGGAGCTCCTCCCCGTCCCCGGAGGTCCACTGGGGCGACGTCGCCCGTACGTCGACCGTCCCGGACTGCCATCGTGGTTCGTCGCCGATTCGCGGCGTCCAAGGCTCCTTAGAGGAGTCCGTCGCCACAAGGGGCTCCGCGAGATAGAGCCGAGGCTCCGCCGCCCGGTCACGTCGCCGTCCTGCTCCCGGAGGTCGTCACCTGTCCGCAGTTGCGCCGGCCGCCGGTCCTCCGTCGCTGAGCAATCCGGCTGCTGCTGTCCAACTCCAACGCGGTGAGCACCTCCACAAGACTCCCTCGACCCCTTCCTTTTTTTTTCCTGTCCTGTGCATCGAGCCCGAGTCCCAGTCGCCAGCAATTTTGGCCGGCCAGGAACTCCCGTGCGTCTCCCGTCCGTCCCAGGATGGGGGTTGAAGAAGATATGATCGTTTTGCGCTTAGGTCCCTAGATCTTCCTCTAATCTATAGATCTGTTTCATGTGTCTTAGCAAAACTGTAAGAAACCCCTTGGATCTAATAGATTCCCCAAATTCAATCCAATCTGGAGTCTTTGCATGAAAGTATATACATAATTATGTATGTGCCCTCGGTTTCTTGCGGTTATACCCTAGAAGTTTCTAAATCTTGCCAGTAGGTCCCTGCATCTTGTTTTATCTATATCTTTCATGTTTTAAATCCGTTTTCATCGGTTCAAATTGCGTTAGGCTCATAATAATGTAAAGTACACGTTAGCAGTGATGTTTTCACCATGTATGTTTTCTGAAAATAAATTTGGTATTAATTTTGTTAATGTCTTTTGAACATGTTTTTCCTAAATAAAATCTATGTAGTGTTGTACACCGTTTTTCTTTATCAAAATTAATTTGAGTAATGTTATTTCACATATTTTTTGAATAAAAGCTAATCAGATCTTTATCTCGGTTTTTCATAAACAAATTATTAATTTGTCTAATAGTTAATTAATCTTTTCTAATTAAAAGTTGATTAGGCTTTTACTCCGGCTTTATAAACAAATGTTAATTTGATTAATACCAATGTAATGATGTTTTCAAATAATAATATGGTCTACACGAATCATAAAGTTACGTTTAGATTATTCATGTAATTTATCTTTTTCAAATTAAATGATTAATTGGTATAATTGATGCATGAATCTTTATAAATAAAATTTGACTAGGTTCTTACTTTGGTTTTGCAAATAAAATGTAATTTGCATTAATTCAACTTAGGGTATTTTCTTTATGAAATATCCTTTACATATGTTTTGCTAATTAAAACGAACCTAAGCTTATAGTCTTTTGTGTTCATATATGCTAATCGTTCGTTAGACGTTCTTAACCAAGCTCTCTCTCAGTGTGATCTTTCCGATCCTTGCTCAATCTTCCACAGCCATCTCTTTAGAGCTAACCAAGCCTTTCTTTCTCTCAGCACGGGTTGGTGTGCTTTAATGATCCCTAGAATCGAGCCTATCCTTTAGTGCGTTCTTTAAAGCTTTTATTTGATTGGTGCATTGTTCTTAGTGTGTTTGTTTGTTTGCTATGTGTGCTTGTGCCAATGATTGATGCGAGTAGAAGGAACGTGGTTCGAGAAGCTTTGGAGAGCATGAAGATGAAGAATTCTGAGCAACTACTGTGTGGTTAAAGGCAAGTGTGTCCTTGATCTTTTATCCCAATAATGTGTTTAATCACTCATTGCATTGCTTGCATTAATTTTGATGGGTTCCTACTAAGGATGATGACTAGAATTCTTTTTACCATTGCCTTGTACAGCCGGGTTGTTTAATTAATCTTGATGGTAGATGATGCTTAGCTTGCTCAACTAGGATGGTAATAATCAACATGGTTACCCTTTTATGCTCTATGTTCTTTTATGATAATTTTAATACAAGATCATATGAATTAATCGGAACATGGAGAACCACCCAGGAAAACCGTACAACCACAAGGCATATGGCTCTGCCTTGGCTGAGTAATTAGAGACTTTGATGTTGTAGCAACCTTACCTGAAAGGGGCCAATGGGAAGGCGTTGACGGGGTATAGACCTGCTCTAGCGGGGAGTTGGGCTTTTCTAAGACACGGTACCCACTAGGGAGCTTTATGCACTGCTTCGTCCTGAAACCTAGTGGGTTGCTGCACATTGGGGAATCTTTGTAAAGGCCTCGTAGCGTCCCTATGCAATCACACCTCGGTAGTGTGGTATGATGCTTGGCCAGCATCGCATGGTTGGGTCCAAAACTCTTCGGAGTTTTTACGCGACTTGTGGTGAAAGTGTACAACCTCTGCAGAGTGTAAAACTAATCGATTAGCCGTGCTCACGATCAAGAGCGGCCTGGAGCCTCACATGATAATCGAACTTGAAGATGGACTTAAATCGTGCTCTCTGGTTATGCTTGCCATATTCTTATGGTGCATCTTACCTTATGCTTAATTGTGGGATGGTATATACTTACACTTGCTAGTAATCAGGTGCTAATAAAACTTGACCAACTAAAATGCTAAATGCTCAGAGCCCAGTCCACTATAAAGCCTTTGCATTCATCCTTTCCCACACTTGCTGAGTACGACAAGTGCTCACCCTTGGTATAAACATTGTTGCTCAGAAAGTGGAAGATACGATGAAGTTGTTGTGAAGATGTTACTGGAGCTAGGCGTACGCAAACCCCAGTCGACTGCCTATGATGTTGGAGCCTTCGTTTCCAGGATTAAGCGTAAATCTCTGATAATCTCCCTTTTTCTTATGTGATACTGAACTGTTATTCACTTATATGTCACTATATGTATGAAAATAGATCCTGGCATACATATAGTTATGCACTTGCTTTTCTTTGGAAAAACAGGTGTGACAACAACACGGGAGCACTAGATCACGCTGCAGCAGGAACTGAACTTGCCGGAGCTCCTGTCTTGACCGGTCTGACCGGTCAAGTCCACCGGTCTGACCGGTGGGCGTCGGGGTGTCGGTGAAAGCCTACGAGCACCACCTTGGGAGGGACTCCGTCGGAGGTGGCGCGCCTAGGGTTGCTCTGAGATCGGCAGGCCACTCAGAACGTCATTGATTGCCATCGAGACAAACAAGTGAAAGGACCTTGATGTCGCCTAGAGGGGGGTGAATAGGCGAGTCGACCAAATAAAACTTTTCCCCCGAAAACTTGAGCTCCCTGGCAGAGGCGGTCAGACCGCCCTGCTGCTTTCTGCTGGGGGGAGGGCGGTCAGACCGCCTCCTGCAGGCGGTTAGACTGCCTTCACGCAGAAAGCCAACAAAGAGTGGCTCAAGCTCCTCTTGACTTCTAGCACGAACCAAACTTGGTAAGTGGCCTTGGTAGATGGTCACAAGCAGGGTAATGATCCCTGCACACAAAGACAAGCACACCCAAGTAGATCGAAGTGGAAGCAAATATAAATATGCTAGAAAACCACAAGTGAAGCAAACCACAATGGAGACACAAAGATTTGTTTCCCGAAGTTCAGTTCCACCAAGGAAGCTACGTCTCCGTTGAGGAGCTTGTAAGGGATTCGAGTTCTCAACTAACTCTTCCCACAACAAGGCGGGTCTCTTTCAACCACTTTTCCCGATTCCACTAAGGCGATCTTTTCCACGAAGTGGCAAGATCACAGCCCTCACAAACTTGCCACTGCTCACCACAACTTGGGAGCTAGCCGGCGATGCCTAGCCGTCTAGGAGGTCAAACCTCCAAGAGTAACAAATGCTTCAAGGCTTGTAGACGCGAATCACAAGTGCTCAAGCTATGGAATGACTCTTCTCAGTTCACAAAGCTCACACAAACTCACACTCTTAACCCAACACAAGAATAAAGCTTGAATCTCACAAATCTCACAAAGAGAAGGTTGGGGAGAGGTTCTATGGCTTTGGCTCAGCAAAAACAGCAGGGGAAGCACACCAGCAACCCTAGAATCAGCAGCTCCCACAAGTGGAGCTCGTGGGGTACTTATACCCCACTCAAGGAAAACTAGCCGTTAGAAAAGCGACCAGGGCGGTCAGACTGCCTGGTCAGGGCGGTTAGACCGCCCCCTCCAGCCAGTTTGAAAAACTAGCCGTTGACTGCCTGGGGGCGGCCAGACCGCCCCCCGTGGGCGGTTAGACCGCCCTGGGCAGAGAGAGCCCAAAACCCTTTTTCTCTTTTCGTAAACACCTCAAGACGTGTTGAAGTGGCTAAGGTTGGGTTAGAGGTTTGTTAGATCACTCAGAGACTCTCTTAAGGCTATTTCTCACAAAGGTCAACTAATGAGCACTTTTGATACTTGTCACGAAGTTAATGTTGCATCCCTCTTGATAGTACGGCATTCCTATACTCAAGGACAAAAGTAAATACCTAGTCAACCTCTTGAGCTTGTATATTTTTCATCTTGCCATACTTGAATGATTTGAACTTGAGGGTTTCTAACAATTGCTATCTTCATGAGCACATCCATACTTGAGCTAGCAACTTAAGATCTTTCCATATAGCATAGGTATGCACGCTTAGATCCTTAAGTCACTCGATATTGCCAAACATAACATGTAGATGAGTTGCATTGCTTCCCTCGGTTAAGGCTTGGATATGATACTTGGAGACCCCACGGATACTAGAACTTCACCTTAGCAAAACACGAAATGGCGGCTTAGCTAGGACCCCAAAGATTGCTTAGTCCCTCACCCTAGTCATCTCGGTTGATCTCTTCATCACTTACCCAAACCACATTGAGTTCGACTTTGCTTCATCTCTATTTGATCTTCATTTGAAATACCACTTCAAATGCTTGTTCTTGATTGACAACGTATATGCAAGCTTCCAATTTAGGATCATCAAATATTCACTCATCCTTGTATCCTTTCACAATTATCACATGAAGTCTTGCATTTATTATTTAGTAGAGAACACCATTTCTGTTTTTATGACCTATTGATTTTTAATCAAGCTACCACAATCATTGGAGACTCGGAGTTGATCTTTGTAAAATATCCCCAATATTTATCTTCATTCTATTGCTTGACATTTATCATTTCTTATCAAAGGACCACACACTTGCTTGTCTTCATAACGTGAGCCATACAACATTCATCCTCAGATATATAGCAATATTAACTCATGAATAATTAAATAAAAACTTGCTCACATTCTTAAACAAACAAGTTAGATCTTTAATCGCTTTGTCATTCAATTCACCAAAATCCACTTAGGGGCCTAGATGTACTTTCAATCTCCCCCTTTTTGGTGATTGATGACAATTCGATTAAAGCTTACAAATAAAACAATTAAGCGCATAAGAATTCTTAGATATAGAATGAGCTCCCCCTTAATATGTGCTTTGAATGGAATTTCAACAAAAAATTGGCCTCAAATGCCAAAGGCACATTTTAAGTGAAAGTACACGAGAGCTCCCCCTATATCTCAGAATATGTGCAACAAGTGTATGTGACAATAAAATAAAGTCGTGATGCATATGACATGAAAAGCATTCAACAAGGAAAGATGTGTGTGCTGACTGGGCTGGGGCGGTCAGACCGGGGCTGCAGGCCGGTCAGACCACCTGGGCGGTCAGACCGGGGTTGCAGGCCGGTCAGACCGCCTCCCCCACTCAGCCAACACAAGACAAACATCATCACACATGAATATCTCAAACTAACACCATGTCACTTAGGATACATAAATAGGTTCAAATACACACAGTAGCACACATACAAGGTTCTCAAGTCCACTAGGAGATTAAATCCAACTTTTATTACATGGCTCTCTCAGCCAACTGCCAGGGGCAGTCAGACCGCATCCCTGGGGCGGTCAGACCGCCTGTACCAGATCAACAACAAAAAAAAGGATGAAATCTTGAAGCTTTAATCCATTCTTCTCCCCCTTTGTCATCAAGCATCCACAAAAGGGCTTGGAGAAGATGTAGAGTCTGATCACTACCAATGGCCCCACTCCGAGCCATCGCCGGGTGGATAACTCCCTCCTAAGTTTGAGAAAGATAAAAGCATTGGATAATTAAGATATAAGGATCAAGATATGGTGTTTTTAGATTAATGATCTTGAAGAGTATCAACCATACCATAAGGAGGAGGACCATAGCTAAATAGATTCGCTGAGAGTCGTGCTGCTAGAGGAACTTCCGGATCTTCCACAGGAGGAGGTGGTGGTGGAGGAGCCTGAGAAGAAGACTCACCACCGAACATGGCATCAAACCCTCTAGGTGCATAAGTAGGTGGTGGAGCCTGAGAAGACGAAGCACCCACATCAGGATAGTGCCTCTGAACAAACTCCTCATAGTAACCGGAGTTGATGTAGCCCAACATCTTCTCATCCACTGACTGTATCTCAGCCTCAGAAGGAACAGGGGATATAGGTGAGCGACGTGGCTGAATCCCAAAGTGTTCATGCATCCTCTTCATCGAATCCCGCTCTTTCTTTCTTTCTCTCATAGCCCTGTCATTTGCAATCTCAATGTCCCTCTGACTCTTGCAAATACCAGCAAGTATATTGAACAATTTCTTGAAAAAAGAGGTGTTTTGCCGCTGGTAGTGCTCAGGGCGGTCAGACCCCCAGCAACATTTCTGTCCCACTGCAAGGTTTCTGCCACGTCGTCCCATCGGGCATCTCCTTCTGGAGAGGAGGGAACACTGATGGTCAGGCTTTGCTTGGGTTGCAAGAGTTGGTGTCTCGTGTCTTTTGGATACTTGGTGTTGGTGACCTTCCTTATGATATACATGATATATGGACTATGCCCGCACAAGTTTTGAGCATTCTCTGAACAATTCTTGATTTCTTGCCAAATCAAGTCTCCAACACAAAACTTAGGTGCCCCTGGTCTCATAGCAATCATAAGATTCCTCTGAAAAGCAGTGATATGAGAGGAGTTCCCATCTCTAGGGGTGAGGGTCTTTCTGAAAAGCCGATTAAGAACTGCATAGTAGGTGTAAAGCGGCTTGACCGTTCCTGCAAGTGCCCTCTTACTCCTAGGGTACATAAACTCCATGTCCCTTGAATTAAGAATCCCATCATCATGAAGTTTTCTAAGACTAGGATCATTGGGAAGCCTGAATAAAGCAAGGAAGTTACTAAATGTGATGTGCCACCTATCTCCCTTAGTCATCCAGAACATCACCCGCTTAGTTCCCATATAACCAAAGTAAACAGTAGCATAGAATTGAGCTATGATCTCCTTATTCCAATGTTGCAAGAAACCCATGATGCTCTTCAACCCCTTCACTTCACACTCTCTGATTATCTCATTGAAAATTCTGTCATTCTTTCTTGCCATATAATCCCAATCAATGCACTGAGCTTCACTAGTGATCTTAGCATTTCTTCGGTTAAGAATGACAGTAGAGTAGTAATCCTGCTAAAAAGGGGACCAAAACCGATAATCTGAAGCTGTCTTTTGCTGATCATAAGGATTCTCCCTTCTCATATTTTTTAGAGTTTCTGCCATGCCTTCACTGTAATAATCCACAGGACCTCGAACAAGAGGATAGACGGGAACTCTGATCTCTGGCAAGAAGTTAACAACAATGGGAGGAACATTTCCTCCAGCATCGTCATCATCATCAGGAGGCACTCCAGCTGCACCCTCTGGATTATCTTCCTCATTATTACCTGCATCATCATCAACTTCCTCAATCTCTGCATCGGCTCTAACACCACTACCTCCAGCACCAAGTCCTCTACGACTAGCACCAACACCTCTACCACCGGCACCCATACCACTGTGTATGGCTCCAACTCTGCCCTGATGGTCTGCACATACATAGGTGTCATCCTCTACCTCATCATCGCTAGACTCAATTCTCTCCTCCATCTCAATATCTTCCCCATAGTCTTGATAAACTGGCCTCTGCTACCCCCTTGGCCTCAATTTCTCCCTGATATCATAAGCACGTGAGCTCTGTCCGGCCTCAGTATAAGCAATTTCCTCTCTTCCCTTTTTCCTTTTCTCGGCACCTGAACCTTTAGGCATCTCTGCGGTTCCTGGATCATAAATAGTGAAACAAGGATGTGTAAGATACCAGGAATAAGAATGGCTAGATAGAACATGTCGATGTCTAGTGCGTGGAGCAATTGGCACAAAACTGGGCAGGGCGGTCAGACTGCCCTGGGCAGGCGGTTAGACCGCCCCTACCAGTTTTGAGCCAATGGCTCTCCAGACCAGCTACAACAACAATGTACCAAGCTATGACATATGAATTTCAGGGAAAATTCCTAGATTGAATAGGGTTGAATCCATGGCCAAGAACAAAACTCTTGGGGCTAAACTGCTCAGGGCAGTCATACCGCCCTGCCCACGCGGTCAGATCGCCCGGGGTAGTGAAACCCTAGAATTTTGTTCCCAACAATGTAGCCAACGAAATTGCATGATACTCTAGGAATGTCTTCTAGGGGTTGCTAATACATGATATCTCAAAGGAAATTCAAATCTTTGCAACGAGTAGGGAGATCGGGCAAAAACAAGATTTGAATACCTTTGGAGAGATGAACTTGAGAGGAATCCAAGAAAAAGGCTTGGATCTTGCTTCAGCACCCCTAGGAGAGTCCCTTCCATGTTGGGGATTTATTTTTCCATGGTTGAGACCTCAAATCACCATGGGAGGGGGAAGAGGAGCTTGAGAGGAGTAGGCCACGGGTTGAGGACGAGAATGGAGTGTTCTGCCTGTGGGGAGAGAGAGGGGTGAAAGGATAAGGTCAAATGTACTGTAGATTCACGGGGAGGGGTGAAAGGATAAGGTCAAATGCACTGTAGATTCACGGGGAGGGGTAAAAAGTTAAATCCGTGACACGCGGTCAGACCGCGTGGGGTACGCGATTAGACCGCCCCCCGGTTGATTTTGGAAAAAGTTGATTCTAAATAGATTTTGATCCTTTTTCTTTTCCATGCTTGGATATAGTATTTATGGAAGATAAAGATCTATTTTTGCTAATTCTTAGAAGAGAGATTGATATTCCAAATAATTCCATAATTCTTGATTCTTCTAAGAGTGAGAGAGATAAAGATATGGATATTGAGATATTATGGACTTGAGAAAATCTTCTTAATTATGACTAGCCAACAATCAATCAAGAGAAGCTATAGTCATAATTAAGTTGATTAGGTCACAAAGACCAAGATTCAAATATTTTTCGAAAATCCACAATTCCTATGCATGCTAGTTTATTTTTCAAATCTTCTATCCTGTGTCACAAAGTGCACACATCCACCCCAAGTAAATCACCACTCTAGTATATTTAGCTCATACCCAACTAGAGGACACTCACACGACACGAAGTCGAGTTTATGTGTGGGTATCAACTAAATATCTAGAAGGACACAAAAAAATTCACTTGAAGCAATTATATACTAAGAATGGCACACTAGCATGGTACATATAGGCCTAGATGTATTTCAATATTTAAAAGAGTTCAAGAGAACATACCTTTTCCTTAGGCCACATTTTATTTGTGCATAACTTAATTTTAAAAACGACTTGCTCTTAGTTTGATTGCTTTAAGATGATTGTGTCAAATAAGAGCTTGCACATGTTGCACAAATTGGTGAGGCTACAAGATCACTAGAAGAAATTGTTAGTCCCACAAATGACATAAACTTTGAAGTAATCTCCCCCTAAGTTAGTGCTTAGAGATTCTTGAATTTCTCGAACTTAGCACATGATTCATTTACGAACAAGGGAGATATCTTCAAAGCTTGGTCATGACATATAAATGATTTAACAATTGAAATAAGTTAGGTATCTCATCACCTTCGATGCATTTTTACCAAAAATTCGAGATTCAGCTTTTACCCCGGGTCACCCGGTCATAGGGGCCAGGTCACCCGCCGACATCCAGAGACGAAACAGGTCACCCGCCCACAGAGGTCGGGTCACCCGAAAAACCACTCCTGGGAAGCTAGGCGGTCAGACCGCCTATGGGGGGCGGTTAGACCGCCCTCCCCTCGAGATTTCCATTTGGTGATTTCTTAGTTCTTTATCCATTGATGAGCTTCAAAATTTCCTAGATAAATTCCTGCAAAGCTTATCACAATAATTGCTCTACTAGAGAGCCATTAGAGCATCGAATGGTTACGAGAGAATAAATATTGTGAAAATGTCAAGGTCACTTCCTTATGCTTCACAATCCTAGGACTAATGATCCATGAGTGTTCACAAAGAACTGAGAGTGACCAAGACACAACATTAAGCACTTTTTACCGAGATTGCATTGATTGAATGATTTTCAAGCTTTTCTCATGGCAAGACATCGATTATTGAATTCTTTTCCTTTCACCATGACTTCAATGCAACTCGATCAACCTACAAGCTCAGCAAGCACTTCTTGGTACCCAACACTTGTTGGGTCCTACTAGGTTAGTTACAAGGTGCTTAGGAACCCAAATGGCCCTAGTGCTTGTTTGAGGTGAACTAATCATCCTCATAGCACAAGTACCATTCTTATCATTCCTAAGCTTACTGAAATCATAATGGACAAGGTTCGATTTAGGAATGTTACCATTTGGACAATCCTTGCCCATGTGACCCTTCTCACGACAAGTGTAGCAAATGCGGCTTTTGTCACTTCTAGGCTTGGGAGTCATTTGCTTGTCTTGTTTTGGCTTGCATGTGGGCTTCTTGCTTGAAGAGTAAGTTTTCTCCTCTTTGCTGTAGTGCATCTTGGCTGTGGTGGCAATCTGCGGCAAAGTGGCCCTTCTCTTTGCATTGGTAGCACAACCTCTTTCTGATGGAGCTTCTTTTCTTCTTGGAGATTGTTTCTTGAGCCTTGAGCTTGGTAAGGCAATGTGAAGCAAAATGCCCCATCTTTGAGCATTGATTGCACTTGATAAGCTCAAATTTCTTCTTCTCTAGAATCTTGATCTTGTTGTCCTTGAGTTGGTGTTGAGGAGCTGAGCTAGTGACGGTTGACCCCTTCTCAAGCTTCTTCACCATGTTAGCATGATTATCTTGAGAAGGTTGCACTTTGCTCTTCCCTTTCAACTCACTCAAGTTTTTCCTAAGCTTTTCAACCTCTTGCTTGAGCTCATCATTTTCTTGAGCAATGAGGTCATCACAAGATTCTACAAATGCATGCTCAATACTAGATTGGCTTGCTTGAGAACAACAAAGTTTAGTACAAGCAAAATCATTATTGACAAGTGAGCATGTGCATGTGTGTGAGAGGTTGTATGCATTTTATCGAAGATAAAACAACCTCATGAGCAATTTCTAGTGAAGCATAAGAATCTACAAGCTTCTCATGAGAACACTCAAGTTCCTTGTATTTTGCTTGTAGAGCCATATGCTCCCTAGTGAGCTTCTCTAGTTTAGCTTCTAGTATGTCATTAGCTCTAGCATACTCAAGTTGTTTAGCCAATGACTCATACTGACAAACCACGGAGGCACGCTCAGATTGTAGAGTCTCAAGTTGCTTTTCCATCGAGCTTGAGGCTTCATCTTTTTCAATTTTTCCTCCTTTGGTTCTTCTCTTTTTCTTGTTCTTCTTCTTCTTGGCCTTTAGGCAAGCACCTTCACCATAATAAGTTTCTGAAGCTTCAAGAACTAGTGAGGATGAGCTTGGGGCTTGAGAGGACTCCTCGACATACGAGGACTCACTTCCTCTGCCAGGGGCGGTTAGACCGCCCTGGGAGGGCGGTTTGACTGCCCCCTCCAGAGGAGCTGGTTCTTATCTTCTTTCGCCCTCTTCCTTCTCGAGAGTGGATGCTTGATGTTCAGTGGTGGTTGTAGAGGCAGTACAACACTCCTCTATCTCATCTTCGTCTTCGTCATCACTTTCATCTTCATCCAATTTGGAGTCCACAAAGGATTTTAGTGAAATCCAAATGTGATGAGCATCTCGACAAATATTCTTGTTCTCTAGCATAAATTCCTGAAAATCTTCACATAGAGAACTACGCAAAAAGTTAACAATAGAGGCATTGAGTTGCGTGTTTTTCAAATCCTCAAGAGAGACATATGTCAAATCTTTTGGAAGGATACTCGCAACTACAATGCTCTCCGCAGTGGGACCCATGGCCTTAAGAGAATGTAGAACATTTGCTGACCAAGAAATGTAGTTTGAGCAGCCGAGTCGACCAAATAAAACTTTTCCCCCGAAAACTTGAGCTCCCTGGCAGAGGCGGTCATACCGCCTTCACAGGGCGGTTAGACTGCCCTGCTGCTTTCTGCTGTGGGAGGGCGGTTTGACCGCCTCCTACAGGCGGTTAGACCGCCTCCACGTAGAAAGCCAGCAAAGAGTGGCTCAAGATCCTCTTGACTTCTAGCATGCACCAAACTTGGTGAGTGGCCTTGGTAGATGGTCACAAGCAGGGTAATGATCCCTGCACACAAAGACAAGCACACCCAAGTAGATCGAAGCGGAAGCAAATATAAATATGCTAGAAAACCACAAGTGAAGCAAACCACAATGGAGACACAAAGATTTGTTTCCCGAAGTTCACTTCCACCAAGGAAGCTACGTCTCCATTGAGGAGCTTGTAAGGGATTCGAGTTCTCAACTAACTCTTCCCACAACAAGCCGGGTCTCTTTCAACCACTTTCCTCGATTCCACTTTCCACGAAGAGGTAAGATCACAGCCCTCACAAACTTGCCGCTGCTCACCACAACTTGGGAGCTAGCCGGCGACGCCTAGCCGTATAGGAGGTCAAACGTCCAAGAGTAACAAATGCTTCAAGGCTTGTAGATGCGAATCACAAGTGCTCAAGCTATGGAATGGCTCTTCTCAGTTCACAAAGCGCACACAAACTCACACTCTCAGCCTAACACAAGAATAGAGCTTGAATCTCACAAATCTCACAAAGAGAAGGTTGGGGAGAGGTTCTATGGCTTTGGCTCAGCAAAAATAGCAGGGGAAGCACACTAGCAACCCTAGAATCAGCAGCTCCCACAAGTGGAGCTCGTGGGGTATTTATACCCCACTCAAGGAAAACTAGCCGTTAGAAAAGCGATAAGGGCGGTCTGACCGCCTGGTCAGGGCGGTTAGACCGCCCCCCTCCGGCCCGTTTGAAAAACTAGCCGTTGGCTGCCTGGGGGCGGCCAGACCGCCCCCCGTGGGCGGTTAGACCGCCCTGGGCAGAGAGAGCCCAAAACCCTTTTTCTCTTTTCGTAAACACCTCAAGACGTGTTGAAGTGGCTAAGGTTGGGTTAGAGGTTTGTTAGATCACTCAGAGACTCTCTCAAGGCTATTTCTCACAAATGTCAACTAATGAGCACTTTTGATACTTGTCACGAAGCTAATGTTGCATCCCTCTTGATAGTACGGCATTCCTATACTCAAGGACAAAAGTAAATACCTAGTCAACCTCTTGAGCTTGTATATTTTCATCTTGCCATACTTGAATGATTTGAACTTGAGGGCTTCCAACAATTGCTATCTTCATGAGCACATCCATACTTGAGCTAGCAACTTAAGATCTTTCCATATAGCATAGGTATGCACGCTTAGATCCTTAAGTCACTCCATATTGCCAAACATAACATGTAGATGAGTTGCATTACTTCCCTCATTTAAGGCTTGGATATGATACTTGGAGACCCCATGGATACTAGAACTTCACCTTAGCAAAACACGAAATGGCGGCTTAGCTAGGGCCCTAAATATTGCTTAGTCCCTCACCCTAGTCATCTCGGTTGATCTCTTCATCACTTACCCAAACCACATTGAGTTCGACTTTGCTTCATCCCTATTTGATCTTCATTTGAAATACCGCTTCAAATGCTTCTTCTTGATTGACAACGTATATGCAAGCTTCCAATTTAGGATCATCAAATATTCACTCATCCTTGTATCCTTTCACAATTATCACATGAAGTCTTGCATTTATTATTTACTAGAGAACACCATTTCTCTTTTTATGACCCATTGATTTTTAATCAAGCTACCACAATCATTGGAGACTCAGAGTTGATCTTTGTAAAATATCCCCAATATTTATCTTCATTCTATTGCTTGACATTTATCATTTCTTATCAAAGGACCACACACTTGCTTGTCTTCATCACGTGAGCCATACAACATTCATCCTCAAATATATAGCAATATTAACTCATGAATAATTAAATAAAAACCTGCTCACATTCTTAAACAAACAAGTTAGATCTTTAATTGCTTTGTCATTCAATTCACCAAAATCCACTTAGGGGCCTAGATGTACTTTCAACAAGGAAATTAAAGGGGTTGGAAAAGCTAGGGTTTGAGAGACAAATGTTGTAAAAAGATATGATCGATTGGGTGATAGGTCCTCAACCGGCCGTGGCCCTTTATATTTATTTGGTTGGGAGGTCTTGCCCCACAAGGAAGTCCTTTACAACTCGAAAACAACCAGAATTCCTTAATTCTACTTGGACTCGGGGTCCACCGGTCAGACCGGTCAGGCCCACAGGTCAGGCCGGTGCGGCTGTTGCCGGATCGGCTACAGGACTTGACCGGCCAGACCGCCCGGTTTCACCGGTCGGACAGGTGGCGTCCAGCCTGATCGGCTTGTGCCAATTTTGGGTGCGAACATATGCCCCCTGTTTTTTAGTAAAGCTTGCGTATTAAAAAATATTTCTAAGGTCTATGTGACAGATTTCACCGGCCATTTTTTGCTCTAAGGGAGATTTTTACATAAATCGACCATAGTCCTATTAAGCATCTTGCCAAACACTTGGGTAAAATTTCTTGAAGTATCTCCTGTTGAGAGCCCTTGGAAGTTGCTGTCCTTGCAAAGTCTCCACCATGTAAGAATTCCCGGAGCACACCTCCACAATCTTATATGGACATTCCGAACTCGGAGACCACTTACCAAACTTATTACTCTTAGTCCCAATAGGTAAAATTATCTTCCAAACCAGATCACCTACCTGAAAAGATTTGGCTTTTACCGTTTTGTTATAAGCTCTAGCAACTCGCCTCTTGTCTTTTTCAATCTCCTCTAAAGCCTCCAAGAGCTTGTCGGTCACCTCATCAATATTATCCATCATTAAAGCATTATATGTTCCAATATCAAGATTATTTTGCTTTGCAAGTCTATCTGCGCCTAGATTCACCTCAACAGGCAAAACGGCCTCTTGACCATATACAAGCTCATAAGGAGTAACATTAGCAGCACCATGCCTAGAAATACGATGAGCCCATAAAGCTTCAGATAATACCTCATGTCATCTTCTAGGATTGTCCTCTATCTTCTTCTTAATGATCTTTATCAAAATCTTGTTGCTAGACTCGGCTTGACCATTTGCTTGAGCATAATATGGAGATCAATTGAGCAATTTAATACGATAGGAATTGACAAACTCACGCACCTCTTTTGAAACAAATGAAGTCCCTTGATCTGTAGTCAAAGTTTGTGGAATGCCAAATCTATGTATAATATGCTCTGTAATAAACTCAATCACCTCTCTATGTGTCATGTT
This sequence comes from Cenchrus fungigraminus, assembly GCA_036936925.1. Taxonomy (NCBI): domain Eukaryota; kingdom Viridiplantae; phylum Streptophyta; class Magnoliopsida; order Poales; family Poaceae; genus Cenchrus; species Cenchrus fungigraminus. Next base: position 35,005,893 of record CM072769.1, read on the forward strand.
CTTCAAAGGAATTGCCTCAGTCCACTTGGTAAAATAATCAGTTGCCACAATCACAAAACAATGTCCCTTCGATGAAGGAGGGTGAATCTTGCCAACGAAATCCAAACCCCATCCTCTAAAAGACCAAGGCTTAATAATTGGATGCATCAATGCAGCAGGCACCAACTGAACATCTCCATGTTTCTTACACTCTTTACATCCCTTGTAGTATCTAAAGCAATCAGCTATCATAGTAGGCCAATAAAACATGCTCGCTTTAGGAGCCACTTCATCTTAGGAGCCGATTGATGAGTACCACAACTCCCTTCATGAACCTCTGCCATAGCCAATCTAGCTTGATCAGGACCCAAGCATTTGAGAAGCAAATCATCCATTATTCGACGATATAATTCACCATCATCAAGAATAAACTTGAGAGCCCAGCGTCGAACTTTTTATCAACTGAACTGTTAGGATCCTGCAAATAATTTACCAGAGGCCTTCTCCAATCATCTACTTCGTCTTTATTATTTTTAGAAAGAATAATAGCCGAAGAAGATCCCTGACCAGGGGACCGGTTAGACCGGTCGGTCTCAATGGTCAGACCGGTGTCACCGGTCAGACTGGTCAGAGGTACCGGTTGGACTGGTGCCTCCAGAGCAAAACACTCGGCCATAACCATCGGTTTGTGTTCTTGAAAATTTCTTTTTCGAACATTATAACCAGATGCTTGTTGTGCCAGAGCATTAGCCCTTGGATTCTCTTCTCGTGGTACATGATAGATAACAAATTCATCCATACAAGATATGATATCCAAGCATTTATCAAGATATGCATTTAAAAAACCATTTAAACACTGACATACCTTGGAAACTTGCTGTACCACTAATAAAGAATCACCATAAACTTCCACATGTTTTACTCCCATGCTATGCAAAATCTCCAATCCAAATAGAAGAGCCTCATATTCGGTTTGGTTATTAGTACACTTATGATCTAATCGGTTAAGAGCTTCAAAAACAGCCCCACTTGGTGAAATAATGATAACTCCAACACCACAACCATCTTTGCAAACCGATCCATCAAAATGCAATTTTCATAGAGTAAGAGTAACATAACCGACATTTAAATTAAGTTGCTTATCTACTCTATGTCCAACGATAAAGTCGGCAACAATTTGACCTTTCATTGAATTTAATGGCTTACAATGCAAATCATATTCAACTAAAGCATAAGCCCATTTGCCGACTCTACCACTCAAAATTGGTTTATGCAACATATATTTAATAATGTCGGTTTGACATGCTACTATGCAAGTGCTAGGTAACAAATAATGCCTCAACTTGGTACAAGTATGATATAGTGATAAACACAACTTTTCAATAGGAGTGTACCTTGTTTCGGCGTCCAAAAGTCTTCTATTTTCATATGCAATAATGTATTCCTTCCCTTCGGTCTCTTGAGTCAAAACACCTCCAATGACATCCTCCTCAGCCGTCACAGATAACTTAAAAGGAATACCACTCTTGGGTGCTGGAAGAACGGGCGGCGAAGATAAATAATGTTTAATCTCATCAAATGCCTCTTGTTGTTTTGCCCCCCAAGTAAAATCAGCATCACTTTTCAACCGAAGTAAAGGAGTAAAAGCATTCACCTTCCCAGATTAAATTCACAGCCCTTGTCCCAAAGTATTCACCTTCCAAGTAAATCATGAAAGATTAAATTCATAGCCCTTTGGTAAGTAGAACCCGCATTTTTTAATCCAAAGATCATAACCACCCACTCAAATAATCCAACAAAACCCGGACATATGAAGGCCGTTTTGGATATATCCTCTTCAGCCATAAAGATTTGATTGTAACCAGCATTACCATCAAGAAAACTAAGAATTCTATGTCCGGATGCAGCATTAATAAGAAAATCGGCTATAGGCATAGGATATTCATCTTTAGGTGTAGCTTTAGTAAGATCTCTAAAGTCAATACAAACACGAAGTTTTTTGTTCCCTTTTTCTCAACAGGCACAATATTAGAGATCCAATCAGCATATTGACAAGGCCTAATAAACTTTGCATCCAACAACCGATTGACTTCCTCTTTCACTCGGTCATAAATGTCAGGATTAAAGTTTCGACGAGGTTGTTTATAAGGCCTAAAACCAGATTTAATAGGTAAACGATGCTCTACTAAATCTCTACTTAAACCAGGCATTACATTGTAACTCCATGCAAAGCAATCAACATACTCCTTTTATAACTTTATTAATTCAGATTTAAACAAAGGATCAAGATTCTTGTTTACAAATGTCGGCCTAGGTACAGTGCCATCACCAATGTCTACCTCCTCTAAAGGATCAACCGACGCAAACCCTTGTCCCAACTTGCTTAAATCATCAAAGTCTTCGATGGCTCACACATATCGTTCTTATGTGCCTGATAGTGTTTACACCTCCGCTGTAACCACTCTAGATTTGTATCCATCAAATCCCAAAAAGTGATGTAGCCTGATCTTCAACTGACTTCATAACAGCAGTAGAAAAACCATCTTTGGTAGAAGCAATAAGTTCCAATCCAGATAAATCTAAACCAGATAAGCATTTAAGATTTTTATGATCATTCACAGAGGTACTATCAGCCACTGCAACACAAGCCGACGTATCACTATGAACAAGCTCTACCTCGTCGCCTACCCATTGGATTAAAAATTGATGCAAAGTAGAAGGCATACATTGATTTGCATGAATCCAATCACGACCAAGGATCAAGCTAAAGTTACCTTGGGTCTCGGTGATGAAGAAAGCAGTAGCCAATGTCTTGCTCCCGACGGTGAGCTCCATCGACACAACACCCTTGGCGCCCATTGGCTTGTCTCCCGATACGCCACTGATCGTCATGTTGGTATTGATCAACTCTTCGTCCAGACCTCCCAGCTTCTTGAACAAAGAATACGGCATCAAGTTGACAATCGCTCCTCCATCCACTAGCATGCGAGAGATAGGCTTCCCGTTGATGTGACCCTTCATGTACAAAGCTTTAAGATCATTTTCAGTGGTCTTGGGCTTTTGGAAAATAGCTTCTTTTGGCTCGAAATCGAGATGAGCAATATCCTCCTCGGAAAGCACATAACCATCCATTGACATATGCACCACGTTGATGTCCAAATTCATATGCTCAGGAGAAGAACTGTAATCAACAAGCTCTTCATCGTCTTCTGGAGCAGGAACCGATGTAGACTTGCCATCACAAACCATAGAAACAGAGGAAGAAAAACCGGGCGGCACCTCTAGGTCATCGATCTGACCGTCGACCTCCACTGGTGTGACCGGTCTGACCGTCAGATCCACCGGTCTGACCGGTGTTGCCTGAGAGCTGGTCTTGATCCTCCACTCTTTGCCTTGTGGTACCATGGGCCTGTACTGGTTGAATGTCTCGTCCCTCTGTCTTTCTAGCTCTTTCTCCTTATTTTCTCTGAACCTCAAGCGTTGAAGCTTCCTCCTTCGTGTGCGAGTCAATCCGGGAGGACACCACCTTGGTAAAAAGTACTTGGAGTTAGAACCACTCTCGCTGGCCTCATGGTCATTAGCAACAGCAGATGCTCCCAATATCGGTGTCACAACCTTATTGTTTGGAACAATCGGTTTTTTGCCACCATTTTCAATGGGAACATCCATCGACCCAATTTGGATGATATCTCTGCTTGTAGTCCTTTCTGAGTTGATATCCATCTTCTGCACCTCCTCCTTCTGTTTTGGCTTGTAAACTTGCTTCATAGGAGATGACACAACCTTCCTGGGAGCATCGGTCTGACTGTTGGGCTGCACCGGTCTGACCAGTGGGGTCTGGTCGGTCCTGAAATGGCCTGGAAATCCTGTCCATAGCAGATCTTGGTCCTCCCCATCTAGGATGAAAAGCTTGCTGGAAAGGCACCCACATAACTCCATTGTCATCATAAATTGGACGAGGTGGATTTGAACTTGATGGCGCCCATGATGGAGTAAAGTGTTGCCTCTGCTGAGATGATTCACCCTTAAACCTTATAGCAGCTCTTGGAGGTGAAGATAGTCCTCCTTGATGTGTAGGTGACCTCATCCTTTTTTAATGGCTGATCACTTGTAACGTCCTTTTGCTTGGAATACTTGTCAAATAACATGTCGAAAGTGACCTTTGGCTTAGGACCACTCCTCTGATTCTTTCCTACATTAAGCTTCCAATTACCAATCTTCGGACGGCTCGGTTTAATCATCCTCGGACGAACCTGGGACACACCGTTCTGACCGATCAGCACCACCGGTCAGACCGGTCTGGCCTGATCAGGCTCAGACGGTCGCTGCTCGACAAGTGTGGACGACCCTTGCCCCCCATGTCCAGAGGCTCTAACAGTAACCTTGAAAGCCTCTTTGCCATCAGGAGTCTTTTCATAAGCAACTTCTCAGACTAGCTCTTTTCCTCTCAAATCGGGCTTAGCTTCCCCGATCACCACGTTCTTGCCTTTAGTTGCTTCAGCTTGACTTGGCCGAACCAATACTTTGGGCTACTGTAATTCCAGAGTGTTGATAGGAAAATGAGTCTTATCCACTTGCATTTCATGAAACGTCAAACGACCTTCATTTATGGCCGATTGAACCTGTCGACGAAACACATTGCAATCATTAGTAGCATGAGAATAAGAATTATGAAACTTGCAATATACACACCTTTTTAATTCATCAAGTGGAGGCAAAGTATGAATTTAATGTTTCCAGATTTATGTAATTCATCAAATATGCGGTCACACTTAGAAACATCAAAAGTAAATTTAATTTCTTCTTGCCGACCTTTACTAGCTGGCATAAGAGATGAGCAAGAATAAGATTTTTCTTTAGAGGGCCAAATAAATTCAGCAGCATAAATTTCTTTATCCCCGTCACTCGAACTATCAGAATCATAGTCAATGTGATGCACATTTGAACGACGTGATTTAAAATTATCTTTTTCTTTATTCAATCGGTTTTCAACAATTAAAGCTCTAACTTGAACTTGTGCAACCGAAAGAAAATCTGAACCCTCTATTCTATCTCTAATAGCAGATCTTAAACCTTTTAAGCAAATGTCAGCAAGATCCATATCAGTAATTGACAAATTAAAGCAACTATTTTTAGTTTCTTTAAACCTTTTAATGTAAGAAGAGACGTTTTCATCCCTTCCTTGCCTAACCGATGTCAAATCTATCAATTTTAATTACATGCTCCCACTATAGAAGTGATCATGAAATTTACGTTCTAACATATCCCAAGATTTAATAGAACCAGGTGCAAGTGACGATAACCAAGCAATAGCAGTGTCAGTCAAAGATAAAGAAAATAAACGTACTTTCAAAGCATTAAAAGCACCTGCTTCGCCTAGCTGAGCTGTGTACTGACTAATGTGTTCCCACGTGGTTTGATCATCATCACCACTAAATTTAATTAAATCAGGCATACGCCAACCACGTGGGAGAGGGAAATTGTCAAACTCGGGATCATATGGTTTTTGATACAAATTAGTATTACCAATATCAACACCAAGTTTAGTTTTTACCACATTAGCCAAATCTTCCTTAAATTTACTAAATTCCGTCCAATTAGGATTATTTGGCTGTTGTGGAGCTGGATTCACCATATTCATTTTATTTAGATAGGGAGACATCTTAGCATGAGCAAGCCTATAACTCTCATAAACATCATCAGGAATTATGTTATTTTGAGCCATTGAATTAACAGTTGTGCTATAATATGGTCCAGGATTAAAAGTATTATGGAAGTTTGGCACAACAGAAATTGGCTCAGGCTGTTCATACACAAGATCCAATGCACTGGTTTGACCGGTCCAACCGGTACCCTGCACCGGTTCGACCGGTGCGGCCATATTTGGCCTGAACGGTTGAAACGGCAGGGTTTGACCAATGGGATCATGCAGCATGCCATACTGATAATTCATGTTATTAGTAACAGGCAAAGGTGCTAAGCTAGGATGAATCCCTTTATTAGTATTAATCTTAGGACCACTGCTATTAGTTTCATTATTATTAAAGTCAGCAATGCTCCTATCTTTTTCAAGATCCCCTAAGCGTTCTAAACGAGCAATATAAGACACAATCAAACCATCACCATCAGTAGTAGATTTCTGGGAAGATGAAGTAGGGGTGGTTTGTTTACATTGGTTATTACCTCAACCATATTGTCGTTTAACTTGATCGGCGACAGCTCAAATTCTTTCAATCTTGCTACCTTGCCATGACGATCTTTCTTAACGCTTGCGAGGAATTGAACTTGTAGGTACTCTTGCAACGCCTTGAACTTCTGTTGCTCCTCTAGAGAGAGATCCTCCAATGAAGCCGTGACAACGTTGTTCATGTCGAGGTCGCAACGAGAACCCATTAGGCTAGGTTAGATCGAACGGTCTTTGAAACCTGATCTTTCGTCCCCAGCGGAGTCGCCAATTTGTTGACGCTTTTTCAGTCAACAACACGGGAGCGTTAGATCACGCTGCAGCAGGAACTGAACTCGCCGGAGCTCCTGTTTTGACCGGTCTGACAGGTCAAGTCCACCGGTCTGACCGGATGGGCGTCGGGCGCCGGTGAAAGCCTACGAGCACCGCCTCGGGAGGGACCCTGTCGGAGGTGGCGCGCCTAGGGTTGCTCTGAGATCGGCAGGCCACTCAGAACGTCCTTGATCGCTGTCGAGACAAACAAGGAAAGCAAAGGGGTTGGAAAAGCTAGGGTTTGAGAGACAAATGTTGTAAAAAGATATGATCGATTGGGTGATAGGTCCTCAACCGGTCGTGGCCCTTTATATTTATAGGGTGGGGAGGTCTTGCCCCGCAAGGAAGTTCTTTACAACTCGAAAACGACCAGAACTCCTTAATTCTACTCGGACTCGGGGTCCACCGGTCAGGCCCACCGGTCAGGCCGGTGCGGCCGTTGCCGGATCGGCTACAGGACTTGACCGGTCAGACCGCCCGGTTTCGCCGGTCTGACCGGTGGCGTCCAGCCTGATCGGTTTGTGCCAATTTTGGGTATGAACAGATACATTGGCTCTGATGAACTTGTTAGTATATCTCTTGCCCTGTATGTGGGGTGTAGTTGGGTACGGTGATCACCACTTTTAATTCTGAAGTACTCCAATTGAACCTGCAATGGAAATTACTAGACATTGAGTACTGAGAAGTAAATATATCATCTACCAACTCAGGTATGTAACAACTTCTCTCCTGCTTGTGCACAATATATAGTTGCTCTGGTACATGCACCTGCATCTTCACATTCCACGCATCCTTCCCATCTGCATGATCAATGATCATTTGTACCGTCCGTACCTCATCACATTCGTTACAAACGTTTCTCTCCACCAAACTGTTAATGGAGGTCAATATGTCATCTTCGTCTGCACATCACTTAAGTTTGGAATGTGGGGCATCAGAGAAAAATATTCAAGAAAACAGTCAGTGTTGACAAATAATGACCATAACCGTGGAAGATCTCACTTAACTACAGTTGTAGGGATAGGTAGAGGGTTTGGGTGTCCCTGCCTACCCCTCAACGAGCCGGTGCTTCAGCGGAGGTGAAGGATACCAGGACGGGGAAAAAATGTTGACCAGAGGAAAAAGAGAGGAAGAGGCTGAGGGTGTGGCATTAAATATATGTACCCTTTAAATTTCAATAATTTTCTTAATCTGCCACACTGCCCCTACAGCAATAGATTCCATATGCTTTTGTGTCACCAATCTGACACCACGAATAGTGCTTCACCATGCGAACAAGAGTGCACCAGGTTGTAACTGTTATGTTTCTGCCACTACTGATTTTGGGCAGGCTAATGAAAATGATAGTGGTGGCGAAGTTAAGCATGACGAGTTATATTTACATAAGAAGGCATGCACTTTAATTTGTAAGCCAAAATGCAGGACTCCACCTGATTCACCCGATGGTAAAGCTAGTCCACGAGGACGGGTTGGCGAGGGGTCATTCACATCAGTATCATGGCCCAACAAACTAGAATGAAACAAGGTCACATAGGAGCAGAGATTTCAGTCCCCATTTAGTAGGGCTTATTTCAGCTTAAGCTTCACATCTTTTTTACAAGACGAGAAAATGTAGCGTGTACCTGTTTTGTGAGCCAGACTTAAATGAACTCGAAGCCAATAAAGTCATTTTTTTCTTCACCGGTGAAGCCATTTTGGGAGAAGTAGTACCTAACGGCAACTCCAGCCGGCACCCTACTAACTCTCATCTCAGATTTGAGAGTCGACGAGCAAAAAACGATCTCCAACCGAGCTCTCATCCGACCCCCAATAGATGAGGGACTCTCATTTCTCCCCTCTCGACTCTCACCTGTGGGAGGCCCTCACTCGTGCCCTCATCCGCCCACAGGCCAACCGCTGACTTTCCCGCGCCTCCCGGAGATTTCTCTGCGCCATCCATGGAGGGAGAGAGGAGAAATCGTACTTGCAGATTGGCGCGGATGAGGTCGATGGCGCTCGTCCTCAGGCTGGTTGTCACACCCTGAAATTTCCAATTTCAGGATGTGAATAGAAAGAATAATTAAACAACGATTTTCTCATAATTTTAAAAATTTTCCAATATTTATTTTCTTTACAGGAAATATAGTATAGGAAAAAAAGCTTTTGTTTGTTTTTCTAAATTAAATAAAATGATTATGTGAGTGTGCATTCATGCCTATGCATCCTGGTGTTTTTGAGTGCAAAATGTTTTAAAACACACTTAGGTGCTGATCAAACCCTTCCGAGAATTTTTCAGATTTTTCTAGAATTTATTCTCATTTTCTCTGAGCTTATCCTATTTATTAGAAGGCTCTAAAATCTTTTTCATGAGCTCCAAATATTTTATTTGGATTGTTCATGTCTCAATCTATCTTTGGGAATTTTCATGAAAGTTTTGAGATTTTCAGAGTATTTTTCGTGCTTTAAATGAATTATCTAGAATTTCTGAATTTTTCTTTACACGAGAAAGTAATTTCTGAAAATTAAAAAGAAAGAAAAGGAAATCCTATCCTAATCCTTCCGGGCCGAGCGCGTGGGCTGGACCCGCTCCGCCGACCCAGCACCGTCCGGCCCAGCCAGCGGGCCCAACCGAGCCCAGCAGCCAGAGCTGCTCTCGTGTCCATGGTGGACACGGCGCCGCCGGCCGCCTTCTTGGCATGCGCGCCACGGCCTTCCCCCGGCCTACGCCCCTATAAAGCCGAGCTGCCTGAGCCCCGCGTGCCCTAGCCGCCGCCGCGCCACGCGCCCGCCAACCCTACGTAGTGCCGCCGCCGGAGCCGCAGGGCATCGCCGTCGGCCGTCGCCATTCCGCCACACATAAGGGCCGCCGGTCGAAGCTGACGCCACAGGGAGCTTCAGGACGTCAAGCCGCACGTCCGCCGCCTTCTCCCGTCGCGAGCTGGCCACTGGACCACCGCCGCCGCCTGGAGCCGAACCAGCGCTGACCGCCGCCGCCCTCTTCCTATTCCAGTCGTTTCCGTCCACCTTCGCCGCTGGTGAGGACGTCTACGCAAGCTCCTCGTTCTCCTCTTCCTTTTCGTCGCCTTGGTTGTGCCCCGCCGGTCCTGGACCACTGGCGATTGAATCGCCAGTGGCCGCCGTCCGCCCTGTTCCCGGAATCGAACAGAGGTAGAAGATGAAGGATGTGGATGTTTTGCGCATAGGCCCCTGAGTAATCCTGTAATCCATAGTTCGTTTCCTGAGTCTATGCAAATCTGCAGATAACCCCCTAGATAGATCCCACCTCTACACATAAATCCAACTGAGGCCCTTTTGCAGATCTAACCCTAGAGATCCATCTATTCGCGGTGACTATTCACTAAGTCTAGTGTATCTTTCTTGTTAGCCCCTGGAACCTATAGGTAATCACATATAGGTCCTTATCATCTTGTTTTGCTCATAAAATCCATGTTTTAGCTCCGTTTTAATCGGTTCAAGTTGCATTAGGTTCATAATAATGTGAAGTACCCGTTAGTGGTGTGTTTTTCTTCATAATCAATGTTAATTTGATTAATGATTATTTTACATGCTTTTGTAAATAAAATCTAATTAGATCTTTATCTCGGTTTTTCATAAATCAAATGTTAATTTGATTAATATTTAATTAACCTTTCATAATTAAAAATTGATAGGCTTTTACACCGGCTTTTATAAATAAATGTTAATTTGTTTAAATATCAACATGAATGAGTTTTTAATTATAACTTTATTAGTTTACTCAAATCATAAAGTTACGTTTAGGAGATTCATATAGTTTACCTTTTCTAAGTTAAATGTTTAATTGGTATAATCTATATATGAATCTTTATAAATAAAACTTGACTATTTTCTTTCCTTCGGTCTTTGCAAATAAAAATATAATGCTGCATTAATTCCAATTTAGGATATTTTCTTTATGAAATATCCTTTACATATCTGTTGCTAATTAAAATAAACCTAGCTCATAGTTTGTTCTTTATCAAGCTCTGTCTCAGTGTGTCTCTATTGTAGAGCTAATCTTCTTTCAAGCTTTAGATCTTTTGATCCTAGTCCATGATCAAACCTAGTGCCTTTCATAAAGCTAACCCAGCCTTTCCTTTCACAGCTCGGTCTGTGTGCCTCAGTGATCCATAGAATCGAGCCTATCCTTTAGCATGCTCTTTTATAGCTTTGATTTGATTGGTGCATTGTTCTTAGTAGTACTTGTTGTTGACGGTTCAAAACCGTGTTCAACTTCACCGCAAGTACACGAAGTGACTTGGTGCCTTTTTCACCAAGAGAGGGGACCCCCTAGGTTCTTGTCAATCCACAGAGCAAGGGAATTACTTGTGTTTAACCTAACACTAACTTAGTTGATTAAGGACTTTATGATGTAAAGATTAATCTATAAAGTAAGACAAACTAACCCTAGATTATGTTAAAGAGAGAGAAAGGTGGTTCACGAGTATGAAAGACGAATGCCCATGGAGTCTAGGTACTTGAGATGCAATCAACCAAAACATGGTAAAACCCCGATCCAATCTATCTAAGGATGTGAACAAAGAGCCAAGCGTTTCCCTTCCCTCGTACTAGTCACTACACGAAGGTAATCGTCGCTAACCCTAATGAATACGGTATGTTGATGTGATCTACGGGAGCAACCCCGATGGCAATGGTAGCTAACCTTAAACATTAAGCATCATCAACAAAAGGTATGATAGATAAAGATCCAAACAAGAGAGTGGGTGACTACATGTCAAGATCCATTACAACTCCATGGACAAACGATTACTTTACCCCATCAAGATGCTAGGCATGGCACCGTTGAACATGGTGGATGCCCCCGATGGAGTCCGTCTCTCAGTGTCCTTCAACTCCGGCGGCGCCGTGACAAGGCCTCGGCGTCCTCCTTCCTCGTGGTGGCCTCCGTTGACCTAGGTAATGATCCTCTTGAATCCTCACCCTCTCGATCAACCCTCTTCTTTGTGTTTGATCTCCCGAGGCTTCTCTGGTCGTCTTTCGTGAATGGCTCCCTCCTCCAAACAATTAGGGTTTCGCGAACTTATCACCGAAGAAAGGCGGTGGTGAACTGACGTGGAAAGGGGGTGGGCCGGCCTGGGCCGGCTGGCCTGGCCCATTCCCGGCCCGGTTCGCCTCCGTCTTTTGCCACATGTCATTTCTTGCACTTTGGGATTTTTCCTCCTTCGGATATGGGTTTTGGACGTCGTTATCTCCGCGACCAAGTTAAGGGGTCTTCACGCATGATCTTCCGGTCATTTCATCTTGGTCCTCGGAGATTTTCCATTGAAGCACTTTGGTCCTTGCCATCTTTGGAGTCAAGTTCACACACAGTCCGAGTCTCTTGATCATCATGTAAATCATCCTCCGAACCGAGTGCATATCTTCTCATTTGGTGCATGAATTCCTGCGTAAACATTATACTCCAAAACACACATCCAACGATGAACTTGTTATATCATTAGTATGCCTAGTGGCGGGTTAGTTCCAAAATGAAATCCAAACTATAACATAACAAGTGTTCTTGGTTGACGGAAATCGACCGCCAACATCCTCCCACGCTTAGATCTTGCGCGTCCTTGAGCAAGTTGCTCAAAAGTTGTTTATCCATGGAGTTTGAAACATGCTTCGTCAAATCCTTCCTTTCAAGTTAGTCAATCATTCATCTTTAATATAAGAGACATGAGACAAAGATCATAATGTAAACATGGGCATTTAGAAAATACTAATTCAAGGCTTACCCCACAACTCTTACCTTCTCACTAGAGATCTTCAACTTCATCCATACTTGCTTTCTTACTTCCATTGGAGGGTTTTTGCAAACTTTTAAAAATAAAATTCCTGCACAAAGCATTAGAAAAAGTCATTCTCCAAGTTCTCACATGTCACTCATTAAAGTGGCTATCCTAGATAATTTCATAAACTCTCACCTCCCACAAGTCTCTCATTTATGATGTAAGGTGGAGCTATAGGTGTGGCTAGTGAAGCTAGCACAAGTATTGTCGGTGTCCGGATTAGCACCGGCACCAACTAGTAATTTGCGCTGGGATCAGCCTCTCGATGGTCGATGCTAAGCTAATGGGAGACGAGATTTATCCTGGTTCCGGCCATGCGGCCGTACGTCTAGCAAGGTGCGCTTGCGCGCTGTATTAGCTTGCACCGGGGGTGCCTGTAGAGGGGGGCTACAAGCAAGGCGGGAGAGGAGAAAATTCCCCCAAGTCCCAGCTACTGTGATTGAGGCAAGTGCCGATATCAGAAACGGAGTGGAGTGCGGTGAGCGAGTGAGTGTGTGCGTATGAATGGGTGTCTGCCCGCGCAGGGGCGTCTGCCCCTCCCTTTTATAGATCAAGGGAGGGCAGTTACAGTAGGGCTGAACAGCGGCTTGTACAGTAGCCACGTACTTGCAGGTATGGTGCTGGCGGTCTTGTCCCCGCACGTCTTGGCTCCTGGCGCGAGCTGGTGGTGACCTCCGGCTTCTACGGGCGGCGTGGCGGCTCCTGTTGCCTGTCCGGGTTGACTTCGAGGCCTGCTAAATAGAGGGTCCAGCCACCGGGGGAAGGACGGGAGTTGGCGGCACAGGGCCGCGGGATGTCACCGGCCTGTCCGCACAGCGCTGCGCATCCTGTCACACAGTGGCAGGGACGACGGCACAGCACCAGGGATGGCCGCATAGTGCCAGAGATGGCCGCGTGACGCCGGAGTTGGCGGAGGGGACACGGCTCGTACTGTGGCGCCGGTCAGCGCGTGCGTCCGCTCGCTACCCATACACCTTTCGAGGGTGCCCCCATGCCCGTTCGAGGGTCTTGCCACAGGGGAAGGACGGGAGCAGGTAGCACAGCGCCGTGGAATGACGCCGGCCTGTCCGCACCGGGCCGCGTGGCGCCCGCACAGGGCAGGGATGGCTGCACAGTGGCCGGTCAGGCCACACAATGGCGGTGTCAGGTGTACTGACCGTGTCAGCCGTGCGGCGTGGGGGAAGATATGCTTTTGACTTTGGCGACCTGCCGCGGAGTCAGGCATTAAATGTCGTTGTCGGGCGGAGCAGAGGGGCGGGGCGCCATTTGTCGAGGGGTGGCCTCGAGCGGGGCAGAGACGGTTGTTCGCTCGAGGGGGGTTGAGCCCCTCGAGCGAGACGAAAATCCGCTCGAGGGACCGGGACCCTCGAGCGAGGCGGAAAACCGCTCGAGGGAACAGGACCCTTGGGCGAGGCGGAAAACCGCTCGAGGGAACGGGACCCTCGAGCGAGGCAGAAAGCGGAGCGCAAGCGGACCTTCTCGATGAGGGCCATTGCTGGGCCGTAGCAGGCTATGGGCCTGTGGCGTCCCGTGGTTGTTGGGTTTCTGGGGATTAGTCCGTACGTAGTTTTCGTTTGACGAGGGTGATTATCTCCTTAGTTAGGGGACCCCTAATGACCGTCCCCGACAAGTATTATCAAGTTAGGAAAATCCTCTAGTGGTTGTTCACCTCCCAAGCTAATGATCATGAGAATTAAACCATAATGTAAGGGTGTCAAGGATGAGAAGATTTAGAATGATGGACATGTGCAAAGGGAAAAAGAATAATGACTTTAAGGCACTAATGATGTCCTCGATGTCGGATTGCACATGGTATGGAATAAGATTCGTTCCCAACATCGTGGCATCCTTCCTTGCACTTCACTTGATCTTCACTTCACTTATCATCCCTCACTATACCTTTCTTGCCTTGCCTTGGATTTTCTTTCTTTCCTTTTTCTTCTCTCTTCTCTCTTTTTTTCTTTTTCTTTTTCTCTCTTTTTTCTTCTCCCCTTTTTTTTTCTTTTTCTTGTGTGCGCACCACACACACACACACACACACACACACATATATATATATATATATTCTTTTCTCTCCACATCTTCATCTTCTTCTCCAAAGCTTTTCGCTCAACTTTTGAATATGATCAACAATCTGAATTTTAAATAAAAACATGCCTAGAGATTGAACGAATCTTCGAACATGGGTTGTGTTCAAGGAGTAAGATGATAAAAAGATGTTTATAGGTTTGGGTAAGGAATCCGGCGATGTACAGGGCATTCAATATGAAATTCCCGTTACCGAATACATGAAGAGGCTAGCAATAAAAGGTATACATCAAGGACATGATCATTGCTTGAAATTAGACCTCCCAAGAGAGTAAAATCCTAACTTAATTCATCATGCTAAACAACACTTATGGTGAAGCATATATATGTATGTAAAGGCTTTGTATAGGATAGATATACAATCCTTAGGACATTGAATCAGCTACATTTTAAGGATTTGATACTACTACCTTACAACTTCGAGTATGTGCGAATACCATCTTATTAAGGGTTTGCATTTCTAATTACCCTAGTTAATATTATTTAGTTCTAATCTTTTGAGCATGCATGTATATACAGTTTCCACTGGATTCTTCTGATAATTGAAGTCGACAAGAGGAACGTCATGGTCTTTGATTTGTTGAAAAGAAACCCTGACAAATACCAAGACCTTCAAGATATGTTTCAAGAGTAATAATTCTATCTAATACTTTTCCTTTTATCCAATAGTGTGCTTTTACTGACATTAGCTCTAACTTTCATTATTGTCTGCCGGAGCTTGGGAAAAATTTATTGTTATGAACCCTGGACAATGGAAACCTAAACTTAGATTCTATACAGATTTTCCGGTACGTAAACCAAATAACAACTTCAGCTTGGGCAAATTAAAAATGTATAACACTAATATTTCATAATTGTTTTCTCCAATTTAGTGTATGAGACAGGAAGAAAGGACTAATTTATGTGCATACTATGTGTGTGAGTACATCCACAATTTCTGCACTACAGACCCGGGAGATTATACTATAAGTATTATTGTTAACCTATTAATAATACATCATTTTCTAACCGCTTATATATTTAATTCTTGGGTGTTATATATTAACATATTTGCACATTACAGAACTCTATGATTAGGGACGCAATCATTGAGAAGGATCGTCTCTTGGCGATTCAAGAAGGTCTCATGGGATTCTTGATGGACGAGGTGAGTCCAAAGGGAAGACATTATTATGACGCTCATCCAATTGAAAAATATTAATTAGCACCTCTGTTGGAACTTGAGACTAGAATTAGAATGAAACAATATTTTGATGTATATATACTAGTTTCAAAAAATACTATCTCCGCTTTCGATGTAATATATTGTGTGTAAATATATTTATTCATAAGTTTATTCTCTTGATATAGTACGTATAGTAGACACGTATAATTAGTGCAAATATTTATACATACACGTATAGTACACACAATTACGCTAGATATACGTGTATAACAATATTAGAACAATTGGAAATGAAAATTAAAAAAAAGACCCGGGGATCCTTTAGTCCTGGGTGGTATTACCACCCGAGACTAAAGGAGGTGCGCTCAGGCGCAGGCGTCCCCCCTTCAGTCTCGGTTGGTTATACCACCCGAGACTAAAGGGGGTGCGCTCAGGCGCAGGCGGTGCCCCCCCTTTTAGTCTCGGTTGGTTATACCAACCGGGACTAAAGGTACCCTTTAGTCCCGGTTACCCACCCGGTAACAAAGGGGGGCCTTTCGTCTCTAAGCATTAGTCCCGGTTGGGCCTTAGAGAGATAACAGCCCAACCGGAACTAAGGCTGTGTCTCCACCAGTGCAGCTACCCTCTCTAAGAAATTATTTATTTTCTCTTTGACTTTAAAATGGTGAATTGGTTGGTAATGGTAAAGCGATAAATCTTGAGAATGGTGGGTTGCAACTGGAAAACACGTTGGACTATCTCAGGAGCAAGGCCTGATGGAAATCCTCCCTTATGCGCTCATATGCGCTGTCATATTGTATAATGTGTGTTTGTGCAGTATCACAGCAACATTCTGTTAGACCTTTTCACGGTGTGTTTGGATCAAGTAGATCATAATAGTTCCAACTGATGTGCTTCCTTGCAGACTTAATATGTGCTCCAACTGTACACGCATGCTTATATTGGAAAACTCATGTTTAGTTGTAAACTACTTTTTGCCAAAGAGTTAATTCACACTCTGCTTTCTTTTTATGTTCTAGCTTGCCCACGTAACTGTCCTTGTTTGTTGAATAAAAGTTATCTTGCACATCCAACGTGCATTTGCTTGGTGAGTGAAAAAATGGAGACTATGTCCTTCTATGCAATATCCAATCCAGCCACCCTTGTTGACCTAAATTTTTTTCCCTTGAGTTTTCAAATATTGAATTGGCCTTTGATCGTACATCATGACACATATGTCATGTATATGGCAAATCTTGGGAATGGGTGACCAAGAAAACTTGTTGACAACAACGACTGTAGTTTTGCTATAGTTACCCACGTATCATGCTTCACTTCCACATACGTCACACTATCCACAGACCACATACAGTATGCTTGTTAACTTCTGTTAAGTGGTGTCTGTGTTATCCCATAGATGCTTATATCGTGAAATTAATATGTTTATTAGATGAAGAATCCCAGTTTCTAAAGGGTTAAATCTCTCAACCCGACTCCAAATTGGATGTTTTACCTATGCATTTTTATCATCTCGATGATACCAAAACAATGGTTAACTCCAATTAGAGTTTTGACGAAGTTTATAAAACCGTGCTGACCAGTTTGAAGACTGGTTTGCCCAGATTTAGTCAACAAACTCTTAGGATGCCAATTTTGATTGTCAACACACACATCAGAAATAAGATGATATTCACTGTCACTAACCTGCCTAGATAATTGGACCAGCAAACATCCGTCTTGAGTGAACCATCGGCAGAAAAAGCTATAAGTAGTAAATCTTCCATGTGAAAGATGCCCTGATGATTGAACACCATACATGTTGCCATTATGCCATACTATAACTACTATCAACTTCAGCTAAGTTTTCACCACGCCTAGCTCCTGCAACCACCTGTGCTGTGTGCCCCTTTCCTCATTCTTTCCACCTATTTGCTCGCCGCAGTTAACTGAGACTCCACTTTGTGTGAACTTGCATCTTCCTTAGGAATGAGGGGTATCAGGAAAACGTTCTCAACAATTCTGTTGCCGTTGTCAGTTTTGCACCACAATTGGTGCTTGGCCTTGCAGACAAATGTATCAATATAGAATTGTTGTGCTACAGCCATGAGGATTTTAGGCAACACAATGAGAAACATACTTGATGCTTGGACACCTTAGGTGTTGATTTGGTTTCTGTGTTTTTCGAAGAAACTGAAAGCATCTGTAGTTTTGCTATTGTTGCCCACATATCATGCTGCACTTCCACATGTGTCGGCACTATAAACACACAAACAGCGCAAGAATGCGCTTGTTAACTGTTGTTAACTTGTGTCTGTGTTATTCCTCATGCATTCTTATATCTCGAATCTGGTATGTTTAGATGAAAAACCCCAGTTGCTCAAGAGCCAACCTTGGAAGACAACCCTCCATTTTATTGAGTTAAAGAAGGTGAACATGTCGAACCTAAAATCACTTTGTTTCTCTAGTGCTTTCAAATCATCAATTGGCCTCCGACGGTATAGTCGTATAGCTGGCAACACATATGTGTATAGTGAATCATGAGAATGAATCACAATACGAAACATGTTGAGCAAGGTCAGGAATTGGCCCGTGTGATTGAAATACCACTGATGTAATCCTTTGGTCTCTAGCACACGGGATTGTGTTTTGTTCGTGAAACATGAAAAAGACATTCTATTACTCCTTGAATCAATAGAAATCATGAGCTAAAGTTCGAGTTCAATTCTACATTTTTTGACACGCCAAAAATTCTCCATGGCAAATTACACTTTCTCAGATGAACTTATCAGTATCTTTCCCTGTCTGTGTTGGTGGTTGGGTGCCATGATCGCCACACTTAATTCCCAAGTACTCTAAGTGAACCTTCAATGGAAATTACTATATATTGAGTACTGAGAAGTAAATATATCATCTATACCAACTCAGGTATGTAACAACTTCTCTCTTGGTAGTGCACAATATATAGTTGCTCTGGTACGTAGCATGCACCTCCATCTCTACATTGTACATTCTACACCTCCTTCCATGCATGATAATTTGTATTTTCGTTTTGTAGCGAATATGGCCTCATATGCCATTTGTTCAAGTTGATTTTGGTGATTCATGATAACACAAACAATGTGACTAACCATATTATCTAGCACGTCCTTGTAGACATTTCTAGGTCTCATGGATGCAAAAATACTACATGCCAAAATGAGAAGATAGTATATATTTTGAGGCTAAACCGACAAGAAGAAAAAGAAGGGAAAAGACACCGTCGGATGAACCGACGGTACCCTAGAAGCTAGCGTCAGTGCATGTGTCAGAGTACTTGGTACACTGCGTGAAGACTCAAGTCAACTGGCACCATCGGACGAACCGACGATCTAATTCCTACATGCACCGGATGAACTCAAGAGGAGAAGCATCGTTAGCTCGCAGAAGACAGTAGGACCGGATGAACCGATGGTCTGTTGATAGGCACCATCGGTCTATCTGATGATCAGAGAAATCAAGACAGAGAGCAGAAGGTTGGAAGAGCTGTAGCACCGGATGAACCGATGGGTCATCAACGGTTCATCCGACGGCCTCGTGTTTTCTAACAGAGAGGTTTTGGTCGCAGACCTAGCAGCACCGGATGAACCGACGGTTAAGTAAGGAGCCCGTCGGTCTATGCATCGGATCAATTGTGTTAGTGGATTGCAACGGCTAGATGATGTGGAGGGGCACCGGATGAACCGACGGTGGTGAAAAAGGGACCATCGGTTCATCTGACGGTACCAATTTCAGTAGCCGTTAGCCAACGACTAGTTTGGTAGCTTGGGCTATTTATACTCCCTCCACTCGCCCATTTGTAGATGTTGTTGTATGTGGAAGTGCAGAGGAGTCCAAGACACATTGGAGATCATATCCATGCCATGCTAGTGCTTAAGTGAACATCCAAAGGCTTTGCACATGCTTGGTGTGTGTGCTTAGTGCTAGGTTAGCTTAGAGCTGAGTGAGTGCAAGGTGTGCCTACCTTGTGAGGTGATTCTTGAGTGGATCAAGCTGTACAAGGTGCACCGGAAGCCTTGGAGCCTAAGTGGCTCTCCGGTAAACGTCTTCGACCCTCCGGCTTGGTGTGGAGCGGCGAGGACACTTTGTGCGGGGGACGTGGAGACCCCCTCCTTGGTGGAGAAACTCCTTAGTGGAGACAACATCAAGGTGACCAAGAGATCTTGGCGAGTTCCTTTGTGGCCGAGCTCAAGTGGCAAGTCAATGTGGTGCTCTTGGGAGAGACTTGGTGACCGGGAAGCAATACTTTTGTGTGGAGTGCTTAAACAACGTGGACTACGGGTGGCTTAGTGCCTACCGATACCACGGGATAAATCGTGTGTCAAGAGTTTGCTTCCTCTCACTCCTTTACGTTTCCGCATTACATTCTTGCAATCCTTGCTTGTCTTTACTTTCCTAGAGTAGTATCTTGCTAGGATTGGCTATAAGTTGCAAAACTTGTTTTGGGATGAGAGTTTCACACTAGAACAACCGTAGTTGCACATCTAGGTAGTTTGTTCTAGTTTATGTTTTGAGCAAATAGTGATAACCCTAGATTTAAGATTTTAAATTGCCTAATTCACCCCATCCCTCTCTTAGGCATCCGATTCCTTACTAGTTCTAACGTACATACCTCATCTAATTTATTTGTTGCAAACTTTTTTCTCCACCAAGCAGTTAATGAGGTCAATATGTCATCTACGCCTGTACATCACTTAAGTTTGGAATGTGGGGCATCAGAGAAAAATATTCAAGAAAACAGTCAGCGTTGACAGAACTTGTCGATAATAGTGGAACATCTCGCTTTGCTACAGCTGTAGGGATAGACAGAGGGTTAAGGCGTCCCTGCCTACCCCTCTACGAGCTGGTGCTTCAACGAAGGTGAACAGGACCAGGAGGAGGAACAAGATGATGAGGGGAAAAACGGAAAAGAGAGGAAGAGGTTGAGGGTGGAATTGAGGATGTATGTACCCTTTAAATTTCATTAATTTTCTTAATCTGACACAATGCACCTTCAGCAATAGATTCAATATGCTTTTGTGTCACCAGTCTGACACCACGAATAGTGCTTCACCATGCCAACAAGTGCATCAGGTTGTAATTGTTATGCTACTGCAACTACTGATTTTTTGCAGGTTAATGAAGATAGTGGTGGGGAAGTTAAGCATGACGGTGACGAATTGGTTGGCCATGCATGTTTTTCCAATGTAGAATGATGATTTGTTTTATGTAGGGGGTGCAAATTAGTGAGAGTTAGGTGCACCTCCAAGCCTCTTTAGATCAAGTATTTGTACTACTCCAAACTTTTTGAAAAGTAATACAAATATTTGAACTAATTAAAGAGGTTTAGAGGTGCACTTAAAGGTTACCTTTTTGCACCTTTAGTTTTATGAATGCATATGTAGTCAAGAAATATGTTACGAAACATGAAGTGTAGTCTTGGACTGTAATCACGCAAGTACAGCAATTGAATTTTTCTATCATTGCACAGAATTCCCATAAGGCTGCACTTCATGCAACTTCACTGTGTCCACACGTAATAAACAGCTCCAAGTATACAAGTGATGCTGTCAACTGCTGTCTGCATTATTGCCCACACATGCTTATAACCACATACACTTCTCATGTTTGTTGTATAAGATATCCTGCGCACATCCACCCTGCATTGCTTGCTGAGTGACGAGAAAAGGGAAATATGTCCCGCTCCTGGTCTGCAAGATCCAATTTAACTGCCTATTAATCTAAATTGCAGGAACACACGTTAGACTACGTCAGGAACTGGTCGTGATGAAAAAAATCCCTCCAGCGAATCGTATGCACTCCAAGTTGGTCTGGCGACAGGAATTGTAAATTTTGGAGAAATAAATCACTGAAAGTAACTAAGCCTGCATGCAAAATACAAGTAGTTCGGGCTAATATTACAGTTAAAATTTTTATTCATTTTTTACTCAAACTTGACCTCGGGAACCACATGGAGTCCATGGCAGAAGCACTTTCTAGCTACTACTTAGAAGTAGGGAGAACATAGTCTGGATAAATGCTGAAGCGACTGCTTTCACATTCTGTATTATGATATCATTTTCAACTGTTTTGTTTTTTCAGAAAATGTAATGTTTTTAGATTCAGCTAATTGAATCATTTCATCATTTTTGTGTATAGTTATTTCATGAATA
The DNA here is from genome assembly GCA_036936925.1 of Cenchrus fungigraminus. Taxonomy (NCBI): domain Eukaryota; kingdom Viridiplantae; phylum Streptophyta; class Magnoliopsida; order Poales; family Poaceae; genus Cenchrus; species Cenchrus fungigraminus. The sequence continues at coordinate 35,027,577 of CM072769.1, forward strand.
TATATGGGAAAAATATGTCCCAACCTACTTTCTTTTCCCCATTATGATTTTGTTTTCAACCATGTTCGATCATTTTCATGCCTACTCCACAGTGACCTGCAACAAAGTGTGGCTGTCCGCCGACTCTATCCGGCAAACTTTGGCTGCTCTTCAGAGAAACAGGGACTTGTATCGCACTTGAGAGAACCATGAGTCATCAGATGAGTACTATTTTGGACTTTGGAGTGCCGAATCGGCCAGGAACAATAACTAAACTCAAGGACACTAGTCTAGGGTTGGTAAAATTCTGATCCATCTGGTTAGCAGCGCAAAGTTTGTCATCATTATTGCTCAGCTACCCCGTGTGTATCCTAAAAGAGCTAGAGTATTATTGCCCAGTGCCACACAGCTGTGTATCGGAAAATTCATGGTTACTTGTAAACCCTATTTGCTAAACAGTTAATTGACACTTTGCTCTCTCCTTTTATATATTCTGGCTTGCCCACTTCAGTAGACACGTCTGTTGTATAAATGTTTATCCTGCGCATCCAACCTGCAATTGCTTGCTGAGTTAAAAAAAATTAAAGGAGAATATATGGCATATGTATATTAAACCAAACTTTGGAATGGGAGGCAACCTGCAATTGCTTGCTGAGTTAGCTCCTTTGCTCCTTGACACATGCGGAGTGTGTTTTTGTTTGTGAAGCATGACAGAGTCATTGAGTCAAGCGCTCCATGAGCGCTCAGGGCTCCGTGCAGACTTGACATGAACTAGGTGTGCATATGGTGATGAACCAGGTGTTTGGGTTCGTGCTTTTCCACTGGAATCACCTGATTGATGTGAACTAGGTACACATGTACATGGTGAAGCAGCCTAGAAATGTTCGTCATATGCATTATTGGGTTTGTGCCTTTCCACAGTAATCATCTGATTCATGCATGCTGATGTATAGTGATTTGAATGTGTGCCGACATAAGTTGCAAAAATTTGGAGAGATCATGGAAAGTAATGAAGTCTTCAATATATATACTAATAGTTATGGCACATATATACTACCATTATTATTAATTTATTGTCTATGCTTACACTAAGGGCATGTACAACTTACAGACAGTTGGTCGTCTGCAGAATCTCAATTTTAGCATATAGACAGATGTACAGACAGCTCATACAACCCACATGTCAGGGGGTGAGACCTGGACAGATCCGCTAGGGGTTACCCTAGAGGTTTGCAGGCTAATGGAGGATCGGGACCTAAGAGCGTAGGTGGTTATGCACGGAATGCACACGGAACTAGGCGAGTATAGCGGCGAGGAACACGGAGACAAGGGTTTATACTGGTTCAGGCCTCCGGAGAGTAAAACCCTACGTCCAGTTGTGGTGGATTATGCGAGGATGAAGATGAGTTGTCCTGTGCATGGAGCCCTAGGCCGCCTTATATGGGGAGGACGGGCTAGGGTTTGCATGCACAGGTCGGTTGACCCGTGTCGAGGTCGGTTACAACTGTGGGAAGCTTATCTCCCGGATTACAAGGAACATCCCGCGATACGCGGAGTCTACAGGCGGCCGCGCGCCAGGTCGCCGTGTCTTGACTTGCACGCCAAGGCTTCGCGGGTCTTTCGGGATCCTGATCAGGTCGCTGGGCCCACTTGTAAGGTCGGCGGGTCTTCTGGCAGGTCGGGTCCACTTGTCAGGGCCCCTGGGACCCTGGCCGGTGGGGACCCATGGGTACCCATGTCTCTCAAGCCCCCGATCGACGTGTAGGCGTAGCGGCCGAGGTGAGGTTGTGTCGAAGAGTAGCGAGGCGCAGCACCGTCGAGGTCGTGAAGGGTGCACGGGGATCAAAAAAGAAAAGAAACCCCTCTGATGCGCGCACGAAGTTGAGCGTCGAGCTTCTGGGCCGAAGGACCATGAGGTCAAAGTGGAGACGAGGCGTAGATTTTGTAGAACCGCCGACCTGACCGGAGTCAGGCATGTTGTAGTAGCAGCCACGACCTTCAGGAAGGTCAACAAGCCTACCAGGGGTAGGTCGAGCAGAGATACGATGGAAGCAGGCTTCCATTAGGTCGAGGCGACCGGAAGAAAATAGGGCGTCGAAGACGCACTAGTGTAGTAGCCCCCGAGTAGTAAAGCGACCAAGATGGCCGGTTTGATGCTCCAAAGAAGAAGAAGAATAATCCGAACCTACGACCTTCTCCTTTGGAAACAGATACTCTTGTAGTGTCGACGCTAGAGGACAAGGGCTCCAGAATCTTGCAGAGGGCCGCAGGCAACAGGTCTGGCACAACTAGAGTCACGCGTGCACTGTACGGTCACGGGCCGGTTTGCAGACGTAGCACATGTTGCAATCACCCACAAAAGACAAAAGCTACTCCAGGATGTGGTCAGGTAGGGGACAAGCGCGCCAATGCCTCCCACAGGTGAACAGTGACCTCGTGCTCCATGAGGGTACAGTGATCTTGCAGATAAGGACGCCACGCAAGCTGGCTTGCGGATTGACACCCAATGGCAGGTGCTGGAGTATAAATAGGCACCCAAGGCTTGAAGCAAGCCATGCCAATCTTCGAAGGTGAGTCAAGATGACCCAATGTAGTAATATAGCCATGCCAGGGGCTTATGTCCGCCCTCCGGAGTGTAAGGTTGGTGTAGTTCATACTTGGAGCTAGAAGAATGCTTGCGAGGCTCGAAGAACTCGATTGGCCTCTTCTCCCAGCTCCGCCGAGGAACCCAGGAGGAGTATGAAGCAGCAGTTGCATCGTCGGCCCTGACACTTGTAGGCCTGATGTGATGCTGGTGAGTACTGCGCTCCACCCGGCGAGGTTGGTGTTAAAGCTCGGACCTTCTGCAATCTTGTGAGGAAGCTAAGACTTAATGCTGAGCACCGCAGGAGACCGGTTGGTGCACGAGTAGAGGTGGCTGTGTGGCAGCTGCCTCCACAGTAGCTGTAGAGGTCGTCGAGTAGGTCCTGAAGCCAGAAGAAAGCTTGCGACAAGCCTTATTAGTGTAGATTGAGTCGTAAGCACTTTGGAAGGTAATTCAGGACCTTTAAGATCTTTGTATCTTGTAATTTGGCCAAGGGCCAAACTCCTTGTAGCTTATGAAGCTGTAATTACAGTTTTACATGAAGAATATCATGATTTTGATGGTTGTGAGGGCGCCCAGGCTGCAATGGTACGGATACCAAGGTCCCGGCAGGACTGTAATAGCACGCCGACCTACGGGAGGCCTTTCGTAGAGACAAAGAACCCGTGTCGACCTGGGTCGACACGGCCGTTGTGCAGTGACACAACGCAGGTAGTCAGTCTGGAAACTCTAGGTCTATACGACCCAGAAGGCAGCAGGGCCTTAGCGACCTCAGGGAAGCGCTACTTGACCAAGAGGTCGCCAACGGGCAGTGGAGCCATTACGCACGGAGCCGTCGGTATAGCCATTAAGGCCATGTAATAGGTAGCAGGACCTTAGCGACCTCGGGGAGGTGCTACTTGACCCGGAGGTCGCCAACGGGCAGTGGAGCCATTAAGCACGGAGCCGTCGGTATAAACCAGCCACGAAAGCTAAAGCGATCCGGTAGGTAGCAGGACCTAGGAGCCAGGGGGTGTGAACCTGATAGTGAGTGCTAAGGCGACCTATCAAGCGGTAGTACCTGTCGACCTTGTGAAGGTGTTGATATAGACCCGAAGGTCATGAAAGGCCAAAAGACCTTGAAGTAGATGATGGGAAAAGGGCTTGAAGTGGGGCATAACGAGTCCGTGGACATCGGGCCGTTGGCCAGGAGGCTAACGGGCATGGATTCCCGCACCGCGCGAGCCATTACTGCCTGTGGCCATTAGGCCGAAAGAGCCGTTGGGCGATGTATCCGTTGGGTCGCCGGGAATGTCGCCGAATCTGAAGGGACGTTTAGGGCGCCGCGGCCCACCGCACTGATGCGGCCCAGTTATAAAAGGCCGAGTGGAGGGTCGGGGACCCCACTCACTTCCATTCCCTGCCGCAGCTAGGGTTTCCGATCCGCCGCCAGGAGCTTTAGCGCACAGATTCACCAGCTCCGACGTGCTTAGATCCGCCGCGCCCAGCGCCGCCGTATGCGCTAGAAATCCCTAGTGGTTTTTAGAACTAGATCCACGGGCTTCGACGAAGAGGAAATGGCCCCAGTGCTTGCGCCGCCGCCAGAGAAGTTTTGGGAGCACTCGACGATGACAGAGGCGCAGCTGAAGAGTCTGGTGGAGCGCGGGCTGCTGAAGCCCAGGGAGCAGGTGGGCTGGAGGCCAGCCGCCGGTGAAGCCTTCCCCTCCGAGGGGACCGGGGAGACCGTTGCCTTCATCGCGCTTGTCGAGCTCGGATTTGGAGTTCCGGCGGGAGAGTTCTTCCGCGGGCTGCTCCACTTCTACCGCATCGACCTGGTACACCTCGTCCCCAATGCAATCACCACAGTTTCCTTGTTCATCCACCTGTGTGAGGTATACTTGGGGATACCGCCACACTTCGACCTGTGGCGGTACTTCTTCGAGGTGAAGAAGACAGGGGAAAATGGCGTCGTCGGGGCTGTCGGCTTCATGCTACGCCGTCACATGAAGACGGTGTACATCGACATGGAGCTACCGGACAACACCCAAGGCTGGAGGTGAGGGTGGTTCTACATCGACAACCCGAAGCCAGCGCTGGCCACCAGGTCGGGGCTCACGCCGGTCTCGGTGACGGAGTGGACCAACCAACTGACATCGCGGGAGATGGACACCATCAAGCCACTACTGGACGACCTCAAGGCACGCAAGGAGGAAGGGCTGACGGGCGGCGCGGTGGCCATCAGCTTCAGCCGGAGGCTGCTGCAACCGATCCAAGATCGGGTGCATCCAGCCTACGAGTACTGGGGCCAAACTGACCCGACCCGCGTACAGCAGCGCAAGGTCTCCAAGCAGGAGATGGTGGCGCGGGTGAGGGAACTCTTCAATGGGGTGATTCGGAACCGAACGTGCCCCAAGGCGTTCTCTCTCAAGCGGCCCGCCGAAGTGGTAAGTCACTGATCGACCTTGATTCCTTTGTTTTTGTTGAGTTTGCCTTTCCCTGTTTTTGAGACGAAGGTCGCCTGTTGCAGGGTCGTGAGGGCTTGTTCTGGAGCCCGGCTCCCCTCGCAGATATGGGTGAGCACAGCTTCAAGGTCCGGGCGGCAGAGGACGTGCAGGCTCCACCGCCGGAGTTAGTGGAGGACTACCTCTCCAACTCATCGGTGGGGGGTAGTGATGAGGAGGATCCGCCCGTGGCGAGCTCCGCGCCAACGACTCGACGGACGCGGTCTGTTGCTGGCAAGATCCCGACGCACAAGGGCATCAAGATTATTTCCGCCACCATTGAAGCGGAGAGGAAGAAGAGGAAGAGGAAGGACACCACTGCCTCATCGGAGACGGCAACGACTAGCACCGAGGTTGTCTTCGAGGAGCAGGATGATGCGTGGTCGCACGACGTCACCACGGGATCGAGCGATGTAGCGGCAGCGGGAGGAGATGCCACCACGCTCGGTGTTGTAAGTGAGCAACAGCCGAAGCCAAGTACGGAAGGCGTGAGCGACCAAGGGTCGCAGAAGAAGCCAAGGCGGGCGCCGCCTAGGCCGATGTCGTTTAAGTTGAAAACCAGCGGCGAGTATGTTACTGAGCTTGATTTTATGCTGTTCTCCATCTTTGCTGCTGGTTGAGTACATCGGTGCTGACGAATTTGTGCACCTTGGGCAGGGGGACTCCTGCTGCATCAGGGAGCGGTAAGAACGCCTCAGGCCAAGAGGCATTTGGGCGGAAGATTGAGAAGGTGCTGGTGGGGTAGTCGCCGGCGACTTCAGGCAGGGACGTCACCAGTGGGGCCCCAGAGACCATGAAGGGAGCAACGTCGGAGGCGGCCAAGGTCGCTGCGGATAGCGTTCAGCAGGAGAAAGGTCTGCAACAGCAGGACCGACCCGAGTCGAGCCTGTCGGAGACACAATTGGCGGGTACCGGAGGAGGAGACAAGGAGGACGAACGGCACCGGTGCCTCTATACCAGCACCCCGTGGGAGGACGACATCATCGCTGACGCCAAAGACCTTACCGACTTCAAGAAGGCGCAGGCGACCATCACGGAGGTGGCGAAGACGATCGGCAGGACGCTCATGGTGAGCCAACATTGCCATTAGGGCTAAGTCTTTAACTTGCTCAGGCGCAATGATTTGACGATCTTTTCATAATGTGTTCGTGCAGACTCTTGCCGAGCGGTCGTAGGGTAGGGCGACCCTACTGACAGAGGGCGCCAAGCTTCACGTAGAGCTGGCCACGACACAGGAGGCCGTGCTCCAGGCCAAGATTGAGGCCGCGAAGGAGGTCCAGCGCCTTGAGGACGAAGCGTCCTCGAAGGACAAGGCGATCGAGGCCTTAAAGCAGGAGCTTGAGGCTGCCAAGCTGAAAGCGAAGGAAGCGGAGGACGATCTGAAGGTCGCCGCCGCAGGTATGCCGTGGGACGTGCTTGGTCTTTAAGTTTTTACGCCGTGGTGAACCCATCCTGACCTTGACTGTTGCAGATGCCAAGAAGAGGGAGAGTGCCTTGAAGAAGGACCTCAAGGAGTCCAAAGAGCAGGTGAAGATCCTCAAGGAGAAGCACAAAGAGGTCATCACCAGTGAGTCTTACTTCACTCGTAAAGCTGCATATGAATTTGGCGCGCGCAGGGATCTAGAGATCGACCTTGGCCGGGCGATGCAAACCCTTATTGATCATCAAGAGATGACTGCAGATCTTGAGAAGGAGCTGGACGACCTCAAGGAGGCTGCTGAGTACCTTGCGGATGTGTATGCCCCGAAGGTCGAGGGCGGCCCATAGAAGCTTGTCGCGCGGTTGGAGGACGCGGAAGGTCGCATAAAGACCTTGCTGATAGACGGCGGGAAGCTCGCTGCTGCTACCACGCTGGCCACGGTGCAGCACCATGTGCCATAATTCGACCTTGAAAAGGTCAAGGAGGAGCTCACCTTGTCATAGCTGGTGGGCAGCGAAGATATCCAGGTCGCTGCGGAGGAAATCATGAAGAAGATAGACCTGGGAATGTAACTTAGGACGTAGCAGACAGTTAGTGCCAATGGGTCGTGGACCCTTTTGTTATAAGATAAACCTTGCATGAATGAAAAAGACATGTTTAATTAAGTTGATGTGATCCCTTATTTGACTTGTATACTCCTTATAAAAACGCAAAGGTGACGGAGTTGCAAAAACCCTTTCCCCCGCTAACCCAACTCGGTGGAGGAATGGCTTACCGACTTACACAACTCGACATGGAGGCTTATGTGCAGCTGGCGCGTGGAGGGGGGGGGGGGGCGTCAGGGACCCAAGGTCAAGTAACCCCACGACCTAGGAATACTTATAAGGAGCACAAAAAGTTGTGGTAAGGGAACACTGGTAAAGAAAGTACAAACCCTAGGTCGAACGACCCTTAGGTTGGCGAAGCCAAACCCCCGAGCGTGAAGGGCCGAGCTTAAAGCCAAGCCCCCGAGCGTGAAGGGCCAAGCTCCAAGCCCCCGAGCGTGTCGAAGGGGAGGGGTGAACAGATAAAAAACTCATAAAAGCAGGTCAAGAAGGTAAACTCTTATATATATATATCGAAGTACAAAGGATAGAGTACATAGCTTTTTATTTGTACAAAGCTCCTAAGGATATAAGCGATGTAAGTGCTCGACGTTCCAGGGGTTCAGGACGCCCTGGCCATCGACCCATTAGAGGCGATAGGTCGCCGGTCCAATGACCTCCTTAACTATGAAGGGGCCTTCCCAAGGCGCTGAGAGCTTGTGCATGTCCTTGGTGTTCTGGATCTGCCGCAAAACTAGGTCACCGACGTTGAAGGAACATTCCCGCACGTTGCGGTCGTGGTAGCAACGTAGTTGCTGCTCGTGGCGGGTGTGGCACATGAGCACAGCCACACGATGTTCCTCGACGCTGTCAAGGTCGAGCCTGCGTGTTTGCTCTACTTCTCCTTCGTCGAAGTTCTGGATGCGAGGAGCACCGAAGGCCACGTCGGTGGGGAGGATGACCTCTGACCCGTAGACCAGAAAGAAGGGTGAGTACCCTGTAGCCGAGCTGACATGGGTCCTGAGACCCCAAAGGACGTGAGGAAGCTCTGAGAGCCACCTGGTTGCGTAAGGCGCTGAGCCGTCGAAGATGCGATCTTTGATGGCCTGTAAGACCATGCCGTTGGCACGCTCAAACTAGCCGTTGCACCGTGGGTGCGCCACCGAGGAGTAGTATACGTCGATCATGCTGTCTTGACAGAAGTCCCAGAATTCGGCTCCTGTGAAGGCCGTGCCAAGGTCGGTGACGATCCTGTTTGGCACCCCAAAGCGGTGGGTGATCTCCTCGATGAATTTGGCCGCCTCTTTCGATGTGACGCTGGATACGGGGCAGACCTCGATCCACTTGGTGAACTTATCCACCGCCACGATGATGTGCTTGTAGCCGCCAGGGGCGGTCTTGAAGGGTCCCATAGAGTTGAGACCCCAAACTGCGAAGGGTCACGACGGAGGGATAGTCCTCAGGGCCTGAGACGGTACATGCTGCTGCTTAGTGAAGAACTGACACCCCTTGCATCGACGTACAAGTTCCTGGGCATCAGCCATGGCCGTGGGCCAGTAGAAGCCAGATCTGAAGACCTTGCCCACCAGGTTGGAGGAAGCGGCGTGGTTGCCGCACTCGCCACCGTGGATCTCGTCCAAGAGCGTGAGGCCCTCAGATCGTAGGATGCACTTCATCAGTACTCCAGTGGAGGCGGACCTCTGGTAGAGTTCCTTGCTGACGACGACGTAGTTGGCGCTACGCCTCGTGATCTTTTCACGCTCCGCCTTATCCTCGGGCACTCGATGTTCGAGGAGGAAGGCGATAAAGTCAAGGCGCCAATCCTCTTCTGCGTCGATCATGAGGATCTCATGACCTCCGGGCGAGGTCACGTCGTTATCAGCTGACTCTGGGTCGGGGATGAGCTTGATGGACGGCTTGCGCAGGTCCTGAACGAACACACCGGCCAGAACCAGTGCTCGCTTTGAGCCAAGCTTAGAGAGGACATCAGCCGCGACATTGTTGTTGCGGCAGACATGGTGGAACTCGAGCCCTTCGAAGTGACGCTCGAGCTTGCGCACCTTGACACAGTAGGCATCCATCGTGTCCTTTCTGGCTTCAGAGTCTTTGCTGACTTGGTCGATGACGACCTTGGAATCGCCGTAGGCCATGAGGCGCTTGATCCCGAGGGAGACAGCTATGCGTAGCCCGTGGATGAGGGCCTCGTACTCGGCGTCGTAGTTGGACGCCTTGTAGTGGATTTGCAGGACGTACTTTAGGTAGTCGCCCTGGGGGGAGATGAACAGGACGCCTACGCCGGCTCCTTCGAGGTTCAGGGAACCATATAAGTACATTTTCCATTGCTCAGGTCGCTCCAACGAGGGAGGCTGCTGGATCTCTGTCCACTCCGAGACGAAGTCTGCGATGACCTGGGACTTGATGGCCTGCCTAGGGCAGAATTCTAGGTCGAACTCGCCCATCTTGATGGACCACTTGACGATGCGCCCAGTAGTGTCGCGGCTCCGCAGGATCTTGCCAAGGGGGTAGGCCGAGACGACCTTGATCTTGTGCGATTGGAAGTGATGCCGGAGCTTGCGGGAGGTCATGAGTAGTGCATAAAGCATCTTCTGGGGCTGGCTGTATCTGGTCTTGCTATCAGACAGGACTTCGCTGACATAGTAGATAGGTCGCTGGATAGGGTAAGGTCGCCCCTCTTCAGGCCGCTCAGCCACCAGAACGGCGTTGACCACCAGGGTGGTCACCGAGATGTAGAGCAGTAAGGGCTCCTTAGGCGCCGGGGGCACCATCACTGGGGGTGTCGTGAGGAAGGTCTTGAGTTGCTCAAGGGCTTGGTCCGCCTCCTCGGTCCAGACGAACTTGTCCGCCTTTTTTAGCAGCTTGAAGAAGGACAGGCCTTTTTCTCCAAGTTTGCTAATAAATCGGCCTAAGGCCGCCATCATGCCGGTGAGCTTCATGACGTCTTTCTTGCCTGTAGGTTGCTTCATCCTGAGGATGGCATCCACCTTGGTGGGATTGGCCTCGATGCCCCGGTTGCTGACCATGAAGCCCAGGAGCTTGCCAGATGGGACACCGAAGACACACTTCTCTGGATTAAGTTTCCAGCGGTAGACGCGGAGGTTGGCGAAGGTCTCCGCGAGGTCAGCTATGAGCTTATCCTCGTGGGTGGTCTTGACGACCACGTCGTCGACGTAGGCTTCTATGTTCTTGTTGATCTGGCTGGCTAGACACTTCTGGATGGCCTTCTGGTAGGTCACACCAGCATTTTTGAGGCCGAAGGTCATGGCCGTGTAGCAGTAGATGCCGTGGGGTGTTATGAATGCCGTCTTGTCTTGGTCAGAGACCTTCAGGGCTATCTGATGATACCCTGAGTAGTAGTCAAGAAAGCAGAGGAGGACGCTTCAGGCCGTGGAATCCATGACCTGGTCGATGCGCGGAAGAGGAAAGGGGTCTTCAGGGCAGTGCCTGTTAAGATCGGTGTAGTCGATACACATTCTCTATTGACCGGTTTTCTTTGGTACAAGAACCGGGTTGGCGAGCCAAACCGGGTTTTTACACTCTCGGATAAATCCGGCAGCTAGGAGCTTTATTAGCTCTACCCTAATGACGTCCTTGCGATCTTTCGCAAAGCGGCGAAGCTTCTGCTTGACAAGCTTGGACGTCTTGCTTACATCCAAGGCGTGCTCAGCCAGCTCCCTGGGGACACCTGGCATATCCGATGGACTCCATGCGAATATGTCGGCGTTATCCCGGAGGAAGTTGGTGAGCGTGAGTTCCTATTTGGGGTCGAGCCCGTCGCCGATCACCACCGTCTTCTCTGGGTCGGCAAGGCCGAGGCAGACCTTCTTCGTCGAGGGAGCCGCGTCTAGCGCGGACGCGGTCTTGGTGCGCTTCTGCTCCGGGACAGATTGGTCGACAGGGTCGACTTGTTTGGCCTCAGCGACCAAGACCGCAGAGGCGTCGGTAGCAGCGGAGGTCACGACGAGGTCGAGGGCCTCTGTATTGCACCTGAAGGAGACGATGAGGTCCCCCTTGACGGAGAGGACCCCATATGGAGCCAGCATCTTCAGCACCAGATAGGTGTAGTGCGGGATGGCCATGAATCTGGCCAGCATCGGGCGACCTAGGATCGCGTGGTAGGAGGACTCGAAGTTGGCGACCTCGAAGTTGAGGTATTCGTGCGGAAGTTCGCCTCCGTACCAAAAGTTACGGGGAGGGAGACCCGACCCAGGGGGTAGGCAGCCTTCCTGGGGACGATGCCGTAGAAGGGCTCGTCGCACTCCGTCATCTTGTCGAAGTCGAAGCCCATCTTCTTGAGGGTCTCAACAAAGATGATGTTGAGCCCGCTGCCTCCGTCGATCAGGGTCTAGGAGAGCAGGGCCCCGTCCACCGTGGGCTCGACAACGAGCGGATAGGACCCGGGATCTGGGATGTGGACACAGTGATCCTCCCTGGAGAACGTAATCGCCTGCTCAGACCAACGCAGAGGCACAATTGGCTGAGTGTGGACGAGGTGGATGTCGCGCTTGTCCTTCCTGTAGCGCCTCCTACTCGCGCTGGACTTGATTCCGCCGACGATCATGTTGATCGCGCCGGTTGGGGCCTGGAAAGGCCCATTGGGGTTGCCCGACACTGGTGGAGGGGGCAAGTTCGTCTCGTCGCGAGGAGCGGCTGGAGGTGGGTTGCCGCGTGGTGGGTCGCTGCGAGGTGGCTCGCGGCGATCATCATATCGCTTCTCGTGGCGGTCGTTGCGCCGATCTTGCCAGTCGTCGCGTCGGTAGTTGTTGTTATAGGGGCAGTTGTCGCGGCGCCCGCCATCGTTCCTGGGTCGCTTAGGGTCCGCGGGGGCGCTGAAGGCCCTCTTGAACAGGGAGCACTCGGGGAGAGTGTGGGTGGCCCCCTTGTGGAACCCGCAGATGTTGTCGAGCACCAGGTCGAACCCCTCCTGGTTGAAGGACGAGCCTCGTCGCCCTTCGGCCGCTAGGACCTCGGAAGGTCGCTTGCGGAGTTCATCCGTTGCAGTGCCAGATGCATCAGTGTTATCAGCGTCGAACTGATTCTGGAGGGCGTCTTCTGTGTCCATTAGCTTGTTGACGATGACCATGAGCTCCTTGACATTGGTCGGGCCAGCCTCATGGATCTTCTCAAAGACCTTGCGGTCTTTGATGCCTTTCTTGTAGCTGTCGACGATCTGGTCATCCCTGACGCTGACGCATTCATTCCGGTTCTCGAAGAATCGGGTGTTGTAGTCGCGGAGCCGCTCCTTGGGCTTCTGCACGACCCACCCCAGGCTGAAGGCGTTTCCGGGGCGATCATAGGTCGCCTGGAAGTTCGAAGTGAAGGCCTGGGATAGATCATTCCAAGTCTTGATGCAGCCGGGCTCAAGGTTGTTGAGCCACAGCGAAGGGGCCTTGCCCATGACTAGCGGGAAGTAGGCCGTCATATGGTTGAAGCTACCACCGGCCACCTTGACGGCGACGTGGTAGGTCGACAGCCAGATGCTAGGATCGGAGTGCCCATCATATGGCTTGATGTTGGGCTTGAAGTTGTCGGGGTACTCCACCCTCTTGAAGGGGGCGTCCAACGCCGGGAAGGCGTTGAGGGCAAGGTCGTCACCGGAGCCTCTGGCCGGGGCGGCCTCTCTTGGCGCGGAGTGGACGCTACACTCAGGGACGACAACCTGGGAATGTGGCTGACGATCCCGGTCGGACTGGATGATGGCGTTCTCAATCTCGTGTTGATCATGGAGCTTGCGCTCCATGATGTGGTGAACGCCCCCGGGTGCGCCGTACTCGCGGTCGTAGTCCAGGCGGCGGCGGAGCTCGCGCTCCTCGTGCTCTCGGTGGCGCTGGTCGACGATGTCACGGGCATCGCGAGCACGCCTGTTGGCGTCGAGGTTGACGCGAAGGTCCCGGGCAGCAGCGGGCTGCTGGGCAGGTTGCTCAGGGTTGTGCTGAGCGACCTCCTCCCGGATGGGGGAGAGATGGCTGCGCGCAGGTCGATGGGATCGACTGCACGAGTGGCGGGTCGATGAAGACACAACGGACTTGGAGGCCGCGCTCTTCTCTTCCACCAGGGCGTTGGCGACCCGGAGGTACGCGAGGGCCTGCTCAGCTTCAGGTGTCCGGACTTGCTGGAGTCGGGTAATGGCCGCGCCCAGGTTGGCCTGGGGGCTGTTGAAGGTCGGGATCCCAGCTTCCTCGAACTACAGGCGCATGTCGCGAGCGCAGGGCAAGACACGCCGCTGCTCCTCTGCACGTCGCTCAGCGCGGCGAGCGTTGGCTTGGATGCGGGCCGCCTCCTCGGAGTTGGTCGTACCTGCGCGGGGTGGCTCGTTCTCGGAGACCACCATCACCTGACGGAAGACGATCTCTGAGGCGTTGGGGGAGATGCGAACCCGGACCTTCTGGAACTCCCCGCAGTCCGGAGACTGGGTAGGTCACATAGCTCGGCGAGGGAGCTCGTTGTCGATCTTCTTCCGCAGGCGGCACCCGTGGAGGGTATGCTTCGCACCCTTGTGATAGGTGCAGGGCACGTCGAGAGGGTCGCGGCGGGCGCGAGGCGCAGGCCTTGAGTCGCGTGGAGGTCGCCACCCAGATTGAATATAGGGAGGCGTGGAGAGTTGGCTCAGGCGAAGGCCGGGCGCTGACTTCAGGCCGAAGGGGAACATGTCGTGGCGTAGCGCAGTCTGCGCCGAGCGCTGGGCTCGTTCGCAGATCTCCAGGGTTTCCCTCATCGAGCCGATGACACTTTCCATCCCCTGGACAAGGTCACAGGGTCTGGGTGGGTGGGTCTCCGATACTAGATCGGGAACAGAGACGGCGGCGGATGCCGTGACGACCTTCTCAGAGGTCGCTGGAGGAGTCGAGGCTGCCGGAGCAGGAGAGGTCGCCGTGAAAGATCCAAAGCAGATCTCCACGGGGTCGGCGAGGAAGGCCGCCATGCTCGCCGGGAAGACGACACCAGATTGGGCCACCATGCTGCACAGCGAGTTCCCGATCGCCCCTACCTAGCGCGCCAACTGTCAGGGGGTGAGACCTGGACAGATCTGCTAGGGGGTTACCCTAGAGGTTTGCAGGCTAATGGAGGATCGGGACCTAAGAGTGTAGGTGGTTATGCACGGAATGCACACGGAACTAGGCGAGTATGGCGGCGAGGAACACGGAGACAAGGGTTTATACTGGTTCAGGCCTCCGGAGAGTAAAACCCTACGTCCAGTTGTTGTGGATTATGCGAGGATGAAGATGAGTTGTCCTGTGCATGGAGCCCTAGGCCGCCTTATATGGGGAGGACGGGCTAGGGTTTGCATGCGCAGGTCGGTTGACCCGTGTCGGGGTCGGTTACAACTGTGGGAAGCTTATCTCCCGGATTACAAGGAACATCACGCGGTACGCGGAGTCTACAAGCGGCCGCGCGCTAGGTCGCCGTGTCTTGACTTGCACGCCAAGGCTTCGCGGGTCTTCCGGGATCCTGATCAGGTCGTTGGGCCCACTTGTAAGGTCGGCGGGTCTTCTAGCAGGTCGGGTCTACTTGTCAGGGCCCCTGGGACCCTGACCGGTGGGGACCCATGGGTACCCATGTCTCTCACCACAAATAGATATGCCGTCTGTAAAATGTTTAATGTTTTACATGTTACTAAGATCAACTACAAATTTATTTTGTATACCATTGTGTGGCTATTTTCCTATTTCATGTCATTCTAACCTGCTGAAAGGACTCTGATGATATTATAATCTTTCACATGGGATTTATCATAAAAATGCAAGGATCCAAATGTAAAAAAATGGTTGTAGAAATATCTCGTGACTCTTTCTCTCGTATTCTTTGTTTTTCTCGAATGCTCTGTGGGTTGTCCTTGGCCTTATCGTGACTTTGTTTCTCTCGAAGCCTCCTGATTTTCTCTCCTTCCAATCCACTGCAAGAGCAAGCGGCGACAGGAACGACGGGCTCCGATCCCTGCTGGCACCACCGCCGCGGCACCTTCAGCGAGCTTCGGTGCCGGGTCTGGCTGCGACGCGGCGTGAGGCTCGCACCACTGCAGGGACCAGCGCACACGGTACCGCGTGGTGTGGTGGCTGGTGGGTGGCGGGCCGGTCTTGCTCCCTCCACCGGCGAGCCGGCCCCTCCCCGGCGTGCTTCCCTCCTCGGCTTCGGCGCCCACCACCACGAGGTCGCCGGCGGGAGCACCACCGCAGCCATGAGCTCCACTCGAACAAGAAGCTCCCGACGGTGAAGGAGCCGAGGCGCGGCCTCTCCCATCCGGCGGGGCAGGGCTCCGACCGGCGGCGGCCGTGGGGCAGGCCTCGTCCACCTGCTTTGCTCGGCGGATTTCCTCTGCGCGCGAGTTTGGGGAGCTGCGACGGCACACGAGTGGGCCAGATCTGGCGGCAGCCATGGAGGCCTCCTCGAGGCCGGATTGCGCGACCTCGCTGCTGGGGGGCTCGACCTCCGTGCCGGCCTTCTCCGCCAAGCCGGAGCTCTGCGCCAGACTTCTTCGCCGGCGGCTCGAGGTCCACACTTGTCGAGGTCCGCGATGCCTTCCTTCCTCGCTCCCTGGTCCATCCTCCTTTCCCCTACGTGCCGCGAGGTCGATTTTGGCGGGGGAGGAGGAGGTGCGCGGACGCGGGCGCACGAAATCCAGCCTGCCGCGGCGCTGCGAGACGACGACCTCTACAATGCAGACGCGCGCGTCTGCTTGGCCTCTGGGAACCGGACAGAGGCGTCGAGTCCTGAGGCGACGGGGCAGCCGTCGGTGGGAGGAAGCAGGGGTTTTTTGCAAAATCATCGGCTCACAGACGACTTACGAACGCCTCATTAATTAGCGTTGTACGTGCCTTAAGACTCGATCTCAGGAAGTGATCAATGGAGTCCATTGCACCATTATTCTGTACTTAATGTCCAATATGCCTACACTTGAGCTCCTTAAGACATTGGCATTCTATGGCTTGAATCCAAGATACTCCGTCCTGGCTGGGCCTGCAGGCTAAAGCAAAAAGCATGCGACATTAAGGGCGGTGGCATGGGGGGGGGGGGGGGGACACGGGGTTGCGATTTGTAAGGAGGGAACAGAAGGTAGTTGGTGGGAATGTAGGGGGTTTTGTCAAAGGAGAGAACACAGGTCACACTTGAGTATTTGATTAATTTTTGTTGAGATTGAAAATGTTTTCATTAACTTCGGCTGAACTCAACTTGGCTGGCACCAAATCATGCACATAAGATGAAAAGGGCCAAAGCAGGACTCCACTCAATTCACCCAGTGCTAAGCTAGCTCCAATCAAAGCTAGATGTTGGACTATAGTGTTACATACACGAGGGGTGGTGCACATCATTGAAGTTCACAAATGTGACATATACCGGAAGCTGAGGGACATTTCGTGATTTGGTTGTGTTTCCTACTTTTTCCAATTGCGTGGATTATGATTTGTTCTTGTTATTAAGAATATGTAGTCAAGAAATATGCATGACACAAAACAGGAAGTACAGTCCGCGACTGTCATGACAATGGGTAAATAACTGAAGGGAACATGCTCATATTTATTTTAGAAAGGCTATTTCCTCATTTCTATTTAGTAACAACGGTTAACAGGGTCATCAGCTGATTAATACAAATTAAAATGAGGCAGTAGAAAGTTTGGGATGCCGAGTCGACGTGCCAGGATCAGTTAACTAAACTAAGCACACTGGCTCCGCGATTAGTACCCAGATTTTGATATGGTTGCCCACGTATCAGGCTGCACTTCCACAGTTCCACGTGTCGGCAATATCCACACACTAACATCTGAGTATGCTTGTTAATTAACTGCTGTCACTTGTGTCTGTATTATTCCCATGCATGCTTATATTGCGAAACTGATACGCTTAGATGAAAAATCCCAGTTGCTAAAGACTTATACTGGGCATCTAGTTAAAAAAGGAGAATGTCTAACCAAAATTGCTTTGTTGCCCTCTGATGTGTAGCAACACATATGTGTATAGCTACCTAATATTGAGAGTGAGCAGCAATAGGAAAATATGTTGAACTAAGTCAGGAAGGAAGCGTCGATTTGGAGCCGGTGTGCCCCGACGGATGTGTTGAGAACTGTGCCAGGCTACTGCCAGCTGTTCAGATGGCCACGTATAGTAGAAATAGAAGATGAAGGGACGTTGTCAGGTGCTATCGGAGAGAGAGAAGGATGCAATTTGTTTAATACAGAAAATCAGAAATATTTATGACTAATACATTTTTTAAAAAGGACCACGGAACATTCATAACATTTTCTTCTCATCATTCTTATTTCTTACCACCAGAAATTTGAAGAATCATCACAAAATTTTACATACTTTTTCATTTATTCACATGACATGTACAAAATGTAAGACATATATTCTCTCATCTAAAAAATTGAACAAATCACCCTCAAAGCATGAGAATACACACAACTAATAAAGACCACCGGTTCCTTTTTTTTACAATGCAAAGAATTAAAAAAATGCACATGAGAAATAGTCGGTGTTACCGTGCGTTTAGTTTAGGTGTTACCATTCGAAATTACAGTTGTTATAGTGATCGAAAAATTCTAACAAAAATATGAATAGACAGTTCATGTCAGCTTCCACATCATGCAAATTTGAGATGCAACAGAATTTTATGTAAGATGCAACAAAAAGTGAAATATGTTTGTGAATAGTAGCGGGTTGCAACTGTGCATCGCTGACCCACTAACACTCTTGTTCACAAGGAGATTTCACTTTTTGTCACATCTTGCACAAAATTAAGTTGTTTCTCAAGTTTTACGTGATGGTGGAAGATGACATGGACTATCCATTCTTATTTTTGTTAAACTTTTTCAATCACTGTGGCAACCGTTCACTACCAGAAACAGCGTCTTTGCCGTGAGCCGTTTCCTCACGGCAAAGCACGGTTCACTCACGGCAAAGGTGTTGCCGTGAGTTGCCGCCGGCATACCGCTCACGGCAAAGATCTGCCGGCGAAGGGCCCTTCGCCGTGAGGCGAACAAGAGGCGCACGCCAAACTTCTGCCGTGAGAGCTCCTGGGCTCTCGGCAAATTTTTTTGCAAAAAACTAAAACAAAAAGAAATCCCAACTGCGGCCCCACCGGTCGGCCGCCGAGGTTCGCCGCCCCCGCACCGGCTGCCATACGCCACCACCACCAAAGAGGAGCTCGCCACCCGCCGAGGTTCGACACCCCCGCACCAGCCACCACAACCACCGAAGAGGAGCTCGCCGCCCGCCGTGGTTCGCCGCCCCCGCACCGGCCGCCGTACGCCGCCACCGCCGAAGAGGAGCTCGCCGCTCGCCGCGCCGGAGGGGATGTTACACCCTGAAATTTCCAATTTCAGGATGTGAATAGAAAGAATAATTAAACAATGATTTTCTCTCAATTTTAAAATTTTCCAACATTTATTTTCTTTACAGGAAATATAGTACAGGAAAAATCCATTGTTTGTATTTCTAAATTAAATAAATGGTTCAATGTGAGTGTTGCATTCACACCGATGCATCTAGGTGTTCATGAGTGCAAAATGTTTTTAAAATGCGCTTAGGTGCTGACTAAACCCTTCCGAGAATTTTCCGGATTATTATTGAATTTATTCTCATTTTCCTAGAGCTATTTCTATTTATTAGATGTCTCTAAAATCTTTTTCATGAGCTCCAACTATTTTATTTGGATTGTTCGTGTCTCAATCTATCTCTGAGAATTTTTCTGAAATTTTGAGAATTTTCTGGGTATTTTTCGTGCCTCTAAACATTTTCTAAACTTTTCTAAAATTGTTTTTACAGTTAAAATAATTTCAGAAAATAATAAAGAAAACCATCCTTTCCTTCTGGGCCGAGCCCACAAGCCCGACCCATCCCCGCCGACCCGCTCCGTCCCGACCCAGCGGCCAGCCCGTGAAAGCCCATTCGGGCCCAGCACCGGCCTCCCGTGGCCAGCACGGCCATGACCGTCGCTGCCGCGGTTTCCTTGGCGTGCGCGCCAGGGATCCTCGTGCCCCGCACCCTATAAAAGGCGAGCACCCGAGGCTCCATGTGCCCTAGCCGTCCGCCGCCCTAGCTCGCCTCTGCGCTGTGCCGCCGTCGCCAGGAGGCCGAGCGCCGCTGCCGGCCGCTCGCCGACTTGCTGGACGAGGACGCCGAGAGAGCAAGTCGTCCCTGCCACGAGCTCTGCCTCGCCAGACTGTACACCCGCCAGTCGTTTCTGTCACCGGAAGCCCGCCGGAGCGCTACCGCTACCTAATGCCGAGCTACAGGCCGCCGTCCGCCGTCACCGGCGAAATTCTGCTACCTCCCTCCGTCCCCGCCACAAGTGAGCACCTCCGCGAGAGCCCTTCCTTGTCTAGCATGGCCGAAGCTCTTTGAGCTGATGCAATATTTTTTTTCCAACCCAAAGTCAGACGTAATGGCCATGTTTGATTTTCTAGCTCTATCTCTGCCGATCCATTCGTTTCTTTATTTCAATTTCATTTGATGATGCCAGCAGCCCATCTATGATATATCTAGCTGCCACGCTAGGCCTTCTTGCAAAAATCAGTTAGCCTCCTCCGCAAGACGAAGGTTTAGATCTTGCACCTGATGAACGGATCGGAATGCACCCAGTTAATTTCCGTATCAGCCTGCTTTCCTTTTTGTGCCGGCCTGGTTTTCTTTTCTTTTTCCTACACGGATCGGATTCCAATCCAACACTTGCCAAGGCATCAACCGGACCAGGTGCAAGGCGTATAAAGGTGAAGCTGTCGCCAGCCTTGCTACCCTAATACGCAGCCGCAGCCCTAGCGCCAGCCTCCGCCATCGTCGGGATGAAGCCGCCGCCGCCGCCGCTTGTCGCCCTGCGCGTCCTGCGGTGGACTCGCTCATCGTCAGTCAATCTCCACGTCGCCGCCGGCATGAAAGTCGTCGGCCGAGCCGTAACCCATCTGCTTGGTCCTGACCACCGATCGGACTCGCGTCTCTTCTCGGTGAGCCCTCCGTGTCTTTTCCCTCCAGCAGTTGTTTCTCGCCCTCTTGTTTCTCCATGATCGCTTTTGCCGCACCCTGACATCGCCATCTGCTGATCAACCATGCCACCGCCGCAGGCAAAGATTGCCGTAAGAGTTTTACCGGGTACTCGCGATGGTCACTCGTGATGGCTTTTAAGTATGTTTTATGATGATTGGTGTACTGTTTCTTATTTATTTCATTTGTTTGCTTGTATGTGTGTGCTCCCGATGTTTGTCTTGATTGATGCGAGTAGAACGAACGTGGTTCGAGAGTTTTGAAGAGCATGAAGATGAAGAATTCTGAGCAACATCATTACTTTAGTTAAAGGCAAGTGTGTCCTTGTTCTTTTGTCTCAATAACTGTGTTTAATCACCATTGCATATGCTTGCATTAATATTGATGGGTCCTATTAATGTTTATCCTAGTCTTTATTACCTTTATTCCTTGTAAACCTGAGTTTACCTTTCTGTTGGGTAGCTTTGCTTAGCTGCTTTACCTTTGGGTTATGGTGGTTTTAATGAACAACAATGATGAACATGCTCTACTCTTATGCTTTATACCTCTAGTTAATATAAGATCAAAATGTTTAATCGGAACATGGAGTGACCACCTAGGACAACAGTACAACCACAAGGCTATATGGCTATGGCTTGGCTAATTAATTAGGGACTCTAGTGTTGGGATGGCCTTACCTGATAAGGGTAAGGGGGAGCGTTAGTTGGGGTATAGACTCGCTCTAGTAGGGAGTTGAGCTTGGCTAAGACACGGTACCTACTAGGGGACTTATACTTTACGGCAGCACGGAACCTTAGCGGGTTGTTTCACACTGGGGAAACTTTGTAAAGACCTCGTAGTGAATCCCTAGCCACTCACCAAAGGAAGTGTTTAAGGGCTTTGCAAACCCGGGCGACATGGGAAACACGACTTGTGGGTGAAGATGTGCCACTTCTGCAGAGTGTATAAACTGATCGATCAGCCGTGCTCACGGTCAAGAGCGGCCTGGACCCTCACATGATAATTGAACTTGAAGATGGACTTAAATCGTAGTTTCTGGTTATGTTAGCCATATATTTATGGTGTATCTCTTTATGTTAATTATGGGTTGGTATGTACTTATACTTTATTAGTAATCAGGTGCTAATAAAATTTGACCAACTAAAATTGTTTAATGCAGTCAACCTGTCAGCCTTCCCTTGTTTAAGTCTTTACATTCATACTTTCCCCACGCTTGCTGAGTACATCATGTGCTCACCCTTACTATAAACAATGTTGCTCAGAAAGAGGAATCTGCTATGAAGTCGTTGTGAAGATGTTATTGGTGCTAGTCGTACGCAACCCCCAGTAGACTGCCTGTGATGATTGGAGTCTTCGTTTCCAGGATGTAGCGTAATACTCTGATGTTCTCTCTTTTTCTTATGAGATATTGTTTCTGTTATTCACTTATGTCAACTATATGCATGAAACTTGATCCTGGCATGCATATAGATTTGCACTTGGTTTTCTTTGGAAAAATAGGTGTGATAGGGGATGAAGAGGAGGCCGTCGGGAAGAGGAGCTCGCTGTTGGCGTTTCGTAGTGCCGTCATCTTAAGAACAGATCTGAGATCCATCCTTAGTGACAACACAAGAAACGCCTTGTAGGCACCTCTCAATGTCACAACTAACGACGCCGGGTTAGCGTGAACATCAAGACTTGCCAAAGGTTAATCTAAACGATCATGAACGAATCCACAAGCACACAGATAAACTATTGTAGCATTTCCCCAAGGAAGGAGAATATTCTAAGGGTATCGTATCCGTGGAAGGCAATGGCGGATATCTTAGACTTATGCTTTTGCTCTGAATGTAAACTAAGAGATAGATATAGGAAACAACACACTCAAAGACAGGGGTAAGATAAAAGATATAAGGGTAGTGCGACACACACACTCAGATCTACCTCTACTCTAGCACACTACGGCTTAGGGGGAACATACGAGTTAGCTTTAGGTTCTAATGTACTAAACATACAAAGCTAGAAGATACAGGAGATAAGCATGAGTATTACATGAGAGGGATAAGGTTCAGCACCCAGGTACAAACGGGGAGCTAGCCCGCGACGACTAGCACTCTGCGAAACTAGACTTTAGACTCCTACAGCAGGTACCCCAGTGCGGAGGATTGCTCAAGGATCCAACATGGCTGTCACTACCTGCGGACCTACCTCTATCGTTACGGGGGGTATGCTCATAACTGTCATAGCCAGACAACCCAGGCACCATGCCTACGTTGCTGCTAGACTCCACCCGGCCTGGGCTATTGTGACCCAGGGTGAGAGCCACCAGAAGACTGGTCAACTAGACCGAGTACCGTAGCTTGAACATAGACCTCATGCAACACTCTCATGCCATCTATCAATATCAACTAAGGCTAGACATACAAACAGATACGAACTCTCTTATGTCTAGTCAACAAGATCAAAGGGTCGTGTTCGTGAAGAACACGAGCCTCTAACTTATGAACAAACACATAAGGAATGAGTTCACCACCCTTCAAGTGGATCAAAAGGTAGTGTTCATGAAGAACACAAGCCTCTAAATGATGAACAGAGGATGAACTCAAGAGCATATAAAGCATATGATCTACCATGACTTTATATGAAATAGCTGAATAACTGAAGTAGATCAAAGTCATACAATGAAATAAATATAAAAGAGAACTCATACATAGACTGCAAAGAAGACTTGGAACCCGAATAAGAGCTACTCTAGCCTACCCCCTAGCCTTGGAAACTAAAAGTGAGAGGAGAATGAGAGAGTGGTGTGTGGGAAATGGGAGCCCGTCCCCTTCTATTTATAGGCAAGGACAATGCTTGCTTGGAGGCTCAAAGTGCTCCAAAACACCCCGGGATGCAGCAAGTGACCAATGAGCGAGTGCCACGTGTAGGGACCAGATGGGCGTCCCCTAGGTCGGTTCGACCGATCCTAGGATCGGCCGGCCCTCTAGGGTGGCCCCACCTGGTGGTTTTCCTCTGGGTGGCTGCCCTGTGGCCCCCTGATCCACCCCCGGTGCATGGCTTGATTTGGTATTCGAGGTGGGCCCTTTGATCCATGTGAAGTCCATGTGGTGTTCTCTGATTCGTCGATGAGTGCCTCCCCTGGATCGATGACGTGGAATGCCATGTTTCTCTTAGTGGCAGCCACCTCCTCAGCTGAGTTGGTATGGTTTCTTCATAGAAGGTGGGTTTCCATCTCTTTTTAGGGGTAAATCACCTACATACAAAATAATCTCCAAGGACAAGTGGAACTACATTATTCAAACCAAAATGCTAGTAAATAATGCATATGCCTCCATTTATGTGAGAATATTGAGGGTTGAAAGTGGTGAATTTCAACCGTCAACACTCGCCGCCGCAGATCCGGTGCCCGCCTTGCTCCACGCGCCGGATCTGTTGTCGGGTCCCCTCGTCGGAGGAGAGGAAGAGGAGGCCGCGCCGGGGAAGAAGGCAGTCGACAGAGGAGAGGAGGGAGCTCGTGGCCATGGTGGTGGAGGAGGCCGCCTGATGGAGCTTGTGGCCGGATCCGCCGCCTGGTGGAGCTTCTGGCCGGATCTCGTGCATCCACCGCGACGACCGCCGCCACCGCTCCTCGCCCCGCCGCTGCTCCTCGCCATGAGGTGAGGGGCGAGCGGAGGGGAGAGGAGGGGGACGGCGAGGCTGTGGTGGCGAAGGACAAGGGCACCGGCGTGGAGCGAGTCAGGGAGAGAGAAGAGGGAGCGGCGACGCTAAGGGAGTGAGGGGCCGGGACGTGGAGGGAGGCAGGGAGAGAGAGAAGAGGGGGCGGCGGCGTGGGAGACTGAGGAGTGAGAGAGGTGGCCGGGGTGTGTGTGTTAAATAGCCTAGGGTTTGTGGGGGTGGTGGGGTGGGGAGTGGGCAGGCAGGTATATTGGGCCGACTGGCCCAATAAACCTTTGCCGTGAGCTGCTATTTTGGCCCACGGGAAAGAGACTTTTTAAATAATTACATCGAATTTATTTAATTAGTCAAAAATAGCAAACGACTTTAAATTAAAAAGTTGTCAAATACAAAGTTTCATAACTTTTTGAGATACACAACTTTCATATTATGAGTTTCTCCATTTGAGGTAGTTTAGAAAATTTAAATTTCAAATTTGAGACAAACAAAATTTAAAATACAAAGTTTTTCGTTGACAATATTTTCGGTGACATTCAAAAGTTGTAAACAACAAAATTTCATAACTTATCAAGATTTACAACTTTTATTTACAATGTTTCTCCATTCGATGTCATTTCAAAAATTCAAAATTTCAAATTCGAGAAATTCAGACGTACTTTTTGTTGACGAAAGTAATTCAAATTAGAAATGCTTGAACTACAAAGTTACATATGTTCTCAAGACCAACAACTTTTATATTGGTCATTTTGATCATCCTGTGTTGTGGTAGTAACACTTTCACAAATCCTATACATCTCTCTCGTATAGTTTCATGAAACTATATAAGAAATATAGGTTTTGTGAACAAAATTATTACAACTTTGTCAAATTCAGAAATTATCCAAATAAAAGTTGTACATCTTGAGAAGCAATGAAACTTTGTAATTGAAAGTTTTTTATTTGAATTAATTTACTCCTTCAAAATTTGATTTCAATTTATGGCAAAGCTGATTTTCCCGTGGGCTGGATAAATGGCTCAAAAGGTATTTTGCCGTGAGCCACTCTATTTGCTGTGAGTTTTTCTGTTGGCCATCGGGAAAATTTTATTTTGCCGTGAGCCAAGCTCACGGCAAAACGCTGGGCTCACGGCAATGATTGAATTTCCGGTAGTTGTTTTCGAATGATAACACAATAACACTAAACACATTGTAACACGGAGTACGTATGTCCTCCAATGCATGTAAGAAGATTTTATCGGTGGTTTGAATTTTGAAAAAATAACCTAAAAGTCACAGAGGAGAGACCGAATGGGAGACATGAGGAAATTAAAATATCTAGATCTCTTGTTTCACTTATCTCTCCCATCTCCTCCAAAGCTCCAATCCCTGTCAGTCACTCTCTGACTAGCTGCCTAGGCTGTAACTCTATTTCAGTGCGAACCGTTTGGCTGGGATCTAACGATCCCTGAGACCGACGCCCGGGCACACCCGTGCCAAAATGAATGTCCGAAGTCAGGAATTGAGTGTGAATTGAAATACTCCCTGAAGTAATCCTCGGGTCTCTAGCACATGGAGAGCATGTTTTTTTTCGTGAAGTGTGACAAAGACACTCTCTTACTCATTGAATCAAGCGAATCATGAGCTAAAGGATTACATACAAGAGGCCGTACACGACCTGCCCATCATTGAAGTTCACAAACGTGAAATGTGCAACTTGGCTGACAATTTCCTCACCTTTAGTCTTAAGTGCACAAGGATTGGCGAGGGATCATTCACATCAGCATCATGGGCCAACAACCTCGAATAAAAGTAGTTCACGTCGGAGCAGAGATTTCAGTCAATACTTTTGGTAGGGCTTATTTTGGTTTTAGCTTCATCTCTTTTTTTGCAAGATCAGACACTATACATAGAGTGTACACATTTTGTAAGCCAGACTTAAATGAACTGAAGCCAGATAAAATCACTATTTTTTGCTTAACCAGTGAAGCCATTTTGGGTGAGGCTCTCCCAAAAAGTACACATAATGTTGCCGGCCTGCCTTATATATAGTCGAACCAGCACATCGTGCTTTTCGGTAATTTTGTGCTGCATATGCATAGTTCATGATTGAACCGTCAACAGAAACTGCTACAAATTGGAAAGTTGCTCTGACCACCATTCATGACGAGTGAGAAGTTTTTATCTCAAAATAAAAAATAAAGAAAAGAAATTGAAGGCCACGCTAGTCATCTCCATGCCCAGCTCCTGCAATCACCACCTATCCTCATTCTTTCCCCATATTTGCTCAACGCAGATCATCGAGGCCAATGTGATAGTATCAATCCACATCCCTCTCTTAGGAATGGTTGGCACATCAGAAAAAAACATTATCTTCGAATTGGTGTTGTCAGTTTGACACCACAATTAATGATTCACCTTGAAGACATGTGTGCCAACACAGAATCCAAATTAAACTCGCATACACAAAAGAACCCCAAGCCTCCACCCTGAAACCCTAACCACCAACAGCAGCAAGGAGCTTCAGGCAGTGGCGGTGCGACAACCTGATGGAGCGGATGAGGAGGGAGCGAGGGGGAAGTAGATGGAACGATATTAAAGATTGGAAGCCATATAAGCTTTCTGGCATTTGAAAGTCACACACATGATTGGTGATTTATTTTGGAGTCATCCGAATAAACAACAAAACATGAGCAACTGGGCTGACGATTTGATTCCTTAATCCTGAGCCCTCGAGCAGATTATGGTTGAAGGACCACAATGTGTATGGGCGAGCAGGCATCCAGTGTACTAAAATTTGACTGGCCTGACATGACATATAATCGCCGTGAAGGCTTCACGACTGACCAGTGAAGCTAAATTAATTGCAACCACCAGTGTGGTGTGC
The DNA here is from genome assembly GCA_036936925.1 of Cenchrus fungigraminus. Lineage (NCBI taxonomy): Eukaryota > Viridiplantae > Streptophyta > Magnoliopsida > Poales > Poaceae > Cenchrus > Cenchrus fungigraminus. The sequence goes on from CM072769.1 coordinate 35,054,133, forward strand.
AATCTATTGTACCACACCAAGCTGTTAAGAGCTATCTATATAAACTGATGTTTGGATGATGAACAGAGTTGAATTCACACCCTGCCCTATTTTCCTACTGGTTTGCCCGCTTCACTGGTCTTGTTGTTGTGTAAAATGCTGTTCCTGGGCATCCAGCCTTTAATTGCTTTGGTTTCTCCTGCGCTTTCAAATGGCTAATTGACCCCTCATGGTATAGTAACCTTTGGAAATGGGCGGCACCAAGGAAGCACGTTGGACAGGGACAGGGAGTGACGTTGATCCTCTCTATTGCGCTGCTTTGGCCTAGTTCGTACGTAGGACATGTTTATTTCTCGAAGCACCCATGCCAGCTGCCCAGCTGACATCCTCTTGGTCCTTGAATAAAGGGAATCATGAGCGCTCCAACTGATCCCTCCTTCCACATTCGATGCGAATCAGATGTGTGCATAGTGAAGCAACAGGGTAATAATAATCAAATGCATGTTTATGTTCATGCTTTTCGATTAGAATCATCAGATAGATCTATATATACTGATGTGACCCGACAGAAATTGTAAAATTTGGAGAAAACAATGGTTAATCTAACCTATAATTATTATTTATTAACTGGTTACTAGAGCTTGCCCTCGGTCTAGATACCCGGGTTCAAGCCCTACATGTTCTTAAATTAAAGTGGGGTGTTCCCGTTAATTTTTTAAAATTGTTATGCAGTTGATTGCAGCTTATGGAGCATTCATCTGTGGCCTGAACCCGAGAGATTATTCGGGGCCACCGGCTTCAAGAATTTGTACCATAGTTAAGTGTGTGTAGTGTTTTAATTTGGTATAATGCACCTGAGTGCATTTTGTATAGAGAATGTACCCACCCTAATTACAATTGTTTCTTGCCCAGTTGCAACTTGGGTGACTCTAGTTGCAATTAGTTCGTGTAAGGTTGCAACTGGATCTGATCTAGTTGCAATTGGTTCGTATCCAGTTGCAACGGGTTAGATCTGTTACAATCAGTTCTGTCGAGTTGCAATTAGTATAGCGTCATAGTTGTAATTTGTCTAGTCTGGCTGTTGAATTGGTTCGCGCGCATTTGCGACTGGGTTGAGTCAGGTTGCAATTGGTCGCATCCAATTGCAACTAGTCCATCGAGTTGCAATTGGTTTAGTTGCGCAGTTACAACTACGGGAGTCTGTGCATTTACTGTACAGAATGCATCACCTTGTTACATTTTATTCTCTTCATATATGATCAAATGCATGTTTAGGTTAACTTGATTGAAGCAAAGTTCAAGCCCTATATCTTTTTAAATTTATGAGAGGGTGCAGTCTGCTCCTTCCCATCAAGTTTGTTTAACTACTACACATGTTTACAGTCAGACTTGACATCAGGAACGGCATGAAGTCGATTACAGCAGCAACTTGTACTAGTATTCGTGTTTGGAACTGTTGGCCTGAACCCAAGTTTCTCTGTGGGCGACCAGCTTATAATAAATTTGTTCCATACTTAAGATCAGATCACTTTCCACACCTCCAGATCTTTCAAAGCCGCTGTTATATGTCCACTTTTCTCGCTTTCTTGACACACGTTTTTCTCACATGCAATGCAAGAACTCAGTGGAGGGGCCACTGCTATATGTAAATATGCTTTGGTCCTTAGGAATAGGAATGGGCGGCAACACGAAAGTATGTGTTATGACAGATGAGCCTTCCCTTACAGCAATTCCGTGTAGAAGGAAAATTTTAGGCAGAAACATGAAAATAAATGCTTGTTATTATGAGAATGAAGAAAATATGTGGTTTTGATTTACTTTCTCCCAGGCCTCACAATCCTCACTAATGGTATGATCTTCTGTTCGTGTGGTAGTGAGTGTTATAAACGATGGTGAATAATCGACGAAAGTAAGACAATTAAACTGTAAAGGAGACATGAGATTTAACGTGGAAAACCCTCCCAACAAGAGAGAAAAACTACGGACACCAGTCAGCAAGAACTTTACTATGACGGAAGTCAGGTTACAATACCAACGGAGGCGGCGGAATAATCCGCTTCACTCCGGCCCTAGCCTTCGGCTTTACACGGGCCTCCGCTACGCTTTGTTAGAAGTTAACCAATTTCTTGTGCATCATAATTTGGATCATAACTCAACAGTGAGGTCTTAAAACACAAGATCACAGTAAAGATAGATGGTTTATATTTTGTTTGGTTGAAGGTATCAGTTGTCTTTTCTTTCCTTCCCTCCTCTTCATCTGTCACAGCTCCAAACCATCTCAGATCAGAACTGAAAATTTGAAGGACGAACTGCAATTTTCCAATTATTTCAGTTTTATTTTTCAGTAAATATTTTCTGTTACCACAGGCTCCCAAAATTGACTGTCGGTACAATGGTGCCGGCAGTCCACCACGAGGTAGGCTATGGTGGTAGATTGTATGGAGGGGATCGCCGAGACTGAAGTTAGATGGTGAACGAAGGACACAGGGATTTATCCAGGTTCGGGCCGCGAGATGCGTAATACCCTACGTCCTGCGTTGGTGGTTGTATTGATGGTTCCGCGAATAGGAATCCGATTGGACCTATTTCTGAGATGGGTCCCTGCCGCCCTTATATAGGCATGGGGGCAGGGTTACAGATTACGTGGGATCTATCCTATCAGTTATACAAGATCTCCCTTTGATCACAAGCAATATCTTTCCTAACCAACTAGTCTTTATCTATGAGAGTATATCTCTTTAGGCTCCAGCTTGTTGCCGATCCGTGCGCCCGCACCAGGTGCCGCCCTCGTGGGCCCATGTCGTGCTCGCAGATGCGCCGTGGGGCCCCTCTGTGTGGCACCCCGGGGGTATATCCCCCACAGCCGTCCCCGAGCGCTTCTTAACCAGACTGCAACTTCGACCTTGATCTTCGAATGTTGTCCAAGTGCTTAATTAACTTCTGCTAAATGCTTAACGTTCTCAGCCGAGTGCTTGATACCTCCAAGCGAGTACTTTGGTCTTTGTCCTGCCCATATATTGATACAGCCGAGTGGTCTTTGAAGCTTAACTCGTGGTTGCCGGGTGGTTGAGGAGAGCTCTTCTCCAATCTAGGCCTTGGTAAGATCATCGAGCCAGAAAATGCACACCGTCACAGAAGTTGAAGTGCGCACACTTTATCTGTGAGCCCTGACAAACAAGGTCCATCAAGGGTCAAAAAGGAAAAAAGTGACTGAGGCTCAACGCCTTTGGCCGGGCACCCTCGTTACTAGGAGGATTAAACCCATGTCTCCCAAACCTCCGCTGTTTGGCCATACTCGAATGCTGGGCCAAGGGCCTTGCTTCTGGCTCCGGTTGGTCATGGTGACACTGTGCGTGCTCACTGAATGGGCGCATCTCCAGATGCGCCCATTAGGGCAGTCCCCGAGGTTCGGAATAGTTAGAATAACTATTTTGAAGCTCTAAAAAAGAGACTAAGAGAGTGGGTTTACTGTCATCCCTTTTGGGAGAGTACCTCCCAGATCATCTGATCTGGTACGGTGACCGGGGCGTGCTCCAGCTCTGTCCCGGATTTGCCGTATGGCCCACCGTGTTCTCAAGGACAACTCGTACAAGGTCACCCGTTTTAGCCATCGTAGAGTGGCTTCTGAACAGTTCTGGCCTTTGAATGGCATACCTTTGGGAGAACACTCATGAACTAGTCGATCGAACCTGCTTTGAGATTTGTGCTGTTTAGTTTTTCGAGGGCGGGTTATCTGATAACCTGGCTACCCGTGACTCCAAGTCACGGCCTCTGAGTGGTTTGTAAACCAAACTTATTCGGAAAGCCTTTTCAGGATTCCTACGCGTAATCCATTCTGGGTGAATTTCGCGATAGTTGGCCCGTTCAAGGAACATGGCCCATTTAGGCCTGGGAGGGCCCGAATGCGAAGCGTCGGAGTCGACGGTGTCAACGCCGTGCGGGAGACGAGTCGTTCGTGAGTAACTCACGAATCAAACCCGTGTGCGACGTGTGTTGACGGCTGTTAAGTACCATATTTGTGGCCGTCAACGCCTGCATTTTGACATGAGAAATATACATTCACCATAGAATAGGGCCTTATACTGATAATTTCCACAAGTTGCGGTGTATATTCAATTGCAGGCAATAAGCACAAGAGAGAGAGAGAGAGAGAGAGAGCAAAAGCACACATTATCCATCCACCTCACCAATCCAAGTAATCCAGGCTCAGCCAATGAGGGGCTGCCATGCAAGCACCCCCTAGATCCATGATGTCATCAATCCAAGAGAGAAAGCCTCGGCGAATCAGAAGTCGCCACGCGTATATCACATGGATCCCATGGCCCACCAGAGCGCCTAAACCGCCTCCAAAACACGTGGACACCTAGAACCGCCATAAGGACCCGCACATCAGACACCAAGAGAAAGCACAAGGCAGGTGGGGCCCACAAGGGGTCGGCCGACCCCACAGGTCGGCCGAACCGACCATGTGGCGCCCAATCCTGGCCTTCCACGTGGTGGTTCCTGGTTGGCTCCTTACCTCATTCCCGGGGTGTTTGGGGTGCTTCCACGCCGGTGCTCAGGCCTATAAATAGAAGGAGAGGGGTTAGAGAATAGGACACACATTTCTTCTCCTCCTTTTCACTTTTGCCTTTTGGCTTCTCTCATTAGGAGAGGAGAGCTCTTGCATAGGATTAGTGCTGGCTTGCTAGTGCTTTAGAGATTAGAAGGAAGGTGGGGTGGTGTCTTGGGGTTGTGCCATGGTGTTTGGCACATTTCCTCAAGAACGATCCTCTACGGATGATTCTGTTCTTCATTTAGAATAAAGTGAGTATTTCAACATTCTCAGTTAGACTAAAGTGGCATTCATACTGTGTTCTTGTGTTCTTTGTTCGTTCATCATTTAGAGGCTCGTGTTCTTCACGAACACGCTTCTTCGATCTAGTTGACGATCAAGTTCCTCATACTTTTGTGTTTGTTCATAAGTTAGAGGCTCGTGTTCTTCACGAACACGACCCTTGATCTTCTGTTATAAACACATAAGTTTGTAACCTATTTGTATGCCTGCTAGTCTGATCAGAGTTAGTGGATGCTCCCTTATCCTAATCTAGATCAAGTTCATCTGTGATCCCTTGCATAGGTTAGCGTATATCTCGTGGGTTCGTCGCTCCGTCTTCGTACGGAGTGCTATAGTGTTGTTACGGGTCGACAGACGTAACCATGCTATAGTAGTAATCAGTGGTGTAGACGTGGTGTCTAGACTTCTGGTTATCCTTCGTTTGCCCTGTATCCCACAGTTTGTCTTGGGGTAGGCCGCGGTAGTGACAGCCGTTGGACCCTCTGAAATCCCCCACGTCCGGATACAGTGTGTAGGCAACCATTTGCCGTGAACCAACTGTTATAGTCAGGAGGGGCCGGTGTCCGAAACGAGAAGTCCCTAATCGAGAGGCTGTTCTCAACTCTCACACTACCAGCAAGATCCTTTCCATCTTCATCTCATCCTATAGAGTTGTGTCCTTGGATCACCAGTCTAGGATAGAAGGTAGTACACATTGTTCCTTGGATTCGATACCCTTTGGAATACTCCTTTAGGGAAGTGCTACAGCAGTATTTCCGTGCGCTTGCGGATTCTTTCGTACCCATCGGTATACCCAGGTGGATCTTACGCTCATGCTAGGTGCGCAACTAGTGGTGACGTTAAGAAATACCAACAACATGGCGACACGACGGGATAGAGCGGGACCCGCCATGACACCCTTTTTCGGCCGCCTTCATTTAAGGCAGCAAGAGGCGTGCCGAGCCTCACCTTTCCCAACGCTTCACGTCACTTCACTTCCTTAGGAAGCCTCGCTCCTCCTGTTTCTGCGGCTGCTCCGCCACTGCGATCCACCGAATCCGCCGCTGCAGCAACTCGATTCGCCGGATCTAGCACCGGCGGAGATCCAGATCCAGCGTGCAAATCGCACCCATCCCCTTCGCTTCCGGCAGTCCCCGAGCGTAGCCGAGGGCAATGACGTCGAAGACCCACCGAGGGAAGAAGGGCTCGACGGGTGGCGCGACGGCCGCGAGTGGGTCCCCACTGCGGTCTCCCTCACCGGCGACAGCTCCAACGAGCTGTGACCGGGAGTGGGTTAAGTCGGTATCGACGCAGGAGCGGATCGTGGCCTTGATCTAGGGTGGAGTCCGGCTCAGTGAGGCCACCAAGCAGTGGTGTCTGGCGATGGGAGAAGACTTCCCCACGCTGGAGACGAACCTGGCGGTAGTGTTCGAGTCGTGGTACCCCCGCGGATTCAGGTTTCCTGCGCACCCCTTCTTCCGCGGGCTGCTGTACTACTACGGATTGCAGGTCTGCAACCTCAACCCTAACTCCATCCTCCACATTGCCATATTCATCCACCTGTGCGAGGCATACCTCGGTATCGCCCCGCACTTCAACCTGTTCTGGCACTTATTCTGCATGAAGCCGCACAAGAGTGCCCAGGAGCCCAAGGTGGTGGGCGGCGCCGGGATTCAGCTCTGGCAGAAGACCTCCGGCGACTACATCTCAGTGCCGCTCATCAGCTCCAACAAGGGCTGGTACAAGGAGTGGTTCTATACCACCAACCATGCCCCGCAGGTGCCGTGCGACATCGACGTGCGCCCGACCCCGCACCGTTGCTAGGATGAGGAGCTGAGAGACACCGAGATGGAGCGGGTGACGGAGCTGAAGGAGCTGATCCGGAACCTGAAGGCGGCCGACCTCACTGGGGTGGTAGTGATGGCAAACTTCGCCACTCAGCGCCTCCAGCCACTGAAGGAGAGGGTGCACCCGGCGTATGAATACACCAGGGAAGAGTTCGACATGACGTGAGAGGTGCCGGATCGGGGGGAGCCAGCGGAGCTGGTGAAGTGTATCTGCGAGTGCTTTACACCTAACACCATCATCACATCGCGCGCCATGCCCCTATAGTCTGGGGAATCCTCCGCCTGCGTTGAGTCACGATTTCCACTTTTTACGGTCCGCCCATTAGGGCATAGACATATGCTTGCAAGGTATTTGTTGAAATGTGTGTGCCAAAACTTTTTCTCTAGGATCGCATGGCGTTCTTCTCTCCCTCGCCTCTACCGGGAACGCTGGCTGGGGTTGAGTCCCTGCCTGGTAGGCTTGGCGAGCTGTAGAGGTTGGAGATCGTGGCATGCTGCGCCGCCGCTGGCGGTGGTGACACAGCGTCACCGGACTCGGCGCGTGGCGAGAGCTCTTCGGAGTCTGGCCATCCTGCGGCCGCGACGCCCGTTGATGGGAAACGTGTCGCACCTGCTGCAAAGGGGAAGGAGCGCAAGGGTAGCCGCCGGCCGGAGGTGAGGCGTGCACCACCTGGCTCGCTCAAGATTGACGAGTTGGTGTCGCGCCGGCGCAAGCTGGTGCTGCCGGGCGACTCCGACGAGGAGGAGCTGAGCCCTCGCCAGTCGGGTGTCAGCGACGCCCCTCTGAAAGGCGGCAAGGGTGCGCCGAGTGCTATGGCGGCGTCCTCCCCTCATCCTTCTTCTTCTCCTCCTTCTCCTCCACCTTCTCTTCCTTGTCTTCGCCCTTCTCTTCAACGAATGGAAGCTGCTCCCCTAGTTGCGGGCGTGCCTCAGCCGGCACCGCAGCCTACTCCGGCGCCCCCTGTGACAGCACAGGGTGCGGCCGGTTTGACTTCCAAGGCGGCAACCGAGACGAAGAGGCCTGCGTCCTCCACGCCTGGGTTCCGTAAGCGCGCCCGTGTGCGCGTGTCCAGCGACTGAGTTGTTCACCTATTGAACTTGTGGTTTTGTTTCTCGTCCGTTGAACTGTCGTGACTGAGGATTGTGGTGTTGGATTTGTTGCTGTTTGCAGGGAGCCAGGGTTATCCCTATTGTTATCGAGGCGCCCGCTCCGACTTCTGGGCCGGCGACGCGTCAGCCGTGTGCTTCGGAGTGCTTGGGCGCGGCGCCCGGCACCGGTGCGGCTCCCCTGGTGGCCAGTCCCCAGCGTAGGGACGTTGGGTCCATGGCCTTGGGGGCTGCCTCTTGGCAGTCCCTGAGGTTGAGGAGATCCACCGAGTGCTTCCCACACCTCACATGAGCCTGCCACACGCTGGCAGGATTGCCCAAGTGCGCCGCGGTAGGGCGGAGGAAGTGCTTGATGATCCAGCCATCGACGAGGACAACCGGCAGGAGCTCGTGAACCTGGCCGAAAGGTTTGCTCGGCTGGCTGGGGTGAGTGTACCTCGAGATCTTCCTCTCCCTCTTCTATTTCGTTGAGTATGAATGCTGATCATGTTGTTTTTCAGGCCGTGTCCTCTGCTTCTGCTCGCAAGAGCGAGCTGCTGGAGGACATCGGCTCCAATGTCGTCACTCTGCGCCCCCGGGTGCAGCGCCTTGAGGAGCAGGCTGCTGCATAGTAGAACGTCAACAACTGGGAGCTCGAGGAGCTGCGTTGGGAGAGGGCTGCTGTAGTTGCCGCCATTGAGCACGCTCGTGCGGCGAAGGCCGCTGCAGAGGCCGCTGCGGAGGTCACCGCCACTTCTCTTCGCCAGGCGGCAGAGGAGCACCAGAAAGGTCTGTTGTTTCTGGTATCTTTGGATGTCTTCGAATGGTTGTGTCTTATCTGAGTTTTTGTGAACATCTCAGGCTCAGGCTGAACAAGAGATGGAGACTGTCCGGGCCCGGGCGAAGAAAACATGGAAGGCTTTGGGGGAGGCCACCAGGGAGCGTGCTGTGGCCAAGAAGGAGCTCCATGGTGCATTGATTTCTGCCTTTGTTCTTATAGCTTTGTATCGCCTAGTCCTTCTGACATTTGAACAGATTTGCAGCGAAATTTGTTTGCCCAATTTGCAGATCTGGAGGCCCGTGTGAAGTCCGAGAGGATCCAGTTCTGGGCTCTCGGCAAGGCTCTGGGTCCCCTGCTGGATGAGCTAGCCCCGCTTGCCGAGTCCTCCTCCGTGCGGGAGTTCGGTGAACCCGTCGTCCGCCCGCCGACTCTGCTGGAGCGAGTTCAGGCGGTGTCTTCGCGCTTCCAGGGGCTTCTGTGCAAGGTTAGTTTGACGAGCGTCAGCCACTACCTCGCCGTCTTTCGCTCCTACCTCCCCTAGTTCGATTTGGGCGTGCTCTGTGGCGGCTTTGCTTGCGGGACATCATCCACTCGAGTCGACGAGCTGCTGGAGGAGGTGAAGGATGTGGTGGAGCAGCTTGCCGAGGATGTGATGGCTGGTGATGACGAGCTGAGTGGTCTCCTGCTGCAGCCATGAAACAAAAAACATTTGGGATGAGTAGTTGTAATATTTTGCCAGTACTGTCATGACATTGTAGTTTAAGATACTCGTTTTAATGTTTGCGCTTTACTTTGACGACGTCCATGTCCTTTAATTTCTCCGGTAGTTGTTCTGTTACGGGAAACCATAGTCCCATTGGCCTTAGTTTCCTGGCACAGAGGGCGTACTCTCGTACACACGTAGTACCTTAGCTTGACGAAGATCTCGGCCCACGATTTAAGACATATTTTACCGAGTACTTTATGAGTGTTAGGATCCATGTTAGATGAGCGTTTTAATTCTTGACAGAAATAAACATTGCCAGAAAAAAGCAGTCCCCAAGTTTCAGATTTGAAACTTGGGTCTGATCATGCAAGCAGGGTAGCGAAGTGAAAGAACTTCAAAGATCATGAATTTTTATTCATTGCCCAGATTGCTAGCATGAGAAAGTACAAAAAGTTGTAAAGATACATAGCTTTTTATGGGTAGAAGCGGCATAGATGCTCGATGTTCCATGAGTTGGGCACATTGGTGCTGTGCTCCCTCATTAGCCGGTAAGCACCCAGCCTGTTGACTTCCTTTACTATGAAAGGCCCTTCCCATGGAGCCGATAGCTTGTGCATGTCCTTCTTGCTCTGGATCCTCCGGAGAACGAGGTCACCTATGCAGAAGGCTCTCTCTTGCACATTCTTGTTGTGGTAGCGTCTCAGGGCTTGTGCGTACCGTGCTGCATGGATGGTTGCTGCAAGCCTTCCTTACTCGATGCTGTCAATATCCTCAATCCGTGCCTCCTCAACCTTGTTCTCGTTGAACACCTCAACTCTTGGTGCACTGAACATTAGGTCGGTTGGAAGTACCGCCTCTGAGCCGTACACCAGGAAGAAGGGAGTCTGACCAGTAGCACGACTCGGCTGTGTCCGCAGTCCCTAGATTACTGCGGGGAGCTCTTGGAGCCAGCGTGTTGCGTCCTTCTTCAGCCTGTCGAAGATGTGTTTCTTGAGTGCCTCGAGCACCACTCCATTGGCTCGCTCGACCTGTCCATTGGCGCGGGGATGCGCCACTAAAGCTCGGGCTACCTTTATAAGGAGATCGTCGCAGAACTCCTAGAATTCTCTTCCTATAAAATTTGTGCCCAGGTCAGTGATGATCCAGTTTGGGACACCAAACCTGTGCATAGTCTCTGATATGAATTCTGCCGCCTTGGCCACTGTCAGCGACTTTATTGGCTTGACCTCTATCCACTTGGTGAATTTGTCCACCGCCACCAGGATGTGATCATATCCTCCGGATGCTTTTATGAAAGGACTGATCATGTCAAGTCCCCAACACGCGAAGGGCCAAGATATGGGAATCGTCTGTAGGGCCTGCGCCGGGATGTGTATCTGTCGTGCAAAGAATTGGCACCCCTCGCAACACTAGACCAACACCTCAGTGTATGCGACGGCTGTAGGCCAGTAGAAACCAAACCAGAAGGCTTTCCAGACAATGGTCCGTGCCCCGGCGCGGCTCCCACACATGCCGCCATGGATTTCTGACAGGAGCACTCATCCTTCCTCTTCTGGGATGCACTTCTGAAGCACACGAGAATGTGCTCCTCGATGGTATAGCTTGTCGCCTATGAGGACATAGTTTTTGCTCCTGCGAGAGATTCTCTCCTGCAGCGCCCGTTCTTCTCTCTTGTTTCCGAGTGAAGGACTCGGGAACGTGCCGTACTTGATGTACTCAACCATCTGTGAGATCCACTCGGGTTGTGGCTCGATCATGAGGACTTCGCCGAGTCCTTCAGATGGGTCGACCTGCGCATCGAGATTCTTGATGGAGGGTTTTGCGAGGTCTTGGATGAAGACGCCGGGTGGCACTTGGGCTCGGGTGGATCCCATCTTGACCAGTTCGTCGGCTGCCTTGTTGTTGTCGCGAATAACGTGTTGAAACTCTAGGCCAAAAAATTTGCCTTCGAGCTTGCGTATCTCCACGCAGTGTGCGTCCATCTTCTCATTAGTCCGCTGCTAGTTTTTGTTCACTTGGTTGACCACCAGGTCTGAGTCGCCTCTGACTATCAAGTGCTTTATCCCGAGTGAGATGGCGATGCGTAGCCTGTGTAGGGCCGCTCCGTACTCAGCCGCATTGTTCGATACCTGGAACATGATCTGCAGTGCGTACTGCAGCTTCCCGCCTTTCGGAGAGATGAACAGGATTCTACCTCTGTCTCCCTTAATCCTGAGCGAGCCATTGAAGTACATGGTCCAATGATCAGGTTCGGTGGCAGTAGATGGTGTCTGTATCTCCATGTACTTAGTGACGACGTTCGCGAGTACTTGCGATTTGACCGTGTTGCGAGGTATGAAAGTAATATCGTGTGCATCCAGCTGAATGGACCACTTTACGATTCTTCCCACGGCGTCTCTGTTGTGCAGGATGTCGCCTATGGGGTAGTTGGAAACTACAATGATCTTGTGAGCCTCGAAGTAGTGCTTCAACTTGCGGACGGTGATCAACAGTGCGTAGAGTAGTTTTTGCGCTTGCTTGTACCGCACCTTCGAGTCGGTCAGTACTTCGCTGATGAAGTAGACCGGTCTCTAGACGGTGTAGGCATGACCTTCCTCTTTGCGCTCTACCACTATTACCGTTCTCACCACATGCGTGGTAGTAGAGATGTAGAGATAGAGCGTCTCCTTAGCTTGCTGGGCTGTGAGGATGGGATGGCTCTGAAGATATTCCTTGAGTTCCAGAAAGGATTTTTGGGCCTCCTCATCCCACTTGAAGTCGTCTTGGTGCTTCAGGAGCTTGAAGAAGGGCAAGCCTCACACGCCGAGTCGTGAGATAAACCGGCTGAGTGCTGCCATGCACCCGGCGAGTTTCTGCACGTCTTTCTGGCATCTTGGGGGCTTCATACGGGTAATCACGTAGATCTTCTCCGGGTTTGCCTCTATGCCGCGGTTGCTAACAAGGAAACCGAGTAGTTTTCCGAGGGAACGCCGAAAACGTAGTTTTCTGGGTTAAGTTTCTAGTGGTAGACCCTTAGGTTGGCGAAGGTCTCAGACAAGTCCTTAATAAGGTTACTAGGGTCTCGAATTTGAACTACGACGTCGTCTATGTAGGCCTCGACGTTTTGGCTGATCTGAGTTGACAGACATGCTTGGATAGCACGTTGATAGGTCGCGCAAGCATTTTTCAGACCGAAAGACATTGTCAAGTAACAGTACATGCCATGGGGCGTAATGAACGATGTCTTGATCTGGTCTTCGACCTTGAGGCTTATTTGGTGATAGCCTGAATAGCAGTCGAGAAAATAGCGCAGGGCACTACCCACCGCGGAGTCAACAACTTGGTCTATTCGCGGGAGGGTGAAGGGGTCTTTGGGGCAGTGTTTGTTGAGATCGGTATAGTCAATGCACATTCTCCATTGATTATTCTTCTTGGATACAAGAACTGGATTAGCTAACCAATCAGGATGATACACTTCCTTTATAAAACCGACAGCTACAGTTTTGCAAGCTCTACCCCTATTGCTTCCTTGCGGTCCTTAGCGAATCTACATAGCTTCTGCTTGATGGGCTTCGCGTTCACATCAACCTTCAAGCTAGGAGTCCTCGACGAGTTCACTGGGCACCCTCGGCATATCTGCTGGTTTCCAAGCGAATATATCCAAGTTAGCTTGCAAAAACTCGACAAGCACGCTTTCCTATTTAGGGTCCATGTTGGCCCCTATGGTCGCCATCTTGGACGCGTCCTCGAGCCCGAGGGACACCTTCGTCGCCTCCTTCTCCCGCTGGATAACCTTTGTCGCCGGCTTCTTGGTCGGGATCTCAAGATTGACCAGGTCCAGCTCGCTGGCGGCAGCCAGGACCTCCGCGGTGCATCTGGAGAGGTCGAGCGTGGCCGCAATGTGGAGATTTTTCTTCCCGCACGCACTGGCTGTCTGATAGTCTCCCTTGAGGGTGAGGACGCCGTTGGGCACCGGCATCTTTAACACCATGTACGTTTAGTGTGGGATCGCCATGAACTTGGCTAGTGAAGGCCTGCCGAGTATGCCATGATAGGCTGTCTCGAAGTCCGCCATGATGAAGCGGACGTGCTCGGTACGGTAGTTGTCTATTGTGCCGAAGGTGACAGGCAAGAAGATCTCGCCGAGTGGTACCGAGGAATCCCCGGGTACGATGGCGAAGAACGGCGTGTCAGTCGGGCTTAAATCCATGGGAGTGAGCCTCAACTCCTTCAGCGTGCTGGCAGAGGATATCTAGTCCACTGCCTCCGTCCACCAGCATCTTGCCGAGCCCCACGTTACGGATCATGGGGTTCAGCACTAGGGGTACCGCCCAGGCCTGGCGAGCGCTGCCGGGTGGCCTTCCCCGCTGAAAGTGATCGGGACCTCTGACCAGCATAGGTACTAGGGGGTCCCTTGCTGGGCTGTGTACACCAGCATGCAGTCCGTGAGCTTTGCCTTGTGCTTGCCTTCCAGCTGCTCAGGGCCACCGTAGATCATGTTGACGGTGCGGTCGGCGACCTGGAAGTCTTCGTCATTGTCATCCTCTGGCGGCTCACGCTTGTCCTTGGCCTTGCCACCCTTTGGTGGCCCTTTCTGACAGCTCTTGCTGGAGAAGTAGTTCTTCAGGCCAAAGCACTCTCCAGCCGAGTGCTTGTTATTCTTGTGGTATGGGCATTGCATATCCAGGAGCTTCTGGAACTCGGAGGGATCTATCCGCTTCGAGCCGGCCTGGACAGCGGCCACGGTCTCGGGCTTGCACCTCCTGTTTCTCCTTGCTCCTTGTTCGGCGGTCTTGCCATCTCGATCCGGGTCGTAGCGTCTGCGACGCTCGCACGGAGAGCCATCATCGTCCCAGCGGGACTTGACGTTCTTGAGCTGCTCGCGCTCAGCCTCCTTGCCGTCGGCCTCCAGGTTCGCTACGTTGAATAGCTCATGGACAGTCTTGGGGGGCTTCTGAGCCCACATGTTCACCAGCTTGCCGTAGGCCAGTCTGTGCTGGAAGGCACGGATGACGTCGTGCTCCTCGACGAAAGGAAGAGAGTTCTTCTTTTCGGAGAAGCGGCGGATGTACGAGCGCAGTGACTCGTTCTTGCGCTGCCGGATCTGGTCCAACATCCTCCTGTTGCCCGGCCGCTCCCATGTGTCGGAGTATTGGCTCGTGAAGTAGGCGTAGAGCTCCCCCCATGAGTCGATGGAGTTCTTCAGGAGCCCTGCCAGCCAACTTTTGCACCCCTTCGTGAGCATGATCGGCAGATAGTTTGCCATCAAGTCGGAGTTGCCTCCCGCGGCTTTGACCGTGATGGAGTAGATTTGTAGCCATTGGACTGGACCAGAAGTCCCGTCGTATTTGTCTACATCGGACAGCTTGAACCCACGAGGCTAGTTGACCTCCCGTAGGCGTGCCGTTAGGGAGAGGAAACCATTGTAGGCGGTGGTTCCCCTTCGACCTTTGCGGCGGTCAGCAGTGGTCTTCCCGCGGGGGCTGTAGCTTCCATCGGAGTACGTGTAGTCATCTGAGTAGTAGTCCTCGTACCCACTGCATGAGTCTGAGGGTGGTGTGGCGTTGCACCGGCTACGACGATCTGGTGCTCCATGCTCCCGATCATAGTCACGGTGACGCTTCGACTCATGCTGGCGCCGTTCCCAAGTGTGGCGGTCGATGGTGTGCCTCGCATCCTTGTGACGCAACTTGTCACGTAGATCACCACCCTCGTCGCGTCGTGCGTGCTTGCGGTGCGACCTGCGTGCGTTCCCGGTCTCATCCTGCTCGACTGTCGGGGAGGGGTCGATCCGGTTAGTCTAGGCCACGGAGGCCTGCACCAAGTCTTATAGGTGAGCCAAGCCTGGCGTGCCCGGCGACATCTTTCTGAGTTCCTCATTCAGGATAATGAGGTTCTCCTTGGGCGTCGCGTAGACCCTTTGCGCGGCGTAGTCGATAGTGAAGTCGTCCTCTAGCCTCCGGGGGCGTATGCCTCATGTGTGTCGAGTGCGTCGCCTTCTCCTGCCGTGCTGAGGCGGGCTGGATTCGAAGTAGTCCTCTTCATCCTCGCGGTCTTGGCGCCGGCTGTCATGATGTTGGTCGTTTTGGCATCAAATCTCCTGGTGCTGTCGTTTCTTATCCGTGTTCTTGCGTAGTCGCTCGGTCTTCTGGGTGGTGGTCTCGTCATCCCGAGTGGGCTCGTCTTACAAGACAGCTGGAGGTGCACCTGCCGCTGCTGCTACAGCATACACGAAGGCAGGTGCTCTCCCCCGATTTGAGGACTCAGAGGATGAGTTGCTACCGGATTGGATCTCCGTAGTGTCGGTAGATCCAAGGGTTGCAGAGCTGATCTCAATGTTGAGCGCAACCCTTAGGGATGTGAAGGAGCCTCCCGATCCAGAGTCGGGATCAGATCGCCTAGCTGAGTGGTTCGGCCGGCGCAGATCCTCCGAGCTGTCGGTGGTCCACTCCCTGATTTGTCCCTCCTCCTCCAAGATGGGGTAGAGGGTATCATCTTGTCACACCCTGAAATTTCCCAATTTCAGGATGTGAATAGAAATAATAATTAAGCAACGATTTTCGCTCAATTTTAAAATTTTCCAACATTTTTTTTCTTTACAGGAAATATAGTATAGGAAAAAAACCTTTGTTTGATTTCTAGAATTAAATAAATGGTTATGTGTGAGTGTTGCATTCATGCTGATGCATCTCAGTGTTTATAAGTGCAAAAGGTTTTTAAATGCGCTTAGGTGCTGACCAAAACCTTCCGAGAATTTTCCAGTTTTTTCTGGAATTTATTCTCACTTTCCGTGAGCTATTTCTATTTATTAGAATGCTCTAAATCCTTTTTCATGAGCTCCAAATATTTTATTTGGATTCCTCGTGTCCCAAATCATCTCTAGTAATTTTCCTAAAATTTTCTGAGCTTTCGGAGTATTTTTCGTGATTTAATTATGATTTCAGAGTTTCCTGGAATTGTTTTCAATCCGAAATTAATTCCCAAAATTAGAAAAAGAAGGGAAAATAAATTGGACTCTATCTCGGCCAATAAATAGTTGCCGGTGATCTCCTTCATGTCCTCTTTCCAACGCCGCCAACCTCATCCCGTTTTGATAACCCTAGCTCCCACAAACCGCCGCCGAACTTTCGCATCTACTAAATTCCGGTGAACTCTCCGGCGAGCTTTTCCGGCAAAATCATGGACTTTCAGTGCGAACGGACACCACCATGGAGTTTCTATCATCAAGCTCTATGTCGTGGTGTGGTGGATTGCTCAATTCCGATGTCGTCTCCGTCATCTTCCCCAACTCCGGCGAGTTCTTCCCCAACGCTGGCGAGTCCTCTCCAACTCCGGCGAGCCCTTCCGTCGCCATCGTTCCTTCTTGGCCAAAGGTGAGCACACCATCGCGTTCGCCTCGTCAATCTCGTTCCATTTTGCTGTTCCCGTGCACGTTTGGAGGTCGATCCCATCAAACCTCATCTCTCTTCCTCTCTCTGTTCTGTTCGCAGTCACCATGGAGACCGAGCCGGTCATTGTCCACCGTCTTCCCCTCTGATTCCGGTCACCTCCCTCCATCTCCAACACCGGTGAGCACATGTGCGAGATCTCCTCTATCTCCTCTTCCTTCTCCCTGTTGACACTCAAAATTGGCAAAAGCCGGATCAGGTTGGGCCAGGCGGTCAGACTGGGTCACCCAGGCGGTCTGACCGCGTGCCCTGTAGCCGGTCTGGCACAGAGGCCGCCAGGCGGTCTGACCGCCTGCCCTAGGCGGTCTGACCAGGTTCCCCCGATTTCGACCCGAATTAGGGAATTTTAGCTATTCCTGAGTTGTAAAGAGTTCCTTGCAGGGCAAGACTTCCCCCCTATAAATATAAAGGGGCGTGACCGATTGAGAGCTATCATCCAATCGAATTATCAATTTACACTTTATTTTCTCCAAACCCTAGCTTTTCCAACCGTCTTGCTCTCCTCCTTCGTCTCCACGGTGGTTGAGGAAGTTCTGAGTGGCCTGCCGACCTCAGGACAACCCTAGGCGCGTTTCTCCCGACGGGGTCCCTCCCAGAGCGACGAACTTAGGTTTTCGGCGACGTGCCTGTCCAAGGCGGTCTGACCGCGTCCCCTGGGCGGTCTAACCGGCCCGTGCCGGGTGCTACGACGAGTTGATTTCTGATGTCCGCGCGAACTAGCACACTCGTGTGTTCGACCAGAAAAAGTGTCTACTTTTGGCGACTCCGCTGAGGACAGATCTGGTTTTTATAACCGTTTTGTCGATCGTTGTATGGGAGCGCATTGTGAACTCGATCCCAAGAACCTCATCATGGTGAACATCGAAGAACTCAGCGAAGAGGACCAGAGGAAGTACACGGAGCTTCAGGAGTACATCAAGAAGCAGTTTCTCTCTGGCGCCAAGAAAGATCGTACAGGCTAGGTGACCCTAGCTCAAGATTTTGAGATGCCGGCGATCAAGCTAAACAACAAGGTTGAGGTAATACCCACCATAAGCCAAACTCCAACTAATCTATCTACGTAGTTATCTTCTATATCTGAAAAGTTTGATCGTGCGTTTAGTGATCAGAATAATCTTGTGGCTAGTGTT
This sequence comes from Cenchrus fungigraminus, assembly GCA_036936925.1. NCBI lineage: Eukaryota > Viridiplantae > Streptophyta > Magnoliopsida > Poales > Poaceae > Cenchrus > Cenchrus fungigraminus. Next base: position 35,071,905 of record CM072769.1, read on the forward strand.
ATTACTCGCCTTGAAAAAGTAGAGGGTAAACGTGTTAGTTCTGATATTACTGATGATTCAATCCCTCAACTTGATACACATGGGGTTTTGCACCAGACCATGTCGGCAGCACCTAATTCTTCAGGTGATGCATTTATGTACGGTATGCCGACAGGGTCTTATCCAGAGCAATCACTATCCACACAGTCGACCCCGGTCAGACCGCCCCCTGTAGGCGGTCTAACCGCCCTGTCTGGCCAGATGTTGTTGCAGCCAGAACAGGCGGTGCCTTTGTCAGTTATTCCTAATACTAAGATTCCTAGGTGTAGTAATGTCAGTATTGCACCTTATGCGTTCAGTACTATTGCTCACACATCACCACCTATACCTAATGTTGCTCCATCTTATGGTGTGCCTAATGATGTGTTTTCTGACATGCATCGTGTTCAAAATCCTAATCAACCCCATGTGAGTAGATTTAACATGTCAGCTCCAATGCAATCTCCATTAGCTGCTAGGAATGAATTTGCTCAATTTAAAGAGGAAGTAGCTAATATGATGAAAAATAAACTCGACATTGACTTTGGTAATTCTAAGCTTTATCAAAAACCCTATAGAGCCGAGTTTGATTATGTAAACTTTCCCCCTGGTTGGCGTATGCCTGATTTTGTTAAATTTAGTGGTGATGATAACCACACAACTTGGGAACACATTAGCCAATATATTGCTCAACTAGGTGAAGCTGGTACCTATAATTCTTTGAAAGTACGCTTGTTTTCTTTATCATTAACTGGTACCGCTTTTGCTTGGTTTTCTTCATTGGCGGCTAATTCTATTGATTCATGGGATCAATTAGAAAAAAAGTTTCATGATCACTTCTTTAGTGGGAGCTATCAATTAAAATTGACAGATTTAACATCGGTTAGACAAGGCAAAGATGAGTCAGTTTCTGATTATCTTAAGCGCTTTAAAGAAGTTAAAAACCATTGTTTTAATCTTGCACTTTCTGATTCTGAGCTTGCTGACCTTGCTGCTAAAGGTTTAAGATCTGCTCTTAGAGAAAGGTTAGAAGGTGTAGAATTTTATTCTCTCGCTACTGTTCTTGGAAGAGGTATGGCACAAGAATTAAAACTGAACAAAGAAAAAGAAAACCATAAACCTCGTCGGTCTAACATGCATTTGGTTGAATATGATTCTGATAGCTCGAACGACGAGGGTGAGGTTTATGTTGCTGACTTTGTATGGTCCTCTAAGGCTAAACCTAGTTCTTGTGCATCACTTAAGCCGGCTACTAAAGGTCGGCAAGAAGAATTGAAATTTACTTTTGATGTTTCTAAGTGTGATCGCATTTTCGATGAATTACTTAAGCTTGGAAATATTAAGATTTCTCATACCATGCCTCCACTTGATGAAATTAAACGACGTGCATATTGCAAATTTCATAACTCTTATTCTCATGCTACTAACGATTGTAATGTGTTTCGTCGTCAGATTCAATCGGCCATAAATGAAGGTCGTTTGATGCTTCATGAGATGCAAGTGGACAAGCAGCCTTTTCCTATCAATACCATGGATCTGCAGCAACCTAAAGTGTTGATTCGGCCGCATCAAGTCGAAGCAGCTAAAGGCAAGAATGTGGTAGTCGGGGAAGCTAAGCCCGACTTGAGGGGAAAAGAGTTGGTAAGAGAAGTTTCATGTGAAAAGACCCCTAATGGAAGAGAGACATTCAAGATCACCATCAAAGCTTCTGGACATGGGGGGCAAGGATCGTCCATGTCGTCTGGTCAATGAACAATTGAGCCTGGTTAGCCCAGGGTGGTTAGACCAGCGCCCCGTGGCGGTCAGACCGCCCCTCCCCATGGTCAGCCAAAAATGATTATTTCGAAGCGGGCAAAGATTGGAAACTGGAAGCTTAATGTTGCCAAGAATCAAGGGAGCATTTCAAAGTCAAAGGTCACATTTGATATGTTATTTGATAAGTACTCTAAACAAAAGGCCGTTACAAGTGATCGGCCATTAAAAAAAAGGATGAGATCACCTCCACATCAAGAGAGGCCGTCGTCGCCTCCAAGAGCAGTTACAAGATTCAAAGGTGATTCATCGCAGCAGGGGCAACACTTTACTCCACAATGGGCACCTCGTCCGGTTTATGATGACAATGGAGTAATGTGGGTGCCTTATCAGCAGTCCTTCCATCCTGGATGGGGAGGGCCAAGAAGACCAGCATTGAATTGGATTTCACGACCTATGCAAGATCGTTGGGCTCCACATTGGTCAGGGTAGCATCAGCAAGCCAACGCGGTCAGACCGCCTCCTACACGCGGTTAGACCGCCCAGCAGGCCAACGCGGTCAGACCGCCTCCCTCACGCGGTCAGACCACCCTGCCCAGAAAAGATGTTCAATCTCCCCCGCGACAAGTGTACAAGCCCAAGATCAGAGAGGAGGAGGTTCAGAAGATGGATATTGATCCAGAGAGGACTACTGGCCAAGCATTATACAAATTGGGACAATGGCTGTTCCTATTGAGAAAAGTGGCAAAAGACCGATTGTGCTAAACAATCAGGTTATGACACCTGTTCAGAAAGGATGTGCTGCTAATGATCATGAGGCCAGTGGGAGTGGTTCCAACTCCAATAACTTCTTGCCAAGGTGGTGTCCTCCCGGATTGACTCATACTCAAAGGAGGAAGCTTCAAAGACTAAGGTTCCGGGAGAAGAAGGAAAAGGAGATGGAAACAAAAAGAGATGAGATGTTCAACAATTACAGAGCCATGGTGCCACAAGGGAAAGAGTGGAGAGCTAAAGCTACAACTCAGGCCAAGGCGGTCAAATCGCCAGAAGAGGCGGTCAGACCACCCGTGGAGATTCAGCCGCCAGCACAGGCGGTCAGACCGGCCCCGGCGGTCAGACCGGCCCTGGAGGCGATCAGACCGGGTTCTGCAGAGACGCCGCCCGGTTTCACTTCTTCGGCTACCATGGTTTGCAAGGGTGGGCTGTCGTCGGTGCCTGCATCAGAAGACGACGAGCAACTCGTTGATTACAGTTCTTCTCCAGAACGCATGAACTTTGACATTAATGTGGTTCATTTATTTGTGGATGGCTCTGCACCTTCGGAGGAGGACTTCGCTCATCTTGATTTTGGGTCAAAGGATGCTGTATTCCAGAAGCCTAAAAACACTGATAATCATCTGAAGGCTTTGTATATGCGAGGTCACATCAATGGGAAGCCTATCTCTCGGATGCTGGTAGATGGAGGTGCGATTGTCAACCTGATGCCGTATTCTCTGTTCAAGAAGCTTGGAGGTTCAGATGATGAGTTGATCAAGACCAACATGACCGTCAGCGGTGTGGGAGGAGATGAGCTGATAGGTGCCAAAGGCGTTATCTCCATGGTGCTCACCATTGGAAGCAAGACACTGGCTACGGCTTTCTTCGTCACTGAGACACAAGGTAACTTTAGCTTAATCCTTGGTCGTGATTGGATTCATGCAAATAGATGTGTGCCTTCTACCTTGCATCAATATTTAATACAATGGGTAGGCGATGAGGTAGAGGTTGTGCATGGAGATAATTCTGCTTGTGTAGCTGTAGCTGATAGTCATTCTATAAATATACATGATGATGTAAAATGTCTATCAGGCTTAGATCTAACTGATTATGAGTTTGTAAGCTGTTCCAAGGATGGCTTCATTCCTGCTGTCATAAAGCCGATCGAAACTCAGCTAAACCACTTCATGTGAATCAATGAGTTCAACTAAAGAGTGGTTGCAGCAAAGGATTGATCACTATCGGGCGCATAAGAAAGATACGTGTGAAGCCATTGATGACTTGGATGATTTGGGAAAACTAGGACAAGGGTTTACGTCGGCTGATCCTCTTGAGGAGGTAGACATTGGTGATGGCACTATACCTAGGCCGACATTTGTAAACAAGAATCTTGATCCTGTATTTAAATCAGAATTAATAAAGTTGTTAAAGGAGTATGTCGATTGCTTCGCATGGAATTACACTGAAATGCCTGGTTTAAGTCGTGATTTATTTGAGCATAATTTACCTATTAAACTTAGTTTTAAGCCTTATAAGCAACCTCGTAGGAATTTTAATCCTGATTTATATGACCGAGTGAAAGAAGAAATCAATCGGTTGCTTGTTGCTAATTTTATAAGGCCTTGTCGATATGCTGATTGGATCTCTAATATTGTGCCTGTTGAGAAGAAAGGAACTAAAAAGCTTCGTGTTTGCATAAATTTTAGAGATCTTAATAAAGCTACTCCTAAAGATGAATATCCTATGCCTATAGCCGACTTTCTTGTTAATTCTGCATCTGGACATAAGATTCTTAGCTTTCTTGATGGTAATGCTGGGTATAATCAAATCTTTATGGCTGAAGAGGATATCTCCAAAACGGCTTTCATATGTCCAGGATTTGTAGGCTTATTTGAGTGGGTAGTCATGACTTTCGGTTTGAAAAATCCTGGTGCTACTTATCAAAGGGCTATGAATTTGATTTTTCATGACTTGCTTGGTATAATAGTAGAAGTCTATATCGATGATATTATTGTCAAATCGGCCAGTTTAAATTCTCATTTAGCTAATTTAAGACTAGCATTTGGAAAGATGTGTCGATATAACTTAAAGATGAATCCACTCAAATGTGCCTTTGGTGTGTCGGCTGGCAAGTTTTTGGGCTTTATTATGCATGAGAAAGGTGTGGAAATTGATCCCAAAAAGATTGAGTCGATTAAAAAAGTTCAAGCTCCTATTTGTAAGAAGGATTTGCAAAAGTTCTTGGGCAAGGTAAATTATTTGAGGCGATTCATTTGTAACTTGTCTGGGAAGGTGAATGCTTTTACTCCTTTACTTCGGTTGAAAGCTGGTTCAGAATTTACTTGGGGGGCAAAACAGCAAGAGGCTTTCGATGAGATCAAGAATTATCTGACTACGCCGCCTGTTCTTCAAGCACCCAAGAGTGGTATTCCTTTCAGACTATATGTGGCGGCTGAGGAAAGTGTTATTGGGGCTGTTTTGACTCAAGAGACCGATGGCAAGGAGTATGTTGTTGCTTATGAAAGCAGAAGATTATTAGACGCCGAAACGAGGTACACTTTCATTGAAAAGTTATGCTTATCTTTATATTATGCTTGTACCAAGTTAAGGCATTATTTATTATCAAGCACTTGCTATGTGGCTTGTCAAACTGACATAATTAAATATATGTTGCAAAAACCTATTCTAAGTGGTAGAGTCGGCAAATTGGCTTATGCTCTTGTTGAATATGATTTACATTGTGAACCAATCAAATCAATGAGAGGTCAAATTGTGGCCGACTTTATTGTAGAACATAGAATTGATGAGCAACCTAATTTAGATGTCGGTTATTTAAATTTTACTCCATGGAAGTTGCATTTTGATGGATCGGTTTGTAAAAGTGGTTGTGGTGTTGGAGTCATTATTATTTCACCTAATGGGGCTGTTTTCGAAGCTCTTAACCGATTGGATCAATATTGCACTAATAATCAAACCGAATATGAGGCTCTCTTGTTCGGTTTGCAAATTTTACATGACATGGGAGTAAAACATGTAGAAGCATATGGAGATTCCTTGTTAGTGGTACAGCAGGTGTCTAAGGTATGTCAGTGTTTAAATGGTGCTTTAAACGCTTATCTTGATAAATGCTTAGATATCATATCTTGTATGGATGAATTTGTGATTAATCATGTGCCACGGGAAGAGAATCCAAGGGCAAATGCTCTGGGTCAGCAAGCATCTGGTTATGATGTTCAGAAAAGAAATTTTCATGAACGAAAACCGATGTTTAGCAAAGCCGAGGGTTATGCCCTGGAGGAGGCGGTCAAACCGCATCCTCCACCCGGTCAGACCGCCCTACCCGGTCTGACCGCCCTGCCAGGCAGGTCTGACCGCTCTGCAGAGAGAAAAGTCACTTCGGCCATTGTTTCTTCCAAAACTGTTGAGGACGAAGTGGATGATTGGAGAAAGCCTTTGATTATATATTTGCAGGATCCTAAAGGTACAAGTGACCGAAAAGTCCAACGGTGGGCTCCGAAGTTTGTTTTAGATGATGGTGAGTTATATCGTCGGACTGCAGATGATTTGCTTTTAAAGTGTTTAGGTCCTGATCAAGCAAGGTTAGCTATGGCGGAAGTTCATGAAGGGATTTGTGGTACTCATCAATCGGCTCCTAAGATGAAGTGGCTCCTCAGAAGAGCTTGTTTTTATTGGCCTACTATGATAGCTGATTGTTTTCGGTATTTCAAAGGATGCAAAGAGTGTCAAGAGCATGGGGATATTCAGTTGGTGCCTGCTGCGTTGATGTATCCAATTATTAAGCCTTGGCCTTTCAGAGGATGGGGTTTGGATTTCATTGGCAAGATTCATCCACCTTCATTAAAAGGGCATTGTTTTGTGATCGTGGCTACTGATTATTTTACCAAGTGGACTGAAGCTATACCTCTCAAGAATATGACACATCGAGAGGTAATTGAGTTTATTACGGAGCATATTATTCATAGATTTGGCATTCCGCAAACTTTAACTACGGATCAAGGTACTTTGTTCATTACTAAAGGGGTGCGTGATTTTGTCAGTTCTTATGGTATTAAGTTGCTCAATTCATCCCCATATTATGCTCAAGCTAATGGTCAAGCCGAGTCTAGCAACAAAACTTTGGTTAAGCTCATTAAGTAGAAGATAGAGGATAATCCTAGGAGATGGCATGAGGTATTATCTGAAGCTTTATGGGCTCATCGTATTTCTAGACACGGTGCTACTAAGGTTACTCCATATGAGCTTGTGTATGGTCAAGTGGCCGTTTTACCTGTTGAGGTAAATCTAGGCGCATATAGACTTGCAAAGCAAAATGATCTTGATTTTGATACATATTATGCTTTGATGATGGACAATGTTGATGAAGTGACCGACAAGCGGTTGGAGGCTTTAGAAGCGATTGAGAAAGATAAGAGGCGAGTTGCTAAAGCATACAACAAGAAGGTAAAAGCCAAGTCTTTTCAGATAGGTGATTTGATTTGGAAGACTATTCTACCTATAGGATCCAAGAGTAACAAGTTCGGCAAATGGTCTCCAAGTTGGGAAGGACCATATAGGATTGTGAGAGTTTGCTCTGGAAATTCTTATATGGTGGAAACATTGCAAGGACAGCAGCTACCACGGGCTCTTAATGGAAGATACTTGAAGAAATTCTACCCAAGTGTATGGCAAGACGCTTGAAAGTGATATGGCCGATTTCTAAGTAAGAATCGCCCTAAGTTCAAAAAATGGTCGATGAAGTGTCACAACGTCCTTAGATTTATTTTTTAGCACGCAAGCTTTACTAAAAAACAGGGGGGCATATGTTGACACTAAAAATTGGCAAAAGCCAGATCAGGCTGGCCCAGGCGGTCAGACCGGGTCACCCAGGCGGTCTGACCGCGTGCCCTGTAGCCAATCCGGCACAGAGGCCGGCAGGCGGTCTGACCGCCTGCCCTAGGCGGTCTGACCAGGTTCCCCCGAGTCCGACCCGAATTAGGGAATTTTAGCTATTCCCGAGTTGTAAAGAGTTCCTTGCAGGGCAAGACCTCCCCCCTATAAATATAAAGGGGCGTGGCCGATTGAGAGCTATCATCCAATCAAATTATCAATTTACACTTTATTTTCTCCAAACCCTAGCTTTTCCAACCCCCTTGCTCTCCTCCTTCGTCTCCACGGCGGTTGAGGAAGTTCTGAGTGGCCTGCCGACCTCAGGACAACCCTAGGCGCGTTTCTCCCGACGAGGTCCCTCCCGGAGCGACGAACTTACGTTTTCAGCGACGTGCCTGTCCAAGGCGGTCTGACCGCGTCCCCTGGGCGGTCTGACCGGCTCGTGCCGGGTGCTACGACGAGTTGATTTCCGACGTCCGCGCGAACTAGCGCACTCGTGTGTTCGACCAGAAAAAGCGTCAACACTCCCCACCTTGGCCGAACCCCACCAGAGCCCTAGCCCCGGTTTTTTATGCGCCCCAGGTCCCGTCCGCCCCTGTAGCTTGTTCCAGGGAAACCGAGGTTGAAGAAGATAAGGCCGTTTTGTGTTTAGGCCCCGGGTTTTTCTATAATGTTTAGATCCAATTTTGTGTCTATGCAAATCTATAGAAAACCCCCTAGAAAAATCCCACTTTTCACACATAAGGCCTACCTAAACTTTTTGTAGATCTAACCCTGTCTTTTATTCTTTTCATGAGCACTATTCATTGTGTCTCGGGAATCTTCACTGTTAGCCCCTGAAATCTACAGTTTTCACAACTAGGACCTTTCCATCTTGTTTTCTCCATAGAATCTATGTTTTAGCTCCGTTTTTATCCGTTCAAGTTGCGTTAGGTTCATAATGAGATAATGTACGCGTTAGTAGTGAGTTTTCTTTACACATGTTTTCTGAAAATTAATTTAATATTAATTTTGATTAATGCTTAGTTAAACATGTCTTTTCTAAATAAAAGCTATATAGTGTTATACGCCGTTTTTCATATCAAGGTTAATTTGATTAATGTTCACTTCACATGCTTTTTATTAATAAAAGATGATTAGTGTGCCACATCTCAGTTTTTCTTAAACTAATATTAATTTGTTTTATAGTTAATTAACTTTTCTAATTAAAAGTTGATTAGGCTTTTAACACCGGCTTTCATAAATATATGTTAATTTTATTAATACCAATATAATGTTGTTTTCAGTAATAATAATATGATCCACTTGAATAATAAAGTGTACGTTTAGATGTTTTCACATAGTTTAGCCTTTCCAAAGTTAAATGCTTAAAAGGTATAATTTATACTTCAATCTTTCTAAATTGAAATATGGTTAAGCTATAACTCGGTTTTTATAATTATTGTTACAATGACTAATGTCAACGTGCATGTGTTTTCTAAATAAAGTTTGTCTAGCTCAACACGACATGTGTTTTAATTCGAGTAGTTGTTTTAACCTTTCTAAAGTAAATGTTTAATTGGTATAATTTATATTTGCACATTTTATAAATAAAACTTGACTAGGTTCTATACCTCGATTCTTGCAAATAAAGTTTAATTTGCATTAATTACAATTTAGGGTATTTTCTTTATGAAATATCCTATACACATGTTTTGCTAATTAAAATGAACCTAAGCTTATAGTCTTTCATGTTCATATATGCAAATCGATCGATAGTCGTTCTTTGTCAGCCCTATCTCAGTGTGTCTTTGTTGTAGAGCTAGTCTTCTTTCAAGCTCTAGATCTTTCCGATCCTAGTTCAAGCTCAAACCGTATGTCTTTCATACATCTAACCGAGCCTATCTTTTCAAGCTCTAGTTGTGTGCTTTGGTAATCCGAATAGGTTATCTTAGGGCGTCTGTTCTGCTTAATAGCATTATCTGTGTGAGTAGTTTGTGCTACTCATCTCTTTATCAAGTAATCTTATCATGCTTGTTCCTTGTTTCTCCTATAATCCTTTTATAGCAAGTCATAAAATCTTATGGCTCCGTAGTCTTTCGTTTCATAGCTCTCATGTTCCAGTTGTTCCTTTTGAGTTAGCTATGTTCCTGTGAATCTATCTTGTGCAGTTATCTTTCTTAGAACCAATCTTAATATTATCTCTACCATCTAGTTGATCCCCCTATAGCCTAGTTCTCCTGATAGACCCTTGCTTAAGGTTTTTTATGTGCTTGATAGTTCATTTCTACCGTTCTCGTTCGTTTCACCTTAACTTGTACGTTAGCATGTGTATCACCTGTTATTTGTTTTAACACTAAAGTTGCATGTTAATCTTGACTAATTCTTATTCCATTGCTTTTGTAAATAAAAGTGATTAGGTTCTATTCCGGTTTTCTTTAATCATGATGTAAATGGGTAAATTCTTATTTATAACTAGTTTTTGTTAAATAAAAGATGTTAGATACAACGGTTTTCATATTAAAGTTAATATGCTTAATGTTATTATAAATGTCTTTTAATGTTAATATGCTTAGTTGAACACGTCATACAAAGTTATTCGATTAGATGTTTATACATGCTTCGTGTTTCTAAAGTAACTGTTAATTTGGCATAACTTGTACTTAAATATCTGCAAATAAAATATGATTAGGCTTATCGTGTTTTCTTTAATTAAATATAACTTGCTTAGTTAATTCTAACATAGAGTATTTCTCCGAAATATTCTATCCACATGATTTATCATCAAAATAAATCCAGCATCTAGTCTCTTGTTGTTAGATAATAATCCCTCGATAGCTTTTGTCTTTTCGACCTTAGTTACGTTCTCAACGTTTCGTGACCATACACTCGAACCCATCTTTTAGCACGCTCCTTTAATGTTTTTCTTTTGATTAGTCAATTGTTCTTAGTTGTACTTGTTTCTTTCCTTTGTATGTTTGTGCTCGATGTTTGCTTCGAGTAGAAGATCGTTGTTCGTTTGCTTTGAGGATAAAGAAGTTCAAGAGAGCAAGAACTGAAGAGCAGTAAGAGTAGCTTATCTTTAGAGAAAGGCAAGTGTCCCTAACCAGCCTTCTACCTATGCTTTATTTACAAGATTACCATGTTATAATTGGAACACGGAGAACCACCCAGGAACTAGGTGCAACCACAAGACATATGGCTCTGTCTTGGCTAATTAATTAGAAACTTTATTGTGTGGTATGCTTTACCTGATAAGGGTTAGGGGGTGCCGGTAGTTGGTGTATAGCTCGGCCCTCAGGCTGATCTGCTCTGTGGTAGCTTCGCAGCCTTGAGAGAGGGTTATGCATTACGCTGTCATGAAACCTAGCGAGTAGCCCACATTAGGGAATCTTTGTAAAGGCCTCGTAGTGAAACCCATGCCACTCACCTCGGAAGTGTTTAAGGGCTTTGCAAACCCGGGCATACATGGGGGACACGACTTGTGGGTAAAGTGTACAACCTCTGCAGAGTGTAAATCTAATCGATTAGCCGTGCTCTCGGTCATGGAGCGGCCTGGACCCTCACATGATTAATAAACCTAAAGAGTAATATAATTTGTTTCTGGTTATTTCTTGTGGCCTTGCTGAGTACCAACCATAAGTGTACTCAACCTTGCTAAACTGCTACTCAGAAGGAGATGTGTGAAGCTGTTGAAGATGGTGTTGTTGCTAGGCGTACGCAGCCCCCAGTCGTCTGCCTGTGAAGTTTGGTGCCTTCGTTTCCAGGATAAAGCGTAAATCTCTGATAATCTTTGTTTTTCTTACGTGATATTGTTTCTGTTATTAACTTATGTCAACTATATGCATGAAACTTGATCCTGGCATGCATATAGAACTGCATCTGGTTTTCTTTGGAAAAACAGGTGTGACACATCTAGGTCATCACCATCTAGCGGGGTGATAACCATCGATACGAAGCGTGGCGTGTACTCCTCCGAGTGGTATTCAACCGACCGGGGCGGGGAAGCCACGCCTAGGGTTTTCTTTGCCATCGCCGAGGCGGAGGCGGTGGTGCTCTTCAACCCATGGGGGAAGTGCTCGGCCTGCGGGGCATCTAGAGTCGCCTCGCAGATCGCAATGGTGTCGGCCATGTTGGCGATGATCCGATCCATAGATTGGACCAGATCGCCTTTGGGAGGATCTGCTGATCCTGCAACTTCAAGGTCTTTCACCGAGAGGATGGGCCTCCTGGCTGGTGACGGCATGCCGAAAAGGACTCGGCAGGACCGGGGCTTCTCCAGATTGGATCTGGGAGCCGGTGAGTTGCCTGCGGGCGGCGTGGAATCTGCTCCGGAGTGCTTTTCCGCGGTGATCGCGGTGTCGGAGATGATGCAAGGGATCTCCCTGATGACGATGTGACCCTGAGGCGGGGTCACGTAGTCGGCCGCCTGCTCGTCGGCGGCGGAGTCGGGACTGAAGCTCCCGAAGGGAATTCCCGCTCCCAACGCGGCGAGGGCGAGGCAGCTAGCAGGGATCTTAACTGCGGCCATCAAGCTTGCCAATTATCTTCGGCGAGGACCCTACCTAGCGCGCCAACTGTTGGTACAATGGTGCCGGCAGTCCACCACGGGGTAGGCTATGGTGGTAGATTGTATGGAGTGGATCGCCGAGACTGAAACTACATGGTGAACGAAGGACACAGGGATTTATCCAGGTTCGGGCCGCGAGATGCGTAATACCCTATGTCCTGCGTTGGTGGTTGTATTGATGGTTCTGCGAATGGGAATCCGATTGGACCTGTTTCTGAGGGGGGTCCCTGCTGCTCTTATATAGGTATGGGGGGCAGGGTTACAGATCTCGTGGGATCTATCCTAGTCGGTTATACAAGATCTCCCTTTGATCACAAGTAATATCTTTCCTAACCAACTAGTCTTTATCTATGGGAGTATATCTCTTCAGGCGCCAGCTTGCTGCCGATCCGTGCGCCCGCACCAGGTGCCGCCCTCGTGGGCCTACGTCGTGCCCGCAAATGCGCCATGGGACCCCTCCGTGTGGCACCCCGGGGGTGTATCCCCCACAGCGACCAAATTTCTTCTCTGTGCACCCAATTTATCATCACCGAATATATATTGGCTACATGAACAAGGTCACATAGTTCATGAGTGAAATGCAGACAGAAACTGCTACCACTATTAAATCTTCCATTTGAAAAATCCTCTTACCAGTTACCACCGTACATGTTGCTGTACTATAATACTATCAACTTCTGCTCAGTTTCCACAATAGCTTCTGCACATTTCCTCGTTCTTTCCACCTATTTGCTCACTTGCGACAATGAAGACCCCTGACGAGTGAATTTACATTTCTCTTAAGAATGTGGGGCATCAGGAAAACACTTTCAATGGATCTGATGGCTTCGTGATCAGTTTGGCACTGTTGATGTCTTCAAAGTCAACAAACATGTGGAGGAGCTCCTTGCTACCCCTCTGCGCAGGGCAGTCAGACCGCTATGGTAGGCCGGTCAGAACGGTCCCGCCGGGAGATCAGGCGAGAAGACCAACGAACGCTCGCCCGGGAGGGACCCCGTCGGGGTAAGCGCACCTTGGGTTGTCCTAGGCTCGGCAGGCTAGTTAGGACGTCCTCAAACGCCATGGAGACGAGAGAAGAACATCATGATAGGTTGGAAAAGTAAAGGAACAAGGAAGAAAGATAAAAATGATAAAAGATAAATATGATAGATTCGATTGTGGATGCTTTCAATTGGCCATGGCCCTTTATATTTATAGGAAGGAGAGGTCTTGCCCCATTAGGAGTCGAAACCCTTACAAAATCATGTAAAAATCAAACTCTTAACACGTATTTGGCAGGGCAGGGCGGTCTAACCGCCCTAGGGACGCGGTCTAACCGCGTGCCCGACGTGCAGATCTTCTGGAGGCCTTATCTCTCTCATCCGGACTCTGATTTGGACGTTCCACATATGAATCTTGATCTACTTGACGAGACCTATCCAATGGTGAAGTCCAAATTACCTTTTGAAGACTTTGGCAAGGGCAGTCTAACCGGGTTGGTGGGGCAGTCTAACCTCCCTGCCCAGACCTGCCAATTTTGGGTGTCAACATATGCTCCCTGTTTTCTAGCAAAGTATACGTGCTAGAAAACATTCTGAATGTACAAAATAATCTAAAGACGATGATAAATAACACATCGCCTATGTGATGGTCTCTAGATCCCTTATGATGCCATTGTAGCCGAAACAAAATCCTAATAAATACAACATGTATGAAACTACTATTTCGGCCTCTAAACATCATATCTAATAACTGAAGTCCTGATGTGGCCATGGTGGCCAACCATAGCTCCTTGGTGCATCACAAGCATAATATTGATAATTAAAAAAATAAGACCAAGGATTATACCAAAGCCATGGATTGAAATTGTTTATACCTGAATAAGCATTCCATGGCACATGCATCGATGGGACGAATGATGAAGACCAATGATGACCGTCGACGCTTCTTTACTCTTGGTGATGAAGAATTACTATTTTGATCATCTCCTAACCGATTTCTTTTCTTTTGCTCGGCTATCTTCTGATACTTATGCAACAACTCATCAAAGCTTGGCTTGTTCCTCATCACCTTGCTATTTGGGGAGATACTCTCGACTCTACCAGAATTTCTGGCGAGACCGGTCAGACCGGTTGCTTCACCGGGTGGACCGGTGCCTTGAGGACCGACCACTTTGAGATCATGTTGCCCCCTAACCGAACATGATTGTTGTTCAGCTATATTATTTGGGACATATTTATCATTGAGGACAATTTGATCAATAGACCTAGCCGATGATTTTTCAATAATCGGCTTTTCTATGTCTAGTGTCAAATCTGAATTTTTATTTAATCTACCGTCTTTTTTGACACGATAGACTTGTTTGATCACCTTTCGCTTATTTTTCTGTGTTGACCGATTCTTTTGATCAAAACGGTCATTATGCATAGGTGATGACTCATTAATTACTGACTTTCTATGATTAATACAATTAGGACATAAGTAACTATGAGAAGATGGCATATACGAATTATAATACCAAGGAGAATAAGAATAATGCATATTAAAGTAAGGTTCCCATGGCGTAGGCATTGATGATCCATATGGAGGAAACGGCATTGATTTGTGAGAGTTACTCCATTGCTGATTCTCGTTATGGAACTTCTCTCTAGGAGAAGATTTTGGGCATTTAAAATTTTTAGACCGACTAGCACCATTAACATTATTTTGTCTTTGAGACTTAGCCGAAAGTTTTTCATTGAGTTTCGGCTTTTCTCTTTGATGCTTACGGCCTTTAGATTCAATTGTTTTCCAAACACCAATCTCAGGCTTTTTGGGTTTAACCATCTTTAATTTGGATTTATTTTGCAAAACTTTAGAAGAGACGGTTAGACCGGCTTGAGAAGCGGTCAGACCGGTTATGACACAACCGGCACCTTTGCCTTTGTTTTGTTGCCCCCCGAGCGTACTAGGGGATTTCGGGTCAACAATTTCGGCTAGAGACGGCTGACTTGTTTTTTGACCAACAACATCACATGTTGGCAAAATTATGCAAGGATCAACAATATCATTGGTCGGCTTTTCCATAACCGACTCTCGATTAAACGGAATCAGATCTAAATTATTCTTCTTATTAAGTAATTCATCCACAAATGCAAGTAAACCGCTTATTAGATTAGCAAAGGACTTATGATGCCTCGGTAGATCATACATCCTCAACTCGTCGATGACAGCTATATTCATCATGATGACGCCTCATTCTGCAACCTGATAACAGTGAGGAAGTATTTCTTCGTGGATGCCCTTGTGTAGATCTTCAGGTAATCCTTCAAGTGCCATCAAATTGCTGGAGCTTGATAGATCGACCATGATAGCCAGATTTCTCTTTCCCTAGCGGAGTCGCCAATTTGTTGATGCCTTCAGAGCCAACAAGCACGCCCCTCTGCACAGGGCGGTCAGACCACTATGGTAGGCCGGTCAGACCGGTCCCGCCGGGAGATCCGGCGAGAAGACCAATGAACGCTCGCCCGGGAGGGACCCCGTTGGGGCAAGCGCACCTTAAGTTGTCCTAGGCTCGGCAGGCCAGCTAGGACGTCCTCAAACGCCATGGAGACGAGAGAAGAACAGCATGATAGGTTGGAAAAGTAAGGGAACGAGGAAGAAAGATAAAAACGATAAAAGATAAATATGATAGATTCGATTGTGGATGCTTTCAATTGGCCATGGCCCTTTATATTTATTTGGAGGGGAGGTCTTGCCCCATTAGGAGTCGAAACCCTTACAAAACCATGTCAAAATACAACTCCTAACACGTATTTGGCAGGGCAGGGCGGTCTAACCGCCCTAGGGACGCGGTCTAACCGCGTGCCCGACGTGCAGATCTTCCGGAGGCCTTATCTCTCTCATCCGGACTCTGATTTGGACGTTCCACATATGAATCTTGATCTACTCGACGAGACCTATCCAATGATGAAGTCCAAATTGCCTTTTGATAACTTTGGCAAGGGCGGTCTAACCGGGTTGGTGGGGCAGTCTAACCTCCCTGCCTAGACCTGCCAATTTTGGGTGTCAACAGGAACCACAATGGGTGATTGGCCTTGAGGAAAACTTTGCCAACATAGAATTGTTGTGCTTCAGCCTTCACCATGTCTGCAACGCATACACGATGCTTGCAGACCTTTGTCAGTGATTTGGTTGCTGAAAGTATGGGTTTCCTAGTTTTTTTAGAAACTCAATGATGATTTGTTGTTATGAAATAGTATGTAGTCAATAAACGTGGCACGAAACATGAAGCACAGTCTACAACTATAACCACATTGAGTACAATTTCTTAATGAAATCCTTTGGAATTTTGTATTGGTTATTAGTGTTCTGTGAAGTCACGAGGACCCAACTGAAGGGAACATGCTCTTATTTAGAAATGCTATTTCTAGAATTTTATTTGGTAAGAACAGCTAAGAGTACCATCAGATTAATTAATATTTACAAATTAGAGGTTTGTTACTAGTGGCCTGCATGTACCAAAGCCTGAAAAAGAATTCGAAATCAGAGCTAAGTTGGCTCCTTTCTGATCGTTATTTACAAAAAAGAACTGAAGACATTTACACATAATTAAAAAGATATCATAGTTATTTCTCACTGTTTTTTACTTAGTGCCATCAAATTGGTACTTCTTGATAGTTCTCATTAGGTACCTTTTTTGTTTCCACCATTCAATTTCTCAGGATGAATGTCTCATTTTTTCGAGCGCTCTAAAACTTCTCATACAAATTAAGAGGGTGAAATCAAAAGTTTGGGATGCAGAGTCGACCAGCAATAAAAAACTAAATTAACCGCACTGGCTCAACAATTAGTGACCAGATTCTGAGCCATACGGTCAATAACAGCTGTATTTTTGCTAATCACTTCCACATGCGTCGGTACTGTCCAGAGTACGCTAAGTGGTGTCTGCGTTATGCCAATACATGCTTTATATCGCGAAACTGATATGTTTATTAGGTGAAAAATTCCAGTTGCTAAAGAGTTATACTGGGCATCAAACCTTCCATTACATTGAGTTAACAAAAGATAAACATGTCAAACCTAAGGTCCTCTTTGGGAGCGCTCCAAAAACAGCTCCGGATGCTTTTTTTTGCCGAATCTGTACCAAAGAGACGCAGACGCGGAGCTGTTTTTCTGGCATGAATAGAGTGGCGGAGCTGTTTTTTGATGGGAAGAGACGGAGCTGCCGGAGCTAAAAAAATCAGCTCCGTCCGCTTCGCTCCGCCTCCGGAGCGCGGCCAAACAGGGCGTAAATGTCTTTCTTTCTCCAGTGCTTCCAAATGGTGAATTATTGGCCCCAGATGATACAGCAACACATATGTGTATATCGAATATTGAGAGTGAGAAGCGTTAGGGAAACACGGTGGACAAGGTCAGGCATTGGGCGTGATTGAAATACTCCCTGATGCAAATAATCCTTTAGTATCTGGCACACAGAAGCGTGTTTTGTCCGTGAAACATGAAAAATGGTATAGTGCGAATGGTGAATTGGCCTCCGACAATATAGTAATCTATAACAACTATATAGTTGAGACCCACTACAAGTCATGAATAAATTTCTCTCAATATGCAAGCATTCTACGTCACCATCAATTATACGTCATGTCACCATCCACTATACGCTATGTCACCATCCACGAGATTATATATTTATGTTTTCAATCGATTTTCTGTGGTTAATATCATGTGCCTTTGTGAGTAGCATGCTACAAAATTCCCGTAGTAGAAAAAATATAGGATAAATAATTTAGAATGGTTCTCTCTCAACAATTAGCATGCTTATATGTATAATGTTGTTTACAAAAGAATGTTGTCATGAAATCATTTCGGTATTCCTACTTCCACATCACACCTTAAGAAATTTCCGCAGCATCGCGCGGGGTATCACCTAGTATAACTGTATAGTGTGAATCCTTAGGTTGAAGGGCAAGAAGCCGGAAAGCATGTTGGGCTACTAGGTCAGGAGTTGGGCGTGAATGAAATACCCCCTAATGTAACCCTTTGGTCTCTATCGTGTTTTGTTAGTGAGTCATAAAAAGACATTCTCTTACTCCTTGAATAATGTGAAATCATTAGCTAAAGTTGGAGTTCAATTCATCAACTTTTTACACACGGAAAACTCCATGGAAAATTGTATTTGTTGTGATGAACCTATTATTTGTATTGTTGACACTCAAAATTTGCACGTAGCCGACCACGGTGGACAGACTGGTCAGACCGGTGCTCGTAGTCGGTCTGACCGATCCTGGCCGCCATAGCTAGTCTGGCAAGTCACACTGGTTAGACTGGTGTCCCTAACCGGTCTGATCAGTGCCCCCCGTGTCTGAGATAAAACAAGGAGTCCTGATAGGTTTATAATTGTAAAAGGAATTTCTTGCGGGGCAAGTCCTCCCCACCCTAATAAATATGAATGGTCGCAGTCGATTGAGGTTTATCACTGAGGACCAGGAGCGTTCGAAAACCAGTGGAGGGTCGCTCCTTAGTGATGAGTGATTGACAACGTTGTGTGGACTGATGCTTGACTTAGTATTGCAGGTGCAAGTTGCGGCTTGAATCGTGTTGGTGTATGTGAAGAACAAACGCGAAAGTCTATGCCGTGGTGGCCTCCGGGTGATGGAGAGACAAGTAGGCTTGGTTCGATGGATCCGGTGACCGATGGGGTCAAGTGCGAGCGGCATGGTGCAAGAAGAGCAAGTTGAAGTCATGGACATGGAGCCGGTGCAAGGTGCCGGTTAGAGATCGAAACTTGCACGCGGGGTTTGGTGGTTTGGCCACAAAACCACCAGAGGACAATTTCTCAGTTTGGGCCTCAAAACCGAGCCCGAAGGCCCAACGCGACGGGGACGGGGATACGGGAGCGTCAGGAAGCTTCGAGGCAGGGGGCACGTGGCGTGATCACGGGGCTTGTGTCGACGCTAAGCAAGTCCGTGGTGGAAGCGTCTCCGCTCGATGGGAATATCCGAAGACTTGACCCAAATGCCCCTGAGGGGTGTGCATCTTCTTTTTAAGTTGTAGGTGTAGCGTGGTCATTTGCCTCCTCCGGTGGACTTCATATATATAGCGGAGAGGTGGATGGCATCTCTCTCTCGGCTCTAGCTCTCCCCCCCCCAGATGATTTTCTTCCATTTTCTTCAATCCATAGGCTAGACAAACTTGTATAGAATTTGACCTCTGGATGTATGGAAGAATTCATGGTTGCGATGCTATCTCCTTCTTAGCTCTTTGGGATTTTTGTGTCATTTTTGGAGCTATTTTTAGTGGTTTTTGTTCATCCCTTGTTCCGTGGATTTGAGGGTGTTTCTCTGCTGATTTCTTTGAGGGGATCATGGGTGGATGTCTTGCATCTTTGTGGATGATCTTGACCCCTCAAACGCCGGTTTTAGCCTTCAATTCGTGAGTTTTCGGTGGAGCTCTTGGTGTAGGCTTGTGCTTTTGAGATTTGCGATTCCTGTTGTTTGGATGCATTTTGGGCTCCAAGATTTTAGGCATAGCTTCTCCTAGATACGCTTCTCATCTACCTAAAATTTGGGGTCAATCCATCCAACGGTTTGGGAGATCCGTCGATCGAAAGTGGGAGTTGAACAGTCCGTCCGTTATCCAGTTCGTCGAGTTTGTCTCGTGTTCTTGCGAGCTCGTGGTCTGATCCGTTGGTTTTTGGTCGATCTTTCAGAAGGTGTTTGGAGGACAGTCCATTCGAGGGTCTCTGGCAGTCCGTCCTGGTCGGACAGTCTGTGATAGGGGTTCGGACAGTCCGTGAGGAAGATGTGTGTCTCCAAAGGTTCTGTTAGCAAATATGGACAATCCATCTGGTTCCTACGGACGGTCCATGTAGGCTGGCGGGACAGTCCATCCTGCTATGATGGACGGTCTATCCTAGACCTTGCAGAACTGCCTAAGTTCTTTGATTCTTATCTTGTGCTTCCGTTTCTTGATTCGAGGCTTGTCTTTAGGGCTTATGGGCTTGTTGTGTGCCTAGCTTTTTGTTTCTCTAGTGTGTGCGAGTACTCGGGGTGGCAATCAGGGCATAGGCTGAGTTCATCCTTTGGGAAGAATTTTTTCAGCTCCCATTCACTCCCCCCCCTCTCTGGTCACCTAATCGATCCTTCAATTGGTATCAGAGCCAGTTACGGATCTTCTTGATTCTAACCAGTCTAAGATCCAAAGATGGCTGACTATGGGAAGGGTTCGGGTCCTCCGCACTTTGATGGCAAGAATTAACAAATGTGGCAAAGGTGCATGAGCACGTTTCTTCGTGGCAAGGGTCACTTGCTTTGGGACGTGATCGAGAATGTCAACTATATTCGTGCCACTAACTTCCTTGCCCAGGATCTTGAGACATGTTCGAGGCCAACAACAAGGTCGTTGATTACTTGTTTTGTACTCTTTGTGCATTGGAGTTTGATCGAGTATACGGAGAGGATTTGGCGTGTAAGATTTGGGAGATGCTTAAGATTGCTCATGTTGGAAACAATCAGGTGCAAGCTCGCTTGTTTGCCACTAACTGGAGAGAGTACTATAATTTCTCTCATCACCCCGGTGAGTCGATTGATGTGATGTTTCAGCGTTTCACCTGTATTGTGAACAACATGAGAGCCAATGTGATCGTGCTTCCATGCACAGACCATGACAGGGCTATCAAGCTCTTGCATTCTCTTGATTGATCTGTGTGGAGCACCAAGGTCGAGTCTATTCTGGAGTCGGGCGTGTATGCGACTTTGACTGTGGATGAGCTGTTCTTGAAGCTTAAGTCGTCACAGGTGGATCAGGGCCTGAGAGCCAAGGATGAGAGCCCGACTTATTCCCATAGTAGCACCCTAGTCTCCGGACCTGGACCAAGGACTAATGCTAACCCATCCTCCAGGATGTACTCTTTATCTTCTCTTGTGTCCTTGCCAGATGAGGAGTTTTATGAGCATGGAGAGGACGAGCTGGCGTTGCTGAACAGGAGGTTTGAGAGGTTGCACGAGAACCGTGTGAACACGAGGAGGGTCACACGGACGTGCTACAGATGCGGCAAGAAGGGACACTTCATCACCGAGTTCCCACAGTAGATCGAGCCTAAGAATGAGAACAAGCACTGCCTGAGGATTGAGAACAATCACCACTTGATGTGTGAACATAAGCACAAGTACAAGGACAAGTAGGGATCGAAGAAGGGTGGTGACAAGAAGAAGGCACAGGCTCGAGTGGAGATCGTGGAGCTAAGTGACTCGGACTCCGAGGACACATCTTCAAGCTCGAGTAGTGAGGAAGAAGACGGTGGCAAGAGTGAGAAGAAGAAGAAGAAGGCTTACCTCAAGAACTTTAACAGCCTGAGTTGCTATGCAAGAGAGTTCTGTGGGATGGCACACAGCTCTGGCAGCAAGAAGAGTGGAAAGGACGAGTCCGACATCGACTCTGACTCTGAGGAAGAGGTAACTCCTGATCTTGCCTTCCTGCTTAAGGAGAATACCAAGTTGAATGTTTTGCTAGATAACCGTGATGATATGCTTAGAGAGGCTAAGAAGAAGAGGAGAGAGCTTAGGAGTTTGCTAGAAGAGGCTAGAGAAAAAGTAGCTGAACTAGAGTCCAAGTATCTTGAGGTTAAGGTAGAGAACGATTCCCTTAAGTCTACTTCTGTTGTCACAGATGAAATTGATTGTAGTGATTGCAATGCTTTCTTGGATGATTTGACTACTCTTAAGGAGAAGCATGCCTCAAAGCTTGAGGAACTAGACGTGCTTAGGGTTGAGCTTGATGAGATGAAATCTAGATCTACTTTGCTTGGAGCTTGCACTTCATGTCCTATATTGCATGCAAAACTAGATGATTCTTATGCTAGGATTGTTTCGCTTGAGGCTGCTTTGAAAGCTCCTATTCCTATACTTCTTGTTCTACCTGTGAATTGCATGCTGAGAAAAATCTAGAGCTTGCGCACTATGTTGATCGGTTGCAGGATGAGAATGATAAGTTGCGCAAGTTGTTGGGTTGGTTGAGTTCACAGGAACCACAATGAGTATGTTGGTGGCTGACTTTAAGAGTGCAGATGGTCGTGGTCTGGGTTTTGAGAAGATTGGTGAGAGCCGTGCTAAGAAAGACAGAGAGAGAGAGAGAGAGATACCGCTCAACCACATCCCAAACAACCCACAGCTGAGTGAGCGAGATGAGAAAGAGAAGAAGCCACAGCTGAGAGGAAACCCAAAACCAAGACCGATTATATTCCATTGTGGCTATTGTGGGAAGGATGGTCATAAGGAGGAGTTTTGTTTCAGAAGGAGAAGGGATGAGAGGTTTGCTAGGGAGATGGCAAACAAGGACAAGTACCACCCTTCTCGTGGTGTGCCTGAGCCTCGTGTTGTGCCTCTACCACGGGGTGAGGGGTTTGTGCGTACATTTCCTACTCGGGGTGGTCGTGTTGCTCCTCAGAGAGATGGTGATAGGTGTGTTGGGTTCGGGCGTGGTGAGTTTGCTGGACATGCTCCTACTCGTGATCGATATGAGTTTGGGAGACATGATCGCATTTTTGGGTCTTAGAGGGACTACGGGCCACGCTTCCCTCTCGTGGTGCGCATTCCCCTCCGATGAGATGTGATAGGTTATTTGGTGAGAGGCGTGAGAGAGCTCCGCCTAGGTCACTTGATAGGATGGATGTTGCTAACCCTACTTTTGAGCGTATGGCACAACACTGGTTTGACTCTTTTTGTGCTAACCCCAGTGTGGAGTCGTTTGCTCGCTCTCGTTCTCACTTTTGATTTTGTAGGCGAGAGGATTGGAGAACATTTGGCGGATCGACTTCGGTTGTTTGTCACATGATCGGAGTTCGAGGATGGTTCTCTAGCCTCATCCCAGTGGTGTCTTTGGAGCATATCACTTTTGGGGGTAATGGATTGACCAAAGGAGTGTTTCATGTAAGTGGAAAGATCTTTGTTGGAGCTAGTTGCTCTTTGTTGACAGTTCAAAACCGTGTTGAAGTTCACCGCAAGCGTACGGGTGACTTGGTGCCTTTTTCACCAAGGAGGGTCCCCAAGGTTTGTCAATCCAAGGATCGGAAGCAAACCGCTAAGGTTCTCTACCTTATCTAGTCAATCTAACCTAACATGTAGCGTTGATTGCATAAAAGAGGTAAACCTAATAGATATGAGTGATAGCATATAGGTTGATCACATCCAAGATCAACGGCTAAGGTAAAGCTCCACCGAAGGGGTAACTAGGCCTAGCGCCTTCTAGTTGAAGCTCCGGCAAACGAGCAACAAATCAATCATCTCATCTACTAGCATCCTTAAACTCCTACCTCCGGCCTACCTCCCGAAGACATATGCTCTTTCGGGGGTAATCATACTATCATGATGCACCCTTAATGATGCACCCTTAATGAAGCGGGGGATCTAGGGGCACGCTCAAACATGAACGGGTGTACGAATCATGAGGGGTCGACACACTAAACCTAATCACCGTGATTACATAGAGCATGCTATATAGCCCAACCAATGCATTAGACTAGGGATCAAATCACATTCAAAATAAGTAAAAAGCATAAACGGAGACATGGAATCGCTAATAGATCGGAAAACATGATGAACATTACTCACATAATAATAGATGCGTTTGGATCATCACCACCGAGTACATACCATTGATGACCTCAACTAGCTCCGGAACTCCACCATGGCACAACCACGCAGGGCGACCATGGTGGCTAGGGTTGGCCTAGGCCATCTCCTAGACAACTCCGAGGACTCGCGGCCGTCGTCGTCTCCCTCCGGTGCTTGCTTCTAGGTTTCGCTGAATTGTGGTGAATGGATGTGGCGGCCGTCGGAGACAGGTCCTATAAATAAGCCGAGGAGGCTTTAGGTCAAAGGAGAGGCCGAACTGACACCGAAAGGGGGTGGGCTGGTCGGCATCGGCCGGCCGGCCCAGGCCCTTTCTGGCCCGGTTCAGCCCCGGTTTTCTTCCCGAAGCTTCTCGCGCTTTCTTGAATATTTGCCGAAGTGCATGTGGGTCCTTGATGTTGTTTTCCCTGCGGTTTAGATAAGGGTGCTTGGCGCGCAAACTCCCGCATCTTCTGTTTAGGTCCTCAGAGTTTCACAGCTTCATGCTTCGGTCCTTAGGTCATTTGGAGTCGTGTTCACTTCGGGTCTTGACTCGTGCCGGGCTTCATGATCTTCTCATAAAATGCTCGATCAACTTTACCTGGAAGTCCTCATCTAGGTACTTAATTCCTGCGTAAAGAACATATTCTAATAACCACATGCAAGTGTGAACTTTTTACATCATTAGTATGCCTAATGGCGGGTTGATTATAATTCAAAGCTCAAACCAAAGTGTAACAAGTGCTCTTGGTTGACGGAAATCGACCGTCAACACTCTTGTTGCTTCTTTTGGTTTTTGTGAGCTGCCCTTTTCAGTTTGAGGCTTTGCTCTATCACATGTGTTTAGGGTGAGCTTCGTATGCTCTTTGAGCCTAATGCATGTGTTTAGGGGGAGCTTGTGACCTTGCTTGTTCTGTCCTCTATGACATGTACTTTGGGTGAGCTTTGTATGCTCTTTGGCCCTTATGCATGTGGTTAGGGGGAGCTTGCTAGCTTTGCTTGCTTTTTGCCTTGTTGGTCCTTGGGAGCTCACTTTGTAGCATATGTATCATTTGTTACATTTCATGTATGCATTTTCATTTTTGTACCAAAACATGGTAGGATAACCATTTTTGTATTATACTTGGTAGGATGAGCTTCTCTTATACACTTTGATCACCATGATGTGCTATAGGTGAGATATGTGTATGCTTTGGGAATGGTGATGTGAATGCTATGCTCTTGATGGTATTGTCATATATTCATGCTGAGATAGCTTCTTTTTTTGTCAAAATCCTAAAATGGTTTCACTCATGAGTA
Organism: Cenchrus fungigraminus; assembly: GCA_036936925.1. Classification (NCBI taxonomy): domain Eukaryota; kingdom Viridiplantae; phylum Streptophyta; class Magnoliopsida; order Poales; family Poaceae; genus Cenchrus; species Cenchrus fungigraminus. The sequence goes on from CM072769.1 coordinate 35,096,733, forward strand.
TATTCTTGTTCATGCTCTCTTTGTGCTCAAATGCCTATATCATGCTTAGTTTGTGGTTGAGAATCATAGTCTTTTCACTTGGGGTCAAAGACCCATATATCATTGTGTATGTTTAGCCCATGTGTTCACTTGTGGAGGAGCATAAGCTTCTTTTTATCGCAAAGTCACTTCATGTATCATGCTTAAATTTGAAAATGAAATTGGTCTATGTAATGTCTATGCTTGAAAAATATGCTCATAATCATATTTTTATGCTTTCATGTATATATCTTGGGTGCTAAACCGTTGCATGTTGTCTACCATGAGAAGTCTCAATTAGAAGTAGACACATGGATCGGTGGCTTTGACATGACATGAAGTAGCTTGTGGGTGTTTGTTATGATCTTGTGATGAGAATTTGTGATTTTCTATGAGTTTTGTGTGATCTAGCTCATTTTTGCTCAACTTGATCATGGATAGGATTTTGCTCATGAGATGAATTTCTTTTGTGAAAATTGCTTAAAATGCTTTGGCCATGCCACATGAATCTATGTCTCTACTTTCTTGATGGCAATGCGATAACTACACCATGTCTACCTTGCTTGCTCTATGTCTCATTTGTAGCATTTTGTCGTGCTCTTTTTATATTTGAGAAGCTTGGTAGTAGCTTGTACATGCTTTGACATGCATTTGTGCACTCACATGGTAGCTTGATTCATGCATTGTGAACAAGGGGGAGAAGTTTGTGGGGAGAAATTGCATGTTGGGAAAATTGTGGAAAGAATTGCACTTGTTCAGGGGGAGTTTGCATATGTGCAGGGAGAGCTCCTTTGTGTTGCCTAAGTTTTGTGCTTTGTGCTTTGCTCCTTGTGATGAGCTTGTTGTCTCGGCTGTGTTGAGTCGTTGCCCTTGCCTTAGGGGGCCGAGATTTTCTCTTGAGAGTGATCTTGTTTTCGCTTGTTCTTTGGCTTTGGATCACTTGTTGGAGGGTTGTTGTTCGTGTTCATTTTCTTTTCCTTTTTCTCTAAATCTGTTACCATGGGTGTTGTCAATGCACTCATCAAGGGGGAGATTGAGGACCAGGAACGTCCGAAGACCAGTGGAGGGTCGCTCCTTAGTGATGAGTGAATGACAACATTGTGTGGACTGATGCTTGGCTTAGTATTGTAGGTGCAGGTTGCGGCTTGACTCGTGTTGGAGCAGGTGAAGAACAAGCATGAAAGGTTTATGCCGTGGTGGCCTCCGAGTGATGGAGAGACAAGTAGGCTTGGTTCGATGGATCTGGTGGCCGATTGGGTCAAGTGCGAGCCACATGGTGCAAGAAGAGCAAGTTGAAGTCATGGGACATGTAGCCGGTGAAAGGTGGTGGTTAGCGACCGAAGCTTGCACGCGGGGTTTGGTGGTTTGGTCACAAAACCATCAGAGGACAGTTTCTCGGTTTGGGTCTCAAAACTGAGCCCGAAGGCCCAACGCGACAAAGACAGGGATCCGGGAGTGTCGGGAAGCTTCGAGGCGAGGGGCACGTGGCATGATCGCGCGTGGCTTGCGTCGAGACTAAGCGAGTCTACAGTGGAAGCGTGTTCGCTCAATGGGAATATCCGAAGACTTGACCAAAATGCCCCTGAGGGGTGTGTATCTTCTTTTTAAGTTGTAGGGGTAGCATGGTCATTTGCCTCCTCCGGTGGACTTCATATATAGCGGAGAGGTGGATGGCATCTCTCTCTCTCTCAGCTCTAGCTCTCTCTCCCCCAAATGATTTGCTTCCATTTTCTTCAATCCATAGGCTAGACAAACTTTGTATAGAATCTGACCTCTAGATGTATGGAAGAATTCATGGTAGTGATGCTGTCTCCTTCTTAGCTCTTTGGGATTTTCATGTCATTTTCAGAGCTATTTTTGGTGGTTTTTGTTCATCGCTTGTTCCGTGGATTTGGGGGTGTTGCTCTCCTGATTTCTTTGAGGGGGTCATGGGTGGATGTCTTGTGCATCTTTAAGGATGATCTTGACCCCTCAAACGCCGATTTTAGCCTTCCATTCGTGTGTTTTCGGTGGAGCTCTTGGTGTAGGCTTGTGCATGTGAGATTTGCGATTCCGGTTGTTTGGATGCGTTTCGGGCTCTAAGACTTTAGGCATAGTTTCTCTTAGAGACGCTTCTCATCTACCTAACATTTAAGCACAATCCATCTAGCGGTTTGGGAGATCCGTCGATCGGAAGTGGGAGTTGACCTCGTGGCTAGGCCGCGCGCACGTTCTAGAAGAGGCACAGACAGTCCATGCGTACCACATGGACAGCCCATCTGCTATCCAGTTCGTCGAGTTTGTCTCGTGTTCTTGCGAGCTCGTGGTTTGATCCATTGGTTTTTGGTCGATCTTTTGGAAGGTGTTTGGTGGACAGTCCGTCCAAGGGTCTCGGACAGTCCGTCCTGGTCGGGCAGTCTGTGCTAGGGGTTCGGACGGTCCGTAAGGAAGAGGTGCATCTCTGAAGATTCTGTTAACAAATATGGACAATCCTTCTGGTTCCTACGGATGGTCCGTGTAGGCTGGCGGACAGTGCATCCTACTATGACGGACGGTTCGTCCTAGACCTCGCAGAACTGCCTAAGTTCTTTGATTCTTGTCTTGTGCTTCCGTTCTTTGATTCGAGGCTTGTCTCTACGGCTTGTGGGCTTGTTTTGTGCCTAGCTTTGTGTTTCTCTAGTGTTTGCGAGTACTCGGGGTGGCAATCGGGGCATAGGCTGAGTTCATCCTTTGGGAAGAATTTTTATCAACTCACATTCACTCGTCTCTGGTCGCCTAATCGGTCTTTCAATCACAAAATCGATCAAATCAATCTATCTTTATCGTTTTTCAACCCCATGTGTTGTTCCTCTACTACCTCCGCGACATGAGAGGACGTCCTATCTAGCCTGTCGAGCCTAGGACAACCCAAGGTGCGCCTAACGGGGTCCCTCCCGGGTGGGCGTTCGTTGGTCTACCGTCGGGATCACTGGCGACCGGTCTGACCGGTCACCCACACCGGTCTGACCGGTGCCTCCGTCGAGGCGCTGCAAGGAGCTCCTCCGCGTGCTTGTTGGCTCCGAAAATGACATCTGTGTCATGTGCAATTCAGGAGAAAATGAGACAATGGATTATCCTTTTTTCTCATGTACCTTTGCAAGGCAGTGTTGGGCTTTCATCGGCATCACCTGGAATTCACAACTAAACCTGGAAGACTGCTTCATGCAAGCCAGAACTTTGAATGGGCAGGAGTTCTTTACTAAAGTAGCTATGATAGCGGTGTGGGAGCTGTGGAAGTTACGCAATGACAAAGTGTTCAACAGACATGAGCCAAGTCGTACTCGCTGGTTCTGTAATTTTAAATCTCAAGGCTTGCTGCAATAGGTTAGATTTAGGACAGACCTGCTGTCTGCCTTTTTCTTTTGGCTAGATGCTTTTAGTTAATCTTTGTTGTAAGTACTCAAAACTTGTTTGGTTCCCTTTTTAATTAAAATGCTTTTGATACCGTGGGGATCTCCCCCACAGTTCCGATAAAAAAAACATGTTCGATCCACTCAACTTGACAACAGCAGCGAAAACTCAACAAGGGCAGCCGAAACTAAGCCTAATCGCGACATTCATAGACTATTATGTAGTCGTCGAACCCTCCACGCATAACCCCACATTGACCGGAAACCGAGAGAAAAAATACAGTGTTGCACCGAGAAGACTACCACCATGTGAGACCCATCACCATGGTGCCACTGGAACTCACACTCCAACTGACATATATAGTGAAACCACCGGCTCCTGACCTCCCAAACGCGTGGGGTCCTCCCCACATCCATTCTTGGACTCCATAGTCGCCACCAGAATAGGGAGTAAATTTCCCCAATGCTCAAGGTCTCCATCCAACAGTTGTGCCATCGGCACATGTCGAATTTTTTGTTGCTCAACTCGCTCAGGAGACAATCTTTTTTGTGCTAGTGAGCAACTCACCACAATCTGGTGGAAGCCAAATTGTCCCACGAATTCGTTGCTGCAAGCGCCATCCTTCGATGCAGTCCAACACCGCTCGGACAATTGGTAGACAATGCTAGCCACCACTGTCTACTGCAAGCAGCCATCCCAGCACCGAAGTAGACAGACCCAGCTGCCATCAAAACCGCGAACACCTCCATGCGAGCACTACAACCCACTTGAATCTTGTCGTCCTGTAAAAAGCTACCTTGCCGTCATCAGTTGTGGCTTCCCATGGACAGCTTGTTGCTAGCAATGCCATAAATGGAATTGGGTCTGTCAAGGTGATGCCTCTAAGGAGGTGACGACACCGGTGGCACCAGCATCACTTGTCCAGAGTCTGGACAGGGTTTTCACTCATATAACCTGGGGCAACAGGGACGGCCTCCTAGATGGAGCCCCCAACAGGCAGTGTGACGCCCTAGCTAGACACCAGTGAAGGCTTTCGCCCGAAGCAATCCACCCCATAGTGCATTTTGCAACCTGGCATGCCTTGAACAACAACAATTGAAGTCCTTTTGATTTTCACACTATTGGTCTATATTGCGCTAGTATAATTGTTGCTTGTATGGCGCTTCACAATTTCATTAGAAAGAGCAGAATTGAGGATAGGGATTTCCAGAGATGTGATGGTGATGCAAATTTTAATCCAATGCCTAACCAAGGTGATCCATCGTGGACAAATGACGAACCTCTTGTTGAAGATGCCAACATGAATGCCTTCCGCGATGAACTTGCTATTGCGTTGTTTAATTGAGTGTAAACATGTATGGACTGCAATTGTAATTTTTCTTTGAGCTACTTCATATTTGTATGTTTGAGTGAGACAATTATGTTGGATTTATGTGCATGGACAAATTTGTTTGAGCCATCATATGATGAATTGGGGCAGCAGCGTGTATTATTTGTGTGGCCACACGGAGGGCAACACGGCCTCCTTCAGCAAAAAATCACGCACATGAGACAGATTTCAGAAGTAGCATTAAATGTAAACTAACAAAGGGATCCAAGCATCCAAGGTGTTAGTTTCTTACGTGTTAGTTGGGGGTGCAAAAAACTACCACTAACACTAACACGAGAGAACCAAGCAGGGCCTATGGGTGTGATTGGCAACCTGGCTAACTCTTGCCTGACTAGAATCTGGAACCAGGCTAGCTTAAGCATGGCTAAATCAGTGCAATTTGCTGGTGTTTGGTTGGGTGGTTAGAGATAGCCTGACTTGCTATGCTCGTGTTTGGTAAGCTGCACAAGGTGATAAGATGACCCTATATTTCCTAGAGGTGAACTTACCACATCTTCTTCTCCACTGCACCCTCATCCCCTCCAATTCTCACCTCCCTCCAAGCGTCTACTCCCCTGCCTCCTCCCCAGCGCCCGCCGCGCCGTGGGAGTCCCCCGCCTCGGCCTCTATGATTTGCCGCAAGGAGTCCGGCGGATCTGCGGCGAGGAGCTACTGCCCCGAGCAGGCGCGGGCCCTCCTCCGTCGGCTCCTTCACCGGCAGATATGGAGCTCCTCGGCGACCGCGGGCCATCCTCCTCCCTCCCCACGGATCCCGAAGCTCCTCCTCTCCCCTTCTTCTTCGTCGTCACCGCCCAAGATCCACCATGTGCAGAAGAAGCGCCACTGGAGTGCCACCGCCTGAGCTTCACCATCATTTGCAGAAGCTCATGACGCGCCCCTCTATCCCGACCGGCTCCCCATCTGGACGATGCAGACGGTGGCGCGGCAGAGCGGGCTCGGAGACGGCAGCCTCGATGCTCTCCCTTGGCTCTCTCTTGCCTGGCGGCGGCGGAGCTCCGCCCTCCCTCCCCGCGCTAGCTACCGGAGCTCTCCTCCCGTCTCCTCTCCCCTCCCGCGGATCTCCGGATGTGCGGGTAAACTCCGCCGCACGGGGCCGCCGCTGCCGGCCATGCGGGGCCGCCACCGTCCGATGTGGGGGCGAGCTCTGCCGCGCGGCCGTGCGGGTGAGCTCCACCATGGCCATCCGGTGGTGGTGAAGAAAAGGAGGTGAGGGGAATCATGCGCCGTGGCTCTCCCAAGCCTGCATAGCTGGGAACGCATGTTGCGGGCGTTTCCACGGATGCAGGCTGGAGGCCCCTTTTTTTCACAGCCCAAGCCTGCATTAGAGCCTATGCAAGTTGCCAAACACTGGTGGGCTGCATTGCCTAAGTCTGGATAGGCCTTGTGCAGGCTGCCAATCACCCCCTATGTGTATAGTGCTCATATTTTTTTTTCTAATTTGAACAAAACGGCTAAACAGCTCAGCTTTAGCTATAGCTGCTCTTAGCCGTTGTAGAGTTTAAGGGACTTAGTCGGTAATTTAAAATATTGATTATTATTCATGCTTACACGCTGATTCGATCTCAGGCCCGCACGCACCGTCGATTGCAGCAGCACTACTTTGTATTTGCTTCGTGTCGAGGCCATGGGATTCTACTCTATGGCCTGAACCCGAGGTACTCCGCCGTAACCGGCTTGAAAATGTGGTCGTCCGATGACTCCAACGCCGCCGCTAGCTTGGGCCACAGAAACGCGTTGATGAACAGAGACCTGTCTCCTCCTGGGTGCTCGACTACCACCAGGTATGCTGAGCACTGCCTCCCGCACAGCTCCCCCAGCATGGCCAGCTTGGCCTTCCCGAAACCGAAGTCTGTGTCCGGTCGGAACGAAGCCATCCACGTCACCGTGACCGTTGGGCTCCCTAGTCCAACGGTCGCAGCCTCGAGGTACCTCCGGTCCTTGTGCTCCTCCATCCAGTCCACCAGCTCCTGAAAATGCTCCTCATTCGCCGTCGGAACGATCGCCTTGCGCACCATCGACGCCACCTCCGGCGATGGCGCGCACCGGATCTCATCCACGCCTGCCTCCCTCACCGCGAAGCTAGTCACGTTCCCCAGGTAAACGTCCATGTCAGCGCGGTGCTTGGGCGACGCGGTGGCGACGTACCGGCGACCGTTCACCCACCATCCCATCCGGCATTGTTTGTCTCCGGAGCTCGCCGTCACTGCCGCGAGCACCTTCCACAGGTACGCGGAGACCCCCTCCATGCGTGTGGCGACGTGGCCGCCGTCCTGGCTAGCCACCTGGCGTAGGTGCTCGACGTCACGCGCCTCGACGTAGTAGAGGCGCTCGACGAAGCACTGGTTCAGCAGCACGTTGACAAGGTTCTCGCCGCTGTCCGGCGTGTACGCCTCGCCGAACGAGGGCCTGTACGCCGGTGGCGAGCGAGGTCCGCGGAGGACGGAGCTGTCGTGGTTGGGAACGACGGCGAGCTTCCCGGTCCGCGCGAACTCCGACCACATGCCGACGATCGTGGACATGGCGCAGCCGTCGGCGAGGAGGTGGCTGCCGGTGCACCACGCGACGCAGAAGCCGCCGCAGGTGAACGACACAAGCTGCACCGACAAGGCAATGGCGTCGTCGTAGGGGAGCCGCAGCTTGCCGGCTGACCCGGCCATCGTGCTGAAATCCAGGGTGGACAGGGCAGTGTCGGCATGGCCGACGACCAGCTCCGCTCCTTGGTTGCTGCAGTGGATCTCCGGGATCCCGGAGGTCGGGTCGGTGACGATGCGGCCGGCGAGGTGGAAGAAGTGGTTGAGGAATGACGGCAGCGCCGCCTCGAAGGAGGTGACGACGGCGTTGAAGTCGCCTGCCAGTGGCTTCGGGTAGAGACAGACATAGGACATCGGGAAGTTTGCGTAGAGGAGGTCGAGGTTGGACACCGCGAGCACATGTGGCGCGATGGAGGTGTTGGAGGCCTTGACGAGCTGCCGGCTAACGACCTTGACGTGCAAGTCGTTGCAGCCGCCATTGGCGTTCGCCATTTCTGATGTGATGTGGACTCTCTGGTGGTAGCTACATCTGAGTCCCGGTTGAGTGGTTTTCTCATGTTTTATAGGTAGGTCTGACTCAGGAGCATGGCCTTTGCAAAGACCGGAAAATAAAATTACTCTGCCACTTCGATATTGAGTTCGTCTCTGGACTCTGGAGTAATGATTAATTTAATAAATTTGCCTGTTGATTCGCCCCCAAATAATAGCCATAGAGATTCTCCATGGCCTGTTACCGAACACTTCTATCACATGGTTATCTTGGATCCCTTCTCGACCTGCAACGCTTAAGCCAAAACGAATCCTGAAAACTTCTATCTACGAGGACATGTCATGTGATTAGTAATCTTGGCATTCAATGCGAAGATTGCAAAAGAACTATGTGATCACCGGAGTTAGTTTAATAATCTGAGTAAACTATTGTCTGATTATACTTAATTCACTACGGGAACACCCAAATACGCCTAGTGCTAAAAATGACGCCGAGTGTACGTTTTTCATCAGGCACCGAGTGCTAGAAGAAAAACACTTAGCGAACTATCGACACTCGGCGAATAGTCTCTTCACTGAGTGTCAACAGTTGGCACTCCACATCTACAATATATTCGCCGACTGTATTAGGTCCAACCCTCGACGTCTACTTGTTTGCCGAGTGTCTGCTCGGGACACTCGGCACAATTTGATTTTTTTCCCCTTGGTTTCAAACTTTTTCCTTAGTTCTCATACAACATGTGGTACTCTATGTCAAAATTTGGTAAATTTTGCATTTGTTTGCTATATTTAGTTAATTAATTGAATTTCAAGCAATTTTTTTAATCAAGTCAAATCTGAACTACAAGTGATTTAAATAATAGAAAAAAATGAGTACAAAATTGATATTCATATTATTCATCCCTGTTTGAGGCATAACCTTTGAAATAAAAAGAAATTTTGAAAATCTTGTTAAGGAAACAAGACCATTAACGTGTGACCGTATGGTTTTTAATTTTTTTAAAAAGCAAACAAACTATGAAAAACATGGGATTTTTCATAATGTGATGATATCATACGTGGAGGTTGTGGTAAAAGTTTGAGAAGGTTTCAAACATTTTCTCATATATGATGTTTAGAAATCAAAGCATCTCGGAGAAAGTATCGTAGCGTAGAGCACGATTGAATAAGATTTGAAGTCAAAGTCACGGTCGAATTGTGATTTGACTACAAAACATTTTGTATAAGCAATAGAGAACAAAGAATAGTTCATGTTAACTTTTGGTAATTTTTTGAAACCGTTTGATAATTTTAATGTATTAAGTGCCATTAGAGTATTTTAATTGATATAAATTATATTTGAACTATAAGTGTGTAAAGTACATATTATTAACTGAATGTGACAAAATATTATTGAATTAATTGATATTAATTTAAGTTTACGGTATGCAAAAGAAGGAGAAGAAGAGGAAACTTGAAAAAAATAGAAAAAGTTAGAGTCTAAGACTATTTATTACCTCAAAGGTATCATAGACTTGAAGTCTAAATAAGACTTGGAGTCTTGATTTTTCTTTTTCTTTCTTCCATAAATATGTTGCCACATAAGTACCACATCAGCAAAGTACAATAAATATGAATATAATAAGTATGCTTAGACTCTATGTTAAAGTCTGGATTGAGAGTGCCCTTATGGCACTCGGCAAAAGTAGATGTATCCTGAGTGTTTTTAGAAGCACTCGGCGAACGTGCCATGTCATCAATCCAACATTCTCAAATTCTCTTCTCTCATTGGCCTCCTCTTTCCCCAGCAGATCCGCTTATTCCATCCTTATCTCCTATGCCTCCCTCCCAGCCGCACACACCTCGCACGCACATGCCTCGCAGATACCGCGCCCTCCTCCCGTCGCACTCCCTCCGGCGAAGCCCCTTCCCCTCCACTTCGGCTGCGCGGCCGTCTCACCTCCTCTCTGGCGGCACGGACCCCTTCCTTCCCTCTCTCTGGCGTGGTGCGGTCTCATCTCCCAGTGGTGCCTCCCCTTTGACGGCGTGGCCTTCCCTCCCCGGCCTCCCTCCGACGGCGCGCCCTGGAGCTTCCTCCGGCGCTGGCCGGCCTGGAGGTCCCATCCCTCCGACGGCGTGGGCCAGGGCACCAGATAGCGGCGGCGCGGACGACCGACCGCGGCTCCGGTGGGCAGGCGTGGAGGCAGACGGTTGGCCCCGACGGCACGTCGCTGGGCTACCTTCTCCATACAACGCGGCGACAGCGGCGGCGCAGACGGCCTGCTCGATCTCCTGGCTATAGACGGCCGGCTCTCCTCCTTGCGCCGTGCCGGTGGCGACTGTAACATCCCTCAAATTTATTGAGGAATGTTAATTAATAAAAATGTGGATTTAAAATTTTCGATGATGTATTTGTGTGATTATCAAATTATTTAAGGATGTCTTCCTTTTCTCTCCTTTAATACCTAGATTTAATTTTGATTTAAATAAAATTTCTAGGAAATATAAAATGCTAGTGTGAGAAACTTGGAGTTCATTTGGTTTTATTTGGAGTTTATTTGTTGTGAGTTTCAAATTTGAATCCTTATTCAAATTTGAAACTAATTAGAAAAGGGAAAGGAGAGGAGCTGCCGGGCTCCGAGCCCAACGTTCCGAAGTCCGCTGAACCACCCTCTTCTCTTTTTCCTTGCGCACCGCACCTCCCCTCTCTTTCCCTCGAAGCAGCCCGTCGCGGCCCAACTCCCGCCGGCCCGTTTACCACCTACCGCCCGCGCCTTCGGTCGCCGCAGCTGGGACCCACCGTGACGTCGCGCTCGCGTCACACCCGACGTCACCCCGTCATCCCCCTCCTTTAGCCTTTAGCTGACGCCGGCGCGCCAAAGCGCGCTGCGCCGCCCATGGCTGCCGTCGCGATGCCGCCGCGCGCCCGCCTTTACCATCCAGCCGTCCACGCGTCCCGCGCCGCGCCCCGCGCTATAAGTAGGGCACCGCCGCACCCTCGGCTCTTCCCAACCTTAGCCGCCGGGGCCTTGCCCCCAATCCCTGCTCGCCGCTGCCCGCTGGAGGAGAAGAAGGAGGGAGAAGGGGGAAGAAGCCCAGAGGCCGACCGCGAGCACGCCGGAGACGCCGTGAAGCCGGAGGACCGCCCGTGGGGCTCCAAGAGCGCCAGGAAGCCAAGGACCCCGACGCCGTCTGCATCCTCTACTTCTCCTGCACCGCGCCGCCGCCTTCCCCATCACCGACACGCCCGCACAGCCCTCTTCACCGACTCCTGCACGCCGGCCTGAGGCCACCAAGGTGAGCCCGACCTTCCACGCCCATCTGTGGTCGATCCGGCCTTCGAGCCGAGGCGGAACACGTGCCCGCCGTCGCTGCCGCCGCCGCGCCGCCGCGCACGCACATGGTGAAGCCGGCCTTCGAGTCGTGCTGGGAGTTTTCTGCAGGTGCCGCCACCTTCGCCTGATGCACACGCATGCCTCCGCCGCACACCTTGACACCCGTAGGCCCGTACGTCACCGGAACGCCGCCCCGCTCTGCTCGCCGCACCGCCATGGCCAGCGCTACGTTGGCTCGCCCTGTACGCGCGACCGCAGAAGGGAAAGGCGCCGCCTTTAGGGCAGTTCCGTGTTCACCTCATCGCCGGCAACCGCGCGCCCCCACACGCGCTCGTGCCCGGCCGCGGGAACCTGAGCTCCACCGCCGCACGCGCCGCCCCGAGCTCCGCCATGGGTGCGCCCCTTCGGAACTCGCACGCGTGAGGGCAAAAGCCCCAGTTTTTGGGGTCTTCTTGTTCACTTGATGCACGCACGCACGTTTCTGGCATTTGGGCGCGCCCGCGCACCGTCGCCGGTGATCGCCGCCGTGCACCCGCGCAAGCACGTCGCCGCCGTGCCTCTGTCTCGCCGCCGACGCACTTTCCCCGGCCGCGGTTGTTTCCTCTTTGCACAAGGATGCGCCCTAGGTGCTCCTTGACCTCTCCTTGTCGCTTGTTGGACAGGTCGGACACCCTCGCCGCCGGCGAACCCTTTGCCGCGCCGCCGCTCCTCTGGGGTATTTCCCCGAGCACGTCGCCGCCACACCCAAAGCCCCTAGGGTTTTGCTACACTAGAGATTGCCTCTTTTTGGATCTTATTTGCTCTTTATCTTGGATTTATTGCTATTAGTAGCCGAGTTTATTTATTTAAATACGCTTCTAGGAGCTGCCGGAGCCGGAGAGCTGAACCAGGACTTCGACGACGACCTCGGCTACGACGACCACTCGTACCCAGGTTCACGCCCGACCATCTTTGAATGCCCATTAGGCATGGCTATTTTAGAACTGCTAGTGCTTTATTTAATGCATAGAGATGAATATGTTGAACCCATGCATAGCCTCTTTTACATTCTTGTCCTTGATTGACCTACTACTACTGTTTACTTAAGCTAGATGATGTGCTGAGCTTGCTATGCATGTGTGGGGATTATTGTGATAGTTTCTTGGCGTGTGTTGGGAAAACCGGCAGGAGAAGGTGTTTTGGGATATTGTGGCGGGGGTGAGCTCGAGACAACCTGATCTGGGATCGGGGGCCAGGGATCGTCTTCTTGGACGTTGCCCGAGTTGGTACCTATGGCGGGTACACCGTTTTAGGAGCACAGGTGTTGGGGATTTTGAGATGACTTGGAGGATATGAGCTCGCCCCGGTCTGAAACCGAGTGGGTCGCCTGTTACACGGGACTTTCGTACACACCACCTCGCCGAGAGTGGGGATAGGGCCGTTCGACCCTAGCAAGTGCGGTACCATACCTGCCAGCAGGATAGTGGGGTATCAGTGGGGGAGAGGTGGGAGTGAGTCCACCCTCTCAGTGCGACTCCCGTGTGGCCACACGGGGGCATTTTCACAGTTCTGGGGTGGTCTTCTGCGGGGGACCGCATCGAGACCCGGATGCAGGATGGAACCGTAACTCCTAGGTGTTCGCCCGGTAGGGTAGGCTCGGTCGGCCGTACACCGTCCGGGTACTATTCCGAGTTGGGTACTGGTGTACACGCTCTGCAGAGTTTAGATCTATACGTATAGCCGCGTCCTCGGTTATGGACATGCCCGTTGTTTCTCCGACTCTTACGTTTTGGGATTTCTACCTCCCCCTTATAGGATGAGTGTGATTGGTGAGCCGTGGTTGTATTCGGGGAGAGGAGAGTTGCTCCCTCTACCTCGCGGATCCGGGTGCAACCATTGAGGTGCGAGGAGTGGGAGTTCTCGCACCGACCCTAGATGGAGATAGGTGATGGTGACGGTGATCTGGGTGACCAGATGTATCCGTATGTGGATGAGAGATATGGGATATGGTGAACTTATGGAGATATTACTCTATTTTCTTGCTGCTGCTGCATAGGAAACCCTGCTACTACCTTGATATACTCTTTCCCCCTTAGAAATAGGCCACTTAAAGCTTGCATACGGTTGGTGACGTGGACCTATCCCGATCCTTGGGGATAGCCCCTGAGCTTGCAGGGTACGAGTCCGACTACGACAACAATGCCGACGGATGGTACGACTGAGGGGGCACGACGCTTCGCTCAAGGATGCCTGTGGGAGATGCCTGAAGATGGAGACACCTTTTGGGAGATAGCTACCGCTGCGTAGGCTCTTATTTCTGTTATTCCGCCAAGAGGCGGGTATTGATGTACTCCGAATAATCAGGACATGTAATAATCAGATTATTATTCGTACTCTGATGCTTTATTTCGATGTATGACTGTGTTATTTATCTGTGATGAATGCCTGTGCGTGATAGCGTCTGATCCAGGGTCTATCATGAGACAGAATGCTGGGTTTTCCGATTTTGAAAACCGAGGGCGTTACAGATGGTATCAGAGCCATACTTGACCGTAGCACGTGCGCTTAGAAATGGTCGTTAGAAATTAGGACTCTAAACGAAACTCTTTTGCTATATACCATTCTTGACTTATATTACAAAACTTATCCTTCTTTTGAAAAGTTCTATCTCTCCTGCGCTAACTAGAAAATTTCTTCTATGTCACAGGCGATGGCTCGTCAGGAGGTGGAGTTGCTCCCGGAGCACATGGAGGGACTCGCCCGTTGGGTTGACAGGGTCGTCCTCAGGCTGGGGATTCCCCCTACGCACGTCACCTACCATGCTGAGGACGTCCGCACGCTGTCAGGACCACTAGTGCTTTGCACGGTGGCCGTCCTACCCCACCCGACGCTTCCAGGCTTCCCCGGGATGCTCGAGCACAGCACAGGACTCAACGTCAGGAACGCTGTGGACACCGCCTGCAGCCACGTACTTCGCCACCTGCTGGCTAGGTACCGCGACGTCTACAGGACTGGAGACCTGAGGCTGATCCCTCAGGACTACTACAGAGTGGCTCCGATCGTGAACGGACTGCCAGACCCTTCAGCACTCTACGAGGAGGAGGTCGTTCAGGGACCTCTACGTGAGGCTGACGACACGCTCGTCACCACTGGGAGCTACCTCGTGGACCTCGACACTCACGCCCGCCGACTGAGCGAGCAGACGAGTGGACTCTTCAGCAGACTGGAGTACACCACTCTGGAGCTGAAGGAGCTTCAGCCCCGCACCCAGAGCCTGCTCGTGGAGAACCTCACCCTTCGCCAGCGAGTTGAGCAGCTCGACCGAGGACTTCGCCACGCCAACTCTTTGGCAGTTCAGGCTGAGTCTGAGAGGGTGACCGCTCGAGAGGAGAAGATCTACGCTCAGGAGGATCTACGCAAGCAGGAGGCTAGGTTCACCCGTCTCTTCGCCAAGCTGGACGAGAAGGATGCCCAGTTCGCTGCCCAGGGGCGCAACTTGGTTCGTGAGAAGGCCAGAGTGACAGAGCTCGTGGAGGACCACTACAACAACACCGCCAACATCGCTATGCTCACCAGGACTTCTGTGTTCCTGCTGGACAAGTGCAAGAGGATGTTGAGGACTTGGGAGGACGCTGACTCACTTCGTGTGGACGAGCTTCAGGAGCTCAACAGTCTGCTACCCCCCGAGCGTCAGCAGGCAATCCGCAAGGAGACCTTCAGGCTCCACCCGACTGCCCTCAAGCTTCATCTGTGTCCCCTGGCCGACATGGCCACTCCGGTTGAGACCGACGAGGTGAGGGCCGCTCACTCCAGGCTGTCGCGGATGTTCCCCAAGGACTTCCCCGATGAGGACCGTTACCCAGTGAGGTACAAGAAGTCCCGTTTCGAGTAGTGTGCCGGAGCTTGAGCATGCTAATAAGAGTAGAGTTGTAAGATAGGTAGTCTCCATGAGTCGTTGCATGCAGCCGAGAGCCTGTTCCGGTGCATGTTGAGTTATGAGTCTTTTCACACCTAGATGTGCACACCCTTTTGAGATCATGTAACGCTATATTAGATTGTTGATGTGTGTGACCTCCAAGGCTTGAGTCAGCCTCGAGGGAACTTATGTACTCTTAATGGATGCTGGTTGTTTGGTCTTAATGGAGTTGTTTGTTCTTATTGCTTCTTCTCATTGAGTGTAGGATTTATATTAGTAGAAATATTTTCATGATTGTATATCAGACTCAATTTGTTGGTGAGAGACGTATCTGAGGTTTTCCTGTACCCTTGGTCATGTTTTTCAGCAAGATGTCAATCAGGAGGTCCGGTCGTTTGTTGGGACGCTTTGAGGCTACCGAGGAAGAGCAAGCCCCGCCAGCCCCGCCTGTCCGTGGCCGTGGACGTGGCCGCACTCCCGTACGTGGACGTGGACGCACTCGTGGACGTGGACACACGCCTGTCCTAGGACATGGCCAAGGCAATATGGTGCCACCACCACCGCCTCCGCCCATCATACAAGGCGCTGAGGAGGAAGTAGAAGAGGAGGAAGCCGAAGGAGAGCCTGCGCCACACCCGGCTCCCCAGGGTCGTGGCCGTGGGCGTGGTCGTGGCCGTGGAGGAGCACCTCCACCACCACTGCCTAACCTAGCTGAGGTGATGGCCCTGCAGACACAGCTGATGCAGAGGATGGCTGACGCCGTCGAGAACCGAGTCGGTGGGAACCGCAACGCCCCGGTGGAGGAGGACTTCGCCAAGAAGATCGAGAGGTTCATCCGTTTGAAGGCCCCTACCTTCAGCTACTCGGACGATCCCCTCGATGCTGATGACTGGCTCCGCGTGATCGAGATGAAGCTCGACCTCACCGCCTACACCGACGAGGAGTGTGTCGCTCTCGCCGTCCACCAGCTCGAGGGTCCTGCCAAGTCTTGGTGGGACAACTACTCCGAGACTCACCCGAACCCAGCGTTCATCACCTGGCTGGAGTTCTGTGAGGTGTTCCGTGAGCAGTACCTGCCGAAGGAACTCATGATCCAGAAGGCTCAGGAGTTCCGCACCATGACTCAGGGTGCGATGAGGGTGGAGGAGTACGAGAGGCACTTCATGAAAATGATGCGCTATGCCCCTGACGACACCACCACCGATGACAAGAAGCAGTTCTGGTTTCTGCGAGGCCTACACCATGGCCTCCGCCAGGGCTTGAAGGCCAGCGAGCACAAGTCCCTTCGCCACCTGGTGAACAGGGCTATCGCGCTCGAGGAAGAACGCAGGGGGCATGAGGAGCGCATGAAGGGTAAGAAGAGGTTCGGAGATCGGGACCATGGCGACCGATCCTTCCAGAGGCCGAGGAGCGGACAGAGCAACCTGCTCCGCGGGAGCTACCGCCCGGGGAACAACCAACCCGGACGAGGCTTCGGAGGGAACCGTGCAGCATACCCAGGAGGAAGGGGCAACTACCAGCAGCAGGGTGGTTGCTACAACCGCCCGCAGCAGAGCGCGTCGAGACCCAGCACTGGAGGTTTCACCCCGACGTGTTACGCCTGTGGCAAGCAAGGCCACAAGTCGTACGACTGCCCCAGCTAGAAGGCCGCTGCTACACCTGCCAGGGCACCAGCTCCAGGAGGGAGGCCACCTCAGGCTGCTCCCCAGCCGGCCGCAGATCGCGGAAGGCTCAACCTCCTGACTGAGGAGGAGGCTGCCGACGCTCCTGACGTCGTGATCGGTGAGTTTTTAGTTTGTGGCACTAAGGCTTTGATTCTGTTTGATACTGGTGCAACTAGTTCTTATGTGTCCTCTAACTTTGTAAACAAACTATCTCTCCCCATGACTCCCCGTCCGAAACCCATCATAACGAGCTCCCCGCTCGGAGATATTAGGTGCACTTTGCTATGCAAGGGAGTGGAGATGTTCATCAAGGGTCACAAGTTCCTCGGAGATCTGACCGTACTGAAGTCCAATGGGATTGATGTTATTCTGGGCATGGATTGGATCACCGCTCACAAAGGGGTAATCTCCTCGTCACCCCGACAAGTGACCTTGATGCACCCGAAGGGAACGAAGATCACCTTCGAGCCGCTAAAGTCTCGGGAAGTACCAGCTGTGTACAACCTCTCAACCAAGACAGTGGCCGATGTTCCAGTGGTTTGTGAGTACCCTGATGTCTTTCCTGAAGATCTGCCGGGGTTACCACCAGACCGCGACGTGGAATTCGTGATTAACCTTGTGCCAGGAACTGCACCCGTGGCACAGAGTCCTTACAGAATGGGCAAGTTAGAGCTGGCAACACTGAAGGAAGAGTTGGAAGCTCTCCGTGAGAAGGGGTACATCCGTCCGAGTGCATCACCTTGGGCTTCACCGGTGATGTTTGTGCCGAAGAAGGATGGGACGCAACGGCTGTGCGTCGATTACCGCGCCCTTAATGCGGTAACCATCAAGAACAAGTACCCGTTGCCGCGCATTGATGACCTGCTTGATCAGTTGAGGAAGGCCAAGTACTTCAGCAAGATTGACCTTCGATCGGGCTACCATCAGATGAAGATTCGCCCTGAGGACATCTACAAGACCGCGTTTGTGACCCGGTACGGACAGTATGAGTTCACTGTTGTATCGTTTGGTCTTACGAACGCCCCTGCCTACTTCATGAACATGATGAACAAGGTGTTCATGGACGAGTTGGACAAGTTCGTCGTGGTTTTCATTGACGACATCTTGGTATTCTCGGAAACTGCAGAAGAGCATGAAGAACATCTGAGGATTGTGCTGGAGAAGCTGAGGCAGAATCAGTTGTATGCCAAGTTCAGCAAGTGTGAGTTCTGGCTAGAAGAAGTGGCTTTTCTTGGGCATGTGTTGTCAGGAGAAGGAGTTGCTGTGGACCCCTCAAAAATCGAAGCTGTATCAAAGTGGCAGACGCCCAAGACGGTGACAGAGATCAGGAGTTTTCTCGGAATGGCTGGATACTACCGTCGTTTCATCGAGAACTTCTCTAAGATTGCGAAGCCGATGACTGAGTTGCTGAAGAACAACACACCTTTCGTGTGGTCAGAAAAGTGTGAAGCAAGCTTCCAAGAGCTCAAGACCCGACTCACCGCAACTCCTGTGTTGACGCTTCCTGATGACAACAAGGACTTTGTGGTGTACTGCGATGCTTCGAGGCAAGGTCTTGGCTGTGTGCTGATGCAAGAAGGCAAAGTGATCGCTTATGCTTCAAGGCAGCTCCAAAAACACGAAGAGAACTATCCGACACATGACCTTGAGTTGGCTGCTGTTGTTCATGCTTTGAAGATATGGAGGCACTACTTGATGGGCAACAAGTATGATATCTACACGGATCACAAGAGTCTGAAGTATATCTTCACTCAGTCAGAGCTGAACTTGAGACAGCGAAGATGGCTAGAGTTGATAAAGGACTATGACCTCGACATTCACTATCATCCTGGCAAGGCGAATGTCGTGGCCGATGCGTTGAGCCGAAGAAGTTACTGCAACAACCTGATGGTGCAGAAAGAACAGCCAGAGTTGTACCTGGAGATGGAGCGATTGCGGCTTGACATTATCGAGAAAGGTCAGCTCAACGAGTTGAGGGTAAAGTACACCTTGGAAGACCAGATCAGACAAGCCCAGAAGAAGTGTCCTGAAATTGAGGAAGTGAAAGATCTTCTGATAAGAGGCAAGGCCCCTGACTACCGCGTTGATGAGCAAGACACGTTATGGTTGAAGGATCGCATATGTGTGCCCAGTGGAGAGGATATCCGGAAGACGATTCTGAAGGAAGCACATGATTCTCGGTATTCCATTCACCCTGGATGCACGAAGATGTACCAAGACCTGAAGTGTCGGTTCTGGTGGGAGAATATGAAGAAAGACATAGCTGAGTATGTTGCCCGATGCGACACTTGCCAGAGAGTGAAGGCAGAACATCAGAGACCCACCGGACTACTTCAGCCACTTGCGATACCTCAGTGGAAATGGGATGATATCAGTATGGACTGTGGTAGGTCTTCCCCGCACTCAGAAGGGGAATGACTCGATTTGGGTGATTGTGGACCGTTTGACCAAGGTAGCGCACTTCCTTCCAGTTAAGAACAAGTACTCTGTGAGTCAGTTGGCTGATCTCTACGTTGAGCATATCCTGAGGTTGCATGGAGCACCTCGCACCATCGTGTCAGATCATGGTGCTCAGTTCACAGCTCAATTCTGGAAGAGTCTGCACGCTTCGATGGGCACTCACTTGGACTACAGCACAGCTTTCCACCCCCAGACAGATGGACAGACTGAACGAGTGAATCAGGTTCTAGAAGATCTGTTGAGAGCTTGTGTGTTGACCTACAGCAATGATTGGGAGAAGAGTCTACCCTACGCTGAATTCTCATACAACAACAGCTATCAGGCAAGTTTGCAAATGGCACCCTTTGAAGCCCTGTATGGCAGAAAGTGTAGGACCCCGTTGATGTGGTCTGAGGTGGGGGAGAGGATCTTCTTCGGTCCTGCTTCCATTCTTGAGGCTGAGGTGAATGTGGCCAAGGTTAGAGAGAACCTGAAGATAGCTCAGAGCAGACAGAAGAGCTACGCTGATCCTAAGCGGAAGGATGTCTCCTTCGAAGTTGGTGACTACGTCTTCCTGAGAGTGTCACCGCTTAGAGGCACGAAGAGGTTCCACGTGAAGGGGAAGCTAGCCCCGAGGTTCGTTGGACCCTTCCTGATTGTGGCAAAGGTGGGGAAACTTGCTTATAGGCTGGAGTTACCGTCCGACCTTGCCGGAGTGCATCCTGTGTTCCACATATCGCAACTCCGGAGGTGTCTAGACCCGAAGCTTGACAAGCATGTCTCCACCGATGCTATCGACCTGCAGGACAACTTGGAGTATTTGGAGTACCCAGTGAAGATTCTGGATTGGGCCGAGAAGGCTACCAGGAGCACCACCATTCGCCTCTGCAAGGTGTTGTGGAGCAATCACAACGAGCGAGAGGCAACGTGGGAGAAAGAGTCTGTCATGAGAGAGAAGTACCCGCACCTCTTCGAGACGGAGGTATTTTCTTAATCTCGAGGACGAGATTCTTTTGAGGGGGGGAGTCTGTAACATCCCTCAAATTTATTGAGGAATGTTAATTAATAAAAATGTGGATTTAAAATTTTCGATGATGTATTTGTGTGATTATCAAATTATTTAAGGATGTCTTCCTTTTCTCTCCTTTAATACCTAGATTTAATTTTGATTTAAATAAAATTTCTAGGAAATATAAAATGCTAGTGTGAGAAACTTGGAGTTCATTTGGTTTTATTTGGAGTTTATTTGTTGTGAGTTTCAAATTTGAATCCTTATTCAAATTTGAAACTAATTAGAAAAGGGAAAGGAGAGGAGCTGCCGGGCTCCGAGCCCAACGTTCCGAAGTCTGCCGAACCACCCTCTTCTCTTTTTCCTTGCGCACCGCACCTCCCCTCTCTTTCCCTCGAAGCAGCCCGTCGCGGCCCAACTCCCGCCGGCCCGTTTACCACCTACCGCCCGCGCCTTCGGTCGCCGCAGCTGGGACCCACCGTGACGTCGCGCTCACGTCACACCCGACGTCACCCCGTCATCCCCCTCCTTTAGCCTTTAGCTGACGCCGGCGCGCCAAAGCGCGCCGCGCCGCCCATGGCCGCCGTCGCGATGCCGCCGCGCGCCCGCCTTTACCATCCAGCCGTCCACGCGTCCCGCGCCACGCCCCGCGCTATAAGTAGGGCACCGCCGCGCCCCCGGCTCTTCCCAACCCTAGCCGCCGGGGCCTTGTCCCCAATCCCTGCTCGCCGCTGCCCGCTGGAGGAGAAGAAGGAGGGAGAAGGGGGAAGAAGCCCGGAGGCCGACCGCGAGCACGCCGGAGACGCCGTGAAGCCGGAGGACCGCCCGTGGGGCTCCAGGAGCGCCAGGAAGCCAAGGACCCCGACGCCGTCTGCATCCTCTGCTTCTCCTGCACCGCGCCGCCGCCTTCCCCATCACCGACACGCCCACACAGCCCTCTTCACCGACGCCTGCACGCCGGCCTGAGGCCACCAAGGTGAGCCCGACCTTCCACGCCCATCTGTGGTCGATCCGGCCTTCGAGCCGAGGCGGAACACGTGCACGCCGTCGCTGCCGCCGCCGCGCCGCCGCGCACGCACATGGTGAAGCCGGCCTTCGAGCCGTGCTGGGAGTTTTCTGCAGGTGCCGCCACCTTCGCCTGATGCACACGCATGCCTCCGCCGCACACCTTGACACCCGTAGGCCCGTACGTCACCGGAACACCGCCCCGCTCTGCTCGCCGCACCGCCATGGCCAGTGCCACGTCGGCTCGCCCTGTACGCGCGGCCGCAGAAGGGAAAGGCGCCGCCTTTAGGGCAGTTCCGTGTTCGCCTCGTCGCCGGCAACCGCGCGCCCCCACACGCGCTCGTGCCCGGCCGCGGGAGCCCGAGCTCCACCGCCGCATGCGCCGCCCCGAGCTCCGCCATGGGTGCGCCCCTTCGGAACTCGCACGCGTGAGGGCAAAAGCCCCAGTTTTTGGGGTCTTCTCGTTCACTTGATGCACGCACGCACGTTTCTGGCATTTGGGCGCGCCCGCGCACCGTCGCCGGTGATCGCCGCCGTGTGCCCGCGCAAGCACGTCGCCGCCGTGCCTCTGTCTCGCCGCCGACGCACTTTCCTCGGCCGCGGTTGTTTCCTCTTTGCACAAGGATGCGCCCTAGGTGCTCCTTGACCTCTCCTTGTCGCTTGTTGGACAGGTCGGACACCCTCGCCGCCGGTGAACCCTTTGCCGCGCCGCCGCTCCTCTGGGGCATTTCCCCGAGCACGTCGCCGCCGCACCCAAAGCCCCTAGGGTTTTGCTACACACGCACGCACACACGCTCACGTACCCGCAGAGGATCCGGTGGGATCCGATGCGGCGGACCACTCACACGCGCACCACACGGCCACGCGCACCGTGCCGAGCCGCAGGGGATCCCCGGGATCCGCCGCGCAGGCCGCCACGTCTGGCTGCCACGCAGGCAGCCACGTGAGCAGGCGCAGGCCTATAGCCACCCACGTGGCGGCCGCGTCAGCCATGAGCTGGCCTACCGCTGGCTTAGAGCCCCTCTAGAGTCAGCAAGAGTTAGGTAAAAGCTAGCCTATAGTTTGCAATATTGTGTATGCGTATTTTAATTTCAGAAATGTATTTTATCTTCGGAAAATCATAATAAATCCGTTTTAGCTCCGAAAAATATGAAACTTCTTCTGAAAATCTTCTAAAAATCCAAACTTCGTGCTAGACTAGAGATTGCCTCTTTTTGGATCTTATTTGCTCTTTATCTTGGATTTATTGCTATTAGTAGCCGA
Organism: Cenchrus fungigraminus; assembly: GCA_036936925.1. Classification (NCBI taxonomy): domain Eukaryota; kingdom Viridiplantae; phylum Streptophyta; class Magnoliopsida; order Poales; family Poaceae; genus Cenchrus; species Cenchrus fungigraminus. The sequence continues at coordinate 35,119,119 of CM072769.1, forward strand.
GTTTATTTATTTATAAATACGCTTCTAGGAGCTGCCGGAGCCGGAGAGCTGAACCAGGACTTCGACGACGACCTCGGCTATGACGACCACTCGTACCCGGGTTCATGCCCGACCATCTTTGAATGCCCATTAGGCATGGCTATTTTAGAACTGCTAGTGCTTTATTTAATGCATAGAGATGAATATGTTGAACTCATGCATAGCCTCTTTTACATTCTTGTCCTTGATTGACCTACTACTACTGTTTACTTAAGCTAGATGATGTGCTGAGCTTGCTATGCATGTGTGGGGATTATTGTGATAGTTTCTTGGCGTGTGTTGGGAAAACCGGCAGGAGAAGGTGTTTTGAGATATTGTGGCGGGGGTGAGCTCGAGACAACCTGATCTAGGATCGGGGGCCAGGGATCGTCTTCGCGGACGTTGCCCGAGTTGGTACCTATGGCGGGTACACCGTTTTAGGAGCACAGGTGTTGGGGATTATGAGATGACTTGGAGGATATGAGCTCGCTCCGGACTGAAACCGAGTGGGTCGCCTATTACACGGGACTTTCGTACACACCACCTCGCCGAGAGTGGGGATAGGGCCGTTCGACCCTAGCAAGTGCGGTACCATACCTGCCAGCAGGATAGCGGGGTATCAGTGGGGGAGAGGTGGGAGTGAGTCCACCCTCTCAGTGCGACTCCCGTGTGGCCACACGGGGGCATTTTCACAGTTCTGGGGTGGTCTTCTGCGGGGGACCGCATCGAGACCCGGATGCAGGATGGAACCGTAACTCCTAGGTGTTCGCCCGGTAGGGTAGGCTCGGTCGGCCGTACACCGTCCGGGTACTATTCCGAGTTGGGTACTGGTGTACACGCTCTGCAGAGTTTAGATCTATACGTATAGCCGCGTCCTCGGTTATGGACATGCCCGTTGTTTCTCCGACTCTTACGTTTTGGGATTTCTACCTCCCCCATATAGGATGAGTGTGATTGGTGAGCCGTGGTTGTATTCGGGGAGAGGAGAGTTGCTCCCTCTACCTCGCGGATCCGGGTGCAACCATTGAGGTGCGAGGAGTGGGAGTTCTCGCACCGACCCTAGATGGAGATAGGTGATGGTGACGGTGATCTGGGTGACCAGATGTATCCGTATGTGGATGAGAGATATGGGATATGGTGAACTTATGGAGATATTACTCTATTTTCTTGCTGCTGCTGCATAGGAAACCCTACTACTACCTTGATATACTCTTTCCCCCTTAGAAATAGGCCACTTAAAGCTTGCATACGGTTGGTGACGTGGACCTATCCCGATCCTTAGGGATAGCCCCTGAGCTTGCAGGGTACGAGTCCGACTACGACAACAATGCCGACGGATGGTACGACTGAGGGGGCACGACGCTTCGCTCAAGGATGCCTGTGGGAGATGCCTGAAGATGGAGACACCTTTTGGGAGATAGCTACCGCCGCGTAGGCTCTTATTTCTGTTATTCCCCCAAGAGGCGGGTATTGATGTACTCCGAATAATCAGGACATGTAATAATCAGATTATTATTCGTACTCTTATGCTTTATTTCGATGTAAGACTGTGTTATTTATCTGTGATGAATGCCTGTGCGTGATAGCGTCTGATCCAGGGACTATCACGAGACAGAATGCTGGGTTTTCCGATTTTGAAAACCCAGGGCGTTACAGCGACAGCGACGGGGACCATGTGGTGGTGATGGCGGCTTCATGTCCCTGGTGGTGGCGATGGCGTGATGGTGACATGGAGGGGAGGGGAGGGCCCGCGGTGGCGGCAGGGAGCTGCTGCCAGCCTGTGTTTTTTTAAATGTTTCCGTAAATGTTTCCGTAAATCTTTGCCGAGTGTTAGAAACGGCACTCGGTGAAGCTTCACCGGGTGCGTGATGGAAAACACTCAGCAAAGATGTCTTCACCGAGTCTTTATATGCCGAGTGTACTTCGTCAAGTATTACACTCGGCGAAGGCTTCGCCGGGTGTTTTTTTGCCTTTCGTCGAGTGTTTCAGGCACTCGACATATTTACCCTTTCCCTAGTGATTATTGTAGTGTTAGAATCAAGATTCTGCTTGTGATCAATTAGATCATGTTATTTTGTAAAGAGACACATCTAAATAGATAGTCACTACTCCTCGCCCGCGCATGAGGTGCGGGACGAGGGGAGGACAAGTTGGTTTTTGATATCAGAGAGAGGGGTGGGCGAGTGGGGAGGAAGTGAGAAGGAGGGGAGGTGCGGGGAGAGGGAGGGATAGCGTGGGGGTGGGGTCGGACAAATGGTATTTATTCAAAATTTAATTTGATAAGAATTTTGAGTCTGAACCAACTATCACTACTAGTTGTGAGTCGACGGTGATAGCTATCACCACTAGCTTATAGTTTACCCGAACGGGAATGGCATTTTCACCGCCGATTATGACATTCCACAGCTTCATTTGCATTAGTGATACTATATCAACGCTGGTTTTCATTGTTGGTCTGTTGGGAATAGCTTGTTCTGTAGTAGTGGGCATCTGACCATCTGAGCATGCCATTTCACCATTTATAAATATGTAACCCCACTGTTTATTCAATCAATAAATTAGGGAATCCTCGGATTCATTTCTTTAAGTCTCTTCATCTACTTTTAACACGTTATCAGGCACGTATGTTATTCACTGAGCATAAGAGAGAAGAAGGAATGCCAGTAGGCCATCAAGTTTAGGGGGACGCCAATTCTTTGCATGACGTGGCCACTGCCGTATAGGATGCTTCAGAGGTGGCCGCAGACGTCGTTCCTTCCTCAAATTGAGTTGCAGAACGCTTCATCATCGTAGTTGGCTCCCGCGTTCCCTCTGCACAACGACGCTGCTGGCCTGCGTTGCAGAGGGGCCGCCGCCGCGGGATCTCGTCGAGAAGCGCGACCGCGCGGGAATCCACAGAGGGACCGCTGCCGCAGGCTCCCGTCGAGGATCTACCGGTCGGAGAGGAGGGCATTCCGCTGGTCAACGCGAGATGTAGGTCGCCGTCGGCTCCGCGTTGCTGCTCTGCGCCGGCGTCGGGAGGAGGGAGGACGGGGAAGGAGGCGCACAGGGCGCACAGGGCGGAGGCGGGGAGGAGGTGGCCGCGAGCTCGCCGAGGTGGGAAAAAATCCGGCGACTGTAGGGCCTCCCCTAGCTCCCTCGCACGTCGCCCTGCCTTTAGATCTGGGCCTGCCGAGGGAGAGGGAGGCGGCCACTACTAGGGAAGGAGGCTTTCGTCCTAGGCCAAAAATAACATTAGTACCGGTTTTTTTGCCCACCGGTACTAATGTCAACATGAACCGGTACTAATGTATGAGTGAGAAGTGAGAGCCTCCCCGCGCTCTTGTGAAAGCACATTAATACCGGTGGGAAAAGTACCCCGGTACTAGTGCGCACGGCCCCCGACGCCGTCCGCGCGCCGTCCAGACGGCCCGCGCCCCCTCCCCCTTTTCATCTCTGCATGCACACCACTTAGAAAAACTCCATCGTCTCGTCTCTGTCTCCTCTCTCTTTCCCTTATCTTCTCCCCTCTCAACAAGTCAATGCTCATCACCAAGCCTTTGCTCTCGATCTGGATCTCACCAAACCTTGCTCTCTCTGCATGGCCACGGAGCACCCCGGCGGGCGCGCAGGCCAGGCGGCCTCCCGGCGTGCCGGCGCAGGACCGACCTGGCGCGCGGCGGCGGGCGCAGGCCGCGCGGCGGCCTCCCGACACGCGGGGCCAGGCGGCCTCCCGGCGCACCGGCGACAGGGGCGGACGGACGGGGCCGGTAGCGCGGCACCGGTCCGGAGGCGCGGCGCCGGCCCGGAGGCGCGGCGGCGGTCAGGGGAGCGCGGCGGCAGCAACCTGGTGCGCGGACGGTGCTGCACCGCCGGACACCGGCGGACAGTTCAAGTTTTGTTTGTGTTTTTGGTATTTTTGTGTTGTGATTGTGACTCTGTTCTGAGTTTTGCTATTTGATCGAATAATCGAACTCGATCTGTTGTAACTCGCGAATCTTGCACTCGATCTGTTCTTGTGTTGCTTGGAAAAGAAATCAAAAGGAAAGAAAATGTGAGATAGATGAGAGTTCATGGATGGATGAACTGGTGGATGAACTGGTGAGGGAAGATGAATGGATGAATTATTGCAGAAGTAAATTAAAAGAAAAAATAGAAAAACAAAAAAGGATAGACGGGGACGGAGGCGGAGACGGACGGGGGACGGAGGCGGAGACGGACGGACACAAACGGAAGAGAGGTATTAGTACCGGGTATCCGAGCCGGTACTAAAACCTCCTTCACATTAGTACCGGAAGGACAATACCGGTTTGAAAACCGGTATTAAAAGAGGGTTGAGCACCGGTACTAAAGCCTCTTTTCCTAGTAGTGGGCCGACGGCCGGCGGGGGTGGCGGAGTAGGCAGCTGGCGTGGGAGAGGGAGGCCGCCGGCGGCCAGCGGGGGTGGCGAAGGTGGAGGAGACAGGAGCGGGGCCGCTGGTTGGAGCAGTTGGAGGAGACCGTGACGGAGCCGCGACGTGGATGGGGTGGAGGAGACGGGTGCAGGGCCGTGAGGTGGGAGGGTGGAGGAGACGGTGGGGACGGGCCCGCGCAGGGGAGTTGAGGAAATGAGAGAGAATTCCCAGGAATGAGGTTGCGCGGGCTGCCGACCGCAAACTGCGTGCGGGTTGCGGCACTCCCTAGAGCTGCTACAGTACATATTCCTTTCTCATTTTGAGGATGCGGTGTGATATAAAGGTACCGCTGGAGACGGTCTAAGCGGCGCAGTCCTAGCCATTTTCCACTAGACCACTACACTATAAGAAGAGCAATCTCGCCATCCTCTGGTTTTGATGATACGACGTCCGGCCGGGGAGCCCAAGCTTCGATGGCCATCATGTTTAAAACATGGGTCGCTGTCACCTGCTGTTAACTGCTGTATGTATTATTGCCAACAAATGCTTATACCGCAAAACATAGATGAAAACTCCTATTTGCTGTAAGAGTTTTTAAATTTATATACACTGGGTTGTCCACTTGACCTATCCTACGCATCTCCGAGATCCTGCATTGCTTGCAGAGTGAAAAAAAAGGGCACATATCTCCCGTCCTGCAAGATCCGATCCAACCACCTCTCAATAACATAAATTGCTTTGTTTTTCTTGGAATGGACGGCGACAGGATCACAGGAAAACACGTTGGAGTCGTTCATGAAGTGAGAGTGATGGAAACACTACCTGACGCGCAACGTTGGTCTCTGAGCGTTGGTCAGCTGGTTCGCAAATCCTGACTGCGCAAAGTTTGTCTTCAACTACTGATCCTTCATTAGGTGTGCACATGGTGAAGCAACAGGGTACACTGTTCATCATCTGCATGTGCTAGGTCGTACTTTCTGATTGGAATCTGATTGATGCACACTGGGATGTGAAGTGACAGGATTTGACAAGTAATCACGTGAAGTAATTAAGCCGACAATACACTAGTAGTTATGACTCATATTGTACATGCCAGGTTGTATAAGAACGTTGTGATCGATATGATTGAGTTCGTCCGAGTAAACTACTGTTGGATTGTACTTCCTGCGTTAATAACAAATAAAATAAATGTAGTAGTACATCATACAGTATTCAATGCGCACTACCGGAGGAAGCGTGTTTACCGTGCGCAGGCGGGGCACGGCGAAGATCAGAAAAACGCATGACAACAGCTTTGTCGTGTGTTTTTTCCCGGCGTACCACAAAGACCGCTCGGCAATGATTTGCGTGGCAATCAGACCTTTGCCGTTAGTTTTTTCCTGACGCACGGCCGAAAAAGCAACGGAGACTCAAAGGGGAAACGGCCAGAGTAGACGGCGCTGGGGATTGGTTCGCCGTGTGTTGGCACTCGGCAAATGCAAAATCATTACCGTGCGTCGACTCACGGCAAAGAAAAGCAAAAAAAAATCCCAACGCAGCCCTCCAGCGCCAGGGTCGTTGCCAGGCCACCACCGCACCTGGGCCACCGCCGTCGCCACGCTAGCACCACTAGGCCTCCACTGCGTCGGGGCTGCCGCCAGGGCACCACCGCGTTGGGGCCGCCACCACAATGACACCACTGCAGAGGCCCCAGGTGAGGCGGAACGACGGGGACCCACACTTGGGCAGGAGGTGGCCACCGCGCATGGGGAGGAGTCCGGGACCGTAGCTGCCAGCCGCCACCGCTCCAACTCCCACCGGATGGAGGATGCGCTGCCGGAGGCCGGCCCCGCCACGTCGGTTGGGATGATGAGGAGGTCGGGCGACAGCCGTGGGTAGCTCCTTGCCGTGCTCCTCCCCCACGCTGCCGGCCGGATCTTGCACTGCCATCCTTCCTGCGTCGTGCACCACCGTCCTTCCCGTGTTGTGTGCCGTCGTCGGAGAAGGAAGTCGCGTCGTGGGAGGAGGGGGCGGCGGCACCATGGGAGGAGGAGGCTGCGGCGCCATGGGAGGAGGAGGAGGGGGCGGTTGCGCCGTGGGAGAAGGAGGTCGTGGCACCATGGGAAGAGGAGGGAGCGGCGGCGGGAGGAGGTGGCGGGGGCGCTGAGCTATGGAGGACCGAGGGGGCTGCGGTGGAGAAGTGAAGGAGAGTGGTTTAGGGTGGGAGAAGGAGGTGTTGCTTATATATGAACTTCCGTCCAATATCGACCGTCAGATCGCGAAATCAATGGCTCCCAGCGGTCGGAGTGTTGTTGGGCCGGGGTGCTGCTGGGCCGGAGTGTTTGTGGGCCGAGATTTATTTTGTCGTACGCCTGCTGAAAAAACGAACAACAAACAATTCTTTGTCGTGCGCCACACAATAAAACTCATGTCAAACATTTCGGTATCATTGGAATTTCTGTAATTGCATTTGATATTTCAAAATTATCAAATGACTTTAAAAAACCCAAAATTTTACGTATATCAACTTATGTTGACTATTACCTATAGAAAAAATTTCGACATCAAATCCAAAACGCATGGCAAAGGGGACAAAAAAAACTATTCCCCTCTGCTGCTAACAATTGGTAACGGGCACGGATGACCATTGGTAACGGGCAAAACGCCCGTTACCGATCAAGCGTTACAAATAAGCCAACAAAGGTAACGGGCCGATGCCCGTTACTGATGACACGTAATTGTAACGGGCGTCGAACAAAGACCGTTACCACAACTACTTACCGGTCACCTGAAATGGTTGTTTCTCCGGGCCCACCGGAGCCTTTGGTAACGGGTGCAGACACTGAGCCCGTTACTCATAACACGTATTAGTAACGGGTGTCTAACAAAGACCGTTACCGAAACTAGTTACCGGTCACCTGAAATGTCTGTTTCTCTGGGCCCACATGGACCTTTGGTAACGGGCACAGAAACCGAGCCGTTACATGAACTCAACATCAAAGACGCGAAAAATACATCCATGACGCGTCTCCTCTGTCTTGACGAAAGGAGATGCGTCGTGTAAGTGCTCATCTCCTCCATCTTGACAAAAGGAGACGCGTCTTGTCAGTGCACGTCTTCTCTGTCTCGACCAAAGGAGACACGTCTTGTCAGTGCGTGTCTCCTATGTCTCGACAAAAGGAGATGTCTGCTGTGAACCCGCGTCTCCCTCTGTCTCCACCAAATGAGACACATCTTGTCAGTACGCGTCTCCCTCTGTCTCGACCAAAGGAGATGCTTACTGTGTACGTGCTTCTCCTCTGTCTGGACCGAAGGAGATGCTTATTGTGTACGTGCGTCTCCTCTAATCGACCAATGGAGACGCGTACTGTGAACTTGCATCACCTCTGTCTCGACTAAAGGAGACACGTTGTCTACTTTCACAAAAATTAGGTCCAGCATCCACATTCACAAAACTCCACAAACTGAATAGAAATCCACAAAATTCACATGCATAATCTCACAAAATTCAGGCATTCAGCATCCTCATCTAACAAGTAAGGTTCACAACAATATCACTGGCTTAACCATGAGGATTGGTATCAAATACAATGCGAGCCATCAGAGCATCATTAATTGGAAATTTTCCTGAGGGTGTGATCACCTGGTCCATGAGGAATGAGGTAGTTCTTTCCCTAATGTGGAGCAGCGTGTCTTTGTGGAGCTGACAAGTAGGTACGTGAAATGCCTGAATATAACAATGTCAGCAGTCAGCACACAGGTGGTTACCAAACATGTGCAGTGCTAATAAGCAAGAACTGTGCTCAGTTGTAGGTGTTACAAATGCAGATCCCAAGCAAGTACCTTAGGGTCCTTCAATTTATCTTTTACTGTAAGCATGTGATAGGCATAATAGAAGCCGCAGACTCTGGATAGGTAAGGTTGTTGGTGGCACTGTGATAAATATACAAAGACAAACAGTGGTGAGAAGAAATAAACTCAAGCTTTAGTACTAGCTTCCACAGGCAGGAAATACTAAGTAATACGTACATCAAAAGCCTTCTCATGTTTCAAGGCGCGGCGGGGCAACTTGTTGTCATCGCAATAACTATTCCAAGCACTACAATGAAACATGCAACAATGGTTAGGGCACCATTAATAAACTTTGCAGAGTTTGTTGAGGAAGTTTGTAGGTTAAGAAAGAAAGAACTTACTCATTAATGGCTTCTACCAACTCAGAGAAATTAGTTTTTAGGATCCTATATGAATCAAGATACAAGACCCTGTTCTGCTTTGGAAGGATCGCCACTGCAATCCAATGGTGCCCAGTGTTATAGCAGGAAATGATGACTCTCTTTTTAGCATATGACTGGTAGGCACGCTTCATATAGGACACAAAAAATCCAAGTTACTTTGTATATTTGACTTGCTAAAGCATTCAGGATCAAGGAAGGCAACGGGTTCCTTCTTCTGCCGTACTTCTACAGCCATATTCCTAATATTAAGAAAAAACAAAGTGTAAGGAGGCAAAATACATAGTAAAGATGAATTGAGGCAGAAAGCACATTTAGATAGAAAATGATTAGTGAGAAGCAGATTAAATTTTCATGCAACTTACAGGATGAAACAGCGGATAAGTCCCATATCCAAAGCATCCAAGTTAAAGAGATCATACAAGTCGCTGATGATCACAGACAACAGCTCGTATTTATCATCTTCTCTCACAGGCCACCAGCCATGCTTGGGCCATATTATGCCCTGAATCAGATACTTATTATTGTCCTTACAACATCCCATGTAGAAATTGTGGAGATTAGTGACAGAAGGAGCAGTATCCGGATGCTTGAGTTCAGCAGCACTGAGCATTGCATTTCCTAATTTGTAGTTTGGGTTAATCTCAGTCATAGCAACATTGTCCGCCTTCTTCTTGGTGTTTCTCTCAGATGACTTTCTGGCAGGCTTCTTTTCCTCCTGCTTTGAGATGGCTGAAGAAGGCTTTCTGGTAGGCTTCTGAGACCTTTTATTTTCAGTAAGTTTCTTTTCCTGCTACTTTGAGATGGTTGAAGAAGGTTTCTCATATCGCTTTCTGGTAGACCTTTTATTTTCAGCGAGTTTCTTTTCCTGCTGCTTTGAGATGGCTGAAGAAGGTTTCTCAGGTAGTGTCTGACCAGCAGCTATTACAGAGATATTGGGCCCAGATGTACATGCAGCTTTCTTCAAACTGTCGTCGACAGATTTCTCGGCATCAGCCAACACATGACTCGAGGCTCCTGCTTTGGCATCATTGTTTTGAGCACTTTCGTTTAGGGATGGAGGTTTTGTTCTTTCATGAGGAGAAAAAGGTGGGGATGTAATTTGCGATTCTGGGGGTGGAGGAGGAGGAGGTGGGTTACCAGGTGGGGAATGAATTTGTTCTGTAATTTGCGTTTTTGGGTGTGGAGGAGGAGGAGGTGGGTTATCAGGTGGGGAATGAATCTATACTGTAATTTGCTTTTCTGGGGGTGGAGGAGGAGGAAGAGCTAGGAAACCATGTGAGGAAGAGTTTTGTCCTGTAGTCTGTGAACCAGAAGGAATCTGTACCATAGTGTGCGAACAAGATTTTGGAATTAGTGCTCCCTTGATGTGAATGTGACACCTCTTCCACTGTATCCTCTGGTGTAGAGCTTGGCCAAGTGTCATCACCTCGTCATTAGGAGGGTGTTCCAGCGCCTGATCCCTAAAGATAGCATATACATGCAGCACTTCGACCACAACACAGTCTTCATGAATCAGGATTGTGTGTAGCGTAGTCTGCTCTGGTTCAACCACACCAATTGTAGCTTCACATTCAACACCGTGAAATATGATCCATAGGCCACAGTCTGTGGGTTAACGTGCCTATAAGGTCTTCCTATGTGGGGGAAGCAATGTGCACTACCTCTGTCGACAACTCTGTAGCGCCGTTGATCAAACCTACATTATCTGCGGACGCACAGCTGCTCTTCAGTCTGGCGGGTGAAGGGCTTGCGCGATTGGACACTGGTGCAAACACCACCTGGTACCCTCGTGCCATCATGTCAAGCATATCCTTCTCCATCTCAGCCTTGAGTTCTTGCTTGATTTCTTCCTTCATCTGTTGCTTATCAACTGATGAGTCGGTACTGGCCCTCTTCCTCTTACTGTACATGGAAGCATGCTGAGGCCATGCAAACTTCTAGCCCTGGTAGCTGGAGACACCACGCACGCGACCTGGTTGTTTGGGGCGGCCCAAGCACTGACTTAGCACATCATTCTCCCTCAGCCATGAAGTCATTCCTGAAGATTCTGCATGTGCATTCTTTTCCATGATGTCTGCAGCCACATTTTTATTTGCTTCTTTGTTGTACACTATCACGGCAACACCGTCTTCCACCACTAGCTTACTCCTTGCTCGCACCCAATTCCTAGAACGATCATCAGTGATGGCATCATATGGGTTGGCGATCCTAGCCGCAGATAATTTCCTGTCCTCTTCCTCCCACTGTGGTAGTTTCCCACAATAACCAGCTGGACCCATGCTGTGCTCGTTTGTGTTCAGGCTTCGAAGTGACTTGAACTTGCCACTAACAGATGAGGCTTCCTCGGTTTCTTGCTGTTTCACAAACTCTGTCCACTCTTCTGGCTTGATAAAGTCGTGCTTTCCAAATGGCTCGAGTCCTTTTCTGACAAAATCTCGCCTAAGCTGAAATCTGAATTGTCTCCATGCCTTGGCTGCAATCTTCCACAAAAGCTTGAATGCCTGCTCTTTCATGTCTTCCTGGAACTCCAAGTGTTTCTGCATATAGATTTCAAACAAGTTCCACTTTTGCTCATCGCTTAGTTTTTTGATTTCTGGCAAATCCAAAGGTATCTTTTGTCTAGCAATGAGCCCTGCAAGTGCCCTGAACCTGCGCTTTTGTGTCAATGGTACTGGCATCCCCCCTCTCTCAACCTCAGTGACTACCATTTTGTCTCTTGGCCACTTTGTGGCTGTCCTTGGCACTCTGGCTCGGCCCGTGTCACACCTGTTTTTCCAAAGAAAACCAAGTGCAAACCTATATGCATGCCAGGATCAAGTTTCATGCATATAGTTGACATAAGTGAATAACAGAAACAATATCACGTAAGGAAAAGAGAGATCATCAGAGTATTACGCTTCATCCTGGAAACGAAGGCACCAAACTTCACAAGCAGACGACTGGGGCTGCGTACGCCTAGCAACAACACCATCTTCTCAACGACTTCATAGCAGCTTCCTCTTTCTGAGCAACATTGTTTATAGCAAGGGTGAGCACATGTCGTACTCAGCAAGTGTGGGAAAAGTATGAATGCAAAGCCTTAACCAAGGAAAGGCTGACAGGTTGACTGCATTAAGCACTTTTAGTTGGTCAAATTTTATTAGCACATGATTACTAGTAAAGTATAAGTATCTACCAACCCACAATTAACATATAGAGATACGACATAAGCATATGGCTAACATAACCAGAAACCATGATTTAAGTCCGTCTTCAAGTTCAATTATCATGTGAGGGTCCAGGTCGCTCTTGACCGTGAGCACGGCTAATCGATTAGTTTTACACTCTGCAGAGGTTGTACACTTTCACCACAAGTCGCGTAAAAGTTCAGAAGAACTTTGAACCCAACCACGCGATCCTGATCAGGCATCATACCACACTACCGAGGTGTGATTGCATAGGGACGCTACGAGGCTTTACAAAGATTCCCCAATGTGAAGCAACCCGCGAAGGTTCCGAGTCGTTGCAGAGTATAAAGTCCCCTAGTAGGTACCGTGTCTTAGCAAAGCCCAACTCCCTACTAGAGCGAGTCTATACCCCACTGGCGCTCCCCCTTGCCTTTATCAGGTAAGGTCACCTCAACACTAGAGTCCCTAATTAATTAGCCAAGCCAGAGCCATATAGCCTTGTGGTTGCACTGTTGTCCTGGGTGGTCGCTCCATGTTCCGATTAAGCATTGTGATCTTGTATTAACAAGAGGTATATAACATAAAAGTAAAGCAAGTTCATCATTGTTGTTCATTAGAACCACCATAACCCAAAGTAGAGCAACTAAGCAGTGCTACCCAACAGAAAGATAGACCCAGGTTGACAAGGAATAAAGGTAATAAAGACTAGGATAAACCTTAGTAGGACCCATCCATATTAATGCAAGCATATGCAATGGTGATTAAACACAGTTATTGGGACAAAAGATCAAGGACACACTTGCCTTTAACCAAAGTAGTGATGTTGCTCAGAATGTCTTCACCTTCAAGCTCTTCAAAGCTCTCGAACCACGTTCATTCTATTCGCATCAATCATCGGGCACAAACATACAAAGCAAACATACAAGCAAACTAAGAACAATGCACCAATCAAAAGAGAAGTTTTAAAAGAATGTGCTAAAGGATAGGCTTGATTCTAAGGATCACTGAAGCACACAGACCGTGCTGAGAAAAGGAAAGGTCTGATGAAACTACTTGTTCTGAACTAGAGCTGAAAAGATCTAGAAAGATACACACTAAGACAAAGCTTGATAAAGAACGACTAACGATCGATTTGCATATGAGAGAACAAGACTATGAGCTAGATTTATTTTAATTAGCAAAAATATGTAAAAGATATTTTATAGATAAAATACCCCAAGTTGAATTAGTTCAATTTAAACTTTATTTGAAGAAACCGTAGAAAGAACCTAGTCAAGTTTTATTTACAAAGATTCATATATGGATTATACCAATTGAACATTTAACTTAGAAAAGATAAACTTTATGAACAATCTAAATGTAACTTTATGATTCGAGTAGACCACATTATTATTAAAAACATTATAGCATTGGTATTAATCAAATTAATATTTATTTATAAAACCGGTGTAAAAAGCCTAAGCACTTTTAATTAGAAAAGTTAATTAAATATTAAGCAAATTAATATTTGACTTATGAAAAACCGAGATAAAGTTCTAATTAGATTTTATTTACAAAAGCATGTGAAATATTCATTAATCAAATTAATATGAATTATGAAAAACGGTGTATAGCACTATATTGCTTTTATTTATAAAAGGCATGTATAACTAAGCATTAATCAAAATTAATATCAAATTATTTTTTAGAAAACATGTATGAAGAAAACTCACCACTAACGTGTTCTTTATCTCAATATGAACCTAACGCAACTTGAACGGATGGAAACAGAGCTAAAACGTGAAAGATATGGCTCAACAAAGGCCTAGGGACTTGTTGACAAAGATTAGAAACTTCCAAGGACTTTACTGTGAGAAACCAGGGGCATATACATAATTATGTATAAGAACTTGAGGGCTTTCATGCAAAGACTTCAGATTGGACTGGATCTAGAGAATCTATTAGATCCAGGGGGTTCCTTGAAGTTTTGCCAAGACACAAGAATCTATCTCGGAATTGCATCTATCACCAGGGGCCTAAGTGCAAAACTGCACACCTCCTCCTTCTTCCTTTCGACAGAACGGACAGGGCAGACAGCGGTTTGGCCGGATGGCGGCGCCGGCGCTCCGGCGGCCTAGGGCCTTGGCCACGGAGGGGAAAAGGGAGAGGAGAGGCAGGGGATGCTGGGGATTAGCTCACCAGCGGCGGGAAGACGCGGAGGCGGGCGAAAACGGGCCGGCGGCGGAGGACAACGGCGACTGGCACGGTTGCTCACGGCGGTGAGACTCTGGTGACGGCACAGCGACGAGGAGATGCTCTGCAGCTACGGCTTGTCCCGACGAAGCTTCTGGTGGCCTTGGCTCGCTCCATCAGTGCGGCATTGCGGCGAATCGACGCGGTCCGGCGAACTTCTCGCGGCGCAGCGCAGGCGACGGCTCAGTGTGGTAGCACAGGGGCGAGGTGGCGGCGTGAGGTAGCAGGCGCGTGCGGAGGCCAGGGCGCACAGCTTTTAAGGACACAGGCCGGGAGGAGGCCGTGGCGTATACGCCAGGGAAGCCGGCGGCAGCGGCGCGCCGGACTCCGGCGGAGTCCTGGCCTCGGTCGGGGCAGACCGCTGCCCGGGCCCGGATAAGCTCCGCGTGTAGGCCGCGGCCGGGTTGGAACGATCCACGGACTGGGTCGGAGGGTGGGCCAGGCTTGCTGGGCTGCAAGGGATGTTGTACGCGAAAAGAGGAAGAGAACAGGGAGGGTTTCCGGACTTCCCCGGTGGAAAGGCTGCTGTTGCTTGGTGGGCTGGGCTAAAAGGGTTGGTGGGCCAGATGAGAGAGAAGGTTGGGAAAAAGGATTTCCTTTTCTTTTTTTCAGATAATATTTTCGTGAAAAGAATAATCTTAGATAATTCATTAAATCACGAAAAATATTCCGAAAATCTCAAAAATTCCAAAAAAATTCCCAGAGATAGATTGAGACACGAACAACCCAAATAAAATATTTGGAGCTCATGAAAAAGATTTTAGAGCCTTCTAATAAATAGAATAAGCTCGGAGAAAATGAGAATTAGTTCCAAAAAAATCTAGAAAATTCTCGGAAGGGTTTGGTCAGCTCCTGAGCGCATTTAAAAACATTTTGCACTTATGAAACACCAGATGCATCGGCATGAATGCAACCCTCACACAATCATTTTATTTAATTCGTAAAATCAAACAATGGTTTTTTTCCTATACTATATTTCCTGTAAAAAATAAATGTTGGAAAAATTTTAAAATTGAGATAAATCATTATTTATAATTATTCTTCCTATTCACATCCTGAAATTGAAAATTTCAGGGTGTGACAGCCCGTAGTCCCACCCACCTGCTCTTGTTCTTCACTAGCAGTGACATATCCATCTTCTTCATTATATGCATCTTTTTCAAATTGCCCAGGTCTATAGTCCTCGACAGATTTAGCCTGTGAATTAATTGTCAAGGGATTATGAGAAAGGTCAGCTCAGTGTCCAAGAATAGCACAAAAAACAGACTATACTGCTAGCTCTCCCAGGAGACATGCTGCAATAGGAGACAAGTAGAGCACATTTTTAGTTAACCATGCATAACAGCTAAGCATTTATCTAATCAACAGCCACAGAACTGTGTACAAGACCATACAAATGAGAAAACAATTACATTAACTAGTTTAGCCCACTATAATCTCATTAGTTCTATGGTAAACCATTAACATAAATGCAAAATTCAGAAACTAAAAAATTAGTTCAGGCAATGCGACCTTACCATTTTAAAGAGGAAGATGCTCGCTGCCTCTGTTGCTGATGAGGTACTTATTCAACTAGGAGAGAATGTCCAAATGTACATATGGAACAAGAACAAAACCAAATATAAGAGTGAATCCAAAGGAAAATGCCAAGTATACGTTTTGAAACTCGAAACCTTAACTGAGCATAGTCAAGAATATATCTTAATAATGTAGGAGGGATTTCTAGCATGCATTTCACCTTGTCACTGTCGGAGCAGAGGGATCTCTAGTCGCCACGTCTTCGCATCGACGTCGTGGCTGGATCCCTCCTCCTCCTCCTCCTAGTCGTCGTCGCTGGAAGGTGAGGGGTGGTGTGGCGCGCATCTCAGCGAAGGGGTGTAGCGTGCGTCGCGTCGCGGGGGGAGGGGGAGTGAGGGGAGGAAGGCGAGGGTGAGGAAGCGGCGGCGGAGGGGGCGAGGGGAGGAAGCGGTGGCGGCGCGAGGGGGAGAAAGACGACGGCGCGAGGGGAGAGTGAGGAGGTGACTGCGTGAGAGAGGCGTCTTTCCCTACTAACCCTAGCGCGAGTGGGCATGTGTGGGCCTTAAAACTGAAAGGCCCAATATTATTAGGAAAACGCGTCACGCCGGGGCTAGTTCTATTCGAAGGAAGAACAGTTCGCTTCATTTTCCCCTTTTAATCTGCAATCAAAGATTTGAATCACGTATTTCTCCGTCATTCGTAATCCAAATTTGATGATATTTGTTTCTGGTTTTTTCTAAAAACAACTTCTATTCATTTATTATATTGTTTCGTATATAACTCTATTTCTTGGATGTTGTTTATACGCCTTTATCTTGTTTCTTACAAGTACAACATAGAAATAATATTTGTTTTACACAACCATTACTAATGAAACTTTGTATTTCATAATGTTAAGGTGAACACAATGTTGTGTTAAAATTTCAAATGTATATGAGTTCGAACATGTTGTGAAGTGTGGAAAACTTCAGTGTTGAAGTATAACATTCTAGGAAACTATGTGAGAGATGTACACATTTGTACATAAGTATGATCTTCCTTTTGAGAAACCATTTGAAATTTTTATAACAAGTTTAGGGACCCAAATTATGTTGCCAAGTCAATTTGTACAATTTTTAGACCAACCTAAGACGTTATTAGAATTATTATATCCCAAACATGAAATAAAAATTCGTATTTTGATAATTTTGGTTACACAAGTGTGCCTGCTGATATTTTATTCGAATACTACATGACCAACTACGAATTGTTCATATTTTTAATGAATTTTTAGGTGCTGTTTTATGGACTCTAATATTTGAGGGAAGCAAGTTTCATTTCAAAAAAAAAATAGTGTCGGGCCCACGTGTCAGCGTCAGCAGCCTATATAAAAAAGATAACCGTTGCCTGCCCGCTCGGACCCACCTGACAACAAATGAGACGCGGGTTCTCGAGCCCGCGTCGGAAATGACTCTCGATTTTGGAAAATGAATATAACATCCCGAATGGGATAAGCGCAGCACACATGACGCTCTGAGCTCCCTGCTTCTTCTTCCCCGCTCTGAGCTCCACCGCCGCCCGTCCTTCCTTTCCCCACCGTCACGCACATGTCGCACTACGCCGATTCGTCTGGAGGTGGACGTGGCAGGAGTAGGTTTCAAGGTGGTCGGGGCAGCCGCATTCACTCCATCAGCTTGGATCCAGTTGATGAGCTAAGCGGCTTCCCACTGGTCTCTTGCCCGGACTGTGGTATGGCTTGAGTGGTGGAGGGGAGGACGCAGAAGGAAGGTGAAAACCACGGTCGTCTTTATTTCAAGTGTGCGAGAAATGCGGTGAGTAGTCTGTG
This sequence comes from Cenchrus fungigraminus, assembly GCA_036936925.1. Lineage (NCBI taxonomy): Eukaryota > Viridiplantae > Streptophyta > Magnoliopsida > Poales > Poaceae > Cenchrus > Cenchrus fungigraminus. Next base: position 35,136,466 of record CM072769.1, read on the forward strand.
CTGTGATTTCCCAAATCTGAGTTAGGGTTCTTATGTGCTTTTGATTTGCACAGTTCCCCAAGCTTTGTGGATATTATCGTTTTGAGAAGGAGTACCTCCAGATGCTGAAGGATGCTGGCGTCATATCTTTTGGACCGTCAAACTGGGTAGATGTGATCGATGAAGTAATTGATTCAGTGGATTGTCAACTTGGAAGCGACAATCAGAGGAAACACCGGACGACAAGCAGAGGAAGAAAGCACTGGAGGAGAAGATGGACAATGTGATCTGGAAGATGAACTTGATTATTGTGGGTGTTGTTTGTGTAGTAGTTTGATGTTTACTGGGGATGTATGCTGCAAAGAAGTAATTGTGATGTGAAAAGTGGTGCTTTAATTTGTTTTATCTATGTGAATGAAGAATGAAAAATTTGTCACAGATGACAAACTTAAATGTATGAATGAAGAATGGAATGGAATGACAATTGGGTCACGAATCTTAATGTGTCACATATCACAAATTTCATCAATTCATCTATGTTGACATTTCAGTGTGAAATTAACGAGCTTGCACCCGCGTCTCCAATGATTTTATACAGAGTTTTTCGAAACTCAGAATCTTTTCACTAACAAATAGAGTAACAAACATTGCAATTCATTGTAAACTGCTGCCATAGATATTGCAATGCGTTAGGAGGCACAGATGGATCTACCCACGTCTCTTAGATGTAGTTCATCACAAGTTCAACAAACACACGGGAGGAACACATATTAACAGAGGAACATGTTCATGACAAACAAGCAGAGTTCCATGAACAAACAGAGGAGGACGAACAAACAGAGAGTCAAGCCAATATGCTGATACGTCGCTTGTTACCTCAGGAGTTATGTTGGGAAATGGCACAGCTTAACTTGGGAATAGTTGCTCAGAATGAGACCTTAACGTTGGAAATCGAGTCGACACTTGAGCAGGAGATTAGAAAAGGGCAATTGACAGATGAAAAGATTATGGAATACAAGAAGTTGATAAAGTTGGGTAAAGTTCCAGAGTTCAGGGAAGATGAACAAGGAACTGTGTGGTTCAAGAACAGAATTTGTGTACCTGATATTAAAGAGCTGCGAGAAACCATATTGAAGGAAGCACACGATTCAGCTTACTCTATTCATCATGGAAGTACTAAGATGTACCAAGATTTAAAACAAAGGTATTGGTGGTATGGGATGAAAAAGGATGTAGCAGCTCATGTAGCTTTGTGTGACACATGTCACAGAGTCAAAGCCGAGTATCAAAGACCAGCAGGGTTGCTTCAACCTTTGAAGATACCTGAGTGGAAATGGGAAGAGATTGGCATGGATTTCATTGTGGGTCTACCTCGTACTCGTGATGGGTATGACTCTATATGGGTTATTGTGGATAGGTTAACCAATGTAGCACACTTTATACCAGTAAAGACGACATATACTGGAGTCAAGTTGGCAGAGTTATATAATTCAAGAATAGTGTGTTTACATGGGGTTCCGAAGAAAATAGTGTCAGATCGAGGCACTCAGTTCACTTCACGGTTTTGGCAGAAGTTACATGAATCGATGGACACAAAGTTAAACTTCAGTTCAGCGTATCACCCTCAAACGGATGGACAAACAGAAAGAACAATTCAGATCCTTGAGGATATGTTAAGGGCTTGTGCTTTGAAGCATGGAGGTAGCTGGGATAAGAGTTTGCCTTATGCAGAGTTTGCTTATAATAACAACTATCAGTCTAGCATTAAGATGGCACCTTTTGAAGCTTTGTATGGAAGAAAATGCAGAACACCTTTGTTTTGGAATCAGACTGGAGAGAGTCAGCTCTTTGGACCAGACAACATAAGAGAAGCAGAAAAGCAAGTTGAGATAATTCGGGAAAATCTCAAAGCCGCACAGTCACGACAGAAGAGTTATGCTGATCCTCGTAGAAGAGAAGTAGTATTGGAAGTGGGTGACTATGCATATCTTAGAGTGTCACCTATCCGAGGTCTGTGAAGGTTTAATGTCAGAGGGAAGTTGTCACCTCGTTTTATTGGACCTTTTAAGATCTTGGAAAGGAGAGGAGAGGTAGCCTACCAAGTGGAGCTGCCAGCACAGTTGTCAGGAGTACATGATGTGTTTCATGTATCATAGTTAAAGAAGTGCACAAGTGAGCTCAGAATAGAACTGGTACAACTAGAAGACATTGAGATGGAGAAAGATTTGACTTATAAAGAATATCCTGTCAAAATCTTGGATACCTCAGAAAGAGTTACTCGGAGCAAAGTCATCAGAATGTGTAAAGTACAGTGGAGTCACCATACAGAGGAAGAAGCAACCTGGGAAAGAGTGGATGAACTCATGGAAGACTTTCCTCAGCTGTTCTCTAATCCTTCTGAATCTCGGGACGAGATTCTCTTTAAGGGGGTAGGATTTGTGACACCCTAAAATTCCATCACTAAAATTTGCTTAAGCAACATAGTGTTTTAGGGTTAGTCTTAAGGACTTAATTAATTTGCTAATTAATTTGAGCTCTAAAGTAATTAAATAATTTAGAGTCAACAAGTGCTTGTGCATCATTATTTCGCTATGCATGGATTTTGTTTGCTAGTGTGGAGTTTTAAAAGTTTATAAAATAATTTGAAAAGTTTGGAAAAGTTTGATTTGAATTTGAGTTTAAAAAGGTTTGAATAAAGGAGTTTGAAAAAGAAAAGAAAAAAAAACAAACTCCAGCTCTTTCCCAACCTTTCCTCCCTTTTGGCCCAACCCGCCGGCCCTCTCTTCCTTTCGGCCCATCTCCTCCCCGCAGCCCGCCTCCCTCTTTTCTCTGTCTGCTACGCTGGGCCCACCTGTCACCTTCCTCTTCCTCCCCCGGCCTCCTTCCCTTGCATCGCCGCCGCGGTCTCCGCCGCCCACCACCGCGCCTCCCTGGCCTTCCCTTCCATCCCTGAGCCTCAATTAAAGGAATTTAATCCCGCGGACCACGAGCCATCAATCCCTTTCCGTTTCCCCCTCTTTCTTGCCTCATTTATGCCCCGGATGAGCGCCAGCTATCAATTGCAATTTCCACCGCCACTAGAGCCTCTCTCGCTTCCCCTTCCCCCTCTCTATCCATATATAAGGCCGTCCTCGAGCTCTCACCCCTCCCTTTGCTCTCGCACGTCGCTCCCTTGCACACACACACCTCAGCTCACACGCGCCGCCGCCTCAGCTCTTCGCCGTCTGCCGGAGCTTTCCGTCGCCGGTGAAGGTTTTCTCTCCCTCTTCTCCCTCTCCTGTGACGCACCCATTGCTCATCGAGCCTTCTTGCTGTCCAGGATCTCGCCGTCGACGCCGGACTGAGCCGCGCCCCTGTTCTTCTTCCTCGGAGCGCCGCCCGAAGCGCGGTACCTCACCGCCGTCGACCAACTCCCTCGCCGTCGCCCCTCACTCCTCAACAACTTCGGCCGTAGGTTTGCACTGGGGTAAGGAAGCTGCGCCCTCCAAAACCCGAGCTTTTCCGCGTCTTTTTGTCCCGCGCTTGCACGCCGGCGAACCCCGCGCCGCCCCCTTCTGGTGCCAGCCGCCCGAGCCCCCCTCCTGATGCCCTGGCCGGGTGCGCGATCTCTCCCTTTACGCGTAGAGCCTTCCCGCGTCCCAACTGAGCTTCCTAGCTCGATTCCGAGCAAACTCCGGCGAGTTTCCCCGCCGGCGCCGCCGCACGCCGCCGGCCGTCGCTTATGGATCACGTGAACCGTCGGATCTGGCGCGGACGGCCAGGATCGCATCCTAGCCCAAGTCAATCCAGCCACATACCGGTCAACCAGGCAATTTTGTTAAAGAGACCCCTGGTTTTCTTTGTTTTGCATGCCGGTCCTTCCACCATCAAAAACCCTTACAATCAGGTCCTTCTTTTTATGATCTAGCCCCTGTCTTCTCTGGTTAATAGCAACCGAAGTCCTTTTCACTCTTTCTCACATATGAGCCCCTCTGTTTATATGTATAATTATGTTTCAAGTCCCTGGTTTCTTTCAAATAAGCCCTATGAGCCTAGTTTTCTTACAGAAAAGTCCCTGTATTTTGTTTTAATCATATCTTTCATGTTTTAACTCCGTTTTTCGTGTATAATATATCGAAATGATCGTATCAGTGAGTAGAACCTTTTTATCAGTGTGTTTTTAGCATATAGAACTGTTTGGTGTATTGTTTTATTTATTGTTTGTTTGTTCATGCTTGTGCGTAGATATCGTGCCTGTTTCAACTGAGCACCCTGTCGGAGAAGATCAAGAAGAGCCTTTCTTCGAAGAAGAGGATCCCCAGTTTGTAGAGGAAGGCAAGTGGACTTCCCCCTCTGCATTTTCCTCTTTGTCCTATATAACTGCATATCTAAATAATATTTACTTTATATGTTGTTATGCATAAACTTGATGGGAAATCACCTTTTTAAGGACATGACTAGAGTTTTACCCCTGTCACCTTGATCAACCCTTTTTAATAAATGTTTTGGGTAGATGAATGCTTAGTTGCTATACATGGGCTGGTTACAAGTGGTCTTATGATAAAGACTTTCATGCTTACGAAATGTTGGTTATGTTTAAAGACAAGATCATATGTTTTAATTGGAACATGGAGAACCACCCAAGATAACAGTATAACCACAGTCCATATGGCTCTGGCTTAGCCAATTAATTAGGCGTGTGAATTATCTGACAGTCTTTCCCGAAAGGGGCACAGGGGGCCGGAGTTGTAGGGGTATAGCCTGGTTCTTTTGGAGTAGCAGCCTTTGCTAAGGTGCTGACCACTAGGGAGGGTTATGGTCCGCTCCGCTGCTGTAACTGTTGTAGGTTGTTGGTCTTTTGCATTACCTTTGTAAAGGCTTCGTAGTGGACCCTTAGCCACTCACCTCGGAAGTGTTTAAGGGCCTTGCAAACCTAGGCAACATGGGGAACACGAGCTGTGGGTAAAGTGTACAACCTCTGCAGAGTTAAAACTGATCGATCAGCCGTGCTCACGATTAAGAGCGGCTTGGACCCTCACATGATAATTAAACTTAAAGATGAATTCAAATTGTGGTTCCTTATGGTTTTGAGATATGATTACAAATGTTTAATCTTTTGGGGCTGGTATAAACTTACATCTAGTAATAGTCTTGCTAATAAAACTTGACCAACATTAAAATGCTAACCGCTGCAAAACCTTAGCCTATCCTTGATAGCCTTGCATGGTTTCCCCCACTTGCTGAGCTCCAACCATAAGAGTACTCACCCTTGCTTACCGCTGTTCATATGAGAACAACGGTGAGGAGTACTGGAGCGACTTTGAGGAGTTCTAAGGCATGCGATCCCCCAGTCATGTGCCTGTGGAAGATGAAGATGAAATCATCCGTTTAGTTATCATTTGTTTTATTGGACCTTCGTGTCCAATGCCTGAGTGTAATAACGGATATTGTAATGGTTAACTCTTGTACGTTTGATTACAGTTATGGTATTACACTCTTTTGTCTATCGTATGTGTGTAACTTGATCCTGGCGCACATATGAGATGCATTTGGTTTCATTTCGGAAATCGGATGTGACACGAATGGGTTCACGCCATCTGTGCTCATAGCGAACCAAATGTTCCTGCTTTCACCGGCAAATTCCTTGAAGTAGGAATCAATGTTTTGCCATTGTTAGCCATCTGCGGGGTGCTTAATCTTTCCAACTTCCTTCATTCGTGTCTTATGCCAACGCAAGAGTTGGGCCTCCTTTCGTGTGGCGAACCATCTTCTCAACCGAGAAATGATACAAAAATATCATGCTACCCTCACAGGAGCCCCTTTAACCTTCTTCTTCTTCTTGCCTGTGATATCCACGGGCTCGTTCTCGTCATCATCAGCATTGTTATCATCACCACCATCTTTTTTCCTCTTGTACCGATCGAACCCACACTTGGGGCACTTGTCAAGGTTTGCATAATCTCCATGGAACAATACACAACTATTCTTGTAAGCATGAATTTTTTCAACCACTATTCCCAGAGGACAAATTATCTTCTTTGCCTCATAGACAGACTCGTCTATTTGGTTTCCCTCGGGTAGCATGTCCTTAAGAAGATCCAATAGTTGTTTGAAACTTTTGTTGCTCCAACCATGATCTGCCTTAAGCTGCAGAAGTTTTAGATCACCAGAAAGGTGAGAGTACTTCTTGCAAAAAGGATAGAGGGATTTCTTTGAATCTTCAACGAACTGCTTCAGCCTCGCTAATTCAGAAGCTGTATACACTCCTTGAAACTCAACATCCCGCAACATTTGACCAACATTGTGCGCACGTTGCAACAACTCACCATCATTGAAGCCCATAACTTCTTGATCAGTGATATCCTCAGGCCTCATCACAATTGGTGGGAATGGTTCATTTTCCTCATCAAAAACTCCACCTTCATCAGGCTCTTCATCATGGCATCCTGTAGCATGGTGTCATGCTTCACCTTCATTAAGGCATCCTGTTTCGACTTCATTAAGCCCTTCCTCACCATGTTTATTCCAACAGGTGTCATTTTCTTTGAAACCACGTGTGATCAAATGATGAAAAATGTTATCCCATTGTCCGAACTTCTTCTCGTTGAGACAATCTTTACAGGGGCAAAGCATTGCCTGAACACCACGGTTTCTCATATCCGCCTCTGCTTGATCTAGAAAACCATTGACCCCCATTAAGAAACTGGCCCAATCTCGGGACTTACTACTGTACATCCAAGCCCGAGTAGCAGCAGCCATCTGCAATTTTCATACATCAAATGAGCATAATGCATCACCAAAATCGATGAGTAAGAGGATTAGGACAGCGAAGTTCAATAAAAGGGGGCAATTTCCACCTTGATGAGGACTGTCTACGAGGCGAGCGCTTCCAAGGTGGAGGACGAGGCGTCGCGGCCGCGACGACGGCGACGGTGCGGAGGACGGCGATGGCAACGGCGCGGAGGACGGCGCCGAGCCCGAGGAGGAGGATAAGCTGCTACTTTGGATGACGTACGGCGCGGAGGGACGCCGCGCCGCGGTCGACGTCCGTCGGCACCTTTCGCCGTCGCGCACGCGGCCGGCGGGCCTGCTGCAGCGCCGGCTTTCTGAGGAGAGAGAGAGAGCGCGCGCAGCGCGTGGGGCCTTCAGAAAGCGTGCGAAAATGTTGCTGCAGCAACGGCAGGGAGAGAGCAAGTGGGGCCCTCAGAGGAGAGAAAGCGAGTGTAGTTGTCCGAGATAGCAGAGTGGTCGGAATGCAAAAACAACGACGCGTAATAACAACACGCGTCTCTATTGTGAGAAAATAAAGGAGATGCTAGCTCCAAACAAGCGTCGCCAATTGGGTCGTCATAAAATGAGACGCGTCCTAAAAACAACGCGTCTCCAATAGCAAAGTCATCGGTAACGGACTTAAAGAGCCCGTTACCGATAGGTTTTACTTTCATAACGGACGCATGTTAACGTCTGTTACAAAGAAAACAGGTAACAGGTGTTTAAGAAGTCTGTTACCAGAAGTCCTCATTGGTAACGGGCGTTATGATGGCGAGGTCAGGGCGAGGTCGTGGTCGACCCTGCCGCGCTTATGCGTAACGGGCGCCAAACAACAACCGTTACAGATGGGGTCCATGTAACGGGTGTTAAGTGCCCGTTACAAATGCTGCGTGACCTATTTGAGGTTTTCATGTAGTGTGTTGTATCAAGGCCTGAGCTCTGGATCAGTGAGGTAATCCCAGAATCTCACTTTGTTTACTGTTAAGTGTGCTCATCAATTGTATCCGTGTTACTCGCCTCAAGTATATCTAAAGTTTCAATAACCTCCTAAAGGATTTTTTTTGGTTCAGTTTGCTCTTGCATCAGCCATTAAGCAACTGACTTCATTTTGTGACTATTTGTTGTAAAACTGCATTGTGTGTGCATCCATCCCCTTATTATTGTAGTCACTTTGTAATCACTGTTTTGCTTTAGTGAAAATTTCTGTGTTATATTACAATCCACCCTGTCATCTTCTTTGCTTCCATACTAAATTAACTTAGGCACCAATTGTTCTCATTTCAGATTTCAGGAGGTAACAAGTGATGGAAGTCCAAGCTAGGGTAGCTTCTTCCTCTCTGGTAGTTTCGAAATGGAAGGCTGTAGGATGTGTTATGAGGCATGTGGTGTAATTTCCTATTTCTTCAGGAAGTTGTTTGTAAAAGGGTTCTCAAACTGATGTGTTTTAGCCCTTGGAGATGTGTTTTGAGACATGTGTTGTAATTTTTGATTTCTTCAGGGAGCTTTTTGTAAAAAGACATGGGGTAATGAATGAGAAGGGACCTGTTTGTAATTTTTGCTATTTTATTATTATTTTTTCTTTTTTTAATTCATCAAAGGAGACGCGGGTTGCCAAGAAGTGTCTCCAATGACTCTCTCAGAGGAGACGCGGGTTGGTAAAACACGTCTCCTATGACTCACATTGGAGATGCAGGTTGACAACAAATGTCTCCTTTGAGAGGGGTCATTAGAGACGCGTGTTGGTAAAAACACGTCTCCTTTGACTCCTCTCAAAGGAGATGCGGAAAAAACGCGTCTCCTTTGACTCCTCTCAAAGGAGACGCGGATAGAACGCGTCTCTTATGACTTGTCATTAGAGACGCAAACTTAGAGACGTGTTCTTACGCGTCTCCTTTGACCCTAAACCTGTCTCCAAAGTAGGTTCCTTACATAGTGATTTCTCTCTGACGATCTTGGCATGGTGGCTAGCACTCGACGATATTTCTTCGTCCGTGCCAAAAAATTCCAGCTGCAGCAGATCGATCGGGCAGCATCATCGTCAGGTGGATACGACGCACGCAACGAGCATCAACCCATCGATTGCGTTATAGGATCGGAGCACGTGTCTTGGCCATCATGCATCTAGTCATATGACAGCTGTCTTCTCCGATCCCTATATAATTTTTGTCCATGTCAGTTCGATTCAGCTTGTTTTGCTTACATGGAGCTACCGAGAGGCCAATCTTATGTGGTTGTACATGCCCTAAAGAACGCCGATACTGGTCAATCTGCACCAGTTCGATAGGAAATACAAAGGGTTATCACATAAACCTCAGCACAAATATGTAACATACATTCCTGGACCGGTGTAGAACCGGCATGTACATTATGCATATTTGTATCAGTTTATTTGACCCTATTCAGTTTTTTTTTTGAAGTCCGTGATCCAAAAGTGCATGCTTCGACTAGCGTGCACACTGAAAAAAGTTACTGGTATGCTTCCTGAATGGTGGCATATGGGCGAGCCAGCATCGTGAGAAACTTACTAGTGTGGTACTTCACCAACGAGGAATATACAGCAAGCAACCAGTAAGGTTCTCACAGGCCTAACCAAAAACCGCTATAGTAGGAGGAATACTAATATACTACAAGCACAGGTGGAGGATCTACACAAGTGCTAGCATATTCCGTAGAAGAGCCTCAAGAGGGCACCGCCTTTCACACCCTCGCTGAGGAGAATGAACAAAACTATCTTAATGAGAGAGCCTGGCTTCTTGCCTGTGCAAACCTCCACTTTATGGAGACCATTTCGTCCGGCTAGCATTCCTGATGCATCCTACTCTCAGCAAATACACTCCTTGACTCCAACATTAGTGATGATGGCACATAAATATGGCAATGGATGGGAACTCACATTCTCTGTCCACCACCATAACGTGGGTGAAATGAGGTGCAAGCTTCCAGTTCAGAATGAGTTTTCAACGAGAGAAGCTGATACAACTATATTATATACCTACGAAATTTGAGCAATACTATGGGTTCGTTTGCCAGGACTGTGGTTGTAGCTGAAATAGCTCCGACTGTGGTTGTTGTTAAAGCAGCTCCGGTTGTGGCTTCTCTAATAAGGAAGTAGCTTCTCATGTGGAGATAAAGCTGTTTTGGAAAGTGTTTGGCAAAAACGCTTCGCAATGACAATATGAGTAATTTTATGGTCAACTCATACTTGGAGCGGCAAGAGAAGCCAAAAAAGTGTCTTCTCCTATTTAGTGTAAGTTGCTTTGCGTAACACCCTAAAATTCCATCACATTAAAATAATGATAGCAACATGGTTTAGTTTATTTTTTCTAAGGATATAATAATTTGACTAAATAAATTTACCTTTTAAATATCTAAACAACAATTAAATAATTTAGAATCACCAAAGTGTTGGAATGCATTCATGCCTACGTATTTGTTTTGTTTGATGTGTGTTTGAGTTTGCAAACAAAAGTCTGAAAAACACCCTCAAACTCCCCTATCTCTTCTTCCCTCTCTTTCAGCCCACCCGGCCTCTTTCCTCTCTCTCTGTTTTTTTCCCGCCGGCCCAGCTTCCCGCGGCCCGTCAAACCCTGTCGGCCTTTTTTTTTCTTTTCTCTTTTCCGTGGCCCACCAAACCCCGCCAGCCCAGCAGGCCCCTTTCCCCTTTTTTGCCCCCTGCGGCCCAGCTCTCTTCCGACCCACATAAACCTAGTTGCGGCCCAGCTTTCCCTCCCTTCCCTCTCTCGCTGCCATGCGGGCCCCACCCGTCAGCCCTGTCTTCAACCTCCTGCCGCCCCTTCCTCCACCCTAGCTGCCGCCCACCGGTGCCGTCCCCCTTTCCGGCACCCCTCACCCTTCCCTCTCCCCTCCACCGAGCCGCAGTAAAAGCTCAGTGGAGCACTCGCACCGCCATCGCCTCCTCTCCCTCTCCCGAAACGGCCTCCACTACCGAGCTCCCCCACCGACGTGCAGGCCCTTCCCCTCCTATCTCCATCCTATAAAAGGTGCCTCCGAGCTCTCTCTCCACCCGCACCTCTTCTCCGCTCTCTCCCTCGCGCATAGCGCAGTAGCCGCTCAAAGACCGGAGCGTTGCGGCCCGCCGGAGCTCTGCTACCTCGATCTCCTTCTCTGCCACTTCGCCCGACTCTCCAAGCCCTTAGGTGAGCTTCCCTTACCCTAGGCTTTGTTTTCGAGTTGATCCCGTCGAGTTTCGTGCACGAGAGCCCATTTTCGAGCATCTCTGGTGAGGTTGTCGTCGCGCCGCCCGTCCGCCGCCGCCTGGCCCCCCGCAGCTGCCCGCTTGAAGATCGACAGCTCAGATCCGCCCGCTCATCAGATCAAACCATTCAAAGAACGGTCAACCCGAGCAAACCGCTGCTGTTTTACATAAAAGTCCCTTATATCTTTAATATCACAACCATACCCTTCCACCTATATAAAACCCTTTCAATCAAGTCCTTTTCTTTTTGTTTAGCCCCTAAGTTTCTAGGTTTTTCTGCCCGCCATTCTAGGCTTGTTCTTTTGCACCGTAACCCTTTGGTTTTTTACATAATTAGGTTTTAGCCCTGGTTTTTTTAGTTTAGCCCCTGTTAGCTAGTTTTTCTCACAGTTTAGCCCCTAGAGCTTGTATAGGGTGTATCTTTTGCGTCTTTTGTCTGTTTTAGGCATTTTTAGTGTCCTTGCGAACGCCTCTTAGTGCTTGTTAGCTTTAGAAGCTTGTTTTTGTCTTTGAGAATGTTTGATGTACTATTTTTATTTATTGTATGATTTTTGGTGTGCTCGTAGATATCAAGCCAGTTGGTGTTGAGTTTCAGATCGAGGATCAAGAGCAACTTTTTGAGGAAGAAGAATCTCAGTTTTTAGGCAACGAAGGCAAGTGGTCTTCTCCTCCTGCATATTTTGTTTTTGTCCTATATAATTGCATGATAATTAAAGTTCACTTTTATTATTGTATTGAATAAATTTGATGGGAAATCACCTTTTTAAGGACATGACTAGATTTATCCCTATTACCTTGAACAATGCTGTTTTAAACAAATGTTTTGGGATAGATAATCCTTAGTTCCTTAACTTGGGATGGTTGAAATGGATCTTTATAAAATGTTGATCATGGTAACCTTGGTGAAGATGTGGATAATAACAAGATCATATGAATTAATTAGAATATGGAGAACCACCTAGGAAAACAGTGCAACCACAGTCCATATGGCTCTGGCTTAGCCAATTAATTAGGTTTGTGGAATTATCTAATAGCCTTATCCGAAAGGAGCAGATGGGGTCCGAGTTGAAGGGGTATAGCCCGGTCCTCTTGGCCGCAGCCTTTGCTAAGATGCTGTCCACTAGGGAGGGTTATGGTCCGCTCTGCTACTGTAACTATGCGGGCTCTTGGTCTTCTGCATACCTTTGTAAAGGCTTCGTAGTGGACCCCTAGCCACTCACCTTGGAAGTGTTTAAGGGTCTAATCAACCCGGGCAACATGGGGAACACGAGCTGTGGTGAAAGTGTACAACCTCTGCGGAGTGAAAACTGATCGATCAGCCGTGCTCACGGTCAAGAGCGGCCTGGCCCTCACATGATAACTGAACTTGAAGATGGAATTAAATCATGGTTTTATATGGTTTTGAGTTAATGTTTTCTAAATGCTTAATTTTGGGTTGGTATAAACTTACACCTAGTAAATAGGCACTTGCTAATAAAATTTGACCAACTTAAAAATGCTAACCGCTGCAAAACCTTAGCCTATCCTTGATAGCCATGCATACGTTTTCCCCACTTGCTGAGCTCCAACCATAAGTGTGCTCACCCTTGCTTACCGCTGTTCAGAGAAGAACAACAGTGAGGAGTACTTCACCGACTTCGATGAGTTCTGAGGCTTGCATCCCCCAGTCAGATGCCTGTGGAGCTGAAGACGGAGTTACATCGTTGTAGCTATCGATGTTCGTGTAAAGACCTTTGTGTCTATCCATGAGTGTAATAAAGTTAATAAACCCCCTTTTATACGTTTTTGAGCATTGTATCTGATATTACACTATTTATGTCTATCATATGTGTGAAATTGTGATCCTGGCACACATATAAGATGCATTTGATTTTTTTACGGAAATCAGGTGTGACACTTTGTGGCTTCTCCGCGGTTCTGGTGCTGTGCTGAGACCATTTTAAAGTTGTACCTTTGGTATGGCTTCACCAAAAGCTGGTGGAGAAGCCATTTGAGAAGCCCTAGTAGTAGAGCCCAAGATTGGTTATCTTGTTTGAAGTAGTTGGTTATTTATAGATAGGCCATCAGGAAGTGAATTATGTATGTTCCTAGTAAAAACTATTACTATTACAGTGATCAACACGAAGACTTTCCCTGCAAGCCAATCAAAGAACACAAGCAAGAAGGTGAAGCAATGCAACATGAAAGGACAAACGGGCTCAGTAGCAAACGAACAAAATAGTGGCCCCAGATAATAGTAGAATAACTTTTCATTGCAGTTACAATGAATAATGTATGTTTTTCAATAGAAAACTAGAACTAAATAGAATATATGTTTCTAATGCAGTTGCTACTGAGTCTGTACCAATAGGGCCACAGATGGGACACCCACAACATGGGCTTAACCACTTCAGGCCCATCATGATACCAGGCCCGACACAGCTCAAAACTGGAGATGTAGCACCTGGAATATGGAATGATCCATGAGGCTATTGATGTGCTCAAAATTGTTGGTCTGTATGGTTCTGGTTTGCTCAAATGGATTTTTTTAGGACTTGGATGGATTTTCAAGGGTTGGCTCCGGCTTAGCTGGTGCTGGTTTCACATCTATTAAATAGGTGCTACGGGCCTAGGATATAAATTTGGATGTGTGTTGCTTTAATGCGTGTTAATCTTGGAATGACCTCTTATTTTAGCCTCATGTTACATTTTTCCCCATGGTTGAGGAGGACAATTCATTGTACTCACCCCAATTTGTCCCCCTACTATCCTCTCAGGGACAACATGGTGGAGTTCATTGAAGACGATAGCTTTCACTCAGTGCTTGATTCTATAAGCTGGTGTATCCCGGACCAACAACTTCATTTGGAGATGGAGTCTTGTTCCTCTGAAGACTAATTTATCTATGTATTATGCTTTTCAGACCTCAAGTTTTTTGTATTTTTTATTATTTAATAACATTAATACGATCCACTCTTGTAAATGCCACATGTATGAGTAAACTTACTCTAGCATACATGTGACATGCATTCAGTTTTGTTTATAAAACTGAGTGTGACAGTGGTTTGTGGTTACCTGCATATAAACAGGCCTAGGGAAAAAGACAACTTTGCTAGAAGACATTTCCAGTTTTAGAAAAATGAGCAAGGGCACCTAACTACTGCTTCTTATTAAATGCTATGTTACTCACATTAAGTTAGGAGGCATATGAATATATTGTACTAGACAAGATCAATTAACATGTTGCCAGACACGGGAATTGTTTTTAAACACCATTGTACGTGATGATGCAGCTTATTCATCCCGCAAACACAGCCTACACTCATAAAGTTAACCACGAGATGGGACAAAATTAGTCGGTGATCCAATAAGGAATCTAGCGAAAGCAGGGATGAGGATCCTCTGCAGTAGATGAGGGAGCTCTTAGGTCACTGACGTGTGGGTCTGGTCCCACCTATCAGCGACCCAATTGCTCTCTGCAGTACTGCAGAGGATCCACTTCCGAAAGCAGGGTACTCCCTCCGTACTCATAAAACATGTTATTTTGGACAAGCTTTCAGTCAAACACGCTAAGAATATAAATCAGAATAATTTTTAAATTATTGAGTTTAAAAATGTGAAAACCACATGAATAGATTTGTTTTGCAAAATACTTTCATAAATATATATATATATATGTCGGTTTTTAATAAATATTTTTATAAAAATAAGAAGTCAAAGTTACGTTTTGAAGACCGTGTCGCTGTCTTAAACGACATGTTTTATGAGTACGAAGGAAGTACTTGGCGACACCCACAGCAGAGCCACGATGAGCTCACGCATTGCTCACACATATTTCTCCTTTCGTTCTGCGCAGTCATTGCTATAGATCAGTGCAATACTAAAAGTCAGATGAACTCCATCTCCCAATGCCTCCCAATCCGAGCTTGCAGACAACTGGTTGCATTTTGGCTGCCACGTTGCCGATCAGAACACTCTTGACCCTCAACTAGCCAGCCAAAGCATAAGACTAGATAGGTTCTACAAAATAGTTTCCACTACACAGTTTTGCTGGGAGCTGTTATCATAGATATATATGCAAGAATATTTACGGTCGGTTGTTTGTGAGCCAACCAGATTAATGGTTGAGTTCTTGAGATTTAATTAACTCCGTCGACCTACCAGGTTTAAGTTATTTCTCCTGGGGTGATCCTGTCATCTTCAATATGAAGTCTTCAAACCTACGACAGGCTGCTTGGGTTCAACAGTTAGACTATCTGCAGCGGTGTTCCTTAAAAAGCATCATGTAAAAAGTATTTGAGGGTTCTCTTAAAACAATTTATACTCCCTAAATTACATTTTGCTGCAGCGGTAGACTCTATGCCTACCCTATTCGTGGGTCCCACTGACCAGGTCTCCCGTCGCCTCCTCCCTGCCTCCGCCACCGCTGCTCCAGGAGAGGCCGCCGGTGCGGAGCAAGAGTGGCGGCGTCGGCAGAGACCCCGACGAGCTGCACCGGCGAAGTGGTGGTGGTGCTCGCCGAGGCGCAGCAAGAGGAGGAGCTCATCGCCGACCACCTGCATCCCGCACCTTGTGGATCTGCCGCCGGGCCACAGCTCCACCCCGCACAGAGAGCTCCACTCAGCCGCCGGGGAACGCGGCATTATTGGCCGGCTTGACCACCGCCGGTCGACACCTCCTCCGCGCGCATGTCCTCCGCTGCGGCCGCTCCCGTCCTCCCGGCGGTGGTGGCCCGGTGTGAGCAGAAGGACGGTACCGCTCCCGTCTCGGCCTCCCCCGCTCCCATCCTCCCGGCGACGCCGTCTCCGACGCACCCTCCTCTTGCTCCTCCCGGCGTCGGCGCCGGCGCTGGCGCTGCGGCCAGAGGCGCGAGGAGATGGAGGCCACCACCGCCGCCGTCTCCTCCACGAATCCACCGAGGGACGCCAGAGGCAGCGCCCTGGATCCGTCGTGGATGGCCGCGGCGAGCCCGGTCGCGCTGCTGGCAGCCGGTGCCCCCGCCGCTGACCCCGCCCCGTACTGCTACGTCAGACGCCTTCCTTGCTCCCTCCCGTGGCGCTCCCCACGAGCTCCGGCCACTCCACCATGATCCGCACCTTGATGTATGTGTGGTGGCACTCGGCAGGACACCAGCCGTCTGCTGCTGCACCTGCGCCGCGTGGTGGTACCGCAGACGGTCCGCCTCCGGCACCGCCGCGTGGTGGCGCTCGGCAGGGATGTGGAGGGCGACGACCGCGGAGGATGGGGAAGGGCGCACCGCACTGGCCTCCAAAGCCGCACCGCCAGAGGCGCGCATGCACGCGGTCGGTGCCTTGCTTTGGAGGGAGGGAGGGAGCAGAGGGAGGTGGCGGTGTGGAGCGGAGGTGGGGAGGAGCAAGGCGGGGTTGGGCACATGTGCATGACTTTTCTATTTGGGGGAAGGAGTCTCCCTAGGTTTGGCGGATGGGAGGGAGCTCCGAAAATTTAGGGAGTCATTTACGAGACACCGTTTCACTTGCTTTTTCACCGAACAATCTATAAATTTGCGGTCCGGGACCCTATACAGGGAACCGCTACAGTCAGTCTTAGACTTCTAGTAAACCCAGTAGCTATATGCAATGACCAGCGCTGTTGCAGTGTTACTTATAGCGCTTTTAATTTAGATCATGCCCGGACACCATACATAACACAACAAGTCAACAACCGTGAGTCTTTAATTTGCTTTTCTCACTTTGATTTCTAACTTAATAATGGACCTGTTTCGATGCAAGGGGTAAATGTTTACCCTAATGTAAATATTTTGCACCTTCCATTTGTCTCTAATAACATTTACTTCTCGGGGTGTTTGGACTGAGGGGTAAATTTGGATGTGGATGATGACAAAGAGAGGGTTGGTGTCTACCACAATTTTGCTCTAATTTACTACTTTTTAGGTGTAAATGGAATTAGGAGGGCAAACTATTTGCCCCACATATTTGGCATATTAGGGGTAAATTTGTCTCATTTGTTCCATTTACCGCTCCATCCAAACACCCTCAATGTCCTGTAACATGATCTGAGCGGCTCCTTCATTTGAAACCAATGGAGGTCGTTCCTCTTTGCAATTCTCATAGGCACATAACCCCAACTAGGACCATGTTCATATCTGTAGCTATTTGCCTAACCCACCTTTGAACATATCTTACTCGGCAACATATCCTATGCACACTAGCTTCGTATGCACACTATGCAAACTCCTACCACATAAGTTGGATCTCCATCCGATGGCCCGATTGATAAGCAGGTATTTTTAGCACTTAAACCCCCCACCTCACTCTTTGCTAATGAAAACTTATCAAAAAACCCCCCACGGTAGCACACGGAGCAATTGACGGACGTGTACCTCGCGACAACGCGTCTGGCGACGCATCACGTCCCGCTCGCCGCCGGCCCTCGTCATGCGATTCGTCAGCCGGCTCCGGACGCCGCCGGCCTCGGACACCGCCGGCCGCGGACGGAGCCCTCGGACACCACCGGCCTCAGACGCGCCGGCCTGGAGCTCCGGTAATGCGACCGTTGGGACGCCCACAAGAAGCAGACTCGGGCGGCGGCGCCGGTGCTGGCCGACGAGCTCGACGACGGCGACAGCAGCACTGGAAGCAACGACGTGGAGCTGGACATGCCACGGCCGCCGCCGTCGCCAGTCATTCTACACTGGACCAAGCTTTATTACCTCGCCGGAGCCGTGCATGCTCCCCGTGCCATCGTTCTGCAGGATCCGTGTTGCCTAGAAACACGCACGTACGACTAGTGAACACAAGCTGAATGGTGATGGTACCAAGTGTGTTTAGCAAGTAGGAGTAGCATTGAAGATGATGGTGATAGAATCGAAGGTCATATTATATTGCAGCTTCCATATATTCGCATGTAAAAGTAAAACCCATGCTTGTATGTTTGTTTCTCGACAATTAATGGAATGGATGGTAACCATGATCACTGATCGCCGAAAAAATATAATGCAGTCTTCTTCTGTAAACAGTGAACCTGCACTGCAACTGCAGTGTTCTTGTTAGCACTGATCATGGGCTGATGGTGTGGATCACGTCTTCAGTTAGCAAACAAAATAATCATGGTTACTCCTACACTGATGCATGGTCAGCAGTACATACAAAGTTGGCAACAGCAACAATTCATGGTATTATCAAAAATAAATAATGAATAATTCATCCATGGCTCAAGTCTGGTGCATTGAGACACAAATGACCATGAATGTCATAAAATCCAGCAACAGTACATCTACTCCCATTAAAAATTCACGAACACACTGAAAATCATATCTAGTACAAAATAAATGTTTACAATCAGCCATCAACATTATGTGGGCAATTTCGTGCATCATGATCCGTTACTATTTGCTTGCATTTTCCACACTTCCGTGGTCTTGGTACCTTCTTCTCCTTGCTCTTCGGAATTCTTTTGCATCGCCCTCTGGACACGATATCAGTTGGTGGATGTATGTGTACTTCATGTGGAATTTTGCCACCAAGGAATGTTTCAAACTCATCCTGTTTACTGACTGTAGCAGCTGGAACGATCTTTTGGAGAGGTTCCATTAGGTTCAATAAACTAGAACACAAAAAGTCAATCGCTGGTTCAGAGTTCTTAGCCATTTGTACTAGATCTTCAAACTTGTTGCGTGAATCTGAAATTTTTTTCCGCATTGCCACCTCCATAGGATCTTTAGCCTTTTCGTCCAGAAGGTTGCCTTCATCATCAAAGAACACTTCTCTACAAAATTAAATATCTGATTAACACTATAACTGTACAAGTCAAAACAGTCATAAAAAACAGGGATGAACTCACCTTTTACATTTTTTATCCCATCTCTTCATAATATAAGTCGATGGTATCTCATTTTGCTTCTCAACTCTAAGCACTTGTATGATATGACGACATGGAATACCATAGGACTCATTTAATTTACAGGAGCACGTACCAAACATGTTTGACTTATTCACCTGCACAAATCGCTCTTTTCCAGATTGGCTACTGATTGTGAAATATTTTATATCTTCACATTCTGAAATACCTTGAATAATGCAATGATCTCTTGCAGCTAAGATTTGTTCCTGAAATTTAAAGAAACCTTCATGTGTGTAAATCACACTACACTGCTTCTCAATGCCCCATGGTGTCATCAATTTTGGAGTGCTGTGAAGACTTTTATTATCGGCTAGCAACTCCTCTTGACGTTGGTACTCCAAAGCTGTGTCAAACCTTAGCCAAAACTCAACAAAAGCCAACTTTCTATGGATGAAACGATTAAAAAAAGAATTTGCACTCTCTGATCGTGATGTAGTCCTAAGCATTCCTGCTAGAGGTATGTCCAAAAAGTATACCAGAATCCATGATTCGCGAATGGCAAACCTATTGGATAACCACTCATTTCCCATCAGTCCATAATCTGTCATGATAGAATTCCATTGTGACTCAAAATCATCTGAATTCTCAGTTCCCCAGACACACTTGTTTAGTTTTTCCCAAAAATTTAGATCTTCTCTTATGGCGGGACCTACCTTCTAAGATACCTTAGCCATGATATGCCACATGCAAAATCTATGAGCTGTATCTGGTAGAATCTCAGCAATAGCAGCCTTCATGCTCGCATCTTCATCTGTTGTGATTAGATGAGGTGCTACTCCACCCATAGCCTTAAGAAAGGTCTCAAACAACCATACATATGACTCGATCTTTTCATTTGCTAAGAACGCTGCCCCAAGGAAAACACTTTGCAAGTGATGATTGACTCCTGTAAATGGCACAAATTTCATATTATACTGGTTGGTGGTATATGTTGCATCTACTGAAATCACATCACCAAAAACACTATAGTTTTTCCTGCTTAAAGCATCTGCCCAGAATACATGAACAAGTCGTCCTTCTTCATTTACCTGAAACTCATAAAAGAAGGCAGGATTTACTTCCTTCTTTCACTCAAGTTGTGCCACAAACATTTCTGCATCTACATCCTTGATTTTTGTTCTGAGGTCATGGTAATAATTCTGCAAATCCCTCTTTGTGCACCCAACATTCTCAAACCCACCCTCACTGACATGGAGAAGTCGATATGCCTGTGAGGTGACAATGCTATCCTTATGACAATTGAACAAAGTACTCTTAGCCCTCTCACTGACTTTACGATTGGATCTTAGCAAATGCCTCTTATCTGGCGACACAAAACCATGGCTGTGCTCCTCAACCATTGAAGTTATTCGATACTTCTTGTCACTCTCAAGCTTCACAGCAATCTGTGCCGAACAGCCACATCTGGTTTCCATAAGTTTCGGCGCCTTTCTTTTTTTCTCAGATTCATCATTAGCATTTGTTACGTTCTCCTTACTGTACCCTTCCCTTGAACAATAATACCTCTTATATAATATTTCCTCATTTCCCTTTTTCTGCTGACCAACACGAATAGAGAAACCAATATCATGTGCATACGACTTGTAGAAGTTCTCCACATCTGTGAGACTATCAAAGATCATTCCAACCACTGGCTTCAAATGTTCTTTGGAATTTGTGATGCCTATGCTGAATCAATTGTTGCCTATAAAAGTGTAAAAATTATATGAGCAACAAACCAAGCAGAACTAGTACTAGTACTGTGTTCAAATGTTTTTTGCAACTTACTGCATTACTCGAAGATGATTCTGTCTGTGGTGTGCCTGGATGTTCAAGGTAGGCTCCAAGTCCTGCATCGATGGCCTCAATGGAGACAGAATCAGCGGTGATCTCCATGGCGGCGGCAGTGCGATCCCCATGGCTGTGCCTGACCGCATGAATAAATCAATCATACATATGTTTGTATAGACATGCATGATATTATGACCCGTACGGACGTATAGATGTACCCATACCATCATTGGCGGTGTAGTGTACGGCAGGCCTGAACGTGGCGTCACGATCCATTGCGCCGGCAGGTTTGAATTGCGGGGGGGGGGGGGGGCGGTGGCGTCGAGTCCGCGCGCGAGGAGGCTGCTAACTAAAGATTCAAAGCGTTATTCTCTGTCCAAGTCTATGATTCCATACCTGTTCATCTCATTATCTCTTTATCGGATGAGGATTTGAGATTTTGTGTCAAAAAAAATAAACGAGCCGTAGGTTTATTATAGAAGAATTGTAAGTGCTATCTCATAGCCAGACGTTTATTACAGAAGAATTGTAAGTGCTATCTCATAGCCAGACGTTTGATCATGGTTATAATAGATTATTCTATAATTGATAATAATGCCCTATGAATGCTTAGATGTTCAATAATTTGTGTAAAATCAGTAAAATTTTATAATTTGCATAGTGTAAAATAATTTGCATAGTGAATGGTTAGACGTTTGATCATAGCTTGATAATTTTGATGATCAGTAAAATCTTATGAACACCACAAACGTGCAAATATCAGTGATAATTTGAATACTACTGCAGCTTGCGGACACTACAGGAAAAACAACTATCTGTACCGGTCCCAAAACCCCTTTAGTACCGGTTTTGGAACCGGTACAGGCCAGCC
Organism: Cenchrus fungigraminus; assembly: GCA_036936925.1. NCBI lineage: Eukaryota > Viridiplantae > Streptophyta > Magnoliopsida > Poales > Poaceae > Cenchrus > Cenchrus fungigraminus. The sequence continues at coordinate 35,157,912 of CM072769.1, forward strand.
GGTACTAATGTGGAGGCCACATTAGTACCGGTTCTCTTTACCCGGTACTAATGTCGCATTAGTACCGGTTGGAGAGACCACCCGGTACTAATGTGGCCTCTCCCCCCCGGGTGACGTGGCAGCCTCCACATTAGTACCAGTTGGTATAGCCAACCGGTACTAATGTACTTTTTCTTATTTTCCTGTTTACATTTCTTTTTAGTTTTTTTCGTATTTGAACGTATTTAGACGTATTTGTTTGGTTCGTTTATACTAATCAAATACGTAGCGTTATAAAGTCGTTTGTGCATATATAAAGTGACATCATATATATATATGCATACACAAAATCAAATGTTAGAAGTGTAATGTCATCGTTTTAGGCCCCTCCTCGTTGCTGATGTGCTCTCGTAGTGACCCTAGAAGAAGCTCCTACTTTCTCGACGTTTTTCTTCTTGTCCTTAGAAGAAGTTGCTTCTTTGTCGTCCTCCTTCTTGTCCTTAGAAGAAGTTGCTTCTTTCTCGCCCTTCTTCTTATTGTCCTTAGCAGAAGTTGCTTCTTTCTCACCCTCCTTCTTATTGTCCTTAGCAGAAGTTGCTTCTTTCTTGTCCTTAGAAGAAGATCCTTCTTTATCAACGTCTTTGTTCTTGTTCTTGTCGGTGCTTTGCTGAGCTTCATTAGCAATGCTAGCAGTGTCTTCTTTGCTCACTATTACCATTGAGTCACCGGCACGAAACTCTCCTGCGGGATTAATCACCTTGTCTAGAATAAATTCGCAGAGTTATTCTTGAATTAACCGGATTCTTTATGTCTCGAGTAGTCCTTCCTTGATGTTAGAAATCTACAAAAGAAGTTATTAATTGTTAGAAAAAAGAATATGAACAAAAAGAACGAGGGATATGTTTGTCTGCATTTTTGTGTACGCACCTTTTCAGTGAAGGGGCCCAGGCTACCACTTGCAAAGTGATGGATGAACTCACATACATAGAATCCGCATAGATTGGTACCGGGTGGTTGTTTTAGGCACTGCACATATGTGAAAATAAAAGTTAAGATATATTTGTTAACTTATATTGAAAAAGATCAGCAAAGAAAACACGTACCGGGAAATCATGGTAGAATTGAAGTTTCTCTTTCAAGGGCCCCCTCACTTTACACGGAACATATCCCATGCAGCATTCAACAATTCTACTAGAGGTTCGTACCATTCACTATATCCGCCAATAGAGTCAAAGACGTGGGCAAGACTTAAATCAGGTACAATAATAATGAGAATCTAGTGGAAGCTGTCAATACATTTTAGGGAAGAACCAGTTAATTGAAATATTAAATGTATTTTGAAAAAGATAAACAATTGAGAAAAATGTTGCTCACTGGCAGTTGTATGGAATAAGTATGCAGTCCTTGAAGCGTTGAAGGTCCAGAAATGTGAATAAGGTCTCCACAGTAGGCGCACGGAAATCACGGACAAGCGTCTCGTTTAGCATTTGAGGATCCACAAAGCTGATGTCGTGCACTCCAAGCCTCCGGTAAGCTTGCATCTCCATGCTGCATGATACAAAATAAAGAAGTTCAGGTACGGTCTAAAATGGCTAGAGCGGTGATTCTAAGATTATGGTACAACAAATACTTACAGAACCCAGCAAGTGACGAAGGAGACGTCCACTGCATCCATATTGAATAGGAACCAGAACTCTTTCATGGGAATAGGGAAAGTGGTGCGACCTCGAAAAAAATGATGGTCTTCAATTCTAACTTCGATAAATTCAACCCCTCGTCCCGCCGTTTGCATGTGCCATTTGTGCAGAGCATACATCCTAGTTGGAAGGTCCTGCAACAATCGCTCCCAGAGAAGCGGCATCCCAGGCACATAATCACGTCTACCTGACCCTAGGTGCTTTTCAATTTAAGCAATGCCTAGAATTTGAGCAGGTGTCAGTTTTGCGTCCAAACTGAATTCAAGCAATCCACGCTCCGCATCTGAGAGCACCCGTAGGTCCGGGACAGATTGCTTTGATTGGGTCCCTAGTTGTGGAACAGTTTTCCCAACTTTCTGAGCCTTATTGGCTTTGTGGAATTTGAGCGCCGTGCGATCATAGTCAGACAATGTAGGTCGCTCCGGCAGCAGTAGACATCTATACTAATGACAATAAATTATTTGACCCATCTATGAAATTCTAGCATTTGTAATAATTTTAAAACTATTTCTACTAATTCTAAAACAAATTCTATCATTCCTAGCCTTTCTAGCATTTTGAGTAATTTTAAAATTATTTAATTATTTAATTATGTCTTATGCTCAAATAAAAAATTATTTCGAAAAAATCAATTCTAAAACTATGTCTAGTAATTCTAAAATCAATTCTAAAACTCCTAGCCTTTCTAGTAATTCTAATACTATTTATATATTTAATTATGACACATGCTCAAATAAATAATTATTATTAAAAAAATAAATTGTCACATACAACATCTCATCCAACTAACACGGCACATCCTTTCCAATCAACTATATAAAATGTATAAACAATGCATATAAATAGAAAAAAAACCTCATTCCTAACTCATTATAAAGTGCCAAAATACTCCAATTTGAAGCGATTAAACTCAACAAAATAAGCATGAATCAAGGGAGGATGAAGTAACTAACCTCTATACTACTTCAATGAGTCAAATCGTTGAGAAATCGTCGCAAATCGGGCAAAAACTCCCTTAGGGCGCCATGAATGAGTGAGAGCTCGAGTTGGAGAGTGGAGGGGGGAGTGGCTCGGGGAGGAAGAAGGAGCTGGCTTTTTATGCGGGGGACATTAGTACTGGCTCCTGGCTGGAGCCGGTACTAATGTCGCTACATTAGTACTGGGCCTGGACAGGAGCCGGTACTAATGTGTCACACTGGCGGGCGGCTAGGGGACCCCCCTTCCGAGCCGGTACTAATGTACACATTAGTACCGGTTCCAATAGAAACCGGTACTAATGTGTTTTTTTGGCTGGGACAAAAGGTTCATTCCCTAGTAGTGAGATGCTACTATACCTAAAATTAAGGAACGACTGATCACCTACGTAAGCAGAGAAACAGTGGGAACATGATAAAACGAAACACTGACTACCGGAGCTCACGCGATTTACAGGGAGCAACCATTACCGGAGCTGCAGGCCGGCGCGTCCGAGGCCGGTGGTGTCCGAGGACTCCGTCCGCGACCGGCTGACGAATCGCGTGAGGGCCGGCGGCGTCCGAGGCCGGCGGCGTCCGGGGCCGGCAAACGAATTGCGTGACGAGGGCCGGTGGCGAGCGGGACGTGATGCGTCGCCAGACGCGTTGTCGCTAGGTACACGTCCGTCAATTGCTCCATGTGCTGCCGTGGGGGGTTTTTTGATAAGTTTTCATTAACAAAGAGTGAGGTGGGGGGTTTAAGTGCTAAAAATGCCTGCTTATCAATCGGGTCATCGGATGGAGATCCAACGTATGTGGTAGAAGTTTGCATAGTGTGCATACGAAACTGGTGTGCATAGGATATGTTGCCATCTTACTCACTTAATATTTGCTAACACTTCAGATGGATAGGGACTAATGGAGGTTTGAAGCTCTTATGTGGAAATTTTGTGCATCGGCGCTAACAAGTAGGTTTTTGAGAAAGAACTATCCAGTTCTTTTATATATACAGGTTATCACTTTTAAGGAACATACGGGCAGTGGTGTTATGAGGTGAGGAAACGAGGGACAGAGTTCACTTGGCACGAGAATTAAATTTGAGACACGTGCTTCGGATTCTGTCACCTTGAATGGATGAAAATAACAATAGACTGTTTTTTGAGAATTTTCCTTACTTAGTACATTCTTATATGTTCGGTTTTGCTCTGAGAATTACTCCCTCCATGTCGGTTTAGTTGACGCCGGTAGCTCAATTAGAAAAGAATCAAAATATTTGTTGCTCCAATTCAAATTAATGTTAGCTTCTATTTTTACCCTTCCCTTCAACGCGCCCTCCGATCCCCTTATTAGCTAGCCTCCCGTGCGCGGTGCGCCAGCGCCGCCACCGTCCATGCATGCCGCATGCCAGCATCCTACACGGAGGGGGCTCGCCCCTTCTTCTCTGAAGCGCGGACGAGACGCGATGAACCAACGACTAAGGCTAGGCTTCAAATTGATTTCCCTCCAATTCATTCATTCATGCTCCGACTATTACCCACCCCGGCGAGGCGGCGACGGCTTGCTAGACTGGCTGCGCGCGTCCGTGCTGCTGGGGCTGCACGCCTGCACCTCCTGCAAGCCACCATTTCGATGCTGATGCGGGCATAGAGAGACGCAGGGTGGTCAGATAGTGCAGGATCACCGCTGCCGGTCGCCGGTTACTCGGACGAAGAATTTCCCAGACGAGCGGTTTGGACCAAAGAATACAAGAGTGCAGGGCAGAACGCACGGCAAAGGCTAGAAAACGCACGTAAATCATTTGCCGTGCGCTTTCTATCAGGGCGCACGGTAAAGGGCACACAGCAGAATTTAGCACGGTAAAGGCCCTTTGCCGTGCGCCTTTCTCGAGCACGCACGGCTAAGAATTATTGTCGTGCGTCACGGGAGGCGCACGGCAAAAAAAGTAACTGACGGTGCCCCCAGTTCAAACGGTGTGGAACGACCTTTGCCGTGCGTCATGCAAAAAACCGCACGCCAAAGAGCTGCCCTCGGCCGTGCGTCAGTGAGAAAACGCACGGCAAAGACCTGCTCATTGCCGTGTGCCTTGACCAAAACGCACCGCAAAGAATGGTTCGATTGCCGTGCGCCTTGACAAAAACGCACGGCAAAGTATAGTTGCACTGTCGTGCGCCCTTTAAAACACACGACAAAGGACCTGTTGCAGGTTGCGGTTATGGTCACTTTGCCGTGCGCCTCCTGTTTGGCACACGACAAAGTGACCTATATTATTTTTTTTGTTTTTCACGTATAAAAATCCCCAAAAATCACAGACATAATATACATTTCATATTATTCATCACAGACATCATATATATCGCAATAACCATCAAACGCATCATATATATCACAATAAGCATCACAGACATCACATATATAGTTAAGTCCACAAGTTCTTCATCAACATGTCCACTAGTACATGCACACGTCCACAGTTCATTGACAAGCATAATCCAAGTACATCGACAAAAGTCCACAAAGTCCTGAAACTCAAATGAAATAAAGAGGTGCGGCTCACTGAGAAGGAGGTGGTCGTGGGGCCAGTGGTGGGAACAGCTGCTGTAGGGCCATCGACGGTGACATGCCCGGGGACTCATGTAGATTATTCGATGCCGCCGATTGATTCTTTCAAGAAAAAGAGTAAATTGTATGTGAGATAAGAGTTATGAAGTTGTTGCTCAAATTCAATGTAGGTAAATTGCGGTGGTGGGCGCGACCGGGGTACAGGTGGATCTGGGGCCGACGCCGGAGGTGGCGGTGGAGGTGGGGCTGGGCGGTGGAGGGGGTGCAGCGGCGGTGGGGGCGGGTGACGAGGGTACTGGTACGTGGGGTTGGGTGTGGCGTGCGTGTGTGGGTGGTGGGCCACGTGCGGGGACTTAGTCAAGCCGGTTGGGAGGGCCTTTGCCGTGCGCTGGGTGAAGGGGCCCCACCAGTCAACCAGTGAAATGTGGTCAATGCACGCACGAGCTGGCTGGCATGTGGGCCCGGCTTCTTTGCCGTGGGCCTCATCCTTGAGCGCACGGCAAAGAAGATCGCGCACAGCAAAGAAGCTCCTATGCTTTTTTAATTTGTGTTAATATGCATAAATTTTCAAATGGATGCAAAAAATTACCATAAACTAACACGAGATAGTGAATGTTATATGTTTATTAGAGAAAAAGTTTTGAAGTCAAAAACCAAGTTCGAATTTTACTAAGATTACAAACCAAATGAGATGACTCTAAATACTCTAGAACTTTAGTGAGATGCTTCGGTTTCTAAACACTATGCGTGACGAAATGTTCAAAACCTTCTCTACTCTTTATCACAAACTTCCCATAGCATATCATGACCTCTCAACCAATCTCATGATTTTCTAACTTCGTTTGCATTGTATACAATTAAAACCATTACTAAAGAACGTGGATTCTCATCCTTGGTGAATAAAATGTTCATAATTTCAACCAATTTGATGGGTAAGGTCTTAAAAAGGACTCAATTACATGAATATCATTTTTTTCACGAACTTTACTCTATTATTTTATGTACTTGCAGTTCAATTTTGATTTATGCGAAAAAATCCTTTCAATGAAAGAAATTATTAAAAATAGCAAATAAATTGAGATGAGTACCAAATTGTAATATAGAGTACAAAGTAATGCATTTGTAGTGGACAAATGAAAAAAATCCAAGAAATCTAATTTTTTTGAAAAACATTTGCCGTGCACCTAGGCAAAACGCACAGCAAAAGTACTTCTTTGCCGTGCGTTTAGCCAAAACGCACGGCAAATATTTGCCTTTGCCGTGCGCCGGGTGCAAGGCGCACGGCAAATATGCACGTGCCCATCACATGTGCCCCCTTGCCCCATGCGTGGGTCACGGTGTCTCGGGAGGGTACCTTTGCCGTGCTCCCGTCACGACCGTTAGTAGCCGTCCCCCGCCGTCCATCGGTGCACGTGATTCGCACGTGGTAGAGGTCTTTGCCGTGCGTTTCGGAAAAATGCACGGCAAAGAATTTAGTGACGTGCGTTTTCCTTTGCTGCATTATGTGGAAAGCGCACGGCAAAGAAAATGTTTGCCGTGCGCCCGACGAAAAGCGCACGGCAAAACCCGGTTTTCCCCTAGTGATTCTCACAAAGTGGTCGGAAACGTCATTTATAATGATACGGAGGGAGTATATGTAAATTATGATAGTGTTCTACTGATGCTGTTGCTCCTGCAATCTGTTTTCCTTACTTGAAACCGTTTGTAATGAATTGGAAGGCAGAGTGCGGACGAGTAGGACCGGAACTGATATGCACCACTAGTTTACCATTGTTTCCCTCATAACACAAGTTCACCATTCAGAGCAATAGCACATCCTCAACATCTTCTCAAAGTTCCCATTGCATCATATCCCATTCCCGACGGGGTACCCATGGAGCCATTGAGGTACCTATATATGGCATATCAGCCGATGAACCTATTGAACTCAATATGTTTTGGTCTGCTCTTAATTACGAACCAGAGGAAAATTAGAACATTTACATGGAAATACAAGACATTTATGGAGAACAGTACATAATTACACGTAATGGCTTTGGCTTTCAATTACCAATTATTTATTTCCAGAGACAAAAATTTTAACATTGGCTAGCAATAAATGGATATGCTCTTGCAAGAGCTTAGGAATTGCACCCGGTGCATACACTTAGTAGGCTTTAATCACTACTAGAAAACCAACCTTCCGTCCTGGACATCAGTACGGGGTATTTTGCCTCCCGTACTGATGTCCACATCTATACGGGGTGGGAAGGGAGAGCCCCGACGCGCCCCAGAGAGCCACATGAGTACCGGGTCGTGGTTGGAGCCGGTACTAATGTGGCACATTAGTACCGGGTCTAGACACCACCCGGTACTAATGTGGCAGTCACACATTAGTACCGGGCCTAGACACCACCCGGTACTAATGTGGCCACATTAATACCGGGCAGTGATTGGCACCGGTACTAAATGCCTTGCCCACCGCGCACCCCACCCCACGCAGCTCCGTCCCTGCCTCTCTCTGACGCGCATGTGTCCTTTCTTTTTTTTTCTACCGCAGCCGCAGCTCCCACCCCTGCCATCTCTCATCTGCCTTATTATCTCTCCTCCTCCTCAACCATTCATCCCATCTTCTCATCTCTATCTTCTTCTTCCTCAATGCAAACTCTAACAACTATCTCTTCTCGCTCTCAGATCTGCGCAGGGAGGCCGCTGGCACGGGGCACGGCCGGCCGGGCGCGGAGGCCGCTGGCGGCTTGGCGCACGCGAGCCCGCACCTGGCCGGGGGCGCGCGGGGCATGGCCGGCCGGGCGCGAAGGCCGCTAGCGTGCGCGAGCCCGGGCACCTGGCCAGGGGCGCGCGGTGCACGGCCGGCCGGGCACGGAGGCCGCCGGCGCGCGCGAGTCCGGGCGCCTGGCCGGGGGCGCGCGGGGCACGGGCGCCGGGCGCAGACGCCACCAGCGCGCGCGAGCCGGGCAGCTGGCCGGGGGCGCGCGGGGCACGGGCGCAGACGCCACCGGCACGCGCGAGCCGGGCGCCTAGCCGGGGGACGCGGGGCACGGGCGCCTGGCGCGGAGGCCACCGGCGCGCGCGAGCCCAGCCGCGGAGGCACGTTCGGCGGGAGCGCGGAGGCACTTTCTTGTGCGATTTTTTCCAGTGAGATTCTTGTGAGTTCTTGTGTGTGACTGTGGATGTCTCTTAGTTCTTCTAAGATTGAGATGTGAGAGTTTTGTGATTCTTGTAAATTGTGAGATGTAGTCTTGTGAGATTGTGATGAATAATGGATGTGATTCTCGTAAGATTATGAGATCTATGATGTATTGATCGATGTGGTTTTTATGAGACGAATTTGAGAGCTGAGATGATGAATGCTGTTGCTTGTGAATGATGTATTGATCTATGGTTGCTTGTAAAAGAAAAAAAGAAATGAAAAGAAAATGAGAAAAGAAAAAGGGACTGAGGGGAGGGGGCGGACGGCAGTTGATGGAACTCGACATCTGTACCGGCTGTGACAGAGCCGGCACTAATGCGGGAGGCCACATTAATACCGGGTCACACGGCCACCAAGAACTCAGGCTCCAACCAAAACTCGCGAATCGAAGGGGTTTCCCAGAGTTTGAGGGGTCAAGATCACACCCAAAGATGCACAAGGTATCCACCCATGATCCCCTCAAAGAAATCCGAGGAAAAAGCCCTCAAATCAACGAATCGAGTGAAGAACGAAACCACCCAAAAATAGCTCCAAAAAGACATGAAAATCACAAAGTGCTAGGAGATCATCACAACGCCGAATGCTTCCATACATCTAGATGTCAGAGTCTATACAAGAATCTAGCCTAAGGAAAGCAGAGAAAACGAAGCAGTCCGGAGCAATCTACCGGGGGAGCAAACCATAGAGTCCAAAAGAGAGAGATGCCATCCAACTCTCCGCTATTTATACGAAGTCCACCGGAGGAGGCAAATGACCACGCTACCCCTACAACTTAAAATGAAGATACACACCCCTCAGGGGCAATATGGTCAAGTCTTCATCGAGCGGATACACTTCCACCGCGGACTTGCTTAGCCTCGACGCAAGCCCCGCGATCACGCCACGTGCCTCCCGCCTCGAAGCTTCCCGACGCTCCTGGATCACCGTCTCTGCCGCATCGGGCCTCCGGACTTGGTTTTGCGGCCCAAACCAAGAAACCGTCCACCGATGGTTTTGCGAGCAAACCACCAAACCCCGCGTGCAAGCTTCGTCCTCGATCCGCTACCTTGCACCGGCCCATGTTCACGACTTCAACTTGCTTGTCTTGCACCGCACGGCTCACACTCGACCCCATCTGCCACCGGGTCCATCGAACCAAGCCTACTTGCCTCTCCACCACCCAGAGGCCGCCACGACTAAGGCCTTTCATGCTTGTTCTTCACCTACACCAACATGAGTCAAGCTGCAACCTGTACCTGCACACTTAGCCAATCATCAGTCCACACAACGTTGTCAATCACTCATCACTAAGGAGTGACCCTCCACTGGTCTTCGGACACACCTGGTCCTCAATCTCCTCCTTAATGAGTGCATTGACAACACCCATAGTAACCATCATAGAAAAAGAGAAAAGAAAACAACCACGAACACAAACCTCCAATCAAGTGATCCAAAGCCAAAGAACAAGCGAAAAACACGATCACTCGCCAAACCAAGTCTCGGCCCCCTAAGGCAAGGGCAACAGCTCTACACAGCCGAGACAAAACAAAGCTCAGAAAGACCACGTCACAAAGCACAAAACTCAGGCAAACCAAAGGAGCTCCCCCTGCACATGTGCAAACTCCCCCTGAGCTAATGCTGTTAGCTGGAACGTCTCACGGTGGCGTGCAGGCAGCGAGTGGAAGCGAGAGCGCGAGGAAGAAGATGAAGAAACAGGAGAGAATTTTGTGCTGCAACAACGCGACGTTTTCTGCTTGATCTTTATTTATAGAAAGCTAATCAAAAGGAAAGGCAAGGCTTGGTCTTTGCCTCCCTGCATGCGCGCGCCACGACCCGCGCTCTACGTGCGCCATCCCGCACGCCAGGTCGTGTCGCGCGACACGGACTCCAGGGCCACGACGAAGTCATGCCCGATTACAAGGACGCGCTCTGGTCCGGGGAAGCCGGGAACGCAGGGCTCACGCTAACAACTTGCTAACAGAAACAAGTAAAACAACTAACAACTGAACACTAGTTTAACTAACATTTCACCCCCTAAACTTGATGTTCGCCAACGATCCTTCCAACTCCCAGCAAGACGCGCAACTCGCAGAACTTGTCACGCCCGAGTGGCTTTGTCAGAATGTCGGCCAGCTGCTCCTCAGTTCGAACATGCTCAACATCCAGCAACCCATTCTCCAAACAATCACGAATGCAATGGAACCGGACATCGATGTGTTTACTCCTCTCATGAAGGACAGGGTTCTTACTGAGTGCAATTGCAGATTGACTGTCCATCTTCAGCCTGAAAGTCTTGCGCTGCTCACTCTTCAATTCAGACAGCAACTGAGAGAGCCAAAGTCCTTGACAAGCTGTTGTTGAACCTGCAATGTATTCAGCTTCGCAAGATGAGAGAGCCACCACTTTTTGCTTCTGTGATTGCCAACTGATTGCACATGAACCAAAGAAGTACAAAACTCCTGTGGTGCTCTTCCTTGTATCTACATCTCCACCCATATCAGCATCACTATACCCCAGCAACCTTCCTCCAGCTTCACTTCTCTTGTAGTGAACTCCAATGTCAATGGTCCCTGCAACGTATCTGATGATCCTCTTCACCGCAGCCAGATGCTCAGTGATGGGGGCTTCCATAAACCTGCTGACATACCCCACAACGAAGGCAATATCAGGTCTTGTATGAACAAGGTACCTCAGGGAACCGACGATGCCACGATACTCAGTGGCGTCGACTGGTGGTGATGAACTGATCTTGCTGAGTTTGAATCTTGGCTCCATTGGTGTGTGACAGGGATTGCAACCCTCCAGACTAGCCTTCTCCAGCACCTTCCTTGCATACGCCGACTGGGAGAGGCAGATGCCGTCGCTCCTCTGAACCACCTCGATGCCCAGATAGAAGCTGAGTAAGCCGAGGTCGCTCATCTTGAATTGGGCTTGCATCTCCTGCTTGAAATGCTTGATCTCGCTGTCGTCGTTCCCAGTGATCACGAGGTCGTCGACGTACACTCCCACTAGCAGTCTTGAAGCTCCTTGGCCGCGGGTGTACACGGCGTGTTCAGATGTGCTGTGCTTGAAGCCGAGAGCACGCAGAGCTTGATCAAGCTTGGCGTTCCAGGCTCGTGGAGCTTGGCGGAGACCATAGAGTGCCTTGGAGAGGCGCAGTACCTTGTCCTCTTGCCCGGCGATGTCGAAACCACGCGGCTGGCACATGAACACTTCCTCCTTCAGATCACCATTGAGGAAGGCAGACTTGACGTCCATGTGGTGGATCTGCCACCCCTCCTGGGCAGCAAGTGCCAGAAGCAGACGGACCGACTCGATCCGCGCCATAGGGGCGAACACCTCCTCGAAGTCCACCCCGGCCTGCTGGACATAGCCCTTCGTGATGAGTCTGGCCTTGTACTTCACCACCTCGCCGACGCTGTTCTTCTTGAGCTTGTAGACCCATTTCAGGCCGATTGGTCGGTGGCCGACCGACAGCTTCTCCAGACAACATGTCCCGTTGCTCTTGATGGAGTTCATCTCCTCTTGCATAGCCCGGCGCCATGGTTTGTGTTTCTCGGCCTCTGCAAATGTTGCTGGTTCCTCCCCAATCCGCAGGTACAGTTCAGCTTCAAGATTTCGCGGTGCGAGGCCTGGTGGAGATGCTGGACCAAGGACATTGTTGATTGTCCTGAACCGGGGCATCATGTTGTCGTTATCGTCGTCGAGGAAGTCCAGAGCGTTTGGCGGGGGCGACACGAACTCTGGAATCATTGTCGTGGCTGGAGCAGGTGGTGCAGAGATGTGACCGCCGCTGCTGGGCAGTGGGCTTGGCACCCCCTGCTCTCGGATTGCGGCTTCCTCCATGGTGTCAACGATGAGCTCCGTCGTGCGCTGCACCTTGTCATCCTCCACCTTGCTCCAATCCCAGCTTGCATCTTCCTGGAACACGGCGTCACGTGACATGTCCACACGCTGCTCAGCGGGATCATAGAAACGCCATGCCTTGGCGCCCCATTCGTACCCGATGAAGACCATGGGCAAGCTCCTGTCTTGCAGCTTCTTCAGGTGAGGGCGCGCAGTCTTCACGTGTGCGACGCAGCCGAAGGTGCGCAGAAACTCGACAATGGGCTTGCGCCCGTGCCAAGCTTCGAAGGGAGTCTTGCCCGCCACCGCCTTCGTGGGTGCCCGGTTCAGGAGAAACACCGCTGTCGCGATGGCTTCCCCCCAGAACACCGCGGGCACTCCTCACGCCTTCAGCAGACTGCGCGCCATGGTCACCACCGATTGATTTCGCCTCTCCACGACGCCGTTCTGCTGCGGTGTGTATGGAGCCGAATGCTGATGCTTGACGCCGTGCTTGGAGCAGTGTTCCTCGAATGCCACGGAGGTGAACTCACCCCCATGATCAGTACGCAGCACGCGCAGACGCCATCCGGTCTCCACCTCCACACAAACTTGGAAGCGCTGAATCGCCTCTAGCGTCTCCCCCTTGTTCGAGAGCAGAGAGAGCCACATGAAGCGGCTGTGATCATCGACCAGGAGGAGGAAATACGACTTCCCTCCTGGTGTCGCCGGCAAGATTGGCCCGCAGGGGTCCCCATGGACCAGGTCCAGAACACCGTCGGACCGGCGTTTCGCCTGCGCCGGGAATGGCCTCCGCTTGAGCTTGGTGGCAACACAGTCAGTGCACAGCTGGTGTACATGCTCCACTGGTGGTAGCCCGTCCACCATCTTCTCCTTGCTCAGCTTCCGGAGGGTGTCGAAATGCAGATGGCCGTAGCGCTCGTGCCAGAGCCATGGACCATCCGCACGGTGCGCCGTCAGACAGAGCGGCCGAGCGACATTGACTCTCAGTGTGTAAAGGTGGTTGGCGGAGCGCTTCACATTGACGATGAGCCTGTCGCCCTCGTCGCGGACGCGGAGGACGCCGTGCTTGATGCGGACGTCGCATCCTCCTTCGTCAAGCTGCCCGAGGCTCACTTTGTTAGTGGTAAGCCTGGGGATGAAGTACACCCCCGTGACGGGGATGTGCTCGCCAGTCTTGGCCTCCAAGATCACCGTCCCGGCGCCCTCGATCGGCACCACCGAGCTGTCCCCGAACTTGACGACGCCGCGGATCTGGGTGTTGATGCTATGGAAGGCCAAGCGGCACCCGGACATGTGGTTCGTGGCACCGGTGTCCAGGTGCCACAACGAGGCGTCGCGGTCGTCTTCGCCGGCGTCGAGCTGAGCGAAGACCTTGGCTTCAACGATCTGGAGGGGGCGACGAACGCCGGCGTGCTGAGCAGCGTCGGGGAGAAGGGGATCAGAAGTCAACGATGCGGCCGCCTTGAGTAAAGCGGGCTCGTTATCCTCCTCCTCTGCCTGGGCCAAGTGGGCCTCGTCACGAAGCCTTGACCTGCATTCCTTGGCCCAGTGGCCTTTTTTTCCACAGTATTTACATTTGTCTCCTTTCTTGGGCTGGCCCATACCTTCTCCGGCCCCTGAAGCCTGGCGAGAGTTGCCGATCGCACGGCCGTGCCCTCGCGAGCCGCCGGAGCGCTTGTTCCCGGAGCCGGCGCTGGATCCGCCGGAGTTGCTTGAGCTCCCCTTCTCCACGGGGCTGCCGCCGATCTTCAGCTTGGCCTGCCATTCCTCCTGCGTCAGAAGGAGCCTGGCTTGGTTGTCGATGACGGGCGCCGGCTTGCGTCGTCACTGCTCGATGGTGCGTAGTCGGCCGGTGACCTCCTCGACCGAGACAGTGTTCAGGTCGAGGAGAGTCTCCACCGAGATGGCCACCTGCTCCAGATGTTCCGGAACAACGTCCAGCATCTTGTGCACGATGTCGACGTCGGGGACCACGTCGCCGAGGACGCGCAGATTGCTGGCGAGGCCCGTGATGCGCACCGAGAAATCCTCGGCGGATTCCCCCTCCTTCCAGGTCAGCGCCACGAATTCCCGCCGGAGCTGCTGAGCTTTGCTCTCCCGCACGCGTTCGACGCCCATGCGGATTGTTTTCACCGCCTCCCACGCAGCTCGCACCGAGCGTTTGCCGCGCAGGGTCGGCAGCATCTCCGCTGGAACAGAGTGGAGGATCGCTTCCAGCGCCAAGCGATTGTCGCGGTACTCGATCTCCTCGTCCTCGTACGGCTCCACCGCGTACCAGATGCCGACTGCCTCCATGTTAACCTGCATGAGCATGGACCACTCCTCATAGTTGGAGCGGGTGAGCGTTGGGTACTGGATTGTGGTGGTGGCCTCCTTGATCGTCCGCCTGACGATGATTTTCGGACCGCCGCGGCCACGAGTCGGCTCGGGCGACAGCGACAGACAGCGACGGCACGGAGGTGTGTGCAAGCACCCGCCACGGGGCTCAGAGTGTCGAGACATCAAGTCCCTCTCTCAACCGCGGCTCTGATGCCAAATGTCAGCCGGAACGTCTCACAGTGGCGTGCAGGCAGCGAGTGGAAGCGAGAGCGCGAGGAAGAAGATGAAGAAACAGGAGAGAATTTTGTGCCGCAACAACGCGACATTTTCTGCTTGATCTTTATTTATAGAAAGCTAATCAAAAGAAAAGGTAGGGCTTGGTCTTTGCCTCCCTGCATGCGCGCGCCACGACCCGCGCTCTGCGTGCGCCATCCCACACGCCAGGTCATGCCGCGCGATGCGGACTCCAGGGCCACGACGAAGTCATGCCCGATTACAAGGACGCGCTCTGGTCCGGGGAAGCCGGGAACGTAGGGCTCACGCTAACAACTTGCTAACAGAAACAAGTAAAACAACTAACAACTGAACACTAGTTTAACTAACAAATGCAACCTCTTTTCTCAATTTTTCTCCCCACATGCAAAATTTCCACAAATTCTCGCAATGCATACAACTTCTCCCCCTTGATGACAATGCATGAATCAAGGTATCATGAAATTCTCCCCTTTGTTTTCATGAAAAATGCATGTCAAAGCATATACAATCTACCAAGCTTCTCAGATATATAAAGAGCACAACAAAATGCTACAAATGAGACATAGAGCAAGCAAAGTAGACATGGTGTAGTTAGCGCATTGCCATCAAGAATGTAGAGACATATAAGCATGTGACATGGCCAAAATCAATTTTAAGCACTTTTCACAAAGAAACATTCATCTCATGAGCAAAGCCCTATCCATGGCAGTTTGAGCAAAAATGAACTAGATCATACACAGCTTATACAAGATCACAAGTTCTCATCACAAGATTATAGCAAACGCCCATAAGCTACTAAATGTCATGTCAAAGCCACCGAGCCATGTGTCTACTTCTGAAAATGAGACTTCTCATGGTAGACATCATGCAACGGTTTAGCACCCAAGATATGTACATCAAAACATAAAGACATGATTAAGAGCACATTTTTCAAGCATAAGGCAATTCATACACCAATTTCATTTTCAATTTTAAGCATGGTACATGAAATGCCTTTGCGGCAAAAAGATGCTTATGCTCCTCCACTAGTGAATCATATGGGCTAAACATTTACCATAACAAATGGGTCTTTGACCCCAAGCAAAGAGAGCATGATACTCAAGCACAACCTAAGCATAATATAGGCATTTAAGCACAAATTGAGCATAGACTAGAATCTACTCATGAGTGAAGCATTTTTTAGCATTTTCACAAAAAGGAAGCTATCTCATCATGAACATATGACAATACCATCAAGAGCATAGCATTCACTTCACCATTCCCAAAGCATACACCTATCTCAGATATAGCACATCATAGTGATCAAAATATATAAGAGAAGCTCATCCTACCACAAATGATCCAAAGATGGCTATCTGATGAGGACATCCCAGGGCACGATTTGGCCAGGCGCACGACAGTGTAGGCGGCAATCGTGTCCAACAGGAGTACGGATTAGCCAGGCGCACGACAGTGTAGGCGGCAGTCGTGTCCAACAGGAGTATGGATTAGCCAGGCGCACGACAGTGTAGGCGCACGACAGTGTAGGCGGCGAAGCCGTGCGTGTCCGAATTATCCCACCTTGCTTAGCTTGGGAGGAGGAAGCCACCTTAAAGGGGAGAACCACCCTTCCCCTAACGGACTAGTCTTTTGGGGCGACTGGGCCTTTCCCTGAGGGGTGCGACGAAGGATGGTGCTAAGGTTTGCATCGAAATTCGGGTGCCGAGGCCAAACTACGTAATCGGTGCATCGGGCTTACCATAAATCCAATCCCACCTGGGCCGGAATTATCACTATCCTACTAGGTTTTGTACATGAAGATAAAATGCATGCGTGGAATGCAACAAATGATACATATATCACATATATACATGAGAAGCTCCAAGACCCAGCTAGAAGGGAAAAGACACTCCAAGTTCACCTCGCAAGCGTGTGAAGGTAACTTAGTCAAGTGGTTTAGTGAATATGTCGGCTAGCTGATCTTGGGTAGGTACATAGGACAAAGAAATGTTCCCTTTCTCAACATTGTCCCTCAGAAAATGGTATCTCACTTCGATGTGTTTAGTCTTGGAGTGAAGGACTGGGTTTTTGGCTACACTTATGGCACTGGTGCTGTCACAAAAGAGTGGAACCTGAGAGCACTCCTCACCAAAATCGCTCATAGTGTAGGTGATCCATAAAAGCTGGGAACAACAACTGGCTGTAGCAACATACTCGGCTTCTGTAGTGGACTGGGCTACACTAGATTGCTTGCGAGATGACCAAGAGACCAAATAAGAACCAAGAAACTGGCAACAACCAGAGGTAGACTTGCGATCCAATCGACACCCAGCAAAATCAGCATCGGAGTACCCGTGAAGTCTGAGTGTCGAGGAGGCAGAATACCAAAGACCAAACTCAGGAGTATAGTTTAAGTACCTGAAAATCCTCTTGACGGCCTGCCGATGTGAAGTCCTCGGTGAAGCCTGAAAACGAGCACACAGACACACACTGAATTGTATGTCCGGCCTCGTCGCCGTCAAGTTGAGGAGGGAGCCGATCATGCTCCGGTACTCCTTCTGGTCCACGGGTTCACCATCCTCATCCGCATCCAAAGCCGTAGTGGTACCCATCGGTGTAGTCAGCGGCTTGGAGTCGTTCATACCAAACTTCTTCACCATGTTCCTGGTATACTTCGCCTGATGTACAAATGTACCATCCTTGCACTGCTTGATCTAGAGTCCTAAGAAAAACTGTAGCTCGCCCAACATAGACATCTCAAATTCCTTGCTCATGTCATCTGCAAATCTGGCAACAAGATCATGAGAAGAGCCACCAAAGATTATGTCATCCACGTAAATCTGAACAATCAATAGGTCATTTCCATGCTTAAGGAGAAATAATGTCTTATCAACTGTGTCCATCACAAACCCCTTACTCAGCAAAAAGCCTCTCAACCTACCATACCAAGCCCTCGGTGCATGTTTCAACCCATAAAGTGCTCTCTGGAGTTTGCATACACGGTGTGAGTATTTTTCACTCTCAAACCCTGAGTGTTGCCTCATATACACTTCTTCCTCTATCACCACATTCAAGAAAGCACTCTTCACGCCCATTTGGTACAACTTGAACCCTTTAGGCACGGCAAAGGCTAGAAGGATCCTAATTGCCTCCAAACGGGCAACAGGAGCAAATGTATCCTCATAGTCTATACCCTCTTTCTGGTTGAACCCCTGAGCCACCAACCTCGACTTGTTTCTCACAACCATCCCATTCTCACCTTCCTTGTTCTTCCACACCCACTTGGTACCTATGGGATGGCAATTTGGTGGTGGATCGACTAACACCCAAACGTTGTTTCTCTCAAAATTCTCAAACTCCTCATGCACGGAATTCACCCAATTATCATCCGACAAAGTGTGTCGAATATCTTTGGGCTCAAACGAAGCAACAAATGCAGAGTGATCAAAGTGAGAAGTATTCCTTGACCTCGACCGTGTAGTGCATTCGTGAAGGTCACCTATGATCATCGTCGGTGGGTGATCGACCTGTACACGCCGGGGAGCCTCTCGCTTGGACAGAATCTCCCCCTCAGCAGCAGCCTCCACTCGAACAGCCTCAGTCGTAGTGGGTGTAGGGGATGTACCATCCTCGATCATCATCGTCGTAGTGGAAGTAGCGTGTATATGATCAGCCGCTGGAGCATCACCACCATCATCGTCTTCATCTCCATCTCCATACTTCTCATCCTCAAAGATCCTCGCTCCAATGTCCTCGTCGCCTGCACACTCAAAAGCAGAAGAGCTACATGGATGTGTCTCGTTGAAGGTTACCTCGCAAGTCTCCATGATTCGGTTAGTGTCAAGGTTGAGCACATGATATGCTCCAGAGTGAATAGCATAACCGAGGAAGATACCATATGAACATCTAGACTCAAACTTATCCAACTTGCCCTTCTTCAGAATGAAATACATGCAACCAAAAGCTCTAAAGTGACTCACCTTGGGTTGTCGCCCATGCATCAGCTCATAAGAGGTCTTCTTCTTGAAAGCACGAAGGAAGATGCGATTCGAGACATAGCAAGCAGTATTGACCGCCTCGGCCCAGAAACGCCTAGGAGTCCTATGCTCATCAAGCATCATCCTGGACATCTCACAAAGGGTCTGGTTCTTCCTCTCCACTACACCATTCTGGCAAGCGACGTATGGAGAAGAATACTGATGGTCAAGACCAAGATCACTTCAAAAGGCATCAAAATGAGAGTTCTTAAATTCCGTGTCATTGTCACTGCGTATAGCTCGAATGGCATCACCATGTCTCTCATTCTTCAACCTTATGATCAAGTCCCGAACAAAGCCAAATGTCTCGCTCTTATCCTCCAAAAAGAAAACCCAAGAGTACCTCGAAAAATCATCAACCACAACCAACACAAACCACTTCCCATCGGAAGAGCGAACACGAGCTGGCCCAACCAAATCCATGTGCAACAGCTCACAAGGTCACTCGGTCATGACCGCAGTCAGAGAGGCGTGAGAAGCAGCAACCATCTTCCCATGCTGACAAGAAGCACAAACCAAATCCTTCTCGAATTTCAACTTAGGCAATCCTCGGACAAGACCAAGACCACTCAAGTGGGAAAGCAACTCAAAGCTCAAGTGTCCTAACCTCCTATGCGACTTCCAAAGCTCGGCCGAAACGCCAGCAACAAAGCATCAAGGAGGACCAACAGACTGGGAAAATCGGTACGACAGATTTGACCCTCGGGGACGATCGTACAGACAAGATCGCATCGAGAATCAAGCACACGAGAAGCGTCCAACTTAAAATGAACCTCAAAACCTTTGTCAAGCAACTGGGATACTGACAACAGGTTAAAACCAAGTGACTTGACCAAAGCCACACTCTTCAGGGTCACCTTACTACTCACCTTCACCATACCTTCAGCAAGCACTCGTCCTCTCCCATTATCCCCGAAAGTGATGTACTCCCTCGTACTCGCCGAGGTGAGGATGGAGAATCACCCACGATCTCTGGTTAATGTGACATGAACAACCGGAGTCGATCAATCAAAAGTCCTCCAAGCCTCCCACCTGCAATAAAAAATGAGGACGAGAATGAGCAAGCGACTCAACACTGGGGTTAGTACCAAAAGAGTCAAACCAGTGTCGAGCCATTTGCTCAAAAGAAGGGTTAGCAAAATCCATCCTATCAAAACCTCTAGGCGGAGCCCTCTCACGCCTACCACCGAAGAACCTGTCACGTCTCACTGGAGGAGTACGCGTATCACGAGGGGGAAAATGTGGCCCGTAGTCCATCTGAGACCCAAAGCTACGATCGTGCCTCCCAAACTCGTAACGGTCACAAGCAGGAGCACGTCCAGTAGACTCACCACACCCAAACCCAACATGCCTATCTCTCTGAGGAAACACACCTTCACCACCACGAGTAGGAATTGTACGCACAAACATATCACCCCTAGGTAGAGGCCCTCTACGAGGCTCAGGCACACCATGAGGAGGGTGGTACCTCTCCTTGTTTGCCATCTCCCTAGCAAACCTCTCATATCTCATCCTCCTGAAATAGAACTCATCCTTATGCCCATCCCTCCCACAATACTCACAATGGAAGCGGATCGGCTGTGGCTTAGGCTGTGCCTTTTCTGTGGGCTTCTCAACAGCTTTCTCTCCTGACTTCCCACCAAAGACACTCCCCTGGGGTGCTCACAAACTTGATGGGTTTCTGGTAGTTTTCTGACTTGTGAGGGAACACTGGTGGATCTGGGGTTGTATCAAGCTTGTTTCTGGGATGGTTTGGCTCAGGTTCTAATTTGTTCATGGGTGTAGTGTGTGGTGGAATAGGAATCTCTCCAGCTTTCTCTTCTCCCTCACCACTCTTCTCACCACTCTTGCCAGCCCCCAACGCTTGGCCATCAAATCTCTTAAACTGAGCCAACATCAAGCTCAATTGTGGCTCATGCCAAGATAACCACCCCATCAATTTCCTCAACTCATCATTCTCATCTTGCAAATGGTCAACATAGTGTGCAAGTTCCATGTTTTTCAAAGCATGCATTTCACAGGTAGAGCATGATGTAGGAATGGGAGCTTTCAATGCAGCCTCAAGAGAAATTATCTTGGTATGAGATTCATCTAGCCTAGCATGCAACACAGGACAAGAAGTGCAAGCACCTAACAAAGCAGGTCTAGATTTCAACTCATCACACTCAATCCTAAGCACATCTAGTTCCTCAAGAGTTGAGGCATGCTTCTCCTTGAGAGCAGTCAAGTCAGCTAGAAAAACATTGCAATCACCACAATCAACCTCATCAGAAATAACAGGAGCAGCTTTCAAAGAGTCTATCTCAGTTCTAGCATCAACAAGCAAAGACTCAAGCTCAATTATCTTGTCCTTAGCATCACCCAACAAAGACCTAAACTCTCTCTTCTCCTTGTTGGTCTTCCTAAGCACATCATCACGATTATCAAGCAACTCATTCAGCCTAGCATTCTCCTCTAGCAAGAAGTTGGGATCATGTCGTACCTCTTCCTCAGAGTCGGAGTTCGAATCCGAGCTATGCTTTCCACCCTTCTTGGAGTGCGCCATGCCGCAAAATCCACCTTGTGCGACGAAGCTGAGGCCGGTGAAGTTCTTGCCTGTGTGCCGCTTGTCCTTGCGCTGATCTTGCTCTTCATCACTGCTCGAGCCAGAAGAAGAGTCAATGGAAGTACAGTTGATGTCGCTCGCTCCGGCAACCATCGCTCGAGTCATCTTCTTCTTGTACCCGCTACTCTTCTTGGGCCTTCTCTCACCCTTGTCCTTGCGTTTGTCCTTGTAGTCGTTCTGGGAGTGGTGCTTGTTGTAGTCGTGCTTGGGCTTGCCCTTGCAGTCGTTCTTGATCTCCATGGCTTCAGGGCATTCAGCGATGAACTGCCCATGCTTCCCGCACCGATAGCACATCCTCGAGCTTCTCCTCGCATTCTTGCGGTTGTCGTACATCTGCCCAAACCTCTTGCTCAACAAGGCGAGATCATCCTCACTCAGTACCTCAAAGTCCTGATCTGGCAAGGACACAAGATAGGACAAACAAAAACAAGCAGAGTTAGCATTAGTCCTCGATCCTGAAACAAGAGCCAAACTATGAGGATTAGTGGGGCTCTCGCTCTTAGCTTTCAAGCCACGATCAACCTCCGAAGACCTGAGCTTAGAGAACGGCTCATCAAGCGACAAGGTATCATACACGCTCGACTCCTCAATGGCCTCGACCTTGGCACTCCACACAGACCTATCCAGGGCATGCAAAAGCTTGATAGCTTGATCATGATCCGTGTATGGGAGCACTGTCACATTGGCCCTCATGTTGTTGACTATGCTGGTGAATCGCTGAAACATAACATCGGTCGACTCACCGGGGAGATAAGTGAAGTTCTCGTACTCTTTCCAGTAAGTGGAAAACAAACGAGCTTGCACCTGGGCATAACCAACATGAGCATTCCTGAGCTTAAGCCAAATCTTTCCGGCCACATTCTCTCCATACACTTGCTCGAACTCCGTGGCACAGAGAGCACGGAATAAGTAATCAACGGCCTTGCTGTTGGCCTCAAACATGACCCACGATCCTGGAAGCAGAAAACTGTCTGGAATGACATAGTGAGGATTTTGAGTCACATCCCAGATCAAAGTCCCCTTCCCACACAAAAACACACCCATGCGCCTCTCCCACATCGGGTAATTCTTGCCATCGAAGTGCGGAGGACCCGATCCCTTTCAATAGTCACCCATCTTTGGATCTTAGACTGGTTAGAATCACGAAGATCCGTAACCAGCTCTAATACCAATTGAAGGACCGAATAAGCGACTAGAGAGGGGGGGAGTGAATGGGAGCCGATAAAATTTTTTCCCGAAGGACGAACTCGGCCTATACCAAGATTGCCACTCCGATCACTCGCACACACCAGAGAAGCTCTAGACTAGGCACACACAAGCCTACAAGTCCTAGAGACAAGCCTCGAATCAAAGCGCGTGTTGACGTTTGATTATCGTTGCAAAGTTCGTTTGGACTTGCAAGCGGACAAATCCTCCGTCGTAGTCAAGGGACCCTTCTTCCCTTGAGTGGTGAACCCAAGGTATCAAATCTGTGGAACAATGTGTAATGCAAGATCCAATCTAATAAGCGGAAAACACTTTGATCTTGAGAAAGGTTTTTGCATCTAATCTATGGAAGAACCATGAAAACACATCTAATCTACTAAACACCGGAGGTAGCAAGAGAAAGAGGAGGTAAAACCAATCTAGAGATTGGATCGGGTCTTTCGTTGAAGTTCCAAAACCAAGAAGAATAAAGCAAATGAATCTCATTAAAAGCCTCTTTAAATCTTGGCTTCCGTTCTAACCCCCAAAGGCACCTACCATACACGTGATCAACATCCTATCATGATGTCCTGCTTATTGTGTAGGTGAACCTAAGAGCACGTTCATGAAGAACGTGTTGAAAACGCTCGGTAAGTCAGGTATGCACCTCTAGCCACCATGACTACAAGAACATCCTATGCAATCTATCCACGGAATATATCAGAGAATAAGAAAACCCAAGCGAAGACAAAATCGTAAAGAAAGCACTTGATCGCTAGAAATCATATTCAATCTTGTAAATTCAACATGAAGTATAGTACATGGACAAGATCACCACCGGGATCCTACCTTGATCTTGATCCTTAGCTTCTAGAACTCCGACGTGGTCTTCCATGCAAGGTTCCCACACCGGCTAGGGAAACCCTAGTCAACCATCTCGACCCTCTCCTCTCCGGAAGGGTGTCCCTCTCTTCTCTGCTCCTCGGCGGCGGATGATGAATTGCTTGATGCGTGGCTCGAGGCACAAGGGCTATAAATAACCCGAAGATCATCTAGGTCAAAGGGGGCGCCGAACTGGGCCCGAAGTGGGCTGAGCCGGTCGGCCTGGGCCCAATTCGGCCCAGTTCGGCCCCGACTTCCTCCGTGTTGCTTCTCGTGTTTTCTAGAACTTTTGCCGAGTTGCATGTGGCCCCTTGACATCATTTTCCTTACGGTTTAGATAAGGGTGCTTGGCGTATGAACTCCCACATCTTCCGTCTAGGTCCTCAGCACTTCTTGGCTTCACGCTTTGGTCCTTGGTTCATTTGGAGTCATGTTCATCTTGTATCTTGACTTACCCCGAGCTCCATGATCATCTTGTAAAACCCTTGATGAACTTTACCCGGAAGTCCTCATTTAAGCTCTTGATTCTTGTGTAAATAATAAACTCCAAAAACCATGCACGAGTGCGAACTTGACATATAATGAGGGTTAGGATCGTTAGTGTGAATAACAAATTAATACCAACATAGAAGGTAAACATGTGGCTAGGTTGACAGAAATCGACCGCCAACATCCCCCCATGCTTAAACCTTGCTCATCCTCGAGTAAGCCTTCAATGGATATCAGTGTTGCCTTTCAATGTTCACACCCTGCACTTGATCATACATGAGAAAACATAATGCTCTCTAGATTTATATTCATTAAAGTTCCATAATGTACTAACTTTATCTTTATGGAGGGTAGATATCACAAGTATTTGATCATGCTCTCAAACTTTTACATAAATCTCAGAAATTTTGAAAAATAAAGAATGAGATAAAGAGAAAAATTGCTTTACCAAGATCAAAAATAACCATCTTGCACTTTGCTCATGTATTCTCATCTTACTTGTCTCTCAAGCCTACTTGTTCTACTCCTTTCCTCTCTCAAAGTATATGGTGGAAGGCTTTATATGGAGCTATAGGAAAGTTTAGTCCTACCAAGATATTATAGTTGAGATATTATTAAAACAAGACTAGCTTCTCATGGTCTTACCGAGACTCGTCAAAAAGGTCATTGGAAAAATAATATTCTCAAGGAGGGGGGAGAGAAAAATACACACACTTTTGAGATAGATGGACATGAGCAAATGGAAAAGAGTGATCCCGAGGCACAAACGAAGTCCTCGTTATCGGATTGCACGTGGTTGGAAAGATGAGTATGGGTCTTGATCTTGAATCCTCTTGAAAACTCAAAAAGTACTAAACATAGCTAGAGAACCGGGGAGCTTTATTATATATATTTTTTTCTTTCTTCTTTCTTTCTTTTTCTCATCATACTTTTTCTTCTTTATCATTTTTTTCATCATTTTTTCTTTCATCATACTTTTTCTCTTCTTTTTTTCTTTTTTTCTATTTGCTCCCCTTGAACTCTAGACTATACTAGCACTTCCTTGGCAACCCCCCCCATGCTTAGACGTTTGCTCGTCCTCGGGCAAAAGAGGTGATAAATGTGCCAAGGTGGAATTGAAGCTCTCATATTTTCTTAGAGAGAGATACACAAAAAATCTCCTAGGGATCCTTTTGGAAGTTTCCCTCACTCACTTGAAGCACCTTCCTTGTAATTTTCCTCAAAATATTCATCCATACTCATATATTGGGTTGTGGTCAGGGAGGTGAACACAAAAAAGATATGTTTGGGTTTTGTGGTTGGATATCCGGCGAGGTTTGCAAAATTCTCAATGTGAAAACTCACAATGCACAGATAGAAGAGGCTAGCATAAAGAACAATACGCAAAAACGAAATGACCAGCTTCTTAGTCTCGGACCAGAGAAATCAGGCCTTGAATTAATGCACCCAAAAATAAATCTTGTATATACTAATTGTTTGCACTCAAGTAAGTTTGGGCTTTGGATGGGTAGAGCAAAATGCAAGCAGTACTCATGACAAGGTTAGCATAACTTTTTGAGAATAAAAAGGTTCTTTGATTCATTGAAAATCGAGAGCAACGAAAAAAAACTATGGGACTTGAGTTATCATAACCTCCACACAAGATTAAGCTAGCATTTTAATTAAATTTCAGATTTGCATTTATAGAGAGCACTAGCTTAATCATGCATAAAACAAGCATAGGATGAGCAAAGCGGCAACTTTCATCATATATCAACATGGCATCAACTTATTACCTTCACTAAAGGTGATAATCATGGTGGCATACTTTATTCATGTTGATTTAAAGCAAACACTACTACTAACACACATGCTGAAAATAAATAAAAACAGAAAATGCTATGCACACAAATTTGCATAAAAGCTGAAAATAAAGAAAAGGAAAGAGGGAAAATCGAACCGAAGTTGAAGGCATCATTATTTCTTTTTCTTCCTCCTTCTCCATTCTTCATCTTATGGTGGTTGATGATCTTTGCTTGTAGCATGGTTGCGCCGGTCTTCCTTGAAATTATTCCGGTGGTGATATGTGAAGGCGACCAATTTGATAGGCAATGTTTGCGGTCCCTTCTTCCATTTGACTTGCATTGGTTTGGATGGGGTGCCATGAAAACTTCGTTATCAACCATGTATGGTGGAGGATGTGGTGGTGTGGCTGCCCCACTCCCCCATGATTGCATTGGCATACTTCCTCCATATGGGAATCCCTCCATGTGGTTGTTCATTATCTTGATGTGCAGCCTCTCCTTCGTCTTGGGCCACGGAGGATGATCCCTCTCCCACAATTTTTTCCTTTATTTGCGGGGCTTACACATGTCTTAAATGTCTTCATGTAGTTCGATGATCCTTCATGTGAGAGCCCAAAAATTCAGAGGCTTGGTATAACAGAACATATACCAAAATATGATTCTATTGAAAAATTTATAAAATTACCTTTCCAACGGGTATTCATCCATCTTAATCAGAGTCCAAATGAGGGAGTTATGGCTGTTTCACTTCAGCTTTGCTTGCTGTCCAGAAATTTTCAGGATGTGCAATCATCGGTGATTCGGCCATATGCGCTTGTAGGAACCTCCGATCGATTTGATTATTGACTCATTGGAAGAGTAACTTCATGGGCCTTCTAAATATCCAAAGATATCCTGTTGTTCTTCCCATGAGGCTGTGCAAAACTTGATGCGAACAGACTTCGAAGATGTTGAAGAACTTGATCTTGTGATTTTGGGGGCATCGTGATTGCTTCCAATACCTATTGCTTGAACAAACAAATCCTCACAAAACATTAGTCTTAAAATTTTAATTGACATGTTGACTTACCTTGTTCTTAATCTTCTTTGCCGGTACAAGAAATCCTTCCTCTAACCAATTTTGTCTTCATTCAATCTCAACCTCATGTTGGGAAGAGGAACATTAATCTTTGTCAACTTGTACCTTCTCCTCTCATCTCCATCAATAAATTTTCCTTGCTTCATGTACTCGATCCCAAAGAAATCCCGACAAGGAGAGATTTTGGGTTCCTTGTTATCTTCTCCCGAAATCATTCCCAAAAATTCTTCTAACATATTTTCTTGGACATCAACTTGCTCCGGGGCTTCCTTCTTGTAACCGAGTAGTTCTCCAATATATTCATAAGGAACTAGTTGCTCTTTATCTTCAAGGCGGAATGAGAGGCATCACACCCTTTCATTAATGACCGGTGCCAATACATAAGAATTTCCAAGGCAAGCTCCTTGTGAGTAGTCACACCAACTCCTTTAAAGAATTGCACCCATCCAAGGTTGCTCAAGATTTGATATCCGATTAGAATCCTACACTTGGAGGGCGTCATCGAAGTCAACATTTGGCACAAGCCTCCTCTCAAGACGAACAAGCCTCTCCTCCTTCTCCGTCTTCATGATGAATCCATTAGAATGCCTCGGAGTGTATGGTGGTGGAGTGGATGAACAAGTTGAGTGTCATGGTGGAACGAATGGCTCCTCCGTGTGTCCTTGCGGTTTGGTGTACCACATGGACGAGCTTCGTGTACTCCTTATGCCACCAAGGGGCACCGTGCCACTCCTCGGTGGTGCCACGTCTTCCTCCATGCTTCGGGGAGACTCGGAGACCGAGTGCCTCCTCGAAGAGCTTGATGATGACTCCAACGATGATGGTAGTGTCTTCCTTCCGAGGATGATGTTCATGGCCTCTCTCATCATTCCTTGCTGCACAAAGTCACAAACAACTCCCCCGGGGGTTTCTTGTCGGTGGAAATACATACAAAGAAAGAATATGGAGGGCGGAGTGTGAGGTGCACAAGTAGGTTGTTTCTCGAACAATTTGGCTATGAACTCAAGAACACGAATTAACAAATGGATAAAATACTTACCACGTGACCCATGAGATTCTGTCGCCCAAACATTCACAACCACTTCTTTGCTTGCGTGATTTAGAATTCCACCTCCATTATTTTTCTTTGTGTCACTTCTTTGTTCCCTTGCCTCATGTGCTTCCAATAATTTCCTGCAAAATAAAGCCCTTGCTTCCCCCATGCTTGTCCTTTGCATGTGCCCAAGATGCCAAACGATTGATGCTTACCCAAGATGCATCATGGAGCACTATATGTTAATCAAGCTCAAAAACCTCCCATTAATCATGTTTAGATGCTAATTACTCCTCTAATTTTGAAAAATTAAAAAATAAATCAGCACTAGCGATGAGTCCAAATATATCATTAGAGGAGATTTTAGGCATCCGAAACAATTGTAAAAATTATTTTGGTTGCACCGGGATTGATTGCTTTCATTAATTGATAGCAAGCTCCTCCGACTTGACCGTGGGGGCATAGGTTTAGGTTCTAATTTTGGCCAAACATGAGAGAGAGATTTTGAATAAAAATAAATTCAATGGGGCTTAGAAAATTTCTAATTCTAGAGAAACCGATGGATGTCAAGTTGAAAGAAACCAAAAATCAAGGTTCACACAAGTCCGGCCATGCGTCAAAGATTAAAAACCATTAAGGAACATAGCAAGGCTCTACTCATGTGTTTTTAACATGTAAAACTAGCCAACCTTAACATCATGGAGAGGATGAAAGGCTTGGATAGAATCTGAATTTTTGGTACGAGTTTCTCAAAAAGAGGCAAATAAATCATGGGATGGCTCATGTCATTGGTTTATGATCAAAAAATCCAAATAAAACGACCGAGCAAATAAAAAGTTCTCGGAAACTTGTTCAACCACTTAAGAGTTAATAAAATGTCTTGCGTAGCAAATTCTAAGACTTACTTGAAATTCGGAAATCTTCCGGGTTGTCCTCCCGGTAGCTCATTCTTGACTCGACGAACGGGTTGCCTCCCGCAAAGCGCTTCGTTTATAGTCTATAGCTAGACTTCTTCTCTTCTTCACTTTAGATCAACGCTCTTTGTGGGCGTTGCAATCTTGGGGACCCCACTTCTACACCATCCTTGGCCTTGGTGTAGGTTTATTCTTCAGCTTAGTCATCTTTTTGGTCTTCCCAGGCGGGCGATGATTCTTGGTCTTGACGGATGCAACAACTTTTGTGTCTCCACTTCATTCTCCTTTGGCTCCCCTCTTCCAATGTAATGATGAGGTAGAATGTACTTTATATTGACCACGTTACATACCTTGAATCGTGGTTAACTTGAATGCACTCCTCTCGCCATCACTTGATCTCCCCCTTGCCGACATCGATTGTTGCTCCGACGGCCTTGAGGAACAATCTCCCTAGGATGAGTGGCGGATGAGGTTGATCTCCTTTTGATCTTGGAGGTGCAGTTTCTCTTGGAGATCCCGACGATATCTGGCCTCCGCTTTTAGATCTTCGTGTTTCACGTCACTGTTGATGGCTGTTAAGTGCTACTTTTACACCGTCAATATCTGCATAAAATAAATGTAAAAGGATCATCAACACTAGAATAGGGCTTGATACTAATGATTTCCACAAGTGTTGGTGTTTCCAGCTTTTGTTGCAGGATGCACCGAAATACGTGCCAAACAGTACAATTGAGAGCAAGTGCACCAATGGCATAGATATGGCATCATCATAAACAATCACAAATGCCAAATTGGTCTGCACCACTGCGATGGGCTCGTCGAGACGATCGAAACGGATATATCATTGGCCTACTTTGGAGTTCGGATGAAAGAGATATGCACAAGATAACATGTGGGCCCGGTGGGACCCACACCAAGCCACATGGCGACGTGCTGTCACACAGGAGTCCACGTATCCATGACACATCATCGATCCAAGGAAACACACTCTCGACCAATCAGGAGCCAGTACGTGGATCCAAGGGCCCACAACCACGAGATAAATGGCTAAAAATACCGCATGCACCCCCATACCCACCTAGGGACCCACCTGGTAGTCACCTGGATGAAAGGCAGTGCGAGGGGAGCTACCTGGGGGTCGGCCGACCCCCCATGTCGCCCGACCCATTTTGCGGCCCCTCGTGTCGCCCTTCCACATGTCGGCTTGTCATGACGAACCATAGGCGGTGCCAGGTGTTTGCCCGAATATTCTCCCAGGATCCTGCAGCTCCTTCTCAAGGAAGATACATCAACTTGGCCCTCACTCCTCTTTGCCACATGTCACCACCCTATTAGTGGCGCCCAAGGCAGCCAAGGGAGCTCCTCCTACCCCCCTTGGCCTATAAATATGAGGGGAGGGGGCTAGAATAGAGACACATCCCATTCTCCTCCTCCTCTTTAGAAACACTTGTTTCCTCTCTAATGTGATCTCTCATGGATCAAATGAGTTGATCCATGTAGGTGAGAGTAGGTGCTAGGTAGAGTGTTATGTTGGTGAGGGTGTCATGTTCTTCAATTAGAGAAAAGTAAGTATTCTTGTATTTTCCATTTAGACTAAAGTGTTATTCATGCATGAGTGACATGTTCTTGAGTTCTTCGTTCGTTCATCATTTAGAGGCTCGTGTTCTTCATGAATGCGCTTCCTCGATCTAGTTGACGAACAAGTTTCTCACGCTTTTGTGTTTGTTCATAAGTTAGAGGCTCGTGTTCTTCACAAACACGACCCTTTGATCTTTTGTTACAGGTGCATAAGTTTGCATTCTGTTTGTGTGAATTATCCCGTTAGATCTTGTTGGAGTACATTAATACGCTGGCATTCGTTCTTCCTATCATCTGTGTGATCCTGTGGTAAGTGAGATTAGCTCGAAGCTCGCGGGTTCGTCGCTCCGTATTTATACGGAGTGCTATAGTTGAAGGACCGAATTGGGCGACCAGAGAGGGGGGGAGTGAATGGGAGCCGATAAAAATTCTTCCCTAAGGTCGAACTCTGCCTATACCCCGATTGCCACTCCACGAATCCTTGCACACACAGGAAGCTCCAAACAAGACTCACACAAGCCTAGAAGATCACGAGAGAAACCTAGGAGCAAAGAGCGGAAGCACCGGACAAGAATCAAAGCAAAGGAGCAAGTCTGCAACAGACCTCGCGGACCGTCCGTGGTGTACGGCGGACTGTCCGTGGGGCCTGGGCGGACTGTCCGCAAAGGCCACGCGGACTGTCCGAAAAAGCCTCCAGAGCCACCAGAGACGCACCCCGAAAAATCAGACTATCTGCGAGGGACCCGCGGACTGTCCGCACCTTCATGGACTGTCCGCCACTTCAGTGCGAACCGTCCGTAAACTCCGTGCAACCAAAACCACTTGTGGCACCGGATCAAAACACGAACACCGAAGAACTCGCGAAGAACATGAAGAACACGCGACGAACAACAGCACGCGCGGACTGTCCGCGGCAGTCGTGCGGACTGTCCGCGACACGCGGACAGAGCAGAAAACGCCCGACCCCGCGAGGTTAGCTCCAAGAACTCATCACCGGATCTCCCAAACGGTAGAAGCTCTTGAGACAAGATTTTGGGGAGATGATATGCATCACGCAAGGATGCTATGCCCCAAAAATCTTGACTCCTAACTCCCTAAATCACTGGGAATCGCGGATCACACAAGCACCACCATGAACATGAACTCCGGCCAAACACTCACGAATTGAAGGCTCTACATAGCGTTTGAGGGGTCAAGATCATACACAAACATGCACAAGGCATCCACCCATGATCCCCTCAAAGAAATCCGTGAAGAAATGCCTCCAAACTCACGAATCGAGCGAAGAACGAAAACCCCCAAAAATAGCCCCGAAAATGTCACGAAAATCACAAAGGACTAGGAGATCATCGGGACGCCGAAAGCGTCCATACATCCAGAGGTCAAAGTCTGTACAAGAGTCTAGCCTAAGTAATCTAGAGGAAAACAAAGCAGTCCAGAGAAATCTACTGGGGGAGAAAGCCCTAGGAAGCAAGAGAGAGAGAGATGCCATCCACCTCTCTGCTATTTATATGAAGTCCATAGGAGGGAGGTAAATGACCACGACAGCTCAGGGGCATTTTGGTCAAGTCTTCATCGGACGGACACGCTTCCACCGCGGCTTCGCTTCACCTCGACGCAAACCCCGCGATCACGCCACGTGCCCTCCGCCTCGAAGCTTCCCGAAGCTCCCGGATCACCGTCTCCGTCGCCTCAGGCCTTCGGGCTTGGTTTTGAGGCCCAAACCAAGAAACCGTCCACTGAAGGTTTTGTGGGCAAACCAACAAACCCCGCGTGCAAGCTTCGGGCTCCATCCGCTACCTTGCACCGGCCCATGTTCACGACTTCAGCCCGCCAGTCCTGCACCGCACGGCTCGCACTTGACCCCATCGGCCACCGGGTCCATCGAACCAAGCCTACTTGCCACTCCATGACCCGGAGGCCGCCACGGCTAAGGCCTTTTGCGCTTGTTCTTCACCTGCACCGACACGAGTCAAACCGCAACCTGTACCTGCACACTTAGCCAAGCATCAGTCCATACAACATTGTCAATCACTCATCACTAAGGAGCGACCCTCCACTGGTCTTCGGACACACCTGGTCCTCAATCTCCCCCTTGATGAGTGCATTGACAACACCCATAGATATCACATAGAGAAAAAGAAAACAAAACAACCACGAACACAAAACCTCCCAAGCAAGTGATCTAACGCCAAAGAACAAGCGAAAAACCGATCACTCGCCAATCCAAGTCTCGGCCCCCTAAGACAAGGGCAACGGCTCGACACAGCCGAGACAAAACAAAGCTCACAAAGAGCACATCACAAAGCACAAAACTCAGGAAAATCAAAGGAGCTCCCCCTGCACATATGCACACTCCCCCTGAGCAAATGCAACCTCTTCTTCTCAATTTTTCTCCTCTCATGCCACATGCAAACCAATTTTCCACAAAAACTCCCCATATCATACAAAACTCTCCCCCTTGTTGACAATGCATGAATCAAGGTATATGAAACTCTTCCCCTTGTTTTTATGAAAAATGCATGTCAAGGCATATATGCAATCTACCAAGCTTCTCAAATATACAAAGAGCACAACAAAATGCTACATATGAGACATAGAGCAAGCAAAGTAGATATGGTGTATCTAGCACATTGCCATCAAGAAGGTAGAGACATACAAGCATGTGACATGGCTAAAAGCAATTTTAAGCAAATTTCACAAAGAAATAGTCATCTCATGAGCAAGACTCTCTCTATACCAATTTGAACATAAAGGCACTAGATCATCCAAAGTTTATGCAAGATCACAAATTCTCATCACAAGATCATTATAAACGCCCACAAGCTACTCAAGTCATGTTAAAGCCATCGAGCCATATGTCTACTTCTTAAAATGAGACTTCTCATGGTAGACAAGCATGCTACGGTTTAGCACCCAAGATATGAAATTCAAAACATACAACATGATTAGGAGCTCATTTTTTCAAGCATAAGGCAATTCACACACCAATTTCATTTTCAAGTTTAAACATGGTACATGAAGTGCCTTTGCGGCAAAAAGAAGCTTATGCTCCTACCCAAGCAAGCAAAAGGGCTAAACATTTACAATGACAGAAAGGTCTTTGACCCCAAGCAAAGAGAATATGATTCTCAAGCACAAACTAAACATGATATAGGCATTTAAGCACAAATTGAGCATAGACAAGCATTTACTCATGAGAGACACAATTTTAGCATTTTCATCAAAAGAAAGCTATCTCAACATAAGTATATGGCAAAACCATCCAGAACATAGCATTCACATTCACAATTTACCAAACATGCACATATCTCACAAATAGCACATCAGTGATTAATGTATATAAGAGAAGCTCATTCCTAGCACAAGTGATCCAAAGATGGCTATCCTACCAGGTTTTGTACAGAAAGTAAAATGCATGAATGCAATGCAACTAAATAATACATATGTAACAAAGTGATCTCCCAAGGACCAAAGAGGTAGAAAGCAAGCAAAACTAGCAAGCTCCCCCTAAACACGAGCATAAGGGTCAAAGAGCATACAAAGCTCACCCAAAGTACATGTCATAGGGCAGAGAACAAGCAAGCTCACAAGCCCCCCCTAAACTCATGCATTAGGACCAAAAAGCATACAAAGCTCATCCTAAACACATGCGATAGGGAAAAGCCTCAAACTAAAACGGGCAACTCACAAAGACCCAAAGAAGCACCAAGAGCGACTAGCTCCTATACACACCTGAAATGCTCCTTCGGTCAACACTCGTCTAATTCCCCAAAAGTGATGTTCACCAAGGGCACCACGGGAATGAGGCTGGAGAACCATCCCCTCACTCCGGTCATGAGACAAACAACCGGAGTCAATCCGCCAAATGTTCTCCAAGCCTTCCACCTGCAAAATCAAAATCGAGACCGAGAGCGAGCAAACTTCTCAACACTGGGGTTAGCAAAGAAAGAGTCAAACCAGTGTCGAGCTATTTGCTCGAAAGTGGGGTTAGCAACATCACGCCTATCGCGTCCACCAAAGCTACGACCACCACGTTGAACTACCTCACGTCTCGCTGGAGGAGTACGGTCACCACGATAGGGAAAATGTGGCCCATAGCCTCTCTGAGGCTCAAAGCTACGACGTCTCTCCCATCCTCATATCGACCAAGAGGTAGAGAACGTCCAGCAAACACACCACACTCAAACCCAGCACGCCTATCCCTTTGAGGAAACACACCTCCACCACCACATGTGGGAAACATACGCACAAACCCATCACCTCTAGGTAGAGACACAACACGAGGCTCAGGCACACCACGAGAAGGACGGTACCTGTCCTTGTTTGCCATCTCCCTAGCAAACCTCTCATCCCTTCTCTTCCTGAAACACAACTCCTCCTTATGACCATCCTCCCACAATAGTCACAATGGAATAGGATTGGCCTTGGCTTTGGGTTTCCCTTTGGTAGAGGGTTCTTCTCTTTCTCACACCTCTCACTCGGATGGTTGTTTTGTGGAATGGAGTTGTTTGGTATCTCTTGCTCTTTCTTACCACCACTCTCACCAACCTTCCCAAAACCCAAACCATGGCCATCCGCTCTCTTAAACGTAGCCACCAACTTCCCAAGCTGTGGCTCCTGTGACCTCAACCAACTCAACAATGTGCACAACCCATCATTCTCATTCTGTAGCCGATCAACCATCTGTGCAAGCTCTAGATTTTTCTCAGCATGCAAATCACATGTAGCACAAGAAGTAGCAATAGGAGCTTTCAGAGCAGCCTCAAGAGAAACAATTCTAGAATGAGACTCATCTAGTTTATCATGCAAAACAGGGCAAGATGTACAAGCGCCAAGCAAAGAATTCCTAGACTTCATCTCATCAAGTTCAGCCCTAAGAACATCTAGTTCCTCCAACTTAAAGGCATGCTTCTCCTTGAGCAAAGTCAGATCAGCCAAGAAAGCATCACAATCAGTGCAGTCAACCTCATCACTAACAATAGGAGAAGCCTTAAGAGCATCCAAAGCTAGCATGTCATCTAGATGCCTAGCCTCTAACTCGGCTACCTTCTCCCTAGCTTCTTATAAAGAAAATCTAAGTTCTCTTCTCTTCTTCTTCGCCTCTCTAAGCACCTCATCACGGTTATCTAGCAAAGCATTCAACTCGGCATTCTCCTTAAGCAGGAAAGCAAGATCAGGAGTTACCTCTTCCTCTGAGTTGGAGTCGACATCGGACTCATCCTTTCCACTCTTCTTGCTTGACTTGCTGCCGGTGCTGCGGCCCATCATGCAAAGGCCAGTGAGGTTCTTGAAGGAACTCTTCTTCTTCTTCTTGTGCTCGCCGTCTTCTTCTTCACTACTCAAGCTTGAAGATGTGTCCTCGGAGTCCGAGTCACTTAGCTCCTCAATCTTCACTCGAGCCCGTGCCTTCTTGTCACCACCCTTCCTCGATCTCTGCTCGTCCTTGTCCTTGTACTTGTGCTTGTGTTCATGCCTTGAGTGGTGCGTGTTCTCGATCCTTGGGCGGTGCTTGATCTCATTCTTGGGCTCGACCTCCTGTGGGCACTCGGTGCTGTAGTGTCCCTTCTTGCCGCATCTGTAACACGTCCGTGAGATCCTCCTCATGTTCACACGGTCCTCATGCAGCTTCTCAAACTTCCTGGTCAGCAGCGCCAGTTCATCCTCTCCAAGCTCATCAAAATCCTTGTCTGGCAAGGACATAAGAGAAGACAAAGAATACATCCTGGAGGATGGATTAGCATTAGTCCTTGGTCCAGGTCCGGAAACAAGAGCACGACTATGGGAGACAGTCGGTCTCTCATCCTTGGCTCTCAGGCCACGATCAACCTCCGAAGACCTGAGCTTGGAAAACAACTCATCGATCGAAAGCGTACCATATGCGCTCGACTCCTCAATGGCCTAGACCTTGGCACTCCACACAGACCTATCCAGGGCATGCAATAGCTTGATAGCTTGATCATGATCCATGTATGGGAGCACTGTCACATTGGCCCTCATATTGTTCACAATGCTAGTGAAGCGCTGAAACATCACATCGGTCGACTCACCGGGGCGATGAGTGAAGTTCTCGTACTCTCTCTGGTAAATGGAAAACATACGGGCTTGCACTTGGGCATTGCCAACATGAGCATTTCTCAACTTGAGCCAAATCTTTCCGGTCACATTCTCTCCGTACACTCGCTCGAACTCCGAGGCACAGAGAGCGCGGAACAAGTAATCAACAGCCTTGCTGTTGGCCTCAAACATGTCCCGCGATCCTGGAAGTAGAAAACTATCTGGGATGACATATTGATCATTTTGAGTGACCTCCCAAATAAGAGTTCCCTTCCCTCACAAAAACGCGCCCATGCGCCTCTCCCACATCGGGTAATTCTTGCCATCAAAGTGCGGAGGACCCGACCCCTTGCCATAATTGCCCATCTTTGGATCTTAGATTGGTTAGAATAAAGAAGATCCGTAACCGGCTCTGATACCAATTGAAGGACCGAATTGGGCGACCAGAGAGGGGGGAGTGAATGGGAGCTGATAAAAATTCTTCCCTAAGGTCGAACTCGGCCTATACCCCGATTGCCACTCCACGAATCGTTGCACACACAGGAAGCTCCAAACAAGACTCA
This sequence comes from Cenchrus fungigraminus, assembly GCA_036936925.1. Taxonomy (NCBI): domain Eukaryota; kingdom Viridiplantae; phylum Streptophyta; class Magnoliopsida; order Poales; family Poaceae; genus Cenchrus; species Cenchrus fungigraminus. Next base: position 35,194,876 of record CM072769.1, read on the forward strand.
CACAAGCCTAGAAGATCACGAGAGGAACCTAGGAGCAAAGAGCAGAAGCACTGGACAAGAATCAAAGCAAAGGGAGCAAATCTGCAACAGACCTCGTGGACCGTCCGTGGTGTACGGCGGACTATCCATGGGGCCTGGGCGGACTGTCCGCAAAGGCCACGCGGACTGTCCGAAAAAACCTCCTGAGCCACCAGAGACGCACCCTGAAAAATCGGACTGTCTGTGAGGGACCCGCGGACTGTCCGCACATTCACGGACTATCCGCCACTTCAGTTCGGACCGACCGCAAACTCCGTGCAACCAAAACCACTTGTGGCACCGGATCAAAACACGAACACTGAAGAACTCCCGAAGAACACGAAGAACACACGACGAATAGCAGCATGTGCGGACTGTCTGCGGTAGTCGTGCGGACTGTCCGCGACACGCGGACAGAGCAGAAAACGCCCGACCCCGCGAGGTCAACTCCAAGAACTCATCACCGGATCTCCCAAATGGTAGAAGCTCTTGAGACAAGATTTTGGGGAGATGATATGCATCACACAAGGATGCTATGCCCCAAAAATCTTGACTCCTAACTCCCTAAATCACCGGAAATCGCGGATCACACAAGCACCACCATGAACATGAACTCCGGCCAAAAACTCACGAATCGAAGGCTCTACACAGCGTTTGAGGGGTCAAGATCATACACAAACATGCACAAGGCATCCACCCATGATCCCCTCAAAGAAATCCGTGAAGAAACGCCTCCAAACTCACGAATCGAGCGAAGAACGAAAACCCCCAAAAATAGCCCCGAAAATGACATGAAAATCACAAAGGACTAGGAGATCACCGGGACGCCGAAAGCTTCCATACATCCAGAGGTCAGAGTCTGTACAAGAGTCTAGCCTAAGGAATCCAGAGGAAAACGAAGCAGTCCAGAGAAATCTACCGGGGGAGAAAGCCCTAGGAAGCAAGAGAGAGAGATGCCATCCACCTCTCCGCTATTTATACGAAGTCCATCGGAGGGAGGTAAATGACCACGCTACCCCTACTGCATAAATGAAGATACAACCCCTCAGGGGCATTTTGGTCAAGTCTTCATCGGACGGACACGCTTCCACTGTGGCTTCACTTCAACTCGACGCAAACCCCGCGATCACACCACGTGCCCTCCGCCTCGAAGCTTCCCGAAGCTCCCAGATCACCATCTCCATCACCTCGGGCCTTCGGGCTTGGTTTTGAGGCCCAAACCAAGAAACCGTCCACCGATGGTTTTGTGGGCAAACCAACAAACCCCGCGTGCAAGCTTCGGGCTTCAACCGCTACCTTGCACCGGCCCATATTCACAACTTCAGCCCGCCAGTCTTGCACCGCACGGCTCGCACTTGAACCCATCTGCCACCGGGTCCATCGAACCAAGCCTACTTGCCACTCCATCACTCGGAGGCCGCCACGGCTAAGGCCTTTCGCACTTGTTCTTCACCTGCACCGACACAAGTCAAGCCACAACCTGTACCTGCACACTTAGCCAAGCATCAGTCCACACAATGTTGTCAATCACTCATCACTAAGGAGCGACCCTCCACTGGTCCTCGGACACACCTGGTCCTCAATAGTGTTTCTACGGGATATCAGACGTAGCCATGCTATAGTAGCAATCGGTGGTGTAGATGTGGTGTCTAGACTATGGGTTATCCTTTGAATGCCCTGTATCCCACGGTTTGTCTTGGGGTAGGCCGCGGTAGTGACAGCCGTTGGACCCTCTGAAATCCCCCACGTTCGGATACAGCGTGTAGGCAACCATTTGCCGTGAACCAATTGTTATAGCCAGGAGGGGCTGGTGACCGAAGTGAGTATAATTGCCTTCTCTTCTCCTCTGGGATCAGTATTCATAGGAAGCGCCTCATTGGACCGTTCGTCTAGGATAGAAGGTAGTGCACACCGTTCCTTGGACTGTTCGTCTAGGATAGAAGGTAGTGCACACTGTTCCTTGGATTCGATACCCTTGGGAATACTCCTGAGGTGAAGTGCTACAGCGGTATTTCTGTGCGCTTGCAGTATACCCGGTTGCTCTTATACTCTCCCTCTAGGTGTACAATTAGTGGTGATGTTAAGAAACGCCAACAGTCACCTTTGCCTGCAAAATTTTTTCTAGACCATCCACAAAATATATGTTTTTCTTGTTGGAGATGTAGCCGTCCATCTCCCATTAGGGTTAGCCAAATATATACAAAAACTAAAAGAAAACTAGGGTTTAGCAAAACCCTAGATTGATTTTTTTAGGATGATCAAAATTAAGAGATGCCTTCCGCCTCGAAGCTTTCCGACACTCCCGGATCACCGTCTCCGTCACATCGGGCCTCCAGACTTGGTTTTGCGGCCCAAACCAAGGAACCGTCCACCGATGGTTTTGTGGGCAAACCACCAAACCCCACGTGCAAGCTTCGTCCTCGATCCGCTACCTTGCACCGGCCCATATTCACGACTTCAACTTGCTAGTCTTGCACCGCATGGCTCGCACTCGACCCCATTGGCCACCGAGTCCATCGAACCAAGCCTACTTGCCTCTCCACCACCCGGAGGCTGCCACGGCTAAGGCCTTTCGCGCTTGTTCTTCACCTGTACCAACACGAGTCAAGCCGCAACCTGTACCTGCACACTTAGCCAAGCATCAGTCCACACAACATTGTCAATCACTCATCACTAAGGAGCGACCCTCCACTGGTCTTCGGACACACCTGTCCTCAAGAATGAACAAAACTATCTTGATGAGAGAGCCTGGCTTCTTGCTTGTGCAAAGCTCCACTTTATGGAGACCATTTCTTCCGGCTAGCATTCCTTATGCATCCTACTCTCAGCAAATAGATTCCTTGACTCCAACATTAGTAATGATGGCACATAAATATGGCAATGGATGGGACCTCACATTCTGTGTCCACCACCATAACGTGGGTGAAATGAGGTGCAAGCTTCCAGTTCAGATTGAGTTTTCATGGAGAGAAGCTGATGCAACTATATTATATACCTGTGGAATTTGAGCAATATTATGGGTTCGTTTGCTAGGACTGTGGTTGTAGCTGAAATAACTCTGACTATGGTTGTAGCTAAAGCAGCTCCGATTGTGGCTACTCTAAGGAAGCAGCTTCTCCGGTGGAGCTGAAACCGTTTTGGAAAGTGTTTGGCAAAACGGCTTCGCAATGACAATATGAGGAATTTTATGGTCAACTCATACTTCAAGCAGCAGGAGAAGCCAAAGAAGTGTCTCCTCTTATTTAGTGTAAGTTACTTTGTGCCTTCTCCCCGGTTCTAGTGCTGGTGTTGAGACCATTTTAAAGTTGTACCTTTGGTATGGCATCACCAAAAGCTGGTGGAGAAGCCGTTTGAGAAGCCCTACTAGTAGAGCCCAGGATTGGTTATCTTGTTTGGAGAAGTAGTTGGTTATTTATAGCCACGCCCACTACGTGAAAACCTCAAATAGGTCACGCAGCATTTGTAACGGGTCCTTAACACCTGTTACATGGACCCTCATCTGTAACGGTTGTTGTTTGGCGCCCGTTACACATAAGTGCGGCAGGCTCCACCCTGACGAGGCCAACACAACGCCCGTTACCAATGAGGACTTCTAGTAACGGGCTTCTTAAACGCTCGATATAGGTATTCTTTATAACAGACGTTAAAATACGTCTGTTATGAAAGTTAAACCCATCGGTAATGGTATTTAAGTCTGTTACCGATCACTTTCGTATTGGAGATGTGTGGTTGTTAAGACGCGTCTCGTTTAATGACGATCCAATTTGAGACGCTTGTTTGGAGCTAGCAACTCCTTTGTTTTCTCACATCAGAGACGCGTGTTGTTATTACGCGTCTTTGTCTTTGCGTTCCGACCACTCTGCTATCTTTGACAACTACACTCGCTCTCTCTCCTCTGAAAGCCACTCGCTCTCTCCCCGCTGCCGTTCGCCACCGCCAGCTAATTTATAGCATTGTGCGCGCTCTCTTTCCTCAGAAAGTCAGCCCTGCAGTAGGGCGGCCGGCCGACCGTGTGCGCGACAGTGAAAGGGGCCAGCGGACGTCGACCGCGGCGTCCCTCCGCGCCGTACGTCGCCATCCTCCAAAGCAGCAGCTGATCCTCGTTCTCGGGCTTGGTGCCGTCCTCCACATCGTCGTCGTCGCCGTCGCCGCGACCACGACACCTCGTCCTCCTCCTCGGGCGGGCTCGCCTCATAGACAGTCCACGTCAAGGAGGAAATTGCCCCTTTTATTGAACTTCGCTGTCCTAATCTACTTACTCATCGATTTTGGTGATGAATTATGCTCATTTGATGTATGGAAATTGCAGATGGCTGCTGCTGATCGGGCTTGGATGTACAGTCAGTCCCGAGATTGGGACAGTTTCATAAGCGGGGTCAATGGTTTTCTAGATCAAGCAGAGGAAGATATGAGAAACTGTGGTGTTCAGGTAATGCTTTGCCCCTGTATAGATTGTCTCAACCAGAAGAAGTTCGGACAATGAGACAACATTTTTCATCATTTGTTCACATGTTGTTTCGCAAAGAATTACACATGTTAGAATAAACATGGTGAGGAAGGCCTTAGTGAAGTCGAAGCAGGATGCCTAAATGCAGGTGAAGCGCGACACCATGCTTCTGGCCTAATGAAGGGGCAGCGTGATGCCATGATGAAGACCTGATGAAGGTTGAGTTTTTGAGGAAAATGAACCATTCCCACCAATTGTGATGAGACCTGAGGATATCACTGATCAAGAAGTTACGGGCTTCAATAATGGTGAGGTGTTCCAATATGTGCAAAATGTTGATAAAATGTTACGGGATGTTGAGTTTTAGGGAGTGTATACAGCTTCTGAATTAGCGAGGCTAAAGCAGATCATTGAAGATTAAAAGAAACCCCTCTATCCTGGTTGCCAGAAGTACTCAAGAAAAAAAAATCGGATCCAAACTAATTCAGTCACTGAATCTCAAGAAAAAAATCACAGGATCCATCCTCACGTCGCCCTGTCGTGGCCGCGCGCCGGCCGCACCAGCTAGGTCACCGCATAGGCCAGGCCCCCACCCCGGCCAGGCCCCCGTGCAGCGCCGCGCTCCGGCTAGCCTCTTGGATCTAGTACCTGCTGCAGGAGAATAGGAGAGGATGAGGGAGAGAAAAAGATAGGGAGATGGTGGATGGGGTGAGTGGTGTGGGTGGGAGAAGAGATAAGGAGAGAAGTGGGAGGGGTGCGTGGGTGCGCGTGGGGCAGACAGACGACAGGGAGACGGAACATGACAGGAATTCTGTTTTAGTACCGGGGCTAGATTCACCCGGTATTAGTGTTTCCCACATTAGTACCGGGTGGTGTCTAGGCCCAGTACTAATGTTTTCTCAACACATTAGTACTGGGCCTAGACACCACCCGGTACTAATGTGTGACATTAGTACCGGGTCTAGCCTCGACCCGGTACTAATGTGTGTCAAAAGGAGGTCTCATTGGGCTATCTTTCCTACCTGGTACTAATGTCCGTATTAGTACCGGGACCAAAGATTGTTTTTGTAGTAGTGTTACTATTTAAGAGAACTCACATAGGTCAAATATTGCACATGTTTTGATGCGTTATTCTGAGCAGTTATTGACTGGGATGGTTGCCCCATTGGGCGGAAAAAATGAGTATTTCTAATGCACAGTAACTAGTTAGTAACAGTGCTGGAACTAACTACTGGTATGTGGCAAAGATGGACAAAATGTGCGATGAAGTTTACACCGTTTTTCCCCGAGACATGACATTACATATGTAAATATGGTATTGCTGACGTGTTGTGTTTAATGTAGGCTTACTTCTGAGGTTACTGAGAAGAAGGTGGCTAAAAAAGGACACTCTTTGTGTAGTCAATGACACAGTGATGGAATGCCCCGTTCAATTCCCACAACTCTTGTACTTTTGATCTTTGATTAGCAAGTGCGAGAGAGCGTATCTAATTATTATTTATGAGTAACTGAGTATGCAATGCAAAGTTATGAGCCCATATGAGATATGTATGTTTGTACCAGTGCTGATCTGAGACCAGATAGATGAATGAAGCTCTATACGTGCTGTTCTAATCAGACTGAAGGCAGGCAGCAGGCAGTTAAGTTATCAGTAGCGAAAAATCCACGAGTCATCACACCAAGATAAACTTATGTACTCCATAAACGAGTTATGCTTCTCATCGCTCCGATGATCACTCTCCTCCCACGCTCTCATCCTCTCCCAATCACCGGCTGATGAGCTCACCTACTGCCCACACCATGCTCGAGTTTTTCTGCGCAGTCAACGCGCCTCAGACGACCATCATGATGATCAAATCCCAAACAAAATTCCCCACGCTGCGTAACAATGCAATCTCAGCCAGCCAAACGTAAGTGCTCTAGGTTCTACAGTAGGTTCAACTCGATCAGAAAGTAAACTTTAGGTCTTTAGCTGGTGGGATAAAAACAGGACCTCAGTTGTAGCTATTCATCATCAAAGGGACAATTGTGGTTACAGACAGCCACATAGTAATGATTAATTATTTGTATTAATACAGCACGTCCACGCAAACAGTACTTGCGAGAAAACATAGGGTGCGTTTGATAAACCGCCCCACCTCAGCCAGGTCTGTGAACCAGGCTGGAGCCCGACGGGCCAGGCCCATGGGGTACACAGAATTTGATCGGTAAATCTGCACCCTATGGTGCTAGCTGGGCTGAGTATGTGTTCGGTGGGCTGCATCTTTTGGTATGACCACCTTGTACTTGGGCCTGTGGTAGGGTTACCCCTGCCTCTCCTCTCCCAAATCGTTCCCCAGTGCCGCCGCTGGGCAATTCTGCGCGCTGCCGCAGCTAGCTCTGCCCTCCGTGCGTGCCTCTCCTCCACGCGGCGTGCCACCGCCGACGACGCAGTCCTCCGCGCGCGCTGCCTCCTCCGTGTGCCAGCACTGGCCGGTCATCACCGCATTCGCCGCTAAGGTCAGTATCATGCAGGTGTCCGAGCAGGACCTACACCCTCCGCTTCTTCTTGAAAGGTCAATCTTTCATCAATCTATATGGAAAAGGAATTTGTTTCGCTGGATGTGCTGATTTCGTGTTTCTTCCCTTTTTGCGTACGCTTGTTCTCCGTCCGCGGTGCCTCCTTCGCGCGGCACGAGGTCGCTCTTCTCCTCCACCACGGTCATGGCCATGGCCATGGCCATGGCGACCAGAACTACGGCCAGGAGCGGCGCCACGTCCCGGTGCCGCTCTCAGCGGTCACGCACCGCCGCCGCGTGCAACCCCTGCAGGTCCCCTTCTCCGCGCGCCGGCGGGAGGACGGTGTCGCGGCAGCGAGACGTCTGGTCCCTTCCTCACTTTTCCTCTGCTTGCCTGCCATCGTCGTGCGTGGAAGGAAGAAGACAGGGAGTGACGGACCGGGGGTGACCCGAATCAGCCTCGCAGGCCTGCACCGCAAGGAACGACCCTCTCGGGCGTTTCTTGTGAGCCTGGCCGAGAGGGCGGTTTTGCACCTCACAAGCCTGGTTGAGAAGCACGTCCAGGCTAACGAACATCACCGGTTGCAGCTGCCGGGCCTGGCTAGCAGGTGAGCGCGGCTATCAAACGCGCCCATAGTTATTCAGAGCATCCATGAGCTCACGTACTGCCCTCACCAGAAGGAATAGTCTTTCTGTGCAGTCAACGCCATAGACGACGACAATGTCAATGAACTGTCAAACACAATTCCCCAGTGCCTACCAATCCCAGCACACAGACACTGTGTGCGTCCTCCCCCATTCAACTCCCCCTTGAATCAGCTTGCCAAACAGAAAAGCGTTCTAGGTGCTACAATAGGTTTAACTCTGAAAGTTCTGTCCCGAGCTGCTGCACACACACACATGTTCTAGGTGCTTAAGCAAGGAATGCAAGAATATTTATCGCTGGCAGCGGCTGATGCTTGTGTTCTCGAGCTTCACACTACTACCATCCACAGAGTCATAGTACCTGGATCTATTTGTGCTCGTGTACGTAAATAGCAAGCTGGGAAAATTTACACGTGGGACATCTAAATAGTACCTATTGAACATCATAGTACCCAGTCAAGATCAATAACGTTATCTGAATGAATTATGCCACAACCATATATTGGATGGGGGGGGGGGGGGGTTGGGCCACTCCATACCCTGCTACTAGATATTTAAACAAATTTGGGCCGCCATCATAGTAGTGTAATACCATATGTCCTATTCTATAGAGTATATTGTGGCCAACACTTGGGTGTTCAGGTATGTGTTGAGCCTCTTGGCTATTGGTCTGCTGATTGAGTGACCCATATTCTCCATTATGTGCCACAGGAGAACTATTCGGCATGAGGACTACTAGGATTACAGAAGGATGCTAGTAGGAGTTCATCTTGTTCCTTCCTTGTGGGTGACGTACTAGGTATCTATCCTTGACAGAAACATCATGAAGTTTCATAGAGTTACGTTTTCATTATATGCCACGTATGAGTTGTTGATGACATGTCATCAGCTTAAGAAGATAATGATCGATGGCACCAATTTCATCTATATGAGACCACGTGTTCATGAATACCCTCTATGAGCCATGCAATGCTGTTGGGAGCCTATGAAACCATATCATTTGGATTGGAGAGAGATTTCCACTACAAGAAACTATTTAATCTGTGACGAACTTTCTGCGACGTTCTCATAAAACATCACGAAGAGCACTGCGTCTGCGACGTATTCCTATTTTTCGTCACGGATGTGCACTGATGGATATTGAAGCCCAGAACACTGCGACGATTTGTTAAATTCGTCACGATTCTACGACGTATTCCGGTTTTTCGTCACGGATGTGCATTGATGGATATTAAAGCCCAGAACACTGCGACGATCTGGTAAATTCGTCGCAATCCGGCCCACAACATCGTGACGTTTGAGCAGATTCGTCGCGATCGGTAAATGAAAATAATCCAAAAATTAATAAATTAAAAAAATTGATAAACAAATAAAAATAGTCCACAAATTGATAAAAAATCTCAAAAAAACTAGAAAAAGGAGGACAACCAAGAATTGAACCTTAGACCTCATGGAAGGGAAGGAGGGAACTTTACCACCAAGCTAGCTCTCTTCTTTGCTTGTAATCTAAGTATTTCGTTTTTTATACAGTTTTGGAGCACTAGTGATTAGGTGGCAGCCCCAAGGCCCACGCCACATCACCCCCGCGAGCGCCACCCGGGCCTCCAGCGCTGCATGGGCCGCCAGCGCCATGCTGGCCCAGCTACCGCACGGGCTGCCAGCGCCAGTTGGCCCAACCTCCTCAGAAAATAATCCCACACACAAAAAATAGGGTGGATGAGGGACTCGAACTCAGGGAAAGGAGGAAGATGTCTTACCACTGAGCTACAAGTCCAATTGTGTTTATTTCCAGAAGTTTATTTATATATACATTAACAACTTGTTGGCTAGAGTTGCATTTTATATCCGAAATGTTGATAGATGAAGAACGCTTGTAAGGTCTGTCTTTCTCTTTTTAATCCTTAATTAAAAGTTGTATTTGGTTTTTCTACGTTATATGAACTCCAAATTTGGTGTTTCTTTTTCCCAATTTTTTCTAAAATCACATTCTTTCATTTTATTGTGTTTTTTAAGTCGGTTATTGTTTCTTTAATCTTATTAATATGGACAAGTGTGATTTCTCTTTTTAATCTTTGATTGAAACTTGTAACTAGTTTTTCTCTCTCATACTAAGTCCAAATCGGATGATTCTTTTTCCTAAAATTTTCTAAAATCGTGCTCTATCAAGATAATGTGTTGAGTTTGGTCTTTTTTCATGTGATCAAGTTTGAGAATTCAAAGTTTGAATTGTTTTTAAAAGTGACAATTTTAGACCAGATTTTAAAACCCGAAATGATTTCAGTTGAAGAAGTGATGAATACCAAAGTTTCATAACTTGTCGAGATCTACAACCTTTATTTAGGTCATTTTCAAAAGTGGTAATAATATGTAGTACAAATTTGACAAGTCTCTAACATTGTTTCTTAAACAATGTGACGAACTATCTAGTTTATGAACAATGTATACTACAATATTCACAAAATCTCATGAAACTTTTTTGTCAAGCTTTTACATCCATAAAATGATTCTATGTCAATTTACATAATTTTTTGATAATGTTTAGGTATTATTATCATTATTTTATAACAAGGTGACTATTAGAAGTTCGAGTTTTCCCTACAAATTAATTGAATTTTTCATCAATCTCCTAAATGTGGCCTAGAATGAACCATATAAGCTTAAATATGATTTTTTTGAAATTTTTCCAGTTTTATTGGTGGTACACATAGGTCAACTAGGAATTACTCTCGGTAAGCACGCAGAAATTCAATTAAATGATAGAAAATAGCAAATCTATTCAAAAAATCTTGAAACACCTAGAAGGAAACTTAAATGTTGTCTTCTACATTTGAAAAATGTATTGGGGGTATATAAGCTAATTAATTTTCAAGTTACTTCATAAATGTGTCTTAATTAGGTATTTAAAAATAGAAAACCAATTTTTTTAAAGAAAAAATGGTAATGTAACTTCATATTTTCTAATGTTATGGTTAACATAAGGTTGTGTCCAAAATTTATATGCATACGAGTCCAAAATAATTATGAGGTGTTCAAATCTCAAGGTTTGACTTTGAGTTTTAGAAAACTATAAGAGGGATGTATCCATTTGTAAACAATGTAGGTTCCGCCGTTATCGAAATCATTTGAAAATTTTATGTCAAGTTTAAACATCCATAAAATGATTCCATGTCAATTTTAAGAATTTTTTAAGAAGTTTTAGATATTATTATCATTATTTTATAACAAAGTGACTAGTACAAGTTTGAGTTTTCCCTACAAGTCAATTGATATTTTTTGTCAATCTCCTAGATGTGGGCTAGAATGGACCATATGCACCTAAATATAATTTTCCTAATTTTTTTGAATCTTATTAGAGGTACATATAGGTCAACTTGAAATTACTTTCGATAAACATGCTGAAATTCAGTTAAATGATAGAAAATAGCAAATCTACTTGAAAATTTATGAAACTCCTAGGTGATAACTTATATGTTGTATTGTACATGTGAAAAATATTTTGAGGGTATGTAAGATAATAGTTTTTTCAAGTTACCTCACAAGGGTGTCTTAATTATGTTTTAGAAAAAATGGAAAAACGACTTTTTCGCATGATAATTGAAATCTAAGTCTCCAAATACTAGTAGGATAGTAAGGTTGAGATTTCATCCAAATTTAAGGTGTCCATGGGGTAAAAAAGTACTTGAGTGTGTACAAACTTTGAAGGTTAAGTTGAGTTCTATTAAACAATGTGATGAACTATCAAGTTTATGAACAATGTATACTCCAATTTTCACAAAATCTTATGAAACTTTTTTGTCAAGCTTTTACATCCATAAAATGATTCAATGCCAAGTTACATAATTTTTTGATAAGTTTTAGGTATTATTATCCTTATTTTATAACAAGGTGACTAGTAGAAGTTCGAGTTTTCCCTACAATTCAATTGAATTATTTGTCAATCTCCTATATGTGGCCTAGAATGGACCATAAGCACCTAAATATAGTTTTTTTGAATTTGTTTGAATCTCATTAGAGGTACATATAGGTCAATTTGGAATTACTTTCGGTAAACACGTAGAAATTCATTTATATGATAGAAAATACTAAATCTATTCAAAAACTCTTGAAACTCTGCATAGACAACTTATATGAAGTTTATAACATATAAAAAATGTATTGGTTCATATAAGATTTTTATTTTTACGTGTTACTTCACAATGGTTCAATAAATCAAAAAAGAAAAAGAAAAACGTTGATTAGACAAGAAATGAAGGGAGTCCCAATTCAGCCCAAATAGCCCAACAATCTCTAGCCGTCCATCCCTGATTCGACGACTCTGATCACGCTTCCACAGTATAAATAAGCTGAAACCCTAACCCTCCCCAAGCCTCTCCTCTTCCCCTCCCCTCCCGGCGCGCCCTCACCCTCCTTCCCTCCGCCCCTTCTCCCTGCTGCTTTCCCGAAACCCTAGCTTCCCAATCCCCTTCCAATGATGCTGGCCGCCGCACCGCCCGCCTCCTCCCTTCCCCTATCCTCTCCCTCCTTTCCAGCTGTAGCCCCATCCTCCCTTCCCCTCTCCTCTCCCTCCCAATCGCCTCCCAATCCCGGTCGGGGCTGCGCGTGAGCCAGCTCTCCTACGGCACCTGGGTCACCTTCGGCAACCAGCTGGACGTCAAGGAGGCCAAGGCGCTCCTCCAGGCGTGCCGCGACGCCGGGGTCAACTTCTTCAACAACGCCGAGGTCTACGCCAACGGCCGCGCCGAGGAGATCATGGGCCAGGCGGCGGCGCGGCTCCCTCTCCTCGGTACTCCCCCACGCGTCGTCGACCCGCCCGCACCCCTCCGCTCCAGGCCGTCGCCGCTCCCTCTTCCTCACACATGGGGGCTTGAGCAGGTAGTCCGGTGGGTGCTCCCTCTTCCCTTCTTTGCTCTGCTCTCTGCATCCTTGCCTTTTCCAAGTACAAATTCAGTTGTGTGGTTGGAGGATTTGCAGAGTTCATGTAATGTTTGGGGGTTAATTGTAGAGCAAAGAATCAGGAAAATTTGTTGTGTTTCTTCTTCTAACGCCTGTGGGAAGAATTCAAAGGTCGCTATTCGACACATGAGGAGGAGCGTAGATCCGGTCATTGGAAAGAGAGTGCTTGTCCTCCACTGTAGTATGTAGCTGCCTGTCCCTAGTCCCTACTGCAAAAACTGTTGGGCCACCGTTAGGGCTACTGTACTATGCAGCTCTGCTTGTGTTCATTTGCCATGGTTGCTTTTTGCTAGCTCAAGGTCTGAAACTGGTCTGTGCCATGAGAAGTGGTTATGACTTTCCATGTGACTTGTGGCTCCTTTTTTATGTTCATTTATAGATTGATGATGATGAAAAAGAACGGCAGGCTACCACTTGTCTTCGATTCGATTCCCTCATCATTGGCTTGCTCTAAGATATTTTCTGGTTGAGGACTTGTGCGTGAGGGCGATGTAAACTTTTCCTTGCAAAATGAGCTAAACAGAGGTCAGAGGTAATTTAACGAGGATTGTTTGCTAGTTGGTCTGTTTTTGTTAAAGCTCATAGCTTGACAGCTGACATGATTCTCTCCCAGCGTCGGTGGAGATGGAGATCATGCTCTTGGTCCAGATGATCTTCGTGCTGGAGACTGTAAAGCAGTTGGACACTCCAATGTTATGATAATATCCTTGCCTTTTCCAAGTTGTGAGATTGTTATTCCTGCTATTGAGTTGCTATAATATTACTTGATTATCTGTGATTTCATTTCTTCAAATTATGTTCAGAATCTGGAGTTCAGAATTGATTGCTATGCATTTTTCTGATTATGTTCAGATTTATATGAATAGGAAATACAACAATCAAAACAATTTAATTGATATGAAATTGGGAAACTCTAATGAGCAAGAATTTCTTGCCTCTTGAAACTGTAGCTATGTTTAACTGATTACTTGAATTTTCTGCTGCTTGTAGTAGTTCTCCATAGAACAGTTGGGAAATTGGAGCTGAGAAATTCTTAACAGGTAAAGTCCTTTTGAATTTGTTTCTGCAATGTAGAGACCATTATATTTATCACAGTAACTTGAGCAGTGTGCTATATCATTTTCTAGGTAGCAGGTTAGCAATGTTACTAGGCTAGTATATAGCACCCTTGTTTGCTTGTGTTTGTTTTAGTAACAACAAGTGTACTATTAGCAGGAAAATGGTGTCAGTTTCATCTCTAAATCGTTTGCAATGTATCTATCATCTCTGAATATTACTTTCATGTATCTAATGCTAGTCTAAACCATGACACTCTGATTGAGTGACTTAACCTGCCAAATTTAAATACTATAATCTAGAGTATTCTTGGCATTGTTATTTTTAAAGTTCTCTTGGCTTAGTTTGGATATAGTTCCCAATATTACTTTGTATAATTATCTAGAATATTAGTTAACCTGTATTTATGTTATAGTGCTTTGTCTAGTTAACCTATATTTATTCAATCTCTTGAGCACTAGTTTCTGTGGCTTAGCTTGATCGTTTGTGTTGGGCTTAAATTAACAGCTCTAGTTTGAATATGTGAGATGTCGCTTTCATGTAACAGGGAATCATCTTTGCCATGCCTTTGTTTATTCACTAAATGCATGTGGTAGCTCTCACTATATTGGATGCTAGCAGTTTCTGTACAACAGTTCAACTTATTTCATATATTCATGTTTCCTTTTACATTTTCAGAGATGAAAGCTCATATGTCTCATAGTACTATTGTAAACAACTCACATAATGGTTAAAATATGTCTGCCCTTGTATTCCTTTTCTTGTAAAATTATATATATTTTTTATTTGTGTTGATATTGCTATCTGTCATTTCTGAGATGTTACTTGCGATTGCGTGTAGGATGTCATCGTCCGTGGCTGCAAGGCATGCAACTCCTACAGTCAAAGACACATGTATTTCCTGTACCTATAAGATAAGGTTTTGCTCTTTTTCCTCCTATTGATGTTGGAGTTTTGATTGCTTGACTCCATGTGTTGTACAGGAAACTATTGCATCTCATAGATTGAAAGTGTTGCAAGATGGAGGTTTGAGCTGCAATAGATACTGATGTGTTCTTGCAATGTATTTTCCTAGGCAGATACATAAAGTTACATTACTGATTTCTTGTATTTGATTGTCATCGAATGATTCAAAAACTGTACAAAAGTATGAAGAAACTATACAAAATTATGAAGATGTTGTTATGGGCTTTTTTGCTAATTTTGTGCTGCAATTGTAATTCTGAAATGGGCCTTGTGGGCTGGAATAGTAATCTGAACCGGGCTGTGGCCACGTAGGCTGCCATGTCATCATTGTCCATGTACATTGCCACGTCATTGTTCTCCATGTAGGCAGCCACGTGTCATCCATGTAGGTACCTATGTGTCATCCACGTAGGCAGCCACGTGTCATCCACGTCAGCGTCTACGTCAGCAGCCACGTCAGCGTCTACGTCAGCAGCCACGCTAGTGTCCACGTTGGCAGCCACATAATTAATGATCCATGTCAGCAGCAATCCGTGACGATTATTTTCGTCGCTAAAACTGGGCTTTGGGTTGGGCTGCATGGGCCTCGGGCTACTTTGTGACGATCCAGATACGTCACGGACTGCGACGTTTAGTAAGGAATGTCGACAGATTTAATCAATGACGCTCATTCCACCACGAAAATTCAAATCGTCACGGATGCTGATTTGCGACGAATTTTATTTAATCCGCGACAGAATGATTGCGTCACATATTAAATGATTTCTTGTAGTGTTCAAACATCGTTTCATTTACTTATTGTTTATGTGACTATCTTGGAAACATCAATTTTAAGTTCCCTAGTGGAATTAGCCTTAGGTCTATAGAGTCCTCAGCTTCTTACCTCATCGGAAGTTCTCGGGTCATCACAATAAGACAAGTAGTGTCTATGGAGTTTGTCGACCTATGCTCAACAATCAACCTTGTGATACAAGGTGTAGCCTTTGCATCCCCTATCATCATCATCTTTGGGGATCCAGGAGTTATAATTGTCTAGCTTCTTGCCGATTCAGATGTGTGCGGTGACAAATGGATCGTAACAATCCCTCATAAATAAACCTCATAGGATAAATCAAATTTATTATACCAATAGTATAAAAATACATAAACAAAGTACGACTTCCACCCTACCTTACTATTGCAGCGTTTGCATCCACGTCTCTTAGTCGTGGCCCTTGGCGTACACATTCTTGGTGGAGCCATGGTCTCGTGGTCCTTTTCTTGAACACAGACCTAAAGAGGGCATCTTCGTACAAACAACCTTCAGTTGTAGTTCCTGATGCATCCCATTCCGACGAGAGAGGAGTGCTCAATTCCCACCTCAATGTCACTCGACATGATCATTGCTGACATTGCTCTCATACTCTTCCATTCTTGTTTAATTATCTATCACTTCAGTGAAACTCTGGAGTTGGTGGATACTGTTCAGAGTGCTTTCTGCTCAATGCTGAGCTGGTTGGTTTCCCAATGGATTTATGGATGAATGTAGGATCATGGAGCTTGTGAACTGAATTGAAATACTGCACCAACCTTAGAGTATAGTTACACCAATTTGACTTAGAATATTGTCGATGCAAATTAAGATACGGCAGAAATGTATTTTATTAGGAAAGAACATCCTCGTTTGATTACGTTATCATTGTTTTCTAGTTGCGTATATTGCTTTTCATGTCTTCTTAAGAACATGACAGTAAAATAGACAGCTCATACAATACCTTGTCTACAAGGGGTTTGTGAACTATTTGATTCATTTATATAGCAACAAACTATTGTTAGCAAATGTGAACAAGATCTTTGTATATTAATTTGTTGCTTGTATGACAGAATACATAATGTTAGACATATGAGAGAATAAAATCCATCAGAAGGACTGTAATGTATTTTTTTATTTTGTTTAATGTCTTTTGAACAAAGTGACACTTTCATATGAATCCTACGAGGCTTTCAGATTAATCAAATTTATTATACCAATAGTAAACGAAGTGACACTTTCTTGTAAACCAATAGGCTTTGGAAAAGAAGAAGCCAAAGTGTGCGAAGATTTTCGTGGTGCTTAGTAGTTCTTGCATTCTACTATTATCTCATAGCCAGGTTATTTCCACATTGGATTCCCTTGGACGCATTCGTCATTTATTCCGGGCCCTTAACATACACACTCTTGGAAGTGGTAAGGTCTCGTTGCCCTTTTCTAGCCCACACACCGAAAGAGGGCGTCTTACTACACAAAACCTTCGGTTGTATAGTTCCTGATGCATCCCATTCCTACCGGACATCAGTGCTCAATTGCCACCTGAATGTCACTCATCATGATCATTGCTTTCATTGCTCGCATACTCCTCAAATCTTTGGTATAGATAACGAAGTGGATCGAAAAATTTCCATCTTTTTTTTTGCCACTATTTGGTTTGATGGCAAGTGGGACAGAACACGATCCATAGAAGGGGACATTCCCTTGGAACGCGGATGGATCCACCCGCTCGAAGCAAGCAGACAAGTAGATTCCACTTTGTGGACATCTCGATCCATCTCTTCTCAATCTCATAGTGGAAGAGATACGGAACAGAGTGTATGACATGAGAGACAGTGAGAGAATTTATGTGAGATAAAGAAATGGGGAAGACAAAAATAAATTGCGTTAGGTGGGTGTCTGCGGAAATTTGAACACTGTGTAGCAAAGGCTCGATTTCTTACAATGAACGCATTTATTTCTAAGAAATTATCACGTTCATATCCAGTCCTAGAAATCATGTCAATTTAGGGCTGCAACTTCTATGACCGGTGGCTGTCCGATTTAAAAAACAAGAATTATCTTTAGGCCAGGTCGTCTATTTCTGCATGGTCCTAGAAATGTTCTAAAAAAGACCGGTCCTAGAAAAATGAGACCGCAGGAACCGTTTTGTGCAGTTGTGATTAAGGATATGAGCTCGCAAGCTCTCACTGCCAAATTCTAATAAGATCAACACGGAACATTGCTCCGTTTTCTAACCACTGCTACTCCAGTAATCAGATTTGCACTTTAATTTGGGACTGCTTGCACGCCAGAAGCTGATCAGAGGGGTGGTCTCCATATTCAGGACTAGCAAGTTTACAGGCCTGCTTGGTTGCAGGCCACAGACTACCACGCCATGCGCAGCTTCGCCACAGGTTGTGGCGGGGAAAATGACCGCCACGGAGTGTGGCGAGATTCCTTCTGTTTTGCACGCGAATCGTTGTGACGGTCATCATTTACTCGGGAACCAAACACTAGTCTGATTTTTTGTGGCACGCCTCACTTGCGTGTGGCAAGTTGTGGCCCGGTGCCAAACATGCTCTACATTTTTTTTATCTAGTATTTGCAAATTTCCAACCAAAGCAATTAAACAACCTAACTCATCACCTCAAGTTCCATTTGCGTCCCAATGCCAGCCGGAGGTGCCCATGGCCTATCAATATTTTACACTTGATATGTTCGGGTCCATCTCATGACCAGCTATATATTTATGGGGAGCAGCACACATATTTGCTAATCAAGTGGCTTTAACTTTAACCTCTGAATTATGCCTTAAGTCAAACCTTGTAACGTTGACTACAGAGTATGGACATCCTCTTACATCAGCTTAATTAGCAATCGCATGACGTCCATTTACTTAGGAAACTTATATTAAAATCTAGGTAATTATTTTACTAAATCATATGGTTTTGCTCCTGTTAGAAAAGGTGGACAGTTGAGATGTCCAAAGAGTCAGCAATCAGCCACAACAGGCGTAGTTGCCTAGTGGGTACGTACTAGGCAACGTGCCATTGAGAACTATAATGGCCGTACGTTTTGCCACCACACATTGTAGCCACTGCCTTCTGCCCCATCATGTGGGCATACGTGACCTCAAGAGCCACAGCCTTGATCTGCTCAATATTCCGATGCTTCCCAATCCCAGCTTCCAGGAACTGCGTTTGAACAGCAGACAGACAGGGAGGGTTGGTCCATATCTCTGATCCTGTCCCCTCGGCTATTTCTCGCGTCCTCCTACAATGTGCCATAGGAAAAAGTCACCTAGTTCAGCAGCACCAATTTCCTCCAGATCGATGCTCCGACCCACGTGGTCATATATATTTATGCAGAATCAAGCTAAAGCTAGGCATGGAAGACAATATTTATAGCCTAGTCGGGCTTTGTTGCTGTGCCGACGAGCCAACCAGTGAGCGTTTTGAAACTTCATTTCTTAAGGCCTAATAAAAATAGCAAAAAAATTCAATAGAATTAACTGCAAACACACAAGAAGGAAGAGATGTTATTATCTTGCCTATAGTAAATTACTTACCATATATGATAAGACTGCTTTCTTAAAACAAGATTAAACCAAACATTCACTCACTAGTGGAGACACGGCCTTTAGTCCTGGTTGGGTAGGCCGTTATCTCTCTAAGGCCCAACCAGGACTAATCATTAGAGAAGAAAGGCCCCGTCTTTGTTACCGGGTGGGCAGCCGGGACTAAAAGGTGCCTTTAGTCCCAGTTGGTATAAACAACCGAGACTAAAGGGGGGCACGCTTGAGCGCACCCCCTTTAGTCTCGGGTGTGTATAACCAACCGAGACTAAAGGGGGGCACGTCTGCGCCTGAGCACACCTCCTTTAGTCTCGGGTGGTAATACCACCCGGGACTAAAGGGTCTCCGGTTCTTTTTTATTTTCATTTCTAATTGTTCTAATATTGTTACACGTGTATATCTAGCGTATTTGTGTATACTATACGTGTATATATAAATGTTTGCACTAATTATACGTGTCTACTATACGTACTATATCAAGAGAATAAACTTATAAATAAATATATTTACACACAATATATTACATCGAAAGCGGAGATAGTATTTTTTTAAACTAGTATATATACATCAAAATATTGTTTCATTCTAATTCTAGTCTCAAGTTCCACCGGAGGTGCTAATTAACATTTGTCAATTGGGTGACCATCATAATAATGTCTTACCTTTGGACTAATCACCTCGTCCATCAAGAATCCCACGAGACCTTCTTGAATCGCCAAGAGACGATCCTTCTCAATGATTGCATCCCTAATCATAGAGTTCTGTAATGTGCAAATATGTTAATATATAACACCCAAGAATTAAATATATAAGCAGTTAGAAAATGATGTATTATTATTAGTTTTACAATAATACTTACAGTATAATCTCCTGGGTCTGCAGTGCAGAAATTGTGGATGTACTCACACACATAGTATGCACATAAATTGGTCCCTTGTTCCTGTCTCATACACTAAATTGGAGAAAACAATTAAAAAATATTAGTGTTATACATTTTTAATTTGCCAAAGCTGAAGTTGTTTTTTGGTTTGCGTACCGGAAAATCTGTATAGAATCTAAGTTTAGGTTTCCATGATCCAGGGTTCAATGAATTTTTCCCAAGCTCTGGCGGACAATAATGAAAGTTAGAGCTAGTGTTAGTAAAAGCACACTATTGCATAAAAGAAAACGTATTGGATAGACTTATTACTCTTGAAACATATTTTGAAGGTCTTGGTATTTGTCAGGGTTTCTTTTCAACGAATCAAAGACCATGATGTTGCTCTTGTCGACTTCGATTATTAGCAGAATCCAGTGGAAATTGTATATACATGCATGCTCAAAAGATGAGAACTAAATAATATTAACTAGGATAATTAGAAATGCAAACCCTTAATAAGATTGTAATCACACATACTCAAAGTTGTAAAGTAGTAGTAGTATCAAATCCTTGAAATGCAGCCGATTCAAGGTCCTAAGGATTGTTGTAAATGCTGTTTTTGGTTGGAGCCTTACTTGGTCTTGACAAACTATGATAGGTCCATGAAACCTATTCGGTGATAACTCTTCTTTCGCATCGTAGTAAGTTCCAGACTACAGAAAATGAAAGACAAAGTTAATTAGCGTATGCATTATTTTATTAGTTAGCATATGAATTGCACCGTTAGTTATAGGCACCAGGCGATGATAGGATCGGTATTCGGTATTCAGGGAGTCAATATGGTAAATTTCATAAATATCCTTGAATTCTAGGCAGACCAACTTCTCGCCTTCACCAGCAAAATCATCTGGTCTAATAAGCATGCCAATCATCTCCAGGCCCCCTTTAGACATCTTCATGTAAAAGTCATGAAATCTGCACATCTGAGTAGGCAGTTTCTTCACCAACTCCGGCCTAACAAGAGATTTTCCTGGCTGGAAGTGCCATCTAGGTATGAAGTTTTTATCTCGAGGAGGTGATTCTCCGCCGTCGAGAATAGTATCTATTGGGAACGCTGTTGCTTCTTGCATTTGAATGACTGCTGCTAATTGTTTTGTAGGCATAACTGCAAGAGCTCATTCATGTGTGTTAAGGCCGGAGGGGATGTAAGTCTGTAGTGCCGATGTCGATGCTTCTGTTGGCTTCTTCGTTGAAGGCTCTTTCGCCGACGTCGATGCTTCTGTTGGCTTCTTCGTTGAAGGCTCTTTTGCCGACGTCGACGCTTCTATTGGCTTCTTCTTCTTCCTATAATCTCGTAGCATCGTCGACCCCGGTACTTTGTCGATATAACTATTTGGTGACCCTCCTCGTCTCTTCTTCTGTAGGGACTTCTGTAGGGAGCGGTCATAATCACTTTTCAACTCTACCCGTCTCTTTTCTTTTTCCTGCCTTTCTATGAAAGCTTTGAGTTTCACCGGATCTACTTTCTTCTTTTCTTCGAGCCGCCTCTGTCTACCTTGCGAAGTTGCTTTCTAAAAAAATTCCTTTACTTGTTTTTGACACTCCGCCTCATTTTCAGATTCTGTCATGTTGTATGGTAGCTTTCTTTTAACAGGCTGCTTTTTCCCTTTCTTCGTCGGGGGATTCGGATTTGGCAGGGGCATAGACTTGGTAGATTATGGTCGACACCTCTTGGAGCCTGCTTTGGGGAAGGTTGCTTTGGTAAAGGTTCCTTTGGTGGTGATTGATGACGAGGGAGGTCATCGTCATTATCGCTCGCACCAGCAGAATTCGTAGGTTGTGGAGACGGTGAGCGATGAGGACTCGGTGACGATCTCGGTGACGGCTCGGGAGATGGTGGCTGCTACTCCGCAACACTCACAGGTATCAGTGGCAGTATGTTAGGTATTATTATGTAACGTTTGGGCCACAATATGATATCATGAAGCGCATCATGGAGTGTCCTTTCCCCGTCACCTCCTGGGATGTTTAGCTCTATATTGTTAAATTGTGGGTCAACAACCTCCTCCACACCTACTGAGGCGTAGCCAGGTGCAATCTGCATGCCGTGGCTTGTACGTCCTGGGAGATGTGCAAAAGCACTTCCGTACGCCACCTATATATATGTACAGAAATGATGAAGTTATTAAATGTCTGAGACATGCATCAAAGGTTGATATAATAAATTGCATGTATTAATCATATTTATACCTTCAATGTGATGTTGCCGAACGGCTTGTGCAGCTCACATGCGGTGCGCTGACAGAGATCATCCATAGGGTACCGTTCGTTGTCCTCCACTTGAACATCTTCGGGGATTGCCCTTTGTTCTTCGGGGGCCTCTGTGGAAGCACAACTACTTTTGCGAGCGGAAGGGCTAATGATGGGATCCACTGGTACTTGGGACAGTGCTCCAGAATGGGCAATCTCAGCTACCACGGCGGCCACTTGTCGTTCAATCTCTGCATTCATAAGTTCTTTATGTTGAACAAGTTTTCCCCTATCATCTCGCGTCACTATGCCTGTTCACGCTCTCTTCTTTTGCGGCTTCTATAGGTGTCTTTGTATCCCTTGAAAGCAAACTTTGACAGTACAACCCTGTAGCGCCTGCAACGTCCTGAGTGTTACGGATTCCCGAGAGCATTAGTGAGCTCATCATTCTCTCTGTCAACAATCAGTCAGCCCACTTTCATATCTTCAACTTTTTTCATAATCTCAAGTGCCTTCTCCCTTAACGTGGGTGGGAATTCAAGGGACCATCACAGGGTTCAATCTTCCACCGCGGCCATAATACCAATTCTTCAATTATTCGCACTAGTCAAAGACCGCTGGTATGATACCTTTGTTGAGAAGGTCTTCTTCCATCTTCCGCCACCTGGGTATTGCAACCACGTAACTACCTCGACCAAGATGATGGTTGTATTCCGTCTTCTTACTGGTACATTCCTTCGCTCATGCGCTCTTTGTCACACCCGAATTTAAAGGCAAATTCGAATCCTCATATTATATGTGCGCCAGGATCAAAGTTCACACATATAACGACTCAGTGATAACCAAAACACAGTGCCAAAATGTAAAGAGAGTATTAAACTTTATTACATACCAAAATGTATCATAAACGAACTAATTATTAACGAGTGGCAACACAGCGGATAGGGTCGACACCACAGGCAGTTGACTAATGACACGCCCGCCTAGAATTCGTCGAAGTCTCCAGGGAAATCTTCAAATCTCTCCAAGTCTGAACAGCATCCGGATAGTGTCATTGCAATAATGAAAACAAGCGTGAGCACATGCCGTACTTAGCAAGCGGAAATATAATATAACATGCAAGGCTTTTTAGTGGAGGCTGATAGGTTTAAGCATTCAGCATTTTAGTTGGTCAAGTTTTATTAGCAGCATGAATTCTAGCAAGTGTAAGTTTATACCAAACCCATAATTAACATAAGAGGATAAACAACATAAATAAAGATAGATGCATCAAGTTAATCATTGACTTTCATAGATTAATCATGTGAGAGTCCAGGCCGCTCTTGACCGTGAGCACGGCTAATCGATTAGTTTTACACTCTGCAGAGGTTGCACATCTTTACCCACAAGTCGCGTAAAAGTTCTAGGAACTTTAAACCCAACCATGCGATGCCGGCCAAGCATCATACCACACTACCTAGGTGTGATTGCATAGGGACGCTATGAGGCCTTTACAAAGTTTCCCTAGTGTGAAGCAACCCGCGAAGGTTCTGAGTCGTTGCAGAGTATAAAGTCCCCTAGTAGGTACCGTGTCTTAGCAAAGCCCACCTCCCTACTAGAGTGAGTCTATACCCCACTGGCGCTCCCCCTTACCCTTATCAGGTAAGGCCACCCCAACACTAGAGTCCCTAATTAATTAGCCAAGGCAGAGCCATATGCCCTTGTGGTTGCACTGTTGTCCTGGGTGGTCGCTCCATGTTCCAATTAAATAAGGTGATCTTGTATTAATGAAGGTATAACATAAATAAATCAAGTTTCATAAAGTTCATTAATACCACCACCAAGTTAAGCATAGCAAAAGCTACCCAACAATAATTTAAAAACCCAGGTTGTTCAAGGTATAGGGATAAAAATAATTTAGTCATGTCCTTAATAGGGTCCCACCAATTTAATGCAAGCGAAAAATAAGAACAGTGAATTAAATGCATGTTGTATAGGTAAACAGGTATGCATCAAGGAAAACTTGCCTTCAACAAATCCCTGTTGCTGTTCAAACACTTGAGCTTCTTGGTCTTCAAATCCTTCAGCCCAAACGTTCTCTACGCATCACATCAAGTACATACAAGGACACAACAGAATAAAATAAGAAACAATCACTAGACAGTATTATTAGAGCAAAACAGAGGCAAAAAGCTATTCTACTCTTCGATACGATCATTTGGACATAAAGAACGCGAAAAACAGAGTTAAAACGAAGAAGATATGGCTAAACGAAGGTGCAGGGGTATAACTACGAAGAAACTAGGGTTACAGGGGCCTAACTGCAAGAAACCGAGGGCTAAAACATAAAGAAACTTAAAAACAGAGGGGCTTGGGTGAAAAACTAAAGGGCTGGACCTCGACAGCTATTTCTGCAAAGCTCAGGGGTTAAAACAAAAGGAAAAGGATCAAACTATAAGGATTTTTATATGGTGGAAGGACCGGCTTGCAATTTTAAAAAGAACAGGGGCGTTTTTGAAAAGCTGCATGGTCACGCGGCTGTTGACCGTTATTGACCCGGGTCGAATTAGATTCGGGCTGTCAGATCGGGATCGGAGGGCCGAGGTGCGCTGCAAGCGACGGGGCGGCGGTGCTAACGGCGGGGAGCGGCGGCGCTGGGAAAAAACGCGCCGACAAGATAGGATCTCGAGCTGGGGGGCTCGTTTGGCGACGGGAAGCGGCCGGGGAGGTTGCTGGTGCTACGGTGGTCCGATCTAGGGGCTCGGGAAGGCGGCACGGCCAGCGGCGACGGCGTACGGCTCGACGCAGCGGTGGCGGCGGAAAACTTGCTCCGGCGAGCTCGTTTATGCAACATAGAGCACCTGGACGCGCACAAGCGACTCCGGGAGCATCCTCACTGCCTTGCGGTTCTCCAGAGTGGCTTCTCTACGATGGGATGACAGCGAGGCGGTGGATCAGCTGCGGCGGAGGCTAAGGTTCCGGCGCGGCGCGGCTGGAGCTCGAAGGCGGCGCTGGATTGGGTTGAGAGGAGGCGGCGAGGCTCGGCTGCTTATAAAGGGCCGGGTGAGGACCAGGTGTGTTCGAAGACCAGTGGAGGGTCGCTTCTCAGTGATGAGTGATTGACAACGTTGTGTGGACTGATGCTTGGCTAAGTGTGCAGGTACAGGTTGCGGCTTGACTCGTGTCGGTGCAAGTGAAGAACAAGCGCGAAAGGCCTTAGCCGTAGCGGCCTCCGGGTGATGGAGTGGCAAGTAGGCTTGGTTCGATGGACCCGGTGGCCGATGGGGTCAAGTGCGAGCCGTGCGGTGTAGGACTGGCGGGCTGAAATCGTGAACATGGGCCGGTGCAAGGTAGCGAATGGAGCCCGAAGCTTGCACGCGGGGTTTGTTGGTTTGCCCACAAAACCTTCGGTGGACGGTTTCTTGGTTTGGGCCTCAAAACCAAGCCCGAAGGCCCGAGGCAACAGAGACAGAGATCTGGGAGCTTCGGGAAGCTTCGAGGCGGAGGGCATGTGGCATGATCGCGGGGTTTGCGTTGAGGTGAAGCGAAGCCATGGTGGAAGCATGTCCATCCGATGAAGACTTGACCAAAATGCCCCTGAGGGGTTGTATCTTCATTTATGCAGTAGGGGTAGCGTGGTCATTTACCTCCCTCCGAGAGACTTCGTATAAATAGCGGAGAGGTGGATGGCATCTCTCTCTCTCTTGCTTCCTAGGGCCTTCTCCCCCGGTAGATTTTTCTGGACTGCTTCGTTTTCCTCTGGATTCCTTATGCTAGACTCTTGTACAGACTCTGACCTCTGGATGTATGGAAGCTTTCGGCATTCCGGTGATCTCCTAGTCCCTTTTGATTTTCGTGTCATTTTCGGGTCTATTTTTGGGAGTTTTCGTTCTTCGCTCGATTCGTTAGTTTGGAGGCGTTTCTTCACGGATTTCTTTGAGGGGATCATGGGTGGATGCCTTGTGCATGTTTGTGTATGATCTTGACCCCTCAAACGCCGTGTAGAGCCTTCGATTCATGAGTTTTTGGCCGGAGTTCGTGTTCTTGGTGGTTGCTTGTGTGATCCGCGATTCCCGGTGATTTAGGGAGTTAGGAGTCAAGATTTTTGGGGCATAGCATCCTTGTGTGACGCATATCATCTCCCCAAAATCTTGTCTCAAGAGCTTCTACCGTTTGGGAGATCCGGTGATGAGTTCTTGGAGTTGACCTCGCGGGGTCGGGCGTTTTCTGCTCTGTCCACGTGGTGCGGACATTCCACAAGTGAGCCGCGGACAGTCCGCGTGGGCTAGGGTTCGTCCCGTGTTCTTCGTGTTCTTGCGCGTCATTGTTTCCATCCATTTCTCAGCTAGGGTTTCATTGAAAGAAGTTTGCGGACAGTCCGCGTGTCGCTCACGGACGGTCTGCGTGGTGAAGTTTTGTCTGGGGTGTTGTCTGGGGTTTCCAGCGAGTTGGACGGACAGTCCGCGTTGCCCTCACAGACAGTCCGTGACAATGGCCGATGGTTCGCAAGGCACAGCCGGACAGTCCGAATTTCGGGGTTCGTCTCTGGTGGTTCTGGTGGTTATTTCAGACAGTCCGTGAGGCAGGGCCGGACAGTCCGCCGTACACACGCGGACAGTCCGTCCGTACCATCCAGACGGTCCGCGCTGGTCATTTCCAGAATTGACCAAGTGCTTTGATTCCTGTCCGGTGCTTCCGCTCTTTACTTCTAGGCTTCTTGGTTGATCTCCTTGGCTTGTGTGTGCCTTGTTTGGAGCTTAGCTTGTGTGCACGGATTCGTGGAGTGGCAATCGGGGTATAGGCCGAATTCGACCAAAGGGAAGAATTTTTATCGGCTCCCATTCACTCGCCCCCTCTCTGGTCGCTCGTTTCGGTCCTTCAATTGGTATCAAAGCCGGTTACGGATCTTTTTGATTCTAACCAGTCTAAGATCCAAAGATGGGCAATTACGGCAAGGGGTCGGGTCCTCTGCACTTTGATGGCAAGAATTACCCGATGTGGGAGAGGCGATGGGCGCGTTTTTGCGAGGGAAGGGAACTCTCATCTGGGAGGTCACTCAGAATGATAATTATGTCATCCCAGATAGTTTTCTACTTCCAGGATTGCGGAACATGTTTGAGGCCAACAGCAAGGCCGTTTATTACTTGTTCCGTGCTCTCTGTGCCTCGGAGTTCGAGCGAGTGTACGGAGAGAATGTGGCCGGAAAGATACGGCACAAGTTGAGAAATGCTCATGTTGGCAGTGCCCAAGTGCAAGCCCATTTGTTTTCCACTTACCGGAGAGAGTACGAGAACTTCACTCATCTCCCCGGCGAGTCGACCGATGTGATGTTCCAGCATTTCACTAGCATTATCAACAACATGAGGGCCAATGTGACAGTGCTCCCATACACAGACCATGATCAAGCTATCAAGCTTTTGCATACCCTGGATCGGTCTGTGTGGAGTGCCAAGGTCGAGGCCATTGAGGAGTCGAGCATGTATGATACGCTGACGTTGGATGAGCTATTCTCCAAGCTCAGGTCCTCTGAGGTTGATCGTGGCTTGAGAGCCAAGAGCGAGAGCCCCACTGATCCTCATAGTTTGGCTCTTGTCTCGGGATCATGGTCTAACGCTAACCCTGGTGGTTTCTCTCTGTCTTGTCTTGTGTTCATGCCAGATGAGGACTTTGAGGTGCTGAGCGAGGATGATCTCACATTGTTGAGCAAGAGATTTGGGCGGATGTACGAGAACCGCAAGAATGCAAGGCGGAGCTTGGGGATGTGCTATCGGCGCGGGAAGCATGGGCACTTCATCGCCGAATGCCCTGAAGCCATGGAGATCAAGAACGACTACAAGGGCAAGCCCAAGCACGACTACAACAAGCACTGCTCCCGGAATGACTACAAGGACAAGCACAAGGACAAGGGCGAGAGAAGGCACAAGAAGGGTGGCGGCCACAAGAGGAAGACCGCTCGAGCGATGATGACCGGAGCGAGCGACATCGACTCAACATCAAGTGATGCTTCCTCCGACTCAAGCAGCGAGGAAGAGCAAGAGAAGCGCAAGGACAAGCGGCACATGGGCAAGAACATCACCGGCTTGAGCTTCGTCACACAAGGCTTTTGCGGCATTGCGCATTCCAAGAAGAGTGGGAGGCACAGCTCGGATTCGAACTCCAATTCCGATGAAGAGGTACGACAAGATCCCAACTTCTTGCTAGAGGAGAATGCTAGGCTCAATGAGTTGCTTGATAACCGTGATGATGTGCTTAGAAAGACCAACAAGGAGAAAAGGGAATTTAGGTCTCTATTGGGTGATGCTAAGGACAAGGTAGCCGAGCTTGAATCCTTGCTTGTGAATGCTAGGAATGAGACTGCTTCTTTGAAGTCTGCTCCTGTGGTGTCGGATGAAATTGATTGTGGTGATTGCTCAGTTTTTCTCGCTAATTTGACTGCCCTCAAGGAGAAACATGCCTCTGTTCTTGAGGAACTAGATGTGGTTAGGGTGGAGTGTAATGAATTGAAATCTAGGCCAGCTTTGTTAGGAGCTTGTACGTCATGTCCTATTTTGCATGCTAGGCTAGATGAATCTCACACTAGGATTGTGTCTCTTGAGGCGGCATTGAAAGCTCCTCTTCCTACATCATGTTCAACCTGTGAAATGCATGCTTTGAAAAACATGGAACTTGCAAGCTATGTTGATCGTCTGCAGGATGAAAATGATGAATTGAGAAAATGATGGGGTGGTTGTCTGGGCATGAGCCACAATTGAGTATGATGTTGGCTCAGTTCAAGAGGTTTGATGGTCAGGCGTTGGGGGCTGACAAGTGTGGTGAGAAGAGTGGTGAGGGAGAAGAGGAGGCCGGAGAGATCCCCATTCCACCACATACCACTCCAATGAACAAATTTGCACCCAAACCAAACCACCTCCGAAACAAGCTAGACACAACACCTGATCCACCAGTGTTTCCCCACAAAGCTGAGAACTTCCAGAAACCCATCAAGTTTGTGAGCACCCAGGGGAGTGTCTTTGAGGGGAAGTCAGGAGAGAAAGCTGGAGAGAAGCTTGTAGAAAAGCCACAGCCTAAGCCAGTGTCAATCCGCTTCCATTGTGAGTATTGTGGGAGGGATAGACATAAGGATGAGTTCTGTTTCCGAAGGAAGAGGGATGAGAGGTTTGCTAGGGAGATGGCAAACAAGGACAGGTACCACCTTGCTCGTGGTGTGCCTGAGCCTCGTAGAGGGCCTCTACCTAGGAGTGATGTGTTTGTGAGGACAGTTCCCACTCGTGGAGGTGGTGGTGGAGGTGTGTTCCCTCAGAGAGACAGGCGTGTTGGGTTTGGGCGTGGTGAGTTAGCTCGACGTGCTCCTTCTCGTGACTGTTACGAGTTTGGGAGACACGATCGGAGCTTTGGGTCTCAGATGGACTACGGGCCACATTTTCCTCCTCGTGGTGCGCGTACTCCTCCAGTGAGACGTGACAGGTTCTTTGGTGGTAGGCGTGAGAGGGCTCCGCCTCGGGGTGTTGGTAGAATGGACTTTGCTAACCCTTCCTTTGAGCAAATGGCTCGACACTGGTTTGAATCGTTTGGAACTAACCCCAGTGTTGAGTCGCTTGCTCATTCTCGTTCTCGTTTTTGATTTCAGGCGGGAGGCTTGGAGAACTTTTGGTTGATCGACTCCGGTTGCTCAAGACACATGACCGGAGATCGTGGGTGGTTCTCCAGCCTCACCCTGGTGAGTACAAGGGAGTACATCACTTTCGGGGATAACGGGAGAGGACGAGTGCTTGCTGAAGGTATGGTGAAAGTGAGTAGCAAGGTGACCTTAAGAACTGTGGCCCTGGTCAAGTCACTTGGTTTTAACCTGTTGTCAGTATCTCAATTACTTGACAAAGGTTTTGAGGTTCGTTTTAAGGCTGGTGCTTCTCGTGTGCTTGATTCTCGAGGCGATCTTGTGTGTACGATCGTCCCCGAGGGTCAAATCTTTCATGCCGATTTTTCTCAGTCTGTTGGTCCTCCTCGATGCTTTGTTGCTGGCATGTCGGCCGAGCTTTGGAAATGGCATAGGAGGTTGGGACACTTGAGCTTTGAGTTGCTTTCCTGCTTGAGTGGTCTTGATCTTGTCCGAGGATTGCCTAAGTTGAAATTCGAGAAGGATTTGGTTTGTGCTTCTTGTCGGTATGGAAAGATGGTTGCCGCTTCTCACACCCCTCTGACGGCTGTCATGACCGAGCGACCTTGTGAGCTGTTGCACATGGATTTGGTTGGGCCAGCTCGTGTTCGCTCTAAGGGTGGGAAGTGGTATGTTCTTGTGGTTGTTGATGATTTTTCGAGATACTCTTGGGTTTTCTTTTTGGAGGATAAGAGTGAGACATTTGGCTTTGTTCGAGACTTGATCTTGAGGGTGAAGAATGAGAGACATGGTGATGCCATTCGAGCTATACGCAGTGACAATGGCACGGAGTTTAAGAACTCTCATTTTGATGCCTTTTGCAGTGATCTTGGTCTCGATCATCAGTACTCTTCTCCATATGTCGCTTGCCAAAATGGCGTAGTGGAGAGGAAGAACCGGACCCTTTGTGAGATGGCCAGGACGATGCTTGATGAGCATAGGACTCCTAGGCGTTTCTGGGCCGAGGCGATCAATACCGCTTGCTATGTCTCAAATCGTATTTTCCTTCGTGCTTTCAAGAAGAAGACCTCTTATGAGCTGATGCATGGCCGACAACCCAAGGTGAGTCATTTCAGAGCTTTTGGTTGCAAGTGTTTCATTCTGAATAAGGGCGATTTGGATAAGTTTGAGTCTCGATGTTTGGATGGGATTTTCCTTGGTTATGCGATTCATTCTAGAGCATATCGTGTGCTCAACCTTGACACTAACCGAATCAAGGACACTTGAGAGGTTACCTTCGACGAGACACAGTCATGTAGCTCTTCTGCTTTTGAGTGTGCAGGTGACGAGGAAATTGGTGCTAAGATCTTTGAGGATGAGAAGGATGGAGATGGAGACGAGGATGATGATGATGGTGGTGCTACTGCAGCGGATCGTGTACATGCTACTTCCACTACTACGACGACGATCGAGGACGGACCATCCCCTACACCCACTACGACTGAGGCTGTTCAAGTGGAGGCTGCTGCTGAGGGGGAGGTGGTGTCCAGGCGTGAGGCTCCCCGGCGTGTACAGATCGATCACCCACCGACGACGATCATTGGTGACCTTCATGAACGCACTACACGGTCGAGGTCAAGGAATTCCTCTCATTTCGCTCACTCTGCTTTTGTCGCGTCGTTTGAGCCCAAAGATATTGGACACGCTTTGTCTGACGAGAATTGGGTGAATTCCATGCATGAGGAGTTGGAAAACTTTGAGAGAAACCAAGTCTAGGTTTTATTCGATCCACCGCCAAATTGCCGTCCCATAGGAACCAAGTGGGTGTGGAAGAACAAAGAGGGTGAAGATGGGATGGTTGTGAGAAACAAGTCGAGGTTGGTGGCGCAGGGTTTCAACCAGAAGGAGGGGATAGATTATGAGGAGACATTTGCTCCTGTGGCACGTTTGGAGGCAATTAGGATCCTTCTAGCCTTTGCCGTGGCTAAAGGGTTCAAGTTGTACCAAATAGATGTCAAGAGTGCTTTCTTGAATGGGGTGATAGAGGAAGAAGTGTATGTGAGGCAACCCCCGGGGTTTGATAGTGAAAAATACCCACACCGTGTATGCAAACTCCAGAGAGCGCTCTATGGGTTGAAACAGGCACCTAGAGCTTGGTATGGCAGGTTGAGAGGGTTTTTGCTGAGTAAGGGGTTTGTGATGGGCACAGTTGATAAGACCATGTTTCTCCTTAAGCATAGGAATGACCTGTTGATCGTTCAGATTTACGTGGATGACATAATCTTTGGTGGCTCTTCTCATGATCTTGTTGCCAGATTTGCAGATGACATGAGCAGGGAATTTGAGATGTCCATGATTGGCGAGCTGCAGTTTTTCTTGGGCCTTCAGATCAAGCAGTGCAAGGACGGGACGTTTGTACATCAGGCGAAGTACACCAGGGACATGGTGAAGAAGTTTGGCATGAACGACTCCAAGCCGCTGACCACACCGATGAGTATGACTACGGCTTTGGACGCGGACGAGGACGGCGAACCCGTGGACCAGAAGGAGTACCGGAGCATGATCGGCTCCCTCCTCTACTTGACGGCGATGAGGCCGGACATACAGTTCAGTGTGTGTCTGTGCGCTCGTTTTCAGGCTTCACCGAGGACTTCACATCGGCAGGCCGTCAAGCGGATCTTCAGGTACTTGAATTACACTCCTGAGTTTGGTCTTTAGTACTCTGCCTCCTATACACTCAGACTTCACGGTTACTCCGAAGCTGATTTTGCTGGGTGTCGATTGGATCGCAAGAGTACTTCTGGGTGTTGTCAGTTCCTTGGTTCTTCTTTGGTCTCTTGGTCATCTCGCAAGCAATCCAGTGTAGCCTAGTCCACTACAGAGGCTGAGTATGTAGCTGCTGCTAGTTGTTGTTCCCAGCTGCTTTGGATGACATATACCATGAGTGACTTTGGTGAGGAGTGCTCCCAGGTTCCACTTTTCTGTGATAGCACCAGTGCCATAAGCGTAGCCAAAAATCCTGTCCTCCACTCCAAAACCAAACACATATAACTGAGGTACCACTTCCTGAGGGACAATATTGAGAAGGGAAACATATCTTTGTCCTATGTCCCTACCCAAGATCAGCTAGCCGACATTTTCACCAAGCCGCTTGATCAAGTCACTTTTACTCGCTTGCGGGGTGAACTGGGTGTTTGCTTTCCTTTCTAACTGAGTCTTGGAGCTTCTCATGTATATATGTGTCATATGTTCATTTTGTTGCATTGCATTCATGCATTTTACTTTTTGTACAAAACATGGTAGGATAGCCATCTTTGGATCACTTGTGCTAGGAAAAGCTTCTCTTATATACATTGATCACCGATGTGCTATATTTGTGATATATGTGCATGTATGGTAAATTGTGGATGTGAATGCTATGCTCTGGATGGTTTTGCCATATATTTGTGTTGAGATAGCTTTCTTTTGATGAAAATGCTAAAATGATGTCTCTCATGAGTAGATGCTTGTCTATGCCAAATTTGTGCTTAAATGCCTATATCATGTTTAGTTTGTGCTTGAGAATCATGTTCTTTTTGCTTGGGGTCAAAGACCTTTTGTCATTATAAATGTTTAGCCCTTTTTGCTTGCTTGGGGAGGAGCATAAGCTTCTTTTTGCCGCAAAGGCACTTCATGTACCATGTTTAATCTTGAAAATGAAATTGGTGTGTGAATTGCCTTATGCTTGAAAAATGAGCTCCTAATCATGTTTATGCTTTGAAATTCATATCTTGGGTGCTAAACCGTAGCATGCTGTCTACCATGAGAAGTCTCATTTTAAGATGTAGACACATGGCTCGGTGGCTTCAACATGACTTGAGTAGCTTGTGGGCGTTTATACTGATCTTGTGATGAGAATTTGTGATCTTGCATAAACTTTGGATGATCTAGTGCTTTTATGTTCAAATTGGCTTAGAAAGAATCTTTCTCATGAGATGACTATTTCTTTGTGAAAATTGCTTAAA
This sequence comes from Cenchrus fungigraminus, assembly GCA_036936925.1. Taxonomy (NCBI): domain Eukaryota; kingdom Viridiplantae; phylum Streptophyta; class Magnoliopsida; order Poales; family Poaceae; genus Cenchrus; species Cenchrus fungigraminus. Next base: position 35,228,488 of record CM072769.1, read on the forward strand.
ATTGCTTTTAGCCATGTCACATGCTTGTATGTCTCTACCTTCTTGATGGCAATGTGCTAGATACACCATATCTACTTTGCTTGCTCTATGTCTCATATGTAGCATTTTCTTGTGCTCTTTGTATATTTGAGAAGCTTGGTAGACTGTTTATATGCTTTGAAATGCATTTTTCATGAAAACAAGGGGAAGAGTTTCATATACCTTGATTCATGCATTGTCAACAAGGGGGAGGATTTTGTATGATATGGGGAGAAATTTTCATGCATTGGGAGATTTTGTGGAAAATTGGTATGCATTTGTGATATGTGGCATGTGAGGAGAAAAATTGAGAAGAAGAGGTTGCATTTGCTCAGGGGGAGTTTGCATGTGTGCAGGGGGAGCTCCTTTGATTTTCCTGAGTTTTGTGCTTTGTGATGTGCTCTTTGTGAGCTTTGTTTTGTCTCGGCTGTGTCGAGCCGTTGCCCTTGTCTTAGGGGGCCGAGACTTGGATTGGCGAGTGATCGGTTTTTCGCTTGTTCTTTGGCGTTAGATCACTTGCTTGGGAGGTTTTGTGTTCGTGGTTGTTTTCTTTTCTTTTTCTCTATGTGATTTCTATGGGTGTTGTCAATGCACTCATCAAGGGGGAGATTGAGGACCAGGTGTGTCCGAAGACCAGTGGAGGGTCGCTCCTTAGTGATGAGTGATTGACAATGTTGTATGGACTGATGCTTGGCTAAGTGTGCAGGTACAGGTTGCGGTTTGGCTCGTGTCGGTGCAGGTGAAGAACAAGCGCAAAAGGCCTTAGCCGTGGCGGCCTCCGGGTGATGGAGTGGCAAGTAGGCTTGGCTCGATGGACCCGGTGGCCGATGGGGTCAAGTGCGAGCCGTGTGGTGCAGGACTGGCGGGCTGAAGTCGTGAACATGGGCCGGTGCAAGGTAGCGGATGGAGCCCGAAGCTTGCACGCGGGGTTTGTTGGTTTGCCCACAAAACCTTCAGTGGACGGTTTCTTGGTTTGGGCCTCAAAACCAAGCCCGAAGGCCTGAGGCGACGGAGACGGTGATCCGGGAGCTTCGGGAAGCTTCGAGGCGGAGGGCACGTGGCGTGATCGCGGGGTTTGCGTCGAGGTGAAGCGAAGCCGCGGTGGAAGCGTGTCCGTCCGATGAAGAATTGACCAAAATGCCCCTGAGGGGTTGTATCTTCATTTATGCTGTAGGGGTAGCGTGGTCATTTACCTCCCTCCGAGAGACTTCGTATAAATAGCGGAGAGGTGGATGGCATCTCTCTCTCTTGCTTCCTAGTGCCTTCTCCCCCGGTAGATTTTTCTGGACTGCTTCGTTTTCCTCTGGATTCCTTAGGCTAGACTCTTTTACAGACTCTGACCTCTGGATGTATGGAAGCTTTCGGCGTTCCGGTGATCTCCTAGTCCCTTGTGATTTTCGTGTCATTTTCGGGTCTATTTTTGGGAGTTTTCGTTCTTCGCTCGATTCGTGAGTTTGGAGGCGTTTCTTCACGGATTTCTTTGAGGGGATCATGGATGGATGCCTTGCGCATGTTTGTGTATGATCTTGACCACTCAAACGCCATGTAGAGCCTTCGCTTCGTGAGTTTTTGGCCGGAGTTCGTGTTCTTGGTGGTTGCTTGTGTGATCCGCGATTCCCGGTGATTTAGGGAGTTAGGAGTCAAGATTTTTGGGGCATAGCATACTTGTGTGACGCATATCATCTCCCCAAAATCTTGTCTCAAGAGCTTCTACCGTTTGGGAGATCCGGTGATGAGTTCTTGGAGTTGACCTCGCGGGGTCGGGTGTTTTCTGCTGTGTCCGCGTGGGCTAGGGTTCGTCCCGTGTTCTTCGTGTTCTTGCGCATCTTCGTTTCGATCCGTTTCTCAGCTAGGGTTTCATTGCAAGAAGTTTGCGGACAGTCCGCGTGTCGCTCACGGACGGTCCGCGTGGTGAAGTTTTGTCTGGGGTGTTGTCTGGGGTTTCCAGCGAATTGGACGGACAATCCGCGCTGCCCTCACGGACAGTCCGCGACACTGGCGGACGGTCCGCAAGGCACAACCGGACAATCTGAATTTCGGGGTTCGTCTCTGGTGGTTCTGGTGGTTATTTCGGACAGTCCGCGAGGCAGGGTCGGACAGTCCGCCGTACACACGTGGACGGTCCGCCCCTACCATCCGGACGGCCTGCCCTGGTCGTTTCCAGAATTGACCAAGTGCTTTGATTCCTGTCCGGTGCTTCCGCTCTTTGCTTCTAGGCTTCTTGGTTGATCTCCTTATCTTGTGTGTGCCTTGTTTGGAGCTTAGCTTGTGTGCACGGATTCGTGGAGTGGCAATCGAGGTATAGGCTGAATTCGACCAAAGGAAAGAATTTTTATCGGCTCCCATTCACTCCCCCCTCTCTGGTCGCCCGTTTCGGTCCTTCACCGGCGGGGGTCCTTGGCATGGCCCTCAAGGCGACTCGGAGGTGGGGCGGAGCGGGACTCGACAATGGCAGTGGCGCAGTCCGTGTCGGGAACGGAAGGTTAGGGATGACGGGGCGGGCCCGCACGTCAGTGGCTGCGGGACGGCAGTGTTCAGGCGGGTCGTGTTGGGCTGGATGCTAGCTGGGCCAGGGCGAACGGCGGAAGGCGGGAGAAAAAGGAGGGGCGCAAGCGGACTTCCAAGGCTGGGCCGAAACAGGAAAACGGGCCAGATAGAGATAGGGTTAGGGATAAAAGGGAAAGTGTTTTGAATTTTTGGAAAGGGATTCAAACCATAGAATTCAAATTCAAATTTGAATTCAATCAAACAAAAATAATGCACCAGCATGAAATGCAACAATAAACTCCTATATTTATTTATTTAATTTTCTAAAATATTTTTAAATGCCTAAAAATTCAAATACACCTTATATTCCTTAAACCCAAAGCCTTGTTTCTATTCAAATTTTATTGAAATCAAATTTTTGTAAAATTAGGGTGTTACACTCTTCTTGACGAAATCTTCAGAATTCGTGTAATCCACAAAGGACTGCCAGTGATCCTTGAGCTTCGGATAATCATCCCAATTTGGAGTTTGGTTCTTCTTGATATAATCTTTATGCAGCTGGTTCTTGAAACTCTGCAATTGAGTTGCCATCTTCTGGAGAGTCCATTGCTTCACGAAGTTTGGTTGGACGCCCGGTGGAAGTGTGAAGTGTGTTAGGATATCATTCCATAACATATTTTTTAGTGCATCCGGAACCACCCATGGATTATATTCTTTTCCCTTTCATTCTCTATACTAGAGGGGCACGTTGTCCCTTACAAGAGCCCCGCATTGGGACATGTACTTGTCCCTGATCCTCTTTGGCTCCCATGGCTGGCCAAGCTCGTTGACTGTCGTGATATGATACATCACGTCATCGCGGATTACTTTTGTACGCCCTCTCTTCATCTTTTTTGTGCTCGAGCATGAAGCCTACAAGTAGCAGATTTGTTATTTACGCAGGGTTCGTCGAGAACGAATGCATCATGAACTTAATGCATGATATATATACCTCGTTGGAACCTTCTGCATTAACCATGCGAAGGTCCTCATTGTTATCGTGCTCGGCTTGGGCGTCGATTTGCTCATCATGGGTGTTGTCGTGCTCGGTTTGGGTGTCGGCTTCCTCGGTTATGTTCAGGAACCTGTTCGCCTGGCTACGCTCCTCGTCGGTGTAAGTTGAAAAATTGGTATTTGAACCCCTAGCAATAAGGTTCTCCATAATCTGCTCATGGTCCTCATTGTTATCCATAACACGAATTTCTATGAATAAACGATAATTACATAAATTTTCTATGAATTTCTACAAATAACATGATTTCTACGAATTTCTATGAATAAACAACAATTGCTGAGAATTTCTATGAATAATATGATTTTCTGCGAATTTCTATGAATAAACAACAATTGATATGATTTTCTATGAACAACATGATTTTCCACGAATTTCTATGAATAAACATGATTTTCTACGAATTTCGATGAATAAACAACAATTGCTGAGAATTTCTATGAATAACATGATTTTCTACGAATAACATGATTTGCTACGAATTTCTATGTATAAACAACAATTGCTCAGAATTTCTATGAATAACATAATTTTCTATGAATTTCTATGCATAAACAACAATTGCTGGGAATTTCTATGAATAACATAATTTTGTACGAATTTCTATAAATTTCTATGAATAAACAACAATTGCTATGAATTTCTACGAAATTCTATGAATAAAAAACAATTGCTCTGAATTTCTATGAATAATATGATTTTCTACGAATTTCTTTGAATTTCTATGAATAACATGATTTTCTACGAATTTCTATGAATTTCTATGAATAAATAACAATTGCTGAGAATTTCTATGAATAACTTGATTTTCTATAATTCTATGAATTTCTATGAATAAACAACAGTTGCTGAGAATTTCAGTGAATAACTTGCCATAGTTTTCCAAAACTACTACAATCTCTGCAATATATATAAAATAATCCATTTATATCAACTCTTATGGTACAAATTATACTCCATCTCTAATTTGGCTATTTTTAATTACTAATCCAGTTATACTTTAACAAAAAAAATTATTCACAATTTCTACAATATTTATATAAAACAAAAATTATATTCACAAATTCTAGAACATTTATATGTCTCATTCTACATAAAAAATATAATTCAGTTTTTAGTAAAAATAAATAAAAGTAGCTAATCACAATAAATGACCCTGATCATCTAGGAACTACAGCCTCACCTCACCATCATATACACGCACCTCGCTCTCCCACTTACAGTTCTACATCCCCAAGCTACAACCCTACATCTACCTAGCTACAACCCTACATCATCGAGCTACGTCATGGACAACTACAGCCCGTCGGTGATGTAGTGCTGTAGCAAGCTAAGGATGTAAGGCCACTGGTAGAGAACCAACCGGCTGTATATAAAAAAGGAAAAATAAGAGAATGCTTAAATTTATTCTATATAAAAACAAAATAAGACACTATCCCTAGGTCTCATTTTGTAATAACTAAAAAGATAAATTCTATTTTCTCTAATAATAAATAAAGCTAGCTAAAAGTTAAATTTATTCTATGTCTCATTCTACATAAAAAATAAAATTCAATTTTTTATAGAAAAACAACAAAATTCTTAGTAAAAATGATTGAAAGAAGATACAATGTTAGTAGCTATATAACTACATATTACTAAATCTAAAGTATATTAAAACCTCATCTCTTAGCTCCTCCAGCCTAGAAATCAAAATTTCTATTTTCTCCACCTCTAAATCATAAAACAAAATTTAATCACAAAAAATGAATGAGGGATGAAGAATCAAACCTTGGGCAGAGAAGAATCAAATAGAGGCTTAAGGAAAAATTTGGGTAGCACCGCCTGTAACATCCCGCAATTTTATTACGGAATGTTAATTGTAAAAATGAGGATTTAAAATTTTCGGTGAATTATTTGAGTGTCTTACAAATTAATTAAGGATGCCTTCTTATTTCTCTCCAAAATTCCTAGATTTAATTTTGAGCTAATTAAAAATTCCTAGGAAATATAAAATGCTAGTGTGAGAACTTTGGATTTTATTTGGATCTTATTTGTGTGAGGATCAAATTTTAATTCTAAATTCAAATTTGAAACTAAATAGTTTTAGGAGGAGTTAAAGAAATAGAAAAAGGATAAAATCCTAGACGAGCCGCAGTCCTTAGCCAAAGTTTGCTAAAGCCCCCTCTTCTCTTTTTCCTAGCCCAGCAAAAACCCCTACACTTCCCCCGGCCCATCAGCTTGCGGCCCAACAACGCCCGGCGGCCCGCTCACACGCGCGCCGTCTCCTTCACCCGCTGACGCGCAGGCCCCACCTGTCATCCGCCACATCCCCCTCACCTTTTTCCCCTTTCTTCACCTTTTCGCCGACCGCTCCAATCCGCCGCGCGCCAGCTCGGAGGAGCTCGCCGTACGCGCCCGTGGAGGAGCCGCGGATGCGCGCCACCTCAGTGCTGCGCATCCGACCGTCCACGCGACTCCGCGTCGCCTATAAGAGCACCGCCGCGACCCCCGCTCCAGACCTAGCCGCTCTGGGGTTTCTCCCCCTTTCCGCTGCCGCTTGAGAAGAAGAAAGAGAGGAGGAGAAGAAGGAGGCGGGGAGGCCGTCTGTGGGAACGCCGTCGTCATCGAGAAGCCGGAGCCGTCCGCGGGAGCCGATCGTCGAGAAGACGGTGCCGTCCCTGCGAAGAGCCGCGCCGCGCCCTGCTTCCTCTGCTCCGACCCGCGCTGCCGCCGTTCCGCTCCGCCTTGCTTCACCGCCGCTCTGCACGTCAACCAGGGGTCAACAGGTGAGCTCGTCGTTCCTCTCTCGCTTGTGTGAGTTGGCCTTCGCGCCGAGGGGAGGAGAAAGGCTCCGCCTTTGGCCCTGTGACTCGACCATGCACGTGCCGCACCGCCGCCGCAGACTGCCGTCGCCTGTGTTGCCGGCCTTCATGCCGAGCCTTACGCTTGCAGGTGCCGCAGCCGTCGTCAACACGCGCGCAAAGCCCCGCCTGGCCCTGTTCTTTCATCCCTTGATCGCCGGCAACCCGTCGCCCTACCCGTGCGCCGCCGCGGCCATGGCCGTGCGGTTTGCCCGCATGCACGCACGCGCAGGAGGGGGAAAAGCCCCCGCCTTTGGGGTTTTGTCGTGATCACAAGGCCGCCGGCACAGCCGCGCGCCCACGCGCGTCTTTGCCGGGACGCGGGAGCTCTGGTTCCGCCGCCGCTCCACGCCGGCCGGAGCCCGCCATGGCCGAGCCGGCCGTGTGTGTCTGGGCAAGGGGCAAAAGCCCCAGTTTTTGGTTCACCCGTTTGCACTTGATGCACGCGCACCTGTTTCTGGCAACCTGGTGCACCCACGCGCCATCGCCGGCCGTCGCCGCACTGCACCGCCGTGCCTGTCTCTGCGTCGCCGCCGTCGAGCTCGTCTCCGGCCAAAGGCCCGGCCTTTCTTGGCCCAGACGTGAGGACACGAGCCCCATGAGTCGTCCTCTACTGCTTGTTGACCTATCTCGGCCGCACCTCGCTGCCGGCGAGCGATGCCGCGCCGGAAGCCCTCACAGGCAATTCACCAAACACCTACCGCCACCGACCCAAAACCCTGGGGTTTTGTTGCACACACCCGCACACACGCATGCGTGCACCCAGAAGATCCACGGGGATCCCGTGTGGCTGGCCACCCATGGCCGAGCCACACGCCGGCCTACGCCGCGCCGCGCCGCAGCAGCCGCGGGGATGATCTCGTGCGCCGCGCCACGCGGGCAGCCGTGTCGGCTGCCACGCTAGCGGGCGCTGGCTATAAGCCGCACCGTGGCCGCCACGTGGGCGGTTTGAGCTGGCCTACAGCCGGCTTTGAGCCCTCTTAAAGTCTGTTTGAGTTAGCCTGTAGATAGCCAAAAGTTAATGTTATTGTGTATACGTATTTTAATTTCAGAAATCTATTTTAACTTTGGAAATTCATATTAAATCCGTTTTAACTCTGAAAAATACAAAACTTCTTCTGAAAATCTTCTAAAAATCCAAAATCCGCGCTAGGCTAGAGTTTGCCTCTTTTTGGGTCTTATTTGTTCCTCCTCTTGGATTTTATTGCAATTAGCACTCGTGTTTATATTCTATTAGGATTCTAGGAGCCACCGGAGCCGGAGAGCTGAGCCAGGACTACGACGACGACCTCGGCTACGACGACTACCCGCACCCAGGTTCACGCCCGACCTTCTTTGAATGCCCTTTAGGCATGGCTATTAGAACTGCTAGTGCTTTAATTACTGCATAGTGATGGATATGATGAACCCGTGCATAGCCACTTTTACATTCTTGTCCTTGATTGACCCACTACTACTACTTTACTTATGCGAGATGTTATGCTGAGCTTGCTATGCATGTGTTGGGATTATTGTGGTAGTTTCTTGGCGTGTGTGGGGAAAATCGGCAGGAGAAGGGGTTTTGGGATATTTTGGCGGGGGTGAGCTCGAGACAACCCGATCTGGGATCGGGGGCCAGGGATCGTCTTCTTGGACATTGCCCAGTTTGGTGCCTATGGCGGGTACATTATTTTAGAAGCATAGGTGTTGGGGTTTTTGTGATGACTTGGAGGATAGGAGCTCGCCCCGGTCTGAAACCGAGTGGGTCGCCTGTTACACGGGACTTTCGTACACACCACCTCGCCGAGAGTGGGGATAGGGCCGTTCGACCCTAGCAAGTGCGATACCATACCTGCCAGTAGGATAGAGGGTATCAGTGAGAGGGTTAGGGTGAAGTCCCTTCCCTTTGGGTGCTCCCCGTGCGGCCACACGGGGGCATTTTCACAGTTCTGGGGTGGTCTTTTGCAAAGGACCACAACGAGACCCTGATGCAGGATGGAATCGTAACTCCTAGGTGTTCGTTCGGTAGGGTAGGCTCGGTCGGCCGTACACCGTCCAGGTACTATTCCGAGTTGGGTACTGGTGTACACGCTCTGCATAGTTTAGATCTATACGTATAGCCGCGTTCTCGGTTATGGACATGCCCGTTGTTTCTCTGACTCTTACGTTTTGGGATTTCTACCTTCGCCCTTATAGGACGATAGTGTATTGGTGAGCCGTGGTTGTATTCGGGGAGAGGAGAGTTGCTCCCTCTGCCTCGCGGATCCGGGTGCAACCATTGAGGTGCGAGGAGTGGGAGTTCTCGCACCGACCCTAGATGGAGATAGGTGATGGTGACGGTGATCTGGGTGACCAGATATATCCGTTTGCGGATGAGAGATATGGGATTTGGTGGGATTATGAAGATATTATTCTATTTATGTTGCTGATGCTGCATAGGAAACCCGGCTGCTACCTTGATACTTTCTTTACCCTTAGAAGTAGGCCACTTAAAGCTTGCATACGGTTGGTGATGTGGACCTATCCCAATCCTTGGGGATAGCCCCTGAGCTTGCAGAGTACGAGTCAGACTACGACAACAACACCGACGGATGGTACGACTGAGGGGGCACGATGCTTCGCTCAAGGATGCCTGTGGGAGACGAATGAAGACGGAGACACCTTCTGGGAGATAGCTACCGCTGCGTAGGCTGTTATTCTTGTTATTCCGCCAAGAGGCGTGTATTGATGTACTCCGATTATTCAGGACATGTAATAATCAGATTATTATTCGTACTCTGATGTTTTATTTTGTTGTATGACTGTGATATTTATCTGTGATGAATGCTTATGTGTGATAGCGTCTGATCTAGGGACTATCACGAGACAGAAAACTGGTTTTTCCGCTTTTGAAAACCTAGGGCGTTACACCGCCCTAGGCTTGAGGCACCATGGGAGAGGAGCTTGAGCTCTCGGGTGGTGAAGAATGGCTCGGGCAGAGGAGAATGAAGAAGGAGCTGACGATTTTTAGAGACACAACCTTTTGTCCCGGTTGGTAAAACCACCCTGGACTAAAGAGAACCCTTTTATCTCGGGTGGTAAGCCCGTTGGAGGCCAAGTCTTTAGTCCTGGGTGGTTTTACCACCCGAGACTTGGGGGCGGCGCAAACGGCCTTTAGAGGCCCCAAACTCTTTTGTCTCAGCTCCAAAGTTGAACCGGGACAAAAGAGCAAGATAAAAGGTCGCCTCTCTACCGGTGACTGCATTAATCTTGCTGTCATCAAAGCAGAACCAAGCCCATACATTCTTTTCTTCATAGTATGGAACAGTCTCTGTGTGATGGTCACAATAGAAACTTCCTCATCTTTTTTTTTTTTTTGAGCAGAATAGAAACTTCCTCGTCTAATCATCTTCGTACTAGCTCTAGTTGTCTTTTCACCGTTGAACTTGACAGTGACGGAGACTCCCACCACCAGAACAAGAAAAAAATCTCTTACAAACTAACCACATGAAGTTTTCAACTTCGAATGACATGTCACTGTGTTGATATCGCCGGCTCTGCTCCGCCTCACAGCCTCGGATCTCCATGCCGAACCATAGCTTCAACTGGTCACCTCCTTTCGTTAATGATGTCATTATTGCCACTGACTGCAGCATTGGCGATACATGGTGCACGGAGCTCAATTATCAAAAGAGTTAAATGAAGTGAAAAACATCATCTGAGCATTGAGATTTTAATATTTAGTTTATTTCACATCAAAAGGGTGTACAACAAAGATGAATTACTCCATACTGTCCAAAACTTAAAATGGGGCAACAATAAAACCAAGAAATGAAAACGTTAACATTTAGTTTAGTTTACTTTGTATCAAAAACTGTTTTCATTTACTTGCAATCTGATGAATGTATATGTCATCCCGATACACTATCACAAGGTATCCTAATGCAGCACTATTTTGTTGCAATATAGCCACATTTAATGCAACTAACTAAACCACCATTACCAACAGAAACATTTGGTGTCAATAGCATCAATGTATTTGGTTGCAATTAATATAGCCACAGGTTTGGCAACAAAAAATATTTGGGGCAATATGGGTTACCTAGCTAACACAATGAATCTAAATTTTTGGCCAAGATACATCCAAGTGCAGTTTCACTCGCACCCTGGATATAGTTGCGGTCTGTTCAATTTGGGGCATCGTTGGATGGATTACCCACGAGGCCACCACAGCCCCCTTAACACGAGCCAAAAATTGACTCTAGGCTGCCATCTACGGAAGTTACCACCAGCAAACCTCTCAGGTTTCATTGCATCCGAAGCACCAACCATGGCTGAATTAGAGCAAATGCATAAGTAAGGTTTCTGGATTGTTGGAAATATGGGTTTAATTCTACCAGATTTAAACATGAGGCAAATTACGAAAAACATTGGTACTGCTATGTAATCAAATTCTAGGTTCATGTAGACAGGCATAAACCGAAACATGCTCATGTAAGTATAAGCAAAGAATATACAATCATACTTTCTAAGCATGTAAAAATCATGCACAAGATATAGCCGAAATTGAAATATAGATCCAATCTATGAACTTACAGGTTAAATGCTCGGTCCTCGTGTAGACTTGCTGTAGGGTTACTCGATGCAGTGCAGATCGTAGATGAGGCAGCACAAAACATAATCGATCAGTCGAGCGGTCGTGTAGTTGCACTCCTCAGAAACCTTATTGTCCCCCCTTGCGCAAGCTTCACGACGGTAATGGCTCGGAGATACTGCTTACCCTCCTCCTCGGTGCACGACTAGGATAAGAGTCGGCGAGATCCAGCAGCTCAGCTGATCGAAAGGGGTCTTTTACGGTAGACCATACCACCAAGTGGTGATATGCAGTATGAATCTATTTTTAGTAAGAGCAATTTGGTAATTTTTGTAAAATTTCTGATTTTGGCAACCTCCTAATCGCCTTCATAATTCCCCTCCCGCGACCTGACCCCCGCCCGTGTCCGTCGTTTCCCCCACCTGCATCTTCCCAATCCGCTGCCGCCGCATTTCCTTGCCACGGCGGCTGCCGCAATTTCATGCTGCACCTCCGTATCCAATCCCTTGCCGCATCCGTTCGTGGCCGGCGAACACAGTGTACCAAGAACTGTACGGGTACGGCAACTTCGCCACCAGTTCATCCTACATAGGCTACAAGCCTACAACTACAGGTACACCAACCCTATGTACCGTGTTCCGTTGCCGTCGGAGGGGGATCGGCCGGTGGAGGATCGTGGCCGGGAGCCAGCTCTGGTGACACCGCTGTCCAGTGCCAGTGCCGAAGACATCACCGTGGGACTTCTTTAACTCGTTCGATTCATATGACCAGGAGCTTCCGTATGGAAATGAAATAAACCATATATTTGATTTATGCACCGAGAAAAAACTACACCAACCCTATGTACCATGTTCCGTTGCCGTCGGAGGGGGATCGGCCGGTGGAGGATCGTGGCCGGGAGCCAGCTCTGGTGACACCGCTGTCCAGTGCCAGTGCCGAAGACGTCACCGTGGGACTTCTTTAACTCGTTCGATTCATATGACCAGGAGCTTCCGTATGGAAATGAAATAAACCATATATTTGATTTATGCACCGAGAAAAAACTTCCAGTTATACCCTTATACCACCTATATTACCTATGTATACCACCTCATACTATAGGTGCAAGTTGTGATGGTATACAATTAATCTCAACCGTCGATCTTTTTACATACTAGTCCTTTTCCAACAGTGGTACAGAGTGGTATGGCCTATCATAAAAAAGCCCAATCGAAAAAGAGAACAGGAGTTTATGGGTGTTTCTTGTGTGTATTCCTAGACATCTCCAGGATTTCTTATGAGGTTTCCTTCGGTACACAATACGACATGTACGATCAGTTGGAAAAGGACTCATATGTAACGAAAAAGGACCTATATGTAAGGATCAGACGGTTGAGATTAATTCTATACGACCAGTTTTTTAGCTGTCGTACAGTAGTATTCAAAGGTCATACTGGTAGTTAAAGGGTATTATCGTAAATGTAAAATGTCATTTTTGTAATATATAAAAACGGAGGGAGGAGGTGTGCACAGGTGGATCGGGTGGGTAGCGGGGAATTTTTTTCTAAAACATATATCAACTAAATTACCATTTTACCCTTAGAGAAAAAACCGAAGAAACCGACAATACAACCGTATGACCGTTAGAACGTATTGTGTACCGAAGAAAACCTCGGAAGGCAACAGCCTTCTGCTGACCACTTCTCCTATAAAATCGTCCCACTTCTCTAATAACTGTTGTCAAAAGATTAATTGTAAATTGCAAAAGGTTACACCACCTCACATATGTGTAGCCATAGCTCATACTCTCCTTCAATTACTTATTCAGTGAAGTGATAGTGCTCTCCTATTTAAGTTGGCCCACCAACCCAAACTATTAGTATGATACTATTGAATGGCATTGCATTCAGGCTTTGAGTTTTTTTAAAACGTGCCTATCCATGTGCCATTTTCGAACACTTAAAAGCATATTGCATTCATAATAAAATTGTGAAAATTAAAGAGAGCTAGGCTAGCTTGCCATATATACCTAGCTCTCGATCGATCGGCTGCGACACGAGCAGTAGATGAACTGATATTACAGATCGTCCTTCGGAATCTCTTTTACAGTGCCAGTAACCTCAGGAAGGGGTTGTAATTCCGCTAGGAACTTTTCGATGGCTTGCATTGCGTGGAACACGCCCCTGATCATGTTGTCGGCGGCCACCTCGTCAGCGGAGCACGGCTTCTCCGGTGGCGGGTCGCACCCCCAATTGCACGAGACCTTCATGAAGCAATAGATGTCGCGGCCTATGACCGCCGGGTTCTCGGGCACCCACTTGGCATTCTCGAGCTCTAGGTTGCAGTTATTCTCGATGGTAGTGTGGCAGTGCGAGATGATCCAATGAACTTTGGGCCGTAGCTGTGCCGTCTTGTTGTGATGCAGCCCCCAGAGCAGATCCACGGCTTCGTCCCTCGTCTTCTCCAGCACCGTCAGCCGGTCGACGCATTTCTGAGGCTCTTTCATCAGCCCACAGGTCACGTGGAGGACGCCGCTGTCCATGGACTTCTCCATGGTCGCCGCCATCTCGCCCGGCGTCACCTTGTCAAACAACGTGCCGAGCAGGCTCGCCGTGTCATAAATGGCCCTACTGACAACCCCCAGCTTCTTCACGGCGGCAGCCTCGTCGGCCGAGCAATCTGGCTCCGAGCAGTTGCAGTGGCAGGGGTTGGTCGTAGCCATCGCATCGTCGATGGTGACGTAATCGATGAGGTTCGCGATGGCGTTCTGGCCATCCTCCGCCTCCTTGTAGGTGGTGTACGACGTGGCGACGTCGAGAACCAGCTGGGACATCTTGGAGACGACCTGGGAGCACTTGGAGATGCAGGAGTCGCTCTTGAGCTTGCCGGCCGCGAGCTGGGGCCCGGCAATCAGTGCTTTCGTCTCGTCCAAGCCCTTGGACAGTGCCGACACCAAGAAGCTGCACCTCTTGGGCAGCAGCGTCGTGGTGCAGGACGCGTACAGCTTGATCGGCTTGTTCGGGGCAGGGTGGACGACGGCGGCCATGAAGGTGATGATGGTGACCATGAGGAAGAGCCGGAGGCGGAGGGGACCCATCACCCCCGCCTGAGAGGGGCACGCCATCATGAATCGTTTGGTTTTGCGTTGCTTTGTTTGCTAGGATTAATTATTTATAACTACCATGGATCGCGGATCGGTTGTGGTCAGCTTATTATTAGCTTGTCCGTTCACTCGGCTCTGTCTTTTCTATTTAAGCAATGGTTGGAACGGACTCGGCTGTTGATAGCCAGCTGCATGCATGCCTTGAGTCAAGTAGTAGGAAGAGCAAATTGAAGCATTTTTCTTCTTAGGAGGAGCTTGTAGTGATGTGCACAATAAGCTTGGCTTATTGTTTCTCCGTCATCTTTGGCTTCAACAGATAAAACCATTTTACTGGAAGTCCTCCCAATAATGCAAATATCCCCTCAGGTGTTGGTGCTGCTGTAAAATGACTAGATAGGCTCAGTTGCTCATTTCTTCTCGTCGTGGTATAAACAAGTAAAGATATCTCACATGCACGCAGGCGCAAGGTGTTAAAGATATGGCAGGATCCATGTTACTTTCTCTTGATGTAAATACGCAACAACTTGTGACTTGTATCGGTCGTGAATCCCTTATACGTTGTAGTTCCGTTAGGATTTCGGATAGACAAGTATTATTGTACTAGGAGAGGTTTGTATGCCCGACAATACACAACCTATAAATTTGGATTGTTCTCATGTGTCTGGTTACTATAGTATTCTTGGCTAATAAATTCTACATATTTTAAAAAATAGACCCGGTATGGTGGAGGTGAACAGCCCCATGATTTTTCATTACGAAGAAGTTACTTTCTTCGGGTTCAAAGAACTCCCGAACCCCGAATCCCCGACTACGCCAGTGAGGTGAATTTTTAATCTTAGTCCTGTAAATCCGCTTCACTGAGAAATCAAACTTGTGTCTACTAGCGCGACCATGCCTCAACCTCTCTAACCAACTAGGCTAGAGGGAAAGCTTCTACATATTGACATAAAATACTCCAATGACGATCTGAACTGAAGGTCCATGACAACGGGTTCATGGTCTTATGGGTGAAGATCCAAAAGGTAATGGCATTAGAACAACCGCATCATATTCAACTAATCGGCGTTAATTCCACATTAAACTTTTACAGGGCATAATCTATACATATTATGTAATCTCTTTGATGCCTTGTGTCTCCTCACGAGATCGATACACATGCCCTAAGATAGTGTTTGGTTCGTGCTAAGGTATCGTAAACGCAAATGGGTTCATATTGCAGTATATTGGCATGGAATCAGCTATTAGTCTCTTTGTTTGCACTCTGGCAACGTAATCAGATTAAGATGTAGGTGTTATATCTGATTACGTTGGGAGAGGAGGAGTAACAAGCTTGTACATATATTATTAAGCAAGGGATTCTATTTCAGCGACAATTGATTACAAACCACCATAACCAAATATATGTAATTGAATTCTATTTGACCCAATCATACATCACCTAACGTTTACCCTTTTTTTTCTCCCTAGACGATATTCGCAACATGGTGTGCTGCATATATATAGGAATGTTTGAGATGGGAGCTAAGTGGGAACCACAAATGTTCTTTAGTACTCAAAATGTATGTGAGGCCAGAGAGCCAAACGTCTCTACTTTTTTTTTTACAATTTCTAGGTATTTCTCAAATTTCTTTCTGCATCTAGTGTCATTAAAAGAAAAAAAAATGTCGACTAGTGACACAACGTTGGTTGCAGAAATTTTATCATTGATTTATGACGTTCCTGCCTGATATCGTTATGAAATTTCACTTCTAAGCAAATTTAGTGACAAAGTTAAGAAACGTCATCGATGGTGATATTGTGGCCCAAAAGAAATCGTCATTCTCTGTTACATGGTGGTTTTAGGATGACATAAGATCCGCAAATACATCATAAAAACAACTTAGGTCCCACATGAAGTTTAAGCTGATAAATAGCATAGTAAATAAAGTGGAAAATGTGCTCCGCCAGTGGGTCAGACTTTCTACCAATCGAATAGGAATTCTTTACAGTGACAAGGTCCCACATGAATGTTTTAGATGAGTCTTTAATTACCGATCAAATGGCCGGCGAGACACTTCGCTACCTTCACAAATAATTTTGATTTTTGCTACTCAGATCTGCAACAATGTGTGGTAGGAATGGCGCATCCTAGTGGTGTCGGGAAGATGGTTGCGCCACCAGCTCTCGGCTACGAGAGGTTGAAACACAAGGAGGTCAGTTCTCTAGCTAGTTTCAGCTGCTATATTTTCCCCTATCATGCATCCTAGGGATGGGGATTTCTATATTTGCAGATCTAGCAGATTGATGAGCATATATACTAGATTCAGATTTCATCGTACCCTCAGATTTGCACTACGGTTTGTGTTATAAGTTGATAAGCTATAGACAATTCATAGGTGTTAGATTAAGTTAGTTTTCAATTTGCATCGTTTTATGGATTGATAGGTTCTTATATTTTACTAGCTTCTTGAGGTGATTAAAACCACTGGTAGTGGTAGATCGAGGCCTCGTGATGTTGATTTTATCCTGGTGGATTCTTATAACAAGTGCGAGCATGGGTACACTCTCCTTGTGAGGTATAGTTGGACATTTGACGACCATAGGTGCTGGTATGCAGTGCCGTCTCTATGAATTTGAGACCCAAGAGCGAAAAGTAAGAAGGATCCTACAAATTAGAAAAACCATGTCTTATAGATGTAATATATACTTGCATACTTATGTAACTTGGGTACATGTTTTCTAGAAAAAAGTAATTTGAATTAATTTACATGGTCTTCTTGAGATAATAAAACAAAAGAATGCTTGTAACATCCCCAATTTTTTAGATATTCAAAAATAGCCCCTAAAAACTTTTTCTAAAAACATATAGCAACTCTATCATAAAAGCCTCCGCATTTTAATTTATTTGCAATGCATCCTAAAATACCTTAGGAATTCATGTGCATTTTGAGTGGCTAAGTGGCTAACATCTCATCTCACCTTATTTCACTCTAACTAGCTCTAAGGATTTTTCTAGCAATCCACACATCTTGGTCGATTCAAATTTGAAACCATATTTCAAATTTGGATTCAAACTCTAGGTTCAAATATTAGAAAACCCCTTTGAATCTTAAATGGGCTGCCACCTCCCCCTTCAGCCCAGGAACACAAACAACCCAGCCGGCCTCCCTTTTCCCCTCTCACGCGAGGCCCAATTCGGCCCATCCAGCAGCCTAACCTCCCCACCTCGCTGACGTCGTCATTGGCTTCATCCCTCCCCCTTTACCCTCTGTACGCCGCGACGCCGCCACGCCGCCGCACTACTGTCGCACCTGTTTTTCCAAAGAAAACCAAGTGCAAACCTATATGCATGTCAGGATCAAGTTTCATGCATATAGTTGACATAAGTGAATAATAGAAACAATATCACGTAAGAAAAACAAAGATTATCAGAGATTTACGCTTTATCCTGGAAACGAAGGCACCAAACATCACAGGCAGTCGACTGGGGGTTGCGTATGCCTAGAACTCAGCAACATCTTAAAAACAACTTCATAGAAGCTTCCTCTTTCTGAGCAACATTGTTTATAGCAAGGGTGAGCACATGTCATACTCAGCAAGTGTGGGGAAAGTATGAATGCAAAGGCTTGATAAGGTAAGGCTGACAGGTTGACTGCATTAAGCACTTTTAGTTGGTCAAATTTTATTAGCACCTGATTACTAATAAAGTGTAGGTATATACCAACCCACAATAACATAAAGAGATACACCATAAGCATATGCCTAACATAATATAACCACAATTTAAGTCCATCTTCAAGTTCAATTATCATGTGAGGGTCCAGGCCGCTCTTGACCGTGAGCACGGCTAATCGATTAGTTTTACACTCTGCAGAGGTTGTACACTTTCACCACAAGTCGTGTAAAAGTTCTAGGAATTTAAAACCGAACCACGCGATGTTGATCAGGCATCATACCACACTGCCGAGGTGTGATTGCATAGGGACGCTACGAGGCCTTTACAAAGTTTCCCTAGTGTGAAACGACCCGCGAAGGTTCCGAGCCGTCGCAAGGTATAGAGTCTCCTAGTAGGTACCGTGTCTTAGCCAAGTCCAACTCCCTACTAGAGCGAGTCTATACCCCAACTAAACGCTCCCCCTTGCCCTTTCGGTAAGGTCACCCCAACACTAGAGTCCCTAATTAATTAGCCAAGCCAGAGCCATATAGCCTTGTGGTTGCACTGTTGTCCTGGGTGGTCGCTCCATGTTCTGATTAAACATTGTGATCTTGTTTTAACTAGAGGTATACAACATAAAGGTAAAGCATGTTCATCATTATTGTTGTTCATTAGAACCACCATAACTCAAGGTAAAGCAACTAAGAAAAGCTACCCAACAGAAAGGTAAAACCCAGGTTGACAAGGAAATAATGGTAATAAAGACTAGGGTAAACCTTAATAGGACCCATCAATATTAATGCAAGCATATGCAATGGTGATTAAACACGGTTATTAGGACAAAAGATCAAGGACACACTTGCCTTTAACCAGAGTAGTGATGTTGCACAGAATGTCTTCACTTCTTGCTCTTCAAAGCTCTCGAACCACGTTCGTGCTACTCACATCAATCATCGGGCACAAGCATACAAAGCAAACAAACAAGCATACTAAGAACAAAACACCAATCAAAAGAAAAACCTTAAAAGAGGGTGCTAAAGGATAGGATCGATTCTATGGATAAAAAGATCTAGAGCTTGAAAGAAGATTAGCTCTACAAGAGGGACACACTGAGACAGAGCTTGATAAAGAACGTCTAATGATCGATTTGCATAAGTGAACATGAAAGACTACAAGCTTAGGTTTATTTTAATTAGCAAAACATACATAAAGGATATTTCAAAAAGAAAATATCCTATGTTGAAATTAATGCAACATTATATTTTTATTTGCAAAGACCGAATTAAAGATCTAGTTAAATTTTATTTAAGAAGATTCATATATTGATTATACCAATTA
Source organism: Cenchrus fungigraminus (assembly GCA_036936925.1). Classification (NCBI taxonomy): domain Eukaryota; kingdom Viridiplantae; phylum Streptophyta; class Magnoliopsida; order Poales; family Poaceae; genus Cenchrus; species Cenchrus fungigraminus. The sequence continues at coordinate 35,247,493 of CM072769.1, forward strand.
AACATTTGATTTAGAAAAGCTTAACTATATGATTCCTCTAAACGTAAGTTTATGATTCGAGTAGATCACATTATTATTAAAAACATTATAGCATTAGCATTAATCAAATTAATATTTATTTATAAAACCGGTGTAAAAAGCCTAATCACTTTTAATTAGAAAAGTTAATTAAATATTAAGCAAATTAATATTTGGTTTATGAAAAACCAGGTAAAAGATCTAATTAGATTTTATTCACAAAAGCATGTGAGAGAAACATTACTCAAATTAAATTTGATTACGAAAAACGGTATATAGCACTATATTACTTTTATTTAGAAAATGCATGTTTTAATAAGTTTTAATCAAAATTAATATTAAATTTATTTCAAAAAAGAAACATGATCAAAGTCACCACTAACGTGTACTTCATGTTATTATGAACCTAACACAACTTGAACGGACGAAAACGGAGCTAAAACATAGAAACTATGGAGAAAACAAGATTAGGGGCCTAGATATGATTACTTATAGATTCCAGGGGCTTCCAGAGAAGATTCACAAGACTCCATGAACAGTCACCGCGAATAGATGGATCTCCAGGGTTAGATCTGAAAAAGAGCCTCGGTTGGATTTATGTGCAGAAGGGGGATCTTTCTAGGGGGTTTCTAGAAAAGCTGCCAGACACACAAAAAACATCTAAAGATTACCGGAGATCTCAGGGGGTTTTGCGCAAAGCAGGAAGTCTTCTTCCTCCTCCCGTTTGTGGCGGACAGGGGAGATCCTGCCGTGCCAATCGCCATTGACTCGGCCTGCGAGGAGCTCGGGCGGCCAGCGCTGAAAGAAGAGAAGGAGGAGAGGACCACGTGGAGATACTCACCTTGCAGCGGGGAGGGGCAGCCCTGGACAGAATCTGGCCAGCGGCGGCCATCCATGGCAGACAGCTCGGCCCTGACGGCGCCAGTGGTGCTCCGGGGTCTTCCAGCGACGGGAAAGTGCGGCGGATGAGCGGCTCAGCGTCGCACGGCTCCCGAAGTAGGCGGCTTCGGCTGGTGGGCAGCGCAGCCGGCGGCTCGGCAACAGAGTATAGGGGAGGTCGGATTTTGTGGTGGCGGCGGCGCTCCAGTGTTGCTCTGGCGACAGGTAGGGGAGCTACGAACGCGTCTCGTCGTCACGCAGCTCCGGGTGGTGCTTGTTCACCCGGGGAATCGACGGAGGCGGCAAAATCGGCGCGACGGTCGGCGGTGCTCCGCTGCTCGTGCGGCGGCAGCGCGCTTGTGCCAGGCAAACAGGGCGCGGTGTGAGGGCGGCGTAGGGAGCAAGGACGCGCAGGGGCTCCGATGGCGTGGTTTAAAAAAAAGCCGGGACACCGCGCCTTGGCGTGCGGGTCACGCTTGGACGGCGGCGCAAAGCGTGGCGGAGTCGAACTCCGGCGTCCGGTTTGGGCACGACTGAAGGTCAGGGATGACGGGCAGGGCCCACATGGCAGCGACAGCGGTAGAGGGAGACGGAGTGGCTCCGAGTTAGGCCAGAAGATTGGCTGGGCCGGGGCAGACTGTTGGGCTGAAAGCGGTTGCGAGCGAGGGTGCTGGGCTAGACCGAACCAAGGAAAAGAGGGGGCTGGAGCAGACTTTCGGCTGATGGGCTGAAAGCAGCCTTGGGCCTAAAGAAAAAGGAAGAAAAGAGAGAATTCCTTTTTATTTTTAGAAAGTATTTTCGTGAAAAGAATAATCTAGAATAAGCTAGACATTTCATTAAAGCCACGAAAAAATTCTCTAAAAATCCCAAAAATTCCAGGAAAATTCCCAGAGATAGATTGAGACACGAACAACCCAAATAAAATATTTGGAGCTTATTAAAAAGATTTTAGAGTCTTCTAATAAATAGAAATAGCTCAAGGAAAGTGAGAATAAATTCCAGAAAAATTCCGGAAAATTCTCGGAAGGATTTGGTCAGCACCTAAACGCATTTTGAAAAGCTTTTGCACTGATGAAACACCAGATGCATCGGCATGAATGCAGCACTCACTCAATCATTTTATTTAATTTAGAAAACAAACAAAAGCTTTTTTCCTATTCTATATTTCCTGTAAAGAAAATAAACCTTGGGAAAATTTTAAAATTGAGTGAAAAATTGTTGTTTAATTTTTATTTCTATTCACATCCTGAAATTAGAAATTTCAGGGTGTGACAACTACGCACTGCCTTCCCAGCCGCTCTGCTGCCATATTCACGCACGCACCGCCATCACCCACACCACCACAGCCTTCCCCGGCCGCTAGTTTACCTCCCCGAGCATCAGTGCCACACGCTGCCGACACCGCCCACATGCCTGCAGGCGTGCTCTGGAGCGCCAGTGGCGGCAAGCCACACCCGATCTACGCCTCTGCCGCCAGATCCCCCCCCCCACCGGCGAGAGCCCCGCACGCACTTGCACCAAGAGCACTTAGTTCAGCCCTATTCCTTTGCACGGAGCCCTTCCCTCACCCTTACCCGACGCGACACATGTCGAGCCCCTCGCCACACTCTGCCATGCGCCGCCGTGTGTAGCTGCCCGGAGGAGCTCAGGCAAGCTTGCCCGAGTGCCCGTGGGCACCCCAGTCCCCTCCACTAGGCTATAAATAGGACTCCTCGGCCTCGTAGTACCCCGCACAACCCCACTCCACCCTCGCCGACTTAGGAACCTCGTCGCACATCCCACACCAGCCGTCGTCCTCCTTTCTCATAGGAGCGGGTCGGGTCGAAGCCGGTGATTTACGCGCAGCGATAGCCACCCCGCTGCCCTAGAGAAGCTTTGCTCCCCCGCTGCTAAGCTCCGCCGTAGTGCCCGTAGGAAGATCCTGCCGCCGCTCAACCCGCCGCCACTCGCCGTTGTAGAGCCCAACTCCGGTCGTTATGCTGCCGGAATCAGTCGCGTCGCCGGCTGGAATCCCCTAGGTACACTGTCATGCTGCCCGAGCTGCCACTACCCTTTCCTAGCTTCGCCGCTGCACAACCAGGTGCTGTTGGATTTCCGTCAAGCATCCGGTGACACTCCTACCGCAGCCTCTGTTAGACGCTCCACCATGCTCAGTAGGCACACACCAGTGCACGTGCACGCTCTCCTTAGCCTCTAGATGCCCGTAGCGTACCACTCAGTGCACGGTCGCACCGCTGGCCTACTGCGGCGACTCGCCGCCACTGCTCCGGCCATCCCCTGCCTTGCCCGAGCACACACACATGCACACCACCATCACACAAACAACCGTGTTGTTTGCACAGCCCCATACACTTCCTAGATGTCGCCCCTGTTTCGACCGTGCTATCGCCGTTGCTCCGACGATCTCGCGCCGTGCCACCGCAGCGTCTCCGGTCTCGTAGATGCCCCTAACCACTCCACCATAGAACGTCAAACCCCTAGGACCCCTTCCCGTCGCCGGATATCCACCCTAGCGGCCGGCGGTGAGAGCTCCGGTGAGCTCCATTATCCCCGCTGTTGCGCCCAAGTTCATCTAGGGCGGCGCCACCTCCTGCCACCACGTTGTTGTCGCGCCATCCCCGCCTGTTCACACCGACATGTGGGCCCGACCTCACGCCATCCACCCCACCGTTTGTCGCCTCGTCGCCTGCTAGCATAGACCCGTTGCACGTACACCGCACACACACACCTACCCACACAAGCCTCCGCGTCAACCTGGTCCACCACGTGGTGCCCACGTCAGCGCCATGTGAGCCCCGCGTCGACCTCGCTGTGTCAGCCCCATCTTTTATTTGGCACGTCCACTCAGTTTAGTGCACACCAAGTCCTAGTTCACCATGTTAGAGACCTCCAAAAATTCCCAAAAATTTACCAAAAATACTAGAGGGTCTAAGAAGCCTAGAAATGTTGTCCAAATCACCTTGACACATTTAAATTTAGCCTTTTCAACCAATAAGAAAGTCCCATTAGTGTACCAAAAAATCCACCCTATCCAATCTATAGCCCCAAAAATCCCCAAAAATACTAGAAGCCAATAGAAGCCCAAACATGTCTTAGGCACATGAAATCTCACATTCCTTATCCCTAGATAAATTAGGCACCCATTTTATTGATAGAAATGTCCATATTTTATGTGACCGACTAGGTTGTATCATGTCACGTTCGCTACATTAGAGCATAGGACCTCGCTCTAGCTTGTTAGAACACTGTTGGCATTTCTTAACGTCACCACCACTGGCGCACTAGTGTGAGCGTGTAAGAAACTCTCGGGTACACTGACGAGTGCGAACGAATCCGCAAGCGCACGGATACACCGTTGTAGCACTTCTCCCTAGGAGAATGAGTATTCCCGTTGGGTTTCGTTCCTAGGACGGAGGAGCTCTAGTTTGAACCTAGCTGATGGTCTAAGGACATAACACTGATTGATAGGATAGGTAGAAAGGATCTGCCTGACTGAGCGCACAGTCTAGCACGGTCTCTCAGGTATAACACTCGCCTTGGGCGCCAACCCACCCTAGTTGTTTAAGGCTAGGAATATGTTCTGGCAACGGGGCCCTACTCGGTACACAGGCGCGGAGGGTTCCAAAGGGTCCAACAGGCTGTCACCACTACAGCCTAACTCTATCGTTACGCGAATGTACTTGGTATTCGAAGGATGACCTATGGTCCAGACACCACGTCTACACCACTGACTACTACTATAGCCGGACACCGTCTGACGTCCCGATAGCCCGACTAAAGCACTCCATATAAATACGGAACTACGAATCCGCGAGGGAGATACTGGCACTAGCTCAAGGTATACTCTATCACTTATGCAAGATCACGAATGCACTTTGATCTAAATAGAGATATGCAGGAGCATCAACTTTACTCTAATAGACAAGCTAGCACACAAACAAGATGCAAACTTATGATCCAGCTCTAGTAGATCGAAAGGGTTGTTTTCGAAGAACACAAGCCTCTAAATCAATAACAAACGAAGAACACAAGAACAAAGCAACTATGCATGCATAAAACTTTAGTCTAAATAGAAAATGTCGGAATACTCACTTTAGTCTAAATGAAGAACAAAGGCACCGCTGAGGATCGTTCTTGTGGAAGATGTCATGAACATGACATGGCCCCAAGCCTCCCACCTCACTTCCTAGCACTAATCCTATACAAAGAGCTCTCCTCTCCTAAAGAGAGAGGCTCCAAGGCCAAAAATGAAGAGGAGGAGAAGTGTGAGTCCCAGAAGTGAGCCCCTCCCCTTCTATTTATAGGCAAGGAGGAAGCTTGCTTCGAGGCTCCAAGTGCTCCAAAACACCAGGGATAGCAGCAGGGGACCAATCAGGAGCTGACACGTGGAGGGCCGAGATCAGCCGAACCAAAGTCGGTTCGGCCGATCTAGGGTTCGGTCGAACCCTAGGGGCCACGTGTCGCCCTGTGTTTTCTCCAGGTGGCTGACAAGTGGGCCCTGAGGTCACCCCCCTGTGCATGCCAAGTTTCCTGGTGGTTTGGGTGATAAGTGGGCCCTTGAATCCATGTGATGTCCATGTGGAGATACGTGATTCGTCGGGCTTGCCTCTCTTGGATTGATGATGTCAGTGATCTAGGGGAATCCTATGTGGCATCCCCTCATTGGCTGAGCTTGAAGTACTTGGATCAAAGACTTGTGCTTTTGCTCCCCTATCTAGTGCTATTTGCCTGTATTCGAATAAACACCAACACTTGTGAAAATGATTAGTTTAAGCCCTATTCTAGTGTTGGTGAGCATTTCTCATGCTAAAAGGTACATGTTGACAGGTATAAAATGAGTGGATAACAGCCGTCAACAAATACCCCCACACTCAACCTTTGCTCGTCCCGAGTGAAGGGAAGAACAAGATCAAGGTGAGCCATGATATCCATATATAGGTATGAAGTAAGCATAAGAGATATTCCAAACCATACCTTGTACTTGTGAACTCTGTGAAGTGTCTGTCATGCTATCTTGGGTAGTTGAGGAATGGAACAATCATGAATCAAATCACTCCTGCTCATCATGTCAAGTAACTTGGGGTTTCGTAATAAATTTTCAAAACAAAACCTTGCTTAGCTCCTCATTTGATTCTCTCAGATCGCTCAATGTGTATATGTCCTCACCAAGTCATTAAATTGCCTTTCTTCATCCTACTTCTAATGATGGCTATATGTGGAGCTCAGGGTAGGATAAAGGATAAAGCATACTTGTATCACATATATTGCAAAGTCAAAAACTAGATCCACAGAGAAAATCAAATCACACAATCAGATCAAGATGTGCACGTGTATGGATATGGTGAGTGTGGTAAGGTGGATACTAGGCTCGGAATGGGTGCTAGATATTACCGTACATATATATGATGAAAGCTGGGTGATGGTAAGGTGGACACTAGCCCGGAATAGGTACTAGTTATTACCATCTAAGTTATGGGACTCCTTTTTGCATGATTTTCTCCTCTCTCCTTTTTGAAATTACCGAGACATGGGCTATCTCTCTTTATTTTTCTTTTTGTTTCTCTTTTTTAATCATGCTTTTTGAGCATGTCTTTTCTCTTTTTTTCTTTTTGTATAGCCCAGTCTCTTTTGGAGATATTTGGAGAGGGATAAATCATGGAACAATGGAGCTTTATTTGGTAGAATGGATGAATGATACAATGCTAACTTCCAGTGTAGAAGCATAGCAAGGGGAAATAGGTCGGGTGCACATGAATCTTGATCATGAAAGTAATGAAAAGAATTCTCACAAGGGTCACAAAATTTGACAAAGCTCAATGCAATAACAAGCAGCATATGAGTATATGGTTTTCAACTAAAAACATCATATGGCTTTGGTAGGACGGTGGCATATCAAAGAGGAGCTTTGCAAAGGGTTTTCAGGTTTTCAAATAAAATTTCCAAGCACTCAAACATTTAGAGAGAAGATCATATCATCAAACCATATCTCAAACGCCAACTACTTAGATAAGCATGAGTTCCCTAATGATATTGGTTTGCAAGCATCAAGATGATAGGTAAGGAATAAAACATATGCAAGCCAACCACAGGAACCATGTAGAGCAAGCATAGCACGAATCACTGAGTTTGATTTAAAATGATAGGAATTTAGATTCAATCAAACCCATGGATAACGGAGAGTGAGATAGAGGGTGCACATACCATCGCTCCTGAAGGATAAGAGATCAAGGAAGACCAGTGGTGATTCGGCTGACCATAAGGCAGCCGACTCACTCTAGTTTACCTTGCTCTTGTCATGAAGGCGTAGTCGATGCTGTGCAGCGCTCGTGTGGGAGTTCTCGAGTGGATATGTCGATGATGAGCTTTTGAGAACTCCCCCACACTGGTGGTTGATCCTGGTGCTGTTCTTCAAATGACAAATGAAAACATAAGATGGACTCTGTGGTTCGAGAACCATAGAGCCTTTATTCAAATTGAAATATTTTTGTTGTTTTTATTTTGTTTTATTGTCACCATGTCATTTGCTCGAACAAGGTTAGATCTACACTTCATACACAAAGGGGAATATACTTACCTTGGACCTTTGAGAGGTCATACGTACCACCTTTGCATGTTGTGCAACATGAATTTGACACCTCAACTTACCTTCCCATTTGAATTTAGCTCAATAACTTACCCGTTTAGGAACGATAATTTTCCTGTAGGGGTTAGTTCACATACATGCAGCCAAAATCTATGAAAAATATACTTCTGAGGTTCATCAGTCAAAACTCGACACCATGCCTTGTTTTGACTGAAGAAGACAATTTTAACCTAAGCACCATGCTTAATTTAAAACAGCCTATGAAGGTATGTTGCAACATACATTCAAACCAGAGCATAAGAACAAAGATAAAGGAAGCATGAAAGCATAAGACGGTGAACCTCGGGCAACCTCCCGGAAGAGCTTTGTTTAATGTCAAAAGCAGGACTTACCTAGCTAGTGGGCAAGATGCAAGAGCTGACATCATCTTCACACCAGGATAAGATTTGGTAGAGGAGGAACTTTACTCAGGATGCTCACATACCTCCCCCACACTTGAAGTTTGCATTGCTAGGCAACAAAACTCAAGTGTGTGGTGATCAAGCTTCCTTTTGTAAATGTTCCCTCACCAAAGCTTATCTAGGTGTTGTAGCTGATGTGGCTCACATGTTCGTAGGCATCACCTGTCCATCTTTCTTTTCAATCTCCACCTGAAAGGTTAGTGACCAAAATACCCAAAGGACGACTTATCCTAGAAACATGTTCTTGCTTTTATTCGAAAAGGGAAATAAATCTAGGCTATCTCCTGTTAGTGCTTTGTTTATTTAAGGTCATAAGCTCGACCATGGGAACTTCATCTTGCAGCTATCGTTGGTGGTGTCATTCCTGTCTCACCACCAATCCTTGATGTATCAGTGAAGCTTTAGCTGCATGGTTAGTGCCACAGTGCACACACAAAATATGCAATGCTTATGGTAAACATATGCATCTACAATCAACCTTCCAAACGTTTTGAAAAGAGGACCAGAGGGTGGTTGTGGCCCTCGTATGTGCTCAGCGCACTAACCATGGCCGACTCTAGAGAGGCACGATGCGAGCATGGTTTATGTGGTAGATCAAGGATGAAACTACCATGCTCGTCAATGAAGTCTTTTCCTCCAAACTCCAAAGTCAGTGCCTCACAAGGTTCCATGGCCCATGAATTCTCCATCTCAAGAGAGTTGTTGTGGAAGCTCGATGTTGACTCTCGATCATGATCGAAGCAACATGATACGGGCCAGCAGGAAGAGGCTGAAACTCGGTCGAGGGTGATGACGACCGTTCTCCTTCACAAAGGTGAGGAGGGTCTTCCGAGTCGTACTCATGAGGAGTAGAAAGTTCTACGCCCTCAATGAGAACAGGCTCGGGTGATGTGAATGGAGGTATACACGTCGTCTTCTCGAGCGGGTTTTTTTGGGGAAGAGGTTTCACCATAGGGTGTCCCAAACAAGGGGTAGCAGTGGCGGAAGTGGCTTCCCCAAGATTACCATCTAGGCTCCCTATGGATTCCTCAAAGAATTTCTCTAGCGGGGAGCCTAGGAGTAGATCAGGATCGAGGACATTGAAGATGTGATAGTCTAAGCCAGCCTCAATCCCGTCTATGATGAGTGGCACTACACTTGCAATCCCCTGACATTCAAGAACGTGCCCAAAGGGACAAGTCTCGAGGAGCATGTCGGATGGTGCTAGCGGAACTTTGCCCAAAAGAGTTTCCTTTAAGTGCCATGGCATGATGTTAACCTCCATGATGGGGTCACAATGGGCCTCTACGGCAATCCCTCTCACAGAACAAGGAATAACAAGGGAGGGTGTACTATCCCAAAATGCTTCGGAAAAGCATATCGCTCCATCTGGCCATTCCTCCTTCATGGCCTCCTTAGGAAATGCTTCGTCAGGAGGATCGGGAGGCGAAGGAGATATCGTAGGTCTAGGGAAAGGCTCTGTCAGAGGATGTCTAGATGGTTCAGCATGGACAGAAACGGTTTCCCTAAGCTCTTCTTCTGGGTTTCCTTGGGATTTATCAAGAAGTTTTTCTAATGGGAAACCTAGGAGAAGATCGAAATCCATGATGTCATAGATGTGGAAATCTAATCGTACCTCTATGTTATCAATGGTGATTGGCACGTTGTTGACATTTCTTAGCGCCATCACTTTAAGAACAGATTTAGAATCCATCCTTAGTGACAACGCTAGAAATGCTTGTTTGCACTTCTTAACATCACTACTAACGACGCTGAGTTAGCGTGAACATCAAGACTTGCCAAAGGTAAATCTAAACGATCATGAATGAATCCGCAAGTGCACAGATAAACCATTGCAGCATTTCCCCAAGGAAGGAGAATATTCCAAGGGTATCGTATCCGTAGAAGGTAATGGCGGATATTATAGACTTATGCTTTTGCACTGAATGTAAACTAAGAGATAGATATAGGAAACAACAAACTCAAAGGCAATGGTAAGATAAAGATATGATAGTGTAGTGTGACACACACTCAGATCTACCTCTACTCTAGCACACTACGGCTTAGGGGGAACATACGAGTTAGCTCTAGGTTCTAATGTACTAAACATACAAAGCTAGAAGATACAAGAGATAGGCATGAGCATTGCATGAGAGGGGTAAGGTTCAGCACCCAGGTACAAACGGGGAGCTAGCCCGTGACGACCAGTACTCTGCGAAACTAGACTTTAGACTCCTACAGCAAGTACCCCAGCGCAGAGGGTTCCAAAGGATCCAACAGCTGTCACCACTGCAGCCTACCTCTATCGTTACGGGGGTATGCTCATAACTAATGTAGCCACACAACCCAGGCACCATGCCTGCATTGCTGCTAGACTTCAACCGGCCCGGGCTATTGTGACCCAGGGTGAGAGCCACCAGAAGACTGGTCAACTTAGACCGAGTACCGTAGCTTGAACACAAACCTCATGCAACACTCTCATGCCATCTAACAAGATCAACTAAGGCTAGTCATACGAACAGATACAAACTCTCTTATGTCTAGTCAACAAGATCAAAGGGTCGTGTTCATGAAGAACACGAGCCTCTAACTTATGAACAAACACATAGGAATGAGTTTATCATCCTTCAAGTGGATCAAAAGGTAGTGTTCATGAAGAACACAAGCCTCTAAATGATGAACAAAGGATGAACTCAAGAACATATCAAGCATATGATCTACCATGACTTTATATAAAATAGCTGAATAACTGAAGTAGATCAAAGTCATACAATGAAATAAAGATAAAAGAGAACTCATACCTAGACTCCAAAGAAGACTTGGAACTTGAAGAAGAGCTACTCTAGCCTACCCCCTAGCCTTGGAAACTAAAAGTGAGAGGAGAATGAGAGAGTGGTGTGTGAGAAATGGGAGCCCCTCCCCTTCTATTTATAGGCAAGGAGGAGGCTTGCTTCGGGACTCAAACTCCACCAAAACACCCGGGAGTGAGGCAATGGACCAATGGGGAGCAACCACGTGGAGGGCCAGGATCAGAGACCCTAGGTCGGTTCGGCCGATCCTAGGATCGGCCGGCCCCCTAGGGTGGCCCCTGGCCTGTGCTTTCTCTCGGTGGCTGCCCTGTGGGCCCTTTGATCCTCCCCCGGTGCATGGCTTGATTTGGTATCCGAGGTGGGCCCCTTGATCCATGTGAAGTCCATGTGGCGCTCTCTAATTCGTCGGTGAGTGCCTCCCTTGGATCAGTGAAGTGGAATGCAATGTGTTTCCTTGGTGGCAGCCACCTCCTCAGCTGAGTTAGCATGGTTCTTCCATAGAAGGTGGGTTTCCATCTCTTTTAATGGGTATTTCATCTACATACAAATAATCTCCAAGGACAAGTGGAACTACATTATTCAAACCAAAATGCAAGTAAATAATGCATATGCCTCCATTTATGTGAGAATATTGATGGCTGAAAGTAGCACTTAACAGCCGTCAACACACGTCCCTAGCAACCCCCTGACATGGAAAAACACAGTGCCACCTGGGACTATGGAAAAGTCTATCACTCGGGGTCAGTAGCAGGTCACCCACCAGAGTATCCAAAAGGTACTCTGATATGATGCAAGCCCCAATAGTAGGGTCATGGACAACATCTACGGTGTTCCCTCTCATGGAACAATGGATGATCGTGGAAGTTGAGCTAACCCGAATTGCTTCGGATGTATGCTTTAATGTCTGAGGTGACCAATCCACTATTGTCCCATGATTCCAAACTTCGTCAAGGACCTCATAAAGGTCCAGTGATGCCATAGGCTTCTCGTGCCAAGAGTGATATGAGGTATTGCTGATGTTTCTAGAAGGATCATCCTCAAATCAGGAAAAGAACTCCGAAGGTTGAATTTCTTCTTCCTTCGGTGTTCGTGATTCAAGAGAGGATTCAACAGAGGAATCAAGGGATTCAGAGAATGAAAGCTTAGATTCGGCTATTGAGAGACTCTCATAGCTTGACTCGGATGTTTGGTAGGATTCGTCATAAAAGTCATGGGAAGAAGAGGTTTCTAAGAAGAATTCTAGGATCTCTCTTCTTTCCTCTGGAGTTTGGGTTTCAAACGATCCTCTAGCTACGAGGTCGAGCTCTTGTGCAGATTCCAAGTCAATATGCGTGTAAAAGATGTTTGTTGAGATATCATCGGATGTAGAAAAGTTTGAGCTAGATGCCAAGAGACTTGAGAACCTAGCCCAGGCTGCACCTATGGACTCCATCTCCACTTGCTCATAGTCGAAGAGGTCAAACGGTAGAGAGTTTAAATGTTCCAGATGGGAGAACGAGTAACAAAAGCTATCTCGTAGTTCTTCCCAACTATTCACACTACCCACCGTGAGAGTGTACCATTGTTCCACCCTACCTACAAGAGAGAAAGGGAACAATTTCCACCTCAAAGTTTCTTGTGTCATGCCCAACACAAGTAGGCCTGAACACAGTCCTTCAAACTCCTCTACATGAACATGAGGATCACTGCTAATCGCTCCAGAGAAGGGTCGATTTTGAACCATGGCTATAAAGCCAGGACCGAGTTCGCAGCAAGATGAGGAAGTTGATGGTCTCTAAGACGAACTCACCCCTAGGGGTAGAGAGGCTTTGACAGGAAGGCATCTCAAAGGGTAGCAGGGGTAAAGGTAGAACAAAAGAAAAGACAAAAAGATACGAAGACCACTAGGCTCGAAGATAGAAACATCAACCGTCCCCGGCAACGGCACCAGAAATGCTTGTTGGCATTTCTTAATGTCACCACCACTGGCGCACTAGCGTGAGCGTGTAAGAAACTCCTGGGTACACTGACAAGTGCGAACGAATCCGCAAGTGCACGGATACACTGTTGTAGCACTTCTCCCTAGGAGAATGAGTATTCCCGTTGGGTTTTGTTCCTAGGACGGAGGAGATCTGGTTTGAACCCAGCTGATGGTCTAAGGACACAACACTGATTGATAGGATAGGTAGAAAGGATCTGCCTGACCGAGCACAGAGTCTAGCACGGTCTCTCAGGTATAACACTCGCCTTGCGCGCCAACCCACCATAGCTGTTTAAGGCTAGGAATATGTTCTGGCAACGGGGCCCTACTCGATACACAGGTGCGGAGGGTTCCAAAGGGTCTAACAGGCTGTCACCAGTGCGGCCTACCTCTATCGTTACGCGAATGTACTTGGTATTTAAAGGATAACCTATGGTCCAGACACCACGTCTATACCACTGACTACTACTATAGTGGGACACCGTCTGACGTCCCGATAGCCCGACTAAAGCACTCCGTATAAATACGGAACTACGAATCCGCGAGGGAGATACTGGCACTAGCTCAAGGTATACTCTATCACTTATGCAAGATCACGAATGCACTTTGATCTAAATAGAGATATGCAGGAGCATCAACTTTACTCTAATAGACAAGCTAGCACACAAACAAGATGCAAACTTATGATCCAGCTCTACTAGATCGAAAGGGTTGTTTTCGAAGAACACAAGCCTCTAAGTCAATAACAAACGAAGAACACAAGAACAAAGCAACTATGCATGCATAAAACTTTAGTCTAAATAGAAAATGTCGGAATACTCACTTTAGTCTAAATGAAGAACAAAGGCACCGCTGAGGATCGTTCTTGTGGAAGATGACATGAACATGACATGGCCCCAAGCCTCCCACCTCACTTCCTAGCACTAATCCTATACAAAGAGCTCTTCTCTCCTAAAGAGAGAGGCTCCAAGGCCAAAAATGAAGAGGAGGAGGAGAAGTGTGAGTCCCAAAAGTGAGCCCCTCCCCTTCTATTTATAGGCAAGGAGGAAGCTTGCTTCGAGGCTCCAAGTGCTCCAAAACGCCCGGGATAGCAGCAGGGGACCAATCAGGAGATGACACGTGAAGGGCCGAGATCAGCCGAACCAAAGTCGGTTCGGCCGATCTAGGGTTCGGCCGAACCCTAAGGGCCACGTGTTGCCCTGTGTTTTCTCCAGGTGGCTGACAAGTGGGCCTTGAGGTCACTCCCCCGTGCAAGCCAAGTTTCCTGGTGGTTTGGGTGATAAGTGGGCCCTTGAATCCATGTGATGTCCATGTGGCGATACGTGATTCATCGGGCTTGCCTCTCTTGGATTGATGATGTCAGTGATCCAGGGGAATCCTATGTGGCATCCCCTCATTGGCTAGCTTGAAGTACTTGGATCAAAGACTTGTGCTTTTGCTCCCCTTTCTAGTGCTATTTGCCTGTATTCGAATAAACACCAACACTTGTGAAAATGATTAGTTTAAGCCCTATTCTAGTGTTGGTGAGCATTTCTCGTGCTAAAAGGTACATGTTGACAGGTATAAAATGAGTGGATTACAGCTGTCAACAAACACGATTCCGACCCTATAACTTATGTGTGATGAATTGCCATGATTGTTTATATTTATACGTATAATTGCGTTACTATAGAACAAGTAATAACACCAGAAGATCAAGCGACGACCAAGAGACGACCAGGATCACGACAAAGAAGATCAAGACAACTCTATAGTTCTCCCCGCTTAGGAAAGAGGCAAGTCCCACAATATTACCTTGACTTCTACCATACATATATCTTCTCACCTTATTTTCATGCTTTCCGTCTTAAATACTACTCGCTCTACATTTCATAGATTATACTAGAAGAGTCACACTATAAGGAACAAAGATAGAGTAGTTTCTTTTGAACAATTGCATAATTTGACTAGAGTGAGTCTAGCAACCAGATAGAGAAAGAGAAAGGACCAGTGTGTAAGTGGGTAGCCTTGCGAGGGGATCCTATTCACAGTTTGCTCAGGTCATGATAAGGACCGGCTCATGGGAAAGTCTTTCTAATGTTAAGTACAGCCGCACGAGCAAAAAAGGTACAGCCTTTGGGAGCGCCTGTTTATGTGAGGATTTAATCCATACCCCACCACTAAACCTGGTAAACCAACTCAAGGAGCCATGATGGGCAACGAATGCACTGGAGCAGGACCTTTGCAGAGTCCCAGGTCCGGCCGATACAGGTTATTGTGAGATGGCATCGAAAGTGGCGCGGTGGCATTGTATGCCACATTTTTATTTGATGCATTGTTCCTGGGTGATAAACCCATGTGTGGGTACTTAGGCCCTAGTGTAGACGTAGGTGGAGCTAGGGAATGTTGTCTAGGAGAGGGTAACGAAAGTTACCAAGGAATAGACACCAGTGGGTACGGGTTTCATAGATCAGTACCACCAAGGAACCAGGTATGGGCTGATCGACCGTGCGGGTAAAGTGCACCCCTCTGATAAGAGTATAAACTGTTCAAATAGCCGAGGCTCATGGTTATGAGCTCACATAGTTAAAGTTCCCATTGACTAGATTCCACTTTGGTGAGTAGGAAATAGAGACAAGATTGATAGAGTAGAGTTAGATCGGGTGATCCCTGATGGAGCCCGTTGATTATTAAAACATGGGGACTGGTAGGGAGGAGAATGTCACTCCAGGACCAAAACTACTAAACATATTGCTGCAGTACATACTTGTTACTTCACGCACTTACATTTTGTGCTTTACTACCAGTGCTTTGACCTATTAAAGGTCATCTCCTTCCGTTTTGCCTATTCCATTTCCGCCGTGGGATTTGCGGAGTACCTCTTTTAGGTGCTCACTCTTGCTTCCCTTTCCCCTTCCATTCAGAAGAGAGAGAGGACAAGCTTCATCGCAGGGTTGGATCTATATGATCTGCTTCCGGGCTAAGCTGCCTACGGTATGGGTCTACTACGTAGAACTCTGCTGCATAGTTGAGGATGAGGCTTCACCTCTGGTAGTATGCTTTTCTTTCCCTCAACCTCTTTAAATACATTGCTTGCCTTTCGATATATGGTCTTGATACTTCTTGTGAGAAGTACCGGTATCATCAGGCGATCCAGGGAATGATTGGCATTCAGGGCGCCCCTATAGGGCGGGTCCCCACATTGATGACCCTTGAAATTTGGATATGAGAAATAATATGTAAATTTTGGATGTGTGACATCAACTATCTTTTTTTAAAAAAATCTTCCTATCTGAAGTTTTTAACCTTCTATCGCAAAGCGATTCCACAAGTAGTCTACAAGACACCGGACAATTATAGAAGTAATCAAACAGTAAAACAATTGCTAAATTCCATCTTTGGTTGATCGATGACACACTAAACAAGAAGCCTGACATGCATACTGTATAACAGTGATGGCATGTGTGATGACTTCTTCAATCTTCTGGATACTTTCTAGCAGTGATGGCCACGAATGGACATGCAATAGGCCTTTTTGTTTTTCCTTACCGATTAAGTCCATACTTAACCATGAATTAGCAATTTGGTGTCCCCGGATTTTTGGAGGCCCTGTACGAGTGCTCACCTTGAACTCCCTCGTCGACGAGCCTGCTGGTATGCATCTTGCAGTGAGGTAAACAATAACTTGTTTCAGTACTAAATGGGATGCTAGGACAAAAAATTATTATGATGTAGCTAATGGGAAGGAACACAAAATATGTAGAGGAAGTAATGTCATGCAAAGAAGAATGCACAAAGGCTAACATGAACACTAAAAAAATCAGGTTTTCATGACAAACTGATATGGTCATGTAAAGTACAGAAATTGTCATAGAAAGTATCTTATGATGAAAATCCACCGTCATAAGGGTCGTCACATATCGATCGTCGCTAAATGTACCTTGTGACGAAATAATGGTGAACCGTCACATAATGTGTGGACCTTATGTGACGGTACATTATGGCGTCATATATTATTGACATTATATGACGCTGATAACTGTCATATAATGTTGGTCAAACCATCATATATTGGCATTACTTGCCCATTTTTTATTGGCAATCCTGGCCCATTTGTTTTTTAGAGGATGCTGGCCAATTTCTTAATGGGCCAATTTTAAACTTCGCCCATTTTCCAACCCACTCTACTGAGCCAATCAAATTTGCAGCAAATAAACATTTCAGCACATATAATTTCAACCCACTCAAATAGTGAGCACATTTATCATAACAGCCATTTCAGCATAGAAGACAATGTTTGCAACCCATTTATTAGAATTACAGCATATTAGATACAAAATCTCAGGTTACAATCTTAGCACATGAAAATAGCCTGCAGCAAAAATAAAAATATGCATCAGCAGATATAGTACTCTGGCTGCTCTGAAATTTTAATTCCATTCAAGTAGTATTGGACAGTTGAGTACCAGTCAATTAGTCATGCAGGCATCACATTGTATAAGTCACAAGTCAGAAGTGGAAAAGAGTGTAAACTGATTCATGTGGTGTCGCACATGGCCATACAATGTTCCACAAAGTAACTTAACAAGTTAAAAAACCCACAGGATAGCAACAATGAACTTTACAGCAGTCATTGAAAACATGAAATGATATCTCCAACCTTTGTATCTTATCAGCTTTTACATCACAACAAGCGACGGCATAGGATTTCTATACATTGTACAAGGAGCAATCAGGCATGGTAACTACTGAGCTTCAGAGGGAGACTTGTTACTGAGCTTCAGTGGTAGACTGGCATATGTTGCACAGGCATTCAATTCATAGCGAAACATATCAGCTCAGGAGATTGATGAATAAACAACATGACAGTTAACTAGACAAGGTTCTATGTAGCTAGCCTTGCTAATTACTTACAAGTTACAACCAAAGTTCTAGTAGCAATTTTTAGGAGACGTGTTATATCACCACAGAGGTCACGCAAGAATGAGAAAATGGTTGAACTAATCAAATCATCCTCATTTAGAACAGAATTAATAAATCATGTAGTAGTAATTCAACTTTATTGCAATCAAAACTTATATCCAGATAGGAAAGAGATAATGAAGGCCACATCCAACTGAGAATAACACATTCTTAGTCTACACAGATGCTCAGAAACCACAGATTAAACAATCTCTGTATTTGGTCAGCAAGCACAGAAGCAACGGATTCAACCTTACCAAGAAGCAGTAGGAGATGGACCTAGAGGAGCTGCCACCGTCTGCTTGCTGTCAGCCTCGCAATGGTGAGAATCCTCCCTGTGTCATAAGTACATATATCAAATATTATAGAAGAGGCATATGACCAGCTTCTAGACAAAAATATAAAAGGCAACATGCATTGCAACAAGTAGAAAGGCAAAACTGTCATACTAATTCATCGAATATGTATGAGTAAAGCAACCAACATATGACTATTTAAGGCATTTCATCATATGAGCAAACAAAACTAGTCATACATATTCAGACCAGGGCATGCATTTGTTTACCGTTGCATCACAATAAGCACAAGCATTCCAAAAGCAATGGAATTTCAAAACAAAGTTCCTTGCTTACATGCATACACAGATGTGTCGGTGCCCTTGATGAGCTAGCATCAGACTAAATCATCCATATTTTTGAACAAGTCATTTGAATTTGTCAATCAGGAACATGCATCTACAGATGTGCTGATGGGGTAGGAAGTTTAATCACATGTGGCCAACCAAATCCAGCGAATGGACTCAAGATCTGAATGCTAAGGAATTCCTCATGGCCACAGGTATATATGGAGAGATCATAGGAAGAGAGGGGAATTCACCTGTAGTGGGGACGGGGAGGTCGTGGAGACGGAGGCGCGCTAGCAGGTTGCTGCCGCGGCGACTTGTGGGGAACCCGAGCCGAGCGCTGCTGATCATCCATGCTGCGACGCCTTCTGCCGAGCCTTGCGCCACCACGGTATCGTGCCTGACCTGGGGAACGTCGTGCCAGATCCGGGCATGCCTGGACGCTGGAGAAGAGCGGGTGGCGGACGAAGCTGGCCATGGTTGATGGAGAAAGGACGGGATCCGGTGGAGCTCGCCCCGGAGGGGACGGCGGGGGACCGCGAGGGCGGCGTGGGTGTGGAGGGGTAGGGTAGGGTGTCGACAGTGGAAGAGAGCAGCAGAGGGGAGGAGGGGGCTGCGGAGTGCGGATGGAGGAGTTAGGGATTTGGGATGAAGTACCTTATAAGATCAGAATGCGATCAGAGCCATCCATTCTGCGATAAACGGTCGGAAATAAATGGGCCGGAATAGGCTTGTTTCATTCCTCCTCCTTAACCATTTTTCTTTTCTTTTTTCTTTTTATTGCAGCATGTAAGTACATTTACAACTATCTTATAAATACTAATACATATTTATGTGAATTAGACAACATCTAAGTTGTCATGTAGGAGTTTCAAGATAGAAGCAGGACCCGCTCCGATCAGGTAAGTCCCCTGTTTTGTCACGCTACATTCACCTGTCATCGTATGGAAGGTCCTTGCATGAGTAGCGGTAGTTCGGCCTTCCCTTCGAGCGGTAGCGGCAGTACACGTGTAGCTGCCAGCTGCGGCAAGCTGTAGGGGAGAGGGAGGAGATAATCGATGCCATGGACCTTCTCTAGAGGGAGGAAGAAGAGAGGAGGGAAATGCATACCATGGATGGAAGGTAAGAGACGGGCTAATTGACCAATGGACTGAGGGCCACAAGCAGTAACATGTAGCCTTTCAATGGTAAATATCCATGCCTAGTTATTTTGATGGTATGTTCCTATAGGTGAGATCTTTTGATGCTTCCCTTTTTCTAAAGAGAGCAGAACACGCCGCTGGGTCATGGGCTCGTGGTCCCGCCTCCGCTTTCTTATAATTTGAAAGCAGATTAATACCCAAATTTGAAACCTAGATTCAAAGAGTAGGTTTGAGTGGGAGGGATCCTAAGCTTGCGGACAATGGGTGGAGAGCAATCAAGTTCAGTGCCTTGTTTGTTTGTGGAAGTAGGTTTTGAATTTTAGGGGAAAGGAGATTGTGTTGTAGTTTAAAGATTCCTTTTTGAAACTTTGTATTTTAGATGCTCTAGAAACCGGGACATTGGTCGTCACGCAGAACTCGCCCGCTGCATCACCCCCTACCACCGGGGCTGGTTCTCCTCTTCTCCTCCACCGTTGGTCCCCCTCCCTTCCCACCTCTGGCATTTTGTCAGAGGTCGGAGGGAGTGCGGATCCATCTCTCCTAATACTTTCTAATAGATTGAGATTAGGTTGGGGTTAGGGTTTCTCCATGCCATGTTTCGTGGTATAGGATATTTGTCTCCTCCTTCTCCTCTCCGGCAATGGCGAAGAGATAGGATGGATTGGGTCTCCCCATTGCGGCTTCGATGAAGGAGGTGGTAGCATCTACGACGTCAACAACTTTCTTGGGGCAACATCATGGAGAATTAATTTTCAGGATGGCGATACTAAGGTAGGGATGGTGCCGTCGTCGTGGAATAACTTTATCCCATCACTTATCTGTTTTGTCGTGGTTAGTTCCAACCACAGTGAAAGGCTTGTGAGAATAAGTTTGTCTTATAAGCTGATGTCGATCAGTCCTAGATCGGATAGATTGGGATCAGTTTCTCTTCTCCATCGATAGAAGAAAGAGGAAGAAGAAAGACACAAGAAGGAAGAAGAAGATTATGCTCATTCCAGCCTACAGGGATGTTGGTCTCCATTCTTTGGTCACTTGTTCTCAACCTGCTTGCTGAGCATATGCATGTGCGACCTTCTATTTGATTTTTTACACAGGTTTGAGATTGGGATTTGTAGCTGCTTAGAGCGTGAGTACTTTGTGAGTGTTGTTTGTAACTTGATTAGATCTCAGCTATGATATAATACAATTCTTTCTTTGATTAAAAAACCGAGACGTTACAATGCCGATCTGACATTTATTTCAAATATTTAAGCATGTTTTATGTGCACCCATTGGTACATATCACCAACCCATCGGTGTAGATAATATAAATATGGGTGAGTTGGATTGAATAAATAAATTAACTACATATGGATTGGTGTGGGTTAGAGTTGGATTACAATCCAATCTGTCTTCCTACGTGCGACTCAAATGGTATCAAGATACAATAGAATACTTCATCACCATCGGCTCCAAATGGTCCTCGGTGGTGGGCGATGAAAGCAGCGGTGGCTTGCAGGTTCAATGAGCGGTGATTGACGCAGGGCCATGGTCTTTGCTGTGCACAGGTTTGAGGCGCCACGACGAAAGTTGTGTCCTCTTGGGCTGATGGTGGCGACGCCTTCGTGCGCCGTCTTCTTCCTTGGAAGCATTCATCGAACAGCCCACCTGTTGGATTGAGTTTCGTCACTAAATAGCTATATTTAGAATTGAAAATGGATTTCAAAGAGTCAGTTGGAGATACTCTTAGTTTGGAAGCCATTTTCCCACAAGTGGTGGTGATTGGGTGCCGGTTGGGAACTGAAGGGTGTTCGCCTTTTTCGAAAATATAATGAAGGAAAAAAAGTGCAAGGCACCACACCCCACCGCCACCAGTACTTACGCTACCACCGCCACCTAGCTGTAGCTGTTCGACTGCCAGTGTCAGATTGTAGCGAACACAGCCTCATATGCTATTTGTTCAAGTTTGATTTTGGTGATTAAATGACAACATGATCAATGGGACTAACTATTTTGTTGAGCATGTCCTTGTAGACATTCCTAGGACCCAAGTACGCAAAAATACCACAAGCCAAAAAGAGAAGATAGTATATATTTTGAGGGTCAAAAACCAAGAAAGAGAAGAGAAGAAAAGGCACCGTCGGATGAACCGACAGTACCCTGAAAGCAAGCGTCGATGCAATGGCCGGATGAAGCAGTACACTACGTGAAGACTCGAGTTAATTTGAAGTGTGTCAGATGAACCGATGGTGGGTATTTTAGTTGCACCGGATGACTGCCAGTGAAGAAACAGCTGAGACAGGAGCGCCGGATGAACCGACGGTCTGTTGACTGGCACCGTCGGTCTATCTGATGATCAGAGAAATCAAGACAGAGAGCAGAAGGTTGTAATAGCAGTAGCATCGGATGAACCGGTGGGTCAGCAGCGGTTCATCCGACGGCCTCGTATTTGCTAACAGGGATGTTTTGGCCGCGAACCTATCAGCACCGGATGAACCGACGGTTAAGTGAGGAGACCGTCGGTGCAAGCGTCGGAGGATATGTGTCAGTGGGAATGCAATGGCTAGATGATGTGGAGGGCACCGGATGAACCGACGCCTATGGAATTGTGACCATCAGTTCATCCGACGGTATGGTTTTCAATAGCCGTTAGCCAACAGCTAGTTTGTTGGCTTGGGTGATTTATACCCCCTCCACTCACCCATTTGAAAAGGCTGGATGCTGAGGAAGACCAGAGGAGTGTGAGACACATAGAAAATCATATTGAAGCCATCCAAGTGCTAAATTGCTCATCCATAGACTTGCACATGCTTTGTGTGTGTGCTTAGTGTTAGCCTTAGCTTAGAGCTGAGTGAGTGCAAGGTGTGCCTACCTTGTGAGGTGATTCTCGAGTGGATCAAGCTGTACAAGGTGCGTCGGAAGCCTTGGAGCCTAGGTGGCTCTCCGGTAAACGTCTTCGACCCTCCGTCTTGGTGTGGAGCGGCGAGGACACTTTGTGCGGGGGACGTGGCGACCCCCTTCCCTTGGTAGAGAAGCTCCTTAGTGGAAGCGGCACCAAGGTGACCAAGGGAACTTGGTGAGAGCCTTTGTGGCAAGTCAAGTGGTGCTCTTGGGAGAGACTTGGTGACCGGGAAGCAATACTCTTTTGTGGAGTGCTTCAATAACGTGGACTAGGGGTGGCTTAGTGCCTACCGATACCACAAGATAAATCGCGTTTCAAGAGTTTGCTTCCTCTCATCCTCCTTTACGTTTCCGCATTACTCTCTTGCAATCCTTTCTTGACTTTACTTTCCTAGAGTAGTATCTTGCTAGGATTGGCTATAGGTTGCAAAACTTGTTTTGGGATGGGAGTTTCACACTAGAACAACCATAGTTGCACATCTAGATAGCATGTTCTAGTTTATGTTTTATGCAAAGTAGTGAAAGCCAGAGGTTAAGTTTTTAAGTTGCCTAATTCACCCCTCTCCCCGAAAGCAAGCGTCGATGCAATGGCCGGATGAAGTAGTACACTGCGTGAAGACTCGAGTTAATTTGAAGCGCGTCAGATGAACCGATGGTAGGTATTTTAGTTGCACCGGATGACTGCCAGTGAAGAAACAGCTGAGACAGGAGCGCCGGATGAACCGACGGTCTGTTGACTGGCACCGTCGGTCTATCCGATGATCAGAGAAATCAAGACAGAGAGCAGAAGGTTGTAATAGCAGTAGCACCGGATGAACCAGTGGGTCAGCAGCGGTTCATCCGACGGCCTCGTATTTGCTAACAGAGAGGTTTTGGCCGCGAACCTATCAGCACCGGATGAACTGACGATTAAGTGAGGACACCGTCGGTGCAAGCGTCGGAGGATATGTGTCAGTGGGAATGCAACGGCTAGATGACGTGGAGGGCACCGGATGAACCGACGCCTATGGAATTGTGACCATCAGTTCATCCGACGGTATGGTTTTCAATAGCCGTTAGCCAACGGCTAGTTTGTTGGCTTGGGCTATTTATACCCCCTCCACTCACCCATTTGAAAAGGCTGGATGCTGAGGAAGACCAGAGGAGTGTGAGACACATAGAAAATCATATCGAAGCCATCCAAGTGCTAAATTGCTCTTCCATAGACTTGTGCATGCTTTGTGTGTGTGCTTAGTGTTAGCCTTAGCTTAGAGCTGAGTGAGTGCAAGGTGTGCCTACCTTGTGAGGTGATTCTCGAGTGGATCAAGCTGTACAAGGTGCGTCGGAAGCCTTGGAGCCTAGGTGGCTCTCCGGTAAACGTCTTCGACCCTCCGTCTTGGTGTGGAGCGGCGAGGACACTTTGTGTGGGGGACGTGGTGACCCCCTTCCCTTGGTGGAGAAGCTCCTTAGTGGAAGCGGCACCAAGGTGACCAAGGGAACTTGGTGAGAGCCTTTGTGGCAAGTCAAGTGGTGCTCTTGGGAGAGACTTGGTGACCGGGAAGCAATACTCTTTTGTGGAGTGCTTCAACAACGTGGACTAGGGGTGGCTTAGTGCCTACCGATACCACAAGATAAATCGCGTTTCAAGAGTTTGCTTCCTCTCATCCTCCTTTACGTTTCCGCATTACTCTCTTGCAATCCTTTCTTGCCTTTACTTTCCTAGAGTAGTATCTTGCTAGGATTGGCTATAGGTTGCAAAACTTGTTTTGGGATGGGAGTTTCACACTAGAACAACCATAGTTGCACATCTAGATAGCATGTTCTAGTTTATGTTTTATGCAAAGTAGTGAAAGCCAGAGGTTAAGTTTTTAAGTTGCCTAATTCACCCCTCTCCCTGAAAGCAAGCGTCGATGCAATGGCCGGATGAAGCAGTACACTGCGTGAAGACTCGAGTTAATTTGAAGCGCGTCAGATGAACCGATGCTGGGTATTTTAGTTGCACCGGATGACTGCAAGTGAAGAAACAGCTGAGACAGGAGCGCCGGATGAACCGACGGTCTGTTGACTGGCACCGTCGGTCTATCCGATGATCAGAGAAATCAAGACAGAGAGCAGAAGGTTGTAATAGCAGTAGCATCGGATGAACCGGTGGGTCAGCAGCGGTTCATCCGACGGCCTCGTATTTGCTAACAGGGAGGTTTTGGCCGCGAACCTATCAGCACCGGATGAACCGACGGTTAAGTGAGGAGACCGTCGGTGCAAGCGTCGGAGGATATGTGTCAGTGGGAATGCAATGGCTAGATGATGTGGAGGGCACCGGATGAACCGACGCCTATGGAATTGTGACCATCAGTTCATCCGACGGTATGGTTTTCAATAGCCGTTAGCCAACAGCTAGTTTGTTGGCTTGGGCGATTTATACCCCCTCCACTCACCCATTTGAAAAGGCTGGATGCTGAGGAAGACCAGAGGAGTGTGAGACACATAGAAAATCATATCGAAGCCATCCAAGTGCTAAATTGCTCTTCCATAGACTTGTGCATGCTTTGTGTGTGTGCTTAGTGTTAGCCTTAGCTTAGAGCTAAGTGAGTGCAAGGTGTGCCTACCTTGTGAGATGATTCTCGAGTGGATCAAGCTGTACAAGGTGCGTCGGAAGCCTTGGAGCCTAGGTGGCTCTCCGGTAAACGTCTTCGACCCTCCGTCTTGGTGTGGAGCGGCGAGGACACTTTGTGTGGGGGACGTGGTGACCCCCTTCCCTTGGTGGAGAAGCTCCTTAGTGGAAGCGGCACCAAGGTGACCAAGGGAACTTGGTGAGAGCCTTTATGGCAAGTCAAGTGGTGCTCTTGGGAGAGACTTGGTGACCGGGAAGCAATACTCTTTTGTGGAGTGCTTCAACAACGTGGACTAGGGGTGGCTTAGTGGCTACCGATACCACGAGATAAATCGCGTTTCAAGAGTTTGCTTCCTCTCATCCTCCTTTACGTTTCCGCATTACTCTCTTGCAATCCTTTCTTGCCTTTACTTTCCTAGAGTAGTATCTTGCTAGGATTGGCTATAGGTTGCAAAACTTGTTTTGGGATGGGAGTTTCACACTAGAACAACCATAGTTGCACATCTAGATAGCATGTTCTAGTTTATGTTTTATGCAAAGTAGTGAAAGCCAGAGGTTAAGTTTTTAAGTTGCCTAATTCACCCCTCTCCCTGAAAGCAAGCGTCGATGCAATGGCCGGATGAAGCAGTACACTGCGTGAAGACTCGAGTTAATTTGAAGCGCGTCAGATGAACCGATGGTGGGTATTTTAGTTGCACCGGATGACTGCCAGTGAAGAAACAGCTGAGACAGGAGCGCCGGATGAACCGACGGTCTGTTGACTGGCACCGTCGGTCTATCCGATGATCAGAGAAATCAAGACAGAGAGCAGAAGGTTGTAATAGCAGTAGCATCGGATGAACCGGTGGGTCAGCAGCGGTTCATCCGACGGCCTCGTATTTGCTAATAGGGAGGTTTTGGCCGCGAACCTATCAGCACCGGATGAACCGACGGTTAAGTGAGGAGACCGTCGGTGCAAGCGTCGGAGGATATGTGTCAGTGGGAATGCAATGGCTAGATGATGTGGAGGGCACCGGATGAACCGACGCCTATGGAATTGTGACCATCAGTTCATCCGACGGTATGGTTTTCAATAGCCGTTAGCCAACGGCTAGTTTGTTGGCTTGGGTGATTTATACCCCCTCCACTCACCCATTTGAAAAGGCTGGATGCTGAGGAAGACCAGAGGAGTGTGAGACACATAGAAAATCATATCGAAGCCATCCAAGTGCTAAATTGCTCATCCATAGACTTGCACATGCTTTGTGTGTGTGCTTAGTGTTAGCCTTAGCTTAGAGCTGAGTGAGTGCAAGGTGTGCCTACCTTGTGAGGTGATTCTCGAGTGGATCAAGCTGTACAAGGTGCGTCGGAAGCCTTGGAGCCTAGGTGGCTCTCCGGTAAACGTCTTCGACCCTCCGTCTTGGTGTGGAGCGGCGAGGACACTTTGTGTGGGGGACGTGGTGACCCCCTTCCCTTGGTGGAGAAGCTCCTTAGTGGAAGCGGCACCAAGGTGACCAAGGGAACTTGGTGAGAGCCTTTGTGGCAAGTCAAGTGGTGCTCTTGGGAGAGACTTGGTGACCGGGAAGCAATACTCTTTTGTGGAGTGCTTCAATAACGTGGACTAGGGGTGGCTTAGTGCCTACCGATACCACAAGATAAATCGCGTTTCAAGAGTTTGCTTCCTCTCATCCTCCTTTACGTTTCCGCATTACTCTCTTGCAATCCTTTCTTGACTTTACTTTCCTAGAGTAGTATCTTGCTAGGATTGGCTATAGGTTGCAAAACTTGTTTTGGGATGGGAGTTTCACACTAGAACAACCATAGTTGCACATCTAGATAGCATGTTCTAGTTTATGTTTTATGCAAAGTAGTGAAAGCCAGAGGTTAAGTTTTTAAGTTGCCTAATTCACCCCTCTCCCTGAAAGCAAGCGTCGATGCAATGGCCGGATGAAGTAGTACACTGCGTGAAGACTCGAGTTAATTTGAAGCGCGTCAGATGAACCGATGGTAGGTATTTTAGTTGCACCGGATGACTGCCAGTGAAGAAACAGCTGAGACAGGAGCGCCGGATGAACTGACGGTCTGTTGACTGGCACCGTCGGTCTATCCGATGATCAGAGAAATCAAGACAGAGAGCAGAAGGTTGTAATAGCAGTAGCATCGGATGAACCGGTGGGTCAGCAGCGGTTCATCCGACGGCCTCGTATTTGCTAACAGGGATGTTTTGGCCGCGAACCTATCAGCACCAGATGAACCGACGGTTAAGTGAGGAGACCGTCGGTGCAAGCGTCGGAGGATATGTGTCAGTGGGAATGCAATGGCTAGATGATGTGGAGGGCACCGGATGAACCGACGCCTATGGAATTGTGACCATCAGTTCATCCGACGGTATGGTTTTCAATAGCCGTTAGCCAACAGCTAGTTTGTTGGCTTGGGTGATTTATACCCCCTCCACTCACCCATTTGAAAAGGCTGGATGCTGAGGAAGACCAGAGGAGTGTGAGACACATAGAAAATCATATCGAAGCCATCCAAGTGCTAAATTGCTCATCCATAGACTTGCGCATGCTTTGTGTGTGTGCTTAGTGTTAGCCTTAGCTTAGAGCTGAGTGAGTGCAAGGTGTGCCTACCTTGTGAGGTGATTCTCGAGTGGATCAAGCTGTGCAAGGTGCGTCGGAAGCCTTGGAGCCTAGGTGGCTCTCCGGTAAACGTCTTCGACCCTCCGTCTTGGTGTGGAGCGGCGAGGACACTTTGTGCGGGGGACGTGGCGACCCCCTTCCCTTGGTAGAGAAGCTCCTTAGTGGAAGCAGCACCAAGGTGACCAAGGGAACTTGGTGAGAGCCTTTGTGGCAAATCAAGTGGTGCTCTTGGGAGAGACTTGGTGACCGGGAAGCAATACTCTTTTGTGGAGTGCTTCAATAACGTGGACTAGGGGTGGCTTAGTGTCTACCGATACCACAAGATAAATCGCGTTTCAAGAGTTTGCTTCCTCTCATCCTCCTTTATGTTTCCGCATTACTCTCTTGCAAACCTTTCTTGACTTTACTTTCCTAGAGTAGTATCTTGGTAGGATTGGCTATAGGTTGCAAAACTTGTTTTG
The DNA here is from genome assembly GCA_036936925.1 of Cenchrus fungigraminus. NCBI lineage: Eukaryota > Viridiplantae > Streptophyta > Magnoliopsida > Poales > Poaceae > Cenchrus > Cenchrus fungigraminus. Next base: position 35,275,437 of record CM072769.1, read on the forward strand.
GGATGGGAGTTTCACACTAGAACAACCATAGTTGCACATCTAGATAGCATGTTCTAGTTTATGTTTTATGCAAAGTAGTGAAAGCCAGAGGTTAAGTTTTTAAGTTGCCTAATTCACCCCTCGCCCTGAAAGCAAGCGTCGATGCAATGGCCGGATGAAGCAGTACACTGCGTGAAGACTCGAGTTAATTTGAAGCGCGTCAGATGAACCGATGGTAGGTATTTTAGTTGCACCGGATGACTGCCAGTGAAGAAACAGCTGAGACAGGAGCGCCGGATGAACCGACGGTCTGTTGACTGGCACCGTCGGTCTATCCGATGATCAGAGAAATCAAGACAGAGAGCAGAAGGTTGTAATAGCAGTAGCACCAGATGAACCAGTGGGTCAGCAGCGGTTCATCCGACGGCCTCGTATTTGCTAACAGAGAGGTTTTGGCCGCGAACCTATCAGCACCGAATGGACCGACGGTTAAGTGAGGAGACCGTCGGTGCAAGCGTCGGAGGATATGTGTCAGTGGGAATGCAACGGCTAGATGACGTGGAGGGCACCGGATGAACCGACGCCTATGGAATTGTGACCATCAGTTCATCCGACGGTATGGTTTTCAATAGCCGTTAGCCAACAGCTAGTTTGTTGGCTTGGGCGATTTATACCCCCTCCACTCACCCATTTGAAAAGGCTGGATGCTGAGGAAGACCAGAGGAGTGTGAGACACATAGAAAATCATATTGAAGCCATCCAAGTTCTAAATTGCTCTTCCATAGACTTGTGCATGCTTTGTGTGTGTGCTTAGTGTTAGCCTTAGCTTAGAGCTGAGTGAGTGCAAGGTGTGCCTACCTTGTGAGGTGATTCTCGAGTGGATCAAGCTGTACAAGGTGCGTCGGAAGCCTTGGAGCCTAGGTGGCGCTCCGGTAAACGTCTTCGACCCTCCGTCTTAGTGTGGAGCGGCGAGGACACTTTGTGTGGGGGACGTGGTGACCCCCTTCCCTTGGTGGAGAAGCTCCTTAGTGGAAGCGGCACCAAGGTGACCAAGGGAACTTGGTGAGAGCCTTTGTGGCAAGTCAAGTGGTGCTCTTGGGAGAGACTTGGTGACCGGGAAGCAATACTCTTTTGTGGAGTGCTTCAACAACGTGGACTAGGGGTGGCTTAGTGCCTACCGATACCACGAGATAAATCGCGTTTCAAGAGTTTGCTTCCTCTCATCCTCCTTTACGTTTCCGCATTACTCTCTTGCAATCCTTTCTTGCCTTTACTTTCCAAGAGTAGTATCTTGCTAGGATTGGCTATAGGTTGCAAAACTTGTTTTGGGATGGGAGTTTCACACTAGAACAACCATAGTTGCACATCTAGATAGCATGTTCTAGTTTATGTTTTATGCAAAGTAGTGAAAGCCAGAGGTTAAGTTTTTAAGTTGCCTAATTCACCCCTCTCCCTGAAAGCAAGCGTCGATGCAATGGCCGGATGAAGCAGTACACTGCGTGAAGACTCGAGTTAATTTGAAGCACGTCAGATGAACCGATGCTGGGTATTTTAGTTGCACCGGATGACTACCAGTGAAGAAACAGCTGAGACAGGAGCGCCGGATGAACCGACGGTCTGTTGACTGGCACCGTCGGTCTATCCGATGATCAGAGAAATCAAGACAGAGAGCAGAAGGTTGTAATAGCAGTAGCATCGGATGAACCGGTGGGTCAGCAGCGGTTCATCCGACGGCCTCGTATTTGCTAACAGGGAGGTTTTGGCCGCGAACCTATGAGCACCGGATGAACCGACGGTTAAGTGAGGAGACCGTCGGTGCAAGCGTCGGAGGATATGTGTCAGTGGGAATGCAATGGCTAGATGATGTGGAGGGCACCGGATGAACCGACGCCTATGGAATTGTGACCATCAGTTCATCCGACGGTATGGTTTTCAATAGCCGTTAGCCAACAGCTAGTTTGTTGGCTTGGGCGATTTATACCCCCTCCACTCACCCATTTGAAAAGGCTGGATGCTGAGGAAGACCAGAGGAGTGTGAGACACATAGAAAATCATATCGAAGCCATCCAAGTGCTAAATTGCTCTTCCATAGACTTGCGCATGCTTTGTGTGTGTGCTTAGTGTTAGCCTTAGCTTAGAGCTGAGTGAGTGCAAGGTGTGCCTACCTTGTGAGGTGATTCTCGAGTGGATCAAGCTGTACAAGGTGCGTCGGAAGCCTTGGAGCCTAGGTGGCTCTCCGGTAAACGTCTTCGACCCTCCGTCTTGGTGTGGAGCGGCGAGGACACTTTGTGCGGGGGACGTGGCGACCCCCTTCCCTTGGTGGAGAAGCTCCTTAGTGGAAGCGGCACCAAGGTGACCAAGGGAACTTGGTGAGAGCCTTTGTGGCAAGTCAAGTGGTGCTCTTGGGAGAGACTTGGTGACCGGGAAGCAATACTCTTTTGTGGAGTGCTTCAACAACGTGGACTAGGGGTGGCTTAGTGCCTACCGATACCACGAGATAAATCGCGTTTCAAGAGTTTGCTTCCTCTCATCCTCCTTTACGTTTCCGCATTACTCTCTTGCAATCCTTTTTGCCTTTACTTTCCTAGAGTAGTATCTTGCTAGGATTGGCTATAGGTTGCAAAACTTATTTTGGGATGGGAGTTTCACACTAGAACAACCATAGTTGCACATCTAGATAGCATGTTCTAGTTTATGTTTTATGCAAAGTAGTGAAAGCCAGAGGTTAAGGTTTTAAGTTGCCTAATTCACCCCTCTCCCTGAAAGCAAGCGTCGATGCAATGGCCGGATGAAGCAGTACACTGCGTGAAGACTCGAGTTAATTTGAAGCGCGTCAGATGAACCAATGGTAGGTATTTTAGTTGCACCGGATGACTGCCAGTGAAGAAACAGCTGAGACAGGAGCGCCGGATGAACCGACGGTCTGTTGACTGGCACCGTCGGTCTATCCGATGATCAGAGAAATCAAGACAGAGAGCAGAAGGTTGTAATAGCAGTAGCATCGGATGAACCGGTGGGTCAGCAGCGGTTCATCCGACGGCCTCGTATTTGCTAACAGGGAGGTTTTGACCGCGAACCTATCAGCACCGGATGAACCGACGGTTAAGTGAGGAGACCGTCGGTGCAAGCGTCGGAGGATATGTGTCAGTGGGAATGCAATGGCTAGATGATGTGGAGGGCACCGGATGAACCGACGCCTATGGAATTGTGACCATCAGTTCATCCGACGGTATGGTTTTCAATAGCCGTTAGCCAACAGCTAGTTTGTTGGCTTGGGCGATTTATACCCCCTCCACTCACCCATTTGAAAAGGCTGGATGCTGAGGAAGACCAGAGGAGTGTGAGACACATAGAAAATCATATCGAAGCCATCCAAGTGCTAAATTGCTCTTCCATAGACTTGCGCATGCTTTGTGTGTGTGCTTAGTGTTAGCCTTAGCTTAGAGCTGAGTGAGTGCAAGGTGTGCCTACCTTGTGAGGTGATTCTCGAGTGGATCAAGCTGTACAAGGTGCGTCGGAAGCCTTGGAGCCTAGGTGGCTCTCCGGTAAACGTCTTCGACCCTCCGTCTTGGTGTGGAGCGGCGAGGACACTTTGTGCGGGGGACGTGGCGACCCCCTTCCCTTGGTGGAGAAGCTCCTTAGTGGAAGCGGCACCAAGGTGACCAAGGGAACTTGGTGAGAGCCTTTGTGGCAAGTCAAGTAGTGCTCTTGGGAGAGACTTGGTGACCGGGAAGCAATACTCTTTTGTGGAGTGCTTCAACAACGTGGACTAGGGGTGGCTTAGTGCCTACCGATACCACGAGATAAATCGCGTTTCAAGAGTTTGCTTCCTCTCATCCTCCTTTACGTTTCCGCATTACTCTCTTGCAATCCTTTCTTGACTTTACTTTCCTAGAGTAGTATCTTGCTAGGATTGGCTATAGGTTGCAAAACTTGTTTTGGGATGGGAGTTTCACACTAGAACAACCATAGTTGCACATCTAGATAGCATGTTCTAGTTTATGTTTTATGCAAAGTAGTGAAAGCCAGAGGTTAAGTTTTTAAGTTGCCTAATTCACCCCTCTCCCTGAAAGCAAGCGTCGATGCAATGGACGGATGAAGCAGTACACTGCGTGAAGACTCGAGTTAATTTGAAGCGCGTCAGATGAACCGATGGTGGGTATTTTAGTTGCACCGGATGACTGCCAGTGAAGAAACAGCTGAGACAGGAGCGCCGGATGAACCGACGGTCTGTTGACTGGCATCGTCGGTCTATCCGATGATCAGAGAAATCAAGACAGAGAGCAGAAGGTTGTAATAGCAGTAGCACCGGATGAACCAGTGGGTCAGCAGCGGTTCATCCGACGGCCTCGTATTTGCTAACAGAGACGTTCTGGCCGCGAACCTATCAGCACCAGATGAACCAACGGTTAAGTGAGGAGACCATCGGTGCAAGCGTCGGAGGATATGTGTCAGTGGGAATGCAACGGCTAGATGACGTGGAGGGCACCGGATGAACCGACGCCTATGGAATTGTGACCATCAGTTCATCCCACGGTATGGTTTTCAATAGCCGTTAGCCAACAGCTAGTTTGTTGGCTTGGGCGACTTATACCCCCTCCACTCACCCATTTGAAAAGGCTGGATGCTGAGGAAGACCAGAGGAGTGTGAGACACATAGAAAATCATATCGAAGCCATCCAAGTGCTAAATTGCTCTTCCATAGACTTGCGCATGCTTTGTGTGTGCGCTTAGTGTTAGCCTTAGCTTAGAGCTGAGTGAGTGCAAGGTGTGCCTACCTTTTGAGGTGATTCTCGAGTGGATCAAGCTGTACAAGGTGCGTCGGAAGCCTTGGAGCCTAGGTGGCTCTCCGGTAAACGTCTTCGACCCTCCGTTTTGGTGTGGAGCGGCGAGGACACTTTGTGCGGGGGACGTGGCGACCCCCTTCCCTTGGTGGAGAAGCTCCTTAGTGGAAGCGGCACCAAGGTGACCAAGGGAACTTGGTGGGAGCCTTTGTGGCAAGTCAAGTGGTGCTCTTGGGAGAGACTTGGTGACCGGGAAGCAATACTCTTTTGTGGAGTGCTTCAACAACGTGGACTAGGGGTGGCTTAGTGCCTACCGATACCACGAGATAAATCGCGTTTCAAGAGTTTGCTTCCTCTCATCCTCCTTTACGTTTCCGCATTACTCTCTTGCAATCCTTTCTTGACTTTAATTTCCTAGAGTAGTATCTTGCTAGGATTGGCTATAGGTTGCAAAACTTGTTTTGGGATGGGAGTTTCACACTAGAACAACCATAGTTGCACATCTAGATAGCATGTTCTAGTTTATGTTTTATGCAAAGTAGTGAAAGCCAGAGGTTAAGTTTTTAAGTTGCCTAATTCACCCCTCTCCCTGAAAGCAAGCGTCGATGCAATGGACGGATGAAGCAGTACACTGCGTGAAGACTCGAGTTAATTTGAAGCGCGTCAGATGAACCGATGGTAGGTATTTTAGTTGCACCGGATGACTGCCAGTGAAGAAACAGCTGAGACAGGAGCGCCGGATGAACCGACGGTCTGTTGACTGGCACCGTCGGTCTATCCGATGATCAGAGAAATCAAGACAGAGAGCAGAAGGTTGTAATAGCAGTAGCATCGGATGAACCGGTGGGTCAGCAGCGGTTCATCCGACGGCCTCGGATTTGCTAACAGGGAGGTTTTGGCCGCGAACCTATCAGCACCGGATGAACCGACGGTTAAGTGAGGAGACCGTCGGTGTAAGCGTCGGAGGATATGTGTCAGTGGGAATGCAATGGCTAGATGATGTGGAGGGCACCGGATGAACCGACGCCTATGGAATTGTGACCATCAGTTCATCCCACGGTATGGTTTTCAATAGCCGTTAGCCAACAGCTAGTTTGTTGGCTTGGGCGACTTATACCCCCTCCACTCACCCATTTGAAAAGGCTGGATGCTGAGGAAGACCAGAGGAGTGTGAGACACCTAGAAAATCATATCGAAGCCATCCAAGTGCTAAATTGCTCTTCCATAGACTTGCGCATGCTTTGTGTGTGTGCTTAGTGTTAGCCTTAGCTTAGAGCTGAGTGAGTGCAAGGTGTGCCTACCTTGTGAGGTGATTCTCGAGTGGATCAAGCTGTACAAGGTGCATCGGAAGCCTTGGAGCCTAGGTGGCTCTCCGGTAAACGTCTTCGACCCTCCGTCTTGGTGTGGAGCGGCGAGGACACTTTGTGCGGGGGACGTGGCGACCCCCTTCCCTTGGTGGAGAAGCTCCTTAGTAGAAGAGGCACCAAGGTGACCAAGGGAACTTGGTGAGAGCCTTTGTGGCAAGTCAAGTGGTGCTCTTGGGAGAGACTTGGTGACCGGGAAGCAATACTCTTTTGTGGAGTGCTTCAACAACGTGGACTAGGGGTGGCTTAGTGCCTACCGATACCACAAGATAAATCACGTTTCAAGAGTTTGCTTCCTCTCATCCTCCTTTACGTTTCCGCATTACTCTCTTGCAATCCTTTCTTGACTTTACTTTCCTAGAGTAGTATCTTGCTAGGATTGGCTATAGGTTGCAAAACTTGTTTTGGGATGGGAGTTTCACACTAGAACAACCATAGTTGCACATCTAGATAGCATGTTCTAGTTTATGTTTTATGCAAAGTAGTGAAAGCCAGAGGTTAAGTTTTTAAGTTGCCTAATTCACCCCTCTCCCTGAAAGCAAGCGTCGATGCAATGGCCGGATGAAGCAGTACACTGCGTGAAGACTCGAGTTAATTTGAAGCGCGTCAGATGAACCGATGGTAGGTATTTTAGTTGCACCGGATGACTGCCAGTGAAGAAACAGCTGAGACAGGAGCGCCGGATGAACCGACGGTCTGTTGACTGGCACCGTCGGTCTATCCGATGATCAGAGAAATCAAGACAGAGAGCAGAAGGTTGTAATAGCAGTAGTATCGCATGAACCGGTGGGTCAGTAGCGGTTCATCCGACGGCCTCGGATTTGCTAACAGGGAGGTTTTGGCCGCGAACCTATCAGCACCGGATGAACCGACGGTTAAGTGAGGAGACCGTCGGTGCAAGCGTCGGAGGATATGTGTCAGTGGGAATGCAATGGCTAGATGATGTGGAGGGCACCGGATGAACCGACGCCTATGGAATTGTGACCATCAGTTCATCCGACGGTATGGTTTTCAATAGCCGTTAGCCAACAGCTAGTTTGTTGGCTTGGGCGATTTATACCCCCTCCACTCACCCATTTGAAAAGGCTGGATGCTGAGGAAGACCAGAGGAGTGTGAGACACATAGAAAATCATATCGAAGCCATCCAAGTGCTAAATTGCTCTTCCATAGACTTGCGCATGCTTTGTGTGTGTGCTTAGTGTTAGCCTTAGCTTAGAGCTGAGTGAGTGCAAGGTGTGCCTACCTTGTGAGGTGATTCTCGAGTGGGTCAAGCTGTACAAGGTGCGTCGGAAGGCTTGGAGCCTAGGTGGCTCTCCGGTAAACGTCTTCGACCCTCCGTCTTGGTGTGGAGCGGCGAGGACACTTTGTGCGGGGAACGTGGCGACCCCCTTCCCTTGGTGGAGAAGCTCCTTAGTGGAAGCGGCACCAAGGTGACCAAGGGAACTTGGTGAGAGCCTTTGTGGCAAGTCAAGTGGTGCTCTTGGGAGAGACTTGGTGACCGGGAAGCAATACTCTTTTGTGGAGTGCTTCAACAACGTGGACTAGGGGTGGCTTAGTGCCTACCGATACCACGAGATAAATCGCGTTTCAAGAGTTTGCTACCTCTCATCCTCCTTTACGTTTCCGCATTACTCTCTTGCAATCCTTTCTTGCCTTTACTTTCCTAGAGTAGTATCTTGCTAGGATTGGCTATAGGTTGCAAAACTTGTTTTGGGATGGGAGTTTCACACTAGAACAACCATAGTTGCACATCTAGATAGCATGTTCTAGTTTATGTTTTATGCAAAGTAGTGAAAGCCAGAGGTTAAGTTTTTAAGTTGCCTAATTCACCCCTCTCCCTGAAAGCAAGCGTCGATGCAATGGCCGGATGAAGCAGTACACTGCGTGAAGACTCGAGTTAATTTGAAGCGCGTCAGATGAACCGATGCTGGGTATTTTAGTTGCACCAGATGACTGCCAGTGAAGAAACAGCTGAGACAGGAGCACCGGATGAACCAACGGTCTGTTGACTGGCACCGTCGGTCTATCCGATGATCAGAGAAATCAAGATAGAGAGCAGAAGGTTGTAATAGCAGTAGCATCGGATGAACCGGTGGGTCAGCAGCGGTTCATCCGACGGCCTCGTATTTGCTAACAGGGAGGTTTTGGCCGCGAACCTATGAGCACCGGATGAACCGACGGTTAAGTGAGGAGACCGTCGGTGCAAGCGTCGGAGGATATGTGTCAGTGGGAATGCAATGGCTAGATGATGTGGAGGGCACCGGATGAACCGACGCTTATGGAATTGTGACCATCAGTTCATCCGACGGTATGGTTTTCAATAGCCGTTAGCCAACAGCTAGCTTGTTGGCTTGGCCGATTTATACCCCCTCCACTCACCCATTTGAAAAGGCTGGATGCTGAGGAAGACCAGAGGAGTGTGAGACACATAGAAAATCATATCGAAGCCATCCAAGTGCTAAATTGCTCATCCATAGACTTGCGCATGCTTTGTGTGTGTGCTTAGTGTTAGCCTTAGCTTAGAGCTGAGTGAGTGCAAGGTGTGCCTACCTTGTGAGGTGATTCTCGAGTGGGTCAAGCTGTACAAGGTGCGTCGGAAGCCTTGGAGCCTAGGTGGCTCTCCGGTAAACATCTTCGACCCTCCGTCTTGGTGTGGAGCGGCGAGGACACTTTGTGCGGGGGACGTGGCGACCCCCTTCCCTTGGTGGAGAAGCTCCTTAGTGGAAGCGGCACCAAGGTGACCAAGGGAACTTGGTGAGAGCCTTTGTGGCAAGTCAAGTGGTGCTCTTGGGAGAGACTTGGTGACCGGGAAGCAATACTCTTTTGTGGAGTGCTTCAACAACGTGGACTAGGGGTGGCTTAGTGCCTACCGATACCACGAGATAAATCGCGTTTCAAGACTTTGCTTCCTCTCATCCTCCTTTACGTTTCCGCATTACTCTCTTGCAATCCTTTCTTGCCTTTACTTTCCTAGAGTAGTATCTTGCTAGGATTGGCAATAGGTTGCAAAACTTGTTTTGGGATGGGAGTTTCACACTAGAACAACCATAGTTGCACATCTAGATAGCATGTTCTAGTTTATGTTTTATGCAAAGTAGTGAAAGCCAGAGGTTAAGTTTTTAAGTTGCCTAATTCACCCCTCTCCCTGAAAGCAAGCGTCGATGCAATGGCCGGATGAAGCAGTACACTGCGTGAAGACTCGAGTTAATTTGAAGCGCGTCAGATGAACCGATGCTGGGTATTTTAGTTGCACCGGATGACTGCCAGTGAAGAAACAGCTGAGACAGGAGCGCCAGATGAACCGACGGTCTGATGACTGGCACCGTCGGTCTATCCGATGATCAGAGAAATCAAGACAGAGAGCAGAAGTTTGTAATAGCAGTAACATCGGATGAACTGGTGGGTCAGCAGCGGTTCATCCGACGGCCTCGTATTTGCTAACAGGGAGGTTTTGGCCGCGAACCTATCAGCACCGGATGAACCGACGGTTAAGTGAGGAGACCGTCGGTGCAAGCGTCGGAGGATATGTGTCAGTGGGAATGCAATGGCTAGATGATGTGGAGGGCACCGGATGAACCGACGCTTATGGAATTGTGACCATCAGTTCATCCGACAGTATGGTTTTCAATAGCCGTTAGCCAACAGCTAGCTTGTTGGCTTGGGCGATTTATACCCCCTCCACTCACCCATTTGAAAAGGCTGGATGCTGAGGAAGACCAGAGGAGTGTGAGACACATAGAAAATCATATCGAAGCCATCCAAGTGCTAAATTGCTCATCCATAGACTTGCGCATGCTTTTTGTGTGTGCTTAGTGTTAGCCTTAGCTTAGAGCTGAGTGAGTGCAAGGTGTGCCTACCTTGTGAGGTGATTCTCGAGTGGGTCAAGCTGTACAAGGTGCGTCGGAAGCCTTGGAGCCTAGGTGGCTCTCCGGTAAACATCTTCGACCCTCCGTCTTGGTGTGGAGCGGCGAGGACACTTTGTGCGGGGGACGTGGCGACCCCCTTCCCTTGGTGGAGAAGCTCCTTAGTGGAAGCGGCACCAAGGTGACCAAGGGAACTTGGTGAGAGCCTTTGTGGCAAGTCAAGTGGTGCTCTTGGGAGAGACTTGGTGACCGGGAAGCAATACTCTTTTGTGGAGTGCTTCAACAACGTGGACTAGGGGTGGCTTAGTGCCTACCGATACCACGAGATAAATCGCGTTTCAAGACTTTGCTTCCTCTCATCCTCCTTTACGATTCCGCATTACTCTCTTGCAATCCTTTCTTGCCTTTACTTTCCTAGAGTAGTATCTTGCTAGGATTGGCAATAGGTTGCAAAACTTGTTTTGGGATGGGAGTTTCACACTAGAACAACCATAGTTGCACATCTAGATAGCATGTTCTAGTTTATGTTTTATGCAAAGTAGTGAAAGCCAGAGGTTAAGTTTTTAATTTGCCTAATTCACCCCTCTCCCTGAAAGCAAGCGTCGATGCAATGGCCGGATGAAGCAGTACACTGCGTGAAGACTCGAGTTAATTTGAAGCGCGTCAGATGAACCGATGGTAGGTATTTTAGTTGCACCGGATGACTGCCAGTGAAGAAACAGCTGAGACAGGAGCGCCGGATGAACCGACGGTCTGTTGACTGGCACCGTCGGTCTATCCGATGATCAGAGAAATCAAGACAGAGAGCAGAAGGTTGTAATAGCAGTAGTATCGCATGAACCGGTGGGTCAGCAGCGGTTCATCCGACGGCCTCGGATTTGCTAACAGGGAGGTTTTGGCCGCGAACCTATCAGCACCGGATGAACCGACGGTTAAGTGAGGAGACCGTCAGTGCAAGCGTCGGAGGATATGTGTCAGTGGGAATGCAATGGCTAGATGATGTGGAGGGCACCAGATGAACCGACGCCTATGGAATTGTGACCATCAGTTCATCCGACGGTATGGTTTTCAATAGCCGTTAGCCAACAGCTAGTTTGTTGGCTTGGGCGATTTATACCCCCTCCACTCACCCATTTGAAAAGGCTGGATGCTGAGGAAGACCAGAGGAGTGTGAGACACATAGAAAATCATATCGAAGCCATCCAAGTGCTAAATTGCTCTTCCATAGACTTGCGCATGCTTTGTGTGTGTGCTTAGTGTTAGCCTTAGCTTAGAGCTAAGTGAGTGCAAGGTGTGCCTACCTTGTGAGGTGATTCTCGAGTGGGTCAAGCTGTACAAGGTGCGTCGGAAGGCTTGGAGCCTAGGTGGCTCTCCGGTAAACGTCTTCGACCCTCCGTCTTGGTGTGGAGCGGCGAGGACACTTTGTGCGGGGGACGTGGCGACCCCCTTCCCTTGGTGGAGAAGCTCCTTAGTGGAAGCGGCACTAAGGTGACCAAGGGAACTTGGTGAGAGCCTTTGTGGCAAGTCAAGTGGTGCTCTTGGGAGAGACTTGGTGACCGGGAAGCAATACTCTTTTGTGGAGTGCTTCAACAACGTGGACTAGGGGTGGCTTAGTGCCTACCGATACCACGAGATAAATCGCGTTTCAAGAGTTTGCTACCTCTCATCCTCCTTTACGTTTCCGCATTACTCTCTTGCAATCCTTTCTTGCCTTTACTTTCCTAGAGTAGTATCTTGCTAGGATTGGCTATAGGTTGCAAAACTTGTTTTGGGAAGGGAGTTTCACACTAGAACAACCATAGTTGCACATCTAGATAGCTTGTTCTAGTTTATGTTTTATGCAAAGTAGTGAAAGCCAGAGGTTAAGTTTTTAAGTTGCCTAATTCACCCCTCTCCCTGAAAGCAAGCGTCGATGCAATGGCCGGATGAAGCAGTACACTGCGTGAAGACTCGAGTTAATTTGAAGCGCGTCAGATGAACCGATGCTGGGTATTTTAGTTGCACCAGATGACTGCCAGTGAAGAAACAGCTGAGACAGGAGCACCGGATGAACCGACGGTCTGTTGACTGGCACCGTCGGTCTATCCGATGATCAGAGAAATCAAGATAGAGAGCAGAAGGTTGTAATAGCAGTAGCATCGGATGAACCGGTGGGTCAGCAGCGGTTCATCCGACGGCCTCGTATTTGCTAACAGGGAGGTTTTGGCCGCGAACCTATGAGCACCGGATGAACCGACGGTTAAGTGAGGAGACCGTCGGTGCAAGCGTCGGAGGATATGTGTCAGTGGGAATGCAATGGCTAGATGATGTGGAGGGCACCGGATGAACCGACGCTTATGGAATTGTGACCATCAGTTCATCCGACGGTATGGTTTTCAATAGCCGTTAGCCAACAGCTAGCTTGTTGGCTTGGGCGATTTATACCCCCTCCACTCACCCATTTGAAAAGGCTGGATGCTGAGGAAGACCAGAGGAGTGTGAGACACATAGAAAATCATATCGAAGCCATCCAAGTGCTAAATTGCTCATCCATAGACTTGCGCATGCTTTGTGTGTGTGCTTAGTGTTAGCCTTAGCTTAGAGCTGAGTGAGTGCAAGGTGTGCCTACCTTGTGAGGTGATTCTCGAGTGGGTCAAGCTGTACAAGGTGCGTCGGAAGCCTTGGAGCCTAGGTGGCTCTCCGGTAAACATCTTCGACCCTCCGTCTTGGTGTGGAGCGGCGAGGACACTTTGTGCGGGGGACGTGGCGACCCCTTTCCCTTGGTGGAGAAGCTCCTTAGTGGAAGCGGCACCAAGGTGACCAAGGGAACTTGGTGAGAGCCTTTGTGGCAAGTCAAGTGGTGCTCTTGGGAGAGACTTGGTGACCGGGAAGCAATACTCTTTTGTGGAGTGCTTCAACAACGTGGACTAGGGGTGGCTTAGTGCCTACCGATACCACGAGATAAATCGCGTTTCAAGACTTTGCTTCCTCTCATCCTCCTTTACATTTCCGCATTACTCTCTTGCAATCCTTTCTTGCCTTTACTTTCCTAGAGTAGTATCTTGCTAGGATTGGCAATAGGTTGCAAAACTTGTTTTGGGATGGGAGTTTCACACTAGAACAACCATAGTTGCACATCTAGATAGCATGTTCTAGTTTATGTTTTATGCAAAGTAGTGAAAGCCAGAGGTTAAGTTTTTAAGTTGCCTAATTCACCCCTCTCCCTGAAAGCAAGCGTCGATGCAATGGCCGGATGAAGCAGTACACTGCGTGAAGACTCGAGTTAATTTGAAGCGCGTCAGATGAACCGATGCTGGGTATTTTAGTTGCACCGGATGACTGCCAGTGAAGAAACAGCTGAGACAGGAGCGCCAGATGAACCGACGGTCTGTTGACTGGCACCGTCGGTCTATCCGATGATCAGAGAAATCAAGATAGAGAGCAGAAGTTTGTAATAGCAGTAGCATCGGATGAACTGGTGGGTCAGCAGCGGTTCATCCGACGGCCTCGTATTTGCTAACAGGGAGGTTTTGGCCGCGAACCTATCAGCACCGGATGAACCGACGGTTAAGTGAGGAGACCGTCGGTGCAAGCGTCGGAGGATATGTGTCAGTGGGAATGCAATGGCTAGATGATGTGGAGGGCACCGGATGAACCGACGCTTATGGAATTGTGACCATCAGTTCATCCGACGGTATGGTTTTCAATAGCCGTTAGCCAACAGCTAGCTTGTTGGCTTGGGCGATTTATACCCCCTCCACTCAACCATTTGAAAAGGCTGGATGCTGAGGAAGACCAAAGGAGTGTGAGACACATAGAAAATCATATCGAAGCCATCCAAGTGCTAAATTGCTCATCCATAGACTTGCGCATGCTTTGTGTGTGTGCTTAGTGTTAGCCTTAGCTTAGAGCTGAGTGAGTGCAAGGTGTGCCTACCTTGTGAGGTGATTCTCGAGTGGGTCAAGCTGTACAAGGTGCGTCGGAAGCCTTGGAGCCTAGGTGGCTCTCCGGTAAACATCTTCGACCCTCCGTCTTGGTGTGGAGCGGCGAGGACACTTTGTGCGGGGGGACGTGGCGACCCCCTTCCCTTGGTGGAGAAGCTCCTTAGTGGAAGCGGCACCAAGGTGACCAAGGGAACTTGGTGAGAGCCTTTGTGGCAAGTCAAGTGGTGCTCTTGGGAGAGACTTGGTGACCGGGAAGCAATACTCTTTTGTGGAGTGCTTCAACAACGTGGACTAGGGGTGGCTTAGTGCCTACCGATACCACGAGATAAATCGCGTTTCAAGACTTTGCTTCCTCTCATCCTCCTTTACGTTTCCGCATTACTCTCTTGCAATCCTTTCTTGCCTTTACTTTCCTAGAGTAGTATCTTGCTAGGATTGGCAATAGGTTGCAAAACTTGTTTTGGGATGGGAGTTTCACACTAGAACAACCATAGTTGCACATCTAGATAGCATGTTCTAGTTTATGTTTTATGCAAAGTAGTGAAAGCCAGAGGTTAAGTTTTTAATTTGCCTAATTCACCCCTCTCCCTGAAAGCAAGCGTCGATGCAATGGCCGGATGAAGCAGTACACTGCGTGAAGACTCGAGTTAATTTGAAGCGCGTCAGATGAACCGATGGTAGGTATTTTAGTTGCACCGGATGACTGCCAGTGAAGAAACAGCTGAGACAGGAGCGCCGGATGAACCGACGGTCTGTTGACTGGCACCGTCGGTCTATCCGATGATCAGAGAAATCAAGACAGAGAGCAGAAGGTTGTAATAGCAGTAGTATCGCATGAACCGGTGGGTCAGCAGCGGTTCATCCGACGGCCTCGGATTTGCTAACAGGGAGGTTTTGGCCGCGAACCTATCAGCACCGGATGAACCGACGGTTAAGTGAGGAGACCGTCAGTGCAAGCGTCGGAGGATATGTGTCAGTGGGAATGCAATGGCTAGATGATGTGGAGGGCACCAGATGAACCGACGCCTATGGAATTGTGACCATCAGTTCATCCGACGGTATGGTTTTCAATAGCCGTTAGCCAACAGCTAGTTTGTTGGCTTGGGCGATTTATACCCCCTCCACTCACCCATTTGAAAAGGCTGGATGCTGAGGAAGACCAGAGGAGTGTGAGACACATAGAAAATCATATCGAAGCCATCCAAGTGCTAAATTGCTCTTCCATAGACTTGCGCATGCTTTGTGTGTGTGCTTAGTGTTAGCCTTAGCTTAGAGCTAAGTGAGTGCAAGGTGTGCCTACCTTGTGAGGTGATTCTCGAGTGGGTCAAGCTGTACAAGGTGCGTCGGAAGGCTTGGAGCCTAGGTGGCTCTCCGGTAAACGTCTTCGACCCTCCGTCTTGGTGTGGAGCGGCGAGGACACTTTGTGCGGGGGACGTGGCGACCCCCTTCCCTTGGTGGAGAAGCTCCTTAGTGGAAGCGGCACCAAGGTGACCAAGGGAACTTGGTGAGAGCCTTTGTGGCAAGTCAAGTGGTGCTCTTGGGAGAGACTTGGTGACCGGGAAGCAATACTCTTTTGTGGAGTGCTTCAACAACGTGGACTAGGGGTGGCTTAGTGCCTACCGATACCACGAGATAAATCGCGTTTCAAGAGTTTGCTACCTCTCATCCTCCTTTACGTTTCCGCATTACTCTCTTGCAATCCTTTCTTGCCTTTACTTTCCTAGAGTAGTATCTTGCTAGGATTGGCTATAGGTTGCAAAACTTGTTTTGGGAAGGGAGTTTCACACTAGAACAACCATAGTTGCACATCTAGATAGCATGTTCTAGTTTATGTTTTATGCAAAGTAGTGAAAGCCAGAGGTTAAGTTTTTAAGTTGCCTAATTCACCCCTCTCCCTGAAAGCAAGCGTCGATGCAATGGCCGGATGAAGCAGTACACTGCGTGAAGACTCGAGTTAATTTGAAGCGCGTCAGATGAACCGATGCTGGGTATTTTAGTTGCACCAGATGACTGCCAGTGAAGAAACAGCTGAGACAGGAGCACCGGATGAACCGACGGTCTGTTGACTGGCACCGTCGGTCTATCCGATGATCAGAGAAATCAAGATAGAGAGCAGAAGGTTGTAATAGCAGTAGCATCGGATGAACCGGTGGGTCAGCAGCGGTTCATCCGACGGCCTCGTATTTGCTAACAGGGAGGTTTTGGCCGCGAACCTATGAGCACCGGATGAACCGACGGTTAAGTGAGGAGACCGTCGGTGCAAGCGTCGGAGGATATGTGTCAGTGGGAATGCAATGGCTAGATGATGTGGAGGGCACCGGATGAACCGACGCTTATGGAATTGTGACCATCAGTTCATCCGACGGTATGGTTTTCAATAGCCGTTAGCCAACAGCTAGCTTGTTGGCTTGGGCGATTTATACCCCCTCCACTCACCCATTTGAAAAGGCTGGATGCTGAGGAAGACCAGAGGAGTGTGAGACACATAGAAAATCATATCGAAGCCATCCAAGTGCTAAATTGCTCATCCATAGACTTGCGCATGCTTTGTGTGTGTGCTTAGTGTTAGCCTTAGCTTAGAGCTGAGTGAGTGCAAGGTGTGCCTACCTTGTGAGGTGATTCTCGAGTGGGTCAAGCTGTACAAGGTGCGTCGGAAGCCTTGGAGCCTAGGTGGCTCTCCGGTAAACATCTTCGACCCTCCGTCTTGGTGTGGAGCGGCGAGGACACTTTGTGCGGGGGACGTGGCGACCCCCTTCCCTTGGTGGAGAAGCTCCTTAGTGGAAGCGGCACCAAGGTGACCAAGGGAACTTGGTGAGAGCCTTTGTGGCAAGTCAAGTGGTGCTCTTGGGAGAGACTTGGTGACCGGGAAGCAATACTCTTTTGTGGAGTGCTTCAACAACGTGGACTAGGGGTGGCTTAGTGCCTACCGATACCACGAGATAAATCGCGTTTCAAGACTTTGCTTCCTCTCATCCTCCTTTACGTTTCCGCATTACTCTCTTGCAATCCTTTCTTGCCTTTACTTTCCTAGAGTAGTATCTTGCTAGGATTGGCAATAGGTTGCAAAACTTGTTTTGGGATGGGAGTTTCACACTAGAACAACCATAGTTGCACATCTAGATAGCATGTTCTAGTTTATGTTTTATGCAAAGTAGTGAAAGCCAGAGGTTAAGTTTTTAATTTGCCTAATTCACCCCTCTCCCTGAAAGCAAGCGTCGATGCAATGGCCGGATGAAGCAGTACACTGCGTGAAGACTCGAGTTAATTTGAAGCGCGTCAGATGAACCGATGGTAGGTATTTTAGTTGCACCGGATGACTGCCAGTGAAGAAACAGCTGAGACAGGAGCGCCGGATGAACCGACGGTCTGTTGACTGGCACCGTCGGTCTATCCGATGATCAGAGAAATCAAGACAGAGAGCAGAAGGTTGTAATAGCAGTAGTATCGCATGAACCGGTGGGTCAGCAGCGGTTCATCCGACGGCCTCGGATTTGCTAACAGGGAGGTTTTGGCCGCGAACCTATCAGCACCGGATGAACCGACGGTTAAGTGAGGAGACCGTCGGTGCAAGCGTCGGAGGATATGTGTCAGTGGGAATGCAATGGCTAGATGATGTGGAGGGCACCAGATGAACCGACGCCTATGGAATTGTGACCATCAGTTCATCCGACGGTATGGTTTTCAATAGCCGTTAGCCAACAGCTAGTTTGTTGGCTTGGGCGATTTATACCCCCTCCACTCACCCATTTGAAAAGGCTGGATGCTGAGGAAGACCAGAGGAGTGTGAGACACATAGAAAATCATATCGAAGCCATCCAAGTGCTAAATTGCTCTTCCATAGACTTGCGCATGCTTTGTGTGTGTGCTTAGTGTTAGCCTTAGCTTAGAGCTAAGTGAGTGCAAGGTGTGCCTACCTTGTGAGGTGATTCTCGAGTGGGTCAAGCTGTACAAGGTGCGTCGGAAGGCTTGGAGCCTAGGTGGCTCTCCGGTAAACGTCTTCGACCCTCCGTCTTGGTGTGGAGCGGCGAGGACACTTTGTGCGGGGGACGTGGCGACCCCCTTCCCTTGGTGGAGAAGCTCCTTAGTGGAAGCGGCACCAAGGTGACCAAGGGAACTTGGTGAGAGCCTTTGTGGCAAGTCAAGTGGTGCTCTTGGGAGAGACTTGGTGACCGGGAAGCAATACTCTTTTGTGGAGTGCTTCAACAACGTGGACTAGGGGTGGCTTAGTGCCTACCGATACCACGAGATAAATCGCGTTTCAAGAGTTTGCTACCTCTCATCCTCCTTTACGTTTCCGCATTACTCTCTTGCAATCCTTTCTTGCCTTTACTTTCCTAGAGTAGTATCTTGCTAGGATTGGCTATAGGTTGCAAAACTTGTTTTGGGAAGGGAGTTTCACACTAGAACAACCATAGTTGCACATCTAGATAGCATGTTCTAGTTTATGTTTTATGCAAAGTAGTGAAAGCCAGAGGTTAAGTTTTTAAGTTGCCTAATTCACCCCTCTCCCTGAAAGCAAGCGTCGATGCAATGGCCGGATGAAGCAGTACACTGCGTGAAGACTCGAGTTAATTTGAAGCGCGTCAGATGAACCGATGCTGGGTATTTTAGTTGCACCAGATGACTGCCAGTGAAGAAACAGCTGAGACAGGAGCACCGGATGAACCGACGGTCTGTTGACTGGCACCGTCGGTCTATCCGATGATCAGAGAAATCAAGATAGAGAGCAGAAGGTTGTAATAGCAGTAGCATCGGATGAACCGGTGGGTCAGCAGCGGTTCATCCGACGGCCTCGTATTTGCTAACAGGGAGGTTTTGGCCGCGAACCTATGAGCACCGGATGAACCGACGGTTAAGTGAGGAGACCGTCGGTGCAAGCGTCGGAGGATATGTGTCAGTGGGAATGCAATGGCTAGATGATGTGGAGGGCACCGGATGAACCGACGCTTATGGAATTGTGACCATCAGTTCATCCGACGGTATGGTTTTCAATAGCCGTTAGCCAACAGCTAGCTTGTTGGCTTGGGCGATTTATACCCCCTCCACTCACCCATTTGAAAAGGCTGGATGCTGAGGAAGACCAGAGGAGTGTGAGACACATAGAAAATCATATCGAAGCCATCCAAGTGCTAAATTGCTCATCCATAGACTTGCGCATGCTTTGTGTGTGTGCTTAGTGTTAGCCTTAGCTTAGAGCTGAGTGAGTGCAAGGTGTGCCTACCTTGTGAGGTGATTCTCGAGTGGGTCAAGCTGTACAAGGTGCGTCGGAAGCCTTGGAGCCTAGGTGGCTCTCCGGTAAACATCTTCGACCCTCCGTCTTGGTGTGGAGCGGCGAGGACACTTTGTGCGGGGGACGTGGCGACCCCCTTCCCTTGGTGGAGAAGCTCCTTAGTGGAAGCGGCATCAAGGTGACCAAGGGAACTTGGTGAGAGCCTTTGTGGCAAGTCAAGTGGTGCTCTTGGGAGAGACTTGGTGACCGGGAAGCAATACTCTTTTGTGGAGTGCTTCAACAACGTGGACTAGGGGTGGCTTAGTGCTTACCGATACCACGAGATAAATCGCGTGTCAAGAGTTTGCTTCCTCTCATCCTCCTTTACGTTTCCGCATTACTCTCTTGCAATCCTTGCTTGCCTTTACTTTCCTAGAGTAGTATCTTGCTAGGATTGGCTATAGGTTGCAAAACTTGTTTTGGGATGGGAGTTTCACACTAGAACAACCATAGTTGCACATCTAGATAGCATGTTCTAGTTTATGTTTTATGCAAAGTAGTGAAAGCCAGAGGTTAAGTTTTTAAGTTGCCTAATTCACCCCTCTCCCTGAAAGCAAGCATCGATGCAATGGCCGGATGAAGCAGTACACTGCGTGAAGACTCGAGTTAATTTGAAGCGCGTCAGATGAACCGATGGTGGGTATTTTAGTTGCACCGGATGACTGCCAGTGAAGAAACAGCCGAGACAGGAGCGCCGGATGAACCGACGGTCTGTTGACTGGCACCGTCGGTCTATCTGATGATCAGAGAAATCAAGACAGAGAGCAGAAGGTTGTAATAGCAGTAGCATCGGATGAACCGGTGGGTCAGCAGCGGTTCATCCGACGGCCTCGTATTTGCTAACAGGGAGGTTTTGGCCGCGAACCTATCAGCACCGGATGAACCGACGGTTAAGTGAGGAGACCATCGGTGCAAGCATCGGAGGATATGTGTCAGTGGGAATGCAATGGCTAGATGATGTGGAGGGCACCGGATGAATCGACGCCTATGGAATTGTGACCATCAGTTCATCCGACGGTATGGTTTTCAATAGCCGTTAGCCAACAGCTAGCTTGTTGGCTTGGGCGATTTATACCCCCTCCACTCACCCATTTGAAAAGGCTAGATGCTGAGGAAGACCAGAGGAGTGTGAGACACATAGAAAATCATATCGAAGCCATTCAAGTGCTAAATTGCTCATCCATAGACTTGCGCATGCTTTGTGTGTGTGCTTAGTGTTAGCCTTAGCTTAGAGCTGAGCGAGTGCAAGGTGTGCCTACCTTGTGAGGTGATTCTCGAGTGGATCAAGCTGTACAAGGTGCGTCGGAAGCCTTGGAGCCTAGGTGGCTCTCCGGTAAACGTCTTCGACCCTCCGTCTTGGTGTGGAGCGGCGAGGACACTTTGTGCGGGGGACGTGGCGACCCCCTTCCCTTGGTGGAGAAGCTCCTTAGTGGAAGCGGCACCAAGGTGACCAAGGGAACTTGGTGAGAGCCTTTGTGGCAAGTCAAGTGGTGCTCTTGGGAGAGACTTGGTGACCGGGAAGCAATACTCTTTTGTGGAGTGCTTCAACAACGTGGACTAGGGGTGGCTTAGTGCCTACCGACACCACGAGATAAATCACGTGTCAAGAGTTTGCTTCCTCTCATCCTCCTTTACGTTTCCGCATTAGTCTCTTGCAATCCTTGCTTGCCTTTACTTTCCTAGAGTAGTATTTTGCTAGGATTGGCTATAGGTTGCAAAACTTGTTTTGGGATGGGAGTTTCACACTAGAACAACCATAGTTGGACATCTAGATAGCATGTTCTACTTTATGTTTTATGCAAAGTAGTGATAGCCAGAGGTTAAGTTTTTAAGTTGCCTAATTCACCCCTCTCCCTGAAAGCAAGCGTCGATGCAATGGCCGGATGAAGCAGTACACTGCGTGAAGACTCGAGTTAATTTGAAGCGCGTCAGATGAACCGATGCTGGGTATTTTAGTTGCACCGGATGACTGCCAGTGAAGAAACAGCTGAGACAGGAGCGCCGGATGAACCGACGGTCTGTTGACTGGCACCGTCGGTCTATCCGATGATCAGAGAAATCAAGACAGAGAGCAGAAGGTTGTAATAGCAGTAGCACCGGATGAACCAGTGGGTCAGTAGCGGTTCATCCGACGGCCTCGTATTTGCTAACAAAGACGTTTTGGCTGCGAACCTACCAGCACTGGATGAACCGATGGTTAAGTGAGGAGCTCGTTGGTGCAAGCGTCGGAGGATATGTGTCAGTGGGAATGCAACGGCTAGATGACGTGGAGGGCACCGGATGAACCGACGCCTATGGAATTGTGACCATCAGTTCATCCGACGGTATGGTTTTCAATAGCCGTTAGCCAACAGCTAGCTTGTTGGCTTGGGCAATTTATACCCCCTCCACTCACCCATTTAAAAAGGCTGGATGCTGAGGAAGACCAGAGGAGTGTGAGACACATAGAAAATCATATCGAAGCCATCCAAGTGCTAAATTGCTCATCCATAGACTTGCGCATGCTTTGTGTGTGTGCTTAGTGTTAGCCTTAGCTTAGAGCTGAGTGAGTGCAAGGTGTGCCTACCTTGTGAGGTGATTCTCGAGTGGATCAAGCTGTACAAGGTGCATCGGAATCCTTGGAGCCTAGGTGGCTCTCCGGTAAACGTCTTCGACCCTCCGTCTTGGTGTGGAGCGGCGAGGACACTTTGTGCGGGGGACGTGGCGACCCCCTTCCCTTGGTGGAGAAGCTCCTTAGTGGAAGCGGCACCAAGGTGACCAAGGGAACTTGGTGAGAGCCTTTGTGGCAAGTCAAGTGGTGCTCTTGGGAGAGACTTGGTGACCGGGAAGCAATACTCTTTTGTGGAGTGCTTCAACAACGTGGACTAGGGGTGGCTTAGTGCCTACCGACACCACGAGATAAATCGCGTTTCAAGAGTTTGCTTCCTCTCATCCTCCTTTACGTTTCCGCATTACTCTCTTGCAATCCTTTCTTGCCTTTACTTTCCTAGAGTAGTATCTTGCTAGGATTGGCAATAGGTTGCAAAACTTGTTTTGGGATGGGAGTTTCACACTAGAACAACCATAGTTGCACATCTAGATAGCATGTTCTAGTTTATGTTTTATGCAAAGTAGTGAAAGCCAGAGGTTAAGTTTTTAAGTTGCCTAATTCACCCCTCTCCCTGAAAGCAAGTGTCGATGCAATGGCTGGATGAAGCAGTACACTGCGTGAAGACTCGAGTTAATTTGAAGCGCGTCAGATGAACCGATGCTGGGTATTTTAGTTGCACCGGATGACTGCCAGTGAAGAAACAGCTGAGACAGGAGCGCCGGATGAACCGACGGTCTGTTGACTGGCACTGTCGGTCTATCCGATGATCAGAGAAATTAATACCGAGAGCAGAAGGTTGTAATAGCAGTAGCATCGGATGAACCGGTGGGTCAGCAGCGGTTCATCCGACGGCCTCGTATTTGCTAACAGGGAGGTTTTGGCCGCGAACCTATCAGCACCGGATGAACCGACGGTTACGTGAGGAGACCGTCGGTGCAAGCGTCGGAGGATATGTGTCAGTGGGAATGCAATGGCTAGATGATGTGGAGGGCACTGGATGAACCGACGCCTATGGAATTGTGACCATCAGTTCATCCGACGGTATGGTTTTCAATAGCCGTTAGCCAACAGCTAGTTTGTTGGCTTGGGCGATTTATACCCCCTCCACTCTCCCATTTGAAAAGGCTGGATGCTGAGGAAGACCAGAGGAGTGTGAGACACATAGAAAATCATATCGAAGCCATCCAAGTGCTAAATTGCTCATCCATAGACTTGAGCATGCTTTGTGTGTGTGCTTAGTGTTAGCCTTAGCTTAGAGCTGAGTGAGTGCAAGGTGTGCCTACCTTGTGAGGTGATTCTCGAGTGGATCAAGCTGTACAAGGTGCGTCGGAAGCCTTGGAGCCTAGGTGGCTCTCCGGTAAATGTCTTCGACCCTCCGTCTTGGTGTGGAGCGGCGAGGACACTTTGTGCGGGGGACGTGGCGACCCCCTTCCCTTGGTGGAGAAGCTCCTTAGTGGAAGCGGCACCAAGGTGACCAAGGGAACTTGGTGAGAGCCTTTGTGGCAAGTCAAGTGGTGCTCTTGGGAGAGACTTGGTGACCGGGAAGCAATACTCTTTTGTGGAGTGCTTCAACAACGTGGACTAGGGGTGGCTTAGTGCCTACCGATACCACGAGATAAATCGCGTTTCAAGAGTTTGCTTCCTCTCATCCTCCTTTACGTTTCCGCATTACTCTCTTGCAATCCTTCCTTGCCTTTACTTTCCTAGAGTAGTATCTTGCTAGGATTGGCTATAGGTTGAAAAACTTGTTTTGGGATGGGAGTTTCACACTAGAACAACCATAGTTGCACATCTAGATAGCATGTTCTAGTTTATGTTTTATGCAAAGTAGTGAAAGCCAGAGGTTAAGTTTTTAAGTTGCCTAATTCACCCCTCTCCCTGAAAGCAAGCGTCGATGCAATGGCCGGATGAAGCAGTACACTGCGTGAAGACTCGAGTTAATTTGAAGCGCGTCAGATGAACTGATGGTGGGTATTTTAGTTGCACCGGATGACTGCCAGTGAAGAAACAGCTGAGATAGGAGCGCTGGACGAACCGATGGTCTGTTGATTGGCACCGTTGGTCTATCCGATGATCAGAGAAATCAAGACAGAGAGCAGAAGGTTGTAATAGCAGTAGCACCGGATGAACCGGTGGGTCAACAGCGGTTCATCCGACGGTCTCGTATTTGCTAACAGAGAGGTTTTGGCCGCGAACCTATCACCACCAGATGAACCGACGGTTAAGTGAGGAGACCATCGGTGCAAGCATCAGAGGATATGTCTCAGTGGGAATGCAATGGCTAGATGACGTGGAGGGCACCAGATGAACTGACGCCTATGGAATTGTGACCATCAGTTCATCCGATGGTATGGTTTTCAATAGTCGTTAGCCAACAACTAGTTTGTTGGCTTGGGCTATTTATACCCCTTCCACTCACCCATTTGAAAAGGCTGGATGCTGAGGAAGACCAGAGGAGTGTGAGACACATAGAAAATCATATCGAAGCCATCCAAGTGCTAAATTGCTCATCCATAGACTTGCGCATCCTTTGTGTGTGTGCTTAGTGTTAGCCTTAGCTTAGAGCTGAGTGAGTACAAGGTGTGCCTACCTTGTGAGGTGATTCTCGAGTGGATCAAGCTGTACAAGGTGCTTCGGAAGCCTTGGAGCCTAGGTGGCTCTCCGGTAAACGTCTTGGACCCTCCGTCTTGATGTGGAGCGGCCAGGACACTTTGTGCGGGGGACGTGGCGACCGCCTTCCCTTGGTGGAGAAGCTCCTTAGTGGAAGCAGCATCAAGGTGACCAAGGGAACTTGGTGAGAGCCTTTGTGGCAAGTCAAGTGGTGCTCTTGGAAGAAACTTGGTGACCGGGAAGCAATACTCTTTTGTGGAGTGCTTCAACAACGTGGACTAGGGGTGGCTTAGTGCCTACTGATACCACGAGATAAATCGCGTGTCAAGAGTTTGCTTCCTCTCATCCTCCTTTACGTTTCCGCATTACACTCTTGCAATCCTTGCTTGCCTTTACTTTCCTAGAGTAGTATCTTGCTAGGATTGGCTATAGGTTGCAAAACTTGTTTTGGGATGGGAGTTTCACACTTGAACAACCATAGTTGCACATCTCGATAGCATGTTCTAGTTTATATTTTATGCAAAGTAGTGAAAGCCAGAGGTTAAGTTTTTAAGTTGCCTAATTCACCCCTCTCCCTGAAAGCAAGCATCGATGCAATGGCCGGATGAAGCAGTACACTGCGTGAAGACTCGAGTTAATTTGAAGCGCGTCAGATGAACCGATGGTGGGTATTTTAGTTGCACCGGATGACTGCCAGTGAAGAAACAGCTGAGACAAGAGCGCCGCATGAACCGATGGTCTGTTGACTGGCACTGTCGGTCTATCTGATGATAAGAGAAATCAAGACTGAGTGCAGAAGGTTGTAATAGCAGTTGCACCGGATGAACCAGTGGGTCAGCAGCGGTTCATCCGACTGCCTCGCATTTGCTAACAGAGACGTTTTGACCGCGAACCAATCAGCACCGGATGAACCGACGGTTAAGTGAGGAGACCGTCGATGCAAGCGTCGGAGGATATTTGTCAGTGGGAATGCAACGGCTAGATGACATGGAGGGCACCGGATGAACCGACGCCTATGGAATTGTGACCATCAGTTCATCCGACGGTATGGTTTTCAATAGCTGTTAGCCAACGGCTAGTTTGTTGGCTTGGGCTATATATACCCCCTCCACTCACCCATTTGAAAAGGCTGGATGCTGAGGAAGACCAGAGGAGTGTGAGACACATAGAAAATCATATCGAAGCCATCCAAGTGCTAAATTGCTCATCCATAGACTTGCACATGCTTTGTGTCTGTGCTTATTGTTAGCCTTAGCTTAGAGCTGAGTGAGTGCAAGGTGTGCCTACCTTGTGAGGTGATTCCCGAGTGGATCAAGCTGTACAAGGTGCATCGGAATCCTTGGAGCCTAGGTGGCTCTCCGGCAAACGTCTTCCACCCTCCGTCTTGGTGTGGAGCGGTGAGGACACTTTGTGCGGGGGACATGGAGACCCCCTTTCCTTGGTGGAGAAGCTCCTTAGTGGAAGCGGCATCAAGGTGACCAAGGGAACTTGGCGAGAGCCTTTGTGGCATGTCAAGTGGTGCTCTTGGGAGAGACTTGGTGACCAGGAAGCAATACTCTTTTGTGGAGTGCTTCAACAACGTGGACTAGGGATGGCTTAGTGCCTACCGATACCACGAGATAAATCGCGTGTCAAGAGTTTGCTTCCTCTCATCCTCCTTTATGTTTCCGCATTACTCTCTTGCAATCCTTGCTTGCCTTTACTTTCCTAGAGTAGTATCTTGCTTGGATTGGCTATAGCTTGCAAAACTTATTTTGGGATGGGAGTTTCACACTAGAACAACCATAGTTGCACATCTAGATAGCATGTTCTAGTTTATGTTTTATGCAAAGTAGTGAATGCCAGAGGTTAAGTTTTTAAGTTGCCTAATTCACCCCTCTCCCTGAAAGCAAGTGTCAATGCAATGGCCGGATGAAGCAGTACACTGCGTGAAGACTCGAGTTAATTTGAAGCGCGTCAGATGAACCGATGGTGGGTATTTTAGTTGCACCGGATGACTGCCAGTGAAGAAACAGCTGAGATAGGAGCGCCGCATGAACCGACGGTCTGTTGACTGGCACCGTCGGTCTATCCGATGATAAGAGAAATCAAGACTGAGAGCAGAAGGTTGTAATAGCAGTAGCACTGGATGAACCAGTGGGTCAGCAGCGGTTCATCCGACGGCCTCGTATTTGCTAACAGAGACGTTTTGGCCGCGAACCTATCAGCACCGGATGAACTGACGGTTAAGTGAGGAGACCTTCAGTGCAAGCGTCGGAGGATATGTGTTAGTGGGAATGCAATGGCTAGATGACGTGGATGGCACCGGATGAACCGACGCCTATGGAATTGTGACCATCAGTTCATCCGACGGTATGGTTTTCAATAGCCGTTAGCCAACGGCTAGTTTGTTGGCTTGGGCTATTTATACCCCCTCCACTCACCTATTTGAAAAGGCTGGATGCTGAGGAAGACTAGAGGAGTGTGAGACACATAGAAAATCATATCAAAGCCATCCTAGTGCTAAATTGCTCATCCATAGACTTGCACATGCTTTGTGTGTGTGCTTATTGTTAGCCTTAGCTTAGAGCTGAGTGAGTGCAAGGGGTGCCTACCTTGTGAGGTGATTCTCGAGTGGATCAAGCTGTACAAGCTGCGTCGGAAGCCATGGAGCCTAGGTGGCTCTCCGGTAAACGTCTTCGACCCTCCGTCTTGGTTTGGAGCGGTAAGGACACTTTGTGCGTGGGACGTGGAGACCCCCTTTCCTTGGTGGAGAAGCTCCTTAGTGGAAGCGGCATCATGGTGACCAAGGGAACTTGGCGAGAGCCTTTGTGGCAAGTCAAGTGGTGCTCTTGGGAAAGACTTGGTGACCGGGAAGCAATACTCTTTTCTGGAGTGCTTCAACAACGTGGACTAGGGGTGGCTTAGTGCCTACTGATACCACGAGATAAATCGCGTGTCAAGAGTTTGCTTCCTCTCATCCTCCTTTACGTTTCCGCATTACACTCTTGCAATCCTTGCTTGCCTTTACTTTCCTAGAGTAGTATCTTGCTAGGATTGGCTATAGGTTGCAAAACTTGTTTTGGGATGGGAGTTTCACACTTGAACAACCATAGTTGCACATCTAGATAGCATGTTCTAGTTTATATTTTATGCAAAGTAGTGAAAGCCAGAGGTTAAGTTTTTAAGTTGCCTAATTCACCCCTCTCCCTGAAAGCAAGCATCGATGCAATGGCCGGATGAAGCAGTACACTGCGTGAAGACTCGAGTTAATTTGAAGCGCTTCAGATGAACCGATGGTGGGTATTTTAGTTGCACCGGATGACTGCCAGTGAAGAAACAGCTGAGACAAGAGCGCCGCATGAACCGATGGTCTGTTGACTGGCACTGTCGGTCTATCTGATATTAAGAGAAATCAAGACTGAGTGCAGAAGGTTGTAATAGCAGTTGCACCGGATGAACCAGTGGGTCAGCAACGGTTCATCCGACGGCCTCGCATTTGCTAACAGAGACATTTTGGCTAGGGTTGTCAACGGTCGGGAAAACACTCTAACTGTTCCTGATCCTGTTTTTTTAGCCGGGAACGGGACGGGAATAGTCGGACGGGAAAACGAATTCGATATTACGGGATATCGGGAACGGAATATTTCGACCGGGAACATTTCGATTACGATCGGGAATCGATAACGCAAAACAGGAACATCGAGACATGTGACCACTTCAAAGAGATATCTCGACGCAACAAATACAACCATGCATAATCCACATGCAAACAAATGAACACAGTGTAGATAATAAGAGCATAATGATTTAATAAATGCACATGCACCAAACGTCCAGACTACCAAAGTTAACAAGGTCACAGTCTCACAGAGGCAGCACCAGCCAGGCTCACTGCTCACATAGTACCACACCAGTACGGCAGTACATACATCACAGGTTCACAACCTACCAGCCTCCAAGTCCTCCAGACATGCATGAAGCAATGAGCAAATGACCAGTTTAGGTAGATCCACATCCACCAGGCATCAAAGCAACAGCCAACAGAAGACCACAAGTTCACAAACAATTAAAAAGAAAAATGCCACATGTTCACTGGCAACCAAAAGCATTCAGCCATTCAGCAGGCAGCAACCAAAAGCATTCAGCAGGCAGCTCTCTAAATGTCAAAGCAGCCTTGATCATCTCCTTCATCATCACTGTCCGTGACATCATCATCCTACAACAGTTAGGAGGCATCAGACTTGAAGTACCATGGATGCATAATAACTTGAAGTGGACAGTTCTCAATTTTTATACATAAATTTGAATATATGACAAAATGACAATAAGCAAAATATGACAGCAACTCAAAGTAAACAAGTAAAGAGACTTGGCATCAGACTTGAAGTACCATGGAAGCATAATGTCTTGAAGTGTACAGTTCTCAATTTGTATACATAAATTTGAATATATGACAGATTGACAATAAGCAAAATATGACAGCAACTCAAAGTAAACAAGTAAAGAGACTTGGCAATTGGCACAGTACCTCAATGCTCAGGTTTTGCACAAGGGCCTCAATAACTTCAAGATCACCAACAATTGAACCAACCTTCTTATCTGAAAATGAAAGCAAAGCAAGACATATATCAGCAAACATGTTTATGATAAAAAATTTGTACAACTAAAATTGGGACAACTTTTCTAACCTCTTCTTCCTGCAGCAACCCAATCTTTCATGCATATCAAAGCTTCAACCATTTCAGGTTCTAAACGACTACGAAAAGGATCAACAACACGACCACCAGCGCTAAAAGCAGCTTCGGAGGCAACAGTTGAGACCTGCACAGCTAGCAAATCACGAGCGATTTTTGAAAGAACTGGATACTAATTGGTCTGGTTCTTCCACCATGCCAAGATGTCAAACTGACCGCTGAGCCTTAGTGGCGGATCTGCCATATACTTCTCCAGTTCATTCAGATTAGTAGCATCATGGCCACTAGACTCATATAAGAAGTTCTCTAGTTCGTCATCTTCATTGTCCACTAACAAGTCAGCTGTATCTATATCCATTGCCCCACTTTTAGGCCTTGAAGATATAGGTGCAGCAGCAGCAGCAGCATAGAACTGGTACATTTTCTTGATGACATCAACAAGTTCATCAACATGAACTTGAGCAGACATACCATGGAATTTTCTCATGTAGAATTCTTTAAGCCTTTTCTTATACCTAGGATCTAGAAAGCAAGCAACAGCTAGTGTAGTGGATGATTTCTTCCAATATTTTTCAAACTTCTTGCTCATAGAACTAGCCATTGCACTTATAGTGGTATCTTGAGAAACAGACCATTCATCTAGCAAAACCTTTATCTCACAAAACCCTCTATAGAACAGATTTACAGTGGGATATAAAGTACCCAAAAAAGTTCAGTGAGATCAAAGAACTTCTTCAAGCATTGGAACAACTTAAATGCCATAGCCCATTCACTAGGAGAAGGAGTGATTTTTCATACCTACGGCGATCTGATGATTTCAGCCTCATGAATGCATTCTTGTAGTACAGTGCATCTCTAAGCATCATATAAGTGGAATTCCATCTTGTTGACACATCAAGTGAAAGGCCCTTGCTTGTATCCAACCCACACTCAGTTGCACGCTTCATAAGCTCCCCCCATTGCAAAGGAGAACCTTTGACAACAAGAACAAATTGTCTGATGTTCTCAATTGTGTGTGTGATTACACTCAGACCATCCCTAGCAACTAGGTTCAATATGTGACAAGCACACCCCACATGGAAGAATTGTCCATCACATACCAAAGATGTTGCACTTGCATTGGCCCTTAGATCAGATATAATGTCTTTGACTGCTACTTCATTTGCTGATGCATTGTCCAAGGTCAGAGCAAACAGTCTCTTGTCAACATACCACTTAACCATAAGTTCAGAAAATTTCTCAGACAACTTTGTTCCAGTATGGCGCCCCTCTACATGCACAAAGTTAACAATCCTTTTCTGGATAGTCCAATTGTCATCTACCCAATGTATAGTGACACACATGTATGATTTGTTCAGATTTGATGTCCACATGTCCATGGTGGCACTAAACCGGCAAGAGACAGATTTGAAATAGTCATACAACTTCTCCTTTTAAACTAAGAACTTGTTCATAATTTCTTTTCTAACAGTATTCCTAGATCTTATTGGAAAGGTAGGACGCAGGGATTTGATAAAATCGACAAAATACTCATGCTCGGATATATTAAATGGGTACTCATGCATGACTATTGCCAAGTAAAACTTTTTCAGGCTAGCCTCCTCATCATACCTGTATGGAACCACAGCAGTGATGCCTTTTTCTGCATCTTTTTCTTCTTTGAGCTGCATTTGGCCCTTCACCACACTGTGTGCCACCCTCAGATGGGTCCAAAATCCAGTTGTACCGTAGTTGCTCTCACATCTACCCTTGTGCTTGCATCTTGGCCACTTGCAATGTGCCCACAACTGAACATATGTCTTCCCATTGTCCTCAATGACCAGCCTTTTCTTGGTGAAGTGTTCCCACACATCAGAGGTGCACCTCTTCCGCCTCTTTCCAGAAGGAGGTAGGTCATCTTCATCATCAGCCACAGGGCCATCACCAGTTTCACCACCAATAATGATGGCATGTGCAATACTTGTGCCTTGCTGTCCACCATTTCCAGCACCATTCCCACCAGAAGCATCAACACCATTCCCAACAGAAGCATCAGCACCACTGCCACTACCATTACCGGCTGCTCCAGAACCACTGCCACTCCCATTACCAGCTGCTCCAGATTCATTGCCACTCCCATTACCAGCTGCTCCAGAACCACTGCCACTGCCATTACCAGTTGCTCCACTACCTGCATGAGCTCCTGTTGGTGGGCTAGATGCAGGATTCGAACTAGACAAGCACATACCACTAGGGGACCTTGATCTCTTAGATACTGCCAAGGCAAAAAACAAACACATGAATTAATTTAGCAGTTAGGCAACTGATAAATAATAATAAGAGGTACAAATGGGCTAGGCAAAAAGCTACTGAGAATCTTAGATAAAGATTATATATTTAAAATTCACACATGTTCATATTTAGTATACTACACAATGGATATTTAATTTAACATTCAGAGTTTCAAATCCATTTCACAGATTCACTAATACATAGCAATACTGAAGTATTTAAAATTGCATATCTATTTGACTATTTCACAGATTCACAAATTAATAGCAATACTGAAGTATTTAACATTGCAGATCTATTTCACAGGTTCACAAATTCATAGCAGCACCAGTACTAAGTGAGTAGTGTCTACTGTCTACTGAAATACACATGTACTGAAGTACATGACATAAATGATAAGTCTGATGCAGTGTACAGATGCACAAAAACACAAGTACGAAGTACCTAGTGTTCCCTGCGTTGGGGTTGGTGTTGAACTAGAATCAAATGTGGTGCTATGCACCACCACCGGTAGTGGCGGCTCTAGGATGAACCGGCCCTTTGCTTTGGATGCCGACGGATCAGCAGCACGAGCACCTCGAGTCAGCGGCGTCATCCTGCGTCGTGGGCGCCCGCGCCGCACGGCCGTACGTCAGCCGCCTTGGGGCTGCGAGCCGGCGGCGGAGTTCCCTATCCCTGGACGCTGGGGACAGCGGCGGCTCGGGGTTCATGGACGGCGCTCGTCTGGGGGCGGCGGTGAGCTGAGGCTGGTACAGGAGGAGTGGAGGACGGCCGGACGGGGGACTCTGAGGATGGCGGAGCTCCCTGGCCGATTGGTGGCGGTGGATGGCAGCTCGTGGTCAGGCTTGGACAACTGGGAGGCGGCGATCGTCTGCTTGCTGACTGCTGTGTCTTTGGACTTAGGGTTAGGGTTGAGGCCGGTGGGGGGTTTTGTGCATTGCACAGCCGCACTGGCGGGTAGGCCGTCGTGGGCCAGATGCGGGATTGGAGTTTTTGGTGGGCTGATTTTAGCTGTGGGCTGAAAATGAGGACCGTGTTGACAAAATACGGGAATACCGCCGGGAATATTCCTGCACAAATACGGGATCCGCGAATACGGTCGGGAAAACACCCCAACTGCTCCCATTCCTGTTCCTATTCCTGTTCCCATTTTTTTCCTGTTTCCTGTTTTTCCTGCTAAAACGGTGTACGGTCGGTTTGTACGGTATACGGTGTCGGTCGGTACGGGAATTTCCTGCTCCCGTTTACATCTCTAGTTTTGGCCGCAAACCTATCAGCACCGGATGAACCGACGGTTAAGTGAGGAGACCGTCGGTGCAAGCGTCAGAGGATATGTGTCAGTGGGAATGCAACGACTAGATGACGCGGAGGGCACCGGATGAACCGACGCCTATGGAATTGTGACCATCAGTTCATCCGATGGTATGGTTTTCAATAGCCCTTAGCCAACGGCTAGATTGTTGACTTGGGCTATTTATACCCCCTACATTCACCCATTTGAAAAGGTTGGATGCTAAGGAAGACCAGAGGAGTGTGAGACACATAGAAAATCATATCGAAGCCATCCAAGTGCTAAATTGCTCATCCATAGACTTGCACATGCTTTGTGTGTGTGATTAGTGTTAGCCTTAGCTTAGAGCTGAGTGAGTGCAAGGTGTGCCTACCTTGTGAGGTGATTCTCAAGTGGATCAAGCTGTACAAGATGTGTCGGAAGCCTTGGAGCCTAGGTGGCTCTCCGGTAAACGTCTTCGACCCTCCGTCTTGGTGTGGAGCAGTGAGTACACTTTGTGCGGGGGACGTGGAGAACCCCTTTCCTTGGTGGAGAAGCTCCTTAGTGGAAGCGGCATCAAGGTGACCAAGGGAACTTGGCGAGAGCCTTTGTGTCAAGTCAAATGGTGCTCTAGGGAGAGACTTGGTGACCGGGAAGCAATACTCTTTTGTGGAGTGCTTCAACAACGTGGACTAGGGGTGGCTTAGTGCCTACTGATACCACGAGATAAATCGCGTGTCAAGAGTTTGCTTCCTCTCATCCTTCTTTACGTTTCCGCATTACTCTTTAGCAATCCTTGCTTGCCTTTACTTTCCTAGTGTAGTATCTTGCTAGGATTGGCTATAGGTTGCAAAACTTGTTTTGGGATGGGAGTTTCACACTAGAACAACCATAGTTGCACATCTAGATAGCATGTTCTAGTTTATGTTTTATGCAAAGTAGTGAAAGCAGTAGGTTAAGTTTTTAAGTTGCCTAATTCACCCATCCCCTTGAAAGCAAGCGTCGATGCAATGGCCGGATGAAGCAGTACACTGCGTGAAGACTCGAGTTAATTTGAAGCGCGTCAGATGAACTGATGGTAGGTATTTTAGTTGCACCGGATGACTGCCAGTGAAGAAACAGCTGAGACAGGAGCACTGAATGAACCGACGGTCCGTTGACTGGCACCGTCGGTCTATCCGATGATCAGAGAAATCAAGACAAAGAGCAGAAGGTTGTAATAGCAGTAGCACCGGATGAACCAGTGGGTCAGCAGCGGTTCATCCGATGGCCTCGTATTTGCTAACAGAGAGGTTTTGCCGCGGACCTATCAGCACCGGATGAACCGACGGTTAAGTGAGGAGACTGTCGGTGCAAGCGTCGGAGGATATGTGTCAGTGGGAATGCAACGGCTAGATGACGTGGAGGGCACCAGATGAACCGACGCCTATGGAATTGTGACCATCGGTTCAACCGACGGTATGTGTCGGGGTTCTATACCACCGGTAGTAAATTTGTAACGGATCGTGTGTCGGACCCGGATGGATTGGCACGGGAGACACGAGTGTTTATACTGGTTCGGGCCTCCGGAGAGTAATACACTACGTCTAGTTATAAGTAGTCGTGTTCTTATGCCGAGGATGTCTGTAGTAGGGGTTACAAACTATGTGATCGGTCAGCCCCTCAAACGGTTGCACTCCTCCCCCTTTTATAGATGCAAGGGTGAGGGCAAAGAGGGAAAACGAAAATATGCTACAGTGCTATGGTAGTGGAGGGTCTTTTCCGACATTGATGTCCACCAGGAGACATTGAAGGACGCTGAGCTGTAGTGGCATTGAAGACTGCCGCGTGTGCGAGCGGCACTGTTTATTCTGGGTACTTAGCGCCTCCTCCGAGTAGTTCCCTTGGTGACTCAGCCCCTTTAAGTGTTGTTTAGGCCTGCCACATTGTGGCCTAAGCGTGAGTAGGAGCCGCCTGTAGACGGTAATCGAGTGCCTGCTCTGAGGGAGCGACGCGCAACAAGGCTTGGACGGGACGGCTTGTTGGAGGCCGTGAGGGTGCACTGTGCAGCATTACAGCCCCTGTCAGAGCAGGCCGCCCTCTTTTCCCGCCAGCTGTGGTCTTTGCATGGCGTGGAAAACGGGTGCCACGCGTGTCGTCGTGGGGAAGCCCGAGAGCTGGGGTGGAGCCACGTCCGTGTGAGGCCTCTATTTCCCGCTCCGACCTCCACGTGTGGGCCCCGTCCTAGTTGGAGACGGAAACTACTCGTGCGAACGAGTTGTCGGAGTCGAGGCGGAGCGCACTCGTGCGTGGCGGAGCGGACTCGTGCGAGGCGGAGCGCACTCGTGCGGGGCGGAGCGTACTCGTGCGACGCGGTGCGCACTCGTGCGAGGCTGAGGGTACTCAGAGGTGGGGAAGTCTTGTCAGTGAGGGTCTTGACGAAGATCTGCATCCCTCCTTGTCCTGGATCTTAGCCTTGACATTGTCAATGGTGTCAGAGGACTCCATCTTGAAGGTGATTATCTCTTTGCTTAGGGGGCCCTAATCCAGGTCCTCGTCAGTATGGTTTTCAATAGCTGTTAGCCAACGGCTAGTTTGTTGACTTGGGCTATTTATACCCCCTCCACTCACCCATTTGAAAAGGCTGGATGCTGAGGAAGACCAGAGAAGTGTGAGACACATAGAAGATCATATCTAAGCCATCCAAGTGCTAAATTGCTCATCCATAGATTTGCACATGCTTTGTGTGTGTGCTTAGTGTTAGCCTTAGCTTAGAGCTGAGTGAGTGCAAGGTGTGCCTACCTTGTGAGGTGATTCTCGAGTGGATCAAGCTGTACAAAGTGCGCCGGAAGCTTTGGAGCCTAGGTGGCTCTCCGGTAAACGTCTTCGACCCTCCGGCTTGGTATGAAGCGGCGAGAACACTTTGTGCGGGGGACGTGGAGACCCCCTTCCCTTGGCGGATAAGCTCCTTAGTGGAGGCGGCATCAAGGTGACCACGGGAACTTGGCGAGAGCCTTTGTGGCAAGTCAAGTGGTGCTCTTGGGAGAGACTTGGTGACCGGGAAGCAATACTCTTGTGTGGAGTGCTTCAACAACGTGAACTAGGGGTGGCTTAGTACCTACCGATACCACGGGGTAATTCATGTGTCAAGAGTTTGCTTCCTCTCATCCCATTTACGTTTCCGCATTACTTTCTTGCAATCCTTACTTGATTTTACTTTACTAGAGTAGTATCTTGCTAGGATTGACTATAGGTTGCAAAACTTGTTTTGGGATGGGAATTTCACACTAGAACAACCATAGTTGCACATCTAGATAACATGTTCTAGTTTAAGTTTTATGCAAAGTAGTGAAAGACATAGGTTAAGTTTTTAAGTTGTCTAATTCACCCCCTCCCCCTCTTAGGCTACGAGCATCTGATTCCCTACACGGATCTCTCCGTTGCCCTAGATCTCATCGCATTCCACCACCAGTGCCCAAAACACCACGGCGTGCCGGATCTGTCCGCCCCTCATGGTAGGAAGGACCGAGGGAGGGAGAGATTGTGATTGACAAAGTGTGGTTGTCTAACATGACTTGGGGGATGTGCCTTTTGTTCTTAAAAGCTGCTTGTGCGCATTTTTGAAAGAAAATGATGGACAATTGCCATCCAAATTAGTATCATATGTGACACGTGCCATGTGGCGATACGCCTAGGTCGTCAACCCAGCAGGAACAATGTGCTAATTGTCTAGTTCAGTGGATCAACGGCGAGATATTGATTTGCTACTAATGTTAAATTATTGAAGTTTCCAAGAGTTTGATTCCACTGTTTCACCTTTTTCGACATTGCAAAGGCTCTGCTGCTGAGGTTCCTTGACCTTGGTGCTGAGGTTACTCTTGCGGCTGGCCCCACATGCAAGGAAATTAAACACAGAAGGCCGGCCAGTGACGGACTAGGAATAAATTTAGGTGAGGTTTTTTTTTTCCTTCTTGTTTCTCTGACCCCTCTTTATCTTATTGTTCTTCCTCAAATTTGTAGAGAAGACTTAAGGGGGCTCTATTGGATATCCAACGGTGGGGCAGGCCCGTCCCTGAGGCCAGCTGCAGCATATAACAAAATAATAGCAGTTTTCTGGTTATTTTATGCTGTCAACTGTGCAGCTAGTGCAATGCAACCTTTTTTTTTTGTTTGAATGCTGGCACAGTACAGTTGAACAAATTAAAGTGACATGATGAAATATTGCATCCATGTTTGTCGATGGCACGTCTCTCATGGCGTGAGAAATCAGTTTTCTTGTAGGGGCCTGGTGTGATTAGACCCGAGTGGCCTACGTGGCATGATCAATGTTGGTACTCAGAACCTAGCTAGGCATGCCGACGCGTCCCTGACAGTTGTATGTCTTGGAAAATATTGGTGACACCACAAGCTGTCTGTGCCTGGCTGCAAACGTGCTCGCAAAAAATATGTCAGGCTCTGCAGAGAGTCCTGACCTGGTCAGGAAACCGTATCCTATTTTATACGGATGATGAAAATGTAAGATCAGAGGTGATGACTGCATGTATGTTCAAACATTAATTTAAGTCGATTTTCCTTTGGATTTTCCAACTCTAGGTCTGACTGTATACGTAAAAATGAAAAAGAAAACAAAGAATCAAACAATGCCACACCAGAAGCTGTCTCCCTAAACTACCGAAAGCATTTACAGGCATGCATGGCGATCTGCTTTGGCACGCATGGTTAATTTCTGTCGATCTGCCATTCCTTCAGGCGACCCGGAACCCTCTTTGCGACTCGCTGAAGGCGTCGTACGCGGTCGCAAATGAAGTTCTTGACCTCGAAGACGATGACCTGGCAGACGAGGAAGGCGACGACGCCCTGTTCTGCTTCTTTCTCTTCGGCTTCCTCGGGCCACCTCTTGCCACGTCACGGGAAGAGGGGGCCTTGCTGTTGTCGGGGAAGATCTCAATGGGCATCATGCTTCTTGGCAGCTCAAAGTCTGCAGAGAAGAAGATTATCTTCAAAATTTTAGAAAAAAAAATCTTTATATTAGCAATGGATCTGTGAGATTCGTCAACGAATTCGTGTTCATTTAATATTGCATACTACAGGTGTGTTTAGTTCCCTGAATTGGGGTGCAAAATTCTAGATTTTGCACGGATTTTGGGCTGAAAAGCACTGTTCCGAACTGAAAAGCACTGTAGTACTTTTCGTTTGTTTGTGGTAAATATTGTCCTACCATGACCTAACTAAGCTCAAAAGATTCGTCTCGCAAAGTACATCCAAACTGTGTAATTAGTTTTTGATTTCATCTACATTTAGTACTCCATGCATGTGCCGACATTTTTGATGTGATGTTTGATGTGATGAGAAATCTTCTTTTTGTATAGTGAATTTTGGGGGAAGTTGAGCTTCTAAACACACTCTAGAAGCGACCCAAGAGGTCCTTGCAGTAGTGGTGTGCCACTACTGCCATTATAGAATAGCCAAGAAGATTCAGGCGTTTAATTATAGGCAGCAATGATTACTCGTGCTGCGTGTATGATTATTAGCCACATATTTTTTTCTAAGGAACATCATCAAGGAACTTTATCCTTGCGCAGGTAATATCTGATTTTTGCTTCTAGTCTGTTTTGTTTATTGAATATTTAAAGGGTAAAACAGTTGTTGACAAATTGCCCAAAAAAAAAACAGTTGTTGACAAAAAAAAAGGTAAAACAGTGGCAGAGGTGAGAATCACCTGCAGAGGCCCAAGAAGTCTGCCTTGACTGTGCAGCTGTGCTCACAGAGCCTCCTGACAATTCCTCTGTCCCCTTGAATTCAGCCATCTGAAATCATTGATGGTCAGAAATAAGCATTCAGTTAAAACTAGGAGAAAAAAAGAGACTGGGAAGATTTTTTTCGAACAGTTATGACATTATTACCCAGCTTGGAGAAGTGTCACTGGTTCCCAGACCTATGTGAGCCACATGCTTTACATCTGTAGGGTACCCGATCTCCATCTCGTGTTCTTTGTGCGCTGCCAAAGGAACAGAAGTTCATGTCTAGTCAGGAACTTGTGTTTCATAAATTTTAGAATCTGAATGCAGAAAATGTAGAAACTCAAGACAAGGAATGCAAAAGTGTAGAACTAAAAGAAAAATGGAGAAGGATGGAATTATTACCAAACATCTGGGAGATTATCTTCAGCCCTTTGAAGATCCCCTTCATCTTTAACGCCATTGCTAAAGCCCTTGATGAAAAAGAGCTCTTACAGGAATAATGTATACTAAGATCAAATCTTGGCGTTGATGAATCTCTAGGCCAAATTATCTCTGAACTCTGAAGATGAAGAGCAAAGAAGAAGCAGATGATCACAAGCAGCCTGGTTTAGAGGGGTAGGAAGGAGAGGGAGCGAAATCTTCTAAGAGGGTAGTATAGCAACTCCTTAAATATGGTGACAAGTTAGTTGGCCACAACTCTTCTTGTTCATATTCTTTTATTATATTCTTTGGCGCAAATCCGACCCTGCTGAAGACCTACCAACTTGTGCTGCTCTAGCTTGCACGCTAGCTGTACTTGGATTTCGTTTATGTGATGATCATTTGTTTAGATGCTAATAGGAACTCAATGGCAATATCATATTCCTAATAAGCAGTTGAACTTTCAATTTCCTTGAATATTTCCTCCGTTTGCTGGGACACGACTTGTTCTGAAGAAAGCTGGATTGTTCCCTGGAAATCTCATTAACTCAGCCGTCAAGCCTGTTAACTGGAAAGGTTCGAGGCGCAATGTCTGACCAAAATCTGCTTGTGTATCTCACATGTGGCTCATCCTCCTTGCATTTCCAACCAACATTGCATACTACTGTTTCATTGCTGGTAGCAGAAACGCACACAGCATAGCCTAGAAAGCAGGGGCCAGCGTTCAGGAAAGGAGATGAAATTCATGCACATCCGGGAGAGTAGCGCAACAATAAGTAGGGCTGCAATACACTTATGACCTTTGATTCTACCATGGAAAGCACACGTCTGACCTACCTCTTTTGATGAATGGTGATATGTCCCATTCCATCAGATCAACAAAACTTTAATTATATCATGAACACTTTCATGTATTCCCTTAATTTGGTTAATTTATATGTCATGCCGTTTTCGAAGCTAATAGGTGGAACATCAGCAGCCAATCCCTAGAGGCCGCTTGCCTTATCTGATGATGAGCCCATCGCTAATCAAGTTAATCCTACTAAGCTTGCTGAAAATTATTGCAAGGTACTGTAACAAATTAATGCCAAGAAAATCAAGATTAAACAAGGGGTTACTATACCGAACAAGTTAGTTGTCGAAGGATCAAATCTGCACAAGCAACAAATGAAGCTAAAGAGGTTTATTCAAACTGGTGGAATACATATCGACATTATACATTGAAGCCATACGTGTTACTACAAGTGCTAATGTCATTGGTGCTGTCGTGTGAGCTTATTTTTATCCCTTTACATTCCGGCCCGAGTATTTAAATAATTCTTCTATGTTTATTGGCCTAATTACCTTAATATTTATTCATCTATGATTACTACCTATGGCGTCAGACTAAAGACCTAAAGTACTACGACCTAAATCAATACGTCCCAACGGTCGTACGGTCGTATTGTCGGTTTCTTCGGTTTTTTCTCTAAGGGTAAAATGGTAATTTGATTGACATATATGTTTTAGAAAAACTTCCCCGCTACCCACCCGGTTCACCCGTGCACACCTCCTCCCTCCGTTTTTATATATTACAAAAATGACATTTACATTTCCGATAATACCCTTTAACTACCAGTACGACTTTTGAATACTACCATACGACAGCTAAAAAACCGGTCGTATAGAATTAATCTCAACCGTCCGATCCTTACATATAGGTCCTTTTCTGTTACATACGAGTCCTTTTCCAACTGATCGTACATGTCGTATTGTGTACCGAAGAAAACCTCTTGGATTATTGCTCGATTATACTACTTTCACACTACTGTGCCATTGTTTTATACCTCCGGTTACTGTTTCCTACAGAGATAAATTTACACATCCTGGTCCTTAAGTAGATTATAAAATTTAGAGAAGCTGCCGTCTTGTTTTTCGTAGCGTGAAAGATTAGGACATAATCTAGGCACTATAACCACGTCCGTGTCATTGTCCTATATTTATATTATTTATATTAAAAATTCTAATTAAGTGGCTGAAGGTGTGACAAATGATACAATCAACCTCAGGACCAATTTAACACAGCACAAAGGAAATGAAATTAGGCAATCATTACCTCCCTTCAAATCACAACTCACCTGGTGTCCATCTTGAGACATACTTTTCTAAATATTTCAAATAAAAAAAACAGGAGCCCATTTCTTTGCTGCAGAAATAGTAGGTGCAGCCATATGTCATGTGCCTTATCAGCATCTTCAAAATCGCTTGGTGATGGCGTTCTGCAATAATGTCCGAAGCAGACCCTTCGGATATCTCAACATGCATGGAAAAGCTTTTATTCTATTTTCTAAACTTTGGGAAATAAAGCCTTCGGTAAAAATTTATGATGCATAAAGCAACTCATATTTTATAACTACCAAATTTGCTGGTGCAAACTAGTGACAGAGAAATGAGCACAGCTAGCTAAGCCAGAATTATGAATTTGTGAAGTTCTAGGAGTGTTGCAGGCCTGTAGAGAAACCTGTTGTCCAATGGATTAAGAAGAGGGCAGAATAGTAGACAACATTTTTGCACGGTTGGCTCTGATTTGGCAAGTGGTGGGCGCCCATGAGACAAGATCTGTTCATGCCTCGCACCTACCCCACCAATGCTGTTGCATGTGGTGGCAAGCTAATCAAGTGTTAGGAGATCTTGATCGGCATGTGATCAGCTCTGATATCCATCCTCGTATTTCACTAGTGGAAAAACGACCTTTGTTCCTGGAATCGGGACAAATGCTTTTGGGGCGACGTGGTCTCGAAAGGTTGTTTGCGACGCTCCCCTTTAGTCTCGGGTGGTAATACCACCCGGGACTAAAGGCCTGGCGTCCAACGGCTCCGAGCCACAATTATTGGCGCCAGACTTTAGTCCCGGGTGGTGTTACAACCCGGGACTAAAGGGCCTTTAGTCCCGGGTCGTAACACCACCCGGGACTGAAGTTTTTGTCCCGGGTGGTATTACCACCTGAGACTAAAGTCTCATCTTTAGTCCAGGGTGGTAATACCACCCAGGACTAAAGGGTGTGCCTATAAATCCCTGTCTCCCTTCTTTCTCTGCCCGAGCTCACATTCACCCGAGACTTAAGAGATAGTTTGTGAAGAGAGCTAGCTAGTTCTTCTCCTAGTCAATTTTTTCGTCATCCATTTGTGAAGATTTCTCTCCTCCAAAGTGTTGCTAAGGTTTGATTCTTCATCCTTCCTTCATTTGTTATGATTAAATTTTGTTTTTATGGTTAGAAATGGAGAAAATATGGATTTAGATTTTTAGTGGTAGGAGGAGCTAAGAGATGTTTTAGATTTAGCTAACATTGTATTTAGTTTCACATATTTTTTAAGCATAGTTTCACATAGGGATTTATCCTCTGATTTTATAGTTTTTGCTATAGAGATAATTGATTTTAACTTTTAGATGAGAGATGCATTTAATTTTACATTTAGCTTAATTTATGAGAAGTTAGTTTATTAAAAAAATGGTCATTACCAAACAGAAATATACTACCTACCTATTTAATTCATTTTTGTTAAGTATTTCTTGTTTTTATTTAGAATACATTTAGGCATTCTCTTATTTTTTTTCATATACAGTCGGTTGGTTCTCTACCAGTGGCCTTACATCACTAAGCTACATCCCAACATCTCGTACCTAGCTACGTCACCGGCGAGCTGGGGCTATACGTGGCTCGGTGACGTAGGACTGTAGCTAGATAGGAGATGTTGGGCTGTAGCTAGTTGATTTGGAACTGTAAGTGGGAGAGCGATGTGCGTGTATATGATGGTGAGGTGAGGCTGTAGTTCGTAGATGATCAGGGTCATTAGAAAAGGTATAGTACAGACTTACGTCGCCTCAGGGCTCACTGCACCTGAACGAGCTCTTGCAGTTATCTGTTTAGTTATTAGAAAATGAGAAAATAGGTCTTATATATGTTGTTTTTATATAGAATAAATTTAAGCATTCTCTTATTTAAGCATTATTTTATATATATTGCAGAGTAGTCCAGAATAACTATGGCAAGTCATGGCGGCGGTCGTGGAATCAGTTTTGATGACCGGCCACCTTTGGCTCATCGTCCAGGCATACGCTTCACCCATGGTGTGATTGAGTTACCTACTGGTGATCGAAGCCAGGGACCTCGTCCCAACATAGTAATATTCTTTCGTTGTATAAATTTCATGTTTCCGTACTACACACGGATAATAATATTATTTCATACAACGCAGGTTCTCAATCATTTGCAGTGGCTCGCACATGTTGTTAAAAATTTAGGTGGTACCCCTCCTGTTACACAATGCGCCATTGTCAGTCCAAACAATTGCATACAATTAAAAATCTCGTTTGACATACCTGTTCGTGGACAAAATCACTCCTCGCTGTCTTCAGAACCCATCCAAATGGTATCGATTGTTGGGTGGGGTGCCCCTGCACTGGTTAAGAGGACTTATGAAAGGACCGCCGTGCAGGCATGCTTACAACAACTAAATACTAATGGGTATTTTGTGCCAGATTACTCTTATTTTCTAATAAAGTCACTCGAGGAAGGACAAAATGTCACCAGGACCGCAGAGAGACTTTGTCGGCTAAATGAACATGACATGGTATGGAGCACCATTTACTCTTATTCAGCATTTTTAATGTGTCGTAATAACATTATTCTTAATTGTAGGATATGTTTGGTCAAACTTTTGCGCAATGAGCTTTCATGCAATTCTAAAGCAAGTGATGGATGTTGTGGGATTTTCTTACACAGATTCAAATGCTATACAAACAAGAAATTGGAAGTATCAGGCTCATCTTTCATTTTACAGGCCATATCAGTTTGCCTCGCCGCCACTGTTTGAAATTTATGGAAGTCCATGTGACCGTAATTGTGAAGCGATAGAGAGTGCACTGATCCATTCTCTGGCATATTTCGCTGAAGTTCTCGACTTCAAGATCGGAGACTTCAACTATATGGACTATCTAAAGAAGAAGAATGAAGTGTGAAATATGTGTCGTGCATTGATGCACCCTCTATCTTTGTGAAGACCGTACCTTAAGTATTCATGTATGAACTTTTTATGTTTGTAAGACCTTAATTAAGTATTGATGTACGAACTTTTTTATATTTTTTTGTTAAGACCTTAAGTATTGATGTTAGGCCAGTGACTAATTTATTGGAAACCTTAATATTAGGGTTCTCACCTCCAAAGTATTGATTAAGCCTTAATATTAGTCTTTATCACAAATTTTGGAAATCTTAATATATATTAAACTAAAAAAACAACAGGGTCATTGGGGGGCAACCCTTTAGTCCCGGTTGGTAATCCAACCCGGGACTAAAGGCCAGCCATCCACGGCCACAATAATTGGGGCCGGCTTTTAGTCCCGGGTGGACCTGGGACTAAAGGGTTGGCGGGGCCGGCCTTCAGAGGCCTTTTGTCCCGGTTGGTAAAGGCACCCTTTTGTCCCGGTTGGTTTTACCAACCGGGACAAAAGGCCTCCCCTATACAAAATCGACAGCACGCTCCCTTCTTCTTCCCCTGCCCGACCATTTTTCACCGAGAGCTCAAAAGTAAGCTCCTCTAAGCTCCATGGCGCTTCAAACCTAGGGAGGTGCTGCCCAAATTTTTCGTCATCAATTTGTGGAGTTTTCTCACCTCCAAGGTGTTGCTAAGGTATTATTCTTCATCCTCCATTCATTTGTTGTGTTTAAATTTCGTGTTATGGTTTAGAGAAGGAGAAAATAGAAATTTTGATTTAAGAGCTAAGAGATGAGGTTTTTAGTATACTTTAGATTTAGTAATAAGTAGTTATCATTTGTTATGATAATCTTCTATCATTCATTTGTACTAAGATTTTTTTTTGTTTTTATAAAAAATTTACTTTTAGCTAGTATTATTAGAGAAAATAGAGTTTATTAATTTAGTTATTAGAAAATAAGACCTAGGGATAGTGTATATTTTTTATACTTAAAATTTATGCCATAATTAAGAAAATAGAAAATTTGATTTAAGAGCTAAGAGATGTAGTTTTTATATTAGTATACTT
This sequence comes from Cenchrus fungigraminus, assembly GCA_036936925.1. Taxonomy (NCBI): domain Eukaryota; kingdom Viridiplantae; phylum Streptophyta; class Magnoliopsida; order Poales; family Poaceae; genus Cenchrus; species Cenchrus fungigraminus. Next base: position 35,320,219 of record CM072769.1, read on the forward strand.
TAGATTTGCTAATAAGTAGTTTTCATTTGTTATGATTATCTTCTTTCATTCATTTGTACTAAGATTTTCTTTGTTTTTTATACTTTAGTGTTGTTAGAATTAACATGGATATTTTTCACTTAATATGATGCAGATGAACCGGCAATGGATGTACAACACCGACAGACGGTCAGCGGAGTACATTACCGGCATGCATGGTTTTCTCGAAGTGGCGAAAAAAACAAGGATGCGAGTGGGTTCATGTGTTGTCCATGCTCCGATTGCAGAAATGAAAGAGACTACCATGACCCGGGCACACTTCACCTCCACTTGTTGAAATACGGATTCATGCCGAACTATGTGGTTTGGACCAAGCACGGTGAAAGAGGGGTCGTGATGGAAGACGATGAAGAAGAGGAGGAGGGTATTCCGGACTGGGCCGCAGGTCAAGCTTTTGCAGATACTTTAATGGAAGATGCTGACGAAGAAGAGTTACCAGCACATGCTGACGGGCCTGCTGATGATCTCGGCCAGGTTCTACAGGATGCACAAAGGGACTGTGAAAACGAAAAAGAAAAGGCAAAGTTCCAACGTATGATCGAAGATCACAGAAAACTGTTATACCCAGATTGCAAGCCAGGTCACAAAAAGCTTGGTACTACACTAGAAATGCTGCAATGAAAGGCAAAACATGGTGTGTCTGATAAGGCATTTGAAGGGATGCTAAAAATTGTGAAGGACAAGCTTCCGGAGAACAATGAATTACCGTCCACCACATATAAAGCAAAACAGACCGTGTGCCCTCTTGGGTTGGAGGTACAGAAGTTCCATGCATGCCCTAATGATTGCATCCTATATCGGGGTAAGGATTACAAGAATTTAGATGCTTGTCCTGTGTGCAAAGCACTACGTTATAAGATTCGGCGAGATGAAGATGCTGGTGATCTCCAGGGGCACCGTGACAAGACGAAGAAAGTTTCGGCGAAGGTTATGTGGTATTTTCCTATAATACCACGTTTGAAGCGTTTGTTCCGGAACAAAGCACATGCTAAGTTGATGAGATGGCACGCCGAGGAACGTAAGCAAGACAACCTGCTGAGACATCCGGCTGATGGGTCTCAGTGGAGAAAGATTGATAGAGAATTCAAGACATTTTCTGAGAATGGGGAAAGGAACATAAGGTTTGGTTTAAGTACGGATGGTTTCAATCCATTCGGGGAGTTTAGCAGTGGTCATAGCACTTGGCCTGTGACCCTATGCATGTTCAACCTTCCTGGTTGGATGTGCATGAAGCGAAAGTTCATTATGATGCCGGTGCTCATCCAAGGTCCAAAACAACCCGGCAACGACATTGATGTGTACCTAAGACCGTTGGTCGATGAACTATTACTGCTATGGCGGGAAGAGGGCGTACGTGTATGGGATGAGGATAGGCAAGAGAACTTCGATCTACGAGCATTGTTGTTCATAACCATCAACGATTGGCATGCCCTAAGTAACCTTTCTGGGCAGACAAACAAGGGATATCGGGCATGCACGCACTGTTTACATAGAACACAAGGTATTCATCTCAAAAACTGTAAGAAGGTCGTGTATAATGGTCACCGTTGTTTCCTTCCAACTAATCACCCCTTACGGAAGAAAGTGATGCATTGGAAAGGGAAGGCTGACCATCGTACGAAGCCACCCCATTTTAATGGAGATGCCGTATTTGAGATGGTAAACGATCTAAGGGTAGTCTTTGGAAAGGGTGCTGGTAGTGAACCTGTTCCAACTGACGCCAACGGGCGTGCACCAATGTGGAAGAAGAAATCTATATTTTGGGAGCTACCTTATTGGCGTAGTCTTGAGGTCCGACACGCAATTGACGTGATGCACCTTACGAAGAATCTTTGCATGAATGTGCTAGGCTTCATGGGTTGTTACGGTAACCCGAAGGATACCAATGAAGCACGAGAGGACCTGATAGAATTTCATAAGATTCCCAAAGTTCCGCGGGAGGGTGATGATGAAACTGATCCGGAAGAGGATGATGATGATGATGATTACTATGGTCCTGCTAGTTACACTCTCACCAAGAAAGAGAAGGAAAGCGTGTTTGATTGCCTAAACAGTATTAAGGTTCCGTCTGGCTACTCATCGAATTTAAAGGGGATCATAAATATGAAAGAGAAGAAGTTCACAAATCTAAAGGCCCACGACTGTCACATGTTGATGACACAGTTGCTTCCAGTTGCGTTGAGGGGTGTTCTATCAGAGAATGTACGATTACTGGTCGTAAAGCTTTGTGCATTTCTCAATGCAATTTCACAGAAGGTAATCGATCCAACCAAGCTAGGAAAGCTACAGAATGATGCGGTTCAATGTCTTGTCGGCTTTGAGTTGGCATTTCCACCTTCCTTCCTCGATGTTATGACGCACCTCCTGGTACACCTTGTGAAAGAAATTACTATTCTCGGTCCAGTATACCTTCACAACATTTGGCCTTTTGAGAGGTTCATGTCGATCCTCAAGAAATATGTTCTTAACCATGCCCGTCCGGAAGGAAGTATTGCTAAGGGATATGGAACTGAGGAGGTCATTGAGTTTTGTGTTGATTTTGTCGACACAATTGACTCGATTGGGCTTCCAGTATCACGACACGAGGGGAGGCTACAGGGAAAGGGTACCATCGGAAGGAAATCAAGTTTGAGCAATAATACTGATTTGTTCCATAAAGCACACCTAACAATCCTGCAACAATCATCACTGGTGACTCCGTATAGGATGGAACATGAGCAGATTATTGCTTCTCAAAATCCAACCAAATCCCCAGTTTGGATTGCACGCCGTCACTTGGAAACATTTCCCTCATGGTTGAGTGAACAACTAATCGGAAACTCAACGATTCATCCACAACTAGTTTTGTTAGCCTGGGGACCTTGTAGCACAATTACAAGATTTCAAGCTTACGATATGAATGGTTACAATTTTTACACGAGAGCTCAAGATCGCAAAAGCACAAACCAAAATAGTGGTGTCCGTATGGACGTCATCGGAAAAGATGGGGGCAAGACCTGCTATTATGGTATCATAGAAGAGATATGGGAGCTTGAGTACGGAGCGATGAACGTCCCTCTTTTTTTTCCAATGGGTAAACCTGAATGGCGTAAAGAAAGATGAATATGGAATGACAATAGTGGACCTTACCAAGATTGGGTTCAAAGATGATCCATTCGTGCTTGTCAAAGATGTGCATCAGGTTTTCTATGTGAAGGATATGACTAGCGTACTGAAGAATAAAAATCCCCAAGAAGCAGGACCACAAGAGGCAAAGCGTCACATAGTTCTTCCAGGTAAAAGAGTAATCATGGGAGTCGAGGACAAAACAGATCAATCCGATGATTATGATCAGTTTGATGGCATGCCTCCGTTCGCTGTCGAAGTTGACCCAAGCATATTGCTTGGACGTGAAGAGACACCGTACTTATGTGCTCGAGATTAATGTCGTAATGTAATGATTATTGATCAAATCAATTGTGTATCGGTCTCAAAATTTTTATGAAGCTTGAATATGTCACTAAGTTTGAGATTTTTCTGAATTAATTTACTATTTTTTTCGGTTTAATTGAATTTTCGTGCGACGTCACCTAGAAATTAAATGTTGAGCTGAGAGCACCCCTGAAACGATACAGAATGGTACCAAACTTGGCCACAAGTTCTCTTGTGCCTTAGAAGTCTAATTTATCTGGAAGTCGAATCATAATTCTTGAGTTATTGATGTGTAATTCACAATATTCTAGCTCCTTTAGCACGAAGAAAAAACCTAAAATACATTTAGTCATCAGAAAAATCTAAGATCTTGCGTGAGCTAATATTTTGAGTGTAAATGACAACCAAAAAAATTTCAGACCATTTCGACATAGATAGAGTACACGTGCTTCACAAAGCTATATAGAACTATTCATCGAAACCATGTCAACCACTTATGTCTTAACGATTCTGAAGTCCATGCACTTTGCAGTGTTGTATCGGTCTCAAAATTTTTATGAAGCTTGAATATGTCATGTGAGATTGACCCACCAAGTTTGAGATTTTTCTGAATTAATTTACTATTTTTTTCGGTTTAATTGAATTTTATTGGGAATGCACATCAATATTGCAAATGAAAATTGGAAGTGACTGTTTACAACTCTAAAATATAATTTTGCATAGCAAAGTACAGTTTATTATATTTTAACTAAATATAATTTTGCATGGAAAAAATAGTAAAAGTTACTATATTTTTTTTGATTTCAAAGAGATAGAATGTGAAAATGAGAAAAGAAATGGGAGGGGAAAAACAGTTCCCGCCGAAAATTACACTTTAGTCCCGGGTGGTGTTACGACCCTAGACTAAAGGGGGGCCTTTAGTCTCGGGTGGTAACACCACCCGGGACGAAAGGCCAAAATTTTGCCCTTGCCGCCCTCCCGCGCGAAAGGGGCCTTTAGTCCCGGGTGGTGATACGACCCGGGACTAAAGGCTCTTTGCTCCCGGGTCTAAAGGGGCCTTTAGTACCGGGTGGTGATACGACCCGGGACTAAAGGCTCTTTGCTCCCGGGTCTGATTACGACCCGGGACTAAAGGGGGGGTGATATAAATCCCACGGATCCACCCCTTCTTCCCCAACTCCTCCACTTCACACTCCGGCCATCGTCTTCCCCGCCGTCGCCCCTGCCTCCGTCGCGCCTGCCTCCGTCGTCGTCGAAGCTCGCACCCCGCCGTCGTCGACCCCGTCGCACCCCGCCGTCCCTGCCCGCGCCCGGCCGGCCCCGCGCCCTCTCCGCCGCCGGAGCTCCCGGCCGCCGTCGTCCGCACGCCGCCCGTCGACCCCGCCCGCACCCGGCCGTCGTCCCCACGCCCGTCGACGTCTCCGCCGCGCCTGGTCGTCTTCCCCGCCGCCGCTCCCGGCCGCCATCGCCCCCGCTCCGCCGCAGCCGCTCCCGGCCGCTCCCGTCGACCCCGCTCCGCCGCGCCCGGCCGCCGTCTCCCCCGCGCCCGACCGCCGACGTCGTCCGCGCCCGGCCGCCGTCTCCCCGCGCCCGCCTGCCCGGCCGTCGACCCCTCAGCCCGCCGTCGCTGCGCCGGTGAGGGAACTGCAGACGTCAGCCCCTGATGGTTGACGTCAGCATTTTTTTATGTTTTCATTTAATTTATTTATGTGCTGAGAATTGAATTTAGAGATTTTAGATTTGAATTTTGAGATTTTAGAGATTTTAGATTTGAATTTAGAGATGAAATATGTATTTAGAGATGAAATGTATTTATAGATGAAATATGTATTTAGAGATGAAATATGTATTTAGAGATTTTAATTTTTTCGCTCGCCTGAGAATTAGGTAGTATCGCTCGACACGCTCGATTCTTTCCCGACTCGCTCGACCCCGTCCGACACTTAGGTTTTCTCGCTCGACTCGCTCGACTCCCGCCCGACTCGCTCGACTCCCGCCCGACTCGCTCGACCCCGCCCGACACTTAGGTTTTCTCGCCCGACTCGCTCGACTCCCGCCCGACACTTAGGTAGTCTCGCTCGACTCTCGCCCGAAAATCATTTATGTGCTCAGAAAATCATTTATGTGCTCAGAAAATCATTTATGTATTCAGAAAATTATTTATGTATCCAGAAATTCATTTATGTATCCAGAAATTCATTTATGTGCTCAGAAATTCATTTATGTTTTCAGAAATTCATTTATGTGCTCAGAAATTCATTTATGTGCTCAGAGATTCATTTATGTATTCAGAAATTTCTAGTTATGGATCACAATGAGGAGGAGCGGCTGATGGAGAGCCTTATTGCTGGGGATCCAACCTTCACCGAGGAGGAACGTAGCCAGGCGGATGCGTTCCTCAACATAACCGGGGACATCGACACCCGCACCGCGGACATCGACTCCCGCACCGCAGACATCGACTCCCGCACCGCGGACATCGACAGCCGCGCCGAGGACAATAATGAAGACCTTGTCATAGTTAATGCAGAAGGTTCCAACAAGGTATATATATCATGCATTAACAAGTCCATAAATGCATTAACAATGAGGTATATATATCATTCTGGAACCCAGCGTGAATAACAAATCCGCAACTTGTAGGCTTCAACCTCGACAAGCAAAAAGACTAAGAGAGGCCGTACAAAAGTAATCGTCGATCATGACGTGAAGTTTCATATCACTGAAGTCAACGAGCTTGGCCAGCCATGGGAACCAAAGAAAGTCAGGGACAAGTTTGTGTCCCAATGCGGTGCTATTGTGAGGGACAACGTGCCCATATCATATAGAGAATGGAAGGGAAGGGAAGATAATCTATGGGTGGTTCCAGATTCACTTAAGAATATGTTATGGGAGGATATCCTAAAACACTTCACACTTCCACCGGGCGTGAACGCAAACCTTGTGAAGCAGTGGACTCTCACGAAGATGGCAACTCAATTGCACAGTTTCAAGAAGCAGCTGCACAGAGATTATATCAAGCAGAAACGAACTCCAAATTTTGATGATTATCCCAAGCTAAAGGATCACTGGCAGTCCTTTGTGGATTACAAGAATAGTGAAGAATTCGCCAACAAGAGCGCACGAGCTCAGATAAGTGCCAGTAAGAAGACGGATTACACCCATCGTCTTGGTCGCGGTGGTTACGCGGTTGCAGCACCCAAGTGGCGGAAGATTGAACAAGACCTCCTCAACAAAGGTATCGTACCAGCGGTCATTGACTGGGAAGAACGATCAAAGAATTGGTATTATTCCCGCGGTGGAAGATTGAACCCTGATGATGGTTCCCTCGTATTCCCACCCACGTTACGGGAGGCGGCACATGAGATAATCAAAATGAATGAAGACATCAAAGCGGGCAGATTGGTTCCTGACAGAGACATGGATGAGCTCACTTTGGTGCTCGGGAATCCGGAACACCCAGGACGTTGCAGGGGCTACGGGGTAGTCCCGTGGAAGTATGCTTTCAAGGGAAGTGCCGACACCTACAGAAGCCACAAAAGAAGAAGGGAGCGTGAAGAGGGGCGGTGGCGTGAAATGATGGAGCATAGACTTAAAGATCAAGAAGATCGTATGAATGCAGAGATTGAACGACAAGTGGCCACCGCAGTAGCTCAGATCACCCCTGCCGGAGCACTGCCCCAAGCACCGGTGGATCCCGTCATTAGCCCTTCCGCTCGCAAAAGCAGCTATGCTTCCAAAGAGGCTCCCGAAGAACAAAGGGCGACAAACCAAGAAGAAGTTCAAGTAGAGGACAATGAACGGTACCATGTGGATGAACTCTGTCAGCGCACTGCATGTGAGCTGCACAAGCCGATCGGCAACATCACAATGAAGGTATATATAAACCTGATTATACATGCAATTATCTCAACCTTTGATGCATGTCTCAGGCATTTAATAACTTCATCATTTCTCTACATATATATAGGTGGCGTACGGAATGGCTTTAGCACATCTCCCAGGACGTACAAGCCACGGCATGGAGATTCCAGCTGACTACGCCTCAGTTGTTTTGGAGGAGATTGCTGACCCAAAGTTTAACGACATAGAGCTAGACATCCAAGGAGGTGAAGGGGAAAGGACACTCTGTGATGCGCTTCATAGTATCATATTGTGGCCCAAACGTTACATCAGAATACCTAACATGTCACCACCGATCCCTCCGAGTGTTGCCGAGCAGCAGCCACCATCTCCCAGGCCGTCACCGGGCCGGTCGTCGCCCAATGATTGGAGCTCACCGTCTCCACAACGAGGGAATTCTCCTGCCGCGAGCGATGACGATCGTCAGCAATCACCACCGAAGCATCAATCACCACTAAAGCAGCCTTCACCAAAGCCTGCCAAGAGGCGGTCCCGATCAAAATCTACCGCGTCTATGCCCGTGCCAAATCCGGATCGCTCGAAGAAGAAAGGTAAAAAGCTGCCTATTAAAAGGAAGCTGCCATATGACATGACAACATCAGAAAATGAGGCGGAGTGTGATAAGCAACTCAAGGTGTGGATTGAAGGGAATAAAGAGGCTGCTAAACAAAAACGGCTCGATGAAATGGAAGCAGAAAAGAATAAAGATCGTCCGCATAAACTCAAAGCTTTCATAGAGAAGAAGGAAGCAGAAAAGAGACAAGAAATTATAAAACCCCTACTAAGTGATTATGACCGGTCGCTTCACAAGTCCATGAAGAAGAAGAGACAAGGAGGGTCACCAAATAGTTACATCGACCAAGTACCAGGGTCGACGATGCCACAGGATTATAGGAAGAAGAAGAAGGCAACACAAGCGTCGACGTCGACGAAAGAGCCTTCAACGAAGAAGGCAACACAAACGTTGACGTCGAGCCTTCAATGAAAAAGGCAACACAAACGTCGACGTCAGCGAAAGAGCCTTCAACGAAGAAGGCAACAGAAGCGTCGACGTCGGGAGTACAGACTTACGTCGCCTTCGGCCTCACTGCAACTGAACGAGCTCTTGCAGTTATGGACGCAGAACAACTAGCGGCGGTCATTGCAATGCAAGAAGCAACAAGGATGCCACTAGAATATGTTCTCGGCCACGAATCACCTCCTCGGGACCCAAACTTCGTACCTAGATGGCGCTACGAGCATGGGAAATCTTTTGTCAGGCCTGAGTTGGTGAAGAAACTCCCTACTCAGATGCGCAGATTGCATGACTTCTACATGAAGACGTCTAAGGCGGGCCTGGAGATGATTGGCATGCTTGTTAAACCGGGAGATTTTGCTGGTGAAGGCGAGAAGTTGTCCTGGCTGCGATTCAAGGATATTTATTAAATTTACCATCTTGACTCCTTGAATACCGATCTTGTCAGGGCCTGGTGCCTGTAAGTGACAGTGCAATACATACCCTAATTAACAAATTTATGCATACTCTAATTATTAACTTTGTCTTTCATTTTCTGTAGCCTGGAAATGCATAACATGGGGAAGAATGGTTACCAACGAATAGGTTTCATGGACCCATCTTTAGTTAACCAAGATCAAGTAAAGAAGCAACCAGAAACAACATTCAAAACAATCGTAAGGACCTTGTGTGAATTGCATTACAACGATTTGATATTTCTACCTTACAACTTCGAGTAAGTGTGATTACCATCTTAATTGCTAAGGGTTCGCATTTCTAATTATCTTAGTTAACATTATTTAGTTCTAATCTTTTGAGCTTCTATGTATATACAGTTTCCACTGGATTCTTCTCATAATTGATGTCAACAGAAGCAACATCCTTGTCTTTGATTTGTTGAGAAGAGATCCGGACAAATACTTGGACCTTCAAGATATGTTTCAAGAGTAATAATTCTATCCATACGTTCCCTTTTATGCAATAGTGTGCTTTTACTAACACTATCTAGCTCTAACTTTCATTATTTTCTGCCAGAGCTTGAGAAAAATTCAAGGCTGTCAACCCTGGACAATGGAAACCTAGAATAAACTTCACTATAAATTTTCCGGTACGTAAACCAAATAACAACTTCAGATTGGGCAAATTAAAAATGCATAACACTAATTTTTCATAATTATCTTCTTCAATTTAGTGTATGAGACAGCAACCAGGGACACATTTATGTGCATACTATGTGTGTGAGTTCATCCACAATTTCTGCGAGGCAGACCCGTCAGATTATACTGTAAGTATTATTTTAAATCAATTAATAATACTTTTTTTCTAACCGCTTATATATTTAATTCTTGTGTGTAATATATTAAATTATTTGCACATTGCAGAACAATATGATTAGGGACGTAATCATTGAGAAGGACCGACTCTTGACGATTCAAGAAGGTCTCTACGGATTCATAATGGACTAGGTCATTAATCCACAAGGCAGAAATCACTATGACGGTCATCGAATTGATAAATATTAATTAGCACCTCTGGTGGAACTTTAGACTAGAATTAGTAAACGGTATTTTGATGTATATATATATATACTACTTTCAGAAAATACTATCTGCTATGCTTTCGATGTAATATAATGTGTGTATATATTTATTTATAAGTTTATTCTCTTCATATAGTACGTATAGTAGACACGTATAATTAGTGCAAACATTTATACGTATATGTAAATTACACCCAAATACGTGAGAATATACGCGTATAACATTATTAGAACAATTTAAAATGAAATAAAAAATTCACAGTGGGGTCTTTAGTCCCGGGTGGTAATACCACCCGGGACTAAAGGGGTGGCGCACAGGCGTTGGTGTGCCTCTCCTTTTGTCCCGGGCGGGGCTACCACCCGGGAATAAAGGGCACCCTTTATTCTCGGTTGCCCACCCGGTGACAAGGGGGGGGGGGGCTTTTGTCACTCCCTTTTCGTCCCGGGTGGGTTTTAGAGACTTAAAGCCTTTCCCACCCGGGACAGAAGGCTGTTTTTCCACCAGTGTTTTTTTCACTTGGAATTTGCTGTTGCAGGCCACAGATCTGTGTACGTGAATTTCTTACTTTCTTATGCAGATAGATGGGATACTGGAATGCATGAATAAGAAATCTTGGTTTGGGTTGTTGTTGACACCGGATTTTGGCTGATAAAATCTCATATACAGTTGAGGAGGACTCGTTAATACAGTGATTAATTTGGCCTGATGCATGGGATCCGCCAATCAAGAAGGGATAAGCAGAATAAGGGCACTCACAGTGCAGACTCTACATAGAGTCTAAGAGTATTTATTATCTCGAAGATATCATAGACTTGGAGTCTAAATAAGACTTGGAGTCTTGATTTTTTTCCCTCTCTCTTCCATAAATATACTGCCACATAAGCGTCACATCAGCAAAATGTAATAAATATGAAGGTAATAAATTAACATAGACTCTATGGTAAAGTCTGGGTTGGGAGTGCCCTAAAGACATCACATGCAAGGTGGAGGATAGGGTCAGCAACGTGCGCGTGAAGGTGGCCTTGATGAAAAGTCCATGAATGGCTTAACAACACATTGAAATATGTTCGTTTGCTTTGTGCAGGGATTTGTGTGATCCTCCGAAATATTTCACCTACTGATGTGATTACACTTGTTCCAATACTTTGCGAGGGAGTTAATTGTCCTACATATATATATTCTTGTCAGAAAGAATCGTTGATTCACTTTCAATCTCTTGTGCTCGAGACACTGCTGATGATCTGTAAGTGCACCAAGCACAAGAGAAAGCACTGCAATGATGATAATTCCCATTTAGATTGTCACTACCCCTCCATCTAGATAATTCTCATTCAGATTTTCACTACCCCTCCATTTAGATAATTCCACATCAAGCTGGGATGTTATAATAGTTCTTTTGCAGTTGCATTTCTATGTTTATTGCTTCACATGCTTCTCTACGTGGTAACATAGGATTGGCAAGTTCTTATTTGTTTGACACTTTCACATTTGTTTACTTCAACAATGCATATATATCTTAAATGTACAACATAAATAAAGATTAAAAGATGTTGTCTTCTTTCTTTCAAATGATGCTGGCACAACGGGAAAGACAGCTTTTGCCGTGCGTTTTTCTCCGAAACGCACGGCAGCATTTGGCACGGCAAAGGACCTTTGCCGTGCGTTTTTTATCGCACGCACGGCAAAGGCACTTTGCCGTGAGTCAAAATGCCGCACGGCAAAAAAAATACAAGAACTAGAAAACCACACATAATCCTTTTTTTGACGTGCGTCTTTTACGGCGCACGACAAACATTTCTGAAAAAAATTAAAAAAAAATCCTAAACTACACGTCGTCGCAGCTGCTCGCCACCACCACGCCACCTCAGCTGGCGCAACACTGCCGCCGCCAGATTTTGTCATCCCGGAGGCAGGAAGACCACCGCCGGATCCCGTCGTCGCAGAGAGGAGCGAGGGGCCGCGGACCGGGGCGGAGAGGAGGGGGGGACGGCGACCCGGGCGGAGAGGAGGGAGGAACGGCGACCCGGGCAGAGAGGAACGGCCGGCGCCGTGCCTTGCTCTCCCCATCGTCGACGCCGCCGCAACCACCACCCACCGCCGTCGTCGCCGCTGCGTGTGGAAAGAAATAGTGAGTGGGGATGAGAGAGAGAGAGCCGGGAGGGGGGCGGGACTTGCCGGCAGCACCAGGAGGTCTTCCGGGGCCGCTGCCACCGGATCCGTGCCTGCGGCCACCAGATCCGCGGGCGCTGCAGCCATCTCCTCCTCCGTCGCCATGCTCGAGCTCGGCCCGCCGGATCTTGTAGCTCGGGCCGACGGATCTTGGAGCTCATGCCGCCACGGCCTCCTCCGCCAGCGCGGCATGGAGCTCGGTCCGCCGCGGCCTCCTCCGCCGGCGCGGCCAGGAGCTCGGTCCGCCGCGGCCTCCTCCGTCGGCACGGCCAGAAGCCCGGTCCGCCGCGGCCTCCTGCGCCGGCGCGGCCAGGAGCTCGGTCCGCCGGGAGGTTGGGGGCCAGGGAGCTCGGTCCGTCGGGAGGTTGGGGCCGGGGAGCTCGGTCTGCCAGATCGAGGAGGGAGGGCGCAGAGAATCGAGAGACGAGCGAGAGTTTCGAGAGGGAGGGCCGGGGTGTCGCGGGCGTGGATAAGGAGGAGGTCGCGGGTGGTGCGGATCGGTGATGTGGAGAGGGGTGGGGACAGGGACCGGGGGGTGCGAGTGCGGGGGGCTGGAAGGTGGGGCCTGGGGTGGGTGGGGAGGCGTGGAAGACGGTGGAGATTTTTTGTTTGCCGTGTGCCTAAATAAAGACGCACGGCAAACAATTTTTGCCGTGCGTTTTTAAATAGAGCGCACGGCAAATTATCAAATAAATTTGAAATTTTTTAAAAAATTCATACAAATTAAGTTATGTTATCTATTGCTTATAAGAACAAGTGTTGAAGTCGAAACTAATTAGTAGGACATATATATGAAAAAAACTTTGCCGTGCGCCATACGAAAAACGCACGGCAAAGATTCCTCTTTGCCGTGCGTTTTTTCAAAAACGCACGGCAAAGGCGCTCTTTGCCGTGCGTTTTTTCAAAAACGCATGGCAAAGACTTTATTAGACAAATCTAAATTTTATATAGAAAAACACTAAAATTATCCAATGACTTCGAAAAAATACCAAAATTTTACATAGAACAACTTATATTGTCTATTGCTTATAGAAAAATATTTGAATTTAAATTCAAATTTGATCGTCGCTTTTGATTCAAACCTAACCATCTACTTCTCAACTCTCTGAAACTTCTTCGGAGATATTTCGATTTGTAAGCACCGTACATGACCAAATGTTCAAATTTTTACTACAGCCTCCACGTATGATATCATGAGCCCTTGACGAATCTTATAATTTTCGGACATAATTTGCATTTTTTAGAATTTTTAAATCATTGGGACACACGATCATGGTCGTGTTTTCTAGTCAAGATGTTCAAATTTTCTTTTGATTTCATGAAAGAGGTGTTAAATTAGGCTAAATAACATGAATATTATTTTTTCACTCATGTTACTCTATTATTTGAATCACTTGTAGTTCAAATTTGGCTTCTTTGAAAAAATTGCTTGAAATGCAATTAATTAGTTAAATATAGCAAATTAATACAAAAATCTACTAAATTTTACCATGAAGTATCACATGTTGTATGTATAAAGTAGAAAAAATTTCAAAGTGAGGAGAATTTGTTTTGAGGGGCTATTGAATTTGAGGCTTAGAAGAACATATATATGCAAAAAAAAACTTTACCGTGCGTTTTTTCAGAGACACACGGCAAAGAGGTATCTTTGCCGTGCGCCGGACTGGAAAACGCACGGCAAAGAGGACAACAAAAAATTGTTCCTCTCCTCATTCTAACAGTGTGTCTCTGGAAACGCACGGCAAAGGAAATGTCTTTGCCGTGCGCCACGAAACAAAACGCACGGCAAAGAGTCTTTGCCGTGCGTTTTATTTCCGGCGCACGGCAAAGGGAGGTCTTTGCCGTGTGCCTGATAGAAAGCGCACGACAAAGATTGTAACGCACGGCAAACATCGATTTTTCCGTAGTGTGGGAATATTAATTGTGTAAGGGGATTACGTATTATCACTAGCAGTAGTGTCTTTATATGTTAGTGTTTTTATATTTTACAGTAACGTTAGCACGGACAATACACTAGTTGATCACAAGTTGAAGCGGAGGGCTGCGAGGCCGATGTCGACTCAGGATGAAATTTAAGTCAAAGTGGCATTTGAGAGTGTCAAGGAGATCAATATTATTGACAAATGAGGAACGACGGTTAGCAAACACAATCACTTAACAACATATAGGCCGAGCCCCCTCTCTCTTGACACGTACGACATGCCACGCTACACGTTTTGGCAGCAATCCAAACCTGCATACAGCTCCAGAGACCAGAGGGACCTTATGGTTTGTCAGGTGAACTTGGCCAACTCCCCAAGGAAGGCGTCGACGTGCTCCTCCCTGACGCAACACGCCATCACGCTGGCCCCGTCCTTCCTGCATGGCAGGCATGCCACGCAGTGCGGCAACGGCATCCGGTCCGCCCGGTACATCACCCTCGCCGGCGCCCCGCCGCCAAAGTCCACCGCTTCGGCGCCAAGGTTCCGCCAGCTCGTCACGTCGAAGGCGTTGTACCCCAACATCACCTTCACCTGCTCCGCGGACAGAGACAAGCCACCACCTCCTTCTCCTCCGCCGGTGTTCCTCCCCTTGAAGTGGTGTGGGATCGGCTGTAGCGCGCGCTTGATCAGCCTCACCACGTCGTTGATCGCGCCGTTCGCCACCTCCCCGCTCGTCGGCACGGCCACCGCACACGTGATGCAGTTGCCGTAGTAGCCGTGCCTGGCGCCGACGTGCTTCCGCACGTTCACCGGGAAGATGAGAGGCACAGGGGTCGAGGGGTCGTCCGACATGACCGCGCGCGTCCGGCACTGCCAGAGGACGGCCATGACCGCCTCCAAGACGGTGCACGGGCCGCCGCCGGCGTCGCTGGCGGCGAATTCGGCTTTGATGCGGTTGATGCAGCTGGAAGGGACGGTGATGTCGAGGAACGCGAAGTCCTGCGGCTCGCCGGCTACCAGGGCGTTCCCGATGGCGGTGACGAGCGGTGGCGGCTCCGGGAGGGAGTCATCGCCGCAGCTGACAGGGAGGACGGACGGCTGGGACGTGCCCTGAGCGAGCTCGCCAACGGCGCGCATGAATTGCGCGAAACCCGTGCCGTCGGCGACGCCGTGGTTCCACGTCACTGCGACGACGAACCCGCTGCAAGCGAACTCGGTCACCTGCACGAGCAGCAGCGGGTCCGACTGGCGGAGCCCCTCGGCGCCGACGCCTATGGCGAGCTCGTCCAGCAGTGCCGCGGCGGACGGCGGGTCGAGGAGCCCAGCGTCCGCCAGGGAGCGGTCGGCCGTCGCGGCCACGAAGGACACACCCTCGCCGTTGCAGGCAATGCGCAGCCGCTCGCCACCGTTGTCGTCGTTGGCTACGACGATGCGGCCAGCGAGCGGGAAGTAGTGGACCAGCGCGGCGGACAGCGCGCCTCGCACAGTCTCGGCCGGCGCGCCGATCGCGCGGTTGAATACGTGGAACGACGTGACAGGGAGGAAGGCGAGGTCCCTGTCAAACGACGAGAGGTTGATATATACCATGGCCTCCGCCTCGGACGCCGCCGGCGCGATCGCCGGGCCGACGAGCACCGGCGGGGACTTGGTGACGGTGACGCTCATCGACATGAACACCGGTGTGTGTGCTGCTGCAAATCAAACTTGGTACTGTACTCACTATCTAACTTTAACCCTCAACGTTTACATGAAATAATTAGGTTTATTTGCGAGCGGGTTTTATTATATAGGAAAAACATTCAGAGCAGCCGGGCTGCAAAACTCCATCCATGCAGTCCGACGTCCATTATTTTCCGTGTGCAAAAAAAATTCAGTGCAGCCGGGCTGCAAAACCCGATCCGTGCAGTCCTACGTTCATTGTTTGCCACGTGTACAGCCGGGCTGCAAAACTCGATCCGTGCAGTACGACGTCTGTTGTTTGTCCCGTGTAAAACCCTGGCAAAAACATTCCGTGCAGTCCGGCTGCAAAACTCGATTTGTACAGTCTGACCTCCGTTGTTTGCCACATGTACAACCTAGACAAAACAAAATCCATGCAATCAGGATGCAAAACTCGATCCCTGCAGTCTGACATTCGTTGTTTGCTGCGTGTACAACTCACGCATCATAGTACGTGGGAGACGCCCGCACACTAAATGCTTGTTTCGTCGGCTCTGCTTCGACTATTGGGAAATGTGGCCTACAGAGGTGCGCAACGCTCAGCTCGCAGGTGCATGACGCGGCTCCTATCATCTGTTAGGTGAGGTTGTCCGAACAGGGGTACATAACCCCGTGTGGTACCGCTCCTCCAGTACGTGTTAACGCACGGAGAGCCCGCACCGGGGTACTAGAACCGGAACAAACATGTCCCGTTCGCGTCCAGTTTACTCCATTCCTGGTGTCCTCCCAGGAAATGCCACGGGCCAACCGTGCTGGGGTGGGGGCCGTGCACCCACCGGTGGGCGTGCCATCCCCAAGCACCCAGCGGGGCGTAGCAGAGCAGACATGAGCGGGGAGAAGCAGGCGGCGGAGTGCAGAAAAGGAGGAGGGAAGGGAGGCGGAGCCAAGGTCGTCCGCCGCCGTCACGCCCGGGGAGGATGGGTGCAGCCGTCCACCATGCTGCCGCAACCCTTCCCTTCCGCGAGAGAGAAGATGGGGCAGAAGTTCAATCCGCCGCCAAGGAGCTAGACGAGAATGACCTTGATCGCTTGAGCTCCGGTGGAAATCACATTGACATAGCTTGTGTTGTTGCAGTACTGGAGGACGACTGCATTGAAGTTCCTCCTCCATCACGCACAAGCATATGCGCAACACTTGCAGTCCGAGACATTGTCTTCGACATTAGCGCCAGATGTTGCGGGCAATACGTGCCGATATGGCGGCAATATCTGATGTGATGAGGGTAATGCTCTACATTGACGGAGAGGAGTCACACTCTAAAACTGTTGCAATTCGAGACAGAAATGTTGATGCCTTCTCGCTTCTGATCATATATGACAATGAAGTATCACTCCCAGAGGAGGCTGATTTATGGGACACCCTTGCCAGTGCCTGGCCTTTGTTACTATCAATCGCCGACTACTACCAAGTCGAAAGGTTTAGGTTGCACTATGTGTCAAAGATGTGGGACATGGCAAGCCAGCAAAATGTGAGCACATTTCTATGATGGTCAATCGAGACTAACTGCACACAATTGAAGGAGAAGTGCATGTCTCTCTTAGTGCTTATCTGGCCACATGGAATACTCACATATGATTTTGTGTTCGTATGCTTCAAGCATCATGCAGTTCTGGTGGATCTCCGTAGTAAATTACACGAAGGCTTGTACCGGGTACCCCATAGTATGTAACTTTAATGTTTTGTTTAAGTGTGTTTAGTCATGTAATAAACAATCGAAACAGTACATTCATTTGTTGCAGTGAAGTACATTTGTATTCGAATATTCAGATCATCCGGTTGACATGAATAAAGCTTAGGGAATAATACATTGCTTCCTGATCAGTGCCATCATCCACGGAGGCACACACAACCCTATCAACAATGGGTCGTTCTATGTATGGGCACTAACGTTTGGGTCCGACACCCAAGTGGTCCAACGTGTCAGTGACCAAGGTCTCGCGGCGGTTTCCAAAGCCATTCGTCTCTTGCTATGAGGCAAAAGGCAGGATCTGAAATTTTGAATTCTCTATTTCTCCTCCTGGTTCTCCCCCATTATATATAACTAAAGGAGGGAAACCAGGTGGCCAGACCTCCCACTTCCCACCTGCTACTTTGAAAATCAGGAGATCCTCTCCTCTCCCCTAGTAGAGTTGCGGCGGAGGCAGGAAGCGTGACCTCGGCAGCATCGGCAAGCTCGACTGGCGGTGGGCTACCTCAGCTACGAGCGGCATGCTTCCTCAGCTATGAGCGGCAGGCTTCCTCGGTGACATCCTTCAAGCTAAAGATGGTTCGAGACCATTGCTCCGTCGGCTCACCTGAGGATGACCATAGTGGCTGCAGAGCAGAAATAAGTGCCAAGAACATCGCGTTCAAGGTGCGGGTTCGTAGGGCTGGTTTGACACGGCATTCAACACCTCCTTCCTTTCCTGTTGGTGAGGTAGAGACTGCTTCCCCATGCTCTTTGCCTTTCAATATTATTGTTGCATGCTCCGATGATTATGGATCTGTTGTTCCTTGTTGCTTGAGATTGTTCGGAGTCAACTTATTCAATGTTTGTGGAAATCAATCGATGAAATTATTAGATTGCTTATCCAAGCTCTTTGGCTTTCAATTTTGTTGTTGCATGCTTGGGTGATTATGGATCCGCTATGATTGTTCATGTACCGCATTTAACTGGACAGATGAAATTTCATCCGACTCCGAACGATCTCAACCCTTTACCTCTTGTTCTTGTACTTATTCGTTAATACTAAAACAAATGCATGTTTCAGCTGACCAAAGGGTCAACATCTGTAGTTGCTCCTTTGGCAACATGCTCCAAGGTAACAAACTCAACACCCTCCTTGTTTCCTTAGTTCGAATCAATTATAAGATCCTAATCTGACTTGGGATCCATTGTTGCTAGATGGAAGCTGTCAAGTCAATGATGCTTCTTCCCAAAGAAGAATGTGCAGAGGTAGCGGAGTGCTCAACAATGTGTACCAAGTCCTTAGGTAGGAGTGTTGAAGAGCAAGTTGACGCCCCAAACACGATGGGGAACTACTTCGACAACAGTTTGTTACTCGCCAGAAAAAGTTATGTGGGTTGAAGAAGATGACAGAAAAATCAGAACCAACTCTGAAAATGTAATCAGATGAGATTAAGAGGTTGTAGAAGGTAACTGAAGCCAGTGAAGAACTCCTTCATCTACTGCTAAACTGTAGAAGATGAAGAGGTTAAGATCAATGCTCCACTGTCTCTTGAGATTATGTATTGGATATACCTTTGTTAATCTCTGTTCTTTGTGAGAATATTATCCTATAATAGATGTGATATGTGACGAACAATGTGGTACTGCTTGATGGGAAACAACAACTTGTTTATTGTATAAAAAAACATGTGGTCTTTTTTATTTTGCGAACCGAATTGTAATCAATTAATATTGAGGCATGATTGGTTAATTTTATGTTAGCCTACCGAAATCAAATTAATGTGAAAAAAGTAAAATGTCAATTCTATTAAAACTAACGTGACATATAATTAGGCCAAAATTTAATTTTATTTAAATTAACATAACATAAAGGCCACAAATGTGCACACAACTGTGGTCTCGACCCAACAAAATAGGCCCACATAAACAAATTTGGGCCCGAACCAACGGCAAATGGGCCTACCGAAATCATTTATGGGCTATGAGAACAACTTCTGCCTGCAGAAACAATTCTGGACTCAACCAAACTACAAATGGGCTAAATTCATTTTATGACGAAACAAATTGTCACAATTGGCATGCCATATCGGATGCCACATTAGATTTTGTCCAACATGGCAAATCTGCAAAAATCAGGTTATGACGTTTTGTAATGACGATTTTGCACGCATCATAATTTTTGCGACCCCGCGAAATAAAGGCTCATCACTAATCGCGGTTTTTGACGCTCGACTATTCACGGAGGGTTCTCGTAACAAATCATAATTTATGACGAGAAACGTGATTTTTTGCGTCACTAGCCGGTGGTTTTCTTGTAGTGGAGTACCGCGCCTTTGTGGGGCAGCTGGGCACGGCCCCCGACGGCATCACCCATGTGGTGCTCATCAACGACTATGGTGCGTGCTTACCTCGTGGACATGGCACCCGCCAAGCCCACCCCGGAGCTCCAACGCAAAATCGAGGATCCCCAAATGAGTGTTTGTCCCGGGAGTTCACGTCGATGTGATACCAGCCATCTGAAGCTTGCAAGAATGACGTGACGCGAAAAGGGACGTACTTGGCGTGCCAACTATCGGTGTTTCGTACTGTCGACTAGTGAGATTTTATGCGCATCGAGCTCCAGATGGCTACGTGAGAGGCTGATACAAGGATTTAAACTGGTTTGGACCTCTTGAGAGTAATACACTACGTCCAGTTCTCTGTTTCTCGTGTTACTCGCGTCGGTTGTAATAGGGGATAAAAGTTGGGCCAGAGAGGGAGAGTTCCCAAGTCTCTGTGCGATGGAGGAGTGTGTGTTCGTGAGTGAGCTTGTGATCTAGTGATCTCTAATGGATGCGAGAGGATCGGATCGGGTATGATGGGAGCCCTGGCTCCTCCTTTTATAGTCCAAGGAGGGGCAGAGTTAGAATCGGGGGGAGGAAGAAGACTAGGTGGCACATGATAATGCTAGAGCGTGTCGCCCGACCCATGGGGGTTGGGGGTCAGTCCATCATCTGGCTGCTTCCTTATCCTCGTCGTCGGGGGAACGACATTCTTGGTGAAGAAGGCTTCTGTGGACATCATCATGACTGTGATTCCCTATCGGATCCTTGCCGCAGAGCGGTCGTGCTGGCATTAACGGGGGCGGCCGTGGCTTATGGGCCACGCCCTGCATAAGCGCGGCTGGATCCCTATTCCACCTAGGGAATCTTCGCCGGAGGCCTAGGTCCCCAAGCGTGCTCCCGTCTGACCCCCTTGATGGTGGTCGGGTGTGGCAGGGCCCCCTACGTCGTATCTTGCAGTGTAGGGCGTGGTTGTGGCTCGAGACGTAGCGCAGCAGGGCCACGCTACCCGGGCGCTTGTTGCCTTGGGGCAGGCGAGGCGTGGATCCTACGCGATCCGATCATCCTAGCTCCGTTCGTCCGTAAGTCGGGAGAGAACATGGGGATTTTGTCTTTCCTCCCTTCCTGTTGGTCAGGGTCGAGCGAGGCGGAGATCGTGACCCTGTCCTGATCCCGAGGATCAGGGTCGGACGAGGTGGAGATCATGTTTCCTCCGACCCTGGGGTCAGGGGGACAAGGCGGTTTGGGCGCAGACCCTCTCCTCGTTATCTTCCGTGTCTAGTATGTGGCGAGTACGTATTATATACCGTGGCCGGGTATCCCTAGTATAGATCCTCGACAATGATGCTATGGAATACAGTCTCTCCGGCCTCTTCCTACCTCGACAACGTCCGATCCGGCGTCAACGAAGGGCCCGTGAGAGTTGGTTCTGCCAGAGCTGTAGGTTCTCTCCAAATCTTTGCGGTTGTTGTGTCAGTCAGGAGGTGCAGTTGGCTGTCCATTGTTTGTGGCAACTTTGATCTCTTTCTTCGATGTGTTCTACGTCAAGATCCTATTTTTTCGACCCTCTATTTTGGTGATGAAGGTCTGTGTTGTTTGGGGCGTTGCCCAGCAGAAGTTCTTTCAGTGGTTGCTAGATCTCGTTGTAAGCAGCGAGTGGTTTTTGCGGTCTTCAAAGCCTTATGTGGCGACGGCATTTGCAGGTACTCCTTTCCCTTGTTGTTTTTCTAGTGTATTTTCAAGCTTAGGTGGATGACGAACAATCGTAGGAAGAAGACGGCCATAGAGCTCTTCAATGTAATTTTATTTCTTTACGTGGTTTTGTGTTAAATTGTCATTTGTTTGTACTACCGATTATTTTCTTGGATATAAATCAGATATGAGACATCTTTTTGGTGTCTTTCTTAAAAAAAGCCTAGATGGATAAGTAGTCTATAGAATAGATCGATCAATCTAGTCATCAGATAGATAGATAGACTAGAAAAATATAACTCAACTGCAGAGGGAGGCCGTCTCCCCACCAACCCTTTTCCTGCGCTTGGGTGCTCTCCTATATAAGCACGGCACGGCACGGCACGAGTAGTCGAGCAAGTCGTACAGCCTAAGGCACCAAGCAACAAGGACTCGACCGAGCAAGGGGAAGCCGCGCACGTATACAGCAAAGCCGCCGCCCTTGCTCGGTTGCTCTCTCCCTTGTTGTTGCGAACGAGCATTTTGCGTCGGCCAAAAGCATAATCGATCCGTCCGCGAAAGAACGATCGCACCAGCTAGGTAGCTAAGCTTAATTAGCTGCAATGGAGGTCAAGGTGCTGAGCTCCAAGCTCGT
This sequence comes from Cenchrus fungigraminus, assembly GCA_036936925.1. Taxonomy (NCBI): domain Eukaryota; kingdom Viridiplantae; phylum Streptophyta; class Magnoliopsida; order Poales; family Poaceae; genus Cenchrus; species Cenchrus fungigraminus. The sequence goes on from CM072769.1 coordinate 35,342,233, forward strand.
GAGGCCCGCCTACAATGCCGGCACGGCCCCGACGGCGGCAGGCGAGTACATCCCGCTGTCCGCCTTTGACCGGGTGACGTTCAAGATGCAGATGGCCATCATCTACGCCTTCCCGCCGCCGGCGCCGTCGACGGCGGCGATCGAGAAGGGCCTCGCCGCGGTGCTGTCTGAGTACCGCGCCTTCGCGGGGCAGATGGGCACGGCCCCCGACGGCCCCACCCCCGCGGTGCTCCTCAACGACCGCGGTGCGCGCTTCGTGGAGGCGGCCGTGGACGCCGACCTCGTGGACATGGCGCCCGCCAAGCCCACCCCGGAGCTCCTGCGCATGCACCCGGACCTGGAGTCGGAGGAGCTCCAGGAGGTGGTGCTCCTGCAGATCACCCGGTTCCGCTGCGGCTCGTTCGCCGTCGGCTTCACCTCCAACCACGTCGCCGCCGACGCCCACGCCACCAGCAACTTCCTCGTCGCGTGGGGCCGCGCCACCAGGGGCCTCCCCACGGGCCCGTCCCCCGTGCACTACCAGGCGGGGCTCTTCAAGCCCCGTGCGTCGTCCCGCGTCGAGCACGACCACCGCCGCAGGGAGTACCGCCCCGCCGCCGCCGGCGAGACGGAGCACGGCCACGGCGGCGCCGAGAACATCGTCATCCACAAGGCGCACTTCACCAAGGACTTCATCGCGTCGCTCCGAGGCAGGGCGTCGGAGGGCCGCGGCCGCCCGTTCAGCCGGTTCGAGACCATCCTGGCCCACCTGTGGCGCGCCCCGCCGAGTACATCGGCAACCTGGTGCTGTGGGCGCTCCCGACGGCAACGGCGGCGGACTTGCTGGGGCGGCCGCTGAGGCACGCGGCACAGGTGATCCACGAGGAGGTGGCGCGCGTGGACGGCGCCTACTTCCGGTCTTTCATCGACTTCTCGAGCTCCGGCGCCGTGGAGAGGGCCTGACGCCGAGCGCCGTGTGCAAGGACGTGCTGTGCCCGGACTTGGAGGCTAACAGCTGGCTGACGTTTCCGTTCTACGAGCTGGACTTCGGGACGGGGAGCCCGACCTACTTCATGCCGTCCTACTTCCGCACGGAGGGGATGCTGTACCTAGTGCCGTCTTACGTCGGCGACGACAGCGTCGACGCCTTCATCCACGTCTTCCAGCACAACCTCGAGGCGTTCATGGAGTGCTGCTACGCCATGGAGTAGGAAGGAGGGCCGAGGGGATGCATCAGCATGCATGCGACAAATTGATCAGCAGAGGGGAAAATGACTGAGTTATTAGTAGGAGCAACTTCAAGAGCCTATGTAAAAACGACTTAAGTAGTAAAAAATAACAAAATTGAGGTAAAAAATGAATTCAACACACTATCGGAAACGGAGCCTTTGCCGAGAGCTCCTGGCTTTGCCGAGAGCCAAGACCCAGGCTCTCGGCAGAGATCCGCTTTGCCGAGAGCAGTAGGGCCCGCTCTCGGCAGAGAAAAAGCCCACGGCGCAGAGGGCCTTTGCCGAGAGCGTGAGCCCCTACCTCTCGGCAGAGAAAAAGCCCACGGCGCAGGATCTCTTTACCGAGAGCCAGAGGGCCAAGGCTCTCGGCAAAGCGCGCAGCAGACGGCGCATGGGCGACGTCGTCACGGCCGTGCCCCGACCGTTAGATTTGCCGAGAGCCGGCGCCCCTTGGCTCTCGGCAAAGACCCGACCCACGGCACCTACCACCTTTTACTAGAGCCTGAGCTCTTTGCCGAGAGCATCATGACCACTCACGGCAAAATGTTCAAGAAAACTTCACATTTTCGGCTTCAAACTTTTTTCTTGCTCAACATATACTCATACAGAGTACATGTTCAAAATTGGCGCCATTTCGACTCTGTTTGTTGCTATATTTAACAATTTTACTTCATTCTTCGTAATTTTTTCGTATACGTCCGATATGAACTGCAAGTGCATGAAATCATAGAGTAAAGTTGTTGGAAAAATGATATTCACGTTCACGAGACATCTCTAACACTCTGTACATGAAATGAAGCTAACTTTCCGTCATTGGGTTCTCTGATCGTGATGAAGATCGTGAGGTAGAAATGTTGTAAATTGTATAAAATTCAAATAAAGTTTGAAAATCATGAATTTTGTCAAGCGCTCATGATGTCATATGTTGAGTTTGTGGTAAAAATTTGAGAATGTTGTGAACACTTTAACACATACGTTGTTTAGAAACCCGAACATCTCACGAAAAGTTTCAAAGATTTTGAACTAATATCACTTCATTTGGAGACTTAGACAAATTCAAATTTGAGTTTGACTACAAAAACTTTTTTATAAGTAATATGCAACGTAAATGGTGCCATGTTAAGTGTTGGGAATTTTTCGCATATGTTAGGTATTTTTAAAATTAAATTTGGTAAATATACTCTTGGCCGAGAGGATAGTTATCCTCTCGGCACAGTGGCACCCTTTGCCGAGAGCTACGTCTATGGGCTCTCGGCAAAGAAGTCGAGTGGGCCCACCTGTCAGCGTGACGCGCACACGCGTATGCGTGAGGGGAGGGTGCAGGTGGGCCCAGCCCTCCCTTTGCCGAGAGCCTAGATCTAGGGCTCTCGGCAAAGAAGAGCGGGCCCGCCTGTCAGCACGGCGCACACGCGCACGTACGTGAGGGGAGGGTGCAGGTGGGCCCCTAGCCCTCCCTGTGCCGAGAGTCTAGATCTAGGGCTCTGGGCAAAGAAGAGCGGGCCCGCCTGTCAGCACGACGCACACACGCGCGTACGTGAGGAGAGGGTGCAGGTGGGCCCCCAGCCCTCCCTTTGCCGAGAGCCTAGATCTAGGGCTCTCGGTAAAGAAGAGCGGGCCCGCCTGTCAGCACGACGCACACACGCACCCAATGACGCACCTCTGTGCACGACGCACACACGTACCTCTGTGCGCAGGGCCCGCCTGGCTTCTTTGCCGAGAGCCTTAGATCTGGCTCTCGGTAAAGCAGCCAGGCCGGGCCCACTGTCAGTCACACACACACAACACACACAGCCACAACACCGAAACACAACACACACACACACACGCGCGCCAACACACACACGTCGTCCTACACCGCCGCCGCCGTCGTCCTCTGCCGCCGCCGTCGTCGTCCTCCCCCGCCCCGGCCGGCCGCTGCCCCCACCGCCGGCATTGTGCCCTGCCCCGGCCGCGGTCGCTTCCTCCCCTGTCGCGGCCGGCGCCGTGCCCCGCCCCGGCCGCGGTCGCTTCCTCCCCCGGCGCCGCCCTGGGCTTCCTCGGTCCCGCCCCGGCCGCCCGTGCCTTCCCCCACCCTGGCCAGCCACTTCCCCCACCACCGGAGGGGTTGAGGCCGACGGTGGCCGCGCGCTGCCCCCTCCGGCGCCAGGGGAGAGGACGCCCGGGCCACTACCGGCGGCCGGCAGTCAGGTAAAATTTTTTTTAGATAGCAATTTTAGTAAATAGATTGGATTTGAAAAAAATAGCAATGCTGTAGTAGAATTTAGTAGAAAACAATTATAGATAGCACTTAGTAAAACAATGCTCTAGTAGAATAATTAGTAAATAGCAATTTGTAGAACAAAGCTCTAGTCGATTGCAATTTTAGAAAGCATGCCCGTCCATTGTAGTTATGAATTTTACATATAGAAATGTATGTATAGAATTATGTATATAGATTTATAGATACATAATTTTAGATATAGAATTTTAACTTGTAATGTCTCTCAATTTGACCTCGTGTCGTGCGGTACCACATTTCATGTGTCCGGCCATCGAGCTGTGAGAAGAAATTTTGTGTGTGCGGCCCGACCTTCGTGTTGTGGCTTTTCTTGCAGGTTTTGAAAACCTCACCGTGTAGGGGAGGTGCTGCCGAAATTTTTGATTGACACTACTATTATGTTTATTTTTCCAGGAGTTGAGCACCGACCTCCGGCATCGGGTTCCCGCTGCCTTCCTCCGCCAGGTGTCCGTAGCTGCAGCCGCCATCGTCTTTAAACCAGCAAGGTGAGGCAAATTTCATTCTCTGTCGTAGATCACGAAACCTAGTTAGGCGTCTCCCGTTCGGAAGAGATACAATTCGAAATATGCAGAACTCTGCATATTTATGACTGTATCTGTTTTGAATTGTCCACGTTTTTTGGACAACCCGTGGATGCGTAGATGGGGTTAGTTTCTATGGTCTACTCCAATCTGTTATAGAGTTTTGGCAGCACCTCCCCGTTGTTCTCCGGATACACAATCTCCCTAATGGGACGTGTATTTGGAGAACAGCGGGGAGGTGCTGCCAAAATTCTGTCTCGGACCGGAATAGACCATAGGAACTGACCCCATCTATGCATCCACGGGTGAGATTAGGACCTATCTTTACCTATTAGAATGTGTAGACATCGTGTAGAGGATGCAATGTATTTTATATAACTCGCTGATATGATAGAGAATGGATGACCGTGAGTGGATGTACAAAGGATGGGCACCAAATGGTCGTGTGACACAGGAATGGGTTGACAACACTCAAGCTTTCATGGATGAAGCATTTAGAAAGGTTAAAGGGCATAAAAATAGTAAAACCATTTGGTGTCCCTGCACCAAGTGCGGAAACTCGCGTCAAAGGAACAAGCAGGAAATGGCAGCTCATCTGCACAACAATGGTTTTACGAAAGACTATTCCAAGTGGACCTTTCATAGTGAAACCTTTCGTATGAAATCCGACGCCGTGATACAACGGATCGGAGAACTTGATGGTGATGCTGGAGTAGCAGACATGATAGATGACTTTCATGAAGCACATTTTCAAGGAGAACGTCCAGAGGAGGAGCCGGAGCCAAGCGTGAAGGCGTATTATGACATGTTGGCTGCAGCAAAAAAACCCCTTCACCAGCACACCAAAATATCTCAATTAGATGCCATCGGCCGCCTGATGGCCGTAAAGTCCCGGCATAACCTGAGTCGAGATTGCTTCGATACTTTGGTGACTGTTTTTGGTGACATGCTTCCCAAAGATCACCTTTTGCCGAAAACTTGTACGATGCGCGAAAAGTCCTTAGTGCACTTAAGATGCCATACGAGCAGATACATGCCTGTCCGAAAGGATGCGTCTTATTCAGGAAAGAACATGAGAAAGCAACACACTATTCGAAATGTAAAGCGTCTCAGTACGTTGAGGTAGACTCTGGTGAGGGTCGTCCAAAGATGCAGCTCACAATCCCAAGATTTAATGTTCCCTGATGGATATGCTGTGAATTTGAGGAGGGGAGTCAATTTAACTACTTTGCGATTAAAGGGGTTGAAAAGTCATGACTACCACATATGGATCGAGCGACTTCTTCCGGTGATGGTTCGAGGCTATGTACCTGAGCATGTGTGGAAAGTACTGGCAGAGGTGAGCTATTTCTTCTGTTAGCTTTGCACTAAGGAGTTATCTCGTGCTGTGATTGACAAACTTGAAAAAAGTGCACCTGTGCTGCTCTATAACCTAGAGAAGATCTTTCCACCTGGCTTCTTCAACCCGATGGAACATATGATTTTGCACCTCCCGCGCGAGGCACGATTGGGGGGCCCGTGCAGAACCGTTGGTGCTATCCAATTGAGAGGGTTTGCAAGGTTCTTCGAAGCACATGTAAAAATAAAAATAAAATTGAAGCTTGCATTGCAGAGTCACACATTCTGCAGGAGGTGTCAAACTTCACAACTAAATACTATGCTGAGCACCTTTCCAGCGTGCATAATCGACCTCCTCGGTACAATGCTGGCGAAAATGAATCTAACCTCAACCTTTTCCGAGGACAACTCGGAAGTGCCAGTGTTCGGACGCGCAAGACCTTATCTCTTGAAGAGTGGCGTACTATCACGATATATGTTTTGCGCAAGCTTGACGAAGTACGGCCATACATAAAGTAAGTTGTCAATAAAGCTCATCATTTCCTTTCTCGTATGTTGCCTCACCTGCATCCAACCTCATTTGATTTGGTGCAGTGAATTTATTGAGCAATTTTGGCATCATTCGGAGCCACCTATTGACCATGAGGAGGAAACTCTTCTTCGCCAGGGTGCGGGAACCATGCATCCTGATTTCATTGCCTGGTTCAAACATAAGGTAATTTAGCTCATGCTCAGTACATTAAAAGTAATTAAGCTCGTACTCAATATCACATTAACCACTATCCTCCCTTAACTTGCAGGGCCAAACCGATCCGTTGATGAATCCTGAGGTGAGGCAGGTTTCTGGAGGTTTCGCCTTTAAGGTCAACTCATATCATGTTTATGACGTGAATGGGTACCGCTTTCACACGACACAATACTAGGAGCGAAGGCCCAATCGAAGAACCACAAATAATGGAGTTTGTACGCATAGCCGATCCGATGGGGTAGATTACTATGGAAGACTTGAAGAAATATACGAACTCGAGTATCATGGTTGCAAACCTCTTAAACCTGTCATATTCAAGTGTCATTGGTTTGATCCAAGTGCTAGTGGCATGAGATAGAATAAGAATCTTGGGCTCGTCGAAATTAAACAGTCATCTGTGTACCCAGGGCATGATGTCTATATTGTGGCCCAACAGACCACACAAGTATATTACCTCTCATACCCTTGCAAAACTGACAAGCGTCTCCAGGGTTGGGATGCTGTGTACAAGGTATCGCCACACGGTAAACTACCCGCCCCAAACAAAGAAGATTACCACCTACTAGACCCAAACACATATGACGGAGAGTTCTTTCAAGAAGATGGGCTAGAAGGGATGTTTGAGATAGACTTAACCCAAGTGCTCGAAATCGAAGTAGATAATGAAACGGCTGTCGACGACGATGCTGCAGAAGAGGTTCAAAATGATGGCGACTTAAGATTACTCAAGCGATTACGTTTAGGCAATGGCAATGATGATGATGACACCATTCCACCTTTGGAGCACGGCGTTGAGTCTATGGACATGCGAGATAGTGATGATGAGTATGATCCGGAAAATCCTGATCATGATGAATATTTCTAAAACATGTAAGATACTAGGATATGTAGTTATGTTTCTAATTTACTAGGATATTTATTTCTTATTTACTAATTTTAGTTATGTTTCTAATTTACTAGGATATTTATTTCTTATTTACTAATTGTAGTTATGCTTCTAATTTACTAGGATATTTGTTTCTTATTTACTAATTGGTATTTAAATGTAATTATGTACTGATTGATTTACTCTTTTTTATTTCAGGTGATTGATCAAAGATGCCCCCCAAGAAGAAGAGGGCGTCGAAGCAGCGCGCCCCTGTGGTGAGGAACCTCAACGACTTCTACCAGGACGAGGGTGAGGGCTCCGGGACGGTGAGGAGGGCGTCGAGGTCCGTGGCACCCTCTGAGTCGTCTGGAGCCAGGGGTCGCAAAGGTGCACCCTCTCCAGCTCTTGAGTCGTCCAATGAGGAGTACAGGGTTGATAAGGAGGAGGTGCAGCAGGAGGAGGATGAGGAGCAGGGGGGACGAGGAGTAGGGGGAGGACGAGGAGCAGGTGGAGGGTGAGGAGCAGGGGGAGGGTGTGGAGCAGGGGGAGGGTGAGGAGCAGGGGGAGGCCGAGGAGGAGGTGGGGGAGGGGTCAAAGGTCCATTTGCGAGGCCCTGCTCAGCTTCCGGATCGCCCCATACTGCCCGCGAACCGACCAGTTATTAGACCCGAGGGAACACGGTAACTTATCTTAACCTTTTCATTTGTTCTTTTCAAACAAATTAATGATTCAAACTAATACATTGAGTGAATCATTTTGGCAGGGGGTGAGAGATCGTCACTCCCGGTAGTCACAAGCGTCTTCCCAATGGCATCTTGGGCGTTCTTACCAGGCTTTGGTTCCCCGGGTTCGTGTGGGTTGGCGAGCCAGATGCTCGGCGAGAGGTGCTGGTGACGTCGTTTGACCACTACGCCCTAGCTCCCGATTTCCCTGATCCGATTGGCCGTGACTTCCAGAACGCGGCCGCCAGGGTGGTTGGCGAGTTTTGGGTGAGTTTTCCAAGCAATAAATTGTGTTTCTGAATAAATCGACTTAATTAGATTTTGCTCAAGTATTGACAACACTTTTATATGCAGGATTTCTACAGATGCATGTCGGGATACGAGCAGGCAGCGGCTGACAACGCCATGTTCATCTGCCGGAAGCTTGTGACGGATATGATTTACGAGTCCCGCGTCTTGCAGAATATTATTTGGAGTGCTAAGAAGAAGGTGAAAGCCACAAAACGGGAAGTTCGAAACCTGCGGCTCACTCCAGAATACATGGAGGTAAATATGCTTAATTCATTTTTCTTAAATTAAATTTGGTCAATTTGATGTTTTTGATGATGTGCAGGTGCCTCCGTGGTGGGTTGCCGACCGGCCTTGGGTTTGGAGAGCGATTGTGGATAAGTGGTTTGAGCCAGATTGGGAGGCAAAGCACCTCGAGCACCGGCGGCGGCGTGTGGCCATGGCAGGTCTAGCACACCACCAAGGCCCCGTTAACCTTAGCGAGTATGGTCGTAGATGGGTACGTTAAGTTATTTCTTTATTCCAATTTTTTGTTATCTAACTCTCAATTAGTCTAACATCCACTCTGTTGTTTTCTTGCAGTCTCAGGCACATGAGAATCAGCCTTGCAGCGAGCTCTAGGCATATGGCATGGCACACAAGGGCAAGGCCACGTTCGACGTCACGTTCAACATGGACGACCCGCCTGAGGCGTACAGCAACCCGACAATATAGCCCCGCATCACAAATTATGTCACGATGGTAAGGGAGGTTCGTGGGCCAGACTTCGATCCAGTGACAGAGCCTATTGATGGAGAAAGCGTCCTTAGGAGTGGAGGCGGCAAGACGCATGGACGGTACTGGATTGGTGACAGTCTCGCAGGTTCGATCTCGAGATAGGGGCACGAGCTCAGCCCCGCCCATACAACGGCGGCCCACCATTACGGAGAGCTTGCACGAGCAGTTCCAGGTTATTTCTGTTCTCTGCGTCGTCCATTGACATTTTCATATGTTTGCTTTGTATTCTATTATCTAGATCAAATATTGTAGGCCCAACTTGCGGCAGAGAGGGCTGAGCGGGAGAGGCAGGTAGAAGAGGCGCAGAGGCGCGCCGATGAGCAGATGCAAAGGATGCAAGAGGCCCACCAGAGGCAGATGGATGCGATACAAGAGGCCCACAATCAGCAGTATGCCTCCGTGCTTCAATACATGCAGACTCTTGGTCACATGGTGGCGCCACAGGCGCAACTCCCTCCACTACCACAGGTGTACTTGCCTCCAGTCCCTCGACCGGCTACTATTTCTCTAGTGAGCTACTTTCAAACCCTCCTCTTTTTGTTTCTCGTAGTGACCTACAATGACTTCATATAAATGCTCAAAACCTTACATTCATTTCTCATGTGGTATACAACTTATAAATGTTAGCAAAACCTAGAATGACGTAGAATTCAAAAATGACTTGTACAAATGACTTGTATTATCATTTCTCACTTTAAATCATACGCAGAATCTATCGGCGGCATCAAATGATGGGCCTATAGGACACGAGTGGTCGCCGCCAGTTCAGCAGAGTCCTTGGGGCGGGATGCAGTGGGTGCCGCCTGGCCCTCAGCAGCCGTTTCGCCCTCAGCAGCCGCCTCACAGTTGGCCGGGGATGATGACACAGCCACAGGCGTCTGGGTGGGGGTCGTGGCCACAGCAGCCGCCGACGGGGGTTCGGGTTCCCAGTCGCCGCATGATGATGCGGCGAACGAGTGAGTTCGTGAACTACACACCTTTTATTTGCATTTGGACATTTGTGAGTTGCTAGACCTTTGTGACTTCCACTTCGTGACTTGTACTTGCATTTGGACTCGTTATTTGCATTTGTGGATTATGTGATGAATATTACCTGCCTGTGATGATTATTAGCTGCCTGTGATGAATATTAGCTGCCTGTGATGATTATTATATATCTGTGATGATTTCTATGATTTGTGGGTTGTTTTGAGGTTGCTGCTAAATTTTTTTAAAAAAAGAAACAGGCTTTGCCAAGAGCTAAATCCACTGCTCTCGGCAAAGGTGCGTGACGTGGCTGCCTGGGCCGCGCCTGTGCTGAGAGCAAATAGCATGACTCTCGGCAAAGCCGCCTCCTTTGCCGAGAGCACGAGCCACATGGCTCTAGGCAAAGCCGCGTGCCGTGGGGCCATGCGCAGGACTCTGCCGAGAGCGGTGGTCCCCGGCTCTCGGCACATGCGCGTGGAGTGGACCCCATGCGCAGCCCTCTGCCGAGAGCTATGGGCCTCGACTCTCGGCATAGGCGCGCTCTTTGCCTAGAGCCACGAGCGCCGGCTCTCAGCAAAGACACTGGGCCCCACGCGTATCGGCGTGACCCGGGCGACGGCTGTGAATTCCTTTGCCGAGGGCCAGGTGGGCCTCTCGGCACATATCTGCCGAGAGGGGGCCCGCCGGCTCTCGGCAAAGCCACCTTTGCCGGCCCAGATGCGCCGTGAGGGCTTTGCCGAGAGCATCCTCTCGGCAAAGCGTTCACCGAGAGGAAAGGGCCCTTTACCGAGAGGATTGGGGCTCTCGGCAAAGCCCTAGAATCCGGTAGTGACAGTCTCTCCAAAATCTCCAAAATGCAGTGCTCGCAATCCAGCTCGGTAACCACCTCCCCTTGCTAGCTACATTTCGCGAGCTCCCTCCGCTCGCCATCCCTCCTTCTGCTTCATCCTCCGAGTGTCCAACAAGTCCTCCCGCGCACCCAGCTCGGCCCCGTGGTGCGTCGATGTCGGCAAAGAAGCGTGTGTTCACGCTGCGGCCGCCCCTGGCGGAGGAGGCCGCCATCTCCATTTGCCTCCCGGTGAAGATGAGGGCCATTGTGGTGCCACGCCCGGAGGCGCATGCGGCGGCCGTCCCCGTTTGCCTCCCAGCGACGAAGATAGCCATTGTGGCACCACGGTCGGATGACGTGGTGCCGTGGTTAAGACGCGGCCCCGGTGTGCCTCCCCGCCAGTGGATGCGGTTTTGCCGGTGTGCCTTCTTGCCAAGAAGCGCGTCCTCCAAGAGAGTCGATGGCGAAGGTGGAGGAGGCGCGCGTGGGTCGGGGGTGGACGCTGTGAAAAAAGAGCATATGGCCGAAACTATTTTGCGGTGATGAAAAAAATAGTAAACCCCCCACTCTTTCATCTCTAGTTTAGGGGATTTTGGTGGGATCCCATCTGGCCGGTGGGACCTTCTGTGAGGGGTGGGTGTAGAATTTTTGGTGGAAATTGTTTTAAAAAAACTCGCTCTTTATAGTATACTAGTAAAGGTCACCTGCTATGCGCATGTTTTTTCAAAGAACTCATTGAACATATGTTGTATTTATAGTACACTAACAAAAAATTAATTAATTTATTAAGACAGTCCATTTATTAAGATAATACTTTTTGTAAAAAAATATAAATACTAAATTTCCATGGGCATAGTGACAAACTGAGTGATGAGACATATGAAGTTAACGAAAACACAAAGCTAACACGACCAAAAAAAGTAATTTATTTATGAACACATTCCACTTAAGATAACACTTATTTGTAGGAAATATCTATACTATAAAGAACGAGTTGTTTTAAAAACTTTATCAAGACCTTTTGGGCAATGAATGTCAACAGTATGAGAAAAGAGGATTATTAGATACATCATATTTCATAGTCCATACGGTAACATCCCGCATTTTCAATACGGAATGTTAATAGTAAAAATGAGGAATTAAAATTTTTTGGTGATTTGTTAGGTGGCTTGATAATTTAATTAAGGATGTCTTCTAACTTCTCTCCTAAATTCCTAGATTTATTTTTGAGCTAAATAAAAATTTCTAGGAAATATAAAATGCTAGTGTGAGAACCATGGAGTTTATTTGGATTTTACTTGGATTTATTTGAGTGGGATTCAAATTTGAATTCTAAATTCAAAATTTGAATCTATTTAATATAGGGTTTGGAATATAAGAAAAACCAGCCTTAGCCGTTTGGGCCTAAAGTTCACAGCTTAAGTCTACCGGAGGCCCCTCTACTCTTTTTCTCAAACCGACAACACACCCTGCACTCTCCGGCCCAACAAACACGCCGGCCCAGCTAGCCCACACGCGCACCTCCTCCCTTTTCTCTCGCTGACGCGCCGGTCCCACGCGTCATCCGCCACCTCGCCACCTCCTTTTCCCCTTTCCCCTTTCTGCATCGCGCCGCGACCACCCGCCGCGCGCCACCTCGGCCGGAGCTCGCCATACACACTCCTGGCCACGCCTTGGATGCGCGCCACATCAGCCGCACCCCATCCGACCATCCACGGCTCTCCGCACCGCCTATAAAGCCCACCGCCGCAGCCGCGCCCCTGACCTAGCCATCCTTGGGGTTTCTCCCCTGTTCCGCCACCGCGCCTAGAGAAGTAGAAGGAGGGGAGGAGAAGGAGGCGGGGAAGGCCGTCCGTGGGATCTCCGTCGACGCTGTGAAGCCGGAGACCGCCCATGGAGCCCCATTCGTCGTGAAGCCCTGTACCGCGCCGTCCGCTCTGCTTCCCCTACTCCAGCTCGCTGCGCCACCGTCCTGCTCCGCGCCTCTTCATCGCCGTTCTTCCCTTCGACCAGTGGTCATCAGGTGAGGCCGTCGCCCTCCTCTCGCCTGTGTGAGCCGGCCTTCGCGCCGAGGGAGAAGAAAGGCCCCGCCTTGACCCTGTGCTAGACCCCGCACGCACCACGCCGCCGCCGCTGACCGCCGTCGACTGTGTTGCCGGCCTTCGTGCCGTGCCTTACGCCTGCAGGTGCTGCTGCCGTCGTCAACGCGCGCGCGCTCACCGCTCGGCCTTGGTCCTTTGTCTGTTTGCATGCCGGAGGCCTCGCCGCCTTGCTCACCAACGCCGCGGCCATGTCCACCGGTTGCCTACGTGCACGCACGAGCAGGGAGGAAAAAGGCCGCGCCTTTGGTGCTTCACCGTGCACGCCCCGCCGTCGACGCGACCGCGCACCCACGCGCAGCGTTGCCTCGTCGCGGGAGCTCTGCTCTACGCCGTCGCGCGCGCCTTCTAGAGCACCGCCATGGCCGAGCCTGGCCTTGTGCGATCGGCAAGGGGCAAAGCCCCAACCTTTGGACCTATTTCACTTCTCTTGGTGCATGCCCTCGCGTCCCAAGAGTTTTGACGCACTCACGCGTCCACGCCGGGCATCGCCGCACTGTGCCGCTGCGCCCATCGCCGCGCCGTCGCCGTTGAGCCCGCTCCGGCCCCAAGGTGCCACATTTTTGGCCCAGATCGATGCGCAGTCACCTCCTGAGCGGAGCCGTGCCGCTTGAAGTCCAGCCTCGGTCACGCCTCGCCGCCGACGAGTCTCGCCGCGCCGGAACCCCATTTGGGGCAATCCACCGAACACCCACCGGCGCCAACCCAAAACCCCTGGGGTTTTGGCCCCGCACACACGCGCAAGAGCACACAGAGGATCCGACCGGATCCCGTGCAGCTGGCCACCCATGGCCTGGCCACACGCCGGCCTGCACGCCGCCGCGCCGCAGCGGATTGCCCTAGATCCGCCGCGCTCCGCCACGTGTCGTTGCCACGCGGGCGTCCACGCCAGCACGCGCTGGCTTAAAGCCGCACAGGTGGCCACCACGTGAGCGCTGGAGCTAGCTTGTAGCCGGCTATAAGCCTGTTACGAGCTAGCTAGAGACACCCTATAGCTACCCTAAAGTTTGCAATATTGTAAATGTGTATTTTATTTTCAGAAATCTATTTTATCTTTGGAAATTCATATTAAATCCATTTTAACTCTGAAAAATACAAAACTTCTTCTAAAAATCTTCTAAAATTCCAAACTCCGCGCTAGGCTAGAGTTTGCCTCTTTTTGGATCTTATTTGTTCTTCGTCTTGGATTTATTGCAAGTAGCAGCCGTGTTTATTTATTTGAATGCGATTCTAGGAGCTACCGGAGCCGGAGAGCTGAACCAGGACTACGACGATGACCTCGGCTACGACGACTACTCGCACCCAGGTTCACGCCTGACCTACTTTGAATGCCCATTAGGCATTGCTTTAGAACTGGTAGCGCTTTACTTATGCATGATGATAATTATGATGAAACCCTTGCACTGCCCTTTTTACTACCCTATCCTTGATTGACCTACTACTACTACTATACTTACGCGTGTTGATACGCTGAGCTTACTGTGCATGTGTTGGGATATTGTGGTAGTATTCTTGGTGTGTGTGGGGAAAAACCAGCAGGAGAAGGTGTTTTTGGGATACTTGGCGAGGGTGAGCTCAGGACAACCCGATCCGGGATCGGGGGCCAGGGATCGTCTTCTCGGGCGATGCCCAGTTTGGTACCAATGGTGGGTACAATGTTTTAGGAGCACAGGTGTTGGGGTTTTTGTGATGACTTGGAGGATAGGAGCTCGCCCCGGTCTGAAACCGAGTGGATCGCTTTGTTACACGGGACTTTCGTACACACCACCTCGCCGAGAGTGGGGATAGGGCCGTTTTGACCCTAGCAAGTGCGACGCCATACCTGCTAGTAGGATAGAGGGTATCAGTGATGAGGGTGTAGGGTGGAGTCCCTTCCCTCTTGGGCGCTTCCCGTGCGGCCACACGGGGGCATGTTCACAGTTCTGGGGTGGTCCTTTGTGAAGGGCCACATCGAGGCCCAGATGCAGGATGGAATTGTAACTCCTAGGTTTTCGTTCGGTTGGGTAGACTCGGTCGGCCGTACACCGTCCGAGTGCCATTCCGAGTTGGGTACTGGTGTACACGCTCTGCAGAGTTTAGATCTATACGTATAGCCGCATTCTCGGTTATGGACATGCCTGTTGTTTACTCCGACTCTTACGTTTTGGGATTTCTACCTTCCCCCTTATAGGATGAGAGTATATGGTGAGCCGTGGTTGTATTCGGGGAGAGGAGAGTTGCTCCCTCGGCCTCGCGGATCCGGGTGCAACCATTGAGGTGCGAGGAGTGGGAGTTCTCGCACCGACCCTAGCTGGAGATAGGTGACGGTGATCTGGGTGACCAGGTGGAACCGTTTGTGGATGAGTGATATGGGAATTGGTGGGAATATGGAGATGATATTTCTTTTATATTGCTGCTGCTGCTTAGGAAACCCAGTCCCTACCTTGTTCCTCTCTTTACCTTTAGAAGTAGGCCACTTAAAGCTTGCATACGGTTGGTGACGTGGACCTATCCCAATCCTTGGGGATAGCCCTTGAGCTTGCAGGGTACGAGTCAGACTTCGACAATAACGCTGACAGATGGTACGACTGAGGGGCACGTCGCTGCGCTCAAGGATGCCTGTGAGAGTCGAATGAAGATGGAGACACCTTTTGGAAGCTAGCTACCACAGTGTAGGCTCTTATTCATGTTATTCCGCCAAGAGGCGTGTATTGATGTACTCCATTATTCAGGATATGTAATAATATTCATACTCTGATGCTTTATTTCGATGTATGACTGTGATATTTATCTGTGATGATTGCCTGTGCGTGATAGTCTGATCCAGGGACTATCATGAGACAGAATGACGGGTTTTCCGCTTTTGAAAACTCGGGGCGTTACAGATGGTATCAGAGCCGTACTTGACCATAGTATGTGCCCTTAGAAATGGTCGATAGAGATTAGGACTCTAAACGATCTCTTTTGCTATATACAACTCTTGTCTTATATTACAAAAACTTATCCTTCTTTGAAAAGTTCTATCTCACCGGCGCTAACTAGAAATTTCTTCCGTGTCACAGGAAATGGACCGACAGGAGATAGAGCTACTCCCGGAGCACATGGAGGGACTTGCTCGTTGGGTGGACCGGGTCGTCCTCAGGCTGGGGATTCCACCTACGCACGTCACCTACCGCGTCGAGGACGTCCGCACTCTGTCAGGACCACTGGTGCTTTGCACGGTGGCCATCCTGCCCCACCCGGCGCGTCCAAACTTCCCCAGGATGCTCGAGCACAGCACAGGACTCAACGTCAGGAACGCTGTGGACACCGCCTGCAGCCACGTACTTCGCCACCTGTTGGCTAGGTACCGCGACGTCTACAGGACTGGAGACCTGCGACTGATTCCCCAGGACTATTACAGAGTGGCTCCGATCGTGGACGGACTGCCAGACCCTACAGCACTCTACGAGGAGGAGGTTGTCCAGGGTCCTCTGCGCGAGTCCGACGACACGCTCGTCACCACAGGGAGCTACCTCGTGGACCTCGACACTCATGCCCGCCGACTGAGCGAGCAGACGAGTGCACTCTTCAGCAGACTGGAGTACACTACCCTGGAGCTCCGTGAGCTTCAGCCCTGCAGCCAGAGGTTGCTCATGGAGAACCGCACCCTGCGCCAGTGAGTCGAGCAGCTCAAGTGAGGGCTACGCCACGACAACACTTTGGCAGTGCAGGCAGAGGCTGAGAGGGTGACCGCACGTGAGGAGATGCTCTACGCTAAGGAGGATCTACGCAAGCAGGAGGCCAGGTTCACCCGTCTCTTCGCCAAGCTGGACCAGAAGGATGCACAGTTCGCCACGCAGGGACGCAGTCTCATTCGTGAGAAGGCTAGGGTGGCCGAGCTTGTGGAGGACCAGTACTCCAACACCGCCAACCTCGCTGCACTCACCAGGACTTCTATGTTTTTGCTGGACAAGTGCAAGAGGATGCTGAGGACTTGGGAGGATGCTGACTCTCTTCGAGTGGACGAGCTTCAGGAGCGCAATGGTCTGCTACCTCCCGAGCACCAGCGGGCGATCCGCAAGGAGATCTTCAAGATCCACCCGTCCTCCCTCAAGCTTCACCTGTGTCCGATGGCGCTCCAGTTGAGACCCAGGAGGTGAGGGCTGCTCACGCCATGCTGACGAGGATGTTCCCCAGAGACTTCCCCGAGGAGGACCGTTGCCCAGTGAGGTACAAGAAGGCTCACTTTGAGTAGCGTGCTAGAGCATGATCATGCTAATAAGAGTAGAGTTGTAATATAGGTAGTTTCCATGAGTTGTTCCATGCAGCCGAGAGCCTGTTCCGGTGCATGTGGAGTTATGATTCTTTTCACACCTAGATGTGCACACCCTTTTGAGATCAAGTAATGCTATTTTAGATCGCTGCTATGTGTGACCTCCTAGGCTTGAGTCAGCCTCGAGGGAACTTATGTACTCATAATGGATGCTGATTGTTTGGTCTTAATGGAGTTAATCGTTCTTATTGCTTTTTCCCTTTGAGTGTTAGAATTATATTAGTAGAAATATTTTCATGCTTCTATATCAGACTCAATTTGTTGGTGAGTGACGTATCTAAGGTTTTCTATGCCCTTGGTCTTGTTTTCAGTAAGATGTCCATCAGGAGGTCAGGATGTCTGTTGGCTCGCCTCGAGGAGGCCGAAGCCGAGGAAGAGCAAGCCCCGCCAGTCCGTGGTCGTGGACGTGGCCGCGCTCCCGCTCGTGGGCGTGGACGCGCTTGTGGTCATGGACACGCACCTGTCCAAGGACGAGGCCGAGGCATTGTGGTGCCACCACCACTGCCTCCGCCCATCGGTGAAGGTGATGGTGAAGGAGAGGAAGAAGCTGAAGAAGGACCTGAGCTGGCACCAGCTCCCCAGGGTTGTGGGCGTGGTCGTGGCCGTGGAGAGGCACCGCCACCGCCGCCGCCTAACCTGGCTGAGGTGATGGCCGCTCAGACTGCGCTGATGCAGAGGATGGCGGAAGCCGTCGAGAACAGAGTCAATGGTGGGAACCGCAACATCTCGCTGGAGGAGGACTTCGCCAAGAAGATCGAGAGGTTCCTCCGCCTGAAGGCCCCTACCTTCAGTTACTCGGATGATCCTCTCGAGGCCGATGACTGGCTCTGCGTGATCGAGACAAAGCTCGACCTCACCACCTACACCGATGAGGAGTGTGTGGCTCTCGCCGTCCACCAGCTCGAGGGTCCTGCCAAGTCATGGTGGGACAACTACTCCGACAGCCACCCGAACCCAGCCTTCATCACCTGGCTGGAGTTCTGTGAGGTGTTCCGCGAGCAGTACCTACCGCGGGAACTCAAGAGTCAGAAGGCACAGGAGTTCTGCACCATGACTCAGGGTGCGATGAGGGTGGAGGAGTACGAGGGGCACTTCATGAAGATGATGTGCTATGCCCCCGACGACACCAACTCTGACGACAAGAAGCAGTTCTGGTTTCTGCGAGGCCTCCACCATGGTCTCCGCCAGGGCTTGAAGGCCAACGAGCACAAGTCCCTTCGCCACCTGGTGAACAAGGCTATCGCGCTCGAGGAAGAAAGGAGGGGGCATGAGGAGCGCATGAAGGGCAAGAAGAGGATGGGAGATCGGGACCTTGGCGACCGATCCTTCCAGAGGTGGAGGAGTGGGCAGAGCAACCGGTTGAGAGGGAGCTACCGCCCGGGGAACAACCAGCCCGGACGTGGTTTCGGAGGAAGCCGTGCACCGTACCCCGGAGGGAGGAGCTCCGGCTACCAGTAGCAGGGTGGAGGCTACAACCGCCCGCAGCAGAGCGCGTCGAGACCCGGCACCGGAGGCTTCACTCCTAGGTGTTACGCCTGTGGCAAGCAAGGCCACAAGTCGTACGAGTGCCCCAGCAAGAAGACCGCTACTACACCTGCTAGGGCACTAGCTCCAGGAGGGAGGCCACCTCAGGCTGCTCCCCAGCCGACCGCTAACCGCGGGAGGCTCAACCTCCTGACTGAGGAGGAGGCTGCCGACGCTCCTGACATCGTGATCGGTGAGTTTTTAGTTTGTGGTACTAAGGCTTTGATTCTTTTCGATACTGGTGCAACTAGTTCATATGTGTCCTCTAACTTTGTAAACAAACTATCTCTCCCCATGACTCCCCGACCGAAACCTATTGTGACGAGCTCACCGCTCAGAGATATCAGATGCACCCTGCTATGCAAAGGGGTGGAAATGTTCATCAAGGGTCACAAGTTCCTCGGAGATCTGACCGTGCTGAAGTCCAATGGGATTGATGTTATTCTGGGCATGGATTGGATCACCGCTCACAAAGGAGTTATCTCCTCGTCACCCCGACAAGTGACCCTGATACCCCCGAAGAGGACGAAGATCACATTTGAGCCGCTAAAGTCTCGGGAAGTACCAGCTGTGTACAACTTCACTACGAAGATAGTGGCTGATGTTCCAGTGGTTTGTGAGTACCCTGATGTCTTTCCTGAGGATCTGCCAGGGTTACCACCAGACCGCGACGTGGAGTTCGTGATCAACCTTGTGCCAGGTACAGCACTAGTGGCACAGAGTCCTTACAGAATGTGCAAGATAGAGCTGGCAACACTGAAGGAAGAATTAGAAGCTCTCCGACAGAAGGGGTACATCCGACCTAGTGCATCACCTTGGGCTTCACCGGTGATGTTTGTTCCGAAGAAGGATGGGACACAACGGCTGTACGTTGATTACCGCGCACTAAATGCGGTAACCATCAAGAACAAGTACCCGTTGCCACGCATTGATGACCTGCTCGATCAGTTGAGGAAGGCCAAGTACTTCAGCAAGATTGACCTTCGATCCGGCTATCATCAGATGAAGATTCGCCCCGAGGACATCTACAAGACCGCGTTTGTGACCCGGTACGGTCAGTATGAGTTCACTGTCGTATCGTTCGGTCTTACGAACGACCCATCTTAATTCATGAACATGATGAACAAGGTGTTCATGGATGAGTTCGACAAGTTTGTCATGGTTTTCATTGATGACATCTTGGTCTTCTCGAAAACTGCCGAAGAACATGAAGAGCATCTAAGGATAGTGCTGGAGAAACTAAGGTAGAACCAGTTGTACGCCAAGTTCAGCAAGTGCGAGTTCTGGCTAGAAGAAGTGGCATTCCTTGGGCATGTGTTGTCAGGTGAGGGAGTTGTAGTGGATCCCTCGAAGATCGAAGCGGTGTCAAAGTGGCAGTCGCCCAAGACAGTGACAGAGATCAGGAGTTTTCTCGGGATGGCAGGTTACTACCGCCGTTTCATCAAGAACTTCTCCAAGATTGTGAAGCCGATGACCGAGTTGCTGAAGAACAACATGCCATTCGTGTGGTCAGAGAAGTGTGAAGCAAGTTTCCAAGAGCTCAAGACCCGACTCACCACAACTCTTGTGTTGACACTTCCCGATGACAACAAGGACTTTGTGGTGTACTGTGATGCTTCGAGGCAGGGTCTTGGTTGTGTGCTGATGCAGGAAGGCAAGGTGATCGCCTATGATTCAAGGCAGCTTCGGAAGCATGAAGAGAACTACCCGACGCATGATCTTGAGTTGGCAGCTGTTGTTCATACTTTGAAGATATGGAGGCACTACTTGATGGGCAACAAATGTGATATCTACACGGATCACAAGAGTCTGAAGTATATCTTCACCCAGTCAGAGTTGAACTTAAGGCAACGAAGATGGCTAGAGTTGATAAAGGATTATGACCTCAACATTCACTACCACCCTGACAAAGCGAATGTTGTGGCCGATGCTTTAAGCCGAAGAAGCTATTGCAACAACCTGATGGTGCAGGAGGAACAGCCAGAGTTGTACAAGGAGACGGAGAGATTGAAGCTTGACATCATCGAGAAGGGGCAGCTCAATGAGTTGAGGGTGAAGTACGGACTAGAAGACCAGATCAGGCAAGCCCAGAAGAAGTGTCCTGAGATTGAGGAAGTGAAAGACCTTCTAACGAGAGGTAAGGCCCCTGACTACCGCATTGATGAGCAAGGCACGTTGTGGTTGAAGGATCGCATATGTGTACCTAGTGGTGAGGATATCCGGAGGACGATCCTGAAGGAAGCTCATGATTCTTGGTATTCCATTCACCCCGGATGTATCAAGATGTACCACGACCTGAAGAGTCAATTTTGGTGGGAGAATATGAAGAAGGACATAGCTGAGTATGTTGCTCGATGTGACACATGTCAGAGAGTGAAGGCGGAACATCAGAGACCCACCGGATTGCTACAGCCACTTACGATACCTCAGTGGAAATGGGATGACATCAGCATGGACTTCGTGGTGGGTTTACCCCGCACTCAGAAGGGGAATGACTCGATTTGGGTGATTGTGGACTGTTTGACCAAGGTAGCACACTTCTTGCCAGTGAAAAACAGGTTCACTGTGAGTCAGTTGGCTGATCTCTACGTTGAGTATATCCTGAGGTTGCATGGAGCACCCCGAAGCATAGTGTTCGATCGTGGTGCTCAGTTCACTGCTCAGTTCTGGAAGAGTTTGCATGATTCGATGGGCACACACTTGGACTACAGTACAACTTTCCACCCCCAGACTGATGGACAGACAGAACGGGTGAATCAGGTTCTCGAAGATCTGCTGAGAGCTTGTGTGTTGACTTACAGCAACGATTGGGAGAAGTGTTTGCCCTATGCTGAGTTCTCGTACAACAACAGCTACCAGGCAAGTTTACAAATGGCACCTTTTGAAGCTATGTATGGCAGAAAGTGTAGGACCCCGTTGATGTGGTCTGAGGTGGGGGAGAGGACTTTCTTCGGTCCTGCTTCCATTGTTGAGGCTGAAGAGAATGTGGCTAAGGTTAGAGAGAACCTAAAGATAGCTCAGCGCAGGCAGAAGAGCTATGCTGATCCTAAGCGAAGGGATGTCTCCTTCGAAGTTGGTGACTACGTCTTTCTGAGAGTGTCACCGCTTAGAGGCACGAAGAGGTTCCATGTGAAGGGGAAGCTAGCCCCGAGGTTCATTGGACCCTACCAGATTGTGGCAAAGGTGGGGAAACTTGCGTATAGGTTGGAGTTACCATCTGATCTTGCCGGAGTGCATCCTGTGTTCCACATCTCGCAACTCCGGAGGTGCCTCGACCCGAAGCTTGACAAGCATGTCTCCACCGATGCTATCGATTTGCAAGACAACTTGGAGTACTTGGAGTATCCGGTAAAGATACTGGATTGGGTTGAGAAAGCTACAAGAAGTACCACTACTCGCTTCTGCAAGGTGCTTTGGAGCAATCACACCGAGCGAGAAGCGACGTGGGAGAAAGAATCGGTCATGAGGGAGAAGTACTCGCACCTCTTCAAGACGGAGGTAAGTTCTTAATCTCGAGGACGAGATTCTTTTGAGGGGGGAGTCTGTAACATCCCGCATTTTCAATACGGAATGTTAATAGTAAAAATGAGGAATTAAAATTTTTTGGTGATTTGTTTGGTGGCTTGATAATTTAATTAAGGATGTCTTCTAACTTCTCTCCTAAATTTCTAGATTTATTTTTGAGCTAAATAAAAATTTCTAGGAAATATAAAATGCTAGTGTGAGAACCTTGGAGTTTATTTGGATTTTACTTGGATTTATTTGAGTGGAATTCAAAATTTGAATCTATTTAATATAGGGTGTGGAATATAAGAAAAACCAGCCTTAGCCGTTTGGGCCTAAAGTTCACAGCCTAATTCTACCGGAGGCCCCTCTACTCTTTTTCTCAAACCGACAACACCCCCGCACTCTCCGACCCAACAAACACGCCGGCCCAGCTAGCCCACGCATGCACCTCCTCCCTTTTCTCTCGCTGACGCGCCGATCCCACACGTCATCCGCCACCTCGCCACCTCTTTTTTCCCCTTTCCCCTCTCTGTACCGCGCCGCGACCACCCGCCGCGCGCCACCTCGGCCGGAGCTCGCCGTACACGCTCGTGGCTGCGCCTTGGATGCGCGCCACATCAGCCGCACCCCATCCACCGTCCACGGCCCTCCGCGCCGCCTATAAAGCCCACCGCCACAGCCGTGCCCCTGACCTAGCCATCCTTGGAGTTTCTCCCCTGTTCCGCCGCCGCGCCTGGAGAAGTAGAAGGAGGGGAGGAGAAGGAGGCGGGGAAGGTCGTCCGTGGGATCGCCGTCGACGCTGTGAAGCCGGAGACCGCCCGTGGAGCCCCGTTCGCTGCGAAGCCCCATACCGCGTCGTCCGCTCTGCTTCCCCTGCTCCAGCTCGCTGCGCCGCCGTCCTGCTCCGCGCCTCTTCACCGCCGTTCTTCCCTTCGACTAGTGGTCATCAGGTGAGGTCGTCGCCCTCCTCTCGCCTGTGTGAGCCGGCCTTCGCGCCGAGGGAGAAGAAAGGCCCCGCCTTGACCCTATGCTAGACCCCGCACGCACCGCGCCACCGCCGCTGACCGCCGTCGACTGTGTTGCCGACCTTCGTGCCGAGCCTTACGCCTGCAGGTGCCGCTGCCGTCGTCAACGCGCACGCGCTCACCGCTAGGCCTTGGTCCTTTGTCTGTTTGCACGCCGGAGGCCTCGCCGCCTTGCTCGCCGCGCCGCCGCGGCCATGTCCGCCGGTTGCCTACG
Source organism: Cenchrus fungigraminus (assembly GCA_036936925.1). Taxonomy (NCBI): domain Eukaryota; kingdom Viridiplantae; phylum Streptophyta; class Magnoliopsida; order Poales; family Poaceae; genus Cenchrus; species Cenchrus fungigraminus. Next base: position 35,365,439 of record CM072769.1, read on the forward strand.
TGCACGCACGAGCAGGGAGGAAAAACGCCGCGCCTTTGGTGCTTCACCGTGCACGCCCCGCCGTCGACGCGACCGCGCACCCACGCACAGCGTCGCCTCTCCGCGGGAGCTCTGCTCTGCGCCGTCGCGCGCGACGTTCAGAGCGCCGCCATGGCCGAGCCTGGCCTTGTGCGATCGGCAAGGGGCAAAGCATCAACCTTTGGACCTGTTTCACTTCTCTTGGTGCACGCCCTCGCGTCCCTAGCGTTTTGACGCACTCACGCGTCCACGCCGGGCATCGCCGCACTGCGCCGCCGCGCCCATCGCCGCGCCGTCGCCGTTGAGCCCGCTCCGGCGCCAAGGTGCCACCTTTTTGGCCCAGATCGATGCGCAATCACCTCCTGAGCGGAGCCGTGCCGCTTGATGTCCAGCCCCGGCCGTGCCTTGCCGCCGGTGAGCCTCGCCGCGCCAGAACCCCCTTTGGGGCAATCCACCGAACACCCACCGGCGCCAACCCAAAACCCCTGGGGTTTTGCCCCCGCACGCACGCACACACGCGCGAGAGCACGCAGAGGATCCGACTGGATCCCGTGCAGCTAGCCACCCATGGCCTGGCCACACGCCGGCCTGCACGCTGCCGCGTCGCAGCGGATCGCCCTGGATCCGCCGCGCTTCGCCACGCGTCGTTGCCACGCGGGCGTCCACGCCAGCACGCGTCGACTTAAAGCCGCACAGGTGGCCGCCACGTGAGCGCTGGAGCTGGCTTGTTGCCGGCTATAAGCCTGTTATGAGCTAGCTAGAGACACCCTATAGCTACCCTAAAGTTAGCAATATTGTAAATGCGTATTTTATTTTCAGAAATCTATTTTATCTTAGGAAATTCATATTAAATCCATTTTAACTCCGAAAAATACAAAACTTCTTCTAAAAATCTTCTAAAATTCCAAACTCCGCGCTAGGCTAGAGTTTGCCTCTTTTTGGATCTTATTTGTTCTTCGTCTTGGATTTATTGCAAGTAGCAGCCGTGTTTATTTATTTGAATGCGATTCTAGGAGCCGCCGGAGCCGGAGAGCTGAACCAGGACTACGACGACGACCTCGGCTACGACGACTACTCGCACCCAGGTTCACGCCTGACCTACTTTGAATGCCCATTAGGCATTGTTTTAGAACTGCTAGCGCTTTACTTATGCATGATGATGATTATGATGAAACCCTTGCACTGCCCTTTTTACTACCCTGTTCTTGATTGACTTACTACTACTACTATACTTACGCATGTTGATGCGCTGAGCTTGTTGTGCATGGTTGGGATATTGTGGTAGTATTCTTGGCGTGTGTGGGGAAAAACCAGCAGGAGAAGGTGTTTTTGGGATACTTGGCGGGGGTGAGTTCAGGACAACCCGATCCGGGATCAGGGGCCAGGGATCGTCTTCTCGGGCGATGCCCAGTTTGGTACCTATGGCGGGTACAATGTTTTAGGAGCACAGGTGTTGGGGTTTTTGTGATGACTTGGAGGATAGGAGCTCGCCCCGGTCTGAAACCGAGTGGGTCGCTTTGTTACACGGGACTTTCGTACACACCACCTCGCCGAGAGTGGGGATATGGCCGTTTCGACCCTAGCAAGTGCGACGCCATACCTGCTAGTAGGATAGAGGGTATCAGTGATGAGGGTGTAGGGTGGAGTCCCTTCCCTCTTGGGCTGTCCCCGTGCGGCCACACGGGGGCATGTTCACAGTTCTGGGTTGGTCTTTTGCGAAGGGCCGCATTGAGGCCCAGATGCAGGATGGAATCGTAACTCCTAGGTGTTCGTTCGGTTGGGTAGACTCGGTCGGTCGTACACCGTCCGAGTGCTATTCCGAGTTGGGTACTGGTGTACACGCTCTGCAGAGTTTATATCTATACGTATAGCCGCGTCCTCGGTTATGGACATGCCCGTTGTTTACTCTGACTCCTACGTTTTGGGATTTCTACCATCCCCCTTATAGGATGAGAGTATATGGTGAGCCGTGGTTGTATTCGGGGAGAGGAGAGTTGCTCCCTCGGCCTCGCGGATCCGGGTGCAACCATTGAGGTGCGAGGAGTGGGAGTTCTCGCACCGACCCTAGCTAGAGATAGGTGACGGTGACGGTGATCTGGGTGACCAGGTGGAACCATTTGTGGATGAGTGATATGGGAATTGGTGGGAATATGGAGATGATATTTCTTTTATATTGCTGCTACTGCTTAGGAAACCCAGTCCCTACCTTGTTCCTCTCTTTACCTTTAGAAGTAGGCCACTTAAAGCTTGCATACGGTTGGTGACGTGGACCTATCCCAATCCTTGGGGATAGCCCCTAAGCTTGCAGGGTACGAGTCAGACTTCGACAACAACGCCGACGGATGGTACGACTGAGGGGCACGTCGCTGCGCTCAAGGATGCCTGTGAGAGTCGAATGAAGATGGAGACACCTTTTGGAAGCTAGCTACCGCTGCGTAGGCTCTTATTCATGTTATTCCGCCAAGAGGCGTGTATTGATGTACTCCATTATTCAGGATATGCAATAATATTCGTACTCTGATGCTTTATTTTAATGTATGACTGTGATATTTATCTGTGATGATTGCCTGTGCGTGATAGCGTCTGATCCAGGGACTATCACGAGATAGAATGACGGGTTTTCCGCTTTTAAAAACTCGGGGCGTTACACATACATCGTAAAGGAATAAATGGATACTTATATGTATGAATTATTTACATCATGTTGGGTGCCAATTCTCAGACAGAGAATTTGAAGCAAGACTTTGTTGATAGCTGATTTATAGAGGACAGATGCTTTAACTGGATTGTGTCAATTATGTCACAAATAAAAGTGAGAAGTCAAACTACAAAAACTGGATTGTGCATATAATATATCACACATATATTAGAGCTTCCAGTAAAATAGTTGTGCTTTTACACGTGAAGTAAAAGCTACCTACGATAAAGAATCTACACTTTTATGGTCTTACACTACCGGAAAAACAACGTTTAGTACCGGGTCTAAAACCCTATTAGTACCGGTTTTGGACCCGGTATTAGCTGACCGACACTAATGTGAAGGGCACATTAGTACCAGGTCAAAATAACCGGTACTAATGTGAGTCTTCCGTCCGTCTCCGTTCGCTCTCCGTCCCCATCGTCCTCCGTGTCGTCCCCTGCTCTTTTTCTTTTCTTTTTTTTTTGCGGGTATTTCTTTTCTTTTCTTCTTCACATGAACAATTCAACGAATCAAGATTCAACCACAAATTTCTCATTCAAATTTCACATGTATAAGAATTACAATCTCACATTACAAAGAACTAAGAAGAGACCTCACAAGATTCACAGAAAAAATACACAAATTCACAGAAAAGCATACACAGATTCAACTAGATCTCGCAAGAACAACTGTGGATGATTGGGGGGAATCACCACGAATTCCTCAATCTTCAAGTCACAGGAAACCCCACGTCAGGGGCCAACCCCACGCCCAGGCCGCCGCGCACCAGGGAGGCCGCAGCCGTGCCCACGGCCGCCGGTGCCCGCGCACCGTGCCTGGCCGCGCCCGGTGGCGCCCGCCACGGCGGCCTACGCCGCGCCTCATGGCCGGCGGCCACCCCGCGCCCCACGCTGCACCCGGCCTGCAGAGAAGATAGAGGAGAGAGTGAGAGGCTGAGAGAGGAAGAAGAGCATACGCTTCGCATTAGGATTAGTATACGTATACCAAACACATATGATAAGCATATTAGTATACGTATACCAAACAAATACGATTAGGATTAGAAATAAAGAAACTGAATAGAAAATAAAAAAATAAAAAAATATTAGTACCGGGCCGTGTTAGCAACCGATATAGATGTGAGCCCACATCTGTACCGGCTGGTGACAGGGCCTGGCACTAATGTGGGAGGCCACATTAGTACCGGGTCACACGACCCGGCACTAATGTGGCCGCCCACATTAGTGCCGCCCCGGCACTAATGTGGGTTGCCACCCGGTACAGAAGCTCGGTTTTCTAGTAGTGATAGGCAGGGAATCGAAGAGAAACTAAGATTGCACAGATAGAGATAGGTAGGGGAAGAAATAAAAGGAGAGAGGTCGGGCGACGGACGGTGTCGGCGTGGTGGGGATTTAGTACCGGGGTTGAGTACTGTCTGGTACTAAATGTTCGACATTGGTACCGGGCTGTATTCTGGCCCGGTACTAATGTGTGGATGTCACATTAGTACCGGGTCCGGACTCCGCCTGGTACTAATGTGGCACATTAGTACCGGGTCTAGCCTCGACCCGGTACTAATGTGGCACATTAGTACCGGGTCGAGGCTAGACCCGGTACTAATAGGAGTCGCAGATAGATGCATATGGGTCTTCTCTCCCACCCGGTACTAATGTACACATTAGTGTTGGTTGCAAAAAAAAAAACCGGTAGTAATGTGAAATCCTCCCCAGGACAAAAAGTTCATTCCCTAGTAGTGGGAGTTACAGGATCAATCTCGTCCTCGCCAAGCATATATCCATCAGATGGGTAAATTTTATGTAGTGCGCCACATGTAACACTTATGTGGATGCAACTAGTAGTAATAATAAATTGGACTTTCAGTATCTTTCATTAAGAAATTGATTTTTCTGTTTTCAAGTACAGTATAAATTAAAACTGATCGCATTGTTTAGAGATACAAAAAGGTTAAAAACCCAATGTGTAAGCACAAGTGTATAAGCTAGTAGCTACACAAAATAATTGAAAGGCCAAAGCGATTGGGCTTGTAGTCCAATGGTAGGACGGTCCAGTGGGACGCTACCCACCAGGGTTCAAATCCTGATGCTCGCACCTTTTCCTGGATTTTTCAGGATTTACCGGCGTTATGCGTTAAGTGGTAAGCGACGTTCCCGTCAACGACGAGGCGCCAATGGTGACTTCGGGAATCTCCAGATCTGCCGGTACTCAGTCCTTCGGAGGTGCTCATAGGGGTAGGGTTTGCGTACGTGTATTCATAGAGGTGAGTGTGCGTGCGTGTTGTGAGCGTCTGCGTTGTACTGTGTGATTCTCAAAAAAAAATTGAAAGGCCAAAATAGCCAGCCTAATTCAGCTAGGGCACTATCAGTTGCTAAAGCTCAAACAAGCATGCACGCACAATGGTTGTCATGATTCATTAACCAGGGGCTTCTGCCACTTCCAGATTCTCCTCACTCTTTGCCAACATGTTGCTAGCATATGTAGGATGCTCATCCGCTGGAGAAAGATTTTGCCTCTTGAAAATTTTAGTATCAGCGAAGCAGCAAGAAATTGATCCCAATTCGTGTAGACACAGGGAAATCAGCAAACGCTTAAGAGAGGACACTGTGGTGTTAGCATTATACAGTGGAATGGAGAGTGTGGATACTGGATTGCTAAGCCTTTTATACGCATAGAAGAAAAGTAATGAATAACATTTTTCCAGAACTTTGTCAGAATATGTATACATGTATTTCTACATGGGCCTTTCCCATGCCGATGGCACAAGTGCTTTTCTACATGGTCCTATTTTCTGAACGACTAGTGAACTGAAATTTATGCTGATCGAGCATTCCACTCCTGCAACCCTTTATGCAACTCTATTATCAGTGGCGGAGCTAGTAATGAATCGTAGGGGGGCACTATGCGAAAAACAGACATTGGTAACGGGTGCGGATGGCTATTGGTAACGGGCAAAACGCTCGTTACCGATCAAACGTTACAAATAAGCCAACAAAGGTAACGAGTCGATGCCCGTTACTGATGACACGTAATTGTAACGGGCGTCGAACAAAGAAACGGGCGTCGAACAAAGACCGTTACCACAACTACTTACCAGTCACCTGAAATGGCTGCTTCTCCGGGCCCACCGGAGCCTTTGGTAACGGGTGCAGACACTGAGCCCGTTACTCATAACGCGTATTAGTAACGGGTGTCTAACAAAGAACGTTGCCGAAACTAGTTACCGGTCACCTGAAATGTCTGTTTCTCTGGGCCCACATGGACCTTTGGTAACGGGCACAGAAACCGAGCCCGTTACATGAACTCAACATCGAAGACGCGGAAAATACTTCCATGACGCGTCTTCTCTGTCTTGACGAAAGGAGACGCGCGTGTAAGTGCGCGTCTCCTATGTCTCGAGGAAAGGAGACGCCTGCTGTGAACCCGTGTCTCCCTCTGTCTCGACCAAAGGAAACACATTTTGTCAGTACGCGTCTCCCTCTGTCTCGACCAAAGGAACGCGTACTGTGTACGTGCGTCTCCTCTGTCTGGACCAAAGGAGACGCCTACTGTGTACGCGCGTCTCCTCTAATCGACCAAAGGAGACGCATACTGTGAACTTGCGTCTTCTCTGTCTCGACTAAAGGAGACGCGTTGTCTACTTCCACAAAAATTAGGTCCAGCATCCACATTCACAAAACTCCACAAACTGAATAGAAATCCACAAAATTCACATGCATAATCTGACAAAATTCAGGCATTCAACATCCTTTTCTAACAAGCTAAGTAAGGTTCACAACAATATCATCACTGGCTTAACCATGAGGATTTGTATCAAATACAATGCGAGCCATCATAGCATCATTAATGTGAAATTTTCCTGAGGGTGTGATCACCTGGTCCATGAGGAATGAGGCAGTTCTTTCCCTAATGTGGAGCAGCGTGTCTCGGTGCAGCTGACAAGTAGGTATGTGAAATGCCTGAATATAACAATGTCAGCAGTCAGCACACGGTGGTTACCAAATATGTGTAGTGCAAATAAGCAAGAACTGTGCTCAGTTGCAGGTGTTACAAATGCAGATCCCAAGAAAGTACCTCAGGGTCCTTCAATTTATTTTTTACTGTAAGCATGTGATAGGCATAATAGAAGCCGCAAACTCTGGATTTGTAAGGTTGTTGGTGGCACTGCGATAAATATACAAAGACAAACAGTGGTCAAAAGAAATAAACTCAAGTTTTAGTACTAGCTTCCACAGGCAGGAAATACTAAGTAATACGTACATCAAAATCCTTCTCATGGTTCAAGGCGCAGCGGGGCAACTTGTTGTCATCGCAGTAACTATTCCAAGCACTACAACAAAACATGCAACAATGGTTAGGGCACCATTAATGAACTCTGCAGAGTTTGTTGAGGAAGCTTGTAGGTGAAGAAAGAAAATGAACTTACTCATCAATGGCAAGTACCAACTTGGAGAAATTAGTGCCTAGGATCCTATATGAATCAAGATACAAGACCGTCTTCTGCTCTGGAAGTATCGCCACTGCAATCCAGTGCTCCCCAGTGTTATAGCAGGAAATGATGACTCTCTTTTTAGCATATGACTAGTAGGCACACTTCGTATAGGACACAAAAAAATCCAAGTTATTTTGTATATTTGACTTGCTAAAGCATTCAGGATCAAGGAAGGCAATGGGTTTCTTCTTCTGCCGTACTTCTACAGTCATATTCCTAATATTAAGAAAAAACAAAGTGTAAGAAGGCAAAATACATAGTAAAGATGAACTGAGGTAGAAAGCACATTTAGATAGAAAATGATTAGTGAGAAGCAGATTAAATTTTCAAGCAACTTACAGGATGAAACAGCGGAGAAGTCCCATATCCAAAGTATCCAAGTTGAAGAGATCGTACAAGTCGCTGATGAACACAGCCAACAACTTGTATTTTTCATATTCTCTCACTGGCCACCAGCCGTGCTTGGGCCATACTATGCCCTGAATCAGAGACTCATCCTCGTCCTTACAACGTCCCATGTAGAAATTGTGGAGATTAGTGACAGAAGGAGTAGTATCCGGATGCTTGAGTTCAGCAGCACTGAGCATTTCATTTCCAAATTTGTAATGTGGGTTAATATGAGTCATATCAACATTGGCCGCCTTGTTCTTGGCGTTTCTCTCAGATGGCTTTCTGGCAGGCTTCTTTTCCTCCTGCTTTGAGATGGCTAAAGAAGGCTTTGTGGTAGGCTTCTGAGACTTTTTATTTTCAGTAAGTTTCTTTTCCTGCCGCTTTGAGATGGCTGAAGAAGGATTCTCAGGTGGTGTCTGACCAACCGCTATTACAGAGATATTGGGCCTAGATGTACCTGCAGCTTTCTTCGAATTGTCGTCCACAGATTTCTCGGCATCAACCAATACATGACTCTGGGCTCCTGCTTTGGCATCATTGTTTTGAGCACTTTCGTTTGGGGATGGAGATTTTGTTGTTTCATGAGGAGGAGGAGAATGTGGGTTACCAGGTGGGGAATGAATATGTCCTATAATTTGTATTTCTGGGGTGGAGGAGGAGGAGGAGGTGGGTTACCAGGTGGGGAATGTTCTATGGGTAGAGGAGGAGGAGGAGCTAGGAAAGCATGTGAGGAAGAGTTTTGTCCTGTAGTCTGTGAACTAGAAGGAATCTGTACCGTAGTGTGCGAATAAGATTTTGGAATTGGTGCTCCCTTGATGTGAATGTGACACCTCTTCCACTGTATCCTCTGGTGTAGAGCTTGTCCAAGTGTCGTCACCTCGTCATTAGGAGGGTGTTCCAACGCGTGATCCCTAAAGACATCATATACATGCAGCACTTCGACCACAACACAGTCTTCATGAATCGGGACTGTGTGTAGCGTAGTCTGCTCTGGTTGAACCACACCAATTGCAGCTTCACATTCAACACCGTGAAATATGATCCATAGGCCACAGTCTGTGGGTTCAGTCAACGTGCCTATAAGGTCTTCCTGTGTGGAGGAAGCAATGTGCACTACTTCTGTCGACAACTCTGTAGCACCATTGATCAAACCTACATTATCTACGGACGCACAGCTGCTCTTCAGTCCGGCGGGTGAAGGGCTTGTACGATTGGACACTGGTGCAAACACCACCTGGTACCCTCGTGCCATCACGTCAAGCATATCCTTCTCTATCTCAGCCTTGAATTCTTGCTTGATTTCTTGTTGTACATGGAAGTGTGCTGAGGCCATGCAAACTTCCAGCCCTGGTAGCTGGAGACACCACGCACGCGACCTGGTTGTTCGGGGCGGCCCAAGCACTGACTTAGCACATCATTCTCCCTCAGCCATGAAGTCATTCCTGAAGATTCTGCATGTGCATTCTTTTCCATGATGTCTGCAGCCACATTTTTATTTGCTTCTTTGTTGTACACTATCACGGCAACACCGTCTTCCACCACAAGCTTACTCCTTGCTCGCACCCAATTCCTAGAACGATCATCATAGGCATCATATGGGTTGGTGATCCCAGCCGCAGCTAATTTCCTGTTCTCTTCCTCCCACTGTGGTAATTTTCCCAATAACCAGCTGGACCCATGTTGTGCTCATTTGTGTTCATGCTAAGTGACTTGAACTTGCCACTAACAGATGAGGCTTCCTCGGTTTTCTGCTGTTTCACAAACTCTGTCCACTCTTCCGGTTTGATAAAGTCGTGCTTTCCAAATGGCTTGAGTCCTTTTCTGAAAAAATCTCGCCTAAGCTGAAATCTGAATTGTCTCCATGCCTTGGCTGCAATCTTCCACAAAAGCTTGCATGCCTGCTCTTTCATGTCTTCCTGGAACTCCAAGTGTTTCTGCATATAGGTTTCAAACAAGTACTACTTTTGTTCATCGCTTAGTTTTTTGATTTCTGGCAAATCCAAAAGTATCTTTTGTCTAGCAATGAGCCCTGCAAGCGCCCTGAACCTGCGCTTTTGTGTCAATGGTATTGGCATCCCCCTTTCTCAACCTCAGTGACTACCATTTTGTCTCTTGGCCACTTTGTCGCTGTCCTTGGCACTCTGGCTTGGCCCGTAGCCCCACCCACCGGCTCTTGTTCTTCACTAGCAGTGGCATATCCATCTTTTTCATTATATGCATCTTCTTCAAATTACCCAGGTCTATAGTCCTCGACAGATTTATCTTGTGAATTAATTGTCAAGGGATTATGAGAAAGGTCAGCTCAGTGTCTAAGAATAACACAAAAAGCAGACCATACTGCTAGCTCTCCCTAGCAGTCCGGTGTGCGACACTTCCTTCCCGTACGTGTGGATACCTTAGAGGTGCTACGTTTGGAGCACAAGGACGAACCGCACGTGAAGGACCAGGCGGACGTGAGCAACTGCACTGCCCACTACCCTCGACGCGTTCGTCTACATCGAGACGGTTCCGCTGCATCTGCGCGTCTAGTGGTAATCCCGTGATCTTTAACAGCAGCAGTTTCTGTTTTATGAGGAAATTTTATTTTGCACTAGCGTAGCCTCCCCGTATCCCTTCAGAACCAATATGATGTGCTCTTATGTTACTTTCAAACTCTGGCTATAAAGCTAGCACCCTACCAATGCTAGCAGAGTTGGAAAAGGAGGAGTCATGATGAAGGGCACATCCGAGAACTGTTCAGTCACAGATCATGGCGAACTGTGTGTGTGTTCGTGTGCTCGACATTCTGCAAAAGATCAGAGTGATCCACGGAACAATGCTGCGGGCCCGCTCAATCTGTTTGATACGGTGGCCGCCCAAGCTACTGGCCGACAAGAAAAGCCACTTACCTACTAACCTCCAGTGGGATACCTGAGTTGCTCTACGGCCATTCTGTCTCTGGCATGATGTGTAGAAGAACGAGCCGCACCCTGATACGGACAGTATACAAAGCACATGGATAGTCAGATGGAAAAAAACGAATTAGACCGAAAGACAAACACCAAGCCACCAACACGGTCATAGGAAATATGCACATATAAGTAGAGTATCCATCCATGCATTAAATGTATAGCAATCAGGTCTCTATTCGTTATTTTGGTCTACTCCGTATTTGTTTGGTCATCTAATTACGACACTTTAGATCAATAAGATTTAAACTACGAAAAATCTCGTGGAAGGAGCTAACACGTACTTCTAATCAATTCCTTTATGTTTTTCCGATTTTGAAATCAAACTATGAACTGGCGCGACAGCTCCTGCCGCGGCCTTGTATTTCCATGGGCCGGGGAATCAGTGGCGTTATAAAACTACTGGAAACTAGTCTTGTTTCAAGATCCATGCATTTGCGTACAAGCAGCAGCTGAGGTTCTGATAAGTTTTATTCTGAGCAGTAGTACTGGGTAACCCTTGACTATGTAGGTACACATGCATTCTGAGCTGCTTGCTAGTCACTCTCTCTTTATTATGGTACCAATTCGCAGAAGTGGTGGACTTTGGTGCTAGCTGTATTAAAGAGTAGACTATTAGGCTAACATCTACCTGTGCCTCTCTTCCATATGCTTGCATTAGAAATCTAGCATTTAGAAATCAGCAAGAGGAACGATTAGTGGTCTGATCTCCGTCGTGAACTGTATTCACTTTTACTCGTTTTTAAGAGGAAATGTCTAGGGATATATAAAGCATCACATAAGCTTGCTTGAGAATGAGCTGCACCAGGAACATTTGTTCTAGTGCAAACAGATGTCAAAAAAGCAACTGATGGTGACCGTTGAGGGGCGACGCGGAGGCGATCGACGCCAACGGCACCTCACCCTCGCTCCCACGCCATTAGCGGCCACCACCATAGGACGGGAGGCTAACAACGGAGGGCAGGAAGACGTCAGGGCGGCGGCGACATCGACGAAGGCGGCGGCGAGGGTGGCGACATCGACGACAGCGGCGGCATTGACTGCGGCAACGTCGACGGTGACAGCGGCTGCATCGACTGCAGCAACGTCGACGTCGACAGCGATGGCTTTGGCAAGGTCGACGGTGACAGCGGCGACGGCGGCGACCGCCCTGTTCGTCTGGCTTATCAGCCACCAGCTAGCGACACTTTTCTCTCTGAACAAATTAGTCACCAGCTACCAGTCAGCGGTAATTTTCTCTTAGAACAAATCCGCACCAGCCACCAGTCGTCAGCCAGACGAACAGGTGGACGTCGATGCAACTGTCACCATTGCTGGCATAGATGTTCTTGAAGCCCACAGCTCCTCTGACGGTAAAGATTGTTCTTGTCATGTGACAAAATTTTCCGGACTTGCAACAGAAGAAGTTGAGTCATCGGAACGGAACGTGGACAAACCATCCAAAAGTTCTAAATCTGACGATAATATAACGCTGATTTGTGCGATGATTTTTGGAATGAAATTGGATTTCCAAGACGAACCAGGTGATGGGAGCATCAGGATCACGACCCTGCGATCCAGCTGCTCAACCATCCCACAATCGAACAGCAATCACCATCTCCAGTGAAGGAACAGCAGATGCATTGCAGCGATCACGCCCACCGCCGCTGGGACATGCAATTCCACGAAGAGGAGTTGTCATTTTGTTTAGAAACAGGAGGGAAGGCCCCTACTGATCTTATCTTATCTTCTATCTATACTATAATAAGCGAAAATAATTAAAAATAATTCTCATCTAATTCGGGTCCGTCGTACCCGTCACGCCGGATCCACCTGTGCAATTTGGATAGTGTTTCTGCCAAAAACAAATTATTTTTCTCACCCACCCGACGCATACCCGCCCCTATACGCGCTGGGCCCACTTTTCCTTAAAAAAACTCTTCCCACCCCGTATTGGAAAAAACATCCCTCCTCGCTCCTCACGACAGCCCACCAATGGCGACGGCACCCGCACGGCGCGAGCTCCCCCCGCCAGTGCCGCCCCCACGATGGCCACCGCCGCCACACCACCCTACGACATCAGCTGCCATCTGCCCCGCACTCCGCTGCCAGACCACCACATCAGAGCTGCCCAACTTGGATCTCCCACTCTGCCGCCCCCACGTTTGGGCTTACCTCGGATTCTCCCGGCCCCGACGACCTCTCACTGCTTACCCGCCTGGCATCGCACGACCTGCCAGCCGAGTCCGATGGAGCTCTCCTCCATGGCAGACCGGCGGTCACTTGAAGGAGGAAGACGCGCTGCCGACAGGCGGCGACGTGAGCTCCGCGTCGGCGCCGGCTCTCCCGACGAGCTGCGGAGGACTACGACTTCCTGGATGGTGAGTTGGTGACCCACCTCCTTCCCTGGTAGCCCCTCATGACGATCGACAGGTCAGCCCCTCATCTGCATGCGCTCCTATTATATTGTAGAAATTTACGGTTTCTCTGTTGGGTTCTGGTAGAGATGCAGGAAGTCAAGTTTACCACCGCGTCATCATGGTTTTTCTATACTCTATTGGGTTCCCGTCGAGATGCAAAAAGCTTGAAGAGGTCTGTAGTTTGAACCCGCGCCATCTGGTGGTAGAGGTGCCATGGCGCTGATGCTTTTCAACAGCACCGACGTTGGTAAGCTTCTATGTTGTTTCTTGTGATGAATCGGGTATTATTGTTATCTGATAAACTTCAAGCACTGGGTGCAGGATGGGGTCACGACATCAGATTTCACCCCGTCCATCTCTGTCGATCTATTTTTGCATAAAAATCATAGTTTTCTTTTTTGTGCAGTAGCACATGGAGTAAGGTTATCTGAGGAGCATCCCTTCCACCAGATGCATACGCCATCAACCTATGGTAGAAGGTTATCTGATTGTTTACTGCTTTAATTTTGACAATTTGATAATTTTATTTGTATGTTTTTGCAGTCTGGCAGTCCGCATTTGATGTTTATCCTGAACAATCAAAATCAACCTCCTGGAAGATGCAGGTATGTGTGCTTTCATTTGTTCTAATTGAAATGACTCACTGAAATTACTCCTACGCAAACCAATTAGGTCTTAAGTTACATTATTAATATACCTGGGGAGTAATTATTTCTCTAATTCACTAATATTACTTTTCGAGATAACTGGTAGTAATTGCCTCTCTAGAATTTTCTACTCAAGTAGTGCTATACTATAGTAGCTTTTAACTCCTTTCCAAATAAATAATAATAGATTTCAATGTATTTGCTAGCAAAGTTTATGAAGCTGGAGCAACTAGCCAGACTCATGATTGTCATGGATCATTTTACTTTTCTCTACATATTTTAAAGATGTTCTTTTTGTTTGGCATGTGCATATGATCATACGCAGTATCAAATGAATGACCTGATGATGCAACAATGGCCTTAGCTTCATGTGTGTTGTTTTTGTCCATTGGTCATGCTAAGCACAGAAGAACTTTTTTTAATGAAAGATTTTGATGCTCGTATATCTGATTGTTTACTGCTTTAATTTTGGCAATTTGATAATTTTATTTGGATGTTTTTGTAGGTCTGGCAGTCCGCATTTGATGTTTACCCTGAACAATCAAAATCAACCTCCTGGAAGATGCAGGTATGTGTGCTTTCATTTGTTCTAATCGAAATGACTCACTAAAATTACTCCTACGCAAACCAATTAGGTCTTAAACTCTAATTCACTAATATTACTTTTCGAGATAACTGGTAGTAATTGGCTCTCTAGAATTTCCTACTCAAATAATGCTATACTTAGTAGCTTTTAACTCCTTTCCAAATTAATAATAATAGATTTCAATGTGTTTGCTAGCAAAGTTTATGAAGCTGGAGCAACTAGCCAGACTCATGATTGTCATGGATAATTTTACTTTTCTCTACGTATTTTCACTGCAAGAAACTATTTAATCCGTGACGCACTCTCAAGGACGTTTTCAGAAGCACTGCGTGTACGACGTACTTCTGTTTTTCGTCACGGATGTGCACTGATGATATTGAAGCCCAAAACATTAAGACGATTTGTTAAATTCGTCACGATTCTACGACGTATTCCTATTTTTCGTCACGGATGTGCATTGGTGGATATTGAAGCCCAAAGCATCGCGACGATTTGTTAAATTCGTCACAATCCGACCCACAATGCCGCGACGTTTGAGCAGATTCATTGCTATTGGTAAATAAAAAATAGTCATATTATGGATAGGAAAAGTTGATAAATTAAATTAAAAAATAGAAAAATAGGGAGGGTCAAAGACTTGAACTCACAACCTCTTGATCACCTAGCAAAGGTATAAACCATTGAGCTACAAGTTTTTCTATGCACAACTATGATTTCCAACTCTTTTGAATATGACTCCGCTCGCACCCGTGGATGCCACCTCCTCAGCTGGATGCCACGCTGGGCGCCAGCCCAGACAAACGGCCCACACTGGCCCACCGGCCTCCGGAATCAAACGGCCCATGTGCTACAAGTCGAGTTGTGTTTATTTGCAGAAGTTTACTTATATATACTTTAAAAACTTGTTGGTTAGGATTGCATTTTATATTCGAAATGTACAGAGATGAAGACCACCTATAGGGTTCATCTTTCTCTTTTTAATCCTGAATTAAAAGTTGTATTTAGTTTTTCTCTTTCATATGAACTCCAAATTTTGTGTTTCTTTTTCCCAAATTTTTCTAAAATCAAATTCTTTCATTTTATTCTGTTGTTTTGTAAGTCGGTTATTGTTTCTTTAATATTATTTATATGGCTTGTTTCCATCCATTTATGTAGAGAATAAAAATACATGTTTTTAAATAAAAATGACTAATATAACTTTATAATTGCTAATGTTATGGTCAACATAAGGTTGTGTCCAAAATTTAGATGCATACGAGTCAAAAATTGTTATGAGGTATTAAAATTTCAAAGTTTGCATTTGAGTTTTAGAAAACTATAAGAGGGATGTATCTTTTTGTGAACAATGTATGGTCCTACTTTCTTGAAACCACTTGAGTTTTTTATGACAGTATTGTGGACCAAAAACTTGTACTTATGCCAATTTGTAGAATTTGTTGACCATATTTAGACATTATTCTAATTATTATGTTGTACTTTGAGATAAAATTTTGAATGTTCCTTATAACTCAAATTGAATTTGACATCAATCTCCAAAACATGGCCTAGAATGGAGCATAGAAGCCTAAATATGATTTTTGTGAAATTTTTCCAATTTTATTGGAGGTACACATAGGTCAACTAGGAATATCTTTTGGTAAGCACGCAAAAACTCAATCAAATGATAGAAAGTAGCAAATTTATTTGAAAAATCCTAAAACTCCTAGAAGGAAACTTAAATGTTGTCTACTACATGTGAAAATGTGTTGGGGTGTATAAAGTAATTACTTTTCAAGTTACATCACAAAGGTGGCTTAATTAGGCATTTAAAAATAGAAAACCAACTTTTTAAAAGGCAAAATGGTAATGTAACTTCGTATTTGCTAATGTTATGGTCAACATAAGGTTGTGTCCAAAATTTAGATGCATACGAGTCAAAAGTTATTAGGAGGTATTCAAATCTCAAAGTTTGACTTTGAGTTTTAGAAAACTATAAGAGTGATGTATCATTTTGTGAACAATGTATGGTCCTACTTTCTTGAAACCACTTGAGTTTTTTAGGAAAGAATGTGGACCAAAAACTTACTGTTATGCCAATTTGTAGAATTTTTTGATCATATTTAGATATTATTATAATTACTATGTTGTATTTTGGATATAGAAGTCTGAATTTCTCTAAAAGACAATTGAAATTTTTATCTATCTCCAAAACATGGGCTATAATAGAACATATGAGCCTAAATATAATTTTTGTGCAATTATTCGAATCATATTGGAGGTACATGTTGTTCAACTTTGAATTATTTTCGATAAACACATAGAAATTCATTTAAATGATATAAAATAATAAATCCATTCAAAAACTCTTGAAACTCTTCAAAGACAACTTATATAGAGTTTATAACATATAAAAATGTATTGGTTCATATAAGATTATTATTTTTGTGTGTTACTTCACAATGGTTCAATAAATCAAAAAAGAAAAACAAAAATGTTAATTAGACAAGGAGTGAAGGAAGTCCCAATTCAACCCAAATGGCCCAACAATCTCTAGCCGTCCACCGTTGATCCGATGGCTTTAGAACACTGATGCCTCCAGAAACCGCAGGTCGATGCAATAAAAGATGTGCTCACTCCAGCCGCCCACTCCTCTTCTCCTCTCAGCTCCAGCCTCCCTCCTCATCTCCTCATCTAGTTCACCTCAGCTCAGATCCACCACTGCCCTCGCCTCAGATCCGCCCCATCACCTCAGCTGTCTCCCTCCTGTCTCCTTCCTACTCGCCCCCGTCAACTCCAGATGCCACCGACGCTATGGGCTCCTCCTTGTCCGTCCCTCCCTCCCTAGTGGAGGCCTCCCCTGTCGACCATCGCCCCATCTCTCCCACCCTCTAGCCTTCCTCTCCCAGATCGGAGCAGTGGCGACGCCGGCGAGGAAGCGGTTGATGCAGAGTTTCAAGTGTCTGCAGCAGGGGAAGCGGGAGCAACACTGCTGGTAATGGAGTACGCACAGCCGCCTCCTACCTCCGGTCAGCATAGTCTGTCGTGCCGCCGCCAGCGACGCGACCCTCCTCGTGCGCGGCCACCAGGATAGGATGGGGTGCCATGGGCATGCTGCCATCTACGCGGGAGGAGGGCTCGCCCTGCTTTTGCTCCTATAGCAATGGGTGGCGAATCCAAGGTACATCTCTCTCTCTCTCGTAGATCTCCCTCCCGAATCTCCTCTGCTTCACCAGTTCCATTCATCCCTCTAATTTGTGAGAGTGTGCCAGGTGAATCTGCGGTTCTGGAAGCTGGTCTTCGATTGGGAGCAGCCACCTTCGCTTGCTGATGGTACGTCACTTTCAGTACACAATCATCCTGTGATCTGCTTCGTGCAAAACGTTGTATTGACCTTATATGATGTTTGATTATTCTTTAACTAGATATAAAATCTGACAAGTTAAATCCATGTCGTCTTTCATCAACAACTTCAGTAGCAATATGCAAATATGGAGTATATAGGGTATATTTCATTTGAATCTTGAACAGATTGATGTATCATTTCCTTGATTTTAAATCTGGTATTGCCCTATATCTTATGGCTTTTACACTATAATTACTTTGCTGAATGCAGTAGTGATTCATACGTGTTTGGACAATGTAACAACTGTCTTTGTCTTTACTACTACTTTGCAATTATTTAATCGCATTCACTAATTGTTGACTAACTAATATATGAATTATTTACAGAGGATGTTGATGTATCAAGGCCTGAGCTCTGGTTAAGTGAGCGGATAAGTGAGGTAATTCCTTAGGCTCACTCCATTTATTGTGTGACATGAAATATTTGCTTGCTTAGACCAATGTGATTGTTCCTTTGTGTACTGAAATTGATTGATTGTGGCCTGGATGGATGCATTTTGGTACTCCAAGTCTATCTGAATCAATTGTTGCTAACTGTTGGGGTCAAGTACCTCCAATCACTTTAATTCACATTGCCATTAAAATCTTCTTCTTTCTGCTTTGCATGTTATTATTAGTGAGCTTGGTTGTGAAGATTAAAGCTGCAACATACAGTTCTACTTGGATGTTTACTGTCAGACAATAAATGTAGAACTGATGTGTGTATTTCTTCCTAGGAGTATTTATTCCTTTCTTTGAGCTGTAGTGAAATGACCTGCAATAGTCATAATCTACTACTAGATTATGGAATTTCATTTAATTGAGACCGAGTATTGTTAACTTCTTTGTAATTTTGCATTTCATTTATTTATAAAGTCTGAATCTTAGATTACTGGTTGCTCCTAGTGTTTTCTCTTATCTACATAGTGAATATCTGAATACATTGAAAAAAATTTTACTCCAGAATTCTTATTAGATTGAAGCTGTGATAAACACTAATATTACATTTGTTCTTTTAATTTCAGAAAAAAACTGGAGAAGGTAAAGCTCTTGCTGGACGAAAACTTGTATGGGATGTGTTTTTTTTTACAACAATGTATGGGATGTGTTGGAAGAAAGACTTTGTATGTAATACAAGATGAACAATTAGTTTTTTTTGATGTGATACTAGTTCTGTTTAATTTTGGAAATGAGATCCATGGTTTGGAATTGTAATCCTGAAGTGGGTTGAAAACCTATTAAAATTAGGGTCAGAATTTTTTATCACATGTACATTTAATGGGCTGGAATTGTGATGACGTCATCTTTTACATAAGCATCCACGTCATCATCCACATGGGCAGCCACATCATTGTCCATTTAGGCGGCCACGTGTTGTCCATGTAGGCAGCCATGTGCCGTCCACGTAGGCAGCCATTCAGCAGCCACGTCACTGTCCAGGTAGGTAGCCACGTCAGCGTCCTTGTCAGCAGCCACGTCACTGTCCAGGTGTAGCCACATCAGCGTCCATGTCAGCAGCCACGTCACTGTCCATCTTGGCATCCATGTCAGTAGCCATTCGCAACGATTATTTTCGTCACGAAAACTGGGCTTTGGTCTGGGCTAACTGGGCTTCGGGCTGTTTTGCGACGATAAAAGATCGTCACAGATCGCTTCAATCTGCGACATTTTTGAAGAAATGTCGACCGATTTAATCAATGACGCTCATTCCACCACGAAAATTTAAATCGTCACGGACACTGATTTGCGACGAATTTTCAACGATCCGCGACAGAATGATTGTGTCACAGATTAAATAGTTTCTTGTAGTGTTTAAAGATGTCCTTTTTGTTTGGCATGTGGATATGATCATACGTAGTATCAAATGAATGACCTGGTGATGCAACAATGGCCTTAGCTTCATGTGTGTTGTCTTTGTCCATTGGTCATGCTAAGCACAGAAACTTTTTTATGAAAGATTTTGATGCTCGTAGCATCAAGCTATATCAGACTCACGGTCATTTGTGATTTATTTTTTCATTTGTGATACCTTGATTTTTGTTTCATTCATCTTTGCTTTTTTTATGACATTTGCAGGTCATTAGTCTCATCTCAAGGTCTCCAAGTATATTGTGGGCCTTTGCTGATTCTGAAGAAAATGTGCAGTTTTAGGATGTGGTTCTCCAGTACTCACTGACATTTGTTAAATTTGACAGTGAGGTAACCTTTGATTCTCTGATCCTGTTAGTTTTGGTTATGGTTTGAAATAAGCTGATTCTTGTCTTCAATTAAGATGTAATCCAATTTTGCATGGTGATGAGAAATACCACATAGATGACAGCCACCTATGCTCTACTATATCTAGGAATTTTTTTTTCTGACCGAAATCAACCACCCCCTGGCTGCTGCAGGTCTCATAGAGCTAAGCACCAAAGTGGAAGATTCAAGGTTGAGACCATTTATTGCTGCACATACAAACTACTATGTTACTGTTAGTTCATGCAGTTTGGGATGCACATACTATCTCCTCTTTGAATGCTAACTTTTGATGAATGGAACTTGTTGTAATTAGTTCAGAAACATTTTAAATTCTCAAGATTTAATATGTGTTCTTATCTGAGGAATTATACAGATTATGATTTTTTTAGTGGCTAATGATAGTCTTTAAGATTTTGCATCTGAAGATGGACCTATGCCTCCTTTACCCTTTGAGGATGGCAAACCAAAATCTGTAGTCATGTGGGCTCCTTAAGTGAAAAAGATATAAGGTCCGATGTTGATTGCCATTTGGACTCTGTGCGCAAGCTTTTTAAAGATGCACAAGGTAGAACTCAAAGTTTTGATTATTTGACTTGTTCGATTTGAATAATGTCAGTTTAAAAGTGATTCACGCATCTCTACCACTTGTACATGTATGATGTATGGATGAAAATAATAATAGTATAGTTTTATTTTTTAAAAAGAATTGTCATGTTTTCTAATGAAAGAATGAAAATAAAATTTATGGATCCATAAAATTTTAAAAAAATTCTTAACATGTGCGTGCCGCACATGCATTTTACTAGTATACTATAAAGATCGAATAATTTGGAAAACATTTCTCACCCAATTCGGACCCATCTTACCCCTCATGCCAAACCCACCGGTCATATATTTGATGGACCAAAAAGACGGTAGAACCATAAAAATCGCAATTTGAAGAGTGTTTCTGCCAAAAAAACTAATTTTTTCTCACTCACGTCCGCTTTACCCACACTTCATACCCGCCGGGCCCACCACGCGCCCCCTTACCACTCGCACTCTGTTGCGTCCGCGCTCCAGACCCGCCGGGCCCACCACGTTCCCTATTCCCACCCGCACTCTACCGCGCCTGCGCGCCACCCCACCCGTCGTTGCCGCCTGTGGACCTCCACGCGCGCCCCCCGACACCACCGGAGCGCCGCCGTGGACTCCCCCGTGCTTGGCCTACCCACATCGCTGCCGCCTGTGTCCACGCGTGCCCGGCTGGCAGCTCCACCGCCACGGCCGGTCGCCGCCAGCCACGCGGCTCACCGTGGCTCCCCGGATCCGAGCACCGGAGTGCCGCCGCGGCTCCGATTTCACATAGGTTTCAATTGTCCAGTGACCAATTCTAATTAGGTTTTTCATCGATTTCTTTGAGTTTGATTCGAACTATTTTTTTGACAAGGTGTTCAACGCTGTCAAATACACGAGAAGAGCACCGTGCAAGATCCCTGCGGCCAATCACAAGGGTCTGCTCAGGGTATGTTATCTGTGGCTTTTCTGTGTTGTTTGCTCATGCCTTCTAGCTAGCACTGCAATGCACTTTTTGATTTCCATTGCTTTTTGTATAGGGAAATTGGAGGGTGAAATTCAAGGCTGACAGCCTTATTATTTGTAGAACACACATCTAGCAAACTCCATCAGAAGTTCAGATCCCATTCATCCTCAGAGCCGTCCTTTGAGTTGCCTGGCATCGTCAATTTCCAGGGATATCTCAAAGCCGCCCTTCTCATCAATCAAGGTACAAACGATTCAGCAAACCATGCTCCATCATAACCTGTCCTTTCAGTTCCTTCTGCTTGTTTGTGCGGTACATTTTGGCTACAAATTGTGTGCTACATGCAGAGGTAGATGCTCATATATCAATCCTGATGTTTAGTAAGATTTTTCCCAAGGAGATAGAGCATCTTCTGGAGTAGACAGGACTCATCAGATGTAGTAGCTAGGTAAATGAATTTCTTGATCCATATACACTTTTCTTTGTTTTCAAAGATAAATTCCTGAGCAAGTCTCTTTGTTTTCTCTATTATGTAGATGAGCAGGACATTGTTGTATATATGGGACATTGACTCATGGAGGCAATGCTGGTGCAGATTTGGGCAAGAATCTCTTTCTTTCTTCATATGTACTTTAAAATGCATACCCGATTCAAAATTTGTAGTGTACCTTTCAGTTTCAGTTCAGTCATAAGTTCAATTTCAGGACTATAGTTAGTTTAGATCTTCATTTCAATTGCAAATAAACTTTTTCCATGCTAGACATGACCTGTAAATTCATGAGGAACATGCATGCTACATGATGAAAAAAACAGACAGTTTAAAACTCTTGCATGTTTTACTTGACCAGTAAATTCATGAGAAATATGCATGTTACTTGTCATTACTAATGAATTCAAGTTTTTTTCCTTAGAAGGCCGAGCACTTGATTGGCTGTTATGATTGCTTCAAGCGTCGGAGAGATGCCCTAAAGAGACATACATGCAGGTTTGTCACTAATAAAAATCTTATTTATCTTTGCAAATTAATTTCTGTTTTCATTACAAGCACATCTGGTTGATTGCTTATAATGCTTTGACCAAATGCTAGGTCAGGTTGATTGGAAAGCACATGATGGTACATACATCAGCACTTTAACCAATTCAATATGTTAAGGCCACTTCTGCAAGAATCTTGTTATCACATTGGTTAATTTGTTCTTGTTTTAGGTAAAACAATATTTCTTGCTTTCAGCAAACACTACTGTCAGATGTTTCATCCACTTCTTTATACTGGCAATTCTAGCACAATTGATTGTCATTTAGATAAAATGTGAAGATAATTTGTACATGATTTTGAGAGCTGGCCTTGAATTTTGGGTAGTTTGGCTGCATATGGAAGTGTTTTTTTTACAACATATGGAAGTGTTGTAATTACCACGAATATATGTATGATGATGCTATCCCTGATTTGTTATTTTCAATTTTACTCCAACCATGGAATGGGCTTGTGGTGAATGCAGCAGATGGCACGAGTAATCTCTAAGGTTGTATATTCGGTGATACACTATTCATATTGGACTATTATACAAAACTTGTAAAACTTGTATGTGGATTTGAAATAAGGTTCTCTTATTACAGGGTCAGTACAAACTATCTGGATGAGTGGTTGTAATTTGACTAGGAACAATTTTTATTTGTAATATAGTGAATTAAGAGTTAAACATGATAATGATCTTTATAATATAGTGAAATGCTCTTAAACCATGTCAGTGAGAAAATTTGTTTAGCAAGGACCAGCTAAAATGACACTTTTTTATTTTAAAGATTCTGCAGAGGAAAGACCCTTCGAGTGCTCAAGAGCTGGCCACAGAGGAGCTTCAAGTTATTGTTTGTTACTGATGGTGCACAGATTTTGGGGCTTTGGAGGTCTTAATTTCAGGTCGTGAGAAACCAAGTTGATATGTGCCTTGGTTCGTATATGATGAGAGATTGACCGGATGTTTTGAGGCTTTGTGTTGAGTGTGTTTCGTCGGGTTTTGTTGTCGGTTGTGTAACTTCATATGTTTATGTGGTGTGTTGTCAATGCACTCGTGAGGAGTGGTTGACAACGTTGTGTGGACTGACTCTTGGTCTAGTATTTCAGGTGTTGATTGCGGCTTGATTTGCGTTGGTGCAGGTGAAGAACAAGTGCAAAAGGTCTATGCCAAGGTGGCCTCCGAGGTGATGGAGAGACAAGTAGGCTTGGTTCGAGGGACCCGGTGGCCGACGGGATCAAGTGCGAGCCGCATGGTGCAAGAAGAGCAAGACGAAGTCGTGGACATGGAGTCGGTGCATCGGTGGCGGCCAAGTCAAGGAACGAGGCAAGACCGAGTAGACCGTCCGAGCGCCGGAGGTGAAAGGCTTGACAGGCTCGACGCTTGGTGTGGTGAGGCCGGGCCGTGTACGCGGGGTTTGGTGGTTTGGCCACAAAACCATCGGAGGATGGTTTCTTGGTTTGGGCCTCAAAACCAAGTCCGAAGGCCCAACACGACAGAGACGGGGATCCGGGAGCGTCAGGAAGCTTCGAGGCGGGCGACACGCGACATGATCGAGGTGCTTGCGTCGGGAGGACGCGAAGGCCCGATAATTGCGCGGCCATCTGATGGTGAACTTCATGTGTTGACCAAACTACCCCTGTGAGGGCTTGTATTGTATCTCCTAGTGTAGGGGCACTTCGGTCTTTGCCAGAGGACCTATATATAGGAGGAGGGGGCTGAATTTTCAGCCAACTCTTTGGCTAGTGGTGGGAGTGCTCTTTCATTTTGGGGTTCTCTTGGGAGAGAAGGATAGTGGAGAGAGTTGGCTCTTTGTTTGAGCTTTTTGCCATCCAAGATTTGTGATTCTTGGGAGTGGCTTGTAACCAAATATGGCTACATGATTCATAGTGATTACTTCCTCTTCATCTTTTGCCATATCTTTTATTCCCTGCGTTTTTCTTTTTCGGAGCTATTTTCGGAGCATTTTTGGAGGGATTTTTGTTCGTCGGATTTGAGGGCGTTTTTCTCCGGATTTCTTTGAGGGGATCATGGGTGGATGTCTTGTGCATCTATGTGGATGACCTAGACCCCTCAAACGTCGGGAATCAGGCTCGATTAGGTGAGGATTGGATGAACTCGAGTTAGTGCTTTAAACGCACGAGATTTGCGATTCCGGTTGATTAGATAGGTTTGGGGCTCCAAGATTTTGGGCATAGCTTCTCCTAGAGACACTTCTCATCTAATCAAAATTTGGGCTCAATCCATCCAACGGTTTGGGAGATCCATCGATTTGAGAAAAAAGTCTCCTCTATAGGGTTCATAGATTAAATAATTTTTTTGGTGGTGATTCCTTGACCTTTTGGAGGAGATCTTTTGGGAAAAGTTTCTTTGTGTTGTTGAGAAGCTATGGTTAAAGTTTTGTGATTTTTGGAGGTCGTTTGATCGAGTTTTGGATTTTCCTTCCTTCTCTCGCAGGCTGTTTTTCTCTGTTTTCTGGGGGCTGTCGGGACTTCCGACCTGACACAGGTAGTACCGATAACCTGACAGAAAGCTTTTATCAGAAGTACCGACCTCGGGCTGGTAGTTCCGATGGTTAGAAGTACCGACCCTGAGACGGAAGTTCCGGTAATGAGTTTTTGATAGACAGAAAGCCTTTTTCGGTAGTTCCGACCTTGGGTCGGTAGTTCCGACAAAAACAGTTGTAGGTTGGTTGAGCTCGTTCTTTTTCTCATTTTCTTTTAAGCTTGCTTCCGCTTTGTTTCTAGACTTGTCCTAACTTGTTCCTAGGGTCAGTAGGTTCGTTGTGACTACGTGATCTTGGTAAGTTTGTGCGTGATTCTTTGGAAGTGATTTTGGGATTTAGGCTGAGTTCTTGAGAAGAATTTTAATCGGCTCCCATTCACTCCTCCCCCCTCTCTGGTCGTCAATCCGGTCCTTCAATTGGTATCAGAGCCGGTTGCGGATTCATGTGACTCTAACAAGTCTAGGATCCATAGGGCGACAAAAGAAAAGGGGTGCTTTGCTTGCATTTTTGGTTTGCACGATTTGAGCTTGCCTTTGACTAATCCTAACCGGTGCTTTCAATTATGGCACCAACCTCTTTGTCTTGTGAGTCTTTATCTCCAGATATTGATGGAATGGAGTTTGCTTCGGGAGATGACCACAAGTGGAGGAGGAAGTGCAAGGAGTTGGAGAACGATAAGGAGGCGTCGGCATTGATCTGGCTTTTGGTGGCCCAAGATGATGATCTCCAAGACAAGCTCATGAAGAGAAGCAAGGTCAAGCTCACTCAAGGTATCATTAGCTTGTTCACCCGCCTTTGTGCCTATGGTGAATTGAATGTGGAGCTTAAGAACTCTCCTTTGCCATGCAAGTCATGTGATGCTTTGCTTCTTGAAAATAGAATTGTTAGGGAAGAAATTCTTGAGTTTACTAATGATGTTAGTACCTTGCTTAGAAAGAATGAAGAGTTGAATTCTTCTCTTGCTTGTTTGATAGATGAGAATGACTTGTTGAAATCCAATGCTTCTATGCCTTGCAACTCTTGTGTTGCTTTGAATCATGATCTTGATGTGGCTAGAAGTAAGATTGTTTTGTTGGAGACAAGTGTTTCCTTACCATGTGTTTCTCGTGAGTCTTTGCATGCTGAAATTAATGAACTAAAATTGACTCACACCACATGTGTAGATGAACTTGAGCATGCTAGGGCTGAAATTTGTGATGTGAAATCCATGCCTTGTAGCAAGTGCTCTTTGTTGCTTGTAGATGTTGCTTGCCATACTTCTTGTGATGATGATGATGCTTTGGTTGATGTAAATGATGATACTTGTTCATGTGGTCTCATTTGCACTTCATGCATTGATTTGGAAAGTGAAGTTTTGGCTTTGAAAATAATGCGCGATGATATGAGTGCCAAGTTGGTTGTGCATGATGAGATGAGTGCCAACCTTGAGAAAGAGAATGAACTCTTGCGTACCACATATGCTAGATGCATTGAGGCGGAAATTGAGAATTTGAGAAATATGACATGTGGTACTTGTGAGCGTCTCAAATTTGAAAATGAGGTTTTGCGCACAAGGTGCAAGAGTCTTTGTGCCAAGGTTTTGGATTCTCGCATTTATTGTCACTCCGATGTTAATGCTTTTACAGTTGCTTCTTCTCAATCGGAGTTGATTTCTTCTCTTGAGCGTGAGTCTTTGGATAGTGGCACGTGTGGTGGTGCTTTGGATAACTCTTTCATAGCTACTCCTAAGCTTGTTGCTTCTTCTGGTGTTGCCCAGGATGTGTCGGATGGGAAAGGTGCTTCTCACATATTTGGAACTCATGCTCCCAAACCGAAGATCCAATGCACCTTTTGCAAGAAAGATGGGCATACCGTTGAGTTTTGCTTTCGCCGTGTCAAGCACGAGCGACGAGTGCGTGCCAAAGCTTTTAAGAAGCCACGTAGCCGTTCTCATGGCACGTGTGATTCTAATGTTGGCACCAAGTCGAGTGTTGGGTTTAATGCTTCTTGCTCTAAGTCCCAAGGGACTTCTCACTTACAAGAGAATGGTGATTTGTCTACTCGGACCGTGCCTCCCGATAGGCCTTTGTACCATTGCTCTCATTATGGGAAGGATGGGCATCAAGAGAGCTTTTGCTACTGCCGGGCAAGGAGATTACGGCGAGGAGGTGCTTCTAGGCCTTTGGTTGTTCATAGCCTTTCTCATGGTATGAACACTTGTGAGCCTAAGAAAGCACTATTTGTGGACGGGTTTTATGACACTCTTTCTAGTGAGTTAGGCCATGCTCGTGGACATGTTTCTATTGCTTCTTGTGTTGGTCCGCGACATGCTTCCAGTGGTGCTTGTGTTGGTTCTTCTCCTACGACCTCGAAGGATCTTTGCCTTTTTGCTTGTGGTAGCACTCGGCTTTCTTCGTGAGTTGCTCCTTTGAGGCATGGTTCTAAGGGTGTTCGAAAGCCTGTTCATTCGCACCGGCATTTGCATCATGCTAACCCACATGATAAGTTGAGTGCATCGTTTACCCGTGTGACCAAGTATTGGATTCCCAAGTATGTGCTTGCTAACCCTTTGGGATCCAAGACTCGGTCTTTTTCGTCTCCTTGTGTGTAGGTATGGAGACGTGGTTGGAGAACATGGGTTGGATGGTGCTTGATCTTTTCCTGTGAGGTGATCAAGACAAGATGGTTCTTCACACCGCTTTGGATGGCTCTTGAGAGCCTTTGTACACATGTATAGTGAGTTTTCTTTTCCCCTTGTGCTCACTTGTATATACTTGTTGTATGCTTTGATTTTGTGTCATGCTTGTGTGTAAACCACGATAAGCTAGCCACCTTGTTTATGATAGTTTTGTGATCTTGTAAACCTATCTTGCTATCTTTTGTATGATATTGCGGTGGATGATATATATGAACATCATGTCATGCTTTATGGTTGTTCTATGGTGGTTATGTCATGTTGTTCATCCATATCATTTTTGTCTAGCTCTATGGTATCCTTTCTTGTTAGCATGTTTGTCCCCCATGTTTATCTTGTCATGCTAGCTTTGTAATATATGTTAGTGGATGATCCATGTGAACTTGTATTATGTCTTTGTTTAGTTCTTGTATCTTGTTTGGCATGTTGTTCTTTGGTATCATTTTGGTTTAGTATCCTTGTATAGGGTTGTACCTTGTTGACATGCTTGCTAGCCCATGCTTATTCATATATGTGGAATCATGTTACAATGCTTTATTTATCTTAGTTGGTATTGTCAATGCATTGTGTAGCATGTTTTGAGCTTGCTTTGGGTTTTGGGCTTGCCTTGTCTTCGGGTTGTGTTTTGTTTCTTCTTTGGTTTTCTCCCTTTTTAGGTTGGTTTTAGAGCTTCTCTTTTGCTCTTTCTTTTCCTAACTTTGCTTTGTTGTTTGTCTTTGGTTGAGGAGGAGCTTGGCTTCTTTCGATGAGGAATTTGGTTTCAAGGTGTGCTTTGGCTTTTGGTAGCCATTTGTGATCCTCCAATTGGTATCTTTTCTATGGTACTCAATTAGGATCTTTGGTGGCTCTTCTCTTGCTTGGAGCGGTTCTTAGTTGGTGTGTCCCCTTGTGAGCCTTCTTGTTGCTAAGCTGAGTTCCGTGTCTCCCCATGCATTTTTCATTGCATATGTATCATATATCATGATGTATAGACTTTGGTGAGTTTCCTTTATTTGCCTGAGTTGTGCTTTGGTGGTTGCTCTTTGCTCTATCACATGTGCTTAGGGTGAGCTTTGTATACTCTTTGGCCCTAGTGCATGTGTTTAGGGGGAGCTTGTGAGCTTGGTGTGCTCTTTGCTCTATCACATGTGCTTAGGGTGAGCTTTGTATGCTCTTTGGCCCTAGTGCATGTGTTTAGGGGGAGCTTGTGAGTTTTGTGCTCTTTTGCTCTTTTGCCGGTGGTGTTGAGCCCCTTTGCCTCTTCTTGAGGAGCCGGCGGTTGATTTGAGTTTTCGATCGTCACATGATTGGTGTTGAGCCCTTTGTGCCTCATCTTGAGGGATCATGTGCTTTCATTTGTCTATGATCGGTGTTGAGCCCTTTGTGTCTTTTCTTGAGGGATCATGTGTTCTTGTCTCGGTTGTGTCGAGCCGTTGCCCATGTCTTTGGGGACCGAGATTGTTAGTGGTGGTGGCCTTTGTGGTTTCTCTCATGCCAAGTGTCTTTGTTCTTTGCCTTGTGTGGCTCTCGTTCACTTGGATGAGTTGTTCGGCCTTTGCTTTCTCAAACCATTTTTTGTGCTCGCATATTGTCAGCCCACTCCTCAAGGGGGAGAACTTTGGAAAATCAAGTTGATATGAACCTTGATTTGATGCTGATGAGCAGTTGACAAGTGCTTTGTTAAGAGCTGAAATTGGTTTGATGGCTTTTGGGAGCTCTTGTGGATTGCTTGACTCTTCAGTGGTGTTTAGCCTTTGTGATTCCTTTGGTTTCGAGAGTCTTTGGTTGGAACTCTTCTCATTTCAAGTTGCCTTGTGTTTGCTTTTTCTGGCTTTTGGACACTTAAATGGGTTTTCCTTTGCTTTCAAACCATCTTTTGTCAATGCATTCATCAAGGGGGAGATTGAGAAACCAAGTTGATATGTGCCTTGGTTCATATATGATGAGAGATTGACCGGATGTTTTGAGGCTTTGTGTTGAGTGTGTTTCGTCGGGTTGTGTTGTTGGTTGTGTAACTTCATATGTTTATGTGGTGTGTTGTCAATGCACTCGTGAGGAGTGGTTGACAACGTTGTGTGGACTGACTCTTGGCCTGGTATTGCAGGTGTTGGTTGTGGCTTGGTTTGCGTTGGTGCAGGTGAAGAACAAGCACGAAAGGTCTATGCCAAGGTGGCCTCCGAGGTGATGGAGAGACAAGTAGGCTTGGTTCGAGGGACCCGGTGGCCGACGGGATCAAGTGCGAACCGCATGGTGCAAAAACAGCAAGACGAAGCCGGGGACATGGAGTCGGTGCATCGGTGGCGGCCAAGTCAAGAAACGAGGGAAGACCGAGTAGACCGTCCGGGCGCCGGAGGTGAAAGGCTTGACGGGCTCGACGCTTGGCGTGGTAAGGCCGGGTCGTGTACGTGGGGTTTGGTGGTTTGACCACAAAACTATCGGAGGACTGTTTCTTGGTTTGGGCCTCAAAACCGAGTCCGAAGGCCCAACGCGACGAAGACGGGGATCCGGGAGCGTTGGGAAGCTTCGAGGCGAGCGACACGCGACATGATCGAGGTGCTTGCGTCGGGAGGACGCAAAGGCCCGATGGATGCGCGGCCGTCTGATGGTGAACTTCATGTGTTGACCAAACTGCCCCTATGAGGGCTTGTATTGTATCTCCTAGTGTAGGGGCACTTCGGTCTTTTTCGGAGGGCCTATATATAGGAGGAGGGGGCTGAATTTTCAGCCAACTCTTTGGCTAGTGGTGGGAGTGCTCTTTCATTTTTGGGTACTCTTGGGAGAGAAGGAGAATGGAGAGAGTTGGCTCTTTGTTTGAGCTTTTTGTCATCCAAGATTTGTGATTCTTGGGAGTGGCTTGTAACCGAATATGGCTACATGATTCATAGTGATTACTTCCTCTTCATCTTCTGCCATATCTTTTATTCCCTGCATTTTGCTTTTTCGGAGCTATTTTCGGAGCCTTTTTGGAGGGATTTTTGTTCGTCAGATTTCAGGGTGTTTTTCTCCAGATTTCTTTGAGGGGATCATGGGTGGATGTCTTGTGCATCTATGTGGATGACCTTGACCACTCAAACGCCGGGAATCAGGCTCGATTAGGTGAGGATTGGATGAACTCGAGTTAGTGCTTTGAACGCACAAGATTTGCGATTCCGGTTGATTGGATAGGTTTGGGGCTCCAAGATTTTGGGCATAGATTCTCCTAGAGACGCTTCTCATCTAATCAAAATTTGGGATCAGTCCATCCATCGGTTTGGGAGATCCATCGATTTGAGAAAAAAGTCTCCTCTATAGGGTTCATCGCTTAAATCATTTTTCTGGTGTTGATTCCTTGACCTTTTGGAGATCTTTTGGGAAAAGCTTCTTTGTGTTGTTGAGAAGCTATGGTTAAAGTTTCGTGATTTTTGGAGGTCGTTTGATCGAGTTTTGGATTTTCCTTCCTTCTCTCGCGGGCTGCTTTTCTTTGTTTTCTGGGGGGCTGTCGGAACTTCCGACCTGACACAGGTAGTACCGATAACCTGACAGAAAGCTTTTATCAAAAGTACCGAGCTTGGGCCGATAGTTCCGATGGTCGGAAGTACCGACCCTGAGACGGAAGTTCCGATAATGAGTTTTTGACAGACAGAAAGCCTTTTTCGGTAGTTCCGACCTTGGGCCGGTAGTTCCGACAAAAACTATTGTAGGTTGGTTGAGCTCGTTCTTTTTCTCGTTTCCTTTTAAGCTTGCTTCCGCTTTGTTTCTAGACTTGTCCTAACTTGTTCCTAGGGTCAGTAGGTCCGTTGTGACTACGTGATCTTGACAAGTTTGTGCGGGATTCTTTGGAAGTGATTTTGGGATTTAGGCCAAGTTCTTGAGAAGAATTTTTATCAGCTCCCATTCACTCCCCCCTCTCTGGTCGCCAATCCGGTCCTTCAGGTAGCATCTTGCATATTGATGATAATCAATCTCAAATGTTTGCTACAAGAATTTGTGAGTGCTTTGAAGCAAAATTATGAGGCGAAAGTAGTTGCCCAGCTGGGTTTCAGTATAACAAAATGCTGGAAATTTATGCTGAGCAAATTTGAAGTTCCTATTGGGAAATTATAGAAAATAAAATGTTGTAGTTATTTGGATATCTATGTTTCTTCAATTTTGTACTTTGCTACATGCCCAAAAATGTGCAACTT
This sequence comes from Cenchrus fungigraminus, assembly GCA_036936925.1. NCBI lineage: Eukaryota > Viridiplantae > Streptophyta > Magnoliopsida > Poales > Poaceae > Cenchrus > Cenchrus fungigraminus. The sequence goes on from CM072769.1 coordinate 35,397,069, forward strand.
CTAACAGAACACAATTACCGGGGCTACATGCCCAAAAATGTGCAGTTTTAACAGAACACAATTACGGGGACTTCATGAAAATATCCAATTTCTAATTAGTGCTACTGTTGCCTCATGCTCACTACATGCGTAGGTTCAAGTGCATCCTGATGAGGACATCACAGGACACGATTTGGCCAGGCGCACAACAGTATAGGCGGCGGTCGTAGACCACGGTTTAGCTAGGCGCACGACAGTGTAGGCGGCAGTCGTGGCCCAGCGGGAGCATTGATTTGGCCAGGCGCAGAACAATTTAGGGGGCAGCCGTGGAGCACGGTTTGGCCAGGCGCACGACGGTGTAGGTGGCAGCCGTGCACGTCCGAATTATCCCACCTTGCTTAGCATGGAAGGAGGAAGTCACCTTAAAAGGAAGAGCCACACTTCCCCTATTGGAATAGTCTTTTGGGGTGATTGGGCCTTTCCTGAGAGGTGTGCTGAGCCAGACTCATTATTTTGTATCAGAGTTGGCCCTTGTTAAGAAGGGGAGGATGATAAGGACATCTCAAGGCACGATTTGACCAGGCACACAACAGTGTAGGCAGCAGGGTGGAGCACAGTTTGGCTAGGCGCACGACAGTGTAGGCGGCAGTCGTGGCCCAGCAGGAGCATTGGTTTGGCCAGGCGTACAACAGTGTAGGCGGCAACCGTGAAGCACGGTTTGACCAGGCGCACGACGGTGTGGACGGTAACCGTGCACGTTCGAATTATCCCACCTTTCTTAGCTTGAGAGGAAGAAGTCACCTTAAAAGGAGAGCCACCTTTCCCCTATTGGACTAGTCTTTTGGGGTGATTGGACCTTTTTCCGAGGGGTGTGCTGGGCTGGACTCATCACATCCTTGAGGGTACACAGCTACGTTGGTTCCTTTATTTAATCGTTCATTGCTGGCTTTGGCTGTTCATTTAAGCAGTCGATTAACTTGTCCTCTAATTGGCTCTTGTATTTAGTCATTAGCATTTTAGCCTAGCATTTTTTCTTCTCCATATTTATTGCTTGTCCATATAACTTTGTTCTCCAGTTGCAAGTTATAGCTGTTTACTGACACAAATGAATGGCAGGTGTTTTGTAGTTCATTTACTGGATGGTTGGCCGGCTGGAGCTTTTGGTGATCCTGTTTGAGATTGTGCTTTGTTTTGTATGTCAATTTGTGCTTTGAGCTCTAGGAGCAGGGCACTCGAGCAGTCATAGTACAACTGCTCTGATAGCTGCATTTATCTGCTTTGTGCCAGCTACAGTAACTAGCTGCCTTTTTAGTTAGTAGTGTTTTGGTTTGAGTCTTTTGTGCTAGCTGCTTTGACATGGATGATTTTTTGTCAGTTAAAACTTAGCACTATGGTTTCGCTTGTACATTATGGTTTATTCGTGAACCTGGGGTAACTATAATGTTTGATCCGGTATGTATTGCTACATTATGTCTTTCATAAAGTGTCACGTTCCTCTCTGTTCGGGATAATATGATGTACTTGTGACTTGAGTTCTACTTGTCCCCAGTTTCAAATCTTCATAGTTAAGAGTAGCTTCTCTAATTTTTCACCACCTCAGTAAGAGGTAACGAGATTATTGGATGGTCTTATAGCAGACTATCTAAAATTAGTCCAAATATATACTCTAATGTATGAATGGCATTGAAAGTTTTAAATTATCTCCATTTTTAAGGTAGCTGGAATTTTTTAATTATTGTGGTTTTTCGACCCGTGCGTGCCGCACGGCATTTTACTAGTTATATATTAAAAAAGAACTTAGTACTTCCTTGGAAGGGCCCGCTGCCGCGGCCACAAACATCGACGGCGGCGACCTTGGCCGCATACATGCCGCCGGAGCGTACCGGCCATGTTGATGGGCCACTATCCAACAACATGCAATGTAATCAGCGGGGGTGTGCAGATCATAATGAGCAGCGTAATAATCATCAGTCTTTTCAAAATTCAAATGACAAAGCTGTGGACTGATTAGTGGTCTGATCTCCGTCGTGAATTGTATTCACTTTTACTCGTTTTTAAGAGGAGATGTCTAGGGATTATAAAGCATCACATAAGCTTGCTTGAGAATGGGCTGCACTAGGAACACTTGTTCTAGTGCAAATGTTCGATGAGGTGAGCTTGCTCACCACACGATCTGAAGATCCTCTGGAAGTTTGCGGCAAGGAACAAGTTGTGTAACGATTTATGGGAGGCTACTGCTGTCTTGAATGGTTGCCTTGTCCCTTCCTACTGTTTTTTTATTCTAACTTGACTGTTTAGGTGAACCTGTACAGTAGAAATTAATAATACGATAATGTCATTTTCGAAATAATGATTATTCTAGCTAGCAAAAGTAAAAGAGCTCCTTTATAATACACAGGTAACTCATGTAATTATATTGGGACAAGACATTTTCTGTTCAAGAACAATCTCTTTTTACTTAGACAATATTAACCTAGCTTCATAATAACATGGATTATTTATATTAATTACTGTGTAATATCATCTGTACTTATAATATGAGTTGCTACGTTAACCATAAATATCTAGCAATTCATCTTCAATTGATCCAATTACAACAAGGAAGACGTTGTGTAATGAAATACGGGAGGGTTACTGCTGTCTGGTGTGGTTGCCTTGTTGTGGTCCCTCCATACTGTTTTCCTGGTTTTTGTTTTTCTTCTAATCTGACCGTTAAGGTGAACCTGTACAGTAGCAAATTAATGATACGATATCATTTTCTAAAGTAATGACTATACTAGGAAGAGTAAAAGATCTCCTAGGATACCAAGGTAACGCGTACAATTATAATGGGATGAAAAATTTCGTGTTAACGAACAGTTCCTTTATACTTATATTAGACCATGTTAACCTTCATAATAACAAGGATTATTTATGTTAACTACTGTGTAATATAATCATCTGTACCTATTGTTCGCACCAAAAATTGGCAGGTCTGGGCGAAACCGGTTAGACCGCCCCACCAACCCGGTTTGACCACCCTGGTCAAAGTCCTTAAAAGGCAATTTGGACTTCACCATTGGATAGGTCTCGTCAAGTAGATCAAGATTCATATGTGGAATGTCCAAATCGGAGTCTGGATGAGAGATAAAACTTCCAGAAGATCTGCACGTCGGGCACGTGGTTAGACTGCGTCCCTAGGGCGGTTAGACCGCCCTGCCCTGCCAAATACGAGTTAGGAGTTGTATTTTGACATGATTTTGTAAGAGTTTCGACTCCTAATGGGGCAAGATCTCCCCTCCCTATAAATATAAAGGGCCATGACCGATTGAAAGCATCCACAATCGAATCTATCATATTTATCCTTTATCATTTTTACCTTTCTTCCTCATTCCCTTACTTTTCCAACCTATCATGCAGTTCTTCTCTCGTCTCCATGGCGTTTGAGGACGTCCTAGCTGGCCTGCCGAGCCTAGGACAACCCAAGGTGCGCTTGCCCCGACGGGGACCCTCCCGGGCGAGCGTTCGGTGGTCTTCTCGCCAGATCTCCCGGCGGGACCGGTCTGACCAGCCTACCATAGCGGTCTGACCACCCTGCGCAGAGGGGTAGCAAGGAGCTCCTTCTCATGCTTGTTGGCTCCGAAAAGGTGTCAACAAATTAGCGACTCCGCTGGGGGACGAGAATCTGACCGTCATGGCCGATCTATCTAATCCTAGCCACATGATGGCGCATGAAGAATTTCATACAGAGTATAGCAAGGAATTCGATTTGGCGGTTGAAAACTTGCTTCTACCATGTTTTCGTCAAACTCATCAAGGCATCATCAAGATAAAGGAGTTGCAGCAGCCATCTATCATCGACATATTAAGGGAGGTGCAATCCTCAGGTAACTTATCTGACGCTCTATCCGTCTTTGTGAATTTTCGTCTCAAAGCTTTGATTGATAAAGAGGATAGTTCAGATTCAATTCTTGTTAATTTAGAGTCGGTTATTAAAAAGCCGATTGATGATATTTTTTATCCTTGCAAAATTTTGTCTAATTGTGATGTTGGTCAAGAAACAAGTCGGCCGTCTCTAGCTGAAATTGTTGACCCAAAACCCCCTAGTACGCTCGGGGGTAACAAAACAAAGGCAAAGGTGCTGGTTGTGTCAACACCGGTCTGACCGCTTCTCAAGCCGGTCTAACCGCCTCTTCCAAAGTTTTGAAAAATAAATCTAAAACAAAGATGGTTAAGCCTAAAAAAACCCGAAATTGGTGTTTGGAAAACCGTTGAATCCAAAGGCCGTCATAAGCATCAAAGAGAAAAGCCGAAGTCTAATGAGAAACTTCCGGCTAAGTCTCAAAGACAAAACAATCTCAATGATGCTAGTCGGTCTAAAAATTGCAAACACACAAAATATTCTCCAAGAGAGAAGTTCCATGATCAAAATCGGCAATGGAATAATTCTCACATGTCGATGTCGTTTTCGTCACATGGATCACCTATATCTATACCATTTGGATATTATTTCAGCATGCCTTATTTTTATTTACCATGGTCTTATAGTTCACATATGTCATATTCTCCTAGATATTCATGTTCAGATTATATTACCTATAGAGAGCCGACAATTTGTGAACAATCACCTAGAAATAATGACCGTTCCTATCAAAGAGATTGGTCTATGCAGAAAAATAAGCGTAAGGTGATCAAACAAGTCTATCGTGTCAAAAAAGACGGTAGATTCAATAAAAGTTCAGATTTGACACAAGACATAAAAAAGCCACATATTGAAAAATCATCTTCTAGTTCTACTAATCAAATTGTCCCTAATGATAATCATGTCGCAAATAATATAGCTGAACAACAATTTTGTTCGGCTGGGGGGCAAAAAGATCTCAACATGGCTGGTTCTAAAGGAACCGGTCTAACCGATGTGCTGACCGGTTAGGCCAAAAATTTTGGTAGAGCAGCAAGTGTCATACCAAACAACAAGGTGATGAAGAAGGAGCCAAGTTTTGCTAAGTTGTTGCATAAGTATCAGAAGATAGCTGAGCAAAAGAAAAGAAATAGGTTAGGAGATGATCAAAATAGTAGTTCTTCGTCACCAAGAGTAAAGAAGTGCCAACGGTCATCGCATTGGTCTTCATCATTTATTCCGTCGATGCAATGTCATGGAATGCGTGTCTAGGTATACCTAATTACATTTCATGGTTTTTGTATAACCCTTGGTCTCCTTTTTGCAACTTTCAATATTATGCTTGTGATGCACCAAGGAGCTACGGTTGGTCGCCATGGCCACACCAGGACTTCAGTTGTTAGATATGCTGTTTAGAAGCCAAAATATCAGTTTTATACATGTTGTAATTGCTAGAATTTTATTTCGGATACCATAGCATTCATAAAGAGTCTAGAATCCATCATATGGGTGATATATTGTTCATTATCGTCTTTAGATGATTCTGACCATTGAGTATGTTTTCTGGCACGCAAGCTTTACCAGAAAACAGGGGGGCATATGTTCGCACCCAAAATTGGCAGCTCTGGGCGAAATAGGTTAGACCGCCCCACCAACCCAGTTTGACCATCTTGGTCAAAGTCCTCAAAGACTTCACCATTGGATAGGTCTCGTCGAGTAGATCAAGATTCATATGTGGAACGTCCAAATCGGAGTCTGGATGAGAGAGATAAAGCTTCCGAAAGATCTGCACGTCGGGCACGCGGTTAGACCGCGTCCCTAGGGTGGTTAGACTACCCTACCCTGCCAAATACGAGTTAGGAGTTGTATTTTGACATGATTTTGTAAGGGTTTCGACTTCTAAAGGGGCAAGACCTCCCCTCCCTATAAATATAAAGGGTCATGGCCGATTGAAAGCATCCACAATCAAATCTATCATATTTATCCTTTATCGTTTTTACCTTTCTTCCTCGTCCCCTTACTTTTCCAACCTATCATGTTGTTCTTCTCTCGTCTCCATGGCGTTTGAGGACGTCCTAGCTGGCCTGCCGAGCCTAGGACAACCCAAGGTGCGCTTGCCCCGACGGGTCCCTCCCGGGCAAGCATTCGTTGGTCTTCTCGCCGGATCTCCCGGCGGGACCGGTCTGACCGGCCTACCATAGCGGTCTGACCACCCTGCGCAAAGGGGTAGCAAGGAGCTCCTCCGCGTGCTTGTTGGCTTCGAAAAGGCGTCAACACCTATACTTGGAGTTCCTACATTAACTATAAGTCGCTTCGGCTACGATCAGGGATGTAAGTGGCGCAGGTTACGCCGCGAACCTGCCAGGCTGGCTCGCGCCGCGAACCCACATAACGCAGCGTTTTGACCCGCTTCGCTGAAGGGGCCGTATGCGGGCTGCCCGCATCACCCAGCGGCGCCGCAGGAACCGCAAAAGATCAAGCGGCGAACAGATTGCGATGGACCTCAGCTATTTTTTACGCTAGCCAGCAATAGGGGTGGTAATGGATCATGGACCTACTTCATTCTTTACAATCCAACTAAGTCCTATATATTTTTAGCTCAAAATTGAATAGTATTATGCCCGATCCTATAGGGCCCGATCCTTAAATTTCATCGGCTAAATTGCAAGGCCCTTTACCACCCCTAGCCAACAAGCGCTTCGCCATTGTTTTTTATGCTGCCTCCATCGTGATCCTTGTGGCTCATCGATAGATCAGGATTCAAGATAGTTGCATTCCTTCTGTCCATCTTACATGCTTGCACTGGAGACAGGATGGACTCGAATACTGCAGACAATTCATGGAACTCAAGAGCTCTGATTCCTCAAGCAAATATGACATGAAATAGGTGCAGCATCGCTAACAAATTTGATTGTTTCTTGATCGTCATGTGATCGATTAAGACTTAGTTCAAGTTCATGTCTAATTTTAATGGCTTCAGGCCAGCACGCAGCAGGTGCGACGTCTTTCAATCTCATCTCGTCAACTTGCCGGCGGCGCTGCAGTACTGCACAGCCATCGATGCTCATTGCGGCCACCAGCATGTACAGAGAACCGACGGGAAGTGGCTTCGCAAGGACGTGGATTGAAACTTGGAAGACAGAGAGGGCAAGGGATAGGAGCAGAGAGCGCGAGGAAAGCGGCAGCTATGCGGGCCGCCGCATACGCCGTGGAAAAGCTAGCGGCATATGTGGGCCGCCGCATACGCCCGCGACGGATCTGGCGGGTCGTGCGGACGTGGGGCGGGCAGCCGCGAACCACCCCGCTTGCATCCCTAGCTACGATTGAGCAAATCATCATGCCGGATTAGGGATTTAGGGTTTTGGGAGTTCCAGTTGAGGGTTGCCGGGGGAGCTCTAATCCCCGACGACGTCAAAAAAGGGGTGGGGACCGGCAGGTAGGCCCGGCGGCGGAGGCGGGTTGTGGGTGGTGCGATGTGGGAGTAACTAGAAGTAGTTTATCACAAAGGTATTAGTTGGTTCTAAGGTAGTAGTTGGTACTTTTCACTAAACTACTACCTTAGAACCATTGTAACAAAACTCCTAGTTTATCATGTTAGATAATTGGTGATTATTCAGTATATTTTAATTCTACAATTAAAAAGTATTTCAAGATAATCATTATCATGAGTGAAAACATAGCATGTGCAAGTATTCATGTCTAAACTACTATTAAATATAAACATGTTCATGGTTAAATAATAATTAAACATGAACAAAAAGAAGTTCAGATTGCACCAAAAGGGGATAGGGCAGTGACGGGGTCACCCGATGTGCTGTTGTTCTCTGGATTAGTCATTTGACTAATTGTAGGAGAATCTCAGTCGGTGTAGTCGTACAAATTCGATGTAGGAAGAGGTACGCAGTGCAGATCACTAATGACCTTCCGGAAGTAGTCGATCAGGGAGCGAGCAGTCGCATTGAACGCTCCCCAAAAACCTTAGCGCCCGCTATCCCCGAGCAGGATCTTAGTAGCGGTCATGGTTCCGGAGGCTCTGCTCTCGCCTGTAGCGTGCACGCGGTGCAAGTGATGGGAATGCAAGAAAGTAACGAACAGAGGGAGAAGGGAGAGATCTCCTAAGCAGGAGTATCTCTGGTTGTGAATTGGCCTTTTGAGAAGGAAGAGAGGGGCGCCTTATATAGCCGAGCAAGAGAGCTAAGGGATGAACCTGGACGCCCATATCTATGGTAAGCAATCAATTACCTATTTGACTCCCACAACTATGGTAACCAATTAATCCACTAATTGACAACCATGGCTATGGTAAGAAATCAATTCCATAATTGTTGCCTACATGAGTGGTTAGCTATCAATTCCTCATCAATTGATGCTCTTATTTATGGTGAGCCATCAAATCCTTGATTGCTTTCATAACTCATCATGTCCAACCCGACCCAGCTCGCTCGCGTCGTGTTGTACTACAGCGCCTCACTGCACATACGTATATATGTATTGTCTCAACACACTATGTGAAAAACAGACATAGGTAACGGGCGCGGATGGCCATTGGTAACAGGCAAAACGCCTGTTACCAATCAAGCGTTACAAATGAGCCAACAAAGGTAACGGACCGATGCCCGTTACTGATGACACGTAATTGTAACGGGTGTCGAACAAAGACCGTTACCACAACTACTTACCGATCACCTGAAATGGCTGTTTCTCCGGGGCCACCGAAGTCTTTGGTAATGGGCGTAGACACTAAGCCCGTTACTCATAACACGTATTAGTAATGGGCGTCTAACACAGACCGTTATTGAAACTAGTTTCCGGTCACCTGAAATGCCTGTTTCTCTGGGCCCACATGGACCTTTGGTAACAGGCACAGAAACTGAGCCCGTTACATGAACTCAACATCGAAGACGCGGAAAATACTTCCATGACGCGTCTCCTCTGTCTTGACGAAAGGAGACGCGTCGTGTAAGTGTGCGTCTCCTCTGTCTTGACGAAAGGAGACGCGTCTTGTCAGTGCGCATCTCCTCTGTCTCGACCAAAGGAGACACGTCTTGTCAGTGCGCGTCTCCTATGTCTTAACGAAAGGAGACGCCTGCTGTGAACCCGCGTCACCCTCTGTCTCGACCAAAGGAGACGCATCTTGTCAGTACGCGTCTCCCTCTGTCTCGACCAAAGCAGACACGTACTGTGTACGTGCGTCTCCTCTGTCTGGACCAAAGGAGACGCCTACTGTGTATGTGCGTCTCCTCTTATCGACCAAAGGAGACACGTACTGTGAACTTGCGTCTCCTCTGTCTCGACCAAAGGAGACGCATTGTCTACTTTCAAAAAAATTAGGTCCAACGTCCACATTCACAAAACTTCACAAACTGAATAGGAATCCACAAAATTCACATGCATTATCTGACAAAATTCAGGCATTCAGCATCCTCATCTAACAAGTAAGGTTCACAACAATATCACTGGCTTAACCACAAGTATTGGTAACAAATACAATGTGAGCCATCAGAGCTCATTAATGTGAAATTTTCCTGAGGGTGTGATCACCTGGTTCATGAGGCAGTTCTTTCCCTAACGTGGAGCAGCGTCTCTTTGTGGAGCGGATAAGTAGGTAGGTGAAATGCCTGAATATAACAATGTCAGCAGTCATCACACAGGTGGTTACCAAACATGTGCAGTGCTAATAAGCAAGAACTATGCTCAGTTGCAGGTGTTACAAATGCAGATCCCAAGAAAGTACCTCAGGGTCCTTCAATTTATTTTTTAATGTAAGCATGTGATAGGCACAATAGAAGCCGCAGACTCTAGATTCTTCAGGTTGTTGGTGGCACTGCGATAAATATACAAAGACAAGCAGTGGTGAGAAGAAATAAAGTCAAGGTTTAGTACTAGCTTCGACAGGCAGGAAATACTAATTAATACATACATTAACAGCCTTGTCATGTTTCAAAGCGCGGCGGGGCAACTTATTGTCATTGCGGTAACTATTCCAAGCACTACAACAAAACATGCAACAATAGTTAGGGCACCATTAATAAACTCTGCAGAGTTTGTTGAGGAAGTTTGCAGGTTAAGAAAAAAAGAACTTACTCATCAATGGGAAGTACCAACTCGGAGAAATCAGTGCCTAGGATCCTATATGAATCCAGATACAAGACCCTGTTCTGCTTTGGAAGGATCGCCACTGCAATCCAGTGCTGCCCAGTGTTATAGCAAGAAATGATGACTCTCTTTTTAGCATATGACTGGTAGGCACGCTTCATATATGACAAAAAAATCCAAGTTATTTTGTATATTTGACTTGCTAAAGCATTCAGGATCAAGGAAGGCAACTTCATCCTTCTTCTTCTCAACTTCTACAGCCATATTCCTAATATTAAGAAAAAATAAAGTGTAAGGAGGCAAAATACATAGTAAAGATGAACTGAGGCAGAAAGCACATTTAGATAGAAATTGATTAGTGAGAAGCAGATTAAATTTTCAAGCTACTTACAGGATGAAACAGCGGAGAAGTCCCATATCCAAAGCATCCAAGTCGAAGAGATCGTACAAGTCGCTGATGATCACAGACAACAACTCGTATTTATCATCTTCTCTCACTGGCCACCAGCCGTGCTTGGGCCATATTATGCCCTGAATCGGAGATTCATCCTTGTTCTTACAACGTCCCGTGTAGAAATCGTGGAGATTAGTGATAGAAGAAGCAGTATCCGGATGCTTGAGTTCAGCAGCACTGTGCATTTTATTTCCAAATTTGTAGCATGGGTTAATCTTAGTCATAGCAACATTGGCCGCCTTCTTCTTGGTGTTTCTCTCAGATGGATTTCTGGTAGGATTCTTTTCCTCTTGCTTTGAGATGGTTGAAGAAGGTTTCTCAAGGGCTTTCTTATCTGATGAAGAAGGATCCTCAGATGGCTTTCTGGTAGGCTTCTGAGACCTTTTATTTTCAGTAAGTTTCTTTTCCTGCCGCTTTGAGATGGCCGAAGAAGGTTTCTGAGATTACTTTCTGGTAGACCTTTTATTTTCAGCGAGTTTCTTTTCCTGCTGCTTTGAGATGGCTGAAGAAAGTTTCTCAGGTGGTGTCTTACCAGCAGCTATTGGAGACGCGGTTTGGCTTATCAACGTATCCTTTGTTCCCAATGTTTGACCAAAGCCACTCTGTCATTCTGCCTTCCTTCTCAAACCTTCTGCCTTCCTCGTCTTCGTCGCCTTCTCTCCCCTTCTCCTTCCTTGTCTCCGTCGTAGAGATAGCCAGTGGAAAGCAGTCGTTTTGCCGCGACTCAAGAGGGAGGTTCTGCAGCGAGGAGAAGGCCCCGCCTGCCGCCCCCGCCAAGAGAGTGAGGTTCCACAGCGAAGAGGTCGGTTCTTCGTTGGCCAGGGGGAGGAGGCCATACACGCGCGCAAGTGCCAAGGGGGTGCACTTTGGTGACGCCCAGCAGGCAGTGGCCGAGCCTTTCTCGAGTTTGGTATACTTGAAGTTAGGTTTATGCTTGAAATTGAATTCCTGGTACTCATCATATGCTCCTCACAAAAATATTGAACTCATTCTACATACTGCTTCAATTTCTGAATCTTCGTGCTCAGTGACTTGTATTAACTGAACATCCAGTGCCTTCACTGATCAATGGTTCCAATGCATCAGTTTTCTATTGTTTTAGGAAGTTGTTGTACCAGCACATGACATTGCCAGGATCTGGACAGAAATCAACAGGCACAAGAAAACCTTAGACTACATCTGCACATTCTTAAATAGGTTGGAAAGAATGAAGGATGACATTGGTAAAGAGAAGCAGGCAAGTTCTGAACCTAGTTACAGCTAAACAAATTTCTTGTTTGACCGGTTACAACTTTATGATATTAAATTTGGCAATATAATTATGAAGCTTGCTTCAATTTGCCTTTGTTTTAGAAATGTGTTGTTACTCGGGAGGATCTTGACTGCATCTGGAAAGTACTCGACAAGGTGGATAGAAGGATGGACCACAAGGCTGTGGATGACATATATCTCCTAACAAATGGTCAGAAAATACTAGAATCTGAGGTGGAGAAGCTTAAAGGCGCAAAGAAGATGAAAGATATTGAACTTACCGAAGCTGCAAAGAAGAATGCTGAGCTGCAGGAAAAACTTGTAAAACTAGAGGCAAAGATAGCTGAACTTGAGGCTGTAGCACAAAAGAAACCATCTAACTAGTGCCCCTGCTGATGCACGTCAGATGTGATCATGTGAATATGTTTGTTCTGAACATTATGCATGTCATATGTGAGCATGTGATGCTATATATATATGCATCTTAAATATGTACAATATGCTCTTATGACAACTATCTATGTGTGTGGTTTTGCATCTTAAGAGACATGATTATATGTTTGTGTGATATCTAATATTTTCTATGATGACATAGTCAAATATTTGACGGCAGTGAGAGTGAATTTTTTATATTATTTTTCTTGATTTCCGAAAAATAAATGACGCAAACAAATTTTACCAGAAATATACCTCTGCCGCCGTACCCCACGGCGGCAGGGACATAACGCCGCGGCGCACGGCGGCAGGGATGCTGCCGCCGTGCTAGACGGCGTTAAGACCCTGCCGATGTGTGCCACAGCGGCAGGACAGCACCTATGGCGGCATGTCCGTGTGGCACGGCAGCAGGGTCCTAGCGCCGTGCCACACGGCGGCAGGGCCAACACCCTTTTTCATTTTGTAATACCCTTTTTCATTTTTTTAACCAAGTAAATGATAAATTTAAACATAATCACAATCACAAATTGGCATATATAAAAGAAAAGATTATAATCAACGAGTAGATGCAAAATAGTTTATACAAGATCATGGTCAAAGTACTGTTGTGACACAAAACACTAATACATCTAAATCCGCCGGCCCCTCTTCGGCCTAATAGCTCTAGCACCAGCCCTGGTGTGGTCCTGGGCGTACATCAAGGGCTCAGGTGCCCTGATGACTCGGGGTCCGAGCTCGTCGGCAAACGGTGTCGCCATGGCCGCCTGTGACGACCCTGCAACCGCCTGCGACGAGCCTGCACCAGCCGGTGTCGCTCCGCCCGCCGGCGACGACCCTGCAATCGCCTGCGATGAGCCTACACCAGCCGGTGTCGCTCCGCCCGCCGGGCCTGCCTCTGTCGCTCCGTCGGCCGCCTGGGACCATCCAAAAGGCAGCTGCGGCTCCTGTGTCCCAAGAGGCGGCGTCTGTGTGAACTGTGACGCGCCAAGCTCCTCGACCTCTGCCGCATCCATGTGCTCGAGCAAGTCCTCGCACCTAAACTCATCCCACGCCAGCTGATCGTTAGGTGACTCCATCGAGGCCGCGGTTGGGTTGAAACCTGGAACGAATAGTATTAGTTTTCCACGTATCGTACTTATCGAATATTACTATAATAGTTAAGGTAGTTACCATGCTGGAAAATAGGTGCAGTGGACGAGGAAGGAATATCTGGAGCTGCTACTGCTGGTCTAGGTGCCGGTCGAGCCCAGGGGTAAGCTCTGAGTCCAGTCGGAAAGACCGGCGGTCGCCCTATACGATTAAAATATAATATAACAAAAACACACAACTCTGTGCATTAGTTGAAAAGAAGGTCCAGTGAATGTACCTGAGCCGGGGAAAACAAACGGCCGCTGCACGTAGGTGTGCGGGCCCTACGGCTGTGGCTGCTGCTGTGCCGTCGGAGCCGAGAAAGCAGCACGTACAAAGGAGGAAGGCGCCTGATACGAACGACCTGTCGAGGCGGAGCTCGAGGACGATGCTGGGTGGCGTGGAAAAAGAGGAATGTCTGCGGCCCCGGCGTAGTTAACGACGGCGATGTACCTCGTGGCAACCTCGAGGATCCTGTCATACGTCTGGCGGTGCTGCTGAGGTCCCCAGGTGTTTAACGCCTCCTTCACGGCCGCTGCGATCCGCACGATCTCAGCAAGTACGTCGTGCTGCTCACGAAATTAGTAGCACACGTTATAATGAATATTAACTTAAATTAAATATGATTGCAGTATCGTAGCTTACCTCAGTGTCGGCGGTCTGATATCGTCGCACCGGGTACGTGCCGTCCGGCAGTAGCCTGTCGTGGTCCAGGACCAGTGGCGGTGGCGGGGCAGCAGGGACGTACGTCACCCGCGTCCACGCCCTCGGGAGGTACCACTTAAGGTACACTACCCAGGTCGCGACGTCGTGAAGGTGGTGCTCAGTGACGATGTTATCCTCATGCGCTGCGAATGCCCACTCGTCCACGTACGGCTGCAACCTGTCGACGAATGACGTCACCATAGACACGCCCTTACGCGACCACCTAGCATTGATGAAACAAAAAATTATTTGCAACTGACTACTTGTAATGGAAAAAATATATATAACTGGCTCATGATAGCTCACCTATGCGCTGTGGGCGGTAGACGTGGCACAACAGGTACAGGCGACTCCTGGTAGAGGCCGAACTGCCTCATCACCCGGTGGATCGCGTACTCCTCGACGTAGACGTCGAACACCAATCGTCTCTTCATCATCCAGTACGCCTGGTCTCGCAAGCACAGCGACGAGAGGCCCTGTGGTGCGCGGCCAGTCGCCATGGCAAGAGTGCACGGCGTCCACCGGACCTGGGCATCGACCACCCGGTCGATCTGACCCACGAAGTCCTTGTACGCCTTCTTCGCCTGCTCCCCAGCCCAAACGTGCTGCACAGAACATGAAAAGTTAATTCAATCGAACTAAGGAACTCATTAAGCAAAGAAAACGATAAGGGAGGTCATTACCTTCCGGAGGCACCACAGAGAACCCATGGTGGGGAGGTCCGCTGGGTCGGTCTCAGCTGGCAGCGGGTCGTACTCGGAGAGGTCGGCCTTGGGACGACCGATGTCGAACCGCTCGTGGATCCACATCTGCAGGAGGAGAGGACAACCCAGGAGGATCCCCTCCTTACTCGTCGGCTTCGCCACGCCCGAACACAACCCCCAGTAGGTAGCGGCTAGAACAGCGCTGCCCCAGCTGATCTGGGGCATCTCGTCGAGGGGGGAGTCGGCGATCCTCTGAGCCCAGGGGAGCAGGTACCTCGAAATCGAGTCTCCCGCTGACTCGCAGAACATCACCCACCAGAACAGCCAGAGCAGGTACACCTCCAGAAACCTGTCCGACGTCTGGTCCTCGGCCTCGTCCGCCATGTAGTCAGCCTGCACACAAAGGTCGATCGTCACATTCGTTTTAAATGCATACAAATGTTGAAAATAAGAGTTAGAAGCACTTATGTTGAACTACTGGATCCAAGTCCAGGTGGGACCGTGGGAGTTGGCGAAAGGCACGTACGGCTGAGGCGCGTGATCGTTCCGAGGAACGTTCGCGAACCGAGCAAGGAAGTCAGCCTGCCACGTCACGGGGATGTCGATAGGCCCCATCACCTCGCCAGCACACGGGAGTCCTCCCAAAAGCGCGGCGTCCTCCAGAGTGAGCGCCATCTCGCCGACGGGGAAGTGGAAGGTGTGCGTCTCTGGTCGCCACCGGTCCATAAACGCGGCGATCAGAGGGGTGTCGTAGTTGAACCGCGTCAAACGCTCAGCCTGGGGAACCTGAGCTCGTAGCTTGTCCCCCTCGACCAACCGCACGAAAGGCAGAAGTCTTGCAGCGTGTAGCCTGAAACAAAAAAAAGAACAAAAACAATTTACTGAATACGCAATTACTATTGTAAAGAAACAGAAATAAATATAACAAATGAAATATGTACTTTGGAATCCAGCGCTGGTGTATCAGCATCAACATGCGGGTGGTCCGGCAACGTAAACTGCCGAGCGTCTGTCCAAGAACGGCCGAGACGTACGAGCGGTGGTGCCGGTCCACCGCCTCCTCGAACAACTCCGGCCGTACATACTCTAACGGTGGTTGAGCCATAGCTAAAAAACAAATTTTAATCAATTAGTTGAATTATATCAATTTAAACGAATTTTTTAAATTATAACTATTTTCTACGAATTTTGTATCAATTTAATCTCTTTTTTTTGAATTCTAACCATTTTCTACGAAATTTAAATCAATTTAAACGAGTTATTTGAATTATAACCATTTTCTACGAATTTATATCAATTTAAACGAATTATTTGAATTACAACTATTTTCTAAGAATTTTGTATCAATTTAATCTAATTATTTGAATTATAACCATTTTCTAGGAATTTTAAACAAATTATTTGAATTAGAACTATTTTCTAAGAATTTTATATCAAGTTAATCTATTTATTTGAATTATAATTATTTTCTAGCAATTTTATATCAATTTAAACGAATTTTATGAATTATAACTATTTTCTACAAAATTTATATGAATTTAAACGATTTTTTTGAATTATAACCATTTTCTAACAAGTTTATATCAATTTATTCTAATTATTTGCATTATAACTATTTTCTAGAAATTTTATATCAATTTAAACGAATTTTTTGAATTAAAACTATTTTCTACAAATTGAATTTTATTTCAATTTCAACGAATTATTCAAATTATAACTATTTCTAAAATTTCTAATTTTTTTAAACTAACTAAACTACACTAACTAACTAAACTACAATTACTAACTAACTAAACTACACTAACTAAACTAAACTAAACTAACTAAAGTTAGAAACATTCCTGAGTCAAAAGTACTCCGAAGGGTTGAAAACCGAAGATTTAGGAGGAGAGAGGGAAGGAGGGCGGAGGGGCTGGCGGCAGCCTCGAGCTGCTTATATAGCGGTGAGGCTGCCATCGTACCCCACGGCAGTAGGCTCCTGCCACCGTGTGGCACGGCGGTAGGGTTTCCTGCCGTCATGTGGCTGGCCCCACTGCCAGTGCACCCGACCATTGGCGGCACCCCTGCCGCCGTGCCACATGGCGGTAGGAGTCCCTGCCGTCGTGTGGTACGGCGGCAATGGTATATTTTTCATAAAATTTGTTTGCGTCATTTATTTTTCGGAAATTAAGAAAAAAATATAAAAAAGAAATTCGCTAATGGACTTCAATTATTGAGCTCCGAGTCTAGTAACGAGCGTCAAATTGTTATCAGTAACGGACTTAAAGAGCCTGTTACTAATATGGCAGTGATCGGTAACGGACTTAAAGAGCCCGTTACCGATAGGGTAGTGATCGGTAACGGACTTAAAGAGCTCGTTAGCGATAAGTTTAACTTTCGTAACGGCCGCATGTTAACGTTTGTTACAAAGAATAACTGTAACAGGCGTTTAAAAGGTCTGTTACTGGAAGTCCTCATTGGTAACGGGCGTTGTGTTGGCCACGTCGGGGTCGAGCCTGCCACGCTTATGCGTAACGGGCGCCAAACAATAACCGTTACAAATGAGGTTCCATGTAATGGGTGTTAAGGGCCCATTACAAATGCTGCGTGACCTATTTAAGATTTTCACGTAGTGACACTTTCTCAAATACTCATATGGTATTAACCACTTTTATTTTCCCTAGCATTAAACTAATGGGCTTGTTGTCAAAAAAAACTAATGGACTTTAATTCTTTTAATTAAAATAAGTGGTTCCGACCCAGCTCGCTCGCACCGTGTTGTACTACACCGTGCCTCGCTGCACATACGTATATATGTATTGTCTTAACACTTTCTCAAATATCCATATGATATTAACCACTTTTATTTTTCCTAGTATTAAACTTATAGGCTTTAATTATATATTTTAATTAAAAATAAATGGCTCAGACCTATTTATTCTAACATATGACACACGGGACACTTAGAGCCCGTTCGGTTTCTTGGGAATCGTTGTCTGGAACTAATTCAATTGCTTGCTCAATTTGTATAGCTTTTGATGAGCTGGAACGATTCCTTGATGGAATCATGAAGAATCGAACGAGGCCTTATCAGGATGCAAATCCATGATATTTTACGAGCCTGTGGTGTGGATTCATCATGACATGCATTAGTACACGTAATAAAAAATAATGTCACAGAAACAGTAATAAAAAGAAAATTAGGATTCCACCAAGATTGAAATGTTGTTGGTATACAGGTTTTAACTATATCAGGACACTAGACGACTTGAAATAAAAATAAAACGTGAACAAACAGAGAGAGAGGGAGATAATTTTTGAATAAATTTATATCCATCCATCTTCACATGGGACAGTAAGTACATTAGAATAGAAGTTGCAAATTTGGAACCAACATTTTACTTCAGAATTTCAGTGACAGTTTTTTTTTTATTTTTAGCTGATACATGAAACAGTTATACAGTTGGAACGCTAGCTGCAAATATGGATCAGCAATGTTACTTCTTACTTTCATTGACAGATTTCGTTGTTAGAGCAACTCCAACAGCTTCTTTAAATCGTTTTCCATCGTTAAAACATAAAAAAAACCATGTTTCCACCGTTTCAATAGACTCGGCAAACTACAAACTCGCAATCTCACCCTCGCCATTTGCCCCCTGTGGCATGGATCCCTCCTGCCCTCCTCCTCGCGCCAAATCGCACTCCTCCTTGTCGCCCACCTTCGCACGCACGCTATCGCCGCCTGTGCCACTAGAGCCAGGAGTGAGCAGCCACCACCGGTAGCCGCCCGATTCGCCGGCGTGAAGCCCCACCGGAGGAAACCGTCCCTACCACGAGCTTCACCGGGACGAGCTGCATGCCCATTGTCTATCCCCGTCACGAACCGACCACTGGAGCACCGCCATGGCCGGAGGCCGAGTCGTCCGTCGCCCGAGTCCGCCGTCAATTCCTACCGCTGCCATCTTCCCCACCGCCGGTGAGCACACATCCGTGATCCACTTCACCTCCTCTCTCCGTTTTGCGCCTTAGCCAAGCTCATAGCCGCCCGGAGCCCCGGCAATTGGAACGCCAGTAGCTCATGTCCGCTATGGCCGAAGCCCCTCGTGTGTCCGTGAGTAGGTGGTGGGATCCCCCCCCTGTCAGTGAGTAGGTGATGGGATTTGAAAAATACAAAATAGCTAGTCAACTGGATTACTCAATAGAATTATGGAGTTTTCTATTTTTATAAAAGGCTAAATGTTTTAATTTAGCTAGCAAAAATAAAAAGATGGTTGGGTTGCTCTTAGCTAACTTTAACGGTAAGAGTGTATTAATTATCTAACAACACCTTTTTTTTCCTAATGACACGTGCGTCCATCACCGTAGGTATTACTATTTTTTAAATCCAACAGTATCATTATATCTTTACTGCTGTCAGGTTATGCAAAACTGGCAGTGATACAGAGAGAATGAAATTAGAGAGTTCCTCCGGTAGTACACTGGACGCTACGAATAGGTGCTTAAAACATCACTGCGCGCATGACAGCTACTGATGGTACGAGAAAGGCAAAAGGAGACACATTCCTTGACGAAACTGCACGCTAAGTATCGTTCCGGCAGGTTAAGCATTAGATACTCCCCTTGTATCACAAGACATCACGTGTCTTTTAGCTGCCGTTCACGCACATGCACACAACTTGAGCTCCCGTTCCAACTCGATCGATAGAAAAACTCGCGAGAGAGAAAGAGGATGGCAACATCTGTAGCTAATCCAAATCATTACACTGTGACAATAATTCCATCAAACGCCGGGGCTTCGAGACCGCCAGCGAACGGCTATCCATGGGCGGCAGCGGAGAAACGGCTGAACCACTTCGTTCGCGCCGTGGCTCTTGTGGAGAGGATTGGCAATGGCCTCGGCACGCTGGCGTTCACATGGGCTACCGTCGTCGTGCTTGGCGGGTTCTCCACGGACCTAGGCCAGGATTTTTGGTACGCAACGGCGATCGTCTTCCTCGAAGCTTTCAGGTACTTTTAAGGCATTGCATGACTTATATTCATATTGAGGCCATTCCCAATGCATGAGATTTCATATTTATATATGTTTTTTAAAAAATACAACATGAGTAATAAGGATCGCGGCGTCGTTTATGGATGAAATAGGTTACCTAATTTTGTTGTTTTCAAGACTATATGCAAGACAAAATCTATGTTTGAAACAGTGTATACACACAGGTTCATCCACATTAAAATAGTTCTTCTCTAACTTCATAAAAATGTGACATCATAAAGATAACCTACATGACAGGTAATTTGTTGATCATGGAAACCCAGCTAGTTTTGCTTATTCAGGTTTCAGTGAGGTGTCCTGGCTCCTGCACATACACTAGCTTATTGTTGGGGAGTTTCCTTTGAGAGATCTCACCTCATTATTGACCGAAACGAGGTCGTGGTCCGCCAATTTACCACGAGTTGGCCCGATTAATTTAGGGGCGTCATCATCAGCATATTTCTCAAGTTCATATTACTAATTATATATGTGGATGCGTGAAATGGGATGATAAACTGACAATATATAAACCATTCAATTTCTCAAATAAAAATATAATTTCAAAAGCTACAAACAATGGAGAACCTCATCATTTAAACACCATACATCTTATTGTTTCATATCTGGTAAATTACTACTTAAAACTATAATCCTTGCGGCTATTTTGCTGTCGGTTTATAAAAAGCCACCAGCTTAATTTACAATTTTTAGGATATGACCACAATATGCAAGCTAATCATTGATTGTACGGGAGTTTTTTTTATTAATTCCCTATTCATACAATAATACTACATTTCTCTTTCACTTAACCATACACAAAAAAGACGAAAGAGGAGATGGCCCAGTATATAGTGACCTATGAGTACAAGTGCACATGTTTTGAATAACATTAATTGCTAGTTGAGTAAAGTTGGAGCCAACTTGTAAACCTTTATCCTCTAGCCATAGGATCTTTGAGTTAACCTTTTTACATAAAGGGACTACTGAAGTGCAATCAAGGTGCTTTATGTGTATGTTCCAAGCGCTCGGAAAGGATTGTTTGTGTATATGTATATGTGCAATCAGGCTTTGGAAGACAAGGTGTTTCAAAAAAACCAAGATTATTTATGCAGCATTAAAAATAAATGTCTGGTACAATCTCCAATCCTAATATTGATCACAAAATGTTACTATAAAAGAACATATAGTTATTTTATAATATTATTAAACTAGTTACAAGTCATCAAATCCGGACACACCATTTTCAAAAGATGTTTTTAAGTATAGCCTTCGAAAGGGATCTTTGAAGGAAGCCATGACCCTCAATATACTTCAGAACCGTTAATTACCACAACTCTTGTTTCGACCACTTAGTTATCAGCCAAATGGATACAAATGCCAACAATCACTAGCTAATATAACAGTGGCGGACGCAGCCTATGAAGAAGGGGGCTCATTTTCTCATCCTTTCTTCTTCTTGCTCGAGCTGTTCTCCTTCTCATTATTATGTTATTACACTTGACTTCACACATGTACGACGGGCTAGCTAGAGCCATACCATCCGAAAATTTTTGCACACTTATGCCATCATTGCCTACAACGTTTGAAACATTGGTAGTACAAAACTTCAATGGGCAGCAATCATTTTGTTCGACAAAACAAAATGAGGAACCTCCTGATGTATCAATAGAAAAGGTACGAAAATTAGAAGAATAGCTCGATGATCATCATAAGAAATATGTAAATCACATGAATAGTTAGACCTTGGGGATCGGATCATGTAAAATGCAATCCCGACCATGGTTGCATCTTTATAAATGGAGGTGGCCAGTATGCACTAAGCGTACGTAAATGAGGGAAGTTAGGATTAATTGTCTGTGTGTTGTGGGCTAGAAGATGAATATTTACTTGGCCAGATCATCATTGCATAAACGGAGCACTTCATGTGCCTTAAGGCGTCTCCAATGATCCCACCAGGGAAGGTGGTAGCGGGGCGCTTTTTCTCGGTGTCGGCCGCGCACGCGGATCTGGGCTGGAGACGAGGGCAGCGGTGCTCGTCGGATCTGTAGGAGGCAGCCCGGCGATGGGAGCATGGCAGTCATCGGAACGAGTCCCCTAGCTGGGGGCTGGGGGCTGGCGGCGTGTGGCGGCGGCTACGAGATTTGGGGTTGGCACTTCGAGGCTGAATGCAGCAGGGGCGACGTCCTGCCGGTCGGGCTTGCCTGGCTGCGGGACGGCGCTCACTGCACGATGGCCTCGACTGTTCCGGGCTGTGGTGGCATGACAGAGGCGACGGAGGGAGCTGCCCCACAGCTGGATCTACAGTCCGGGGCAGCTTCGACGGCCGGACATGACCGGTCCATGCTACACATTGGCCAAGTATGCAGATAAGAGTCATTGATGCGCCTCTCCTTCCTTTTGGGAGTGGCGGGCATGAATTGTGATGCCAGCGGTTGGTTATTGACAACTGCGGTTGTGCTCAACACCATCAGCTACTCGGTGAGACATATTTGTTCTGCTCAAGCGGATGTTGCCACGACGTGATAGAGGTTGCGGTGAAAGACTTGGTCGGTGTACGCCTGCGGGTGGCACACTACCACTTCCTCTTTGGAGGCAACTTTGTACACTTCCTCGAATATATGTCCATGTTTTGATTCTCCAGTGAATATCAAGCCCTGCACTTGGGTTGTTGACGATGGCGCTATTGGCGTCATGTTCTTCCTAAAGATGTCGTCGTGGAGATCCTTATGGGTGTTTCAGCATTCATTGATTGTGCTCGCCTGTTCGTAGGTGATCTTCCTACATTGCTTTGGAAGCTATTGGCTGTGATTTATCAACGCGACGTGAAGATACAAGGAAGACCATGTACGGTGCCTTTGGCACAGCTCCGCGAGCAGCTCTGCGGGCTGTTTCACGCGAAGCTTTGCCAAATGGCCCCAAAAAATAACTCCTCAACAGAAGCGATTCCCCATCCTCCCTCTCTGGAGCTGTTTTGTGGGAGAGGAGATGAAAAATGCCGCTCTCCCTGCTCCCCCCACAGCTCCTCCCCCTATTTCCTTTCTTTACCCTCAGGCGAGAGGCCCACGAGCGGTCGGAGCCCTGCCAAATGCACTCTATTCGAAGAGGAAAGCAATAGATGTATAGGATATTTTCTAAGAATGGATGGATAAGGATCATTAGACATTGCTTATGATTATTTTCACTTCATGTGAATTCTTTCTCCTTTTATTTATTTTTTGTTGCTCAAGTATTAAGCTGAAGAGTTTGTCAAATTTTAGTTGCGTGTGTTTAATGCGGAGGTCAGATATATTTCCATTTTCTTAAAAAATCTTAGAGCTAACCCAATCAATTTTTCAATACTTGAACAGTACAATACACTAGGCCAGAAATGATTTGTGCTAGCACATAGAAAATAGATTGCTGGCGGGCGCAATTGACACCCGCCAGCATAGTGGTGGTGGCACAGTGCTGACGGGTGCCTTATGTCGCCCGCCAGCATTGTGCCTTGCATGACCTAAGTCCCTTTCATAAAAGTAGTAAATTAATTCGAATCAAGAAATTTTCAACTACAAAGTTTCATAACTTCTCAAGATGTACAACTTTTATTTGGCTTGTTTCTACATTTGACAAAGTAGTAGTAATTTTGTTCACGAAAACTATATCTCTTATATAGTTTCAAGAAACTATGTGAGAGGTGTGTAAGATTTGTGAAGAATGTTACTACCACTATTCCGGATGAGCAAATGACCAAACTAAAAGTTGTTCATCCTCAAAAGTTATAGAACTTTGAAGCTGAACCATTTTTAATTTGAATTACTTTTGTTAATGAAAAGTATGTCCGAATATCTAGTCACTTGAAAATTTGAATTTTTCAAATAACCTCAAATGGAGAAACATTCAAAATGAAAGTTGTAGATCTTGAGAAGTTAAGAAACTTTGTAGTTTACAACTTTTTTATTTGAAATCATATTGTCAACGAAACTAAGTTTGAATCTCTCAAATTTGAAATTCAAATTTTGTGAACGACCTCGAATTGTGAAACTCTCAAAATTAAAGTTGTACATCTGAGAAGTTATGAAACTTTTTAATTTGAAGCCGTTTAGAGCCTCAGAGAAGCAATTTACACTCGGTGTAGTATAATAC
Organism: Cenchrus fungigraminus; assembly: GCA_036936925.1. Taxonomy (NCBI): domain Eukaryota; kingdom Viridiplantae; phylum Streptophyta; class Magnoliopsida; order Poales; family Poaceae; genus Cenchrus; species Cenchrus fungigraminus. Next base: position 35,420,831 of record CM072769.1, read on the forward strand.
CAGTAGATTGAAACCTGGACATGGACGCATGTGAGAGTGTAGCACAGTGGTAAGGGAGGCTATGCATGAAGGGGAGGTGGGTTCGAACCTCGCTAGCTGTGGAGCGTCACGACCTTGCGCAAAAAATGGCGCGACTTGCCGATGGGGTTCCTCCCTCAAAAAAAATTTTCTATTTATTTCGAGTCGCGCCATCACAAATCACCATTTCTGCTGGCTCAAGATTGCTGGTGGTTGCTTCACCTGCCAGCACAAATCCCTTTTAGCTGCCAGCACAAACCCCTTTTAGCCGCCAGCAAAGATCGTTTCTGGCCTAGTGATAAGTATGAGATTAGTGTGGAGTGAAGAGCTAGTCTCACTCATTGTTCGATGCAACACCCGCTCACAACACAATCTTCCAAACTAAGAACTAACATGCACTATAATCTGTCACACCCGAATTTAAAGGCAAATTCGAATGCTCATATTATATGTGTGCCAGGATCAAAGTTTCACACATATAACGACTCAGTGATAACCAAAACACAATGCCATAACGTAAAGAGAGTATTAAACATTATTACAGACCAAAATGTCTCATAAACGAACTAAATATTTAACGAGTAGCAACACAGCGGATGGGGTCAACACCACAGGCAGCTGACTGGTGGCACGCCCGCCTAGAAGTCGTCGAAGTCTCCAGGGAAATCTTCAAATCTCTAAGTCTGAACAGCATCCGGATTGTGTCGTTGCAATAATGAAAACAAGCGTGAGCACATGCCGTACTCAGCAAGCAGAAACATAACATAACATGCAAGGCTTTATAGTGGAGGCTGATGGTTAAAGCATTCAGCATTTTAGTTGGTCAAGTTTTATTAGCAGCATAAATACTAGCAAGTGCAAGTTTATACCAACCCACAATTAACATAAAAGATTAACAACATAAATAAAGATAGATGCATCAAGTTAATCATTGACTTCCATAGATTAATCATGTGAGGGTCCAGGCCGCTCTTAACCGTGAGCACGGCTAATCGATTAGTTTTACACTCTGCAGAGGTTGTACACTTTCACCACAAGTCGCGTAAAAGTTCTAGGAACTTTAAACCTAACCATGCGATGCCGGCCAAGCATCATACCACACTACCTAGGTGTGATTACATAGGGACACTACGAGGCCTTTACAAAGTTTCCCCAGTGTGAAGCAACCCGCGAAGGTTTCGAGCCGCCGCAAAGCATAAAGTCCCCTAGTAGGTACCGTGTCTTAGCAAAGCCCACTCCCTACCAGAGCGAGTCTATACCTCAACTAACGCTCCCCCTTGCCCTTATCAGGTAAAGTCCCCCCCAACACTAGAGTCCCTAATTAATTAGCCAAGTCAGAGCCATATACCCTTGTGGTTGCACTGTTGTCCTGGGTGGTCACTCCATGTTCCATTTAAACAAGGTGATCTTGTATTAATGAAGGTATAGCATAAATAAATCAAGTTTCATAAAGTTCATTAATACCATCCATCAAGTTAAGCATAGCGAGAGCTACCCAACAATAAAAGTAAACCCAGGTTATTCAAGGTAAAGGGATCAAAATAATCTAGTCATGTCCTTAAAAAGGGTCCCGTCAATTTAATGCAAGCAAAAGTAAGAACAGTGAATTAAATGCATGGTGTATAGGTAAACCGGGATGCATCAAGGTAGACTTGCCATCAACTGGTCCTTGTTGCTGTTCAGATGCTTGAGCTTCTTGATCTTCAAATCCTTCAGCCCAAACGTTCTCTACGCATCACATCAAGTACATACAAGCAAACAATGGAATAAAATAAGAAACAATCACCAAACAGTAAGATCAAAGCAAAACAGAGGTAAAAAGCTATTCTACTCTTCGATACGATCGTTTGGACATAAAGAATGCGAAAAACGGAGCTAAAACGGAGAAGATATGACTAGAAGAAGGTTTAAGGGCATAACTGTGAAGAATCTAAGATTTCCAGGGGTCTATCTGCAAGAAACCGAGGGCTTAAGTGTAAAGAAACTTGAAAACAGAGGGGTTTGGTTGAAAACCTATGGCTGTGGACCTCGGGCACTATTTTTATAAAAACCAGGGGCTAAAACAAAAGAAAAAGAACTAAACTGAAAGGGTTTCTATATGGTGGGAGGACCGCCTTGAAATTTTGAAAAGGTCGGGGTTGTTTTTGCAAAACAGCACAGTCAACCGGGGATATAAGATGGTTGACTGGTACGTTGACCCGGCTGGATTGGATCTCGGCCGCCGGATCGGGATCGGAGGGCTGCGGTGATCTACAAGCAGGAGCGGCGGCGCAAGCACGGCGAGCGGCGGCGCTGCAGAGGGGGTTCCGGCGAGCTTGCTCGATCTTGAGCTAGGGTGCTCGGCTAGCTTCGCGGTTTGGCCGGGAGGACTTCTGGGGCTACAGCGAGCAAGGCTAGGGCAACAGGGAGGCGGAAGGAGCAACGTCGACGGCGAGCAGCGGGCGACGGCGGAAACTCCACTCCGGCGAGGTCAAGCACACGCTGTAGAGCTCCTGGACGAAAACAAGCGGCACCAGGGGGTTTGCTACCTTCTTGGGGTTCTCCGAGGCAGCTCCTTGACGACGAGGCGGCGGCGGACCGGCGGGTTCGACTGCGGCGGCGGCTCTAGGGTTTCGAAGGCGACGTGGCAGCGAAGGCGGTTGGAGCTCGGGGGCTTGAGGGTTCGGCTCGGGGTGGCGGCGTCCTTAAGAAGGCCAGCGCCTTGGCGTGCGGGAGAGGGACACTCGGAGGTGGGGCGGAGCCGGACTTGAACTCGGAGGTGTGGTAGAGTCCGGGACGGACGGGAGCTAGGGGATGACATGGTGGGCTCCACTCGTTAGTGGCAGCGGGCGGAGGCAGTGAACGCGGGCCAGCGCTGGGCCGGAAGCTAAGCTGGGCCGGGGCAGAAGCGAGCAGGCGAAAGACTTTGAGGGGCACCGACGGACTTGGCGAGCTGGGCTACCCTCGAGCTGGGCCAAAAGCAAAAGCGGACGGGGAGGGGAGAGCAGGGAGCTGGAAAAGACTTTTACTGTTGGGCTTGAACTCAAAAACGGGCCCGACAGGTGAGAGAGGGTTAAGAATTTAAAAGAAAGCTTTTGAAATTTTAAAAGCACTCAAACACTTTGAATTCAAACTCAAATTTGAATTCAACCAAACAAAAGAAATGCTTCAGCATGTATGCAACATTAAACTCCTATATTTATTTATTTAATTTTCAAAAATATATTTAAATGCCTAAGAATTCCAAACACACCTTATATTCCTTAAACTCAAAGCATTGTTTCTATTCAAATTTTATTAAAACAATTTTTTTGTAAAATTAGGGTGTTACATAATCTATCTACTGATTTATATCATTGGAGACCCTTATAAATAGTGTGATCCTTGTTTTTCTTTGTCCTCAAAATTATCCTTTGATTGTTTGTTGGGTGCAGGGTATTTAGCCGTGAAAGCAGATCTGATGACCAATTGTTATTCAAGACCACTGGTGGTGTCAAGCTGAAAAGAGTGGTGCTCGGCAGTGGGGTACTGTATTATCTAAATGCAGTGATTGTGGTGGTATGCTTTTCGAATGCACTAGTAATTGTCACCAGTCACTTCTTTCCGCTAGGACCAAACCAAACCTTGGTCCTAGCAGCATTTCTGGCACTAGTGAGCAAGTTGGAGTTTTCCACATACATCGAAGGGCTAAGTAGCTCAGGGCGATATATATTTGCTACCATTTTCTTTCGTTGTATCCCCATAGTTGCACTCATTCTGCTAGCTGTTGGTAGAGTATATTGGGTAGATCTCAAGCCAGCAGATGCCCTGTTGCCTCTGATACCTCTCTTTGCTTCTTGGATAATTTTTAACCTTCTAGTGCTTAGTCTCCAGCACCATGAACAAAAATTTGTTAAGGCCACTAAGACTTTGTGCACCGTCATTTTTCCCTTATGGGTGGCTATATCCCTTATTGTAGCATTCAAAACATTGGGTCTCTTGATACTATTCTCCACAGCACTGCTAGGCAATATCCAGATTCCAGTGGCCATCGCACGTATTGTGCTATCGTCGATGCGCCTTTTCAAGGTTAACGGCCATCATAAATACAGCAAAAATGAACACCTCATTCCAGCACTAAAGATATTCTATGTCATGGTGTTCCTTCAAGGTGTATCATACATTATGGCATGTATACTGGAGACAGCATTTTCCTTCTTGTTTAGAAGATTTTTGGCCAAGGGATGTGGACTTGGAGAGGAGCCTGAGATGAAGTCTATCAACCTCTACTATGAGCATGCATATGACAAGTGCATGCAAGATGGTGTCCTCTCCCAAGAGGACCTGAAACTTGTTAGGTTTGCTGTTGATTCCCTGAGCTCAAACTCCCACACCCAGAACCTTGCGGCTGTCCGAATTATTTACTCCCTTCTGAAGGAAACAATACTCAAAGAAAGCAACACTGGGTTACTTGTCTCAGAAATCACCACAAGCAACAATTCGGTCGCCACCTTGATCAGCATGCTGGGATGGACGGAGCCAGAAGATGAAGGCATAAGGCTGTTTGCTGCTGAGGTCATCGCAATGATGGCTGACAATCTTTGGATCGTGGGTGTCCCTGGAACAATGCAAATGATATCTTCTCTCCTTGCTTATGATGCTCGAGCTTCCGAAGTGCACATAAACATGGAGGTGCCTGGTTACCTGCCACCATCAGGAATACTGGATCTCTCAGAGCAACAAACAGAAAACAATGTTCTGAACACCCAAAACAAGTTCTTGAAAGGTGTGATGGATCTGATTTCAATCCCAAAAGAAGATAAAGAATTTTGGATAACCAAGGACTCGTTCCCTTCTCAGGCATTTGAAATCCTTGAAAAGCTGTCTCATGACCATGATAATTGTGCCGAAATCAGCAGAGCAACAGGACTCATTGCGAAGATCATAGATTTCATGGGCTACACGATAGACACTACAAATATCCCTAAGACACAGAAACAGATATGGACTACTTCATCTTTGAAATTGATCAAGAAGCTTGCAAGCACCAATGGGGAAATTGGTATGGTACTTCGGCAGAAAATTTCTGAACAACCCTTGATACTAAGTAACCTTGCTGACATCTTGGAGGACAGCTGCAGTAGCAAGGACCAAATGGAGCTAGTAATTGAAATCCTTTCTAAACTTTCCATTGACATGGAAGCAAGACAAGATATTTTATCATTCCAAGTGTTCAACACTAAGTTGGTGAATGCCTTTCTTGGTCGAGATCAACAGTCACCAATTCGGAATGTGGCAGGTGAAGCATTGTCACTGCTGTCAATGGGAAATCCTAGCAATTTCTCTACTATCTTGGAAGCAATAGGACCCAACTTTATTGACCTGAGAGATATGCTCCTCAATGATGAATTTACATATGTTACAGCGAGTTTGCTGCAAAATGTGTGTGCTCAATCTCTAGACAAGCTAAGGCAAGCAGGATCAAGTGGGCACCTGTCATCTTTCTTGCCAGTGGTGAGTTAACTGTGGAATGAAACTCCTTTGACCATTTTTGATATGTTTGTTTTAATCTGTCTTTGAAGTTATTAAAATAATTTTAATCTTCCACATTGATATATATACCTGTGCTGGGGTTAGTTGTCTTGTATTGTATTAGGCATCATGTGCACGGAATTTTTCTTCTGAAGCAAATTAGTGGCAAAATATGTAATGTGTAATTACCATCACACATTACATGCATGTCTTGTCCTGTTAGCTTGAAACGATTAATCAAGAAAAAATCCTTGTTTAATGATGCTGTAGGTATTGGCTAAAATAATGAACGGAGAGCTGCAGGGAAAGAAACTTGAGGCTCTGGTCAGCTTGGCATCCCAGATTGGTAAGGTCCTCCCTCAAGACTTCGCACACCAGCTGGAGCTACAACACGATGGATTACCTAACCTTGTTAAAATGCTGGTGGATACACTAAGGGCCAGTAAGAAACCTAGTGTTGAATACCCAAGGATGAGAAGGGTTATTATTGAGCTGACAATATGCATATTGGAATCATGTCCCCGTTATGCAGAAGTTATTAGAGAAAAACATATGATGGAAGCACTGTCTATTGTGGAGAGGACCCCATCCAAAGTAGAGAAGTACAGGGTCTTCTCTGGCAATGTAGGGGTGATTCCAGAGAGTGGCTTACCTCTCCCTGCCCTAGTGGCTAGAGCAAAAGGGTTGGTTGCCCCTGTTACTGAAACTCCATGAACTCAATTAATTAGGCAGGCAGGCATGATTCATCATTTTAGGTACACTACATATCAATATCAACAGAGTGGCATGATACATGCATGCACTTGTGCCTTATTTTATTATATGTCATATGTAATTTATTATTTGTTGGGTCCAGTAGTCTTAATAGCATACCTTGGTTTTTATATGTTCAACAATTGTTGTACGTAGCCTATAATAATGTTTTCTGGATTGAATGTAGTAGCCTGAATGTGTTTGTACTTGGCCGATAATAACAAACGGTGATGTGTTTGATAAATGATACACTTCCGTTCCTTCATTTATAAAGTCCATAGAGAATTCAAGTTGGAATTTCTGTACCAGTCTGAGGTCATTCCCAAATGGGACTTTCCATATGGGTTTAATCCTAATGAAATGATGTGCCATACAAACTGTTATGGTGACATGGCAGCAAATTTATGAAAGAGATGGGAGGAGTTTCATCAGGTGGATGAAAATCGATCTCACCATTTCTAACATGTTGGAAACCATGTGAAACTTCTAAGAGCCCATTTGTTTGACAAGAATCAAGCTGAATTGGAAAGGCTTTCTTGGGCCGACCTGTTTGGCTGCACTAGGAATTGGAAAGCATCATTCCACAGCTAAAAAAGATGGCCCAAGTCAGATTCGTGGGGGAAAGAAACTGATTCCATCGTCCATCTCCCGACTCTTCTTCTCCGTGGACACCATGGTGACTAGGGATCCCTAGTCTCGGCCCCTCCATCTCCCACGTCCTTCCAGCCGGAGTCCTCCATCAGCAAGTTAGCAGTCGGTTGCGAGAGAAGGCAGCGGGCGCAGCGGCAAGCGGCGCCTAGATACTGCGTACACGGTGGTGATGTGCCGAGGGTGCTAGGGCGGAGGACAACACCCGGCCATGGGCGACAAACCTCGGCGGCCATGGGTGACGGAACCCTCGCCTCTACCTGCAAGATCCATCACCACCACTAAGTTTCCCAGCCGTGGCCCCCTTCCGCTTTCTCCCGAGTCTGGTGGCAACAAGCCATTGTTGTTGTGTGTGATGGATCTAAGTATGAATTTGATTTGTGTGCCGTTATTTTTGTTGTAGACAACGAGCTCCTCTTGGATTTGTTCCTGAATAACTAGATCAAAAAAGGCACCATCTTCGGATTTGTAGACAACGAGCTCCTCTCGGATCTGCGTATGGAAGTGATGAAGAAGAAGCTTATTTTGAAGCTGGAGGATGACAGTGCCTCTGCCTTCGGTCATGAAGAGAAAGTGGACATGCTCTACCGCCACGTCATCAATGTCTTGGGCACCGCCTCCCAACGACAGCAGGCGGTCGACCTGCCGGCGGTCAATGTTCTCCCGGCTAACCTGGAACGGCCAATCACTGAAGCCGAAGTTTGGGCAACCATCAGGTTGCTGCCAAAGGAGAAGGCGCTGGGGTCGGATGGTTTCACGACCGAGTTCTACCTCTCCGCCTGGCGGGTGATCAAGCGGGACATCTTGGTAGCTTTCGACTCATTCTACAAAAGCAATAGAGGCCAATTCCACCGGCTCAACAGGGCGCGGATCACACTGCTGCCAAAGGCTGCTGATCCCATCAGCCTGATTCACAATTTTGCCAAGCTTGCGGCAAAGTTGCTGGCCAACCGAGTTGCACCCAACCTGCACTGTCTGGTGGCAACAAACCAAAGCGCCTTCATTAAGAATTGAACAATCCATGACAACTTCATGCTTGTCGAGCTTGCCGCCAAGACCGTGCACATGAAGCGTAAGTGTTCGCACCCAAATTTGGCACAAGGCCGATCAGGCTAGCGCCACCGGTCAGACCGGTGTACCCGGACGGTCTGACCGGTCAGGCCCTGTAGCTGATCCGGCAAAGGTCATACCGGTCTGACCGGTGGGTCTGACCGGTGGACCCCGAGTTCGAGTAGAATTGAGGAGTTCTGGTTGTTTTCGAGTTGTAAAGGACTTCCTTGCGGGGCAAGACCTCCCCACCCTATAAATATAAAGGGCCACGGTCGGTTGAGGGCTTATCACCCAATCGATCATATCTTTTTACAACTTTTGTCTTCTCAAACCCTAACTTTTCCAACCCCTTTGCTTTCCTTGTTTGTCTCGACGACGATCAAGGACGTTCTGAGTGGCCTGCCGATCTCAGAGCAACCCTAGGCGCACCACCTCTGACGGGGTCCCTCTCGAGGCGGTGCTCGTAGGCATTCACCGGCGCCCCGATGCCTACCGGTCAGACCGGTGGACTTGACCGGTCAGACCGGTCAAGACAGGAGTTCCGGCGAGTTCAGTTCCTGCTGCAGCGCGATCTAGCGCTCCCGTGTTGTTGACCAGAAAAGCGTCAACAAATTGGCGACTCCGCTAGGGAAGAAAGATCAGGTTTCGAAAACCATTCAATCTGACCTAGCTCAAATGGGTTCTCGTTGCGACCTCGACATGAGCAACATCGTTACGGCTTCAATGGAGGATCTCTCTCCGGAGGAGCAACAGAAGTTCAAGACGTTGCAAGAGTACCTTCAAGTCCAGTTCCTCGCAGGCGTCAAGAAGGATCGTCACGGCAAGGTAGCAAGATTGAAAGAATTTGAGCTGCCGCCGATCAAGCTAAACGACAATATGGTTGAGGTAGTAACCAATGTAAGCAAACCACCCCCTACTTCATCTTCTCAGAAATCTACTACTGATAATGATGGTTTGGTTGCATCTTATATTACTCGTTTAGAACGCTTAGAGGATCTTGAAAAAGAAAGGAGCATTGCTGGCTTTAATAATAATGAAACTAATAGCAGTGGTCCTAAGTTTAATACTAATAAAGGGATTCATCCTAGCTTAGCACCTTTGCCTGTTACTAATAACATGAATTATCAGTATGGCATGCCACATGATCCCATTGGTCAAACCCTGCCGTTTCAACCGTTCAGGCCAAACATGGCTACACCGGTCGAACCGGTGCAGGGTACCGGTCAGACCAGTGCTTTGGATCTTGTGTATGAACAGCCTGAGCCGATTTCTGTCATGCCAAATTTTAATAATACTTTTAATCCTGGACCATATTATAGCACGACTGTTAATTCAATGGCTCAAAAGAACATAATTCCTGATGATGTTTTTGAGAGTTATAGGCTTGCTCATGCTAAGATGTCTCCCTATTTAAATAAAATGAACATGGTGAATCCAGCTTCACAACAGCCAAATAATCCTAATTGGGCGGAATTTAGCAAATTTAAGAAAGATTTGACTAATGTGGTAAAAACTAAACTTGGTGTTGATATTGATAATACTAATTTGTACCAAAAACCATATGATCCCGAGTTTGATAATTTCCCTCTCCCACGTGGTTGGCGTATGCCTGACTTAATTAAATTTAGTGGTGATGATGATCGAACCACGTGGGAACACATTAGTTAGTATACAGCTCAGCTAGGCGAAGCAGATGCTTTTAATGCTTTGAAAGTACGTTTATTTTCTTTATCTTTGACCGGCACTGTTTTTGCTTGGTTTTCATCACTTGCTCCTGGTTCTATTATATCTTGGGATATGTTAGAACGTAAGTTTCATGATCACTTCTATAGTGGGAGTATGCAATTGAAATTGACAGATTTAACATCGGTTAGACAAGGAAGGGATGAAAACGTCTCTTCTTATATTAAAAGGTTTAAAGAAACTTAAAACCGTTGCTTTAATTTGTCAATTACTGATATGGATCTTGCTGACATTTGCTTAAAAGGTTTAAGATCTGCTATTAGAGATAAAATAGAGGGTTCAGACTTTCTTTCGGTTGTACAAGTTCAAGTAAGAGCTTTAATTGTTGAAAACCGATTGAATAAAGAAAAAGATAATTTTAAATCACGTCGTTCTAATGTGCATCACATTGACTATGATTCTGATAGTTCGAGCGACGGGGATAAAGAAATTTATGCTGCTGAATTTATATGGCCCTCTAAAGAAAAATCCTATTCTTGCTCATCTCTTAAGCCGGCTAGTAAGGGTCGGCAAGAAGAAGTTAAATTTACTTTTGATGTTTCTAAATGTGATCGTATATTTGATGAACTACATAAGTCTGGAAATATTAAATTAACTCATACTTTACCTCCACTTGATGAATTAAAAAGGCGTGCATATTGCAAATTTCATAATTCATATTCTCATGCTACTAATGATTGCAATGTGTTCCGTCGACAGGTTCAATCGATCATAAATGAAGGTCGTTTGACGTTTCATGAGATGCAAGTGGACAAGGCTCCTTTTCCTATCAACACTCTGGAATTACAGCAGCCTAAGGTATTGGTTCGGCCGAGTCAAGCTGAAGCAACTAAAGGCAAAAACGTGGTGATCGGGGAAGCTAAGCCCGATTTGAGAGGAAAGGAGCTAGTTCGAGAAGTTGCTTATGAAAAGACTCCTGATGGCAAGGAAACTTTCAAGGTTACTGTTAGAGCCTCTGGACATGGGGGGCAAGGGTCGTCCACACCCGCCGAGCAGCGACTGTCTGAGCCTGATCAGGCCAGACCGGTCAGACCGGTGGTGCTGACCGGTCAGACCGGTGCGCCCCAGAGCCGTCCGAGGATGATCAAACCAAGCCGTCCAGAGATTGGTAATTGGAAGCTTAATGTAGCAAAGAATCAGGGAAGTGGTCCTAAGCCAAAGGTCACCTTCGACATGCTATTTGACAAGTATTCAAAGCAAAAGGCCGTTACAAGTGATCGGCCATTAAAAAAAGGATGAGGTCACCTACACATCAAGGAGGATCATCTTCACCTCCAAGAGCTGCTATAAGGTTTAAGGGTGAATCATCTCAGCAAAGGCAACATTTTACTCCATCATGGGCGCCGTCAAGTTCAAATTCACCTTGCCCAATTTATGATGATAATGGAGTTATGTGGGTGCCTTTTCAGCAAGCTTTTCATCCTGGATGGAGAGGACCAAGATCTGCTATGGACAGGATTTCCAGACCGTTCCAAGACCGATTGACACCTCGTCATTCTGGTCAGGGGTATCAGATCCCACCGGTCAGAACGATGCAATCTACCGGTCCGACCGGTGCTCCCAGGAGGATTATACCATCTCCTATGAAGCAAGTCTACATGCCAAAACAGAAGGAGGAGGTGCAGAAGATGGATATCGACTTAGAGAGGACTACGAGCAGAGACATTATCCAAATTGGGTCGATGGATATTCCTATTGAAAAAGGTGATAAAAGACCGATTGTTTCAAACAATAAGGTTGTGACACCGATATTGGGAGCAGCTGCTGCTACAAATGACCATGAGGCCAGTGGGAGTGGTTCTAACTCCAAATACTTCTTACCAAGGTGGTGTCCTCCCGGATAAGTGCCATTGGACAATCTGACACCATAGAGTAGAAAAGGAAAGCCAACACGCATATATGTTGTCTTCTCCCAAAAATGCACTCGATGCCACAAATTTTGTGGAAACTCTTTTTAAAATAACTGTATGCAGAGATTTGGAATGAGTGGCACTAGGATCAGCAGCTGCACCTGCACCAGTAGTTCTGGTATGATGATGATGAGCTCGAGGTTCACTGAATTCCAGGCGTCCTTGCCCATGAGGGCACTCACAACCCAGACTCTACCCATAGAGTCTATATGTCGAAGACTCTATCACAAGAAACTATAGTCTACAATGCAGATTTTATATTATGGAGTCTTCATAATATTTCACTCGGATCTTCTGCTCATGTTTTATTAAATAAGCGGACACATCGAACATGTGGGTAACCACATGGGATCCGCACGGACCTCGTTTTGTGCGTAGACTTGGTGTCTAACTTAGACTTGGTTTCTATATTTTCACCTCTCTTTCTTCATTAAATTACTTGCCACATCAGCAAATTGGCTACATAACAGTGTAGTTAATGACTATGGACTCTACCATAGAGTCTGGGCTAGGCCAGTCTCAGTGGCAGTTTCACGGACACAATTACCTAGACTGTCATGTCAGCTTTTCATTGTGATGAAATTATCACTCTCGGTGCATAGTTTCACTGCACAGTTTCATAAGCATGGTGCAACATTTAATTGTAGAATATTATTGTGATCAAATGTGTCATGTGAATTTTTTAGCCTTTAGTATATCAATTAGTAGCATATTAGGATATGCTGACACTGGAAAATTATCATAGGTTATATATGTAATCTCTCGCTTTTGAAAATATGGACCCGTTTCACATTGCAATTAAAGTATTATATATTTTTCAGCCATTTATAATGCAATTTCATATGAAACAAAATTGATTATTGAACCAAAAGTTGCTCCATCATCATTTTTCCATTTATTTTCGTTCTTATCCCATTCCCGTTTGGTTGTTCCTTGTCCTCACCCCTGCAGCTACTAGAACCCAAAACTGCTCCGCCACCGCACATTCTTGATCACCATTCTTGCTGCTCTGCGGCTCTAGCTAATGTGCGGCACCTGCTACTCTCCGCTAATCACCTCCATCGTTACTGCTGCTCCACCGCACTTGCTACGCATCTACTGCTACTCGGGCGCACACTCCTCTTCCCTCGCCGCGCCGCGCCGCTGAAAGAGCACACCACGCCTCGCAGTCAGCTCCCAGTCATCGACAATCGGATGCGGATGGAAGAGAGGGACCTCGGCAAGGGGATCTCGGATTGGGAGGGTAAAAAAGCGGCGGATTTGCAGGGGGGAAGAGCTCGATTTGGAAGGGGAGGGCTTAGGATTTGGCAGCGCGCAGTAGATGATTTGGTGCGCATGCAGAGCTGGGGACGGTGGAAGCATCAGCTCGAGGGATTTGGCGGGCAAGCACGTGCGAGGAGCGGTGGGGGTGGAGGAAGCGCGGGCTGCGCCGCCGCGGGGATGCAGCGGATCCGGTGATGATGAAACGAGGAAGGCCTCAGTGCGCGTTTCGTCGCGTTTCATGACGCTTGGTAACCGAGCCGCGAAAGTGTCGTGGTGATGAAACGTAAATTTTCTCTCACCTCATTAATACAGTGTCAGATCAGCAATATTACTTATGTGACAAAATTTTTAATACTCATGACACTCTCACGAAACTACACTGAGACTGGCCTAGGAGTGCCAACCTTGTTAGGATGTTGAGAGGGACATAATAGTTCTTAACGTTGTCTATGTTCCTAGCTTCATAGAATTAGTGATAATCTTGCCGCATATATAAGACTGAAGAAAGGAACTAGGAAGGAATAAGTTGTATACATCTATGTGACCTCCTCTAACAATTGGTGCCACATCACGTACCTCCTGGACGGAGATGATGAAATATTAGGTAGGTGCAAAAGTGTTCGATACTTTTCTTCTATTTTTTCTAGAAAAGAGAGCCTTCATTCATTAAGTTATGAAAGAGTTACGATCCCCAAGCTGAGATTAATTATCATAACATTTTTTAGATAAGTGATTATTGACTTGTACAAATACTGTAATGTGGAGCATCATATATGTACGTATAAGAAATATAATAATTAGCATGCTTCCTCTGTCCGATCCTTAAATAATCCAACATACACAGCGGCACTATCACCACTCACAGAAGTTTGTATGTATATATGAATACATTCGTGCTCCTCAGGAGAGTAACACCTGCAACCTGAATACCTCTTCCGCGCGCTCCTCTCCCGCGCGTGCCGCCACGTTCCCTCCCTCCCCGCGCTTTTCCCGCGCCGCGCCGCGCCACGAGCTCCTCTCCCTCCGCACGCCAAATCCCTCCCAAATCTCATGTTGCTGGTCAAGAATCCACCACAAATCTAGTTGTGCTGGCCACCCATCCTCACTCCCAATCCCTCCCTCCTGTTGGACATCCACTGCGGCCGCCGTCCTCAAGGTCCAAGCAACGCAGGGTAGGGCAAGGCCGGGGTGCCGCCGCCGCCCTCCCTGCCGGAGCTGCTATGGCCGCCGCCACCGCTGACCCCTCCCTGCCGGAGCTGCTACGGTCACCGGCGCCCCCCTCCCTGCCGGAGCTGCTACGGTCGTCGGTGCCCCCCTCCCTGCCTGATCTCCTACGGTCGTCGCCCCTACTGATGGATCCAGTTCGGCTGCCGCTAATCCCGCCACCCTACCTGCAGCAACATCTCCATCACTTGGAAGTCTTCAAGCCTGGTGGAGAAGTTCTTCTCCGACAGGCTCCAGTCAAGGGTATGTTTACTCTGATTTTTTGTCTTTGTACTGGTAGTCTGGCACCAGAAACATTTTCAATGGAATCAATACACCTAGTTTTGTTGAGGATACTCGGTTAATAGATATACCATTTCATTCTTCTATATTTTGATTGGAACTTACAATCATACCTACAAATGCTCACTGTTATCGTCAACCATAAAATGATTTGGCTGAGTTCAGGCAGTGGTATAATCAAAATACTATATTTCAACAAGATTACCTTGGGCCAAGGACACCCATTTGTAGTCAGATGAAATACTCCCAAAAAGGATATTTCTTGAAAAAATCGCTCTTTGCTGCTCAATGAAAACTTTAAACTGACATCTACTGCAATCCTGAAACACTAATGAATATATGCCATTAAGTAGAGTAACAATGCATCTTATAGAATCCTACAGTGTTATGTTCAACATCATTTCAAGCCATAAATTATCGTTTATGATATATTTATGAATTGACCTCCATATGCCAAAGTCAAGAAACAAGTTATGCTCACTCACAAAAAAGAAAAAGAAACAATTCTTATTACGATTCAGTGAAGATTGTTCTCCCATGTTGGTATGTTTCTTTGTGGCCTTAGATAAGTTATACACCAATCAGTTTGGAAAGCTATGGGTTAGCCAACATTTTGGTCTAGAAAAAATTGTTTTATGTCCAAGAAGGCTATACATATCAATATTTATGATCAAATTAGTGTGGTTGTATGTTCTATTACTTCACTCACTTTATTTGGATGATGATAGAGAAGTTCAATTCTTGTATGTGATATTTTTATGCTATAATTTTCCTGAAGTAACCAGCATTCCTTTTGTAGTTCTGATTGACCATACACATGTGCTGCGTGTTTTACATTTTGAACCTGTGCTAACTTTATTTCACAATTATCTTGATAATATGTCAAGGCAAAATACAATTTGTACTTCTTTTAAATTTGTTTACCAACCATCCTGTGCTAACTGTACTTCTTTTAAATTTGTAGTCTATAAATTAGAATGATTGTACCTTATAAGTTAATTAAATTTGTATGTCAGGCTGAATGATTGTCATTGTGAATATGTCAACCTTGAATGTCAGGCAGACTCTATGCTTAGATAGTTAGATGCTTGGGTGTCCAAATTAACAAATGTCCAGTCTATTAGATTTTTTTGCATATTGAGAAAAATATATGTTAGCATTAATTATAGATTCACAATACAATCTATTGATTATCATATGTGATATGCTTATATTGTACATAAACACGAAAGATGTTTTCTTAACAGTTTTTAGGATCATTCAGTGATGAATAAATTGTAGATATGAAAAATTGATGCTCTGGTTTATGTTTTAGGATGTACCCACCATGTGGATTTACCAATTTTCTCCAGTCAAACAGTAGTTCAGAAAATTCCCATTTAGTTGGCAATACAACAAGCAGAACTACAATTTCTCCAAATACTCCAAGTTTTGCACAAACCCCTCCAGGTGATAGCAATGCACAAGACAAAGAAACAATTAATGTTGATGAGGATTACACTGTCGACAGATGAAGATATTAGATTGGTAAGCAACCTTTCTTCAACTAATCTTTGACTGATGCTGAAAAAATCTTTCGTGGTGTAAACCGGACTTGGTTGTTTTCTGAATGTAGGCTTCTGCTTGGGTGCATAACTCAAAGGACCTAGTGGATGGAACTGACAGGAAGGCAGATTAATATTGGGCTTCTGTTACTGAAGAATACAACAAAAGCACAGAGAATTGCCGCAAGAGAAATAAAACCAACTAAAAAAGTTGTTGGGATCGGGTTAAAAAACCAGTATCTGAGTTTCATGGTTGTTGGGTACAGACCAATGATGACCAATTAATGGAAATGGCTGAAAAGATGTATTACACTAACCCTAATGACAAAGATTTCATGTTGAAGCATATATGGAAGGTTGTAAGAAAAGAAAGGAAGTGGTCTGCTTGTGTCAACAATCTGCTTAATAAGGGAAAAAAGAATAACATGGCTTCAGCTAATAAGAGGGTTGAAGTTGTGAATTTGGAAGATAATCCTAACATTCGTCCTATTGGACATAAGAAGGCTAAGGATGAGCGTTATGGAACAAAGAAGACTCTTGAAGCTTATTCTGCAGTTAGTGAGAAACTATACAAGTTCATTGCAGTAACCACAATGGCTATTATTGTCAGAGAAGCAACAACAATTGGCAAATAGTAAGGTTGAAGCTGCTAGGTTGAATGATCAGGCAGCAGAAAAATAACTTAAGTGTAAAGAGTTTCTGGTAGCACTAACAACTAATATGAATGCTTCGGCTTTGGCTGAGAGGGAGAAAGCACTTGAGTGTATGAGATTGGCTTTATTATTTTACTATACCTGTCATGAACTTTAGTTCTTATTGATTGGTACGTGTTATATTTATTTCTGGAGCATATGAACTTTAGTTTTTATCGGCTGCTACCTGGGAATATATGGACTGCTATTATATGTTTTCTAAAACATATGTATCGGTTGCTGTATTCCTGGATGGCGCTTCCTGGATTGTTATCAAATATATTTTTGTTCCTGCATATGTTGGTTCCTAAAGTTCGTGTGCTAGTTCCTGAAGTTCATGTATTTGTTGCTGTATGGTTATGGAATGTGGCAACGTGTGGTGTTTGCTCCAAAATAATATGGATTAATGTGGCAGCGTGTGGTTCTGGAAGCGTTTTTGCTGCAGAAATAGCTGCCACATTTGATTCACCTGTTTTTGTGTTTGCATTAAAGTAACCTTTGGTTGGATCCATGCTACAAAAACTATGGGTTGGGAAGGATGGTTTGTACAGATATTAACTGTTTGCATTCTCTATTGGAAACTACTCCTAGAAACTCTCCATTGGGACTACCCTTAGCTACCTAGCAAGAGAATTAACTATATCGACGAAGCAGCAAGTTTATGTTGTCTTCTAGCAATGCACATTCACCCCATGCCACATAAACCATTCTTGCTTGCAGTAGTGACGGACCAGTACCAAATGGAAAAAAATTAACAATAGGACTGTGAGCTTGTCAGATGTCAACCAGTCACAGCAACAATCTGCAACTTCTCCTATTGATGTGAGGTTCTGCTAGTGTTTCAGCATTCAAATTTTAGAATAAACACTAGTAGTAGTCTCATACTGAAGATTGTCATGTGTTATTAATAGTCATATTGTTTAATTATGACTTAAAAACTCTAGTCTCAGAAATTCTCCGATTGCCTTTCATTCTTAATACTTTTTGCTATTATTTCCTCTAAAGATGAAAAAAAACAAATTTTAGATGGTGCAAGCTTTGAACAAGTTGAGCATTAATGATTCAACCAGCCTCCTTGGTCACCTTTGTGGTCAGTATATATTCTCCTGAAGTGCCTGTTTTTTCTCTCAAATCGTCCAAGTAGTAAATGGCTGGGTCAGCAATGGCATAACACTTGCATATATAATCCTTTGCAATAGCATGCATATATAACGCTGTAAATTAGAAAAAGAAAATGTTCTTTGTAGTGTCGTCTCCCAATGCATATAAAATGCAATTGGTGCCACAAATTTTGCAAGAAAAATCTGTTTGGAACAATTGTATGCAGATAGTTGGGATGAGTGGTACCAGGATTAGGCTATCCCCACATGCATAGGTTTGGACGGATATAAGTTGTCCATGAGGAAATTGAATGTTGTTCACCTTTAAGCTGAAGTTCTGGCTGAAAATTATCTGCTGCCCAAAATTGAGTAATTAGGCCCTGTTTAGTTCGGTAGGAATTTTTGGAAAAAATTTTGGAGGTCCCTCAAGATCCATTAAGAGTATTAAACGTAGACTAATTACAAAACTAATTGCATGAATTCATTAAGATTAATTAATCTCTCATTGGAGATTGTTTACCCTAGCACAACATTGTCTAATTATGGCATAATTAGGCTCGTGATATTCGTCTCGAAAAATTAGAAAGGTTGTGAAATGAGTTTTGTCATTAATCTACGTTTAATACTTCTAATTAGTGTCGGAAGATTTATGTGACGGGTAGTTGGTGAAACTTTAGGGAAGTAAACATGGTCTTACTATAATGAAATTATCACCAACCATAGCAGACTCATATCTTTTTTTGATTCCCTAATGATTACATAGTTTTCACCTGTCACCACTCGTGAGCTCGCCATACTCGTGTGAACATTTTACGACTCGTCCCACTTTTGTTCTGTCACTATGTGCACCATCGCGGGTTACGGTGAGCTATCAGTTCATGAATGACTTGATGCCACCCTGTGGACGAAACATTTGCGCGCGAAAACTCTGCTCTACTTCTGGAAAACAGAGGACGCAAGAACTTGATCTGTTTGATGAAAACAGAGGAGCAGAATAGGGTGACATCTACCTTTAAATTAATATATTGCAAGCATAGCAAAGATCAACCGGCGCACATTTTCTCCATCATGCAACATTCCTACTTCCACATGGGAAGATGCCAATCTAATTATATATGTGCGATCATGATGCTGTTATTATTCCTTTATCCTTGGAAGCTAGGGCAGAGCTGGGCAGGCTCAGTGCTGACCTCTTTGCAACAGTGTTCTATAGTATGGAGAAATTGGGCCATGCTTCAATATGGAGAAATTGGGCTATAGTGGGCCTAGGCTTCCTTTGCCACTGTATGATAAAATGTCTTCAATATGGCATGCATATGACACTGTATAAAAGATGAAAGGTACTGATCCCACTGTTCCAAATTAAAAGTCATTAACTTTCCTTGAGTCAAAGTACCTCCAGTTTAACCAGATTTATACAATGAACTACTAATAGTTATTATAAGTACCATTAGCTTCTTCATTTAATCTATTTTCATAGTATATCTATTTGGTGCCATAAATATTTGTGGCGCTCCCTATAATTTCGCTAAAACATATAGTTTGAAACCGAGGTAGTAGTACACTAGTACTTAGGCATCTGCTTGTGCAAAATAGTAATGTTTGAATGGTACGGTTCGAAACTATTTACTCGGATTAGTTTTAGATTCCCGCTCCCCTGGATACCTTCTATAATGTAGGCTTTTTGCTATTTCTTTTAACATGATAACATAAAAAAGTGGTGGAGCAAGCTGGAAGAAGCCAAACCTAAGTGAAAAAGATGGCTCCTTGGCCACTTTTGTACCAATGAGCATCGTTTTATAGGGTCTTACTAATCTCAGCCTATATGCTCACCTTAAGTGCCTGCTATTTTTTTGCTCTTGTTTATGTGGTCCAAGTAGTAGATGCATGGTTCGGCCAGGAATGGGGAAGCACCGGCATATATAGTCATTTGGAATAGGTGCCATTGGCCAAACTGACGCGCATATATGTTGTCTTCTCCCAACAGTGCACTCGATGCCACAAATTTTGCGCACTTTTTTTTGAAACAACTATATGCAGATAGTTGGAATGAGTGGCACCAGGATCAGCAGCTGCGCAAGTACTTCAACTTCACCCACGCCCATCTTGTTGGTACAGATGAGGATGGGCACAAGGTTCATTGAATCATAGGCTTCCTTGCCCTTGATGAACATAGTTTGATGATGAGCAGGATATAATAATTCTTCTACATTGTCGATGTCAAGTTTTATACATCTCTGTAACCTCCTCTTACCATAGTTGTCACATCATATCATATATCTCCTGGACGGAGATGATGAAATAACAGGTAGGTGCAGAAGTGCTCGGTAATTTTCTCTTTCTTGAAAAGAGAGCCTTGATTGATCAAGTCATGCAAAAGTTACAATCTCCCAGCAGAGATTAATTATTAATTAATTAATTAATTAATTACTAATTAGGGCATCTTCTCTTTGTTGCAAATTAATAATACTGGAATAGTGTTTCTTGTGAGAGAAGATGTGATGAATGTTTCTTTTTAGAAATTGGATTAGAAAACCCGGCCTCTACATTCCTAGGGAATGTATGCAGCCTAAACAACGTCCCACTGTACAAAGGCAGTACTCAGACCGCATCGCACTACAAAAATACCACGTTTACTGAACGCTACAAATCGGTCAAAACACAACGCAACAGCAACACACTTGCTAACACAATGCAGGTACTAATTAGTAATCCTCCTCACAGAATTCCAACCATACTTGTTGAAGATTTCTAACACGGTCGTCTCCGGACAACGACTTCCAAAAAGCAAGCTCCTCTGTTCCTCTTCCCTGGTCAGAATAGACCAACTCCTAAGCCAGAAGGCACTCTTAAAGATTACCTGCAGACAAGAAAAAGGTTTTGATCTTTGAAAAACCGAATTATTCCTGCTAAGCCATATAGCCAGCATACCGCTGCTATCCCTAGCAATACATGTTTTCTCTGCTTAACATTAAAGCTTTTACTCCAAGCCCCAAACATATCACTCATACTTTTTGGTTTTTTAATATCAAACATTATACTAACTGTGCCCCAAACCTGCATAGCAACTGGGCAATCGAAAAATAAATGTTGAGTTGTCTCCTTTTGACCACAAACACAACAGTCGGTATCCCCTTTCCATCTCCTCTTAGCCAAATTGTCCTTAGTGAGAACCACCCCTTTCCTTAAGTACCATAAGAAAATCTTAATTTTTAATGACACCCTAATTTTCCAAGAAGAAATATCAAAGGGCACCCCCTCCCTTGTCATTATGTCATTGTACTTAGCTCGAACTGAGAATGTCTTGCTTCGATTCCAAACAAAGGTGTCTTTTCTCCCACTTAGGCGAACATCCAACAGACTCCCAACTAACTTCAACCATTTATCCCAATTCTCACCAACCACCGCCCGCCTAGAAGAAATGTTAAGTGGCACCGTACCTAAGACTTGAGCCACTATAACATTCTTTCTCCTAGCGATGTTATACAAGGAAGGGAAACTCTTCATCAACAGCTCGTACCCACCCGAAGGTCCTCCCAGAATCTAGTCTGAGTACCATCTTGTACCACAAACCGGCCTCTTTCCATAAACAAATTCTTAACATCCATCAACCCCGATCAAAATTGTGAATCCCCCTTTTTCTTCTCTACCCCTGCTAATGTTTTGTTTTTTAGGTATTTCTTCATTAGGATCTCTTGCCACTGACCGTCCTCGTTAAACAACTTAAAAAGCCATTTACTCAAGAGGCATTTATTCTGCACCTCCAAATCTATAATACCAAGACCCCCGACACTCTTTGGTTTTCGTAATATACTCCATCTAGCCAGTCTATATTTTTTCTTATGCTCATCGCATTGCCAGAAAAAACGAGATATATAATAGTCAAGCTTCTCCAACACACCTTTAGGTATCTTGAAAAATGACATCATGAACATATGTAAACTTGAAAGCACCGAGTTAATAAGTACAAGTCTCCCTCCTGAGGAAAGAAGCTTGCCCTTCCAACTACTCAATTTTTTCTGAAATATCTCTTCAAATGCACTCCAATCTTTATTTAAAAGTTTACGATGGCTCATCGGTACTCCTAAGTACCTAAAAGGCATCTCTCCTTCCCTACATCCAAACAAATCCACATAATCTGCAATTCTCTCTTTTGTTTCTCCAAAACCGAACAACTCGCTCGTATGCAAATTTATCTTTAGGCCAGAAAGCTTTTCGAAGGCCCATAGCACAAGCTTTAGATTCCTGGCCTTGCTCAAATCATCATCCAGAAACAAAATAGTATAATCTGCATACTGCAGCATGGAGAGGCCGCCATCAACTATATGAGGAACCAAACCATCAAACATTTCTGCGTTTTCAATCTCTCTATCATCACAACCAACATATCCACCATTACGTTAAACAACACGGGTGAAATAGGGTCACCCTGCCTTAAGACCTTCTTAGTTTGAAAAAGTGACCATGCTCGCCATTAACCTTAACACTAACACTACCACCAGAAACTATCTTTTCTATCCACTGGCACCATTTACTAGAGAACCCCTTCATCCTTAACACCTGTTGTAAGAACACCTAGTTGAATTTATCACAAGCCTTCTCAAAGTCCAGCTTTAAGATAATCCCCCTCTGCTGCTTCCTCCGCAACTCGTGTAAAATCTCATGCAGAATTACCACCCCTTCTAAAATATTACACCCCGGCAAGAAAGCCGGCTGAGACTGTCCAGTAACCTTTCTAGCAACAAGCCTAAGCCTGTTCGGAATCACTTTTGTAAAAATTTTGAAGCTTACGTTGAGCATACAAATAGGACGATATTGCTGAATTTTCGTCACTTCATGTGCCTTAGGCAACAAAGTTATGGTTCCAAAGTTAAGGCTAAAAAGAGGGAGACTACCCATGTGAAAGTCTCTAAACATGACCATGAGGTCATCTTTAATGAGACTCCAAAATACCTGGTAAAACTCCGCCGGGAAGCCATCCGGTCCCGGTACTTTATTAAGTTTCATTTGAAAAATGGTGCACCTCCTTCTCTGAGAACTCCACCACTAGTGCCTCGTTCTCCTCCGGAGAGATTTGGTGAACATCCCCAATCATGGATTCATCCAGTGAGAAATTATTTCTCTCCTGCTTCCCAAATAGGTCCTTATAATAATTTGTTATATATTCTTGTAACTGCTCATCACCCTCTATAACGCCTTCCTCCTGTTCGAGTTGGAAAATTCTGGTTTTCCTCCTTTTCCCGTTAGCAACCATCTGAAAATATTTCGTGTTATTATCCCCTTTTAAAATTTTATTGGTCTTAGCCCTTTGGAACTGTAACACCCTAAAATTCCATCACTAAATTTGCTTAGGCAACATAGTGTTTTAGGCTTAGTCTTAAGGACTTAATTAAATTGTCAATTAATTGAGCTCTAAAGTAATTAAATTAAATTTAAATAATTTAGAACCAACAAGTGTATGTGCATCATTATTTGGCTTTGCATGGTGTTTATGAGTGTTGATGTGAAGTTTTAAAAGTTTATAAAATAATTTGAAAGTTTGGAAAATTTTTTGAAAAGGATTTGAGTTTGAAAAGGTTTGAATAAAAGAGTTTAAAAAAAAGAAAAAAACAAACCAACTCTCTCTCACCCTTTTCCCCCCTTTCAGCCCAGCGGGCGGCCCAGTTCCTCCCCGCGGCCCGCTCAGCTCTTCCCCCTCCCTTCTCTCGCTGCCCGACCGACCCCACATGTCAGGCCCTTCCCCTTCCTCGTGCCCGGGCTCCCCTGCATCGCCGCCGCGATCCCCGCCGCTCTTCACCGCGCCTCCTTGCCTCCCCTTCCTTTCCCTGAGCCGCAATCAAGGGCAGTAAAGCCCGCAGACCATGAAGCCATCAAGTCCCCTTCCGTTTCCCCCTTCCTTGCCTCCTTTACGCCCAGATGTGCCGCCGGCCATCAATGGCAAGTGCCACCGCCGCCGGAGCCTCCCCCGCTTCCCCTTCCCTCCTCTTGTGCTATATAAGTCGGCCACGAGCTCCTGCTTGGCTCCTTTGCTCACACGCGCATTCCCCTCACGCACACACGCCTCAACCTCCACACGCGCCGCCGAAATTCCTCTGCGCCGCCGTGCCATCGTCGCCGCCGCAGCAAACGTCGTCGGTGGAGAGCCCCTACTTCCTTCTTTCTTCTTCTTCTTCCGTCTGCACAGCTCACCGAGCTCTTCTTGCTCCAGGTCCTCGTCCTCGACGCCGGATTGGGTTGCGCCCCTGCTTCTTCGCCGGAGCGCCGCCGCCGACGAACTTCGCCACCACTTCGTCCTCGCCATCCCACTCCTCAGCCGTAGCTTCACTGCAAGGTGAGGAAGCCACTGCCCCCTCTTTTTCCCCTGGTCCGAGCGCCTAGCTGCGCCGCTGGGGCACGCAGTGGCCGTCGGCCGCCTCGCCGGCCATGGTCGCCTTGCCACCGGCCGGATCGCCCTCTTATGGTCGCGATCGTGTTCGCCGTCACCTGGGCAACATGTCGAGCCGCTCAGCATGTCAAACCGTGCCCCGTAGCACGATCTTGCATGCCGCCGCCGCACGCCGGCGATGGCCGCGCTGCCCCCTTTCGGTGTGTGCCGTCAAGGTCGCCGGAGCTGCCCCCTTGAGCCTCTGGCTAGGTGTGCGTGCTCCCCAGCTACGCGTAGAGCCCATCCACGCTTGGAACCGTGCCCCACAGCTCGATCTAGGGCCGCGTCGGCGAGCTCTCCGCCGCGCGCCGCCGTCCGTTGGCGAAACCCGCCGCCGCTCCCCGCTCACACACCACCTTAGCCGTCGGATCGAGGATCAACGGCTTAGATCAGCCGCGACCCCGGGTCAAACAGACCGTAACGGTCAGCGCCCGGCACTCTTGTTAAAGAGCCCCTGG
The DNA here is from genome assembly GCA_036936925.1 of Cenchrus fungigraminus. NCBI lineage: Eukaryota > Viridiplantae > Streptophyta > Magnoliopsida > Poales > Poaceae > Cenchrus > Cenchrus fungigraminus. The sequence continues at coordinate 35,445,430 of CM072769.1, forward strand.
ATTTTCACCTATTCACAACCATACCCTTCCACCATCAAAAACCCTTGCATTCAGGTCCTTCCTTTTGTGGTTTGGCCCCTGGCTTCCTAAGTTTTTACCTCCCGCAGTCCACCCTTCATCTTTTGCTCATAGGCCCTTCTGTTTTTATATGTAATTACGTTTTAAGTCCCTGGTTTCTTTCAAATAAGCCCAGTAAGCCTAGTTTTCTTTCAGAAAAGCCCCTGTATTTTGTTTTAATCATAACTTTCATGTTTTAACTCCATTTTTCGCGTATAATATATCAAAATGATCGTATCAGTGAGTAGAACCTTTTTATCAGCATGTTCTTAGCATATAGCATTGTTTGGTGTACTGTTTTATTTATTTATTGTATGTTGATGCTTGTGCGTAGATATCGTGCCTGTTTCAACTAAGCATCCTATCGGAGAAGATCAAGAAGAACCTTTCTTCGAAGAAGAGGATCCCCAGTTTGTAGAGGAAGGCAAGTGGACTTCCCCCTATGCATTTTCCTTTTTGTCCTATATAACTGCATATTTAAATAATATTTACTTTATTTGTTGCTATGCATAAATTGATGGGAAAACCACCTTTTTAAGGACATGACTAGAATTTTACCCCTATCACCTTGGTCAACCCTTTTTAATAAAGGTTTTGGGTAGATGAATGCTTAGTTGCTATACTTGGGTTGGTTGGAAGAGGTTTTATGATAAAGACTTTCATGCTTAAGTGATGATGGTGTTGTTTAACACAAGAATACTAAGATTTAAATGGAACATGGAGAACCACCCAAGAAAACAGTACAACCACAGTCCATATGGCTCTGGCTTAGCCAATTAATTAGGCATGTGAATTATCTGACAGCCTTTCCCGAATGGGGCATAGGGGGCCGGAGTTGAAGGGGTACGGTTCTTTTGGAGTAGTAGCCTTTGCTAAGGTGCTGACCACTAGGGAGGGTTATGGTCCGCTCCGCTGCTGTAACTGTCGTAGGTTGTTGGTCTTTTGCATTGCCTTTGTAAAGGCTTTGTAGTGGACCCCTAGCCACTCACCTCGGTAGTGTTTAAGGGTCTAGCTAACCCGGGCAACATGGGGAACACGAGCTGTGGGTAAAGTGTACAACCTCTGCAGAGTTAAAACTGATCGATCAGCCATGCTCACGGTCAAGAGCGGCTTGGACCCTCACATGATAATTAAACTTAAAGATGAATTCAAATTGTGGTTTCCTTATGGTTTTGAGATATGGTTACAAATGCTTAATCTTTGGGGTTGGTATAAACTTACACTTAGTAATAGGCTTGCTAATAAAACTTGACCAACGTTAAAATGCTAACCGTTGTAAACCCCTAGCCTACCCTTGACAGCCTTGCATGTTTTCCCCCACTTGCTGAGCTCCAACCATAAGAGTGCTCACCCTTGCTTACCACTGTTCAGATGAGAACAACAGTGAGGAGTACTTCAGCGACTTTGAGGAGTTCTGAGGCATGCGATCCCCAAGTCATGTGCCTGTGGAAGCTGAAGATGAAGTCGTTCATCTAGTTATCGTTTGTTCTATTGGACCTTCGTGTCCACTGCCTGAGTGTAATAATGGATAATGTAATGGTTTAAATCTTGTACGTTTGATTACAGTTTATGGTATTACACTCTTTTGTCTATCGTATGTGTGTAACTTGATCCTGGCGCACATATGAGATGCATTTGGTTTCTCTACGGAAATCAGGTGTGACAGGAACCATCTCAACCCGTCCTCCCTAAGAAGCTGCGCCAGCCTATCTTTAACAAACTGCCTTAAATCCTATTCGTGCTGACTCAGCAGCTGGGTCTCGGGTTTTTTATCTAATTCCTCAGCTTTCCTTAGCAGCTCCTATTTCTCCTTTTTATATGCTCCCGTCATATTTTTCCCAACCTCTTAAGAATTGTCTTAATCTCCTAATCTTATTTTGCCACGTCTACATGGAGGTACCACTTTGTTCTCTTTATGCCAAACTTATGAAACCAGCTCAAAAAAGCCATCCTTCAGAAGCTAGCCTAGCTCGAACTTAAAAGCATTCTTATTGTTGCTCACACCCTTCTCCCCGGTATCTAGAAGAAGCAGAGTGTGATCTGAAATCTCTCTACTGAGCGCCACCACTATAGCTAATGGAAGTTTTTGCTCCCACTCAGTACTCACTAGCACCCTGTCCAGCTTCATAAGTTGGAATCCTCCGAGAGAGTTGGCCCAACTGTATTTACGACCTGACATCTCAAGAAAAGGCCATCTCTCCTCAAATCTATCATTATTCTTCTCATTCCTATTCCTGATGATGTTAAAATCTCCTCCCACACATAATGGGAGGTTTTCCTTGCTGCAAGATTGCACTAACTCAGTCAAAAATGACTCCTTAAATTCAAGTTGTGCAGCCCCATAGACCGCCACCAACACCCACTTGAAGTCATCTTTCCTATTTCTCAATCTGAATTTTACAAAAAAGTCCCCTTCTTCTATGCTACCAATATCTAAACCCTCAATGTTTACTCCTACTAAAATTCCTCTAGATCTACCATGGGGCTTAGTCCAATGCTAAATAAAATTTCTCCCACCACTGAAATTATCCAGTACATCTTGAGAGAAATCGTTCTTACACGTTTCCAGAAGAGCAATAAACTCTAGGTTGTGCTCTCTGGTCATATCCCCGAAAAACCTTGATTTAGCCAAGTCACTAAGACCTCTGCTATTCCAAAACATGCCTCTCATTTTGAAACACCTTTAATATATTTGGCCCTCATTAGCTTACAAGTTTTTCTCAAGCACGACTTAGCGTGAAACTTGCCCTTTCTCAAGTGACCATTAAGTTCACAATTCAAAGGGAAACTTGTCTCATCAAACACCTCGTCCATCATCTCCTCACAAATGTTTTTTAAAGCATTAATTTCAAACTCATATATTCCCTCTCAGCAACTTTCGCAATCTAACTCATAAAGTTCTCTATCATCTTTCTCTAAAACATTTCTCTCTAAGTTGGAGGTTAATAAATTTTGGATGTTATCTAATTTATGTTGATCTGAATTTCCACAGCTAATTCCTATTTGTTGTAAGCAATCCAAAGCAAAAGACTTATCCGATGCTAATAAAGGATTAGAAGAAAGCATACCTCCTCCTAGCTCCATGTTCATCCTTGCTGCCCTCCCCTCAGCTTTAGCCAAGGTGTGCTCATCTCTTGAACGCTGCAGCCGCGGGCTGAACCGAACCTGCCCCACAATAGCATCCGGAACCGCAGCCACCTTCTCCAACTTGTTCTCATTTTGCACCTCCTTCCCTCCATTCTCAGCCCCCAATTCCTGCCTCTCCTCCATATCCTCTTCCGCTACCTTATCCGCAATATCGTCTATCACTGGGGCTGCCGCCTTATTCAAAATTTTCACCTCCATCTTCCTTAGGAAAACCTCAACTTGTTCCTCATCCATATTCTGCACTTGCTCCTTGAGTGACAACTTTGAGACGTTGCCAATAACAGCCCCGTCGCCCTTGCTGCACCCCTCTTGCGCTAACTCCAACTTCTGTCTTTTTGCCTCGCGCCCTAAGCCTCCTTCCCATTCGGCACCTCAGCCCCCTCCGACTCTCCTTCACCCTCCTTGATGCCACCCCTACTCCACTTTATAACCGCCTCCTCTCCATTCTCATCAAAACCCATTTTCTCCACTTCAAAATCAAGCTCGAAGTAATGATCACTAATAACCACATCAAATCAAAGCTGGGTTAAGAACAGCAACCAAGACACGCCCAAATTCATTCTTCCTAGTTGTTTCCATGTCCACCATTTGAGTTGACCAAGTAACGAACCAATCGCCCACAACTCCAAAAACTCCCTAAGCTCCTTCCGCAGCCCACCAATTCTCACCCAAACCTTAGGAAGCAAATATCCCATACCCTTCTCCTGCCACATTTCAAACTTGATACGAACACCCTCCGGAATGCCCACCCCTTCAATATCAGCACCACCAAAAGCAACAACTCGCTACAATTCCACTTTAGAGGGAAACTTAGCAAGAAAAGAATTCTCTTCATGAACCTTGAATTCCCACACCCATTTACCCGGGAAGAGCCTCTCCAACTGCAAAATCACTGCCTCCTTAGAAATCTGTCCTCCCTCCACCGAAATAAGAGCCATCCTCGATTCCCTCTTAGCCTTAGCGAGAGGAGGACGAGGGATATGATAAAACCCTAAACCATGCACAACATACCCCACCGCATGCGCCACTGGCCTAGGCATCTTCAAAACCGAACACTTGTGATTTACATGATCATGGTTGTCACAAATCACACAATAGATTTCCTCAATGCACTTTGCTGCAATATGCCCCTTCTTAGTGCACCTGAGGCATCTGATTCCGGATGCGCCTTCTCCTCCCTCCACCTTGCCGCCATCATCCGCCTCTGCCATTAGCACATCACCTCCTGTGAAACCAGCTTGCTGCATCTGAACCAACTCCTCTGTACCTCCAGAACCCACAAGGCCAGCACTAGGTGTCTCGTGGCGGCCGGAACCCTGCACGGGTGCTTGACCAGACTGCTGCCACCGGCCCCCTAAACCTCTTCCACCTCTGCCCCCGCGTCCCCTGTAGGAGCCGCTACCTCTAGGAGCAAAACTTCCTCCTCCCTGAGCACCATGACCGCCGCTTCCAAAATTCCTCTGAAAACCTCTGCCCTCCAGATGTTGCCTGTGCCCCGACGCCACCCACGGGGCCAGCCGAGCATCTTCCACACCAAGTCTGCCTCCTCTCCTCACTCCCTGTCCCCTCTCCATGCACTCTCTTCCCTACTGGAACTCTCTATCCTCCCTCTGCCTACAATCCATTTGCGGCACCGCCCTGGAGGTGGGAATGTCGCACACGATAGAGGCACCGCGTTTTTTTGCGATGGGAACCGAATGACCAGCATTTTCTAGGAAAAACCCTAGGCCTTGTGGAAAATAGATAGACGGTTGGGCCTCTTGGCCCACGACAGTCCAAGCGGCCTGGCTCGGAAGACGAGACGACACAAGAATCTGAAATTTGAAACCCATGTCCACTCGAGGCCCTTTCGTCTTCTCTGGTGACGGCGCCGGCCACCAATCCGACGACCGGACCACCCCTGGCTGTACTATGCCATCTCCCGTCGCCTCCCGCAAACACTGCGAGTAGCCTTCTCTTCCACGTCGAAGATCCAAAGCCATGATATCACCAAGTGAAATCCTGTGTGGAACCCTCGCTGGCGGCAAGGGACCACGCCATGGCTTGCCCACCGTTCTAAGCTGATGATTGTCCAAGTCGCCCACCGATCTTAGCTGGTGGAAATCCAAGCCTCGCGCTACACACGGCTTCAAGTCTGCGCCAAGATCGCACCTATCGGACCACAGGGTCCTCGCCGGACTACGCCGTCTTGAGCCTGTGCCACTCGCGTCATGGTATGCTGAGAGGCCAGACCCTCCCCTATGGATGTCACCTGCGGCCTCTCGTCATGGCGCGACACCGCCTCCTCATCACGACCAGCATGAACATCTTCTTCGTCTGCGTCCGAGCAGCACTCGGAACTCTCGTCCTCTGAGAGAATCCAAAAGCGGGAACCTGACCCTGGCTTCCTCAAGCCAAGCAAAGGGCCTGCCGACGAACCCACACTCGACCTCGAGCTAGCGACCACAATGTTCGCCTCCGCCGATGCCCTGTCCGAATCTGCAAAAACCAGCTAACGTACCTTATCCTCTAAAGTACCCCGCTCCGCCGTTGCCCACGGACGAGGTGCGAGCGTGAGACGGTGTTGCCTGCCGGCGGCTCGACGCTCGTCCTACCGCCCACCACCCAGCTCCAAACCCTCGGCCCTCAACTCGCTCCTACCATCCCCATCTCTCGGAGATGTATGTGTGGATGTGATGAATGTAATGGGTAAATAGTGCTCTTTTCACCCTCTCTCCAACGAAGAGAACAGGGCCTTAGCATGCTTCCTCTGTCAGAGCCTTAAATAATCCGAAATACAAAGCGGCAGTAATGACATCACATTACCAAATGAGGTACTGTGCTTCTGTGAGCTAAAGACATATCCATGAGACTAATTTAAGACACTACTCCATCTGTTCTTAAATATATGATGTTTAGGACAAGAAATTTAGTTCATTTTGAACTAGTTTTGTTGTCCTAAACGTCATGTATTTAAGAACGAAGATAGTACATGTTAGGCACTCTGACCAGTCACCACTCACATAAGTTTGTATGTGTTGTGTATATATATGGAGTATACATTCGTGCTGCTCAGTAAAGTAACACCTGCAACCTGCATACATGTTCCTTTCAAATTGGTGGCATTGGGCAAATCAATATTGTAGAATAGAAAAAGGAAAGTGTTGCCTTAAGTTGTTTTCTTGCAAGGCACACACAATGCACCTGTGTCTGTTGGGAACAACTGTATGCAGATGGTTGGAATGAAAGGCGCCAGGATCAACAGCAGATGCTCCTGCACCCGATCTTGTGGGGGTGAAGGGTGATAGGCTCGAGATGCACTGATGAGCAGCAGGCATCCTTGCCCCTTGCATTGACCAACATTCCTTGGATAGCGAGGAGCGAGGATGTCATAGTGCTTCTATGTTGACGATGTTCCTACTTCCTAGCTGGCAAAGCGGAATGATCACCTCGCCACCTCTTTGAGCAGTGTTAGAGCAACTCCAACGGTGGTCTCTAAACGAGCCTCTGCTCTAAAATTTGGAGTTTTGGTGCAAAAAATCAACTCCAGCAACACCTCTAAATGGACCTCTATTTTGTATGTTTCTCCAAATTTTCCCTCCAAGTCTCTATTCCTGGAGGGCCTCTACTCCTCCCTCCAAAACGTGAGTCCCACCATTTTTATTCTTTTTCTTTTTTTCTCTCTCCTCCCCTTATCTCTCGCCGCCACCGCTCTCTCACTCTCTCTCTCTCGCTTCCTTCCCCCACCAATCCGCACGGCAAGGGAGCGCGCGCTTCACCTACGCCAGAGATGAGCACGAGGCTGCCGTTCCCCGTGATATAGACGTCGCCGCCTAGCTTGACCTCCTCGGAGACCTCGCATCACGTGCGGAAGTCCCCCTTCCCATGGAGGTCTTTCTCGCAAGTCGCCACCGGCGCCACAGGAGCCGGGGGTGGGGGCAACGGCGACTAGTAGTCGTGCCACATCAGGATCGAGTACGGGTCTGGCTCCACCCGATCTGACGCCTCCGACCCCTATCCATCGCAACACCGTCCTCCATCATGTAGTCGACATGGAGCATGACGTTGTAGGTGACGAGAGCCAGCCGCACGCCGCTATTCACCATGCGTCGGAACATATTGACAGCGTCCCGGAACCGGCCGGCACGGGAGAACGCGGACACGAGAGTCGTGTATGCGATGGCGTTGGGCAGAGGCCTCGGGGAGCACACAGACGGCGGCGGGGAGCACGCTGCCAGCGCAGCAGAGGCGAGGCGCGGGGTGCTCCTCCGCCCTCGGCACCGCCGGTGTAGTGCAGGCGCGGCCCTCCTCCACCGGAGCCTGCTCTCCCTCGCCGTCGGCCCCCAGCTCTCTCGGTGCTCGGCTGCTCCAGTGGGCGCTGCGGGCCATGCGCGTCCACGCAGGCGACCCGCACCGGCGCGCCGTGCTTGCCGCGGGGACGAGCTCGACCCGACGCCGCTGCCACTCTTGTCCTGCATCGCGACACGCCTGCGGGTTGAGCCGGTAGGCCCCTCCGATAGGTCGGACTCCGAGGCAGCGTACGACAGCAATGCTCTGGCTGGGAGCCTCTGCGACAACACGATGGTGTCCGTGAGGTGGTCGAAGGACTGCCACAGCGTGGCATTCCAGGCGTCGAGCAGCGCAAGGTTGCCGCGGTCGTCGAGCTGGAGATTGACGACGGGCTCCCCGAGCGGCGGCGTGGACCAGATGGCGGTGTCGTTGGGGTCCTCGACGGAGAGGCCAGCCGTCGTGAGCTGCAGCGGCGCGGTGCGGTCGCTGATGGGCGCGGCTCCGGCCGACCTTGGCCGCCCGACCTCCACCGTTGACGTCGCCATGGGCGAGGATATGAGGGCGGTAGTGACGGGGTGGAGCGCGACGCGAGGCGAGCATGGAGTGTGCGAGAAGAGGCCCGTCGTGACGGTCGTGTGGTCGAAGAGCAGGCACCGTTCAAGGTTTCGACGGAGAAGATGCAGGGCAAGCACCTCCTGGACACCGCCGTCCCACCGGAGGAGTGGGAGAGCGCCTGCGACCGTGCCGACGCGGCCTCGGCGGGAGAAGAGCGACGACTGTCGGGCGGGCAGTCGCAAGACGACGGCCGGCGGGTGCGGGGAAGGGGAGGTGTCGAGGATGGCGATGCCCGACCAGAGGCCCGAGGCGGCGAGCGCGGCGGCGGATCGGAATGACCCTGACAAACGGGGTCCACCTCAAAATAGAGGCCTGAGTTGATTTCCTCACTAGAGTTGAGTGTTACTTTTGCCACTCTAATTCTTAGAGTTCGGCCTGCAAATAGATTTTGAAGGTCTCAATTTGCAAGTCCTGCTGGAGTTGCTCTTATGTGTGTTAGTCAGCTCCTCTTGAGCCGTGCTGGTGACCCCAAGGAACTCACTGACGTCCATCACTTAAAATTTAGTACCGCAGCCTGCAATAGACACTGCATGTCCTAGATGGATACGATGAAAGAACAGGTAGGTGCAGAGGTGCCCGCCGATTTCCAGAACCATTCGTCCTGTTCGTCTGGCTTATCAGCCACCAGTCAGCGGTACTTTTCTCTCAGAACAAATCAGCCACCAGCTACCAGCCAACAATACTTTTCTCTCAGAACAAATCAGCACCAGTCACCCGTCATCAGCCAGACGAACAGGGTGACTATTGGCATCCATGGAGAAGCATCTAGCTATTGAAACATTTCCATTAGTACACCAAATATTTCAGCATAGCAGGGGCCCACAGACATGCAAAATTTCAGCATAGCAGAAATTACAATGTATTAACTTAGGCATCTGCTTGTGCAAATAGTAATGTCTAAATTGTTAGAAACTATTTATTAGGGTTAGTCTCATAAACTTTTCCCCATGAATTCCACATATCCTAGCTTGTGCGGGAGCTTTCGTACTGGCTGGAAGACCTTTTTTCACTTTGGTACACGCATACATTTTTTCGGTACACAATACCACCCAGCGGTAGTACGGTGGTATTATCGGTTTTTTGCTATGGGTAAAATAGTAATTTGCTCGATGTATATTATTTGGAAAAATTTTCCTCCCCCTTCATTCACCCTGTCACCCGTGACGCACATTTCATTTCATATATTACAACAATATCACTTTGCATTTCCGATAATACCCGTATACTACCCATACCACCTATGAATACCACCCATACCACATAAAAAACCCGGTGGTACAGAATTAATCTCAACCGTCGGATCCTTACACATAGATCATCCGCAGGTGAGGTTGGCTTGATGAGAAATCCGTGACTGATCGGTACATGTCGGATGAGCTTGATTGCAAAGCTCAGTGGTAGATTGTTTTAGTTCGTGTGTTGGCTGGGTTCAGCAGTTAGAGCATTTGACATGAATTAGTGAGTCGATATTGTTTCTTATTTCACAGAGTCTGAATCTCACCTTGTTTTTGATTGCTTTGGCCTTTGAAGGTTTGCACGAATGCATTTTTTTTCTTCTTGTTGTTCATGATAGGATTTCCTAGCCCTCCCTGCTATCTTCTTTTTTTTCTTTGAAGATGAGTGCTAGTGTAGAGATTTTAGTTTGCTTGTACATCGTCCATGAAATCTAATTACTCTATGAAATGTTCAGTGATGCTCAGAGTACATTCTTTTTGTTAGTTAAAAGATAGGAATGTGCAAAAGAATAAAGTAAAGTAGACTGTAGTACATTGGTGCTCAACATGGTGAAAGATGAATCGGTTTTGTGAGAAGCATCAGTGTACATAAGAGTGCACTGATGTACACTATGACTTAGTGTGAAGGGATATATGGATATGTACTGTAGAGGTGTGGGACAAGAAATCTATAAAAAAATAATATGCATGCATAATAAATACATACCGAGAAAAGTGCAAGAGAGAGGAGAGAGCCGTTGTGGTGCAAGAGAGAGGAGAGAGTCGTTGAGAACAGAAAGTTATTTTTTCAAAGTGTACGACGTTGGCCACAATAGTCAAAAAGGTGAGAGTAAGTTGGATTTTCCAAAGCGGCGACGGGACATAAAGCTCTAACGCCCCTGTGCACTGGACAGATCGAAGCGACGGGAGCAGAGAAATACGAGCGAGTGGAAAAACATATACGATTTGGAATACAATCACATGAGACAAAATAGCACAAATCTAGAGAGAGTTGGGAGGACAGGATAGCTGTACTTGCAACTGCACGGTACACAGGCCATTTTCCGAGGCCAAGGCCCAAGGCCCCATAACTCAGCAATGCTGAATGCCACCTACTGGCAGCTACTAACATCTTATTTTCCATTCATGCCTCGCGACTGTACTCCGAATTTCTACAATAAATACTAGTCATCCATGTCGGGTCAGCACCGATAACTCACTCTGCAGTTCTTGTTGCTAATCCATCGCGTATGAGGACAGATTATATTATGTTGACAATACTATATATTAGTATGTTACTAGTAGTATTTTGCAGTGTATTTTAGTAATCACTTAGACAATTACCATGTGCTCGACATGTGGTTCAAAAAATTTCCCACTATCTTTGAATTTTTTTATCTCTTATTGATGTTGCTAATGTATATTCGATGTATAGATGCCAATCCTGAGAATACTCTCTATGAACAGGGTGGCTGTTCTTATATTTGACAGTCAACGCCATCAGAAATAGGAGTAGATATACAATTAAAACAGCTGTGTAAGAAGTGGTTACGTAGCTAGTACGAGAAGTGATTATAAATTTATAATCATTGAAAACAGATACCTGAGAGCTCCTATTTTTGGTCAGTATTTATGCAAGTGCATAAGTGCTATAATTAGTAATAATCAATATTATGTATCAGGGATTGATCTCGGATACATAACACAAATGACACATCACCGCAGCTAGCATAAACATGGACAGCGATCCAAATAGAAGTAATTTTCAAAAGCTTAATTAAAATGGTTGAATAGTGGAAATAGCATCGATTGAGTTTGATATCCTTGCATTATATTTGATGGAGGCATGGAGGTGTGAACAAATTGCTCAACATGTACTTGAGGACTATGTGGATTCTAGTTCTTTGGTTACAATTTGGCCTCAAGTTGCCAAGCTTAAGTAAATTAAATGGAGACATGTTTCTCAAATGGCTATGTGATGAGTGATTGCATTTGTAGAACCGTCATATTAATGACCAATAGAAGAGGACTTTCAGGTCTATATAACTTAATCTTCCCTTTTCATTTACCTAAGGACAATGTGGCTGGTAGTTCTTTGGTTACAATTTTGCTCCATGTTGCCAAAACTTACTTAAACGGAGACATGTTTTCCGAATGGCCAATAGAAGACAACTTTGAGGTCTATATAACTTATTAATCTTCCCATTTCTCACCGTTCAATCCTTTGGCCGAGGAAGCAGCCAATGACGTACTCCGAACCTAATAATGCTGGTGTAATAATCATTACCGCTTTTTATAGCCTGCAGCATTGTTGCAATTCCGGCGAACTCCTGTCACCGGCGAACTGCAGAACTACAGACGCGAACACAGGGGACACAAGCAGTTGTGCTGCAAACAAGAACGGCTGTTCTCGTGCAAAATAAAAATGTTTGAATGGTACAATTTTCGAGACCCCCCCCCCCCCCCACCCACCCCCCTCGACACCTCCTACACTCTGTTTTTCTACGTTTCCTGTTTACATGAAAACATAAAACAAGTGGTGGAGCAAGTTTGAAGAACCCAATCCTCAGTGAAAAAATTGGGTCCTTGGCCACCTTTGTACCAATGAGCATCATTTATAGTGTTGTACTAATCTCAGCATGTATATGTATTCACCTGAAGTGCCGGTTATTTCTTCTTGTTTATGTTGTCCAAGTAGTAGATGGTTGGGCCAGCAGCGTAACACCGACATATATAATGCTTTGGAATAGGTGGCCAAACCGACACCGTACAATAGAAAAGAAAAGCTAACATGCTTTATGTTGTCTTCTCCATAATGCACACACAGTGTACTCGATGCCATAATTTTTGTGGAAAAATCTTATTGAAAGCGGATAGTTGGAATGAGTGGTATCCGGATCTGCAGCTGCCACTACGGGAAAACCTCTCTTTGCCGTGCGCCATGGTCTTTGCCGTGCGCTTTATTTCGGACGCACGGCAAAGAGCTCATTTTGCCGTGTGTTTTGAAAACGCACGGCAAAGAATCTTTGTTATTAGTTTTATTTCCGGCGCACGGCAAATAATCTTTGCCGTGTGTTTTATTTCGTGGCACATGGCAAAGACATTCTCTTTACCGTGCGTTTTTCTCCGGCGCACGGCAAAAAAATTTATCTCACCAACCGTTACCAACCGTTAGCAAGCAGAGGGGAAAAGTTTTTTGTTGTCCCCTTTGCCGTGCGTTTTTCAGTCCGGCGCACGGCAAAGATACCTCTTTGTCGTGCGTCACTGAAAAAACGAACGACAAAGTTTTTTTTCCATATATATATGTCCTCCTAAGCCCCAAATTCAATAGCCCCTCAAAACAAATTCTCCTCACTTTGAAATTTTTTCTACTATATAAATACAACATGTGATACTTCATGGTAAATTTTGGTATATTGTTGTATTAATTTGCTATATTTAACTAATTAATTGTATTTCAAACAATTTTTTCAAAGAAACCAAATTTGAACTACAAGTGATTCAAATAATAGAGTAAAATGAGTGAAAAAATAATATTCATGTTATTTAGCCCAATTTAAAAACTCTTCCATGAAATCAAAAGAAATTTTGAACATCTTGACTAGGAAACACGACCGTGATCGTGTGCCTAAATGATTTAAAAATTCTAAAAAATGCAAATGAAGTCTGAAAATTATAAAATTCATCAAGGGCTCATGATATCATATGTGGAGGCTGTAGTAAAAATTTGAACAAGTTTTGAATATTTTTCATGTACGGTGCTTACAAATCGAAACATCTCCGAAGAAGTTTCAGAGAGTTGAGAAGTAGATGGTTAGGTTTGAATGAAAAGTGACAATCAAATTTGAATTTGAATTCAAATTTTTTTCTATAAGCAATAGACAATATAAGTTGTTCTATGTAAAAGTTTGGTGTTTTTTGAAGTCATTTGATAATTTTAGTGTTTTTCTAAGTAAAATTTAGATTTTATGAAAAAAAGTCTTTGCCGTGCGTTTTTGGTATGGCGCACGGCACAGTTTTTTTCCATATTTATGTCCTCCTAAACCGTAGCAATGTTTAAATTTGAATTTGAATTCAAAGGTTTTTATTTAGGCAATATATAACATAGATTGTCAGATCCTAATTTATGATAATGTTTCAGATCTATTTGATAATTTTAGTAAGTTAACTCTATTTATGAGGTGTAAATATACATAAATGGAAAATAGATTTGTCGTGCGCCGTGTACCCTTGACGCACGGCAAAGAATATGGAATTGGGCGTGCGCCGCGGAGAACTGGAGCACGACAAAGACGAATTGGGCCAGCCGGCCAAAAAGCCCATCAGGCCGGCTGGCCCATCCCGCAGCTGCAACGCCCCCCCCACCCTAACTATAAAACGTGCCACCCTCTACCCCACCTCGCCCCCACTCCTCTCCCTCCCCCAGATCGCGCCGCGGCCCCCGCCTCCCTCCCGCTCGACGTTCACCAGCGCCGGCACTCTCCCCCGGCCACATCGCGCCCTCTGCCCCTCCCTCCTCTCCCCTCTACGCGCGCCGGCCGGTGAGGAGCGGCGGCGGGATGAGGAGCGGCGGCGGCCACGGTGGCGGCGGGGTGAGGAGCGGTCGGCCTCCCCTCCGTCTGCGTCCGGATCCGGGCCGTCCCCTCCGTCTGCGGCCGGATCCGCGCCATCCCCTCCGTCTCCAGCCGCCAACAGACGGCGCGCGGCGGGCCTCCTCCTCCGCCTCCCCCGACGGCCGGCACGCGGCGAGCCTCCTCCCCCGACGGTGGATCCGGGGACACGCTGGTGGCGTGGACGGTCGATGCCTCCCCCGACGGCGCGGGGCGCAGCGGGCCTCCTCCCTGACGGCCGGCGCCACCCCCAACGGCGCGGCGCGGCCGGCTTCTCCCCCGACGGCCGGCGCGGCGGCTTCCCCCACCCCGGCGCGGCGTCCTCCCCTCACGGTGCGGCGGCCTCTTCGACCCCAGCACGGCGGCCTCTTCCACCCCGGCGCAGTGGCCTCCCCACGGCGGTCAATGGTGTTGGTGAACGCGTCGGCGCCCTGGTGGTTGTGGTGGCGTGCAGCATTGGTGTTGGCGTGGTGGCGTGCAGCAGCGGCGGTAGGGAAGCAGCAGCGGCAGGGAAGCAGCGGTAGCTAGGATTTTTTGTTTTTTTTTGTTTTGTTTGCCGTGCGTCTCTGAGGGAGGCGCACGGCAAATGTTTGGCACTGGTTGGTGAACGGCCGGCTCCGTCGGCCGTGCCGTTACCATTTTTTTGCCGTGCGTGCGACAAAAAGTGCACGGCAAAGGTCCTTTGCCGTGCCAAACACTGCTATGTGCCCTTTGCCATGCATTTCCGAGAAAAGACACGGCAAAAGCTTTGTCGTGCGTTTCTTGTCCTTTGCCGTGCGCTCGAAACGCACGGCAAAGGCTGTCTTTCCCCTTGCGTGCGCCACTAGTGCATTAACTCCCATGGTTATCTATAGTTGGGACACATGAGGATTAGCTCGAGGTGCACTTAATTACACCCAAAACACCCTTGATGAACATAGCTTGCATATGGCAAGAACATATGGTTCTTCTACGTTGTCGATGTTCTTAGCTTTGGCACACATAAGGATGAAGAGAGAAAGCAGGAACCAGTAAAAGTGGTACGGTATCCATCTCTGTAACCGTCCTGGATGGAGAACAGGTACGTGCAGAGATGCTCGCTACTTGTGTCTCCCAGTGTCTCAAAAGCGGGAAAGTACATGAGGACATCATAGAAACATATTCAGAGATTGACGGAAACCATCTTCTTATTCTCAAAAAGGCATGAACTTTACATTCTAGTACTGGTGGCTCAGACTCCGATTTACAAACTGATAAAGCAGGCACCACATCGGCATATATATGCAAACCAAGGTTTTAAATAACCGGCTAAGACCCTTAGCGGTTAACTTTCGAAAGGTTAAGAAAAAGCTATAACCGGTTATAGCCTTAGCTAAGCCATTTAGCGGTTTGTAATACAAGTTCAGAGTTTCAAATGTTTAGTACATCAATTCATCATGGAGTGAAACAAACATATAGAATTTCACCTTCATGTTTTCATAAATCTTATACAGACGCCATAGTTTAGAAAATGTAACCACCATAAGTCTAATACGAATGAAGGGCTGACAAACAAACGAGTTCTTTCTTGATTTAGCAGGCTAAATGATGCGAATTTAGCTGATTTAGCGGGCTAAATCGGGCTATTAGCAATTTTCTATGCTTAGAGCTAAATGGACCATATCCTAGCGTTTTGCCCTGCCAAAGGCTAAATCCGGCTATAGCGGCAGCTATAGCCGGTTATTTAAAACCTTGATGCAAACACATGTGTAGCATCTAGGAGACACATGTCATGCTTCTATGGGGGAAGAAGATAGAGTTGCGAGAGAGAAAGAGAATGGAATTATTACTCGAAGACACCTCCATTGTGAAAGATAATTTCTATAGATGATTTCTTTGTAAGAAATCGGATGCTCGTAGCCTAAGAGGGGAAGAGGTGAATTAGGCAACTTAAAACCTTAACATATGGTTTCCACTACTTTGCATAAAGTAAACTAGATCATTCTATCTAGATGTGCAATCTATGGTTGATCTAGTGTGGAACCCTCATCCCAAAACAAGTTTTGCAACCTATAGTCAATCCTAGCAAGATACTACTCTAGAAAAGTAAAGGCAAGCAAGGATTGTAAGAATGTAATACAGAAACGTAAAGGGAGATGAGAGTAAGCAAACTCTTGACACACGATTTATCTCGCAGTATCAGCGGCACTAAGCCACCCCTAGTCCACATTGTTGAATCACTCCACACAAGAGTATTGCTTCCTGGTCACCAAGTCTCTCCCAAGAGTACCACTTGACTAGCCACAAAGGCTCGCCACGAAGGCACTCACCAAGCTCTCTTGGTCACCTTGATGCTGCCTCCACTAAGAAGCTTCTCCACCAAGAGAAGGGGGTCTCCACGTCCCGCGCACAAAGTGTCCTCGCTGCTCCACACCAAGCCGGAGGGTCGAAGACATTGACCGAAGAGCCACTTAGGCCCCAAGGCTTCCGGTGCACCATGTACAGCTTGATCCACTCAAGAATCACCTTAAAAGGTAGGCACACCTTGCACTCATTCAGCTCTAAGCTAAACCTATCACTAAGCACACACACCAAGCATGTGCAAAGCCTTTCGATGTTCACTTAAGCACAAGCATGGCATGGATGCGATCTCCAATGTGTGTTGCACTCCTCTTGACTTCCACGCACTCTAGCAACTCCAAATGGGCGAGTGAAGGGGGTATAAATAGCCCAAGACATCAAACTAGCCGTTGGCTAACGGCTACAAAAACTTGTACCATCGGATGAACCGATGGTCAATTTTCCATAGCATTGGTTCATCTGGTGCCCCTCCACGTCATCTAGTCATTGTGATTATGCTGACGAAATTCATCCTACGCTTCGCCCGACGTACTGTCGGTTCATCCGGTACTGAAGATTCCACGCCAAAACCTCTCTGTGTAGTGTAAACATAGCCGCTGGATGAACCATTGCTTGGCCGCTGGTTCATCCGGTGCTTAAAGCTCTTGACTTAGAACCTCTCTATCTTGCTCCAGTGATCCATCGGATAGACCGACGATGCCCACTAATGGACAGTCGGTTCATCCGGCCCCTCCATCTTCGCTTCAGTGTCTTCAGCAATTCATCCGGTGCAACTAGAAGTTGGCCCATCGGATCATCCGGCGGTGCCTATTGAACCGCACCACTTAGCGCAGTGTACCAATTCCTTCGGTCATTGCACCGACACCTTCTTTCAAGGTACCGTCGGTTCATCCGACGGTGTTTTTTGATGTTTCCTTGCATCTTCAACTTGCCACGGTTTATAGCCTCAAAACATATACTAACTCCTCATTTTGGCATGTGGCATTTTTGTATTCATGGGACCAAGAAGTGTCTACAAAGACATGCTCAACAATATGGTTAGTCCCATTAATTATATTTTCATGAATCATCGAAATCAAACTCGAACTTTTGCCAATAAAGCCATGTTCGCTACATTCTTGTACTATGGAAACTGTATTAGTTGACTGCTATATACACACATGCACACATGTGGTCTCTGCAGTAAATGCACATAGTGACACAACCATAATCTACAAAGTCTTTGTTGAAATATTGGGCAATTTCCAGATTAAAACCATAATATAAATCATGACGAAGTGAACAACTAGATTAAGCATATGTTGCATACTAACTAGGCTCAAACTTATATCACAGATCATGGCAACTAGTGTAAGCACAACACGTACACTAAACATATTGAACACGTTGATCAAGAAGAACGATGAGACCAGATCGCAAGAATAATACCTGCTGCTGGAATTCATAGATGATAGCGCGATGGAAAAATTCCCGAAGGCGAAGCTGAGGTCGTCCTGGTCGCTGTCACTGTCGTCGATTAGCAGCGGCGGAAGACTTCGATTAGGCCGACGAAGACGACGCCGGGACGCAGTGTCCCTGGATCTTAACGAAAGACGAGCCGTGACGAAGATCGAGAGCAGTCGCGCGAAGAGCGCTTTCCAAAAACCTTATTCGCCTTCTCCCGGTGTTGGATCGCAAAGACGACGGTTCCGGAGACCTGCTCGCCCGGTCGCAGGTGCACGCGAACGATCGGACTGGAGTCTTGGCGACGACGGCGCGATAGGGAGAGGAGGCAAAATATTATTTTTACTACTTTAGGATTTTCTATCCCAATTGTAGTTTTTGTTGTGTCTTTCCTCAGGAGGATTGGTACAAATATATAGGGAGGAAAACTCCCTATCTTCATCTCAACTAGTAATATGGTACTAATTGATGTTGCACCTCCCACCTCTACTAATGGGCTTAAACATTAAAGCCCATTATGGAACACAAATATTGGGCCTTTGAGATTAATTAGAATTTCTTCATATGAATTTTATTTAGGAGAACTATTCATATATAAATTCTAACAATCCCCCACCAGATCTCAAATGTCCATTTAGAGATTTGCCTGTTCTCACTACTGTTTGATATACCAGTGTTTCGGCAGAGACTGTTAAGTTGAACTTCCGCCTAGAACTTCAAGCTACACTTATCCGCAACTTGAACAATGGACTACGCCTTGAATTGCAAGTTTTGTGCGAACAAGCTTTACTTAAAGCCAAACTGATACTTGGCTGCCAGTAGCCTTACCCCGTGGGTGGAGCATATACGTCATACTCCTTTGTCTCTTCATGAGTTTACTAGAGATCACCCAAGTCTCATAGACTGCGACATTTAACAGTCAAGCTCATATAGGTATGTTCTTTCAAGAATGCTCTGTAGGACAGCATCTTCACTCGTTAAAGTCAATAGAACATATTAAGGCATTCTCGCCAACCTACCACACAGTGCCTCATTGCTCTGAGAGTATTGCATCTTCACATAGAGAGGGTTATCATTATACTCTCCTCAGTTTACCAAAAGCTTGTTCTTCCCAGGTCCTTAGTCACGGGATCTCTGATCAAAAAGGTTGGGTTACTATTACTGTAAAGTCACATGGGTCTCATACCCATCTCCCTAGATGCAATTTCTATCACATTCTGTGTTAGCCCTTTTGTAAAGGGGTCTGCCAGGTTTTTATCAGTTTGTATATAAGATACAGTAATTACTCCGGAGTTTCTCAACTTCCTGATAGTCTTCAAACGTCTTTTAATGTGTCTTGTTGACTTCGCATTATCCTTAGCACTGTAACAACCCAGAAATCTAAGTTATGAAAATGTGAGGAAATTTGAACTTTTCTTTTATTGATGATGTGTCACCACATTTAAACCCTCTCTAGCCTCTCTTCCTAAATTCCTAAATAAATAAAACCAAAAATATAAAAATATATTTTCAAATTATGGTGAAGTATGTGATTTGGAGTTTATGGATTTTATTTGGCTTTTATTTGAGTGTGTTTGAATTTGAAGGTATTCAAATTCAAACTATGGTTTAAACCCTAATTCAAAACTATATTCAAAAACCCTTCTAACTAACTTGGGCCAGCTAACCTTCCCTAAAGTTCGTCTGATCCCCTTCATCTCCCAACCCAGGATCACTCTTGCACCCGGCCTTTTTCCTCTCAGCCGAATCTGGCCCAGCTTGGCCCATCTTCACCTACTCCCTACGATAGCTCGCTGACGGGTGGGGCCGTGGGAGAGCGCCTGTTCATCGTCCTTCCCCGGTCAAAGCCGCACACCCTGCCCCGCACCACACCGTCGCCGCGCTCGCACGCGCGCGCGCCCGGCTAAGGGGATAGGCCCCGACCGCACCTGCGGCACGGACGACGAGCCAGCCTGACCTCGACGCGTTCTGTCACGCACCTTTTCCCCAAATGCCCCTGTGCCGTGACGCGCCTGCGCGCTCGCCAGCCTAGCTCACACAGCCACGTCACCACCGCGCCTCCGCGAGCCAATGGGGACCCAGCCGTGACGCTTTTGCCCTTCACCCTGGCGTGCTCGGCCAGCTAAAGCCCCCGGGCGAGGCCCTGGGGCAAGGCATCGAGCATTTGGGGTTTTCCCCCTTTGGTCCTCTATTCTGCCGCCGAGTGAAAGAAGAAGGGGGAAGAGAGGGAGAGAAGAGGAAGGAGGAAGAAGAGAGGCGCGCCACCGCCGCGCTGTCCTGCCGGAGCCGGAGCAGCCGAAGCCGGAGCCGGACGAGCAAGAGATGAGGCCGTCCGCGTCGAGCCAGCGCCGGAGCAGAGCAAGGACTGCCGCCGAGGACTTCACCGCCACCTCTTCACCGCCGCGGTCTTCACTGCTACGACTCCACCTTCGCCCCATCGTGAGACACCCCGCGCCCCTCTCCTGACCATGCTGACCCACGGGAGCGTACCCCTGCGTTACGCCGTGCCGGCCGCCTTGCCGTGCGCCGAGCTCCGAGCTCACCATCAGCCCATGTCCGGCCTTCGCGCCGCTGTTTCTCTCCAGGTTCCCCTACCCTTGTCGCCGCCGTGCACCCCAGCGCGTGCAGGCAGGACTCCGGCCACTAACTCGCCACCGCTGCCTCCGTCGCGCCGCGCCAGAGCACCACCGTGCTGTGCGCATCCGCGAGCGAGAGCCGTGACACACCACCGCTTCCGATGCACGCGAGTGCGCATGCGCACCTGACCCCAGTGCACCCCAGCGCAGGAGCAGGAGCGTCGTGCTGTCGCCGTCATGTCACACCGGCCGCCTCCGCGCTGTGCGCGTGTACGTACGCTGGCACCAGATCACCGCTAACCTGTGTTTGGCAAGCAACCACGCGTGCGCCTGGACGCCGTGCACCCCAGCACTGGCGCCACTGCGTTTTGGCTATCTGCTGTCAACCGCTGCGTCGCGCTGTCGCCGCCGCCGCAGTGCCGCGCCGGGCTAACCTCCGTGTCGCGCCGTGTATCGGCCAAACATGCTCCATCCTAGAGCCGTGGCTGCACCGGGCCAACCATCTAACCCTAGAGGTCGTTGCGTTGCGCTTGCTTGCCTACCGGAGCCACCAGCGCCGCCGCACGCTATCCGCCGTCGCCGCTGCACTCTGCGGCGGCGCACGCCTAGATGGGCGCACTCGCCAGGGAACACCAACGAACCCCAGCCGAGTTTTGGGAGTGTTGGCGCAACCCCCGCAAAGTCCAGGGACCTATGACAGACCTTGGCGATTTCGAACGTTTCGGCCGTCCATCGCATGGGCCTTAGCCCATTAAAGCCCATGTACCGGCCTTTTTTTTCTTTTCTTTTCTTTTCTTTCTTGGACTCTGAATTTTGTTCAGGGTGATCTGTTAGACTTAGCTCATTTGGCCCAGTGGGCTAAGTTTAATGGGCCGAATCTGGCCCACTAACACTTTCGGCCTACCAAGGCCCACTAACTTGTGACGCTGACGTCACGGTGATGTCATGCTGACGTCATCCCTATTTTCAAAATATAAAAATCCTTTTTTGTTTATAAATGAATTTTGGAAATTATTTTATAAATCCTATAATCTTCAAAAATTCATAACTAATTATTTATAACTCCGAAAAATATGAAACTAGTTTCTATTTTTTTCTAAAAATGAGACGGTGCTGTTTGTAGGTAGTATGGTTCTGTTTGGATCTTCTAAAATTGGATTTCTTTGGATTTATTGCATAGTTGTTTGTCGGTATCTTAGAGTCTCATATCTCGTGCTGCACAGACCCGAGCTACAACCAGGAGGAGGCCTACGACCCCGACTACAACCCAGACCAGGACTTCGGACGCCAGCCAGGTGTCATGTCACTCCCAACCATATAGATCCTATGCTTGCTTTAGTTGCTAGTGCTTAATTACTTTTGATGCATGATTTTTGATTTGCATAGACAATTGATTAGCCATGCCTTGGAATTGTTTATCTTGTCCTTGGAATACCTACTTTTGGAACTAGCTACCGACCCCTAGCTAGTTCCCGGCACTATTTCATCCATATATTTTACCCTTAGTTATGGATGGATCTCAGGTTTGGGCCGAGGTTGGGATACTTCGGAACTCTTGCATGTGTTTTGGGTGAGTGTGTATCCTTGACGTGTTACTGCGGGAGCAAGCCAACTTGGTTACTTGTGAACGCCTGTCTAGGGGAGATGCGACTTGGCCTCTCGCCCTAGCGGCGTGTCGGACGGTTGGAGTTGGTGAGTGTTTGCTCCTGCAATTAAGGACCGATCGACAGTTTAACCATGATCTTTGGGCTATTTTCGTACAAACTGTTTGCTCACGTATGGGCGGGGTTCGGTCCGAGAACTAGTTGGTGGTTGGCACTCAGCTTGTAGGCGGACCGGTGTGTTCGTGTGAGGGGGACGGGTTATACCCCCCGAGTAGACGTCGCCCCGGCTCCTCCGGGGATGGTCTCACAGCTCCGAGGCCCTGCTGGCAAGTTTCGCGCCCCAGTTCAGGACGAGTCAGGCTTGGAGAGGCAGGAGAGTGCCACCCACTGCTAGGTCTCCGGTCATTAGGTAGGGATGTGGAACGGAGGCATCCGTTTCTGCCCTATCCGGCGGGTCCAGTTGTACAACCTCTGCAGAGTGTTAAACCTATAGCTATAGTCCGTGTCCACTGGTATGGACAGCCCACGGGTCTGTTTCTCTGGCTAGTCTCTTCTTGTGCTGCTTTCTCTCCCCTGTGTGTTGTGAGCCCGGCTTCGTGCCGTTGAGACTTGGGGATAGGAGTTGGTGACCCTACGTTGCAGATGAGTGTGGGATGTTGTATCTTGGTTGAGATCCAGTATTTGGTGTTTCTTTCCTTGTTGGGGCGTTGACCCCGGAGGCTTTGTCCTCAGAGGTGTGGATCTCTTCGGAGATGGATACCTCTCGGCTATTCTGCTTACCTTGATGTTGCTACCGCTGCTTGCTTAACCTTCTACAGCCATAAATAGGATTACTCATGCATATTAGATTCATTTCTTTTTTGCTTATGCTCTTTGTTGGGAAGCTGACATGACCTACTCGCTTATCGAGTAGATGACGGGATTTCAGACCAGGAGCCAGACTACGACTTTGAGGACGACGGATGGGAGGACTGAGGCTCACCCTACACTCGAGTTGCCTGCGGATATGGAGTCTACTTCGCTACATGAGAGCTGCTGCGTAGATGTTTACTCTGCTTGATTCAGTCCTGTTGGACTTGTACCCGGCATGTGCCGAAATGATGTACTCAGATGCTTAATTATTATAATATTATGTGGACCTTCAAGTATTTATTCTCGTTGTACGGTACTTTGCTTTACTTTCTGAGACAGGGATTTGCACGTGATAGCCTCCTGGGACTATCACAGAGGTGTAGGGATCGGGTTCCCATCTTCGGAAACCCGGTTCGTTTCAGCTGGTATCAGAGCCGTACTTGACTGTAGGACGAGCCTAGGAACGGACGATAGTATAGGAAAGCCTAAACACCTTGTGCTTTATATGCAATCCATGAAACTTTATATAAATACCTTGCACTTTACTATATACTACCTTGAATAACAATACTAACTCTTACTAACATCCCTAACAACGTGCAGATGGACCAGCTGACGTGGATCCCCCTCAAGACCGACGGCCAGTGGGCCAGAGGGTTCTGCAAGATCCTCAAGATCTGTTTGGAGACCGCTGGAGTGGAGACAAGTGAGGTGGTCTATGAGGGACGCACCACCGCCGTCGTGGACCAGTCGCCGACGGAGCTGACCTTAAAGATACCGGCTGACCCACGCGTGCCAGAGTTCGAGGAGGTCAGAGTCACGTGTTTCGACAACTCTTCCCTGGAGGCTCACCAGTGTTGTGCCAGACTCGCGCTGAAGAAAGTATGCCGACAGTTGGAGCAGAGGTTGAAGGATACACCCTTCGAGGTTCTTCCGATAGCACTGTACGACCACAGCAGGTGGCACACAGACGAGGTAGCTTACACCGAGGAGAACACAAAGGGCAAGGATGAGAAGAACCAGTTGGCCAGCATGTTCATTCAAGCTCAGGACCAGGCACTCTACTGGGCAGATTCAGAGATCATGTTTCTGCGACAGAAGTGGGACGACACCTTGGGACGGAACGCCCAGCTAGAGAGAGAGAACAGCCAGTTGGTGTACCTTCTCAACGAAGCGCACAGGAGGAACATCCAGATCACCGAGTGGGGACTCGCGGCCACCAGAGCCAGCACAGAGAGAGATGCACTTGAGATCGCCACGCTGAGAGCCAGACTAGAGGAGACACAGACCGCCTTGCGGGAGTCAGAGGCAGCGACCAAAGAGGAGCGGTTGAAGCTGCGGGAGAAGGAGTACCTGGTAGAGTCTCTTGGAGAAGGTTGCACCGACTACCAGCTGCGATTGTGGGAACACGAGGAGAGGTTGACTCAGAACTACAACCACCTCTGGTACTTGGGAGGTAGAGTGTACGAAGCACAGGACACAGCCAGCCGGACCAGGTCCGCTTGGAGGGACTCCGACCTACGACGAGTGGCAGAGTTCAGGGAGTTGGCAGAGATGCTACCACCGCAGAAGAGGCCCAGGGTGAGGACAGAGACATTTGAGCTGCCCCCTACTCTACTTCCGTCACAGCGACCTTACCCATGAGGCAGTTCAGACACCCCAGAGATGAGCAGAGCTTTGAGGAGCTTGGCAGGCTACTTCAACCTACCAGAGATTGAGATACCAGATTACCCAGGAGTGAACGACCCACCGTTCTACTCGGTTCCGCCCAGTCCGAAGACCGTGTCACCACCGCTCTCACTAGTTACAGTTCAGGAGCAGGCACCTTGAGGGGATGATCCTGTAGTCAGCTAGGATAGAGTTCTTCATGATGTTCATGTTTAGTTGACCACCTCTTATGTATCGCGATGTAGTTCTCAAGCTGCTGTGTAATCTCGAAGGTTGTGGAGTAGGCCTCGAGATACACACCTTTTGCATGGTGATCTTGCATGAGTGATTGGAGTTATCGATCTTTTGCTGGTTTTCATGCTTCTTATATGTTTGTGTGAACTTGTTTGTTGTTAGCTAGATACTCCTTATATGCTTAAGTACCTTAAAGTTAATTTTCGACAACTCGTTTCTCACGATCTCGAACTCTTAAAACAGATGTCGGTGGCATGGAGGTCGGGACGGCTCCTACGCCGTTTTGAGGAGGCAGTCAGGGAGGACGCCGAGCAGGAGGACGTCCCTCTCCCCGCTGGATGTCGAGGTCGTGGCCGCCGTGGAGGCCGTGCCCCACGTGGCGGACGCCGTGGTGGACACTGCGGTGGGCGAGGAGGTCGAGGAGGCCGAGGAGGAGGCCGAGCACCAGCTGACCCCGAGGAGGAGCTCGAGGGGGAGGCTGAGCCAGAGCAGGAGCCCGAGTAGCCAGCCCCACCGCCCAACCTAGTAGCAGTAATGGCACTTCAGACCCAGCTGATGCAGACGATCGTCGATGCTGTGGTTCAGAACAACAACAACCGGAGAAACGTCAGGAACCAGCCAGAGAGCTTGCAGAAGAGAGTGGAGGGTTTCACCAAGCTGCGTCCACCTACCTTTGACAACTCTCCAGACCCACTTGTGGCAGACAACTGGTTGAGGGAGATTGAGAAGAAGTTGGAGCTCACCGAACTTTCTGAGGAGGAGTGCGTGTACGTCGCCGCGCACCAGCTGGTCGGCACGGCAGGAGCTTGGTGGGACAGCTACTGTGACTCACACGCGGACCCCACCCGCATCACGTGGGAGGAGTTTGTGGAGGCTTTTAGAGCGTTCCACATTCCAGAGGCTGTGATGGACAGGAAGGCAGACGAGTTCAGGCACTTGAAGATGGGATCGATGACAGTGCAGGAGTACACGAACCGGTTCCAGGAGCTGATGCGGTACGCCCCAGACGACTCCAACACTGAGAAAAACAAGATGTACTGGTACCGCAAGGGACTCCACAGAGGGATGGCGCACCACCTGGCTGCTCACGACTGCGACACTCTTCACGCCTTGGTGGGCAAGGCCTTGGTTGTGGAGAAGTCGAGACTGGACTACGTGGAGGTCCGTGGAGAGAAGAGGCAGCGTGCAGAACATGCAGGGTACCCAGGGTCACACCAGCGATAGAGGTCCGCTCCGCCACAGCACTCACAGCAGAGACAGCGTCCTTACCCTCAGCAGCCGCAGACTCAGTTCACTCAGCAGGGCAGAGGACACCCCGGAGGTAGTGGAGGTTCGAGTCAGTGGAAGCCCAGGCCGCAACAGCCGCCAGCTTACGACAGCTCACAGGTCACTTGCTACCACTGCCGTCAGCTAGGCCACAAGTCCAACGTGTGCCCGCAGAAGTTTCAACAGGGAGGTCAGAGCAGGAACACCCAGTACCAGACACCGGTGAAGGCACCAGCTGTAGGAGGACAGCCTCAGCAGAACCATCAGAAGAGAACACCCCCACCGACTCGAGGCAGACTGAACCACCTGACCGCAGAGGAGGCAGCTACAGCGCCAGACGTGGCTCGATTCAGTTATGGCTACCGTTCTGTTTGATACCGGTGCTCAGTTTTCGTACATTTCTACCAAGTTTGTAAAGGAAAGGTCATTACCAACTAAGCCCAGACCACGGCCTATAGTAACCAGCTCTCCGCTAGGTGAGAAGCGGAGTACACTGGAGTGTAGAGGACTGAACATGGTGTTCGAGAAGCAGTTATTCGTGGCGACCTGACCGTTTTGGAGTCGACCAGGATCGACGTGATACTTGGGATGGAGTGGTTAGCTCAGCACAAAGGATTGGTGAACTGCAACCCAGTGTACGTGTAGTTGGAGCACCCTAGTGGAGCTAGAGTGTTGATCAAGCCACAGAGTCAGAGGTCGACGCCGATGCTATGCAACATGAAAGGAAAGGATTTGGAGGAAATCCCGGAGGTGAGGGAGTACCCCGACGTGTTTCCAGAGGAGTTGACTGAGTTACCACCAGACAGGGATATTGAGTTCATGATTGAGCTGATGCCAGGAGCTGGACCTGTGGCCAAGAGCCCGTACAGGATGTCGGCAGATGAACTTGATGAGCTGAAGAAGCAACTCAAGAAACTGCAAGAGCAAGGGTTTATTCGGCCGAGTGCCTCACCTTGGGGTTCGCCAGTTCTATTTGTGGATAAGAAGGATGGCACCAAGAGGATGTGTGTGGACTACCGGACGCTCAACTCGATGACGATCAAGAACCGGTACCCTTTGCCCAGGATTGACGACTTGCTAGACAGGCTGCGGAAAGCAAAGTTCTTTTCCAAGATTGACTTGAGGTCAGGCTATTACCAGATGAAGATTCGGGATCAGGACATCCCGAAGACAGCTTTCATGACTCGGTACGGCTTGTACGAGTTCATAGTGATTTCCTTCGGACTGACCAACGCACCTGCCTACTTCATGAACATGATGAACAAGGTCTTCATGGAAGAGCTGGACAAGTTCGTGGTAGTGTTCATAGATGACATTCTGATTTTCTCAGAGACAGCGGAGGAGCACGAGGAACACCTTCGGATTGTGATGGAAAGGCTGAGACAGCAGAAGTTGTACGCAAAGTTCAGCAAGTGTGAGTTCTGGATGGAGGAAGTTGCTTTCTTGGGACACATGTTGTCAGCAGAGGGAGTTGCGGTTGACCCTTCGAAAGTGGAAGCAGTTACCAAGTGGGAACAGCCACTCACAGTGACAGATATTCGGAGCTTTCTCGGGTTGGCAGGTTACTACAGGAGATTCATAGAAAACTTCTCCAAGATAGCGAAGCCAATGACACAGCTGTTGAAGAACGACAAGAAGTTCGTGTGGTCAGAGGCCTGTGAGAGGAGTTTCCAGGAGTTGAAGAAGAGGCTCACAACAGCTCCGATTCTTACCCTGCCAGATATCAAGAAGGATTTCGTGGTGTACTGTGACGCCTCGAAGCAAGGTTTGGGATGTGTATTGATGCAAGAGGGCAAAGTTGTTGCTTATGCGTCGAGGCAGCTCAAGAAGCACGAAGAGAACTACCCCACTCACGACTTGGAGCTAGCAGCAGTTGTTCACGCTCTGAAGATTTGGAGGCACTACTTGATCAGTAACAAGTGTGAGCTGTACACCGATCACAAGAGTCTGAAGTACTTCTTCACTCAGTCGGAGTTGAACATGAGGCAGAGGAGATGGCTAGAGCTGATCAAGGACTACGACGTGGAGATCCACTACCACCCTGGCAAGGCAAACATTGTGGCAGATGCACTGAGTAGAAAGTCCTATTGCAACAACTTGATGGTGAGGCAGGAGCAGCCAGCACTTCACGACGAGCTAGAGCAGCTTCAGGTTGAGATTGTAGAGCAGGGACAACTCAACACACTGCAAGTGACCTACGACTTGGAAGGCAGAATTCGGGAAGTTCAGAAAGGTTGCTCCGAGATTTGGGAGCTCAAGGAGCTAATGGAGAAAGGAAGAGCTGAGGATTACCGTATGGACGAGCAAGGCACGGTGTGGCTGAAAGATCGGATCTGTGTGCCGAAGAGCAAAGAGATTCGAGAGCAGATTCTGAGAGAAGCCCATGATTCAAGGTACTCCATTCACCCAGGAAGCACGAAGATGTACCAAGATTTGAAACAGAGGTTCTGGTGGAAGGATATGAAGAAGGACATAGCCTACTACGTGGCTTGTTGTGACACTTGCAGCAGAGTGAAGATCGAGCACCAGAGGCCTGCAGGCCTGTTGAAATCGTTGGATATTCCTCAGTGGAAGTGGGATGACATTTCCATGGACTTTGTGGTGGGACTACCCAGGACACGGAAAGGACACGACTCGGTGTGGGTCATCGTGGACCGCTTGACCAAGGTGTCACACTTTGTGCCAGTCAAAGCTACGAACACAACAGATCAGTTGGCAAACCTGTACGTGGACCACATACTCAGACTACACGGAGCTCCGAGGAGCATAGTGTCAGACAGAGGGCCCCAGTTCGTGGCCAGGTTCTGGAAGAGCTTCCATGCAAGGATGGGAACCACACTCAGCTACAGCACAGCTTACCACCCACAGACCGATGGACAGACTGAGAGAGTAAACCAAGTGTTGGAAGATATGCTGAGAGCTTGCGCTTTGACCTACGGCACAAATTGGGAGAGCAGTTTGGCCTATGCAGAGTTCTCTTACAACAACAGCTTCCAAGCAAGTCTCAAGATGGCACCCTTCGAGCCATCTTGATGTGGTCAGAAGTAGGTGAGAGGATTGTCTTTGGAGCCGATGCTATCCAGCAAGCCGAGGAGAAAGTGGAGAAGGTTCGAGACAACCTAAGGATTGCCCAGAGAAGACAGAAGAGCTACGCCGACCGACACCGGAGAGACTTGTCGTTCGAGGTGGGTGACTTCGTCTACTTGAAAGTGTCACCGATGAGAGGAACCAAGAGGTTTGCTGTGAAGGGGAAGCTTGCCCCAAGGTACGTGGGACCATACTGGATCACTCAGAGAGTTGGAAAGCTCGCTTACAGGCTCGCACTACCAGAGGAGATGTCTGCCGTACACCCCGTGTTCCACGTGTCACAGTTGAAGAAGAGTGAAAAGGAAGTGGAAGCAAAGCAAGTCCCGGTGGAGATACTCGACCTATAGAACACCCTGGACTATGCAGAGTATCCCGAGAAGATCTTGGACAGAGCAACAAAGGAAACCAGGAGGACCACAATTCCTTACTGCAAAGTGTTGTGGAGTCACCACACGGAGCGAGAAGCAACCTGGGAGAAGGAAGCCGACCTCAGGAGAGAGTTCCCTCACTTGTTCGAGGGAGAGGATGGAGCTTAAATCTCGAGGACGAGATTCCCGGTAGTGGGGGAGAATGTAACAACCCAGAAATCTAAGTTATGAAAATGTGAGGAAATTTGAACTTTTCTTTTATTGATGATGTGTCACCACATTTAAACCCTCTCTGGCCTCTCTTCCTAAATTCCTAAATAAATAAAACCAAAAATATAGAAATATATTTTCAAATTATGGTAAAGTATGTGATTTGGAGTTTATGAATTTTATTTGGTTTTTATTTGAGTGTGTTTGAATTTGAAGGTATTCAAATTCAAACTATGGTTTAAACCCTAATTCAAAACTATATTCAAAAACCCTGCTAACTAACTTGGGCCAGCTAACCTTTCCTAAAGTTCGTCTGATCCCCTTCATCTCCCAACCCAGGATCACTCTTGCACCCGGCCTTTTTCCTCTCAGCCGAATTTGGCCCAGCTCGGCCCATCTTCACCTACTCCCCGCGATAGCTCGCTGACGGGTGGGGCCGTGGGAGAGCGCCTGTTCGTCGTCCTCCCCCGGTCAAAGCCGCACGCCCTGCCCCGCACCACTCCGTCGCCGCGCTCGCACACGCGCGCGCGCTCGGCCAAGGGGACAGGCCCCGACCGCGCCTGCGGCACGGACGACGAGCCAGCCTGACCTCGACGCGCTCCGTCACGCACCTTTTCCCCAAATGCCCCTGTGCCGTGACGCGGCTGCTCGCTCGCCAGCCTATCCCGCACAGCCACGTCACCACCGCGCCTCCGCGAGCCAATGGGGACCCAGCCGTGATGCTTTTGCCCTTCACCCTGGCGTGCTCGGCCAGCTAAAGCCCCCGGGCGAGGCCCTGGGGCAAGGCCTCGAGCATTCGGGGTTTTCCCCCTTGGGTCCTCTGTTCTGCCGCCGAGTGAAAGAAGAAGGGGGGAGAGAGGCAGAGAAGAGGAAGGAGGAAGAAGAGAGGCGCGCCACCGCCGCGCTGTCCTGCCAGAGCCGGAGCAGCCGAAGCCGGAGCCGGACGAGCAAGAGAGGAGGCCGTCCGCGTCGAGCCAGCGCCGGAGCAGAGCAAGGACCGCCGCCGAGGACTTCACTGCCACCTCTTCACCGCCGCAGTCTTCACTACTACGACTCCACCTTCGCCCCATCGTGAGACACCCCCGCGCCCCTCTCCTGACCATGCTGACCCACGGGAGCGTACCCCTGCGTTACGCCGTGCCGGCCGCCGTGCCTTGCGCCGAGCTCCAAGCTCACCATCAGCCCATGTCCAGCCTTCGCGCTGCTGTTTCTCTGCAGGTTCCCCTACCCTTGTCATCGCCGTGCACCCCAGCGCGTGCAGGCAGGACTCCGGCCACTAACTTGCCACCGCTGCCTCCGCCGCGCCACGCTAGAGCACCACCGTGCTGTGCGCGTCCGCGAGCGAGAGCCGTGACACACCGCCGCTTCTGATGCACGCGAGTGCGCATGCGCACCTGACCCCGGTGCACCCCAGCGCAGGAGCAGGAGCGTCGTGCTGTCGCCGCCATGTCACACCGGCCGCCTCCGCGCCGTGCGCGTGTACGTGCGCGGGCACCAGATCACCGCTAACCTATGTTTGGGAAGCAACCACGCGTGCGCCTGGACGACGTGCACCCCAGCACTGGCGCCACTGCGTTTTGGCTATCTGCTGTCAACCGCTGCATCGCGCTGTCGTCGCCGCCGCAGTGCCGCGCCGGGCTAACCTCCGTGTCGCGCCGCGTATCGGCCAAACATGCTCCATCCCAGAGCCGTGGCTACGCCGAGCCAACCATCTAACCCTAGATGTCGTTGCGCTGCGCTTGCTTGCCTACCGGAGCCACCAGCGCCGCCGCACGCTATCCGCCGTCGCCGTTGCACTCTGCGGCGGCGCACGCCTAGATGGGCGCACTCGCCAGGGAACACCAACGAACCCCAGCCGAGTTCTGGGAGTGTTGGCGCAACCCCCGCAAAGTCCAGGGACCTATGACAGACCTTGGCGATTTCGAACGTTTCGGCCGTCCATCGCATGGGCCTTAGCCCATTAAAGCCCATGTACCGGCCTTTTTTTCTTTTCTTTTCTTTTCTTTCTTGGACTCTGAATTTTGTTCAGGGTGATCTGTTAGACTTAGCTCATTTGGCCCAGTGGGCTAAGTCTAATGGGCCGAATCTGGCCCACTAACACTTTCGGCCCACCAAGGCCCACTAATTTGTGACGCTGACGTCACGGTGACGTCATGCTGACGTCATCCCTATTTTCAAAATATAAAAATCCTTTTCTGTTTATAAATGAATTTTGGAAATTATTTTATAAATCCTATAATCTTCAAAAATTCATAACTAATTATTTATAACACCGAAAAATATGAAACCAGTTTCTATTTTTTTCTAAAAATGAGACGGTGCTGTTTGTAGGTAGTATGGTTCTATTTGGATCTTCTAAAATTGGATTTCTTTGGATTTATTGCATAGTTGTTTGTCGGTATCTTAGAGTCTCGTATCTCGTGCTACACAGACCCGAGCTACAACCAGGAGGAGGCCTACGACCCCGACTACAACCCAGACCAGGACTTCGGACGCCAGCCAGGTGTCATGTCACTCCCAACCATATAGATCCTATGCTTGCTTTAGTTGCTAGTGCTTAATTACTTTTGATGCATGATTTTTGATTTGCATAGACAATTGATTAGCCATGCCTTGGAATTGTTTATCTTGTCCTTGGAATACCTACTTTTGGAACTAGCTACAGACCCCTAGCTAGTTCTCGGCACTATTTCATCCATATATTTTACCCTTAGTTATGGATGGATCTCAGGTTTGGGCCGAGGTTGGGATACTTCGGAACTCTTGCGTGTGTTTTGGGTGAGTGTGTATCCTTGACGTGTTACCGCGGGAGCGAGCCGACTTGGTTACTTGTGAACGCCTGTCTAGGGGAGATGCGACCTGGCCTCTCGCCCTAGCGGCGTGTCGGACGGTTGGAGTTGGTGAGTGTTTGCTCCTGCAGTTAAGGACCGATCGACAGTTTAACCATGATCTTTGGGCTATTTTCGTACAAACTGTTCGCTCACGTATGGGCGGGGTTCGGTCCGAGAACTAGTTGGTGGTTGGCACTCAGCTTGTAGGCGGACCGGTGTTGTCGTGTGAGGGGGACGGGTTATACCCCTCGAGTAGACGTCGTCCCGGCTCCTCCGGGGATGGTCTCACAGCTCTGAGGCCCTGCTGGCAAGTTTCGAGCCCCAGTTCAGGACGAGTCAGGCATGGAGAGGCAGGAGAGTGCCACCCACTGCTAGGTCTCCGGTCGTTAGGTAGGAATGTGGAACGGAGGCATCCGTTTCTGCCCTATCCGGCGGGTCCAGTTGTACAACCTCTGCAGAGTGTTAAACCTATAGCTATAGTCCGTGTCCACTGGTATGGACAGCCCACGGGTCTGTTACTCTGGCTAGTCTCTTCTTGTGCTGCTTTCTCTCCCCTGTGTGTTGTGAGCCCGGCTTCGTGCCGTTGAGACGTGGGTATAGGAGTTGGTGACCCTACGTCGCAGATGAGTGTGGGATGCTGTATCTTGGTTGAGATCCAGTATTTGGTGTTTCTTTCCTTGTTGGGGCGTTGACCCCGGAGGCTTTGTCCTTGGAGGTGTGGATATCTTCGGAGATGGATACCTCTCGGCTATTCTGCTTACCTTGATGTTGCTACCGCTGCTTGCTTAACCTTCTACAGCCATAAATAGGATTACTCATGCATATTAGATTCATTTCTTTTTTGCTTATGCTCTTTGTTGGGAAGCTGACATGACCTACTCGCTTATCGAGTAGATGACGGGATTTCAGACCAGGAGCCGGACTACGACTTTGAGGACGACGGATGGGAGGACTGAGGCTCGCCCTGCACTCGAGTTGCCTGCGGATATGGAGTCTACTTCGCTACATGAGAGCCGCTGCATAGATGTTTACTCTGCTTGATTCAGTCATGTTGAACCTGTACCCGGCATGTGCCGAAATGATGTACTCAGATGCTTAATTATTATAATATTATGTGGACCTTCAAGTATTTATTCTCGTTGTACGGTACTTTGCTTTACTTTCTGAGACAGGGATTTGCACGTGATAGCCTCCTGGGACTATCACAGAGGTGCAGGGATCGGGTTCCCGTCTTCGGAAACCCGGTTCGTTTCAAGCACTATTCACTTTAGTGATTACTGTTTGATTATCACAGTTCATAAGGATAGTCGGTATTGTTTTCTCAACCACCGGTAAGTCAGACAAGAGCTCATGCAGCCACTCTGCCTCTGCAGATGCTGTATCCAAAGCTGTAAGTTCAGCTTCCATGGTTGATTTAGTCAAAATAGTCTGTTTGCAAGACCTCCATGACACTGCGCCACCTCCAAGAGTAAAGACATACCCACTAGTGGCGTAGATTTGATCAATATCAGAAATCCAGTTCGCATCACTATATCCCTCTAGCACAGCTGGGTGCCCGGAATAGTGAATCCCATAGCTCATCGTACCTTTAAGATAACACAAGACCCTTTCTAGTGCATGCCAATGATCATCACCCGGGTTGGACATGTACCTACTCAACTTGCTCACAACAAAAGAGATATCTGGTCTGGTTGCGCTAGCAAGATACATGAGTGAACCAACAATTTGAGAGTACTTCAATTGATCTCTGGTATCCTTCTTGTTCTTTCTCAAAGTCACACTAGGATCATAAGGTGTTGGAGAAGGCTTGTTGTCCATATAGCCAAAACGGCTCAAGACCTTTTCAACATAGTGAGATTGTGATAGAGTAATCCCACTCTCTTCCTTAATCAGCTTGATGTTTAGAATTACATCAGCTTCTCCTAGATCTTTCATGTCAAAACTCTTTGACAAGAATGACTTGACTTCATTTATAATATACAAGTTTGTTCCAAAGATTAGAATATCATCAACATATAAGCATAGTATAACAAAATGACCCCCACCATGTCGATAATACACACACCTATCAGCTTCATTAACAACATAGCCCGCACTAGTTAAAGTAGTGTCAAACTTCTCATGCCATTGTTTAGGTGCTTGTTTCAAGCCATACAAAGATTTCAATAATTTGCATACCTTCTGCTCTTCACCTTTTACTACAAACCCATCAGGCTGATCCATATAAATCTCCTCATCCAACTCTCCATTAAGAAAAGTTGTCTTCATATCCATCTGGTGGACGATCAGACCATATAAGGCAGCCAAGGATAGTAGTACTCGAATAGTGGTCATTCTAGCAATAGGTGAATAAGTATCAAAGAAATATTCGTCTTCCTTTTCAGTATAACCCTTAGCCACAAGCCGAGCCTTGTACTTGTCTATAGTACCATCAGGTTTAAGCTTCTTTTTGAACACCCACTTACAACCAATTGGTTTACAACTGAATGGTAGTTCAGATAGCTCCCAAGTTCCATTAGAAAGAATCGAGTCCATCTCACTACGAACTGCTTCTTTCCAATCATCTGCATCTGGAGATGCATATGCCTCTATAATAGAGGTAGGAGTATCATCCACAAGGTATACAATGAAATCATCACCAAAACATTTTGCAATCCTTTGTCTCTTGTTCCTCACAGAAACTTCATTGTCATCCTTCTCAAGTGGTTGCTCAAATGACTCAACGGGAGACTCGATAGGTATAGTACTATCAGGAGCTATTTCAGTGGAAAATTTAGCATTACTACGCATATCTTTCATAGGAAAAATATTCTCAAAAAATGTAGCATCACGATATTCAAAAATAGTATCAACATACATATCAGAAACTTTAGATTTTACTACTAAAAATCTATAAGCAATGCTATTGTGAGCATATCCTAGAAAGACACAATCTATTGTCTTTGGTCCAAGCTTACGCTTCTTTGTAATTGGAACATTGACTTTCGCCAAGCATCCCCACGTGCGCAAATATGAAAGTGATGGTTTCCTTCCAACCCAAAATCTCATATGGTGTTGTCTCTTTACTTTTGTTCGGAATTCTATTCAGGACATGACTTGCAGTCAATATAGCTTCCCCCCACCATGCCTTTGATAAACCAGCAGTATCTAACATGGTGTTCACCAAGTCAGTCAATGTGTGGTTTTTCCTCTCGGCAATCCCATTAGATTCGGGAGAATAGGGAGGTGTCCTCTCATGAATAATACCATGTTCCGCACAAAACTCATCAAAAGTTGCAGGAAAATATTCACCACCACGATCTGACCTTAGATGTTTAATCTTTCTTTCTAGTTGATTTTCAGCTTCAGCCTTAAAGATTTTAAAGTAGTCTAAAGCCTCATCTTTAGTTTTCCGCAAGTAAACATAGCAATATCTAGAAGCATCATCAATTAATGTCATGAAATATATCTTTCCACCTTTAGTCAACACATCATTCATCTCGCATAGATCAGAATGTATGAGTTCTAGAGGTGCCAAGTGTCTCTCCTCCGCTGCCTTGTGAGGCTTTCGAGGTTGCTTAGATTGCACACAACTATGGCACTTAGAACCATTGGCAATGGTGAAATCTGTATTAACCACAAGCTAGATAAATGTGACATCAAACTAAAATTCACATGACATAAGCGACAATGCCAAACACTCGAAATATCATTAATTGTGCCACAAATATGATTGACTGACTTATTACAAAAATCTGCTAAACTTAGGCAGAACAAGCCTCCGCAATTATAGCATTTACCAATAAATTGTCCATGTTTAGACATAACTACCTTATTGGACCCTAACGCTACCTTAAAACCATCTCTTAATAAAAGAGAAACGCTAACAAGATTTTTGCGAATAGTAGGGACATGTTGCACGATCTTGCCCGAAGTAAACTTCAGATCTACCGTACCAACACCACGAACAGAAGCATGTGACCCGTTCCCCATTAGGATGGAAGAACCTTGGAGCCCCTGGTAAGAAGAAAACAAAGAGATGTCAGCACACACGTGAACATTAGCACCCGTATCAAGCCACTGTTGACATTTCTTAACGCAATCACCTAAGAACAGATTTGGAACCCATGCTGGTAATAGCGCCAGAAATGCTGGTTGGTAAATCTTAATGTTTACAGAGATCCGCAAGCGCACGGAAGTACCATTGTAGCATTTCCCCAAAGGAGTATTCCAAAGGGTATCGAATCCAAGGAAGGCATTGGCGGAATGACAAGATCAACTCTATTGCAATGATTATAGATCATAGACGGAAACAAACTAGACACTCAAGTGCAAGGGTAAAGATATGATAATGGGGGTAGTGTGATCACACACACACTCACTCTCTCTCGAAAGGGTCCTAGGCATAGGAGGCGACACACGAGTAAGTTCTAGGTTCTAATGTACTATACACATAAAGCTGGAAAGAACGAGTTAGATACACTAGCGTTGAAGAACATTGACTTGAGCACCTAGGTACCACGGGGAGATAACCTCCCGCGTTGCTTCTGCACAACTCCGGTTGTTATATTTTAGACTCCTACAGCTTATCCGAACGTGGGGGATTTCAGAGGACCAACGGCTGTCACTACCACGGCCTACCCCAAGACAAACCGTGGGATAAACTCATAAGTAAGGTAGCTACGCAACCCAAGCACCATGCTTACGTTGTTAGCCGGACTTGACCGGCCGGGCTATTGTGACCTAGGTGAAGCCACCAGATAAACCAGCCAATTACACCGAGTACCGTAGCTCAAGCACAGACTTCATACAACGCAATCATGTCATCTAATTAGATCAAACCAGGTTAGGTACACAAATGGATTCGTGTTTTCCTATGTCTGTTCAACTGGATCAAAGGGTCGTGTTCGCGAAGAACACGAGCCTCTAACTTATGAACAAACACCAGAAACATGTAAAAGTCACCCGTCAAGTGGATCGAAAGGCCTTGTTCATCAAGAACAGAAGCCTCTAAATGATGAACAGGTGAAGAACACATGAACAAATCACTCATGTGTACTAACACAACTTTATATGAAATAGATAAATAACTGAAGTAGATCAAAGTCATACAAATGAAATAAGATACAAGACAACTCATACCTAGATCCCAAAGTAGACTTGGAACCTGAATTAGAACTACTCTAGCCTACCTCCTAGCCTTGAGACTAAAAGTGAGAGAGGTGTTGCAAGTGTAGATGGTTCATAAGTGAGCCCCCTCTCCTTCTATTTATAGGCCCATGCACCGGCGAGGAGTGGCAGCAAACACCCCGGGAATGGCATCTAGGACCAATGGGGAGACAACACGTGGAGGGCCAGGATGAACCAACACAAGGTCGGTTTAGCCGAACCCTAGGGTCAGCCGACCCCTTGGTGGGCCCCCCTGGCCTGTGCTTTCTCCAGGTGTCTGCCCTGTGGGTCCTAAGGTCGGTTCCCGGTGTCCACCCTGTTTTGGCGCGAATTGCATGCCTTTGTGGGACCACGGATCCATGTGACGTCCATGTGTCATGCTCTGATTCGTCGGGGGTTGCTTCACTTGGATTGCTTGCATGGCATGCATGCATGGCTCCCTAGTTGGCAGGTTTGCATGGCATCCTTGTTGGCAGCCCCCCTAGGATGAGGTGATGTGGCATGGACCATAGAAGGTGAGTTTGGCACTCTTTTCTTGCTTACTTTCCTACAATCAAATAATCTCCAAGGACAAGTGGAACTACATTATTCTTAACTAAATACGTGTAAGAAATGCCTTATGCTCCTTTATTCATGAGTATATTGACGGCTAAAGTAGGCACTTAACAGCCGTCAACAACTCCCCCAAGCTAGCCTCTTGCTCGTCCCGAGCAAGAGATTAAGGACTTAGGTTGGTTGATCAGGAGTTGCTACGATGTTGTATTCCTAATGTATGACAAGATACAGCTAGGTACTCTATCAAGAGTTGAAGAAGTTGGCATTGATCTTACCTTACACTCGATTGATATGGGGCGTGTAGCTTCACCTGCCTTGGGCGGTTGAAAGATAGAATGGTTGTATAAAGATTACTAATCACATGTACCTTGATCAGTTATCAATCCGGAGGTTTTGCAGGTTTTTCAAAAAGAAATCAAAGTTCCTCAAATGATACTCTCGGATCGCTCAATGAGTATGATTCCTCACCAAGGCTTTGATTTGCCTTCTTTCACTACCTACTCCTAATAAGCTGATATGTGGAGCTGTAGGTAGGGAAAACATGTGGCATACCTGTTTCTCATGTATTGTCGAGTCGAAAACCGGATCCTTGGGAGAACAAGTCATACACCCTGATCAAGATGTGCAAAAGTGTGTGTATGGTGGATGGATAATGAACTCCTATTTGCATGATTTTACTCTCCTCCTTTTCAAAATTTTTGAGACTTGGGCTATGTCTCTTTATTCTCTTTTTTTTAACATAGCCCATAGCCCTTGCTAAATATTTTTGGAGGGAGAGTAATCATGGAACATGCGCGGAGTTTTATTTTGTGGAATGGATGGGAAATGGATGAAATGACGATCGCTAACTTCCAGTGTAGAAGTTTCGCATATGGTGGTGTGTACGTGATCTTGATCATAGGAGTATGACAAGTTACTCGCCGAGGGTCACAACAATTCGACAAAACTCAATGAAGAAATCAGGTAGCATATGTGGAGATTTAACATAAGCTAAAATCTACATATGGCCTTGGATAGGAATTTCTTATCATTGAGGAACTTATCATTTTAACATTTTTCAAAAGAAAACTCCAGATATCAAACATCACTCAGTACTAGCTCATAGCAACTCTATTATACCATATCATACCTCGCAACAACTTAGGCAAAGATCATGCTTTTTGCTACCCACAAATTTCAAGCTCAGGTTCGATCATACTAGCCAACAAACTCAAAACTTGGATAGGATACTAAGTTGTAAACAAAACATACAAGAGGAATAAATAGAGCAACTATTCATCATTTCAACCATGGAGAATAAGAACACTCTTACCGCGCATACGAAAACAAACTAATTAAGAAAGCAAATAAATATTTTTGGTCTTTTTAACTTTTTTTTAGATTTTTATGTGTTTTTAGCATATGGGGTTCTGAAAATAATAAAAGATACAAGTTACCTCAGAAAGAGGGTCCTCCCCCAAGCTAGCTTCAGGCTCACTACTGTGGAGGGTGGTATCCCAACCACGCGTAGTAAGCCCTCTACTCCTCCAGCTGTCGCAGCTGTCTCTACTCCATGATGTGAATCCTCTCGCCCGTCATACGCT
Source organism: Cenchrus fungigraminus (assembly GCA_036936925.1). Classification (NCBI taxonomy): domain Eukaryota; kingdom Viridiplantae; phylum Streptophyta; class Magnoliopsida; order Poales; family Poaceae; genus Cenchrus; species Cenchrus fungigraminus. Next base: position 35,485,086 of record CM072769.1, read on the forward strand.
GCCAGTCCCGAGTGGACTCAGCCTGCTGGTGGATCGTCTCCTCCATGGTACCGACATGGATGTTGAGCTCGCTCATCTGTTGAGTGAGGGTGGCCACACGAGATAACGAGCGCAACCCGGACGATGAGGACGAGTCCCCGTAGGTAGCACCAGCGGGCCGAACCCACTCGCCACTCCCTGCACTAGCCCAAGTCGAGCTACTCGCACCCGGCTGACTCATGGGTTGGTCCCAACCGGGGGCATATCCAGGTGTAACTCCAAACATGTACCCGGCCGAGGCCCATGCGCCAGACAGCGGTGGTGTAGGCTGAGGCTGTGGCTGAGGTGACGGCTGTGGCGGCGGATGTTGTGGCGGTTGCTGTGCTGTCGCTGCCCTCCTCGCTGCACTCCTAGTGATCCTGTCTCCAGAAACGCTAGAACGACAAGGCTCCTCAAGAGGAACGGTCAGTGGCCCTTGGCCGTACAAACGGAAATCCGGGTTAGGTAACCGAATCTGGTTTGCGTGGCCAGGGTAAAAGAAAACCAAGGAATCATCCGGGCCCTTTTTAAGAGGATGTCCTTAAATCAGATACGCCTCATCTATCATGGCCCGGGGAGAATCAATTGAGGGAACGTTAGCCCCTACTGAAATCCCAAGACCCAAAATGATACGTGTGATCAGGGACGTACACTCAATAGAACCCGTCATCCTAAAATTTGTCAACCACTGCCGAATCATAGCTTGCACTGGGGCGATTTTGATTCGTCTGACCGCGGCGTATAATATCCTCATCTCGTCTGAGCGCACAGGTCGAACATCATCCCTCGGAAAGAGAGTGATGGCGAGCCACTTGTGCCACAGTCGGAGAATAGGATGCGTGATATCGTTGCACCGAGGTGCTAACTTGCCACGGACAGGCCGACCAGAAATCTCTTCGCAAAAATTATCTCGAATAAAATCGATGCAAGCTTGATCAAGAGAAATAGCACAACGATGATGAAAACCGAGAACACGACTAAGATCATGCCATGAGACTCGATACGACGTTGCATGGAAACGAAACGTAATACCGGCCTCATCCTCTCGAAGAGTACAGAGGAACTGAATGGTGAGAGGCATAGAACCGATCTCCCACACCGAAACAAAGTTCTCCCAACCAAGAGCATGCCAAATGGAATCGAACTCGGAGTCCATACCTGTTTTCTCGAGAAGGGCCGAGTCGAACTCCTTGGTGTTGGCGAAGACTCGATCCTTGATGAGAGCATAGGCCTGTCTCTCCGATCGTCCCTCAAGTCGATGAAGGCGGCATCGGTGTTGATCACCCCTTCGGCTCGTGGCGTAGGTAGCTCTTCCTCTTCCTCTTCTTCACGGTCGGTTGATATTGGACTTGGTGTAGCTCCGGAGTGGTGAGACGAGCCCTCTCCGTCTCTAGAACGGCGTGAGCGGGTCACCTTCCGGTACGCACCGGTAATCCAACTCATCTTGCACAACAATGGGACAACACGAGCAACTCGGTGATGGGTTAGTGAAATCGAAATGAAATCCTTACCGAGCTTGCTCCACCAATAATCAATATTCAGCGACAAATTGGAGAGAGTGCTTGATACTTCCACTTGAGCAAGAAATCAAAGAAAACCAAAGAGCAAGAGCAAAGAGGGAGAGAGGGTGATGGAAATGAATGAATGGGTGAAGAAACCCCTTAATCCCCCTTCTATTTATAGGCAACCGGGCCAGGCACCGGGGTAGAGGACAAGGGCAACGGCTAGGAGGCCGACCCCTAGGGTCGGTCGACCCCCTGCCGGGCCCGCCTGCTTCCAACTTTTTGCAACGGCTCTCTAACGGCTACCTGATGTCCTGCCCAGGTGTCTAGGTCCAAATTCACCCAAAATGTTGCTCGAAAAATTATTCTTTGATTTTCCACTCAAGAAGTTATTTTCAGAATTTTATTTGAAAAGGGAAATTGGCTAGAAAAATCTAACATGCAGATGCAAGGTTGGAAAAGTTCAAATATGCATTTGGAAAAATCAAATAAAATTTTGGAAGGGAAATATGAGATAAATACCAATTTTACCTTTTGGCAAAAATGACTCATCTTTTTAAGTCTGAGAGCGAGGCTTTTCTCGGCGATCAATTCCACTCGTCACCCCATTCCCGAGAAATTGATGGAGATGACTTTTGTATTTCCCGCCACACCCTTCTTGTTTTCTTAGGCTTTGTTGGAGTGGTGGGAAGTCGCGGGGGCTGTGGCTCCGTCCATGCCCCTGATTGCTCATTTTTGCCCTGTAGTGTATAGCATTTCTCTTTTGGTATTTGAAATCGGAACATCAAGTTCCTCTTCCCAATGCGGAATTGGATCATTCCGGCTCCCACATTGATCCTTGCGTTGGCGTCACTCAGGAACGGTCTCCCAAGAATGAGAGGCATTCCCTCATCATCTTGCATATCAAGGACCACGAAATCCGCGAAGATGCATGAACCTTGGACGAATACCAATAAATTCTCTACGATCCCCTCTGGATGTCGGATCGATGCATCCGCAAGTTGGACAGCTGTCGCGGTTGGAGTTAGAGCTGGATACCCCAATTGTTCAAACATGGCCTTGGGCATAAGGTTAACACTTGCACCAAGGTCACAGAGAGCATGCTTAATCTTCTGGTAATATATCTTGCAGGTGATAGCCAGATAACCAGGATCTTTCTTGTGTGTGATTGTTGAAGATTCCCATGGGTCAAGTATTTGCTGTATAGGTCTCCTTGCATAGTCAGTGGCTTGTGTCCGCCCAGAATGCTTACCCCATCTGGTGGACACTACACAAACATTTTCACAGGAAGATACGGGTTGCCCCGGAATCTTCCCGTCTTCAGCAGAGGGAAACAAAACAGCTAACTGAGCCAACTGGGTTTCTATCATCTTATTAAAGCTCAACTGGTTCTTAAGAGCAGAAGAAAGGCTATCAATTTTAACATTAAGGCTCTCAAAGGCCTTATCATAGGCAGCTGTTTTCTTATTAAAACCTTCATTAATCTTAGCTTGCCCAAAGACTAGATCTTTCAAGGAAGGTTGGTTTGGGTTGAAAGAATTACCTTGATTACCTCCTTGATAATAAGGGCGTGACTGATTCCACGTTTGACCTCCTTGTGGATGATAACCATTGTTATTGCCGTTCATGTACATCACATCCTCCTGAGTAGCAGGGCAGTAATTCCCTAAATGCCCTGTATTACCACAGACTTCGCAAGTCATGCGAGCATCCATAGCTTGAGTAGTTGTGGCCATGGCAGCCTTCTCATTGGCTAGATCATCCATTCTCTTCATCATTAGGTCCATCTTGGCGTGCAACATATCCGCTTCCTTGACGGTATGTGTACCCCTTTGACGTGGCTGGAGTCGATCATCACTCCACCCTTGATTGGTAGCCATCTTCTCAATTAGTGTAGTAGCTTCTGTGATAGTAAGAGAGAAGAAAGCCCCTCCAGCTGCAGCATTAATATGGCCTCGGGCTGTCGGAGTCAGCCCATTATAGAAACTCTGAAGAATAAGCCAGTTGTCCATCCCATGATGAGGACAAGCCAGGATGTACTCCTGGAGTCTCTCCCAAGCTTCGGGGATAGTCTCATTTGCTGTCTGCTGGAAACTTGAAATTCGCCCCCGAAGGACATAGGTTTTGCCCAACGGAAAGAATTTCGCGAGGAATGTTGTGGGGCACTTTGCCCAAGTGTTAATCTCTGCACGGTTAGCATAAAACCACTGCTTTGCCTTTCCCAAGAGGGAGAAGGGAAACAGTCGAAGACGAATAGCACCTTCCTCCACTCCTCGTATAGTGAAGGTACTGCATAGTTCCAGGAACTGCTGCAGGTGGGCGCTCGCGTCTTCATTAGGCTTGCCACAGAATGAGCTAGCCTGTACCATCGTAATTAAGCCAGTCTTGATCTCAAAGTTTCCATTCCCAGTGTTGATCACGGGGCCTGTCGGCACCTGGTCAGCAGAGGGAGTGGAATACTCACGAAGAGTCTTCTCTACAGGGTTGGCCATGGAAGTTGATGCGGATGGCACAAAGGAAACTGGATCAACTTCCGAATGTTCACGAGAAGGAGAGCCGAAATGATTTCGTGCCTTCCTTAAAAGTGACTCAGGATCTTTAGTAAAATTCGATGGCAAGTCGAAACCAGTCATGCACTACCTGTCTTCATCATCAATAGACAAAGAAGACAATCCAAGTTAGCCTGCATTGAGAACTGTTTTATTCCTGTCATGATTATAAACATATGCAAAGTGTTGATATGTCATCCTTAAGCCTTCCCCGGCAACGGCGGCAGAAATGCTTGTTGACATTTCTTAACGCAATCACCTAAGAACAGGTTTGGAACCCATCCTGGTAATAGTGCCAGAAATGCTGGTTGGTAAATCTTAACGTTTACAGAGATCCGCAAGCGCACGGAAGTACCATTGTATCATTTCTCCAAAGGAGTATTCCAAAGGGTATCGAATCCAAGGAAGGCATTGGCGGAATGACAAGATCAACTCTATTGCAATGATTATAGATCATAGACGGAAACAAACCAGACACTCAAGTGCAGGGGTAAAGATATGATAATGGGGGTAGTGTGATCACACACACACTCACTCTCTCTCTAAAGGGTTCTAGGCATAGGAGGCGACACACGAGTTAGTTCTAGGTTCTAATGTACTATACACATAAAGCTGGAAAGAACGAGTTAGATACACTAGCGTTGAAGAACATTGACTTGTGCACCCAGGTAACACGGGGAGATAACCTCCTGTGTTGCTTCTGCACAACTCCGGTTGTTATATTTTAGACTCCTACAGCTTATCCGAACGTGGGGGATTTCAGAGGACCAACGGCTATCACTACCGCGGCCTACCCCAAGACAAACCGTGGGATAAACTCATAAGTAAGGTAGCTACGCAACCCAAGCACCATGCTTACGTTGTTAGCCAGACTTGACCGGCCCGGGCTATTGTGACCCAGGTCAAGCCACCAGATAAACCAGCCAATTACACCGAGTACCGTAGCTCAAGCACAGACTTCATACAACGCAATCATGTCATCTAATTAGATCAAACCAGGTTAGGTACACAAACGGATTCATGTTTTCCTATGTCTGTTCAACTGGATCAAAGGGTCGTGTTCGCGAAGAACACAAGCCTCTAACTTATGAACAAACACCAGAAACATGTAAAAGTCACTCGTCAAGTGGATCGAAAGGCCTTGTTCATCAAGAACAGGAGCCTCTAAATGATGAACAGGTGAAGAACACATGAACAAATCACTCATGTGTACTAACACAACTTTATATGAAATAGATAAATAACTGAAGTAGATCAAAGTCATACAAATGAAATAAGATACAAGACAACTCATACCTAGATCCCAAAGTAGACTTGGAACCTAAATTAGAACTACTCTAGCCTACCTCCTAGCCTTGAGACTAAAACTGAGAGAGGTGTTGCAAGTGTGGATGGTTCATAAGTGAGCCCCCTCTCCTTCTATTTATAGGCCCGTGCACCGGCGAGGAGTGGCTGCAAACACCCCGGGAATGGCATCTAGGACCAATGGGGAGACAACACGTGGAGGGCCAGGATGAACCGACACAAGGTCGGTTCGGCTGAACCCTGGGGTCGGCCGACCCCCTGGTGGGCCCCCCTAGCCTGTGCTTTCTCCAGGTGTCTGCCCTGTGGGTCCTAAGGTCGGTTCCCAGTGTCCACCCTATTTTGGCGTGAATTGCATGCCTTTGTGGGCCCATGGATCCATGTGACGTCCACGTGTCACGCTCTGATTCGTCGGGGGTTGCTTCACTTGGATTGCTTGCATGGCATGCATGCATGGCTCTCTAGTTGGCAGGTTTGCATGCATGGCATCCTTGTTGGCAGCCCACCTAGGATGAGGTGATGTGGCATGGACCATAGAAGGTGAGTTTGACACTCTTTTCTTGCTTATTTTCTTGCAATCAAATAATCTCCAAGGACAAGTGGAACTACATTATTCTTAACTAAATACGTGTAAGAAATGCCTTATGCTCCTTTATTCATGAGTATATTGACGGCTAAAGTAGGTACTTAACAACCGTCAACAGCCACCAACTAGGTGATTGAAATACTGAAAATACGGTAGGAAAATTACCATACCCGTCATCAGCACTTGATGCAGTCACGAGGTTGACCTTTTACTTTTTACGGTCTGCACGCTTTGGACAATCCTTAGCAAAATGACCAAGTTCAGCACATGTGAAACAAGGCATCTCAGACTTGTCTTTCTTCTTCTTCTTGAAGGTAGTAGTTGCCTTGGCGTTGAAAGGCTGTTGTTTCCCCTTTCCTTTGTTCTTGCCTTTGAAATTTCTCTGGACAAAGTAGGCACTAGCGCTATGTTCCTCGTTCCCCTTCTGAGTACTGTCTTTAGCCCGAGCCTTCTCTTCAACATCAAGAGATTGAATTAGGTTTTCAACCGTTATCTTCTGTCTCTTGTGTTTAAGGCTTGTGGCGAAGTTCCTCTAAGGAGAAGGCAACTTTGCAATAATGCAACCAGCCACAACTTCATCGGGAATAACATACTTAAGGAGTTCAAGTTCCTTAGCCAGGCGTTGTATCTCATGAGCTTTCTCGACTATGGATTTGTTAGCAACTATCTTATAGTCATGAAAGCTCTCCATGATGTACAATTCCTTGCCTGCATCTGAAGCACCCTAGGTAGTGTTCAGATGATCCCACAGAGCTTTTGTGTCTCGTATATGCATCATTGAATCAAACAGATGATCCGAAAGCACATTACGCACAGCTCCCACAAAGATATCATTAGCTTTCTGGAATTTACTCTGATCCTCATCAGAGATGTTTCCCTCAGGTAAGCCATCTTTGACCCAGAAAACTTCCATGGCAGTAAGCCAATCTGTGACCTTGACAGACCACCTCTTGAAGTGCGCACCAAAGAACTTCTCCGGCCTCAGCGCATCAACAAAACTAGCCATAGGTACTGGAAAAGACCTATTATAAGGTTTTTGGATTGTTGAAATATTAGGCAATTTCCAGATTAAAACCATAATATAAATCATGACGAAGTGAACAACTAGATTAAGCATATGTTGCATACTAACTAGGCTCAAACTTATATCACAGATCATGACAACTAGTGTAAGCACAACTCGTACACTAAACATATTGAACATGTTGATCAAGAAGAACGATGAGACCAGATCGCAAGAATAATACCAGCTGCTGGAATTCGTATATGACAGCGCGATGGAAAGATTCCCGAAGGCGAAGCTGAGGTTGTCCTGGTCGCTGTCACTGTCATCGATTAGCGGCGGCGGAAGACTTCGATTAGGCCGACGAAGACGACGCCAGGACGCAGTGCCCCTGGATCTTGACGGAAGACGAACCGTGACGAAGATCGAGAGCAGTCGCGCGAAGAGCGCTTCCCAAAAACCTTATCCGCCTTCTCCCGGTGCAGGATCGCAAAGACGACAGTTCCGGAGACCTGCTCGCCCGGTCGCAGGTGCATGCGAACGATCGGGCTGGAGTCTTGGCGACGACGGCGCAGTAGGGAGAGGAGGCAAAATATTATTTTTACTACTTTAGGATTTTCTATCCCAATTGTAGTTTTTGTTGTGTCTTTCCTCAGGAGGATTTGTACAAATATATAGGAAGGAAAACTCCCTATCTTCATCTCAACTAGTAATATGGTACTAATTGATGTTGCACCTCCCACCTCTACTAATGAGCTTAAACATTAAAGCTCATTATGGAACACAAATATTGGGCCTTTGAGATTTATTAGAATTTCTTCATATGAATTTTATTTAGGAGAACTATTCATATATAAATTCTAACAGTGTTCAGCTCACTAACTGATAAAAAAATAATTTAAATGAATGGACTTGAAAATATTCATAAGCAAACTCTATATATCAATGCTGAATGGATCTCCATTTGGCCGATCTTGATTGTGTGAATGGAGGTGACACTCGAAGGATTTCGTAGGAATATAATCAGACCTATAAGATGTTACCACCGCCAGTCCTTCACATATGCATTGTTATTACTCACAGCCACTGGGGAATGGGTGGCATCAGGAAGACTTGTTTAATATGATTGAGGGGTTCACAGCAGTCAACGTGGGTACTGAGCAATGTTGAATGCCAATTGGCAACTACCAGCACCTTTTTTTCCACTCATGTCTCGCGAGACTATGCATGGAATCATTAACCTCCAATAACACTCGTACATGTCGGCTCAGCACGGATCACTCACTCTTCAGTTTTTGTTGCTAATCCATCATACACCGGCAATACAACTAGTACTTAAGTGTTTGGTACATAATTTTGTAACCATACCGCAAACATAATTAGAAACGCCGGTAATGGTTAATAAAGCGATGGATTACAGAAAATGTTTGGTTCCAACAGAGGGAACAGACGATGCATGCAACACTTTATTCTTGCTCTACACAGGAAAAATAGCAGTGCTGAGCTGCGGCTGCCGAGGATCATTGATCACTGTACCGACAGCCACCATGTCTTCTCCACGAAAGCTCAGCAGCAGATGCACCCCGCCGCCTGGAGCCTGTCCCCAAATTGCCATTGCTCCTCCCGGGCCTGTCAACCCTTGTTTCGCAGAGATCTCGGCGCAGACATGCATCATCTCCTCCGTCGATCCTCCATGGGCTTCCATGTTGTAGACCCGTCATCGATCCTCCATCGACCCTAATTGCTCATGTATCAATATCATTTCCGCTTTTAATCCGAATTATTGTGATTGCCTCTGGGCATATATCACCAAACATTCTGGTGTTCCTCCGAAAGAACTCATCTAACCACCAAGCACTATACTTGGCCAAACGGGTGGCACGGCACGGCACGGCGCGCACTAGCACGGCTAGGCACGAGCACGACACTGGGAGGCACGGTAACTAAACTAACTGTGCCATGCCTTTTAGGGCCGCCGTGCCAAATCACAAGCACGGGCACGAAACTATGCCGCTTTAAGCGTGCCGTGCCGTGCCCACGGGCACGGCAGCACGCCAGGGCGCTAGTGCCATGGCACTATAGTTGCAAAGCAAGTGCTCAGAAAACGATTCCATCACACACAAATCAAGAATCGAAACAAAATGATCATAACAAATCATCGAGTTCACCAATCCTTCACAAAAATCATATACAGAGACAAATCCATGAGCGGTGGAGGCTGCGTGGCGGAGGCAGGCGGCCATGCTCCCATCGACGGTGGAGGCAGGCGCGGTCGTCGGTGCTGCTCCCGCTGGCGAAGGAGGCTGCTCTGCTTCCGTCGCTGTCGGTGGTGGAGGCAGGTGCGACTGCCGCCTCTACCTCCCGCCATGGAGTAGCCGAGGGGAACAGCGGTGGAGGGGCCGAGGGGGAGGCGGGGAGTTGCAGCTGGCGGCACAGGGACTGGGTGGCAGGCAGCGCAGAAGGGCAGAGCGGAGGGGAAGACGGGGAGCGGCATCGGGCGAACTGGCGAAGCGGATGCGAGAGGCGGCGGCGCAGGGACTGGGTGAGGAGGGAAAGAAAGAGGATAAGGTTTGGAGGATTAAATACCTAGGGTTGCTGGTGGGCTGAAATTAAACCGGCTGCTGTCGTGCCAGCCTATTTAACCGTGTCGTGCCCGTGCCGGCACTACGGGCCTAACTGGCGGCCCAGGCACTGGCACTACATCGTGCCGTGCCAGGCACTGACACTATCGTCATCGTGGCGTGCCGTGCCAGGATCGTGCTTTTTCAGACCGTGCTAGTGCCAGCCCATCGTGCTAGTGCCAAATGGCCATCTATACCAAGCACCCATCAAGTGAAAAAGATATTTTATTCGATTGATGTTCATTAATTAATTAAGGCCACATGCAACTCTGGGTTCCTAAACATGTCAAATGCTTTAGAATGAAATAAAAATGTCCTAAGATGTAATATCAACAGAGATTTTTCATGTTGGAAATTGTGTGACAGGCTGAGGCGCTTCCCAAATGACAGTTCAATTTGGTAACATATACTAATATTTTTACATAGTAGATAATTTATGAGAAGAGAGATAGGAGTTTTTTTAAAATAAATCTCATGCTCACTGTTTCTAATATATCGTAAACCATGTGAAACACCCATTGAGAGAGTTTGTGTTACATCTCCACATATTTTATCAATTTTCATTTGTCACTTAGATTTTTTATAAGGGAAATTTTATTAAATTCAAGGTTTTTTACATCGAGCTGATACAAATTCCTTGAACTATTTTCGCAAAAGAAAAAAAGCATAATCCGCAAGCTAATGGTTGGCAATCCGTAGACTAGACTACCATCCATGTGCGTGGGTAAAAAAAACTCCTTGGTCACTAGAGCAAAGTGTCGCAATGCCAATGCAAGAAAGTCCTGTGAAGCTGATTTCTGTAGTATAATCCACGAACGAAGCCAATGAATAACTGAGTAAATAATCTGCAAAGGAGAAGGATTAGGTTTTCTTTTAAAGACAACATCATTCCTGCAAAGCCATAATGACCAACAAGTAGCAGCCGCTCCTAGCAGGACTAGTGGTTTCAATTCGTTGCTTATACCCCATAACCAATTTCCAAACATATGTGATATGCTGACATATGAAGCCAAGAAATGAAATTTTGCATTGGGGGTGTAGTTTCATAATTGATCATTTAAGATTCAAAAATGACATGGCATTCTGGAGACCACACCATGAACACTAGGAATGGCTTGAGCTGCACATCCTTACTCACAAACTGAGGTGTGTAGGTGTCTTTATGTTTGTGTTGGTGCAAGGATAATAACATAACATTATATTTTGTTATCATAAATTCCAATTTGGATAAGCCCAAAAAGATTCACAATGGCCCACAACTCATGGATGCAGAGCCCAACGCACAAGTCTCAAGGGCTAATAAGTCCCAAGGCCTAATATATAAGTGTCGAGCATACGCTGCCCTATAAGATGTTATAGTGTCAGTCCTCACCTTCATAGTGCATTGTTTGGTGAAAGATGTACAAAATAACTAACCACACAATCTTGTTCTGGTCCAGTGCTATTCTCGAGTGGTCGAGTAGAGTACTTGTTATCCGCAAGGGAATGAGTGGCATACAGAACATGATAATTTGATTTCAAACTGGAGCGGGTTTTGCAGCATCCACCGTGGGCACTCGTTGAAGTTGAATTTTTCCTGGTATGTGCCAAACTCCTTTTGGCAGTTGATTTCTCTCTAGTATTCCAGAGATCGCTATCAAGAAAACCACTCTCATACATGTTGGGTTGGCACAGATAATGGTTCATTAAGTCATTATACATCTACTATTGCTAATAATGTTTTTTATTTCGGAACTGCTAGCGATGCAGGCCACATCCACATTAATTACAACCCCGTCTGCTCCAGCACACCCTGTTGCCTCGTGTTTCGTTCATGCCACACTCCACCACCAACTCACTCGTGACTCCATGAGAGAGACCGAGCAGCTCAAATAACATGTGCAACACCAAATTCACCTTGCAACATCCAGATTCACCTTGCAACATCGAGATGAAAAACATGCAACATACATTAGCAACGGTTGAAACACTTGAAAAGAACTCCAGCAACATGTGTTGCAACTGCAACAAATGCAACACACACATGAAAAACATTTTGCAACATGCAGAAGACACTAATGCAACATCGATTAACATTGATTGCAAAATATATAGACAACAACCACAACATTGGAACATATACCCTGCAACATGATCAGAACATTCATGCAACATTTGGGAACAACGATTACAACATCTATGGACAATGATTGCAACGTGACCAAGAACATTCATGCAACAACAGAAAACAACAATTGCAACATCTCTAGACAGCGATTGCAACATCAAAAAAATCTTGGAAATCACAATGGCGAGGGAGAGTAAAAATGGATTGTCACTCCCAGAGGTGGCAACCGTGTGGCGTTCACAAGCAGCATGACAGTAGCTGGCCACGGGGGAGCTGCGACGCGGCTCACCCATCCCTCCTCGCCACAGGGGAGTGGCGCCGGTACAGCTCGCCCCCCCTGGCCGCACGGCAAGTAGCCGACATGGCTGGCAGGCTCCTCCACGCCGCAGGGGAGTAGTGCTCACCTGCCCCCTCATCGCCACGGGGGAGCGGCCCTTCGCCCTCGCTGCCGGCAAGCTGCGCACGATGGAGCAGCTGATAGCACCTCACCTCGACAGCACTGATGAGGGGGCGTCGCGGATTGCGTGGCCGGGGAGGAGGAGAAGGGAAACAACGGCCTGCACCCGGCCACATCCGAGCGCTCGAGCGACACCCGATGAAGCAGCTGCTTCGACGAGTGGTGCCGAACAAACCACCAAGGGCCCACAACCGCCACTGCTCCACTTGCCACCAAAAGCTTGCTGGAGAACGACCCAGGTGAATGCCTCTGCGCCATTGCTTGATCCACAGTGGAAACAAGCCACAACACCGGATACGAACCGAGGGGATGGAGATGGAATGAGTTGGCCACAACACAGTGGAAATAGGCCACAACACCGAGTCGTATTCTAATGAGGCTCCAAGGCCCTTAAGGTTGTTAACCCTTGTCGTCTAGATCTATATCATTTCTGGACAGTAGAGATGGTGGTCCACGCTACCGTTGGGTGCCTCACGGAGCTGATGATGTTAACCTCTGAAATGAACTCTTCTTTCAATATTGAGCAGTGATGGCCAAGGAATAAGAATTAGGGGGCTGGGGGTGAGCAAAGTTGAATCGTGCCAAACTTGTTTTCAAGCCTCTATTTTCAATATCCTACTACAAAAGTAGTTGTTAAAAAAACTATTCTTCACTGTAAATGTTACATCTCTACTATACATAGTGTAATTTGTAGACAAAACTTATTAAAAAGGTAGTTACTAAACAATAATTAAAAGTTAATTTTGGATCGTTAGGGGGGGCACATGGCCCGCCTTGGCTACACCACCGCTGGGAGACTCTTTTAATGGCATAGGCCAACATCAGCTCTTCCAAGTATCATTTGAAGACACCATATGAACGACCCCATATATGCATGACCCATGTGTTTTGCCATGGAGTCTGTGTAGTCCTCACTCTTGTTGGCTGCCATCAGATCTGATGCGTTGGCATCCTTATCCACGAGCAGCTGGGACGTCTGACTCCACAAAGTCGCGTTCATACTGGCTACATCGGCGACCCATCCAAAGTTAGCGTTGAAGAACCGGTGGCTCGTGTAACGTAGGATGCAGTTGCTGTACAAACCATTCATCTTCGGCCTCAAGGGGCAATAAGCATGTTGCGCTCCGGCAGCAGCATTCCTGAGGCCTGCGAAGTACCACAACATGTCGTAAACGGCGACTCCTCGCCGGCAACGCTGTAGTTGAACACAAGGTTGGCAATCACGGCAGCGGGGAGGTCACGGAGGAGCTTGACAAGGTTCACCTGGTAAGTGCTCTGTGCGGTGTCATTACCCATGGTCAATCATCGCGGTATCCTCGTCGCCCCGCGCCATCCACTGCTGGCGTGACATCTGCAACAACCAATATTGAGATGACTGCGGGCAATGGCGGAACCAGGGGCCATAGCCCCCCTATCACTAGTGAAAATTTTTAACCCCAACCAATATTCTAGCCCAACAGACAAGTAATTAATGCAATACATGTACTTCAGCTCTCATCCTTGCTGCATGCGACGCTAGTCAACAATTGAACATCCGACAAGAACTGTAGGCGCTTGCGGCATGCACTACCAAAAAAAATCATGTGATCTACGACGAAATTGTCATGACGATCTCAGATTTCATCACAGATCACACTGATTCATGACAAACAGTCAGATTTCGTCATAGATTCGCAGTGTTGGATATGAAGCCCGATATGAAGTCCAAACACTATGACGTTCTACCAATTTCGTCATAGATTTCATTGCAGATCACACTACATCCATGACAAACAGTCAGATTTCGTCATAGATTCGTCATGTTGGATATGAAGCCCGATATGAAGTCCAAACACTATGACGTTGTGCCAATTTCGTCATAATCCGATCCACAATGTGTTTCATCATTTGTCGTGATAAATAAATGAAAAAAGCTTAATGTAATGTGTGAAAAAATAGAGATCGTCACAATCAAGAAATTAAAAAAAATCATGTATTAGAGAAATCATGGAAAAAAATAGAATTATATGAAATAAATCAAGAAAAAAAAGGAATACTGTAGAGGTCCGAATCGAACCATGCACCTCATGGTTCGCTTAGCCCCCTCTTGCCACTATGCTACACCCCTATTTCCTTCTTTTTTCGTTGCCTTTAAATTTTTTTTAATGTTTTCTACCACCAGGTCCGCACCCACCACGTCGGCCGCAGCCTGGCCACGCCCAGCCTTGCTCAGCCGGCCGCGCCCACCCGCCACGTCGGCTGCAGCCTGGACGCGGCCGGCCACGCCCAGCCCCTGCCTGCTCCGCGGCCTGCGGCTATTTAATCCCGCGCACAAAAAAAAGAGGCGTCGGTGGGATTCGAACTCGGGATACAGGACTCCACACTAGAGCCCCTTACCACCGCACCACTTAATTGTTGGTTTTGAATTCCTTTTTTTCTTGTTTATAGCCTGCACCACGGATCGAAGACTGCACGCCTAGTCACCCGGCCGCAGCGGGCCACGTCACCAGGCCACCACGCCCGCGGGAAATTTGAAAAAAAGGTTGCGGCGAAAGGGGGGTTCGAACCCTGGTCTCAAAGACGAGACTCAGACGCCTTACCACTGCGCTGCTACTAGACTAGTGGAGAAATTTGGTATTGTAGTTCTTATATTCTCCAACAGAGATAAAAAGCAACACGCACAAATCCGTGTGTTCATGCGCTAGGGCCAGTAGGATAACGCCATGTGGCGACATCGGCTTGCTGCCGCTTGAACAGATGTGTACTTCCTCTTTGTTCTTTTAATCCGGAATTAAAATTTGTAATTGGTATTTCTCACTCATATGAACTCCAAATTTGATGATTCTTTCTCCCATTTTTTTCTAAAATCACATTCTTCCATATAATTGCATCTGTTAGTATGTTAATTATTATTAATAGTATATTCTTCATACGGCTTGTTTCCTTCTATTAAAGCATATAATATAAATACATGATTTTGCATGCCAATTAGTAATTAAACTTCATAATTGTTAAAGTCAAGGTCGACTTATGTTTGTGTACAAATTTTAGATGCAATGGAGTTTGAAAATGTTATGAGGTGTTCAGATATCAAAGTTTCTGTTGAGATGTATGAAACAATGTGGGGGATCCATTCATTTTGTGAATAATATACACTTCTTTTTTGCAAAATCCAATGAAATTTTTATGTCAAGTTTAAACATCCATCCAATGATTTCATGGCAATTTTTATAAGTTTTTAAGAAGTTTTAGATTTTATTATCATTATTTTACAATAAATATGCAAGTAGAAGTTTGAATTGTGACAAGAAACATTTGAAACTTTCATATATTTTCAGAATACGAGTTATAGTAGATCCGAAGTACTTAAAATATAATTTTGAGAAATTTTTTAAATTTTATTTGAGATACGTATAGTTCAAATTGGAATTATTCCATATTGCAAAAAAATGAAAAAAGAAAAAGAAAAATGTTAAGCAGGGGGGAATGTAACAGGCCCGTTATGGCCCAAAAAGCCCATTCATTTTGGACCATTCATCGACGAATGGATGGCTGAGATCGTGTTTTCTTCGTATAAAAGGAAGTTGCATCCGTCAAACCCTAGCCACATTCCACTCCATCCCCTCAGCCTCCTCTCATCCCCTCAGCATCCTGGCCGCCTCTTCCTCCCCTTGCCGCCCCTTCCTCCCCCTCCCGTCCAACCCCCGCCCCCTCCCCTCCAACCCCCGGCCCCTCCTCTCCTGACCGAGGAGCTGCCAGCGATGCCCGGTTCAAGCACGCCGCCGACGTCGTCGCCACCTCCTTCCTCTCCTGCACCCGCTGGCGCTTTTGGCCTCATCGATTCGTGGGCCCCACGACGCGGCCGGCGGCACTCACATCCTGCGCGTCGTAGGCCGAGGAGCTGCCGGCGGCGCCCGGATCCGGCACGACACGGCGGTGGTCGGGCTCCTCGCGCCGTTCACCTCTCTCTCCCCCTCTCTCTCCCTCCCTCCGCCCCTCCTCAGATCCACTGACGGCCGTCTGATGGTGTCACAGGGACTCTCCATGGATAGTAGAGGTTCGGAGGGCAGCACGCACGGTCGGTGGCGCGGGATTGGGAGCATGTCCGTGCCCACTCCAGCGGCGTACAGATCCCCTCCCTGGCAGGCAGTAGCTCATCTCCTTGCTTGTGACCGAAGTGCGGAGCTCTCCTTGGTAAATGTCCTTTCTGCTGCTTCTCCTTTTGGTAGTGCGGGATTGGGAGCTATTTTTCGTTGCAGATTTGCTGCTTATGTGATGCGATGAGTGTTTCCTTACCATAGTAGGTTTGCACGTTGATTTTGCCATGATAGATACTGTGTATGGAATAAGTGGGTGGACGTACTGTCAATTTAGTTGTAATGCTCATCCTGTAGAAAGCATGCTAAGATACTTTAAACCTGATTGAATCATATGTTGGTTGATAAATGTGATCTGGTGTGTTTCTAGCTCTAGCTTTAACCAAATTAAACAAATGGACTGGACTGGTGGTCAATTACCGAATCTGTGCCGCCGCCAGCTCCTCTTCCCTGTGCCGCCGCTAGATGAAATTTTATTATGTGCATTTATGTGCTCAACTTCAGGGTTTATATGTGGGATTTAATTTGCTTGTTCTGACCTAACGGATCTACTGCTTTGTGCTAAAACTTGGCAAGTAGTCAAACATCCTATCAATCAGCACTGCTCCATTACAAATGCTTCAGATATCTGTCATGTACGTGTTCTAGAAACATCTATCTGCTAGTCCTTAGTTATGGGGTGCATTTGATTGTTTGGCCTATGGAGATATCTTGTCCTAGAGTTATGGTAATAGCTTGAGATAGATCAAAATACATCAATATATGCTTGCTTATTTCTGTTTCATTTTCCTATCATGCTTGCCTCAGCTTAGTGGAGCTTGAATTGCCAAGGTTTTTCTTGATGCTCTTGCCCCTAGCAGTTTCGTGAACAAGGTTCTTCTGCATGGTGTTTTGATGTGTTTAAACTATTTGATTCATTAAAAAAATATGATTTTGTTCCTTTGTGTGCAGATAGGACCATGTTCATGTTCGAATGAGAGGCTTGCGAACAATGGATGGCCATGGTGCAACCACTTTTCCTTTCTGCCTCAAGGTGTTTGACCAAATGTCCACAACTTGCAATATGGCCATAGGGGGAATGCACTGCATGTAAGTTGTTGTAACTTCCTCTGCTTTGCTCACCCTCCAAAAGCTGTTTGCCGCAAGGTGCTGGATTTGTATGATATGGGATTACAGTGTATGATTTGACTCCTACCTATTTTATTCCCCAAACTGAATCTTCCTACAAGTGTATAATTCATGCAACTAACTTCAGGACTGGTAGCCCTATCAATTCCTAATTGATGTCTTATATGCTTGAATTAAATAAGGACCAGTTCAAGATTTGGCATACTTGTTGATCAAGATAGTTTCTACTTTCTAGTGTTAGTTTTTGGAACTATTGATAAGTTAGAACGAGGCAGTATCACATTAGCTGTTGCTGGATATCTGAATTGTTAATTGCGCATCTTCAATTATTATTGCAAATCAATATCTTGAGAGCATGCATGGTAAAGAAACATTGCTATTAGTTTCCTCATTTTCTTTGTTGTAATTAAAATTTCTAGATTTATTTAGTGGTTGTTCTGAGTCCTGACTCCTAATTATATGCTTTGAGGCAGAGAAGTGAGAAGCAGCAGATTGTAGACGACCTTTGATGGGAGCTGGATGAGTTTCACGTCAAGGCTATTTGATACATTTGGTCTCTTAATTTCATGAAAAATTGAAGAATTAGAACCGAAGAAAGAAAAGGTGGCTTTAGGCTAGCAGGGAAGAAGTCATTGTATGCTAAACACGATTATAGACATTTGGTCTATTAACCGAGATTTTCTTAGGGATCTCTTAATATTTTCAGTTTTTAAACCAGTGGCCATGGATGCATGAAATCTTGTGTGTAATCTTATGTTTTGTTAATTTGTTGTGTATAAAAGTGTGAAGATATAATTGTAATTTTGGAATTGGCTTAATAGGCTGGAAATTTGATTCTGAAATGGGTTGAAAGAAAAAGCAGGCTTGAATTTTTATGAGCTGTACATCTGGTGGGTTAGAAATATGATGACATCATCATCCACGTAAGTGCCATGTCATCGTCCACGTAAGTGCCATGTCATCGTCCACGTAAGTGCCACGTCATCATCCACGTAGGCGCCATGTCATTGTCTAATGTGATGTGTCTATTCAATCCATGACGGTCTGCTTCGTCACAAATTTTGGGCTTTAGGCTGGGTTTAATGGGCTTTAGACAAATCTATGACGATGTGAGAACGTCATGGATCATGCTAATCTATGACGAAAACGATAGTTCGTCACGACACTTAATCTGTGATGCTCAATACATGACGTTCTAAAATTTCGTCATAGATGCCATTTTATGACGAAATTTTGATGATCCGTGACGAAAATCGACCGTCATGGACCACAAGATATTTTGTAGTGATGACAGCTTCTGCCTAAGCTTCCTGCAGGTGCAAGCTGCAGCGGGAAATGCAAGGAGCTAGCAACTCAGCCCTGGGCAGTATGCCATGTGGTCATTTGGCAATCAGGCAAGGCATATGCATATGCTTCACGCATACACGGGCCATTAGCCCATTAATCTATATAAACTATATAATTGGTACCCACTAACGATTTTTCTTGCCTCTCAACGCGCCACGTCATAACCTACTACACGTCATGTCAACATCCACCAAGCTATGTCAACATCCACCAAACCATATATTTATGTCTTTCTCGATTTTCTGTGACTAATAGCATGCTATATTTGCGAGTAGCACACCATAAAATTCTCGCAGTTGAAATACATGTAGGATCAATCATTTAAAAATGGTTCTCTCTCGACAAAATTAACATACTTTCATATATAATATTATTTACAGATGAATATCGCTATGTAATCGTTTTGGTGTTTCTACTTTCACATTTCACCTTAAAATTTTGTTTAAAAATTCTCGCGGCAACGCACGGCGTATCACCTAGTGTGCATACAATAGTTAGTAGGTACGGATTGTTGTTCTCAAATGCACGTAGTGCAGTATTTATGTTATATAATTATGTAACCAAAATACGGCTAAGCTAAAAAAAGACATTTGTTTTTACTTTGCAAGAAAAACAAGATGGCTTGTACACTACAAAGTCTTATACAATGCAAGCAATGCAAATGGGTCATATACGAAGTATTTTTCCTGTCTAAAATATGATCAATGAAACTTCCAATTCCACAAACTTTTTCCATATTTTGTTCTTTATGGGTTAGAATAATAAGTGCAATTATAAGCATTAAAAAATTAGTGATAAGTATATATAATAAAATTTAGTATTTTTATCACATGTAGTATGAGATGTCGATTGTGTTTGGTCGACCCGCCTACTCAAAATTCCTGGTTCCGCCACTGACCGCAAGCTGCAGCTTGAGGCAGCACCGTCCGTAGTGCCATGGTGTTCTAGTTTAGTTGGGTAGCTTTGTGTCGAGGTAGGAGGAGTAGGGCACCAGCCTGGGTTAGCTTGGGATTTGGGAACACCACGATAAGCCAACCCTTGTAAACTCCTCCATCTGAGGCTGCGTCGACCTATGGAGGGTGAGCTACTACCACATAGGGATTCTTGAGCCCTCGATTGTGACCTTCATTTTAGGCCTGACGACGGTCTTCGATGGAGAATAATGACTCATGTCTACACGAATTACCTTTGCACATCACTTGTGTGAAAATTTTAAAGGCTCACCACCTGCCCAGCGTTGAGGTAGAGGTGTGGCTTATACTAGTCAAAAGATTACGGAGTTTGCCAGTAAGGTAGGTTCATCAATATATAGTATTCAATATTACTAAATTCTGAATACATCCTCACTCCTCCAAGCTAGCATTTTGCTCGTCCCGAGCAAATACTGACACTTAGGTTGGTTAAATACCCATTTTCATAATTGAGAAGGTGATGTAATCCACTCTCGATATTTTGTTGGTTATATAGATTTTTCCTTTTCTAAAACATAGTGGCACCTTCAAGGTAATATTATATACTTATGTAACTGGATTGCAATTCAGCGCAAATATTGCACATGGAGTTATCAAATGCCGAATTCTAATTTAAGGCCAGCTATGTAGTTTTCTCCAAATTAAAATGAAATATTTTCCCCAAAAAATGTCCCAAGAAAAAAAATAGAGCAAAATTTTCTTTTACTACTGATGATGACTGTTCTAAGGCCGAAACTGAAGAAACACAGAAAAGGCCCAACACACCAACAAACTGGCCTGGGCCTCTAACCAGTCGCCGAGCTGAGCCCGCAGCCCAAACCCAACGCGACGCCGAGCCTGCAGCCCAAACCCGACGCGACGACCCTCGCCGCCGGCGGCGCACGCCCGTTCTCCAACTCCGGCCACCTGACCATCCACGCACAGCCCAGAACCACCTGCCGGCATCGCGTGCGTACAGCTGACTTCCCGCGCCGATTCCACAGCCGCCCAGAAGCAGAACCCACGCCACGGGGAAGACCATGTGGCGCCGCGGAGCCGGACTGCTCCGTCTCCACCTCGCCTCCGCTGCTGGCCGTCAACTGCGGCGACCCCAAGCAGCCCTTGTACCCGCCGCCACGTCCCCGTCGACCGCCTCTTCCTCCTGCCGCCAGGTTCCCGGAATATTCCGGGGTTCCATCGGGGCGCCCTCCCGGTGCCTGTCGACGCAAGCGGGCGGAGGGGGCGGCGGCGTTTGCTGGAGCTGCGGCGTGACGGGAGCGTTCCTGTCGTGCGGGTCCTGCGGGAGCGTGCAGCCTATCGACCCCGCCGTCGACTACTTCCAAATCTTTGGCCTGTGAGTAGCTCGGCAGATCTCGAGCATTTTAATTCTTTTGCTGTGGTCAATAAGGCGCTCATAGATTACGAAGCGTGTGATGCCTTTTGAATGTGAGTGTTTGTTGTTTGCGGATAATTGAGGACTTGCGGCAATTGTAACACTAGCATACTAGTGACTGGAATTTCAGTGTTTGCACTCAAGAGTCAGTGGCAGCATATTGTTCCATGTATTTTGTGTGGCTTGGTAGGCTCTGCAGTGGAAACTATGGAAATCAGGAAAGAATTTTGTGATCTATGAATTCTTGGAACATGTACTCGTGTGGCCAGGATTGTTCTACTACCCTTCCTTCTAATCTAAACTTCTGTCGTTTGTGATATTAGCGTCACCCACAAGGTGATAATTTTTCATTCCTTTGTATGTCATTTTTAGATGGCCCAACCAAACACAGCCCTGTTTAGTTCGGGAGTGAAAAAATTGGGAGTCTCTTTCAAGGTAGATCCCAACTAAACGTAGACTACTTACAAAACTAATTATATGGATGGACGGGAAATCCCAAGACGAATCCATTAAGCCTAATTAATCCGTCATTAGAGATTAGTTACTGTAGCATGAGGTTATCTAATCATGACATAATTAGGTTTGTTAGATTCGTCTCGAAAATTAAGGTAGAGGTTGTGGGATGGGTTTTATCATTAATCCACATTTAATACTCCTAATTAGTATCCGGAGATTGATGTGACGGATAGTTGGTGAGATATTTGGGAACTAAACAGGGCTAGATGGCATTCTTGGCAGGGTGATAGGTGATATTTTTTATTAATTAATGTGAGTACTATAATTATTTAGTCGTTAGTTCAATTTTTCTGGTGATTAGTTCAGAAACTTGTGGTTTCTTATCATGTAGACTTTTACACTTATTTACAGCTAATGAAACTCCAACGTTGTTTAACATTCTGACATTTTTGCTTTACAAGTAATGTTCCTATCCAACTGAATATAGATGCTGATGTTTTCTTGTTGGTTTCTTCAGAAATAGAGAATACATCATAAAGGATAGTAACTTGGAAGGGAAGTACAAAGAGTGGCAGAAGAAGTTACATCCTGACCTGGTTCATTCCAAATCTGAGGTTTCTACCTGGCCTGGCATTCGTATCCGGATACTGTATACCCATATTTAAAGTTAACCCCTCTAAGTCACTTCTGATATGGCTTATTTATCATTCAGAAAGAGAGAGGCTATGCTGCGGAGCAATCAGCACTTGTGATTGATGCGTACCGCACACTTAGCAACCCTTTATCAAGGGCATTATGCTTGGTGAGTTCATCTTGTAGTGCTTAAGGTTTCAGTAATGTGGATCCGTGAATCACATACCTTTAGACTCATCACTTTTTCATATATTTTGACGCAATTATGTTTTGTGTACATGAAAATCAATAATAAATGATAACAACTTTATGCTGCCTGTGTTGTTAGTTGGTGCTGTGGTAATTGCATCATTTGTCCTTTTCCTCTGTTGGAAGTATATCCACCAGAAATAAACAATAGCATTTTCCGCATATTTGAAAGCCTCTCATCCATACTAACTTGTTGGCAGTTAAAACTTGAGGGAGTATATGTTGATGAAGAAAAAACTATCAATGACCCAGAACTTCTTATGGAGGTAATTTCATTCATCACGTTGTTTGGCAGTGAATATGGTCATCCTCTTTCTCATTTTATAAATTCTGTCAGTTACTGTAAACAAACATTGTAATGGTTGTGACACACAGTCGATATTTTGTAAAACATCCAATGTGTAGTATAAAATGAACAAACTCTGGATTGAGATGACTACAAAAACACGGCAAATTGTTTCCTTTTGTACATCTTATTCCAGTAACTAGAATAAAATAAATGAAGAATGTCAATGCTCTTTATACAAATCCATAAAAAACAATTTAACGATAAATGGTGCACATAATGTATAGATGATGGAGATACGTGAAGTTGTCAATGATGCCAGTGATTCTCAAACCCTGGAGAAGATCCAATCTCAGGTTCTTCTGATCTCTGAATAAAGTTACACATGTATTAACCTGGGAGCATGACTATGTTTTATTGATTACTGGCCTCAAAGTTTTCTATACTATTTTTCAGGTTAAGAAAAAGCTGGAAACCTGGTCTGATTCTTTCCAGGAAGCATTCGACCAAAAGGATTTTTACTGTGCTGTAGAAGCTACACAGAGGATGAGGTACTATGAACGTGCAGTGGAAGAAACAGTGAAGAAGCTCTGATCTCCAATTACAATTGTCAAAGGTGGGGAGGCTTGGAAATTTCAGTTACATTCCGTGCACCTCCACTCTCAGTCTCAGAAGAGCATAGATTGTGATATTGGTTCATGGGAGAATTGGTACAGAGTAGAAGGTCACTCTCACTCGTAACTCCCACAATTCCGAACGCATGAATGCATCCATGGTATATAAAGATTTAGAATAACTCTTTGTTGTCACAAATTTATAGAGTTACTTGGCAAGACTTGACATTTATGGATGTTTTGTTGGACTGCAAATGCACCACATGGTGGTTCTGCAAATCAGAGGTCCCGTTACTGATTATTTTCCGTTTTCGACAATTGCTCTCGCACAAAAACTTGATGGATCCTGTAATCATTGTTGGAATGCGGAAAATGCTAGGCGCTGGACAACAGGCTGTCAACAAATCATAACTACAGAAAGTACATAATTCCATATAACGTGCTTTGTCCAAACTAAGCATTCACCTGGTAGAATGAATCTAGCTGGGACGCTGCACAGATTCCTTTGTGCCGATGAACGACATAGACGACAATGTGGTAGAGAAAACTGTAGTTTGAGGGGGAGTCCCCGCCGGTTGATAGATGTTCTGAGTGTTGGAGATATGCCCTAGAGCCAACTGTATTAGATTCATTAGTGGGTTCAGATGGATTTGATCCATTGGGTTGTAAAAGTCATAATGGGCCACACTTGTTGTAAAGCCCATTAGCGTTGGAAAGGGGTGCACCATCTATTTTCCCCTATAAATAAGGACCATACCCCCTGACTTGGATGTCTCTTGAGCAACAGCCGTGCCGCCGCGCCGCCCACTCCTCGCCGCGCCCGCGGACCTAGCAGTCCGGTGTGCGACACTTCCTTCCCGTACGTGTGGATACCTTGGAGGTGCTACGTTTGGAGCACAAGGACGAACCGCACGTGAAGGACCAGGCGGACGTGAGCAACTGCACTGCCTGCTACCCTCGACGCGTTCGTCTGCATCGAGACGGTTCCGCTGCATCTGCGCGTCTAGTGGTAATCCCGTGATCTTTGACAGCAGCAGTTCCTGCTTTATGAGGAAATTTTGTTTTGCGCTAGCGTAGCCTCCCCGTATCCCTTCAGTGGTACCAGAGCCATAGCTGTTAAGTTTTAGATTCGGGATGTGTGCATATGGTGATATGCATGGACGTAGATCAAAATTGTGATCGGTTTCGTGTTCTTGTCATGATGGTCGTGTAACGAATTACTCCTACCGGTCGGAATTCCGCCATCGGAGTTGAGTGATACACGTAAACCCAGTCATGACGAGGAGGAGATCAATTGGATTGGTCGAATCGAAACTAGGTTAAGTGCCATGCGCATGGGATGTGCGGCGGCGGCGGATTGGATCCGCTAACGGCCCCGAGAAAATCAGAAAACATGCTGTTCGGTAAAACAGCCGTAACTTTCTGTGGTTAACTCGGATGGGGACGTTTTCTATATGAAAATTGATCTACAGAAAATTTTACACATGAAACTAACTAGGTGTGCTAGTCTCGGCGAAATTAGATTTCCCAAAATCGGCTTGTAAGATGGGTTTTTCGACGGTTTAAGATTAGACGTCGGAAGTACGATAATCTGTTTTGCAGGTTTGTGATCGGTATGGCCCATATGTGTATGTGATGCATGTGTGTAATTTATTCGTGACATGCGTGTCACGCGTACGGCAATACGGCTGGAGCCACATGTATTGTCAAAATTGATGTAACGGTCTGCGTACCAATTTGTGATGATCTAATGCGCAATTGTGTAACTTAGTGTACTATCACGCGTTAGATAGTTCTTGGAGGACTCATCACATGAAGGATGACGCACACAGATCATGGAGATGGAGATCAACATGATGTACATGTCAATGGAGATGGAGATCACCATGTTATAATGGGCCATACCATGTTACAACTGTGTGAATGTCGTTCTTACCGTTCTACTTTTACATGCGACAATAGTTATTTTCTTGCGTGTGATGTTACGAGTAGAACGATCCCTTTGAAATTTTAAGCTAACATGCCCTCCCAACACTTGCCACCATCCCACGTCTCGTACAATTAGGGGTGGGTCTAGAAAATTAGGGTGCCACTAGTTTTCCTTGACTAGACGGGTTTGTATCGGATACTTACACGCATAAGTGTTGGTTTTCTTATCAAAGTCATCTTAACGGTTAAGAACTTTGGGGCATAAAGGTTGGGAGCCGAGACATAGAGATGTCACCCAACAACAGGAGTCATATGTGATATGATTAGCAAAGAGTTGCTTACCGATCTACCTTGTTTGCTAGCGGTGATGCAAAAGCTCACTAGTAGACTTGTTAGTTGTGGATTCTGAATCACTAAGTATCAACACAGGGATATTGATTTTAGTGGGAGTAAATTCTTTTATTTTACTCAGTCATGGATATTTTGTCTTAGTATTTTGCATTATTATTTTGTTGTAGTTCAATGGCACCAAGCAACACCACCTTGTTTTCTTTATGTACGGTCCTTGAGAAGGACAAATTGAATGAAACGAACTATACGGATTGGATCCGTAACTTGAGAATTGTTCTCAGGGCAGAGAAAAAGGAAGAGGTTCTGGACACCCCATTACCAGATGAGCCTGCTGAAGATGCAACAGCTGCTGAAAAGAATGCTTACAAGAAGGCATGTGATGCTAATCTTGAAGTGAGTTGCCTTATGCTTGCTTGCATGGAGCCTGAGCTGCAGATGCAGTTTGAGACTAACCTTGAGGTGCATGATATGATCGTGGCACTCAAAGACATGTTCGCCACACAGGCTAGGACTGAAAGGTTCAATGTCTCTAAGTCCTTTGTGGAGAGCAAGTTGGCAGAAGGCGCAGCAGTTGGGTCACATGTGATCAAGATGGTTGGTTACACTCAAAGGTTGGAGAAGCTGGGCTTCCCACTTGGCCAAGAGTTGGCCACTGATTTCATTCTTTCATCTTTTCCGCCTAGTTATGGAAACTTCATCTCAAACTACCATATGCATAGGGTGGAGAAGGGTTTGAATGAGCTATGTGGCATGCTTAAGACAGCAGAGAGTGACATCAAGAAAAGCGATGGCAGCAGCCATGTGATGGCAATTCAAAACAAGCCAACCTTTAAGAGGAAGGGCAAATCTTGGAAGAAGAAAGGCAAGGCCAAGGATACGATCCTCACGCCAAACCAGGCACCCAAGGCTAGTTCAGTTGCCAAGGCTGAGTGCTTTCACTGTAAGGAAATTGGTCACTGGAAAAGAAACTGCAAGTTGTACCTAGCTTCTTTGAAGAACAAGGGAAGTAAGGGTACTTCCACTTCAGGTACACTTCATGTTTATGTTACAGATCATATTTTCCTCGCTGATACAGTTATCAATTCTTGGGTATTTGATACTGGATCGGTTGCTCATATTTGCAATTCGATGCAGGGAATGATAAGAAGTAGAAGCGTGGAAAGAGGAGAAGTTGATTTCCATGTGGGCAATAATGCAAGAGTTGCTGTGTTGACCGTCGGGACGATGCAACTCCACCTTCCATCAGGATTTATTATGGAGTTGAATAATTGTTATTTTGTTCCTAGTTTGAGTCGAAACATTTTATCTCCTTCATGTTTGATGAAGGATGGTTATTCATTTGCGAGTGAAAACAATGGTTGTGTGATCTCTAAGAATAATATGTTTGTGGCTTGTGCATCCATTGTGAATGGATTATTTGTTTTAAATCTTGATGATTCACCTGTTTGTAACATAAGTGCTAAAAGGTCTCGACCTAATGATTTGAGTCCTACCTACATGTGGCATTGTCATTTAGGTCATATAAGTGAAAAGCGCATGAAGAAGCTCCATACTGATGAACTTTTAACTTCGTTTGATTTTGAATCTTACGAGACACGTGAGGCTTGTTTGCTCGGCAAGATGACCAAGATGCCTTTCTCAGGTTTTCCTGAGAGAGCTTCAGACTTGTTGGAAATCATACATACGGATGTGTGCGGACCAATGAGCACGACAGCTAGAGGTGGATACGAATACTTCATAACGTTCACTGATGATCTAAGTAGATATGGCTATGTCTACCTAATGAGGCACAAGTCTGAAACATTTGAAAAGTTCAAAGAATTTCAGAATGAAGTAAAAAATCAGCGTGGCAAGAAAATTAAGGCCTTACGATCTGATCGTGGAGGCGAGTATTTGAGTCACGGGTTTAGCAGTCATCTGAAGAGTTGCGGAATTGTTCCACAACTTACGCCACCTGGAACACCTCAGAGAAATGGTGTATCCGAGTTTTGGGGTTACGCTCTAGAAACCGCAGCTTTCACATTAAATAGGGTACCATCTAAGTCCGTAGATACGACACCATATGCGATATGGACTGGTAAGACTCCTAGTTTGTCTTTTCTTAAAATTTGGGGATGTGAAGTCTTTGTCAAGCGACTTCAGTCAGACAAGCTTACATCCAAGTCGGACAAGTGCATATTCGTGGGATATCCTAAGGAGACTTTAGGGTATTATTTCTACAACCGCTCAGAGGGCAAAGTGTTTGTCGCTCGGAATGGTGTTTTCTTAGAGAAAGAGTTTCTCAAACGAGAGAAAAGTGGACAAAATGTGTATCTTGAAGAAGTTCAAGATGAACCGCTCGGGCAAGAGTTCACAAATGATGCTAATGTAGCTGAACGAGTTGAGATGCCTGTGGCAAGAGAAACACCATCACAACCACGAAGGTCTGAAAGGTCACGTCGCGCAACTAATAAGCTCAATCTCATGATTGTGGGAGAGCGCGACATATTGTTGTTGGACAATGATGAGCCTATGACATATACAGAAGTAATGATGGACCCAGATTCCGAGAAATGGCAAAGTGCCATGAGATCCGAGATAGATTCCATGGGTGACAATCAAGTTTGGAACTTGGTTGACCCACCAGATGGTATTAAACATATAGAGTGCAAATGGATCTATAAAAGGAAGAGAGATATGGATGGAAATGTTCATATTTATAAAGCACGACTTGTTGCAAAAGGTTTTCGACAAGTTCAAGGGGTTGACTACGATGAGACATTCTCACCCGTAGCGATGCTTAAATCTATTCGGATTATTCTAGCTATAGCTGCATATTTCGATTATGAGATATGGCAGATGGATGTCAAGACAGCTTTTCTAAATGGGAATCTGACTGAGGATGTGTATATGATACAGCCTGAGGGATTTGTCGATCCGACCAATGCTAGAAAGGTATGCAAACTTCAGAAGTCCATTTATGGATTGAAACAAGCATCTCGGAGTTGGAACCTTCGCTTTGATGAAGTAGTCAAAGGGTTTGACTTCATTCAAATTGAAGAAGAACCTTGTGTTTACAAGAAGGCAAGTGGGAGCTCTGTAGTATTTCTAATCTTATATGTGGATGACATATTGCTGATTGGAAATAACATTCCTATGCTTGAGGCCGCTAAGACCTCATTGAAAAATAGTTTTCGATGAAGGACTTAGGTGAGGCAGCATACATTTTGGGCATCAAAATCTATAGAGATAGATCAAAAAGGCTTATAGGATTAAGCCAAGACACTTACATTGACAAAGTGTTGAAACGGTTCAACATGGAAGAGGCGAAGAAAGGGTTCTTACCTATGTCACATGGCATAATCTTAGCAAGACTCAGTGTCCTTCGACTGCTGATGAGCGGGAACGCATGAGTAGAATACTGTATGCTTCGGCTATCGGATCTATTATGTATGCAATGATATGTACACGTCCAAATATTTCGTATGCGCATAGTGTTACAAGCAGATACCAATCTGATCCAGGTGAGGGTCACTGCACAGTGGTTAAAAATGTTTTTAAGTACTTGAGAAGGACTAAAGACATGTTCCTAGTCTATGGTGGTGAGGAGGAGCTCGTTGTAACGGGTTACACCGATGCTAGTTTCCAAACTGACCAAGACGATTCAAAATCGCAATCAGGATACGTATTTACGATAAACGGTGGTGCTGTGAGCTGGAAGAGTTCCAAGCAGGAGATGGTGGCTGATTCTACAACAGAAGCCGAGTACATCGCGGCTTCGGAAGCTACGAAGGAGGGTGTTTGGATAAGGAAGTTCCTTACCGAACTTGGTGTGTTTCCGAATGTCTCTAGCCCATTGGATCTCTACTGTGACAACAATGGGGCTATTGCGCAAGCAAAGGAGCCTAGGAATCATCAAAAGAACAAACATGTACTACGGAAATTTCATCTGATACGAGAGATCGTTAGACGAGGTGATGTTAAGATATGCAAAGTACACACGGATTTGAATGTTGCAGATCCTTTGACAAAACCCCTTCCACAGCCTAAGCATGAGGCGCACATGAGAGCTATGGGTATTGGATACATTCTGAATTAGCTCAAGTGCAAGTGGAAGAATGTTAGAAATATTTCCTAGATGGAATCATAAAGATGATTATATTTCATTGTATCCATGACACATTATTCTTTTATTGAATATCCATGAAAGACGACTTGTATTAGATTGGCAATTATGTGAATTGTTTGTGAAACTCTTTTACTTGTATGGTTATTCAAAAGTTGTCCCTAGTATGAGTTAATGACTAGCACATTTATTAGTTGATGACTATGTTTCACAAGTCATGAACATGGAGATATATAACTAATAATGTGGGCACATGTATGACATGAGGCTGTACTGACCCAATTTGAGATTTTGTTACATAGTTATCTCTTTACACAACGTGTATGCTATGTCCTTAGACTTGAGATTGTCGCATGTACTCAAGATGTGAATTGACCTACTTAGGGGCTATCAACCGCTACTCCGTAACTGGGTAGTTATAAAGGTGGCTTTTGGGTTTGTCAGGAAGCATGCTGTGAGGCATGGTCAATCAAGATGGAATTTGCCCCTCTCTGCTTGAGAGAGATATCTCTGGACCCCGCGAGTGATCGGATCAAGAAATGCATGGCCGTGCTGGGTTAAGTGTTAACCTATGAAAGGATCCGAATCACGGTATCGAGAAAGAGAGGTCAGTTTGGAGCTAGACCAAATATCGTGAGGCAAAGGGAATAGCATGTATGCTACGCTGTGATGGTTCATCTGATATGATCTTTACGTATGCATAGGAGTTGACACGTCTTGCTAGAGGCCGCTGTCAACTATTGGTCGAGTAGGAGTACTCGAGCCATGTCTATGTGTACGTGAACCCGTAGGGTCACACACTTAAGGGATTGGAAGTCAAATGAGGATGTACTTGCATAGTTGACTCTAGTGCAAGTGGGAGACTGTTGGAGATATGCCCTAGAGCCAACTGGATTAGATCCGTTAGTTGGTTCAGATGGATTTGATCCATTGGGTTGTAAAAGTCATAATGGGCCACAATTGTTGTAAAGCCCATTAGCGTTGGAAAGGGGTGCACCATCTATTAGTCCCGTATTGTTAATGGACGATGGTGTGGGGAATTTTCCCCTTATAAATATGGACCATACCCCCTGACTTGGATGTCTCTTGAGCAACAGCCGTGCCACCGTGCCGCCCACTCCTCGCCGCGCCCGCGGACCTAGCAGTCTGGTGTGCGACACTTCCTTCCCGTACGTGTGGATACCTTGGAGGTGCTACGTTTGGAGCACAAGGACGAACCGCACGTGAAGGACTAGGCGGACGTGAGCAACTGCACTGCCTGCTACCCTCGACGCGTTCGTCTACATCGAGACGGTTCCGCTGCATCTGCGCGTCTAGTAGTAATCTTGTGATCTTTGACAGCAGCAGTTCCTGCTTTATGGGGAAATTTTGTTTTGCGCTAGCGTAGCCTCCCCGTATCCCTTCACTGAGGCAGGTACGGCGGCATTGGATAACCACCACCAGAGTTGTGTTTGTGTTCCTTGCTGCAGCAGTGTGGCCGACGACTCGATCAGGAGCAAGATATCTAGGTCCTTTGTGAGTTGTGACCTTGCTGAGCCAAACTACCACCAATAGTGTCAAGAGTCTGTTGTGCACCGTGTTTGACAGTTAATCATTGCGTGATGCATGGCTAAACTTGCCAACGGTTCGGTTTGGTTTGGTTTTGAAGTGTAGTATAATGCAGTGGATTGGTTTGGATTTGGTTTGGTTCTTAAACCATTAGTAGCTTTATGCATGGTTTTGTCAAACATCTTCTGGAGCTTTGTTGTATCTTAAGTGATTGTGACTTACGGGGCTTTGGAAAAGCAGACATATGTACGGCATCACCTTTCTTTGTAGGACTGAATGTTCTGAGACAGGCTTGCTACTCCTTGACCGTCTTATCAAAAGCTTGCTTCTGATCATCATTGAGGTCTTCCAGGAGTAGAATATTATACACCCTAGAGCTCGGATAGAAGTTATCCTGGCCGTTTGTGTACAGGTCAGGTACATTTAGAGATCCGGGAAAGCGTACTGCAGATCTGGCATTATGTTCCATCAAGTATCCAATACGTAGGGTCTACCGTATCGTGTACGAACAAAATACGATATAAATATATCTCTACCCCTTCCCCACCCAGCCATTTCAAATTCATTTGAAAACGACACTCTCTCTCTTCTTCCTCACCGGCCCCCCTCTCTCCTCTCCAATACCTCTCTCGATGCCGTTGGCAACCCGATCCGGCAGTGCTCCGGTACTGCTCCGACCAGATCCGGGTGCACGGGGGCCAGATCCGGTCACAACCAAACCATAGCGCCCCACGGCCTCGTCGGCGACCGCATCGGGAGCGGCGAGGAGGCTGCCGTTGACCACCGCGCGGGCGTCATCCTCAGCTTCGGCGCAGGCGCGGGGCGCCGGCCCCTAGCGAGGTAGCACCGTGGAGGTCAACGGCCGCCCCAGGTCCGGCGCGGCGCAAATCTGCAGTGGAGGTCAAGGGCCGCCCCAGATCCAGCGTGGAGGGAGGTTGGAGCTGGGCCGCACGCGACTGTGGTGGTGCGCGGCCAAAGCAAGGTCGCCGAAGACCACCTCGCACCGCCACGGTGGTGAACGAGGACCTTCTGGCGTCGAAGGCCGGGAGATGGCTCGGGGAAGGCGGCGGGCCTCCACGCTCCAAGCCTCCGTCCCGCGGCCCCGCCGCGAGCTCAGACGCCGCTGCGGAGCTTCGGTGTCGGCGGGTGGCCTATGGTTACCGGATCTAGCGCGGAGCGGCCTATGCTGTGACCGACGGCGCTCGGATCCGGGGCACTGGACGGCCACCTTCCCCACGGCAAGGAGCGCAGACACGATGAGGAACGGCGCGGGAGGGTCAAGCCGCGGGGGCAACAGCTTTCGGCACGGGCGCGGCAATATCTGGGCGCGCCGCCGCACAGCACCAGGCTGAGGGGCTCCACGGGAAGCTCGCGCCTAGCGCGTGGGCTCGCGAGGCTCTCCGTCGCGCGGGTACTGGACGACGAGCGGCGGAGCAACAGCGTCACACGCGGGCGGGCAGTCGGTCTCGACGGCGAGCGGCGGAGCAACGGCGTTGCGCGCGGGCGTTCGACAAAGCAGCCGGTGTCGACGGCGAGCGGCGGAGCAACAGCGTCGCGCGCGGGCGGCCAGCCGGTGTCGACGGCGAGCGGAGGACCAACGGCGTTGCGCGCGGGCGGCCGTGCACGTCCGTGCGGGAGCACGACAAGGTCTCCCAGCACGGTTGGCCCCGGAAGTTGGTGCGTGCTGATAAACTCCGTGCGGGATCCGTATGAGCGCCGCCGAGGAGCTAGAGGAATCCTTTCTTTCTTTTCACTACCGTTTGCGGTTAGTCTAGTAAAGATAATCTTTGATTTTTTTCCTGATGTACTAAGTGGTTCTTGCTTTCTACTCCCTCCGTTCCTAAATATAAGCATTCTCCGATTTTCGTGGTGCACATTTAATCATTCGTCTTATTCAACAAATTTGTGAAAATGTAAAAACAATTATGATATACTTAAAATATATACGATGATAAAATATGTCATAATAAAATAAATAATATTTTCATAAATTTTTTGAATAAGACGAATGGTCAAACATGCTCAGCAAAAGTCAACGAATGCTTATATTTAGGAACGGAAGGAGTATTTGCTTTCTTAGCTTTTCTATTTGCTCTTTTTTTCCTGATGTACTATGTTGTTAGTATCGATTGATTTGATTCTGTTTAAATGGATTATGAATAGACTTATTCATTGCGGAAGAATGCTGTTGCCATAGTATGATTTGTTCTTAGGCTTTTTTATTTTTATTTCTTTTTCTTGTTCTTGGTTCTTTCTTTTTCTATTCTCAAATTTTACTTCTTTTGGTGCAAACGTCCTCCCAAACCGGCAAACCCACTGTCTTTCTCCATCTCTTAGGTCTTTTTTTTATGAATCGATTTTCAATTTTATTATTGCTCCTAGTGATGTTGTACATGCCGAGTGATGCACCTTGTTGGTTTGTGTATCAGATTAATTTTGTAGATAATTTCAACAAATGATTACTTAGATTAATCACGATGTACAAAGGGTTTGCATATCAGTGTGTTTTCGTGTATTTTTTCTTAGATTTATCATAATGTACATAAGGTGTGCATATCGGTGTGTTTTCGTGTTATTTTTATTTAGATTACTCACGATTTACATAGGTTGTGTGTTAATTTATCTAAGGGTACATTGGGTGTGTGTTAATTTATCCAAGGGTACACTGGGTGTGTATAGGTGTGCAATAGTTAATGATATGTATGATCTGAGCTGAGCTGTGCAAATGTCAAAAAAAATGAAGAGAGGAGAGAAAAAGCTGCAACACCCATGTGAAAAGAAAGAGCCGTTGGAGGGGTAGCCACATAAATAAAAGGGTGGAAGTCTCAAAGTTTGACTCGAGTACAGCTTTATGTCATGTGTGAGTACCTTTATGTCTCATCCAATGCTCCATTCTCCTGACATCAGTACATTCACTTTTGAAAAAAATGAAATACAAATGAAATACATAGCCTAAAAGACAAAAACGCACACGAAATGATGCTGATCAAGAGCTCCGATTACTTCCATCCGAGTTGCATGGTGTACTGATGAATTTTCGTAGCCACATAAATAAAAGGGTGGAAGTCTCAAAGTCTGACTCGAGTACAGTTTTATGTCATGTGTGAGTACCTTTATGTCTCATCCAATGTTCCATCCTCCTGACATCAGTACATTCACTTTTGAAGAAAAAATGAAATACGAATGAAATACATAACCTAAAAGACAAAAACGCACACGAAACGATGCTGATCAAGAGCTCCGATTACTTCCATCCGAGCTGCATGGTGTACTGATGAATTT
This sequence comes from Cenchrus fungigraminus, assembly GCA_036936925.1. Classification (NCBI taxonomy): domain Eukaryota; kingdom Viridiplantae; phylum Streptophyta; class Magnoliopsida; order Poales; family Poaceae; genus Cenchrus; species Cenchrus fungigraminus. Next base: position 35,519,578 of record CM072769.1, read on the forward strand.
TCAGGTCTTCCACTCTTCCAAGCAGACTTTGATGATGTTGTTTTGGGCCACGTCAGACAGCTTGGGGATACTCATGATGAAAGTTGCCTTCGTGTTCCACTAGGCGTGTAAAAATGTGTTGACGCAAAAATCGGACAGTTGACATGTGTTGACAACACACACAGTCCTGAGGAATTTTCTTTACTCCAGCGCAAATCCTGTATCATGAGGTTTGTGACGTGCCAGTCAATTTGACCAATAATTGAGAAGAGACAAGACATCGTTAAATTCCAGAATGTATGGGCAGAGATTCCAAATTGTCCTGCTAAGAGTATAGCAAGGTGGAAACCTATGTTTTGATATATGTTAAAAGTTGTTTTAATGCCACGGGCGTAAATGATTATGCAATCATTGCAAGATAATTTAGTTTATTAATTATAATTTGCTTGTTTTGGTTGACAGTAGCTATAGGGTGTGTTGAATAATTATCCTTCTTGCACGTATCACCTCTGAGTTTGTTTAACCTCATGTCTTATTCATGTTTGCATTGCGGAGTTTCTCTGTAATGTAACTACAAGTCTTGCTTGTTTCTGTCACTAGTTATTCGATTGGTTGATCTGACACTTCAGCTGCTTAGTGCTTTAGCATTTTGCATGTTGTCTCAGATCGATGGTGCCGTCCCTCTTCCTGCACCCCAGACTGACCGCCGGCGTTGAAGCTGAGCAACGGGTCCTATTGCATGCGCTTGACAATGCTCTCTGAAGCCGGACTCATTGATCAACGGGGTATGGCTATGGACCTGAAAGCCTTCACTTCGGCGAGGTTCTACGCTTGGCACATGAATCGCCGGCCGCTGGATGACTTTGCGCCCTCTATTTGGCACAATCTCGCCACCCTGTGCTGCAAACATTTCATGTGGCTGGTTCATCATCACCGTCTACCCTCGGCTGCGCTTCTCCACCACCGCAACATCATCGAATCGCCTGCCTGCTGTTGCTGTGGTGCTCACGAGGATGAGCACCACATCCTGCTCTCCTGTCCTCGGGCCGTCGCTGTCTGGCGTGCGGTGGGATGGCACGTCGCCCCGCACCTCGCCACCTTCAGGGACCTCTGGTCGCTTGCTGAGCTCCCTGATGTCTCCCCAGCTGCTCAGTCGGCCATTATCACTGTCGTACTGTGGAACATCTGAAAAACGCGGAACAACGTGGTCTTCAATGGCGTCTACTCCTCACCTTTGTCACTGTCCGGTGTGTGGCCTCGGATCTTGAGCTGTGGGCTTTTCGGAGTAAATCCCCCTAGACTCGTTCTCTCTTAAGATGTGGGCACATGCTGTTGTTATGTAGCCCGGCTGCGGTGTGTGTGCTCTCTCCTTTCTCCCATTCACAAAACTTGTACAAGCACTAACCTTGCTCGCACTACGGGAGAAGCCGGCTTCCCCGAGTGCCAAATGCACTCGGGGAAGGCCCAAAAACACTCGGGGAAGGCTTCCCCGAGTGCAACACTCGGGGAAGAGCCACCGGGGAAGCTTCTAACGGGGAAGCGGCCTTCCCCGAGTGCCAAATGTCGTGCACTCGAGGAAGCCTTCCCCGAGTGCCATGCTACCTCTCGGGGATGATTTAACACCGTTAGCACCATCTACCGTAAAAAAACCTCTTCCCCGAGTGCAACACTCGGAGAAGAAATTCCTTTTTTTTTAAAACTCTTCCCCGAGTGTTGCACTCGGGGAAGAAATTTATTTTTTTTATAAATCCTCTTCCCCGAGTGCCGCCGTCCAAGCACTCGGGGAAGAAAAACGCCAAATTTTAATAGAAACGTCTTCCCCGAGTGCCCCTGCCCAGGCACTTGGGGAAGCCACCTCTTTTCTTTTTTTTTTTACTTTTTTTTGTTTCTTTTTTTTTTGCTTTTCCGTGTGGCAAACAAAGCATATATATACACAAACCACAAATCAACATCAATATATCACAAACCACATTTATAAATCACAAACGACAGCCCATTTAATTGAAGATATACACAATTTCACTATATTTCTACTAATCCCACAACAGAACTCATTAAAAAATCAGCCCATTTATCAGAAGATATATACACAATTTTTTCAACCCATTTATCAGAACTTAACATGACTGCCAATATGTTACAGCAAGAACTAGTACTCCACTGCCCCTTACAGTCCTGTCAATCAGATTGGTTGCTGCCTCGAACCTGGAAGGATGCATAGAAAGTAAGCAATATTGTGATTAGATAAATGACCTCTACAAGAAGCAATCAGACATCGCAATATATCATTAAGTTATTGATCTAAGCAACAAGTATATTTCAATCCCTTTTCAGTTTATGCACGAGACATGATGCGTCCATATAGCAAACTACATTTCAATAATTCCTTGTGTATTTCAATAATCCCATGTATGAGCTTGCTGTCCACAACTTGATATTTCAAAAAAAAAACTTTGGTGTCAGCTCTATTGGTAAATCATTTAGTACTTTCTGATTCTAAAATTTCCCCTACAGGAACAAATTTGACCATCTTATAAAATTACTTAACCAAACACTACTGGTCATGCAATGAAGTGATAGTGTAAATTGCACAAGCAGGTTAAGCTAAGGCAAGCAAATCAACACACATGTCCAGAATCTGGACAGCAGCACAGCAAGCACTTACTTTACCTCTAACTTGAGCTACAAGTATCACATAAGCCATAAAGGTGATTCTAGACTTTCTGGACAATACTACAAGAAGCTGAATACTATGGGATTGACAAAGGATTCCTGCTGCAGCCAGAGCTTTTGGCCGGCACCACCACTAACATGCAAGAAAGAAGGGAAAATTGGGGGCGTCCTTACCCTGAGAAGGTTGCAGATGGTTGTAGATGAGCTTGTCGTCCTGGGTCATGTGCTTCTTTGGCGAAGCTCATGCTATTTAAGTACTGGTGACAAACAAAATATCCCTTTGAATAATGATGCAGCCTGTTAAGAGATTTTAATCAATTTGCCCAACTTAATCAGATTATCAAAATGAGAAATAAGTACTGAAATGTACAGGAGAAAAACAAAATAGGGACATTTTGCTACTTTTCTGTAAGTAAGTTATAGACCAATTCTTGCCAACATGAGTTTTTTTTCAAGTATAAGAAAAAGAATGCTATTTTGTTTCATTAAAATATTGCACTACCAGATTTGTCATTCTTATGACATCACAAAAAAACACAACATATTGTTTTTTTCCTCTTATAAGCAATGACTAGTGACTACCTTATTTACAAAGTATATATATATGTTCCCCAATCAGATTCATTTTTCAAACGATCACAATACAAAATATACCAAGTGGAAAGTGACCTCTATCTCATTCAGCAAGCATCCATGGCATTTTATAATTTGGAAAAGAATGAGCGGACCCGGTTGAGCCACTCGATAGAGTCCAGGTCGCTAAGAGATCAACATAATGGAACAAGCTGAAATAGAATCATGGCCGACTCTATTCCAATTCAAACAGAACGGTTATTTTGTGTTCAAGTCAAATTTTAAACCAGGTTAACGGCCATCTGCAAGATCATGGGTAAAATAACAAATTGATAAGTTTACATCCTGTCATTACAAATTTGCGGAATTTTTTATCTGTTGCTGTCAGTGCAGGTGAGCTCTACACGTCATTCGATATCAAATAAGGGATTGTATTAGAATTTTGCAGTGAAAAATAAGAAATGGTCCCTTGGCACTTTGAATACTCATATATGTTAAGGTGTTGTCACCGATCAATATTCTACGGTGAAATCTAGAGTTCACAGAAACGCTCCACTGCCGGACCGGAGCACTACTGATGAAAAATTTATCAGTACTACAATAAGTTAACTTGGTGTACATTCTAGATGTAGACATTCACAATCACATGCACATTCACAATCTGCACATTCACAATCTGCCAATTTGGAGTAGCAATTCACACTTACAGAACACATCGACATTCGGAACCTAGCAGTAGCAATTTGGAGGTAGAGGAAGAAGGAAAAGGGGGGAGAGTTACCTGCAGATGCAGGAAGGGAGGTGGCTGCCATCGCCGGATCGAGGGAGGTCGAGGACGCGTCGGGGAGGCCGCGCCGGGAGGGAGGTCAAGGCCGCCGTCGGGAGGAGCTCGAGACCGCCGCCGGGGAGGAAGCTCGCCGCGCCACGCGCCCGCGCCGGCTCGCCCCGCTCCGCCCCGCGGCCGCTCCACCACGCCGGCTCGCCCCGCCCCTCCCCGCGGCCGCTCCGCCGCGCCGCCTCGACCCGCGCCCGCGCCGCCTCGCCCCGCCCCGCGGCCGCTCCGCCGCGCCGTCCCGCGCCGCTGTAGCGCCGCCCCGCGGCCGTGTGGATCTGAGAGGGGAGGTCGTGAGAGGGGAGGTTGGGGGCGGCGTCGGCTGAGGGTGGGGGTGGGTGAGGCGGGAGGGGGGGGTATTTGTTAGGGTTTGAGGTATATGGGCCGACGGGATAATGGGCCGGCGAGTCCAAAGTCCACGTTGAATTTTTTGGCAATCTCTTCCCCGAGAGCCACTACACGCCAGGCACTCAGGGAAGGGTCTCTTCCCCGAGTGCCACACGTCAGGCACTCGGGGAAGGGCCTCTTCCCCGAGTGCCTTCCATGACACTCGGGGAACTATTTTTTTTTAGTTTTTTGGCTCTTTTTTTTTGAGGTCATTCCACATTATTTGAAACTTCTTCCTCAAATTTGGGGTAATTTTGAATTTTTTTTATATTTCGTTAGTTTTTTTTGTTTTGTTGAATTTTTTGCAGACTTCAAATTTGAACTATAAGTGCATGAAATCATATAATTTGGTGATTCAAAAAATGATATTCATGATGTTAGGTATATATTGAGGCCTTATCCAGGAAGTCATATGAAATGTCGAGCATCTTGTTGTCGTAACATGACGAACAACTTACGAGAAAAGTGTTTCTAAATTACAGAAAATCCGAACGAAGTCCGAAAATCACGAAACTTGTCGGGGCATCATGTTATCACATGTATAGGTTGTGTGCAAGAATTGAGAAGATTTCAAGCAAGTTGCGATGTCAGATGCCTAAAACCCAGACATCTCCATGTGTGTTATCACATTGATCACAAGTGGAGATGTCTGGGTTCTAGGCATCCGACATCGCAACTTGCTCGAAATCTTCTCAATTGTTGCACACGACCTCTACATGTGATAACATGACTCGAAGACAAGTTTCGTGATTTTCGGACTTCGTTCGGATTTTATGTAATTTACAAATACCTTTTCCGCAAGTTGTTCGTCATGTCACGGCAACAAGATGCTCGACATTTCATGTGAGTTCCTGGATACGGCCTCAATATACACCAAATATCATGGATATCATTTTTTGAATCAAGAAATTTCATTACTTCATGCACCTGTAGTTCAAATTTGAAGTATGCAAAAAAATTCAACAAAAGAAAAAAACTGAAAAAATATACCTAAAAAAATTGAAATTACCCCAAATTTGAGCAAAGAGTTTTAAATAACATGGGAAGGCCTCACAAAAAAAATAAGGCAAAAAACTAAAAAAAAATTTACTTCCCCGAGTGCCTTACCCTAGCACAAGGGGAAGAGACCCTTCCCCGAGTGCCAGATCTGGGCACTCGGGGAAGAGGCTGTCTTCCCCGAGTGCTAGAGCAAGGCACTCGGGGAAGAGGCTAGCTTTCTCGAGTGCTAGAGCAAGGCACTCAGGAAAGTTTTTTTCCATCCGGTTCCGTTCACCTCCGCCGTCAAATGCAAATTTTCTTTTTCGAGCGCCGCTCTTCCCCGAGTGTTGCACTCGGGGAAGATGGCCTTCCCCGAGTGTCTTTCTTCCCCGAGTGCCATACCATTTTCGACACTCGGGAAAGCCTCCCTTCCCCGAGTGCAACACTCGGGGAAGATTGTCTTCCCCGAGTGCCCGATTTTTGGCACTCGGGGAAGATAGCGACACTCGGGGAATTTAGCGACACTCGGGGAATTTTGCTTCTCCCGTAGTGTCGTTGCCTTAATATAATTGTTCAGATCGGCTCCTTACCTGCCTAGTCCACTATGTTCCGTCAGCGCAGTCATGGGGCAGCAGCTTGGTTGGTTCTCACTATATATGTTCCGTCGTGATAGTTAGGCAAGTGATTGTTCGGCTATTTGATTCAGTTTTCGTCCACCCGCTCTGACACAGTAGCTATTGCTTGTGTCGTCTGCGAGCTCTGATACAGTAGCTATTGCTTGTGCCTACAATATAGCTCTTATCTTTTTTTTTTCGAAAGATCCGGGTATTTCCGGCATTAATTAATAAGAAGGAGAGCAAGGCGCCAGAGGCGCCAAGTTCAAACCCATCACAGGGATAGGTCGGGGCATCGGAATAGCCCCGCAACCAAAAAGGGAAAACAAAGTGATTACTCGCGACTTGGTGGAACAACTATCGAAGCTAAATGTTTGGCCCCCACTACACACCATAGCCTAGCTTCATCCTTGATCTCTTGAACCAGCCTTACGATCGACGTTTCTTGATCATTGAAAATTCTGTTGTTCCTTTCACACCAGATCCTCCAGGTCACCAAGATTGGCAACGATCTAGTTCCTTTGGTAGATGAGTCTGCAGCACTTCCAGCCAATTCTTTGAACCAAACCAACAAAGGAGAATCTGGATCCCAATTAACTTGGTTTAAGGACTGCCTCCCACACCAGGTGCTGATCGGTGAAAAGGCCAACATCACTACTACATGATTGCTAGCATCCTTCGACAAGGACCAAACTAAACAGATTGAAGAACACCAATTTCTAGCAGTACCAAAGTACATGATCAAGCTACTAGAGGAACAGACTGAAAGTAGAGCAACAACCACCCGAAGGTAATCTTCTACAGGAACAAGGTAGACTAACATGGATAACTAAGATGCACTACCATTGGTATACGAAAAGCAGTCAGACTGCCTCCACCTGAGCTGCTTCTGCATCCGCGGCAAGAGCGGCTGAAGCCGCCATCACCACCCCGTTAGCCACACGGGTGACAGCCGCCAAAGCACGCACAGTCTTGCTCGGCATTGCACCCTTGAACGTCTTCTCGAACTGCTGTACCGCCGCATCTCCAATCGCCTGGTGGCGCCCCACAATGTCCATCTCGCGCATCAGGCGGTGAGTCGCCCTGCGAGACACCGGGACTGAGGACGGCCTGGCCAGCAATCGTTGGCTGTGCCTCTTCTGCGGCACCAGTGGCGTCTGCGTTGGCTGCGTAGGGGCGGCGTTCTGCGGCGGCACCACTACCGGCAGCGGCAGCGCAGTGAACACCTTGTCAAAGAATGGCACCGCAGCGTTGGGGCCATCGGCGCCCCCGTGCACCTGATCCACCGGCCCATTGATGTCCATGCTGAAAACCTGATCCACCACCAATGTGTCCACAGCACCACCATCTCCACGACCCATCATCGGCTGGTGATCCGCCGATGCTGAAACACCAGTGACCGGCCCAGAAGGCAAAACACGGCCCAGCCCACCACCTCCTGCATCACTTGCTCCAGCTCTTATCACTTTCAAAAAAAAAAATATAGCTCTTGGTTCCACATTATTCTGCAGGTGCTTTGCTTCATTGCTTGCCTTCTTTGTTGCACTTACTTTGCTTCTATACTGTGGCATTCTGCTTTAATTTGCATGGCACCCAAATACTAAAGCACAAGATTAAAGTCAGTGCACGACTTTAAGTCGGTGCAGGAACCATATGCTTCAAGCTTTATTTACCTTTGAAAGAAAATTCCTGCGTGCTGTGCAGATACAAGCAAAGAATCATGTGCAGTGATAGATGGAAGAGAGCACCAAAGAAACGTCCTTCACACTGGATGCATATCGTCTTTGCCAAAGAAAAGAAGCACAGATGGCTTTTGCCAGGACCACCAGCCCATCAAATTGCAAACATCCATATTGTATTATGCTTCCAAGCCACACACCTACACCGACACACCCACAATATTCATCCATATTGTTGGTCCAGTGTTTTAGGCCAATTCTGCGAATTCTCCTGCTGGCCACTGGCGCCAATAATTTGAAACAATTAACTGAGGTATGTGACATATGACTATTTCCTTTGATTCCAAGCACATGTAGTACGTCCATCTATGAAGTTATGCTTGTATATAAGGAGCATGTTCGCATTCGTGGAAATTACATACATTCTTTCGGTAGCTTGCTGGGATAGACTATAGATATATAGTACTGAATTTGTATGCATATGTGGATGTGTGGGATGGTGCTGGCTGATCAGAAATTATTGCCAACAAGTTTCATGATTGTGTCCCTGACCAGGCACGAGACGAATAAGTGATGGGTTAGGTCGTACTGCGGCTGGCCAGCTTTCTGCAGTCATGGTGCTTCCCTACTTCCAGTTCCAAGTGATATGATGGCCGTTGTGATTGTACAAGATCTAACCAAGGAGTCGATGGAGCTGATCTGACGGGGACCCAGCTGGTTAATCGAATCCAGTCCGTCATGCGTACTGAGGTACGTAGGTTCTATTTCATCTCAATTTCAATTTACAGAAGCATCTGTGCCGCTAGGGTAGAATATTTATGTGGCACACTCTGGGTCTTTGGGGTGGGCCTTGCTATATACATGATTAGAGTACTTGCCAAGGCAATCCACGATATCATGCACTACTCATGCTCCGTAAACTGATAGGTGTATGTACATGTTCCCGCAGGTTTTCAGAGCGGACAGCATCGACGCGGCTGCTGAACGAATTCTTGTTGAGCTCAAGGAAAGCACTGACAGCACAAGAAGCATCAGCAGCAGAAACAATGTCATCTACTTCGATGGATGGGGTGGGCTTGGGGCATCTGCTGTCCTCCGAGCCGTCGCCCAGCGCCTCGCCGTGTCTTCCGAAGCCCCAGCCGGACTGCAGTTTGATCAGATCATCCATGTAGACTGCTCCAAGTGGGAGAGCAGGAGAGCGCTGCAGCGGGCGATCGCTGAGCACCTTGAGCTTCCTGCCACGCTCATGGAGATGTTCGAGAGGCAAGATGAGGATGATGATTTCGAAGGGAAGGCTGCGGGTTTGCGCTCTGAGATACCACAAGTTCTCAGGGCGATGCATCGGCGCATCCAGGAACTGAACCGCAGGTTCTTGGTGATTCTACACAACGGAAGCGATGATGAGATTGATCTATCCAGCTTTGGATTCCCTCTGTCCCAATACCTAGACAACAGGGTGTTGTGGACATTCCAAGGCAGACTCCGGCTCAAACCCAGTATGAAAGTTGACAATGCAATTAAGAGCACAGGGAAGACCGGTGTTTTCCTCTCGGTCTCCTCGTGCCATCTGGAAGATCCACAGAAGCTCTGGTCATTCCTTTTGCACCAAGAAGCTGCTGAGGTAGTTGCATCAATGGGTAACACTGGCGTCGATCAACCTTCAAAAGTCATTGAGTACTTCTTGTACATGTTGAAGTTATGCTGTGTAGGCTATCACTTTAATATGGACTATGATATGGCTACCCACAGCTGCAACTACTGGATATGCGATGCAGCCGTACAAGAGGGAGAGGACAACATGACAAGCACAGGCACTTTTGATGGCGAAGGACCATGGCAAGCTGCTAATGCCCTACAGCTTGCCATGGCACTCGATGTGGACTACTACCAATATGACCCCAAATATATTTTTCCCTCTCAACTGGTACGGTATGGAAAGAGCATGATGTCATACGAGAAGGAGACCTCACCCTATGGATTTTTGATGATCCCGGCAGGAGCCATCCCTAATGCAGATATGTTCCAAGATTTCAATCAACTTAGTGTGCTGAAGGTCTCACGCCGCACATTTAGCTTCTCATCACCTCCATTCATCTACTGCCACAACCTCAAGTTCCTATGGATTGACCACTGCCAAGACCAAGACCAAGACCAAGACCAAGACGATGGTAGGATAGATGGTTTCCCTCAAGAAGACAAAAGAAACATCAAAAAAGATGGAGCAAGGATAGAGGATGACTTTCAACGTTTCTTGCAAAGGTTGTGGGTACTCGATATGCTTTACACATGCTGTGATGGGATCTTGTCTGCACGGATATTGGAATTCATGACTCATCTCAGGGAGCTAAATGTGATGGGAGCCAAGGATTGGGACATAGGCCAGCTGCATGGGCAGTTGCCTAACATCCGCAAGCTCCGAGTAACAAAGTCAACAATCCACTCTAGTGGGCACCCAGAAAATGAATTGTTCTCAGGAATGAACAAGATGGAGCTCCTTGACTTTTCAGGAAACCGTATAATCCAAGGTATGGCAAACATATCTGAGATAAGGAGTAGCAACAACTGCCTTGAGACTGTTACCATTACTGATGGATGTGTTGGGATACAAAAGATCACATTCAGAGGATGTGCTAAGCTGAAGTATCTACTGTTGTCTGGATCGTTTGAGAATCTCTGCGTCTTGGACTTCTCAGGCACAGCAGTAAGAACTCTGGATCTCAAAACCATGGTAGCCCCAAAGCTGGATGAGTTATACCTGGCTGACTGTAAGGAGCTTTGTGCCATCCTGTGGCCAGACGAAGACAAATGGAAAAGTTACTTGCGGAAGCTCCACATCGAGACCACGCAGTCAGCTGCATTATTGGCACCCTGGGAAGAAGAGAAGTCCAAGGAGATGGTACATGGAGTTGGAGTAGCCTCTAATGCTAATTGGATTGTCTTGGTTAGAGATGCAAGGTTCATCAGGTCACTTATGCCCTTGAAAAAATATTTCAGTGACAACACATTGGTCCAGGTGGCGATCACCTCCCCTGCCGCTGCTTTGGGCTCAAGAAAATTGCCAGTAAACGTGGAGCAGCCTAAGGGCAATCCTCGGATGCTGCAAGAAACCAAAGGCGATGGTGATGCTCCAACGCAGTGGCCTTTCCCGGGTTATCGTTTCTCGCCGACCTGCTACATACACGTACAAGACCGCGTGGTGAGGAGTACCAATTCACTGCAGGAGGGTAAGGAGACTACGACGGATATTACTATACCAGATATTATCTGTGATCGTGTCGTGATCCTCGAGGTGTACCATAGCTTGTCCATCACTAGTATCCCAGGCCCTGCACCTGCGCTGGGTTCGAGATGGCGTTATCTGGTGTGGTGCCGAGTGGAGCAGTGCCCCATGTTGGAATGTGCTTTCACCCCACCTGAAATACAAGGAAGTGATGATCATGATGTGCACTTGTTTCCCTCGCTGGAGACATTTTGGGCATCACGGCTGCCTAAAGCACGCTACATCTGGAACTGGGGCTCACGATCAGGATTAAAGTTTCAATACAAGTCATTTCAGAGAACCACATTTCTGCACCTGGACTTCTGCCCTAGACTAGTACATGTACTACCATTGCCATTGCCTTTCCAAAGGATACCCTATGAGAGTTTGAGCAACTACCTATACAGCCTAGAGACCCTTGAGATTGTGTGGTGCACTCATCTCCGGGAGATCTTCCCCGTGTACACCAATGCTCAAAGCAAGCACCAACAACATCATGGGGTGTTGACTGCCATGGAATTCTTGAAGCTGAAGCGCATCCACATGCATGAGCTGCCCAAGCTGCAGGCCATCTGCCACGGCTGGAGGATGTATGCGCCCAACCTTGAGACCGTTAAGATCAGGGGCTGCTGGAGCCTTAGGCGCTTGCCTGCTGTCAGGAGGAGGTGGGGTGTGTGATTAGGACAGACAAGCAGGTGGAGTGCGATTGCGAGAAGGAATGGTGGGACATGCTAGAGTGGGATGGATTGGAAAAAAAACACCACCCTTCCATGTACAAGCCGACCCACTCCCGGTATTACAAGAAAACCCTGCTGAGGAGCACCGTGCTTACATGAGGTGTGTATCGATGCCTCCGGTACGTTACCCCCTTTGTCCTACCATCCTTTACAGTTTACAAAAGTGTATTTATAGATCTCTACACTTTGATTTCTGTTCTGTGCAAATGAACCAACGAATAAAATGGATCTCTCTGCTCATCTTTCCTGCCTGCAGCAAGGAGACGTAAACTCGTAAGGGCCTGCTACGTGTATTCTGCTTGCTTGCTTCATCTGCGTAGACGGACGGTGATAGTACTCTGCTTCGGTCCACCTGCCGTTGTTTCTCCTCTGCTTTTGGTCGACTGATTAATTCGTGTGTGTCTCTGTGGCTTGCATCTGCGCATCCTCCTGCACTGCGTCGCCATGGTGCCGTTTGGTTTGCTTCTTTGGTTTGTGAGTGAGTGCTCTTATTGCCTGAGATAAAATGGTGTGATACAGATGGACCTCTACTCTGGGCAGTAGTGAGATAAATAAGGACGAGCGTGATGCAGGCTACTGCCACTTCCGTCTCGAGTGTTGTGTTGTATGCTGTATGGTGTGATACTGATGGACTTCTCTACTCTGGGCAGTAGAGAGATGGTGTGCTTATTTTAGTTTCTAGGTGCAGCTGCAATTGTGCGCATGGTTATTTGTTATATATAAGTTGTGCACCGGTCACACAGAGTCGCGCCTAGTTTGAGAAATACTCCGTCGATACGTTCCAAAATTATAATATCCTTGACTTTTCTAACTAATATTTGACTGCTCTTATTTTTTTAAAAAAATCGCTGGTGCTAGCCCCTGTAGCCTAGTTGACGAATGGTTGTTGAGTAGTATTTTTTTTTAATTCAAGGTAGGATCCACTGTTAGCACATGTCAAAAAGCTCAACCTTGCGCTTAAGAAAAAAAGCTCAACCCTGAAGCATTTTTTATTGAACTTGCTACTTGTGATATGATTTTCTTTGCCCCGAGGCAATACACTATAAGCTGCTGATGATCTTAAAACCACCACTAACTGACCCCTGCAACGATATGCATTTGTGGCCATAGATAAAGTCTTTTTGTTTTTGCGTCGTTTAGCATGCACATCAATTGTGGCTTTGTCTTGTTAGTGGAATTCCACAACGTACGCAGTACTTGCACCAGTAGGTCGTTGAATAACGTGTTGTTTGTATACCGGAAAGCCGGCAGAGAGTTCACCGTAGTAGAAGTCCATAAAAAACGAAGGTGGAATTGGAAATCATCAAGGACGGAATACTTTAAAGAAATGTCATTTCACTGTGGAGACCGATGATATTAGCGAGATCAAATCAAGTTTTCAGTGTCATTGCATGGTAGTTTACACTTGTGGTATAGTGCTTTTACGATGCAAGACCTGCGATGACAGATAAGCAGATGAAAAAATAGAGAGTAAGAGACATGAGTTTAAAAATTTTAAATTAATAAATGTGAGAAAAAGGGCAAAGTAAATGAATTTATTATTATGTAACAGACATAATTTTTTCATAAACATATAATACTTTTTTCGATAGAAAAATTTCATTAATCTTAGATGATTACAAGGTGATACACACGTGCTAGGATCATTCTCGACCTCTGCATAGGTATGATGCACACAACCTATAAATGTACAATACTTTTATCTGTAAAAAGTTTTTAGTCCATAAGAAATCATGTGTTGATGGACTGTTAACGTTTAAAACAACTCCATGTGCGGCGGACTTAAAAAGTAACTCTTAGATTTGCATAGAGGTTTAGGGAAGAGAAAGATTCCGCCGTTCTTCTTTGGAAAAACTTGTAAAATTTCTTGCACTACAGACTAATTTTTTTTCAATTGGCCCAATGCAGAAGGACGCGATGTTTGACAGCTCCTCAAACTTGTCTGAACGCGTGGACTTCGAAGTCAAGGCATGACACTTCTATTTTCGTCGTCCACGAATACCTTTGCCAAAGAAATTATCCCAACCACGGGAGAGTGGGAGACTAATACGAATATCTAAGTGTACCTCCTCAGCATCTGGACACAGTAGTCTACTGCCTTCCACTTGTAACCATGTCACCACGGCATTTCCTCATCCTGCTCGCCATCGTCTCGTCATTTGCCGGTCCGGGTGCTGGTTCCTTTGCCGCATCTGAGAGCGGAATCACGGAGAGAGCGGACTTCACGCCCTTTGGGCCCTACTGCTCCACTACGGGCAACTACACCCGCAACAGCCAGTACCAGGTGAACCTTGGCAATCTCATGGGCGACCTCCGGTCGGGTGCCACCGCCAACGGCGGCTTCGACGACAGTGTGGCCGGCCAGGAGCCCGATATTGCGTTTGGCCTCATCATGTGCTACGCCGACAGTAACTTGACCCAGTGCATGAACTGCCTCCAAACGGCGACAACTGGAGTGACCCTGATTTGCCCGTTCAGCCGGGTGTTGAAGGCCTTCGATGACGCCTGCGTGATCCGGTACTCCAATGAGTCGTTGTTCTCCGTTGCCGATCTGACCGACCCTAACTACATCTACTTATACAGCTCAGAACAAGGCTCAGACAGTAATTCTGTCACCGATACGGCCACAATGAATTCCACACTGTGGAGACTTTTGTCCAGGCTAGCAGGGGAGGCCGCCGTCTCCAAGTCCGAGCTCCGGTTCGCCAACGGGAGCGCACTGTATCAGGACTCGCAGGGCACCTCGCAGGTGATATACGGGCTGGCACAGTGCACCAGAGACCTCAAAGCCAGCGAGTGCATCAGGTGCCTAACAACCTTCACGGCGGAGCTGTCGAGCTCAAGCACGAGCGTGCAACACCTACGGCGCCACCGCCAAAGGCTACAGCTGCTACGTTGCATACAGCATTGGCAAGGACCTCGGCATCACGATTTCTCAAGAAACATCAGCACCGCCGCCGCTAATCACGATTTCGCCAGCAACAGCAGCATGGCCGCCCCTGCCACTGCCGTCGATGGCTCCCCGACCACAAGGTTTGTAATTACGCAAAAACTACATCGAGAGGCCTCTCGATTTAGGGATAAATCGAGAGCCCCTCAGTTACTTCCTCACCAGAGAAAATCGAAGAGCAAAAGGTAACTGCATCCATGGTCAGCTCGTCGGAAGTCGAAGAAGAAGATGACCTGCGGGCGGGAGGTGGGCGGGGCGGTCGGCGGTGGGTCACCGCCGGCCGCGGGTGGCGGTGGAGGCCGGCGGAGTTATTGTTTTGGGGTTACCTGGGTTTGGGGTTGGAGGAAGCTTCCATGGCTGACTCCTTAGAGGGATGTCCGTGGGCGGCGGCCGGCCCGGCGGAGGAGGCGGGGTGTGGGCGGCGAGGCCAGGCGGCGATGGCACCGCCGGCCGGGCGGTGGCGGACAACCGGTGGGTGGGGTCGGCGGCGGGGGCAAGTCAACGTAGTGGTTAGGAAGGGTGGGGTGGAGGGGGAGGGGTGGTTGGTGGGCGGCGGTCGGCGGCGAGGTCGCCGCCGGCCGTGGGGTGGTGGTGGAGGCCGGCGGTGGCGGGGTAGAGGAGGAAGAGGAAGGGAGAGGGTGGCGGCTACAGTTCGCGTCGTGAGGAAGACGATAAGTTCGCGTCGCGAGGGAGACAGGGTAAAAGGAGGCAGCGGATATTCGCGTGGGTGGTGTGTATCGTGCGGGTGTGGGCCTGTGGGGTACGGTGGTGGGTCTGGCCTCTCGGCTTAAGGCTAAAGCGAGAGCGCTCGCCGCCCAGTCACGTCCTTGTAATTAACTTTCAATGAACTTGTAGTACCGGCAATCCTCTTTAATTTGCTCACTACTTTGCTTTTAATTATTGAAATCTCATCATCCCATTTATGTAGAACTGTTGATGTATACAACTAATAATTCTTACATATACTTTGTTCTATGTAAAAAGATCGATCGCCACAGCCCGGCACGAAGAGGGGTATGGTGGCAGGTGCGACTGCTGCTTCTGTGGCTTTTGTCATGTGCTGTGGCATCTTTGTTTGGTTCCTGTTGCACCGACGCAGCAGCATAAAGGCAAGGGAGCACGAATTAGATGTGTTTTACCTCGATCCTCTTGAAGATGAGGCGTTTGATGAAGGAACAGGGCCAAGAAGATTCCGGTATAGTGATCTTGCAACTGCAACCAGCTTCTTCTCAGATTCGGAAAAGCTCGGGGAAGGGGGGTTCGGATCGGTATACAGAGGCTACTTAAAACATATGGATCTTCATGTTGCCATAAAAAGAGTGTCCAAGAGCTCCCAGCAGGGAAAAAAAGAGTACATTTCTGAGGTGAAGATCATAAGCCGTCTAAGGCATCGCAATCTCGTGCAGCTCATAGGCTGGTGCCATGGCGGTGGCGAGCTGTTGCTTGTCTACGAGCTCATGCCCAATGGAAGTCTTAACTCTCATATTCATGACAAGAACAATGTATTATCTTGGCAGTTGAGGTATAACCACTAACTTCGCTGTGCTTTGTGAAATTTAATATATATTGATAAAAAGCTCACTAATGCTTTTTTATCTGTTTAGGTATGACATTGTGCTTGGAATCGGTTCTGCACTTCTATACCTGCATCAAGAATGGGAGCAATGTGTTTTGCACCGTGACATCAAACCGAGCAATGTCATGCTTGATGTCTCCTTCAATGCCAAGCTTGGTGATTTCGGGCTTGCTAGGCTGGTTGACCATGAGAAACAATCCCACACGACAGCGCTTGCCGGTACGATGGGGTACATAGACCCAGAGTGCATGGTAAGTGCTAGTGCCAATACCTCATCCGACGTCTACAGCTTCGGTGTTGTTGTCCTTGAGATCGCCTGCGGTCGACGGCCAATCGTGGTGGTACAAAACAGCGATGAATACGCTACCGTGCACCTAGTGCAGTGGGTTTGGGAATTTTATGGCAGCGGAAGGATCGTCGACGCCGCCGACCCACGACTGAATAGCGAATTCGACGATGGGGAAATGGAGCGCATCTTGGTCACAGCCCTCTGGTGCGCGCACCCCGACCGCGCCATGAGGCCTTCCATCAGGCAGGCAGTGAATGTGCTCCGGCTGGAGGCGCCACTGCCAAACCTCCCACCCAACATGCCAGTGGCGACATTCATGCCTCCGGTTCATCAGTTGTTACAGGGCCAACCTGTGGCTGCCACTAGCAGCAGTGGCGGCACCACAGGTTCAAGCATCGCGACGATATCCACAGAGTCTTCCATGCTAAGATGATAAATCCACGTTCTAGTTAAATATTCCTGTAACTCCTCTGCTTCCTCCAAGATGAAAAGCATCGATTGTCAACTATTGCAACCGCACAAGCTACTTTATTATTTGTACAACTAGCAAGTTAGCTCACGCTAATAGCGCGGCTAGATTTGATAAACTATAATTTATATAATGCAATGTTAGCATAGTATTTTTCTCTCATGATTCACTATTCACCCTTTTGAATTTATTGACACCCCATTTAGATGTAGATATTGGAGTCCTGAATCCGAAATTGGTATTGATACACCCGAATTTTGTTGTATTGGTGGTCTTGAAATGGTGGATGGAAAACCAAGAGCGAATGACATTTGATGCTTCGTCGCACAATCGCATACATTGTAGAGCACCCACTCTTGCATCTCTCGATCCCTCCGCGAATCTCTCTCTCCACCCTAACAATGCCACTTTCTTCCCAACTTTTGTCGATTGACCTCTTCCTCTCTGATTTCTCGGCTTTTGAGTCTGACTCTCGTACGTTGACCTTGTGTAGAGTCTCGGTGTTCCACCTCCAGCGCGTGGATCCAACTCCTCCCAGCAAGCTTGTCGAACCTAGCAGGGATGCCAATTGCAGGGGCGTAGGCATCCTTTAAGGTGCTTCTTGATCTAGAGACTGGCTCGTGTAGCAGTGGAACATGTCTCTATCTACCTTGAGAACACTTCTTTCTCCCCGGGCGAACTCTACCTCTCTGATTCCGAAACTTCTGAGATTGACTCGGGGCGTTGACCTTGTGTAGAGTCTCGGTGCTCCACCTACCAGCGCGTGGATCCAACTTCTCCCACTAAGCTCATAGTACTTGGCGGTGGTGCCAGTTGCTAGCATAGGCGACCTTGAA
The DNA here is from genome assembly GCA_036936925.1 of Cenchrus fungigraminus. Classification (NCBI taxonomy): domain Eukaryota; kingdom Viridiplantae; phylum Streptophyta; class Magnoliopsida; order Poales; family Poaceae; genus Cenchrus; species Cenchrus fungigraminus. The sequence continues at coordinate 35,537,409 of CM072769.1, forward strand.
GGTTCCTCTTGATCTAGGGACGACTCGTGCAGCGGTGGCACAGGTGTCCCTCCTTTCCTCCCCCTCTCTCTCTTTTGAGGGTCTCTCTCTCTCCACCCCGACATTGCCTCTTTCTCCCCTACTTTTATCGGGTGAAATCTACCTCTCTGATTCTACTGCTTCTGAGTCCAACTCAAGCATTGACCTTGTGTAGAGTCTCGGTGCTCCACCTTCCAACGTGTGGATCCAACTCTTCCCGATGAGCCGGTGAGGTCATCGTACCTGGCACGATGCCAGTGTCGGCGTAGGCGACCCTGAATATTCTTCTCGATCTAGGGACTCGCTCGTGTAGTAGTGGCATGGGTCCCTCCCCCTCTCTCCACCCCGACAACACCTCTTTCTCCCCTACTTTTGTCAGGCGAACTCTGCCTCTCTGATTATGTAGCTTCTGAGTTCGACTCAGGTGTTGACCTTGTATAGAGTCTTGGTGCTCAATCTCCCAACGCGTGGATCCAAACTCCTCTCGGTGATGTCGTCGTACCTGGCGGCAATGCCAGCTGTTGGCATAGGCGACCTTGAATGTTCCTCCTTGATCTAGGGACTGGCACGTGCAACACTGGCACATCTGTTAGATGATAGGCAATATTTCGGTATATTTTAATTCCATAATTAAATAGACATTTCAATATTGCTGTGAGTGAAACAATCCATGTGCAAATGTTCATGTTTAAACAACAATTAAACATAAACCTATTCATGATTATACAACTAATAAGCATGAATACTAGTTTAAAAATGTACCCCGTTGAAGGTCGGGTGACGGCGTCACCCGAAGTTCCGATATCACTTGGACCAGTCATACTGATCATAGAGTGACCTCAGTCGATGTAGCCTTACGAATTCGGTACAGGAAGATGATCGCAGTGAAGACCCGGCTGTTGAGGAAGTAGTCGTACGGAGTCGACGTAGAGGAAGTAGTCGTACGGGAGCGAGCAGTCGCGTGAAGACGCTCCCCAAAAACCTTATCGCCCGCCTATCCCGAGCAGGATCTCTGTAGCAGGACGAGGTTCCGGAGGCTCTGCTCTCGTCGGTACCGTGCGCGCGGTGCAAGCAATGGGAATGCAAAAGAAGCAGCAAACAGTGGGAGAGGAAGAGGTCTCCTGAACAGGAGTACCTGAGTGTGAATTGGTGAGTTGAGGAGGAGGAGGAGGGCCTCCTTATATAGGCAAGCAGGTGCGGAGGGGGGATGAACCTGGACGTTGCGGTTAAGACACTTGAGTAGTAACGGTCGCGGTTAAGGCTCAGTAACGGTCACAGCCATTATTCCTGGTCGCGGTTAAGGCTCAGTAACGGTCACAATCATTATTCCTTTCCAACAGCCAACAGCAAAAAGATGCTCCCGCCCCGCAACTCATCACGTCCGTCCGTCCGTACCGCCCGCTCGACACGTCCACGTCCACGGCCTCGGCTTGGCGAGGCGAGCGAGCGCGCGTGCGCGTGTGGCACACCTCTCTCCTTTATTCAACTTCACAAGAAGTGTACCGAAAGGCTACCTCATAAGTTGGATGGGAGACTCCTCTAATACCCATTTGGTATTTATCACTTTTCCCTAGCATTAACCAAATGGGCTTTTAATTCTTTCATTATTGTAATAAATGGCTCTAGGCCCATTTATTCTAACAATCCCCACCAAGAATTATAAGCCACATTGGAAATGCTCTCATCTTCCCTTTTGTTTTCGATATACCAGCACTGCGATGGAGACTGTTAAGTTGAACATCCACCAGGAACTCAAGTTACACTTATTTGCAACTGAACAATAGACTATGCCTTGAATTGCCAGTTTTGTGCATCTAAGCTTGGCTAGAGCCCTTTACTGATACTTGGCTGCACATAGCATCCCCGCGGGTTGGAGCTTATAGGTCACACTCCGTGCCTCTTCATGAGTTTTATAGAGATTACCCAAATCTCATAGACTATGACCAGTAGTCGATACTCATATAGGTGTGTTCCTTCTAGACATACTGTAGAACTATGTCTTTGCTTTGGAGAAACAACTACCTTGTTTCATGAAAGCCACTTGGAGCACATTAAGGTATACATACCAGCCTGCCATACAGTTTTGAAGAGAAATGCATCTTTTCATGGACCGAGCCTTCTCAAAGGTTTTCTTCTCTCAGTCAAACCATAGCTTGTTTCACCATCTTAATTCACAGGATCTCCGATCACATAAGACAGGTTTCCACTATGGAAAAACTCACGTGGGTCTCAAGCCCAGTTCCATAGATGCATTATCTATCACAATACGTAATAAACCCTTTGTAAATTGATCTGCTAGGTTCTTAGACGTATGGATGTAATCCAAAGCTATGACACCGGTGTTTCTCAATTTCCTGACAGACTTCAACCGTCTCTTGACATGCCTGGATGACTTCATGTTGTCCTTTGAACTGTTCACCTTGACAATCACAGTTTGATTATCACAGTTCATTAGAATTGCCGGTATCGGTTTTTCAACTATCGGCAAGTCCATTAGGAGTTCACGAAGCCACTCGACCTCAACAGTGGCAGTATCCAATGCTGCCAGTTCTGCTTCCATTGTTGACCTGGTTAGAATGGTCTGCTTGCAAGACTTCCAGGAAACAGCGCCACCTCCAAGTGTGAACACATATCCACTTGTGGCCTTTAACTCATCAGCATCAGAAATCCAGTTTGCATCACTATATCCCTCCAAGACTTTGGGGTCTCCGGAATAGTGAATGCCATAGTTCATTGTGCCCACTAGATAGCGCATTACCCTCTCGAGAGCACGCCAGTGTTCACTGCCCGGGTTTGAAACAAACCAGCTCAGTTTACTAACTGCATATGCAATGTCAGGTCTCGTGGCGCTAGCCAGATACATCAGCGAACCAATGATCTGGGAGTATCTCAGCTGATCCACCATTATCCTCAGGTTCTTCCTTAGAACCAAGCTGGCGTCATAAGGAGTTGGTGCTGGTTTAGAGTTGCTGTAGCCAAACCGACTTAGCATCTTCTCAACATAGTGAGTCTGTGATAGAGTCACCCCACCATTTTCTCCCTTTATCAGCTTTATGTTAAGGATAATAGCAGCCTCTCCCAAATCCTTTATCTCAAACTTTTGAGATAGAAAGTCTTTGACCTCCTTGATCACTTCAAGACTCGTGCCAAAGATAAGTATGTCATCTACATACAGACACAAAATCACTCCTTCGCCCCCACCATAGCGATAGTACACACATTTGTCAGTTTCGTTTGTAACAAAGCCAACAGATGTCAAAGTTCTGTCGAACTTATCATGCCATTGCTTAGGTGCTTGCTTGAGGCCATAGATAGACTTCACTAGCTTACACACCGTTCTTTCTTGACCCTTTACTACAAATCCTTCCGGCTGATCCATATAGATCTCCTCTTCCAAATCTCCATTTAGGAAAGCTGTCTTAACGTCCATCTGATGAACGAGAAGACCATGAGAGGCTGCCAGAGAAAGTAGTACTCTTATGGTGGTCAATTGAGCGACTGGTGAGTAAGTATCAAAGAAGTCTTCTCCTTCCTTTTGGGTGTAACCCTTGGCCACAAGTCTAGCCTTGTACTTATCAATAGTACCATTAGGCCTAAGCTTCTTTTTGAGCACCCATTTGCATCCCACAGGTTTGCACCCGTAAGGACGCTCAACAACCTCCCAAGTTCCATTTGACATGATAGAGTCCATTTCACTCCTCACTGCTTCCTTCCAATAGTCAGCATCAGGTGAAGAGTAGGCCTCTGCAATGGTCTTGGGAGTGTCATCCACAAGGTATACGATGAAATCATCTCCAAAGGATTTCTCTGTCCTTTGTCTCTTGCTCCTCCTAGGAGCCTCATCATTATCCTCCTCAGGATGCTCAATAAGTGTAGGCTCATTGAGTTCCATCGGCTTGGTGGAGTCGTCCTTCTCGATAGACTCTTGCCTAGATGAACTTGTTTCATCTCTCATTGGAAAAATATTCTCAAAGAATGTAGCATCTCTGGACTCCATAATTGTGCCGACAAGCAAGTCAGGCACTCCAGATCTTACTACCAAGAATCTATATCCGACGCTATGAAAAGCATACCCCAGAAAGACACAGTCTACCGTCTTTGGTCCAAGTTTACGTTTCTTGGTGATTGGCACACTGACTTTGGCCAAGCAACCCCAAGTACGTAAATATGAAAGAGTTAGCCTCTTCTTCTCCCATTCCTCGAATGGTGTTACTTCCTTATTCTTCATAGGCACACGGTTCAGGACATGACAGGTCGTCAGTATCGCCTCACCCCACCATTCCTTAGATAGTCTCGCGGTTTCTAACATGGCATTCACCAAGTCAGTCAGCGTGCGGTTCTTTCTTTCGGCAATCCCATTAGATTGGGGTGAATAAGGCGGTGTCCTCTCATGAACGATACCGTGTTCCACACAGAATGAATCAAAAGTATTAGAGAAGTATTCGCCACCTCTATCAGACCTTAGGTGTTTAATCTTTCTCTCAAGTTGATTTTCTACTTTAGCTTTATAGATCTTAAAGTAATGTAACGCTTCATCTTTTGATTTTAACAAGTAGATGTAACAAAATCTAGTGCTATCGTCTATCAAAGTCATGAAATATCTTTTACCGCCCTTTGTCAACACACCGTTCATTTCGCTCAGATCGGAATGAACTAATTCTAGAGGTGCCAAGTTTCTCGCCTCAGCAGCCTTATGTGGCTTGCGAGTTTGTTTTGATTCAACACATACGTGGCACTTAGAATTTTTGACAGAGGTAAACTTTGGAATTAAAGTCAAACTAGCTAAGCGCAACATACAACCAAAATTAACATGACAAAGCCTCGAATGCCAAACATCTGATTCATCATTCATCACATGGTTCACAACATTATTATCAAACGATAAAGAAAAGCGGAACAAGCCTCCGCTATCATAGCCTTTTCCAACAAAGGTACCAAACTTAGAAATGATACATTTATTCGACTCAAAGACTAACTTAAAACCGTCTCTACACAGTAGAGACCTGCTGACTAGATTCTTCTTGATGGTAGGTACATGCTGCACATTCTTCAATTGTATGGTCTTCCCCGAAGTGAACTTCAGAGTGACAGTACCAGCACCAAGAACACGCGCATGGGCACCGTTCCCCATCAACAAGGATGTAGTCCCCCCGACCTGGTAAGAAGAAAACATAGAAATGTCAGCACATACATGAATATTAGCACCGGTGTCTATCCACCACTCTGGCGAAGAACATACTGAAAGAACTGTAGGTAAGAAATTACCGTACCCCGATGTTCCTCCATCCTCACTAACAACCATGTTCGCTGTCTTAGGAGCCTTGCGATCTTTGCGATCCGGGCACTGTGCAGCAAAGTGATCCCGACTGCCACATGTGTAGCAAGCACCCCCCGACTTTCTCTTCTTCTTATCAGGCCCGTCGGCTTGCTTAGCCTTGGGTGGGTTCTGTGAAGGCTTCTTCCTTTTGTTCCGGTTGTTCTGGAACTTGGGATTACCCCTCTGCACAAAGTTTGCGCTTGAGGAGCCGGCTATTGCCTTTCCACGTGTGTTCTTTGCTCTCGCCTTCTCTTCAACATCAAGAGTCGCAACAAGGTCATCAAAAGTGAATTCCTTTCTCTTGTGTTTTAGAGAGGTAGCAAAGTCCCTCCAAGAGTGTGGCAGCTTAGCGATAATAGCTCCAGCCACAAACTTTTCGGGCAACACACATGGGACCTCTTTGCTGTAGTTCTCAAGCTCCTTAGCCAGCACCTGTTCCACCACAGGACGGTCTTCAACCATCCTGTAGTCTAGAAACAGTTCCATTACGTACAGCTCACCGCCGGTGTTAGAAGCTCCGTACTGAGCCTCAAGAGCCTCCCAAATGTCCTTCCCCGTTTTGTAACGGAGATAGGTATCCACCAGATTGTCAATCAGAACGCTGATCACGGCACCCCGGAACAGATTATCATCTGAATTAAACTTTTCCCCTGAGACACCCTCGGGAGCCTTTCCGGTGATGATGTACATCACGTTCATGGCGGTGCGCCACAGGGTGGCCAACTCACGCCACCTCTTAAAATTGGAACCATCGAAAGGCTTTGGCTTAATTGCATTTGCAAAGCTAGTGACACCAAACATATTCCTATCAACATTATAAGGTTTTTGGATTGTTAGATGATAGGCAATATTCCGGTATATTTTAATTCCATAATTAAATAGACATTTCAATATTGCTGTGAGTGAAACAATCCATGTGCAAATGTTCATGTTTAAACAACAATTAAACATAAACCTATTCATGATTATACAACTAATAAGCATGAATACTAGTTTAAGAATGTACCCCGTGGAAGGTCGGGTGACGGCGTCACCCGAAGTTCCGATATCACTTGGACCAGTCATACTGATCGTAGAGTGACCTCAGTCGATGTAGCCGTATGAATTCGGTGTAGGAAGATGATCGCAGTGAAGACCCGACTGTAGAGGAAGTAGTCGTTCATAGTCGATGTAGAGGAAGTAGTCGTACGGAGTCGACGTAGAGGAAGTAGTCGTACGGGAGCGAGCAGTCGCGTGAAGACGCTCCCCAAAAACCTTATCGCCCACCTATCCCGAGCAGGATCTCTGTAGCAGGACGAGGTTCCGGAGGCTCTGCTCTCGTCGGTACCGTGCGCGCGGTGCAAGCAATGGGAATGCAAAAGAAGCAGCAAACAGAGGGAGAGAGGGAGAGGTCTCCTGAACAGGAGTACCTGAGTGTGAATTGGTGAGTTGAGGAGGAGGAGGAGGGCCTCCTTATATAGGCGAGCAGGTGCGGAGGGGGGATGAACCTGGACGTTGCGGTTAAGACACCTGAGTAGTAACGGTCGCGGTTAAGGCTCAGTAACGGTCACAGCCATTATTCCTGGTCGCGGTTAAGGCTCAGTAACGGTCACAATCATTATTCCTTTCCAACAGCCAACAGCAAAAAGATGCTCCCGCCCCGCAACCCAAGCTACTCGAACACGTAGCGGAAAACAAACTCGAGCAGCAACAACAGCCACCGGTCAGACCGGTCCCTGGCACCAGTCAGACCGGTCCAACACTATCTCCTTTGAATTCTCTCAAACTTGCCCAGCAAACCTAGATGGCAATTCTAGGATGTGGCACAACAAGAAGAAATCCAGAAACCTGCTGGCTTGAGAAAACAAACCAAAACTCAAGCACACCGAAAACTCTCCACAACCAAACTTGCACCAGAAGCACTCTGCGAGCAAGTAGCAAGAACCAACCAAGAAATAGTCGAGTCTCCACTGGAAGCCCTGCACCGGTCTGACCGGTCCCCTACACCGGTTAGACCGGTCTGACTCAGAAACTCCCAAACACCAAGAACTCGATCTCCAAGGGCCAAAACTGCACGGGATTGAAACAGCCGCAAGCCACGAGAACAACCAACACTCCGGTGAAGAACTCCTCGAGAAAAGCCACAACAGTCGCGTTGCCTCGGTGCCGCAGCACGTGTTTCCTCGGTGCCGCACGCCACCTCGCCACGCTTGCGTTCGCGCTCACTCTCGCCGCGTCACCACTCACCAACACCCACGTGTTGACACATTTTATCCATAAATATTTTCCCTCATATTTACTGGAAAAAGTTCTAAAATGCAATTACATCACCTTATTAGGGTTTACACTGACAATTTCCATGAGTTTTGGTGAATCTATGAAAGTGCAGGGACTATTCAGAAAAACAGGAAAAAGAACAAGTCTAGAAGGCTCCGGAACACTCCCGAACCAACGTGACTTAGTATACAAGAAAAGAAGCATCTAGAAGGGACGAGAAGACACCACGTGAAGGCGGGGCCCGAGTGGGGCCCACCACAGGCCGATCGGTCCTGTGGTGGGGCCGATCGGCCCCCTACCACGGCCACGTCAGCCCTGTTTCTGGAATGTTCCTCCACCGCCTATGAGAAGCAATCTAAACCGTATGTTAGGTCGGTTTGATCCAACAACGATGCGACACCTCCTTCGGACTATATAAGCAGCCCCCTGACCCCTAGGGCAGAGGACAATTCATTCAATCAGATCATTAATGCCTAGCTGAGATAAAGATCTAGATTAGAATTAGAATTGGAGGGTTAGTATCAAGTTGAGAGATTAGAGCCACGATCTATTCAGATCTAGCTAGTCTTGTTCGAGAGAATTAGAGCGCGGTGAAGGCGGAGTTGGAGGAAGGCCCGGACCTGTCGGCGCCTCTTCATCTTCTTCCTTTGGATCGACTCCATTGGAGCTCGATCTTGAGACCTTTGGGCAAGATCAACTTCTTATTCAAGTGAGTATCATTGTTATTATTGTTCTTGAGGTTCATAACTCTTTACGAGTACTTTAATTCCTGTTGCTCTTGAGTTAAAGTTGCCTGTTTAGTGTAAGCGTGGTTCTTAGACTAGCTAGCTTGTGGATGCTCCCTACATTCCTGATAGTCTGTGGTAGATCGTGGTGGTGACAACACCATTGAGTCCTTTGCATTCCACATCCCGTCTGTAGGCCTTGTAAGATTACCCCTGTTGCCGGGAGATTCTCTTTTCAAAGCGATTCTTCTTGTCAATGTCCCCCTGAGAACAATATAAACGTAACTTGTGCGAGTAAGAACTAGATAGCCTTAAGAGCCCCTTACCTCTCTTTCTATCAAGTCCTTGATATCTGCTCAGGGATTAGTTGTATACCTCAGACCACTCTCTCTACCTTCTCCTTGTGGATACGATATTTAAAACCCATCACCCTGGGTGAAGTGCTCACCGGTATCCTTGCGCTTGCGGATCATCAATTCTTTCTGTAGGCTTAACAAATACCAACACCTGCCATCACCTTTGTCGCGCCCGGGCTCCTGCTCGCCACAGCGCCGCCCACCCATCCCCCATCACCGTGCACCACCCCCACCAACACCTACCCATCAAATGCTGACTCGCGCCAAGGCCGGTATCGGCTGTCCCAACGGCAGTCTGAATTCTCATATTCATGACAAGAACAATGTATTATCTTGGCAGTTGAGGTATCACGACTAACATTATCTTCCCCGTACCTTACCATATTTTTTATGTGGATCAATTGCTCAATATTATTTGTTTTTTATTTGTTAATTAGGCATGACATCGTGCTCGGGATCGGTTCTGCATTATTGTACCTGCATCAAGAATGAGAACAATGCGTTTTGCTCTGTGACATCAAACCGAGTAATGTCATGCTTGATGCCTCCTTCAATGCCAAGCTTGGGGATTTCGGGCTTGCTAGGCTCGTCGACCATGAGAAACAATCCCACACAACAGCACTTGACGGTACGATGGGGTACATAGACCCAGAGTGCATGGTAAGTGCTAGTGCCAGTACCTCATCCGATGTCTACAGCTTTGCTGTTGTTGTCCTTGAGATCGCCTGTTGGAGCGGTAGAAAACATCACCTCTCGGCCCTGGGGATTTGTTTCAAAAAACACTTGACCTCGGCCTAATTTGGGAAGTTAGTTGATAACTTGGGCTTCGCACTTTCGAATCATGGAATAAATGTACACGGAAGCATGCGATTTAACCAAGGACAAGTCCCCTTTTTTTGTAGGACAAGTGTTGAGCTCTGGGGTCCTTTATCATTGCTTGGCTCCGGGGAGTCATTTCGTGAAATCATCCAGCTCCGACGGCCTGTTAAGAAAGATGCAAAAGAACCTGGGGCTTCACCGGGTTGTATGTACATCGAAGGCCCTAAATTAACACGAGTTGAGTCTTTTTTCACAGGGAAAGTTCGGGCTCTGGAAACTTCTTCAAAACGAACGATGATTGGAAGCCTGAGCTCCGCCGAGGCATTCCCGGGAACCCGGCGTCAAGAAGTCTCAAAGATGAACCCCGAAGCCGAGGAATCTTCAGGGAAAGAAGGATCGAAGACAACGAACCGCGAAGCCAAGAGTTCTTCAAGACCCCGCCATCATGGACTTGGTCAAAAGCTTCTACAACACGAAACTGTCGTGTCTTCGTGTTTTGTGGCGCATCGCCCGCCCCATTGTCTCCGGCGGGTTTTGCACTCCGCTATTTTTGGCGCTAAGTCCGCGTCGTATACAAGTCCAAGTTTATCCCCGAATATTCTTCATAGATGCTAGGGCACAAGGGTAAACTTGGAATGTAATTCTAGTCTTTTGGCACTATAAAAGGAGACCCCTCCTCATTGTAAAGAGGGACAACCTTTTGGGAAAGTGAAAGAGTAATGTGTTAAGGAAAGCTGTTGATTTAATATAACTTGATTGGAACATGTTTATTGTTCGTTGTTCGTTGTTAATCCTCGTCTCTGTTTGGGGGTTTAGTGATCCCAACAGAGGCGTCCACCGTGTTCTTAGCCACCAAAGAACCCATGATGCTACCCGCGAAGAAAAAACCTACTGACCACGAGGAGCCGAGAGTGGCTGCCAAAGAAAAGAGGATCATAGTCGCTCCGGAGCCAAGGCCGGAGGATGAAGATCTAGCACGAACTCGCAGTGAGAAAAGAAAAGTGGTGGGGAAGACCGCGCAGGGTTCTAACCCGGAAACCAGCCTCATGAATGACAAAGAGGGAGCAACCGAGAAAAGTTAGATTCGATCTTGATGCAGATCGAAGCTATGAAACGAGTGAAGGAGAGAATAGCCTTAGAACTTGAAACGCAAAAACAAGCCAATGAGAAAATCAAGAAACTAAAGGCAGTGAAGCTACAGTTGGCTCAGATGCAGAAAGAGCTGGATGAGTTGCATTCTCATCAGCGCACCCCACCAAGTCCTACCCCAAACCACGAGGAAGATCCACCTCTGCAAAATGAAAACCCAATGTTCAATTTCCCAATCCACAACACGGCAGGAATGTTTGTGTCTGTCGACTCGACCTCACCTCTATCTATTGGCCTGCAAACAGCGCCATGGCCCTTCACCTACGAAACAATCTCCCTACCAAAGTACAATGGCTTGAACAATCCAAGACAGTTCATCATGAGCTACGAAGCTGTCGTGGCTTCGGCCGGTGGTAACGAAGTGGTTTTGGCTAAGTAATTCATCATAGCGTGCGAAGGTGTGGCTTTAAACTGGTATTCACTATTACCCTGACACTCAGTCTACAGTTGGGTCGACCTGAAAACAAAGCTTATCCAAAACTTCCAAGGCTTTCAAGCCACAACCACAGATGAGGGAGATTTATTCTATTGTATCCAGAAAGACAAGGAACCCCTGGCATGTGAGAAGATTCCTCCAGTTAAAATCCCAAACCCCAGATGTATCAGAGAAAGTCGCTATAGTCGTCTGCATCAAGGGGCTAACTCCAGGGCAAACCTCTCAAGAAAAAAAGCCAAAGACAATGCAGGCACTTTTGGTAGAGCTCGAAGAATACTGTAGATCCGATGAAGATCACAAGAGAAGAGTAGCCAAAAGAAATCGGTTAAGGCAAACCTAGAGAGAGCACGAGTGGGTTCCTTCGCACCAAAGCGTGCAAAACAATAGGGCACCGTACCCCCCAAACCAAGTACTCCCAATCGAAGCTGCGCCAGATACCCAAAACCAGAACCAAAACCCCCCACAAAACCAAGCTCCACGGCAAGCTCCGCAAACTTCTAACCGGGGAGGCCACAACCAGAGAGGAAGAGGAAGGGGCAACGGACCATCCCCTCAAAACCAAAACTTTCGCCCTCGGTTGTTTTATTGTTCTTTCCAAGAAAAGCAATCTCACCATTCCACAAACAATTGTCCCGAAATCAAAAGAACTTTGGAAAGAATGGCCGAGGAAAAGAGGGCCGCTCAAACCCAGCCTCAACCCGTTCCACCTAAACCTATCAACCATACTTGGCCTCAGCAATCCTTCCAACAAAACCCATATCCCACTGCGCCCCCACTACATCCATACAACCAAGGAAACCCAGCCTTCTTCCAAGCCAGCACCTACAATCAGCCGCAACCAGTGTGGCAAGCACCGCCACCGCACCAATACCAACCACAAAATCAACAAAACATCTGGCCCATGCAAGAAATCCCACCTCCGCCTCCCAGGATGCCAAATATGGTTCCAAAAGCGCAGCCACCTAGCACAAGGAACGATCCTAAAGCTTTGCCAACCTTCGGCTCTATCATGGCTATTTCCCAGAGCAAAGCCCAGAACCAAGAAAGCTCGTACCGTCAGATGTTTCCTATCGTGGGAGGATCATCTCTTGAGTTCGAGAACAAAAAAATGAGAAGAAATTATTTCTGAGAGGTGCACACCATAGTCCAAGACGGACCACCAGTAAAGCCACCTTGGGCACATGTACCTATCACATTCGCAGAAGAGGACTTCAAGCTAAAGACGACCGCACACAATGATGCAATGGTCATCAAAACTATTATCGCAGGATGGGAAATTGGAGAGGTTCTAGTCAATAACGGCAGCTCCACGGACATTCTTTTCGCCATGACCTTCAGGGAAATGAAGATAGACCCACACTTGCTGTAAGAGGCTGATATACCATTACTGGGTTTCGGGGGGAAGCCAGTCAGAGCATTGGGAAAAATCTCGCTACCTGTCTCCTTCGGAAATCTCGACAACCCAAGAACCGAATTGATCACATTCGACGTGGTTGAAATGCACTACCCATATCTGGCCATCTTAGGCAGGGGGTTCATCAACAAGTTCGACGTAGCATTTAGGCAGTTGTTCTTATGCATGAAAATACCGGCACTCAAAGGAGTCATCACTGTATTCGGTGACCAACAAACTGCCAGGGACATCGAAAGAGGCATAGCACCAGGCTAGAGAAGCATCCATCATTTAACTCAGACCAAAGCTGACGAAGCCGAGGAAAAAGAAAAAAAGAAACAGTTCGCGGAGCCAAAAAGAGATAAAGAAAAAGTAAACATCATCGCTGACGGTGAAACCACAAGAATGCAGCTAGATGTACACATGCCAGATAGGGCAGTGGCAATCGAAGCTGAGCTAAGCCCGCATGAGGAGCAAGAATTGATGACATTTTTTAGTAAAAATCAAGATGTGTTCGCATGGTCAGCCCATGATTTGAAAGGGGTTGATCGAGACATCATCGAGCACAGGCTAGAGATGGACAAAAACATCAGGCCCAAAAAGCAAAAGCTCCGCAAGATGTCAGATGAGAATGTCGAGGCTGTGAAAGCAGAAGTGCAAAGATTGTTGGACGCCAACGTGATCCGCGAAGTAAAATACTCAACCTGGCTTGCGAACACAGTCCTGGTGAAAAAGAAAAACAACAAATGGAGGATGTGTATAGACTTCACAGATCTGAACAAAGCTTGCCCAAAAGATGATTACCCACTAGAAAGTCTGGATAAAATAGTTGACGATGCAGCCAACATCGAGATGTTATCATTGCTTGACATGTTCTCAGGATACCATCAGGTCAGAATAAGAAAAGAAGATGAGGAGAAAACTAGCTTCATCACACCCTTCGGCATCTTTTGTTTCCTAAGGATGCCCGAGGGGCTCAAAAATGTGGGGCCAACCTTCACAAGAATGACAGCTTCGGTATTTCCTGAGCAGCTGTGCAGAAATTTGTTGGCATATGTGGACGACATAGTCGTCAAAAGCAACAAGCGTGGTGACCACATCTTAGACCTGGTAGAAACTTTTGCAAATCTGAGAGCCGCGAACCTAAGGCTAAATCCCGAGAAATGCGTGTTCGGAGTATGCCACGGAAAAGTGCTCGGATGTCTTGTGACAACCAAGGGAATACAGGCTAACCTCGACAAAATCCAAGCGGTAATCAAGATGGAAGAGCCTAGATCTTTAAAGGACGTGCAGAAACTCACTGGGAGAATTGCAGCTTTGAACAAATTTGTATCCAAGGCCGCAGAGCGAAGCCTCCCTTTCTTCCAAGTGCTTAGGAACAACAAGAAGTTCGAGTGGGGACAAGAGCAGAGCAAAGCGTTTGCGGAGCTCAAAGATTACCTCACTAGCCTGACAAAATTGTGTCCCCCGGAGCCTAGCTCCCCACTGTTGCTTTACATCTCTGCTTCGAGGACTGCGGTGTGCGCAACCTTAATACAAGAAAAGCAAGTAGAAGGGAAGCCAACCCAAGTCCTAGTTTATTTTGTCTCCGAAACACTAACAGGGTCAAAGGTGTTCTATTCAGAGCTGGAAAAATTCGCGTATGCGGTGGTCATGGCAGCACGAAAACTCAGGCACTATTTCGAGTCCCACAGAATCATAGTGGTGACAGACCAACCTTTGCACGAGCTAATCAAGAATAGAGAGGCTTCGGGTCGGATTTCCAAATGGGCACTTGAGCTATCAGAGCATGTGGTTGATTTTGCAAAAAGAAGTGCCATAAAATCACAAGTCCTGGTAGACTTTGTCGTAGACTGGACGTCTCCAAGAAACGCGAGCTCCGCAGAGATTGAACAGCCATGGATCGCATATTACGACGGGGCGTACTACCACAAAGGTGTCGGGGCTTCGGCAGTCATCACCTCTCCAGCCGGGATCAAAATGCGGTTCGCAGTTAGGCTATATTTCCCAGAAAATGAGAGAGCAACCAACAACACAACTGAGTATGAAGCATTGTTCCTCACCTTGAGAAAAATGAAAGCGCTAGGGCAACAAAGGTTCATCGTAAGGTCGGACTCCAAGGTCATCCAGGGGCACTTGGAGAAAGACAGCGAAGCTAGGGAGCTAGAGCTCATCAAGTATCTCGCGGCTGTAAGATCAATGGAAAAACACTTCAAGGGATTCACAGTGGAACACATCCCCAGGAACTCAAACAACGAAGCCGATGCACTGGCAAAAGCCGCAGCACAAAATCAAGCCTTACCTCTGGATGTTTTTTATGAGGTTTTAACTACACCCACAGTAAAAGAGCCCATGGCTAAAACAATCAATGTCATAGAAAAATATGATTAGAGGGCTCCGATATTGGCTTTCTTGAGAGGTCATTATGAGCCCACTGAGGAAGTTTCCTTGAACCGTATGAAGCAAAGGGCCCGAGGCTATGAGATAATTTATGGGGAGTTATACAAATCTGGCATATTAGCTCCTACCATGAGATGCATCAGCTTCGATGCAGGGAAAGAGTTGCTAAAGGAAATTTATTCTGGTATTTGCGGTGCTCACATCGGCTCCAGAGCTCTGGCTCAAAAAGCACTAAGGCAAGGTTTCTATTGGGTGTCTATCATCGACGATGCTCATCACTTGGTAAAAACTTGCGAAGCTTGCCAGAAAAATGCCAACAATCAGAGAAGTCCTTCGATGCCCACACAATTGATACCACCATCCTGGCCTCTGCAAAGACGAGGGATGGACCTAGTTGGACCACTTCCAGCAGCTCAAGGAAATTGTAGATTCACAGCCGTAACCATAGATTACTTCACAAAATGGGTCGAGATCAAACCACTGGCAAGCATCACGTCCCGCAACATCCAAAAATTCTTTTGGCAGAGTATAATTTGTAGATTTGGGGTTCCAAGGGAACTAACTGTGGACAATGGAAAGCAGTTTGATTGCAATGAGTTCAGGGAATTTTGCCTGACCATGGGAACTAAGTTAAAGTTCGCCTTTGTGTACCATTCACAGTCAAACGTCGTGGTTGAACGGGCAAACAGGCTGATATTCTCAAGCATAAAGAAATGTTTGTTCAATCAGAAAAAAGGGAAGTGGGTAGAAGAATTGCCGAAGGTAACTTGGTCTCATAACACCACTGTATCAAGAAGCACCGGCTTTTCACCATTCAAGTTGTTGTTCGGTTCCGAAGCCATGACTCCGGAGGAGATCAAAAATGAAAGTTTGCGAGTGTTGAAAGCACAAGACACAGGCATTGAAGAAGCAAAGAAAGATTTGATCGAGGTAGATGTGCTCCAAGCCGCTGAAAACTTAGACAAATACCAGCAAGAAACCTAAAGATGGAGGGACAAGAATGTCGTGAGAAAGGAAATACAAGTAGGGGATTTGGTCATCAAGAAGAAAAAGAATTTCGACAACCTAGGAAAGTTACAGGAGCCCTGGGAAGGCCCGTACATAGTGACCAAGAGTCTAAGACTAGGATCTTTTCACTTGGCAGATTAGTTGGGCAATATGTTGTCGCACACATGGCACGTAGACAGCCTTCTCAAGTACTACCCTTAGAAGTATACAGTGTAAAAACTCTGGCTTCGTGAACTTATAAACGAGGCCGGAGCCCAGCTATCTTATGTTTTTACATTTTCAGCATTTTACATTTTCTAAGGACTGTACTCTTTTCCTTGCTAAAGGGGACTCCAAATCAGGAGGCAAGGTTTCTAGAGGCGGATCCATGTATCAAATTTCAGTTTCAATGAAATTAACTTCCCCTTAACTCCCTGTCTAGCACTTATTACTTTTTTGTTATTCAGCAAATTACTTTCAGTCATTTACTTTCTGCAAGGGGGTTTCTGCCCAAGAGCAACAAAAAGCAACAAGCTTATATACGTTGTCTAAAAAATCTTAGCATTCATGCCTAAGTACCAAAAATCCCACAAGGCAACAGACTAAGTTGCGGGATCAGTTTCTGTTAATTTCAAAACTTTCACAGTTCAAAACGGTCTTTTGACCAAGCAAAGGGTCGAAAAGCAACAAGATTGCTAAATTCGACCACCAATCAAAGGAAAATCTGCGAAACTCGAAGCAAGTTTCGCTAGACTTTGGGTTTCGGGATAGAGAAACACTATCCTACGAGACACCATGTTCTTTACAAAAAGTCGCGAGCTTCGAGAAAAAAGAAAAAACAGGGGGGGTGGTGACGTTTTCCTCAAAAACAAAACTAGTTTTTGCTCCTTTCTCGAAGCCAAAGAATTGGTTAAGAAAAAAAATAATAAAAAGATACCGAAGCCAAGTTATGTTATAGGAATTGAGCCCAAAGTATTTTTACACCATCAGACATTGCCACGCAGGACATTCCAAAAGCAATAAGTTCAAGCAAAGTCAAGAAGATGTGGCAGCTTCACCATCCTTTTCTGCACCAGCGCTCTTCTCGCTCGGGGCTCCACCCTTAGCAGATCCATCTTCCTGGCTTGAGTCTTCAGACGAGCCTGTTTCCAATGCCTCTTTTCCTTAGTGTATAAAGTAACAAAACCAATGTCTAAGTAACAGCACAAAAAACAGTAATAAATAAATAAAAATAAAAAAGGGGGATCATTAAGAAAATTTCTTACCTCCGCTACATACGAGCGTGCCACGGCCTTGGCGTGCTCTTACCCAGACGCTTCCCAGAACATGGTCAAGAAATTCCTCTTAACAACATGTACGTTTTTTGAAGGAATTTCACACTCCATATCTTCCGCCTTCGGGAATTTAAAATTTCTGGCGCCCAAGGCCAAGAAGTCCGAGCATCCATTCTTTTCCAGCAATTCCAGCAAGACTTCAACGCACATCGAAGCTGCATAGTCACTGGCTCCGGTCATCACACCGGGGAGATGTTCAAATTCTTGTTCCATCCAATCAAAGATCTCTTTGGCCCCTTTGTCGCTAGGGAAAGGCAGGGCTCCACGCCAAACTCCCCAAGAGCGCAAGTATATTTCTCGTACAGAGCCTGGAAGCGTTCTTTCAAAACTCCTTTGGCCGCATCTATAAAATTTTTCTGGCCCTTCACTTCTTTTATGAGTTCTTCAATAACTGTTTTTTGTTCATTATTCTCTTTCCTTAGAGAATCTATAACCTCGATGTCATCCTCCACCACCTTTCTCAAGTCTTGAGCAACTTTCTCCAGCTTCTCTGTATCCTTGGTCAGATTTTCCGCAGCAGTCTTAAAGGTGTTAACATTGTCCTCCAATAGCAATTTTCTTCATCTGAAGATTGCACATCTTCTCCAGAGCTGCTTTATCTTCTTTAAGCCTGATAATCTCCCGACTCAGTTCAATATTCTTAGCTTCGGTCGTCAAAAACTTCTGCTCTTGGGAGCGATATTTTTCAACCGCCTTTCTGCTAGAAATCATCGATTTATAGCAGAGCTCAGTAGACAGACTTGCTAGAAGACCAGCCTCCATGTTTTCCAAAGATTTTTCGTAAGCTGCAAAGAGTTTGAGAAATCTCACCCCCTGTTAGTATAAAAACAACAGCGCAAAAAACAAAGAGCAGGAACAAACCTTGAGCATCGAAAGGCGCCGAGGGTCCGGCACTAGTGCTGGTCCCCTGTTGTTTCACAATTATAGAAGCATGGGCTCCGGGAATTTCTCCCTCTTCCATCTCTTGACCTTCGTGGGCTTTGCCCTCAGCCTCTAGAACGTCATCATCCTTCACGCCTGCAAGCCGGAAGGAATCCCTTAGTTCCCAGAGCACAAGCGACCCACAACCCCTCTCCTCTTAGAAAAAGGTAAGCGAACAGATAATAGAGTTTTCAGATCTTTCATACCAATAGCTGCATTGTAAGAGAACGTTGAAGGATCGAAGGCATGCTTCTCTGCAAAAACCAACTCCAGCGTGGGCCCCTCCACGGCACCTGTCGTGCTCACTGTCTCCGCTAGGGACTTCATGAATTCAGGTGATGCCTTTGTGTCAGCCAAAACCTGGGATGTGTCACCCGGGCAAGCGGCATCAGCAGCCTCCTCCGAAGATTTCTCAGCTCCGGGAAGTTCAGAACCAACAACAAGTTGGCTGGAGGGTGCTTGCGTGTCAGAAGCCTCCAAACCACCACGACCAAAATTCTCGGGCTCCGCCCCTTTTGAGGATGACACCACAGCCTTCTCGATCTCCTGCTCGCTCAAATGGCCTCCAGTGTCACCCACAGCTACCCCTAAGGGATCTAGATAATCCAGGTCATCAACAGAGCCAATAATCTTCACTATGCGGCATGCGCGCCCCGGCTTGGAGCCAGATTTTTTACGACGAAGACCCGACTTCGACGCTTTCTCTGCCACTAAAGAAACTTTCAACACCTCATCCGAAGCAACTAGAGGGTTGTTATCTTGATTTGCAACCTGTTTCCTCTTAGCGCGCTGTTGATGTTTGATTATCGTTGCAAAGTTCGTTTGGACTTGCAAGCAGACAAATCCTCCATCGTAGTCAAGGGACCCTTCTTCCCTTGAGTGGTGAACCCAAGGTATCGAATCCGTGGAACAATGTGTAATGCAAGATCCAATCTAATAAGTGGAAAAGACTTTGATCTTGACAAGGGTTTTTGCATCTATTCTATGGAAGAACCATGAAAGCACATCTAATCTACTAAACACCGGAGGTAGCAAGAGAAAGAGGAGGTAAAACCGATCTAAAGATTGGATCGGGTCTTTTGTTGAAGTTCCAAAACCAAGAAGAATAAAGCAAACGAATATCATTAAAAGCTTCTTTAAATCGTGGCTTCCGTTCCAACCCTCAAAGGCACCTACCGTACACGTGATCAACATCCTATCACGATGTTCCGCTTATTGTGTAGGTGAACCTAAGAGCACATTCACGAGGAACGTGTTGAAAACGGTTGGAAGGTCAGGTATGCACCTCTAGCCACCATGGTTACAAGAACATCCTATGCAATCTATCCGTGGAATAGATTGGAGAATAAGAAAACCTAAGCGAAGAAAAAGTCATAAAGAAAGCACTTGATCGCTAGAAATTGGATTCAATCTTGCAAATTCAACATGAAGTGTGATACATGGACAAGATCACCACCGGGATCCTATCTTGATCTTGATCCTTAGCTTCTAGAACTCCGACGTGGTCTTCCATGCAAGGTTCCCACATCGGCTAGGGAAACCCTAGTCAACCATCTCGACCCTCTCCTCTCCGGAAGGGTGTCCCTCTCTTCTCTGCTCCTCGGCGGCGGATGACGAATTGCTTCATGTGTGGCTCAAGGCACGGGGACTATAAATAGCCCGAGGATCACCTAGGTCAAAGAGGGCGCCGAACCGGGCCCAGAATGTGCTGGGCCGGCCGGCCTAGGCCCACTTTGGTCCAGTTAGGACCCATCTTCCTTCCAGACGCTTCTCGTGACTTCCTGACTTTTTGCCGAGTTGCATGTGGGTCCTTGACATCAGTTTCCTTGCGGTTTAGATAAGGGTACTTGGCGTATGAACTCCCGCATCTTTCGTCTAGGTCCTCAACACTTCTCAGCTTCACGCTTTAGTCCTTGGTTCATTTGGAGTCATGTTCATCTTGTATCTTGACTTGTCCCGGGGTCCGTGATCACCTTGTAAAACCCTTGATGAACTTTACCCGGAAGTCCTCATTTAGGCTCTTGATTCCTGTGTAAACAATAAACTCCAAAAACCACATGCGAGTGCGAACTTGACATATAATGAGGGTTAGGATCGTTAGTGTGAATAATAAATTAATATCAACATAGAAGGTAAACATGTGGCTAGGTTGACGGAAATCGACCGCCAACATCCCCCATGCTTAAATCTTGCTCGTCCTCGAGTAAGCCTTCAATGGATATCAGTGTTGCCTTTCGACGTTCACAATCTGCACTTGATCATACATGAGAAAACATAATGCTCTCTAAATTTATATTCATTAAAGTTCCATAATGTACTAACTTTTATCTTTATGGAGGCTAGATATCCTTCAAGCTCTTTCCACAAGTACTTGATCATGCTGTCAAACTTTTAAATAAACTTTAGAAATTTTGAAAAATAAAGATTGAGATAAAGAGAAAAATTGCTTTACCAAGATAAAAAATAACCATCTTGCACTTTGCTCATGTACTCTCATCTCATCTTGTCTCTCAAACCTACTTGTTCTACTCCTTTGCTCTCTCAAAGTATATGGTGGAAAGCTTTATATGGAGCTATATGAAAGTTTAGTCCTACCAAGATGTTATAGTTGAGATGTTATCAAAACAAGACTAGCTACTCATGGTCTTACCGAGACTCGTCAAAAAGGTCATTGGAAAAATAATGTTATCAAGGAGGGGGGAGAGAAAAATACACACACTTTGAGATAGGTGGACATGTGCAAATGGCAAAGAGTGATCCCGAGGCACAAATGAAGTCCCCGTTATCGGATTGCACATGGTTGGAGAGATGAGTATGGGTCTTGATCTTGAATCCTCTTGAAAACAAAAAGCACTAAACATGGCTAGAGAACCGGGGAGCTTTAATTTTTTCTTTCTTCTTTCTTTCTTTTTCTCATCATACTTTTTCTTCTTTATCATTTTTTTCATTTTTTTTCTTTCATCATACTTTTCTCTCTCGCACTTCCTTTGCAACCCCCCATGCTTAGACATTTGCTCGTCCTCGGGCAAAAGAGGTGATAAATGTGCCAAGGTGGGAATTGAAGCTCTCATATTTTCTTAGAGAGAGATACTCGAAAAATCTTCTAGGGATCCTTTTGGAAGTCTCCCTTACTCACTTGAAGCACCTTCCTTGTAATCTTCCTCAAAATGTTCATCCATACTGATATATTGGGTTGTGGTCAAGGAGGTGAACACAAAAAACATTTGTTTGGGTTTTGTGGTTGGATATCCGGCGAGGTTTGCGAAATTCCCAATGTGGAAACTCACAATGCACGGATAGAAGGGCTAGCATAAAGAACAATACGCAAAAACGGAATGACCAACTTCTTAGTCTCGGGCCAGAGAAATCAGGCCTTGAATTAATGCACCCAAAAATAAATCTTGTATATACTAATGTTTTGCACTCAAGTAAGTTTAAGCTTTGGATGGGTAGAGCAAAATGCAAGCGGTACTCATGACAAGGTTAGCATAACTTTTTTTGAGAATAAAAAGGTTCTTTGATTCATTCAAAGTTGAGAGCAACGAAAAAGAACTGTGGGACTCGAGTTATCATAACCTCCAGACAAGATTAGGCTAGCATTTAATTAAATTTCAGATTCATATTAAAAGAGAGCACTAGCTTAATCATGCATAAAACAAGCACAAAGATGAGCAAAGCGGCAACTTTCATCATATATCAACATGGCATCAACTTATTATCCTCACTAAAGGTGATAAACTTGGTGGCAAACTTTATTCATGTTGATTTAAAGCAAACACTACTACTAACACACATGCTGAAAATAAATAAAAACAGAAAATGCTACGCACACACAAATTTGCATAAAAGCTGAAAATAAAGAAAAGGAAAGAGGGAAAATCGAACCGAAGTTGAAGGCATCATTATTATTTTTCTTCTTCCTCCTTCATTCTTCATCTTATGGTGGTTGATGATCTTTGCTTGTAGCATGGTTGCGCCGGTCCTCTCAAAATTATTCCGGCGGTGATATGTGAAGGTGACCAATTTGATAGGCAATGTTTGCGGTCCCTTCTTCCATTTGACTTGCATTGGTTTGGATGCGACGCCATGAAAACTTCGTTAGGAACCATGTATGATGGAGGATGTGGTGGCGTGGCTGCCCCACTCCCCCATGCTTGCATTGGCATACTTCCTCCATATGGTGATGGCATCGGAATCCCTCCATGTGGTTGTTCATTATCTTGATGTGTAGCCACTCCTTTGTCTTGGGCCGCGGAGGATGATCCCTCTTCTTATAATTTTCCTTTATTTGTGGGGCTTCACACATGTCTTAAATGTCTTCATGTAGTTCCATGATCCTTCATGTGAGAGCCCAAAAATATTCGCGCCATTGGATGTTGTCTTATGTGTGTAGTCCATTGTGGTCTTCTTCAAACATCTCCTTGCGTCGATACCGCCAACTCGTGTCTTCATTTGCCAATTCTCCAGGGGTCTTTGTTTTGTTCCAAGCCTCTGAATTTCTTCATGAGTGGTCTAATGGAAGCATTCCCTAAGCTCCTCTTCGTTGTTGTCGTCCTCACCTTCGCCATCTTGTTCTCATCATATTGCAGCTGCCTCTTCTTTAGATTTCCCCCTGTATACGTAACAGAACATATACCAAAATATGATTCTATTGAAAAATTTATAAAATTACCTTTCCAACGGGTACTCATCCATCTTAATCGGAGTCCAAATGAGTGAGTTATGGTTGTTTCACTTCAGCTTTGCTTGCTGTCCAGAAATTTTCAGGACGTGCAATCATCGGTGATTCGGCCATATCTGCTTGTAGGAACCTCCGATCGATTTGATTCTTGACTTATTGGAAGCGTAACTTCATGGGGCTTCTAAATATCCAAAGATATCCTATTGTTCTTCCCATGAGGCTGTGCAAAACTTGATGCGAACAGGCTTCGAAGATGTTGAAGAGCTTGATCTTGTGACTTCGTGGGCATCGTGATTTCTTCCAATACCTATTGCTCGAACAAACAAATCTCCACAAAACATTAGTCTTAAAATTTTAATTGATACATTGACTTACCTTGTTCTTAATCTTCTTTGCCGGTACAAGAAATCCTTCCTCTAACCAATTTTGTCTTCATTCAATCTCAACCTCATGTTGGGAAGAGGAACATTAATCTTTGTCAACTTGTACCTTCTCCTCTCATCTCCACTAATAAATTTTCCTAGCTTCATGTACTCGATCCCCAAGAAATCCCGACAAGGAGAAATTTTGGGTTCCATGTTATCTTCTCCCGAAATCATTCCCAAAAATCCTTCTAACATATTTTCTTGGACATCAACTTGCTCCGGGGCTTCCTTCTTGTAACCGAGTAGTTCTCCAATATATCCATAAGGAACTAGTTGCTCTTTATCTTCAAGGTGGAATGAGAGGCATGACACCCCTTCATTAATGACCGATGCCAATGTATAAGAATTTCCAAGGCAAGCTCCTTGTGAGTAGTCACACCAACTCCATTAAAGAATTGCATCCATCCAAGGTTGCTCAAGATTTGATACCCGAGTAGAATCCTACACTTGGAGGGCATCATTGAAGTCAACATTTGACTCAAGCCTCCTCTCTAGTCGAACAAGCCTCTCCTCCTCCTCCTCCGTCTTCATGATGAAACCATTGGAATGCCTCAGAGTGTATGGTGGTGGAGTGGATGAACGAGTTGATCGTCGTGGTGGAACGAGTGGCTCCTCCGTGTGTCCTTGCGGTTTGGTGTACCACATGGATGAGCTTCGTGTACTCCTTATGCCACCAAGGGGCACCGTGCCTCTCCTTGGTGGTGCCACGCCTTCCTCCATGCTTCGGGGAGACTCGAAGACCGAGTGCCTCCTCGAAGAGCTTGATGATGACCTTTGATGATGATGATCGTGTCTTCCTTCCGAGGATGATGTTCATGATCTCTCTCATCATTCCTTGCTACACAAAGTCACAAACAACTCCCCTGGGGGTTTCTTGCCGGTGGAAATACACACAAAGAAAGAATATGGATGGCGGAGTTTATTATTGTTAGGGTGAAGTGTGAGGTGCACAAGATAGGAGTGATGTTTGCGCAAAGGGTTTACGAATACTTGAACATGCAACCGCCTATCATGGTGAAGCTATACCAATCTATTGAGGTGTGACATGATATGTTGACGTGATCTACGGGAGCAACCCCAAAAGCAAGGTAGCTAACCTTAATCATCAAAGCATCATCAACATGAACAATAGATTGAAAGCAAAAGGATCGGTGATTACATGACAAGATCCTACAACCCCATGGAACTCAATTTTTTTTCTAGGTTGTTTCTGGAACTTATGGGCTATGAACTCAAGAACACGAATTAACAAATAGATAAAATACTTACCGCGTGACCCACGAGATTCCATCACCCAAACGTTCACAACCCCTCCTTTGCTTGTGTGATTTAGGGTTCCACCTCCATTATTATGCTTTGTGTCACTTCTTTCCTCCCTTGCCTCATGTACTTCCATTAATTTCCTGCAAAACAAAGCCCTTGCTTCCCCATGCTTGTCCTTTGCATGTGCCCAAGATGCCAAATGATTGATGCTTTCCCAAGATGCATCATGGGGCATTATATGTTAATCAAGCTCAAAAACCTCCTCTTAATCACGTTTAGATGCTAATTACTCCTCTAATTTTGAAAATTTAAAAATTAACTCAGTGCTAGCGATGAGTCCAAATATATCATTAGAGGAGATTTTAGGCATCCGAAACAATTGTAAAATTTATTTTGGTTGCACCGGGATTGATTGCTTTCATTAATTGATAGCAAGCTCCTCCGACTTGACCGTGGGGGCATAGGTTTAGGTTCTAATTTTGGCCAAACATGATAGAGAGAGATTTTGAATAAAAATAAATTCAATGGGCTTAGAAAAATTCTAATTCTAGAGAAACCGATGGATGTCAAGTTGAAAGAAACCAAAAATCAAGGTTCACACAAGTCCGGCCATGCTTCAAAGATTAAAAACCATTAAGGAACATAGCAAGGCTCTACTCGTGTGTTTTTAACATGTAAAACTAGCCAACCTTAACATCATGGAGAGGATAAAAGGTTTGGATAGAATCTGAATTTTTGGTACGAGTTTCTCAAAAAGAGGCAAATAAAACATAGGAAGGCTCATGTCATTGGTTTAAGATCGAAAAATCCAAATAAAACGACCGAGCAAACAAAAGGTTCTCCGAAACTTGTTCAACCACTTA
This sequence comes from Cenchrus fungigraminus, assembly GCA_036936925.1. Classification (NCBI taxonomy): domain Eukaryota; kingdom Viridiplantae; phylum Streptophyta; class Magnoliopsida; order Poales; family Poaceae; genus Cenchrus; species Cenchrus fungigraminus. Next base: position 35,562,752 of record CM072769.1, read on the forward strand.
AGAGTTAATAAAATGTTTTGCGTAGCAAATTCTAAGACTTACTTACTTGAAATTCGGAAATCTTCCGGGTTGCCCTCCCGGTAGCTTGACTCTTCAACGGGTTGTCCTCCCGGTAGCTTATTCTTGACTCGACGAACGGGTTGCCTCCCGCAAAGCACTTCGTTTATAGTCTATAGCTAGACTTCTCTTCTTCACTTCGGATCAACACTCTTTGTGGGCGTTGCAATCTTGGGGACCCCACTTCTACACCATCCTTGGCCTTGGTGTAGGTTTATTCTTCGGCTTAGTCATCTTTTTGGTCTTCACAGGCGGGCGTTGATTCTTGGTCTTGACGGATGCAACAACTTTTGTGTCTCAACTTCATTCTCCTTTGGCTCCTCTCTTCCGATGTAATGATGAGGTAGAATGTATTTTATATTGACCACGTTACACTTGAATCATGGTTAACTTGAATACACTCCTCTCGCCATCACTTGATCTCCCCCTTGCCGACGTCGATTGTTACTCCGACGGTCTTGAGGAATGATCTCTAGGATGAGTGGAGGATGAGGTTGATCTCCTTTTGATCTTGGAGGTGGAGTTTCTCTTGGAGATTCCGACGATGTCCAGCCTCCGCTTTTAGATCTTCGTGTTGCACGTCACCTTTGCCTGCAAAATTTTTCTAGACCATCCACAAAATATATGTTTTTTTGTTGGAGATGTAGCCGTCCACCTCCCATTCGGGTTAGCCAAATATATACAAAAACTAAAAGAAAACTAGGGTTTAGCAAAACCCTAGATTGATTTTGATTTTTTTAAATTGAGGATGATCAAAATTAAGAGATGCAAAAGAAAAATCAAGAGAAAAACTGAAAATATTCACAAACGCAAATACTAGATTGAATCTTGATTACTTGTTTCCCGGCAACGGTGCCAGAAAAAGGGGCTTGTTGACGTTTGATTATCGTTGCAAAGTTCGTTTGGACTTGCAAGCGGACAAATCCTCCGTCGTAGTCAAGGGACCCTTCTTCCCTTGAGTGGTGAACCCAAGGTATCAAATCCGTGGAACAATGTGTAATGCAAGATCCAATCTAATAAGCAGAAAACACTTTGATCTTGACAAGGGTTTTTGCATCTAATCTATGGAAGAACCATGAAAGCACATCTAATCTACTACACACCGGAGGTAGCAAGAGAAAGAGGAGGTAAAACCGATCTAAAGATTGGATCAGGTCTTTTGTTGAAGTTCCAAAACCAAGAAGAATAAAGTAAACGAATCTCATTAAAAGCTTCTTTAAATCGTGGCTTCCGTTCCAACCCTCAAAGGAACCTACCGTACACGTGATCAACATCCTGTCACGATGTTCCGCTTATTGTGTAGGTGAACCTAAGAGCACGTTCACGAGGAACATGTTGAAAACGCTTGGAAGGTCAGGTATGCACCTCTAGCCACCATGGCTACAAGAACATCCTATGCAATCTATCCGCGGAATAGATTGGAGAATAAGAAAACCCAAGCGAAGAAAAAGTAATAAAGAAAGCACTTGATCGCTAGAAATCGGATTCAATCTTGCAAATTCAACATGAAGTGTGATACATGGACAAGATCACCACCGGGATCCTACCTTTATCTTGATCCTTAGCTTTTAGAACTCCGACGTAGTCTTCCATGCAAGGTTCCCACATCGGCTAGGGACACCCTTGTCAGGGGGTCAGACCTGGACAGATCCGCTAGGGGGTTGCCCTAGTGGTTTGCAGGTTAATGGAGGATCGGGACCTAAGAGCGTAGGTGGTTTTGCACGTAGTGCACACGGAGCTAGGCAAGTATGGCGACGAGGAACGGGGAGACAAGGGTTTATACTGGTTCAGGCCTCCGGAGAGTAAAACGCTACGTCTAGTTGTGGTGGATTATGCGAGGATGAAGATGAGTTCTCCCTGTGCATGGAGCCCTAGGCCGCCTTATATGGGGGGATGGGCTAGGGTTTGCATGCGCTGGTCGGTTGACCCGTGCCGGGGTCGGTTACAACTATGGGAAACTTATCTCCCGAATTACAAGGAGTATCCCGTGATACTCGGAGCTACAGGCGGCGGCGCGCCAGGTCGCCGTGTCTTGTCTTGCACGCCAAGGCTTCGCGGGTCTTCCGGGAGCTTGATTAGGTCGCTGGGCCCACTTGTAAGGTCGGCGGGTCTTCTGGAAGGTCGGGGCCACCTGTCAGGGGCCTCTGGGACCCTGGCCGGTGGGGACCCATGGGTACCCATGTCTCTCAAGCCCTCGATCGATGTGTAGGCGTAGCGGTCGAGGTGAGGTCGTGTCGAAGAGGAGCAGAGGCGCGGCACCGTCGAGGTCGTGAAGGGTGCACGGGGATCAAAAAGAAAGAAACCCCTCCGATGTGCGCATGAAGTTGAACGTCGAGCTTCTGTGTCGAAGTACCATGAGGTCGAAGTGAAGACGGGGCGTAGATCTTACAGAACCACCGACCTGACCGGAGTCAGGCATGTTGTAGTAGGAGTCACGACCTTCAGAAAGGTCAACAAGCCTACCAGGGGTAGGTCGAGCCGAGATGCGATGGAAGCGGGCTTCCACTAGGTCGAGGCGACCTGAAGAAAATAGTGCGTCGAAGACGCACTAGTGTAGTAGCCCCCGAGCAGTAAAGCGACCAGAATGGCCGGTTTGATGCTCCAAAAGAGGAAGAGAAAAATAATTCGAACCTACGACCTTCTGTTTGGGAAACTGATGCTCTTGTAGGGTCGACGCTAGAGGACAAGAGCTCCAGAATCTTGCAGAGGGTAGCAGGCGACAGGTCTGTCACAACCAGAGCCACGGGTGCACTGTACGGTCATGGGCCGATGTGCTCATGAAGCACGGGTTGCTGCCACCCGCAAAAGACAAAGGCACCGCTGTGTGCAGTCAGGTAGGTGTCAGGCACGCCAATGCCTTTCGCAGGCGAACAGTGGCCTCGTGCTCCACGAGGGCACAGTGTCTTCGAGGATAAGGACGCCGCGCAAGCTGGCTTGCGAATGAACACCCAACGGCAGGTGCTAGAGTATAAATAGGTGCCAAGGGTTTGAAGCAAACCGCACCATTCTTCAGAGAGGGATTCAAGATGACCCAGTGTAGTAATATTGCCACACCGTGGGCTTGTGTCCGTCCCCCAGAGTGTAGAGGTAGTGTAGTTCATGCTTGGAGCTAGAAGAATGCTTGCGAGGCTCGAAGAACTCGATTGGCCTCTTCTCCCCGCCTCGCTGAGGAACTCAGGAGGAGTATGAAGCAGCAGTTGCATCGCCGGCCCTCACAGTTGTAGGCCTGATGTGATGCTGGTGAACACCGCGCTCCACCCGGCGAGGTTGGTGTTAAAGCTCGGGCCTTCTGCAATCTTGCGGCGAAGCTCAGACTTGATGCTGGGTGCTGCAGGAGACCGGTTGGTGCGCGAGTAGAGGTGGCTGTGTGGCAGCTGCCTCCACAGTCGCTGTAGAGGTCGTCGAGTAGGCCCTGAAGCCAGAAGAAAGCTTGCGACAAGCCTTATTAGTGTAGACTTAGTCGTAAGCACTTTGGAAGGTAATTCAGAACCGTTAAGATCTTTGTATCTTGTAATTTGGCCAAGGGCCAAGCTCTTTGTAGCTTAAGAAGCTGTAAATATAGTTTTTGCATGAACGGTGTCATGGCTTTAGTAGTTTGTAAAGGCGTCCGGGCGGCAATGGTACGGATACCAAGGTCCCAGCGGAGCTGTAATAGCACGCCGACCTTCAGGAGGCCTTCCGTAGAGACAAGGGACCCGTGTCAACCTGGGTCGGCACGGCCGTTGTGCAGAGACACAACGCAGGTAGTCAACCTGGAAAGTCCTAGGTCTGTATGACCTAGGAGGCAGCAGGGCCTTAGCGACCTCGGGGAGGTACCACTTGACCAAGAGGTCGCCAACAGGCAGTGGAGCCATTAAGCACGGGGTCGTCGGTATAGCCAAGAAGGCAATGTAATAGGTAGCAGGACCTTAGCGACCTCAGGGAGGTGCTACTTGACCCAGAGGCCACCAACGGGCAGTGGAGCCTAAGGGTGCGAGCCCGAATAGAGAGAACGGAGGCGACCTACCAAGCGGTAGTACCTATCGACCTTATGAAGGTGTTGTCATGGACCCGGAGGTCGTCAGAGGCCAAGAGACCTTGAGAAAAATTATCAGGGGGGGACTTGAAGTAAGGCATAGCGAGTCCATGGACACCGGATCGTTGGGCGGAAAACCAACGGGCATGGATTCCCGCACGGCTCGAGGCGTTACTGCCTGTAGCCGTTAGGCCGAAATAGCCGTTGGGTGATGTTTCCGTTGGGTCATCGGTGATGTCGCCAAATTCGTGGGGGCGTTTGGGCACAGTGGCCCGCCGCACTGAGGCGGCCCAGTTATAATATGCCGAGTGAGGGGTCGAGGACCCCACTCGCTTCCATTCCCCGCAAGAATTAGGGTTCCCAATTCGCCGCCAGGAGCTCTAGCACGTAGACTCACCGGCGCCGCCACGCTTAGATCCGCCGCGCCCAGCGCCGCCGTATGCGCCAGAAGACCCTGGTGGTATTTAGAGCCAGATCCACCGGCTTCGAGGAAGAGGAAATGGCCCCAGAGCTTGCGCCGGTCCCGGAGAAGGTGTGGGAGCACTCGACGGTGACGGAGGCGCAACTCAAGGAGCTGGTGGAGCGCGGGCTCCTGAAGCCTAGGGAGCAGGTGGGCTAGAGGCCCGCCGCCGGTGGAGCGTTCCCGTCCGAGGGAACTGGGGAAACCGTCGCCTTCGTCGCCACGTCGAGCGCGACTTTGGAGTCCCGGCGGGCGACTTCTTCCGCGGGTTGCTGCACTTCTACCGCATCGACCTGATGCACCTCGTCCCCAACGTCATCACCACGGTATCCTCGTTCATCCACCTATGTGAGGCGTACCTTGGGATATCGCCACATTTCGACCTGTGGCGGTATTTCTTCGAGGTGAAGAAGACGGGGAAGAATGGCGTCGTCGGCGCCGTGGGCTTCATGCTACGCCGTCACATGAAGACGGTGTACATCGACATGGAGCTACCGGATAACACCCAGGGCTGGCGGCGGGGCTGGTTCTACATCGACAACCCCAAGCTAGCGCTGGCGACCAGGTCGGGACTCGCGCCGGTCCCGGTGCCTGAGTGGACCAACCAGCTCACGTCGCGGGAGATGGACGCCATCAACCCGCTGCTGGAAGACCTCAAGCAAATAAAGGAAGAAGGGTTGACTGGTGGAGCGGTGGCCATTAGTTTCAGCCGGAGGCTACTGCAGCCGATCCAAGATCGGGTGCACCCTGCCTACGAGTACTGGGGGCAAACCGACCCGACCCGCGTACAGCAGCGAAAGGTCTCCAAGCAGGAGATGGTGGCGCGGGTAAGGGAGCTCTTCAACGGGGTGATCCGGAACCGGACATGCCCCAAGGCATTCTCCCTCACACGGCCCGCGGACGTGGTATGTCACTGATCGACCTTGATTTCTCTGCTGTTGTTGTATTCTCCTTGTTCAGAAACGAAGGTCAACTGAATCACAGGGTCGTGAAGGTTTGTTCTGGTGTCCGGCTCCCCTCGCGGACGAGGGAGAACGCAGTTTCAAGGTCCGTGTGGCGGAGGACGTGAGGGCTCCACCGTCGGAATTTTTGGAGAACTACCTCTCCAACTCATCGGTGGGGGGTAGTGATGATGAGGACCTGCCCGTGGTGAGCTCCGCGCCGACGACTCGTTGTACGCGGCAAGCCACCGCAAAGATTCCGGCGCACAAGGGCGTCAAGATCATCTCCGCCACCATTGAGGCGGAGAAGAAGAAGAGGAAGAGGAAGGCCGTCACTGCGTCATCGGAGACGACAACGACTGACACCGAGGTCATTTTCGAGGAGCGCGATGATGCGGGGTCGCGCGACGTCGCTGGTGGTTCGGGCGGTGTGGCAGCCATAGCAGAAAGCAATGCCCCGCCCGCGGTTGCCGGCGAGCAGCAGCAAAAGCCGAGCGCGGAGCTCGTGAGCGACCAGGGGTCGCAGAAGAAGCCAAGGCGAGTGCCGCCCAAGCCAATGTCGATGAAGCTGAAGACCGGCAGCGGGTATGTTTGCTGATCTTGATTCATGATGTTCTTCATCTTTTGCGGGTGTGTTGAGTAGGTCGGAGCTGACGAACACGTGCACCTTGGGCAGGGGGACTCCTGCTGCTTCTGGGAGCAGCAAGAACGCCGCAGGCCAGGAGGACTTTGGGTGGAAGGCCGAGAAGTTGCCGGTGAGGCAGTCACCGGCGACCTCAGGCGGGGACTTCACCACTAAGGCCCCTGAGATCGTGGAGACGACACCGTCGGCACCAGCTAAGGTCGCTGCGGAGGTCGCGTAGCAGGTGGAGGGCCCGCGCCACCAGGACCTGCCAGAGTCAAGTCTGCTAGGCACGCAGCAGGCGGAAACTGGAGGTGCGAGCGGGGAAGCCATCGAGCAACCCTGCCTTTATGAAGGCACTCCGTGGGAGGACGACGTCTGGGCCGACGCCAAGGACCTTGAAGACTTCAAGACGGCACAGGCGACGATCACGGAGGCAGCGAAGACCATTGGCAGGATGCTCATGGTGAGCTAGTATTGCCTTTGGTACTGCATCTTAGGTTTGCCTAGGGGCAGAGTTTTAACTATCTTGGTTTGTTGTTTGCAGACTCTTGCTGAGCGCTCGCAGAAGAGGGCGAACCTGCTAAAGGAGGGCGCCAATCTTCATGCGGAGCTGGCGAAGACCCAGGAGGCCGTGCTTCAGGCCAGGGTGGAGGCCACGAAGGAAGTGAGGAGCCTCAAGGACGGGGCGATCTTGAAGGACCAGGCCATCGAGGCCTCGAAGCAAGAGCTTGAAGCTACAAAGCTGAAGGCGAAGGAGGCGGAGGACGAACTGAAGGTCGTCACCGTAGGTACGTCATAGGACGCCCTTGTAAGTACGTCGTAATGAATTCATCCTGACCTTGACTTTTGCAGATGCCAAGAAGAGGGAGACTGCCTTGAAGAAGGATCTCAAGGGGTCGAAGGAGCAAGTGAAGATCCTCAAGGAGAAGCACAAGGAGGTCATCACCAGTGAGTCTTACTTCACCTGTAAAGCTGCTTATGAGTTTGGGGCGTGCAGGGATCTAGAGATCGACCTTGGTCGGGCAATACAGACCCTTATTGATCATCAAGAGATGACTGCAGATATGGAGAAGGAGCTGGACGACCTCAAGGAGGCCGCCGAGTACCTTGTGGATGTGTACGCCCCTAAGGTTGAGGGCAACCCACAAGGGCTTGTCGAGCGGTTGGAGGGCGCAGAGGGTCGCATAAAGACCTTGTTGATGGATGGCGGCAAGCTCGCCGCTGCTACCGCACTGGCCATGGTGAGGCACCATGAGCCGTCTTTCGACCTTGGGAAGGTCAAGGAGGAGCTGGACTTGGAGCAGTTGGTGGCCAGCGAAGAGATTCAGGCCGCCGCCGAGGACGTCATGAAGAAGTTAGACTTGTAGATGTAGCTTAGGACTAGTAAACAGTTAGTAACAATGGGTCGCGGACCCTTTTGATGTAATATAAACATTGCATGAATGAAAAAGATATGTCCTGTGATCCCTTATTTGACTCTGTGTACTCTTTATAAGAACACAAAGGCAACGAAGCTGCGAGACCCCTTTTCCTTCGCTAACCCTGCTCAGTGGAGGAACGACTTACCGACCACACGGCTCGACGTTGGAGGCTTAAGTGTGGCCAGCACGCGGAGGAGGTCAGGGACCCGAGATCAAGCAATCTCACGACCTAGGAATACTTATAAAATGTACAAAAAGTTGTGTTAAGGGAACACTTTGGAAAGAGAGAAGGGAGAACCCCAGGTCGAGCGACCCTTAGGTTGGCAAAGCCAAGCCCCCGAGCGTGAAGGGCCGGGCTTAGAGCCAAGCCCCCGAGCGCGAAGGATTGGTTTTTAGGCCAAGCCCCCAAGTGCGTTGAAGGGGAGGGGTAAATAGAAAACAGACAAGCTGAAAGAGAAATCTTTATATGTATATTGAATTACAAGGGGTAGGATACATAGCTTTATTGTGATAAAATGCCCCTAAGGATAGAAGTGATGTAAGTGCTCGATGTTCCAGGGGTTAGGAACACCCTGGCCATCGGCCCATTGGAGGCGGTAGGTCGCCGGTCCAATGACCTCCTTAACTATGAAGGGGCCTTCCCAAGGTGCGGAGAGCTTGTGCATGTCCTTGGTGTTCTGAATGCGCCGTAAGACTAGGTCGCCAACGTTGAAGGAACGTTCCCGCACGTTGCGGTCGTGGTAGCGACGTAGCTGCTACTCGTGGCGAGTGTGGCGCATGAGCGCAGCCACACGGTGTTCCTCGACGCTGTCGAGGTCGAGGCGGCGTGTTTGCTCTACTTCTCCTTCATCGAAGTGCTGGATGTGAGGAGCACCGAAGGCCACATCGGTGGGGAGGATAGCCTCTAATCCATAGACCAGGAAGAAGGGTGAGTATCTTGTAGCCGAGCTGACCTGGGTCCTGAGACCCCAGAGGACGTGAGGGAGCTCTGAGAGCCACCTCGTGGCGTAAGGCACTGAGCCATCGAAGATACGATCTTTTATAGCCTGTAGGACCATGTCGTTGGCCCGCTCGACCTGGCTGTTGCACCATGGGTGTGCTACCGAGGAGTAGTATACATCGATCAGGCTGTCCTGACAGAAATCCCAGAATTCGGCTCCTGTGAACGTCGTGCCAAAGTCGGTGACGGTCCTATTTGGCACCCCAAAGCGATGGGTGATCTCCTCAATGAATTTGGTCGCCTCTTTCGACATGACGCTGGATACAGGACGGACCTCGATCCACTTGGTGAACTTATCCACCGCCACCAGTATGTGCTTGTAGCCGCCATGGGCGGTCTTGAAAGGTCCCACAGAGTCGAGACCCCAAACTGCGAATGGCCACGACGGAGGGATGGTCCTGAGGGCCTGAGCCGGGAGGTGCTGCTGTTTAGCGAAGAATTGGCACCCCTTGCAGCGACATACAAGTTCTTGGGCATCGGCCAAGGCCGTGGGCTAGTAGAAGCCAGACCTGAAGACCTTGCCTACTAGGTTCGAAGAGGTGGCGTGGTTGCCGCACTCACCACCGTGGATCTCGTCCAAGAGCCTGAGGCCCTCGGATCTTAGGATACACTTCATTAGTACCCCAGTGGAGGCGGACCTCCGGTAAAGTTCCTTGCTGACGATAACGTAATTGGCGCTACGCCTGGTGATCTTTTCTCGCTCTGCCTTGTCCTCAGGCACTCGATGCTCGAGGAGGAAGGTAATGAAGTCGAGGCGCCAGTCATCTTCTGCATCGACCATGAGGATCTCGCGACCTGCGGGCGAGGTAACCTCGTCATCGGGCGACTCTGAGTCAGGGATGAGCTTGATGGACGGCTTGCGTAGGTCTTGGACGAACACACCGGCCGGAACCAGTGCGCGCTTGGAGCCAAGCTTGGAGAGCACATTCGCAGCAACGTTGTTGTTGCGGCAGACGTGATGGAACTTGAGCCCCTCGAAGTGACGCTCGAGCTTGCGCACCTCAGCACAGTAGGCATCCATCATATCCTTCCTGGCTTCGGAGTCTTTGCTGACTTGGTCGATGACGACCTTGGAATCGCCGTAGGCCAAGAGGCGCTTGATCCCAAGGGAGACGACGATGCGGAGCCCGTGGATGAGGGCCTCATACTCGGCGCCATTATTGGACGCCTTGTAGTGGATCTGCAGGACGTACTTGAGGTAGTCGCCCTTAGGGGAGATGAATAGAACTCCCGCGCCGGCTCCTTCGAGGTTCAGGGAACTGTCAAAGTACATCTTCCAATGCTCAGGTCGCTCCGGCGCCGGAGGCAGCTGGATCTCTGTCCACTCTGAGACGAAGTCTGCGATGACTTGTGACTTGATGGCCTGCCTGGGGCAGAACTCTAGGTCGAACTCGCCTAATTCGATAGACCACTTGATGACGCGCCCAGAGGTGTCATGGCTCCGTAGAATCTCGCCAAGGGGAAAGGCCGAGACGACCTTGATCTTGTGGGATTGGAAGTAGTGCCGGAGCTTTTGCGAAGTCATGAGTAGCGCGTAAAGCATCTTCTGGGGCTGGCTGTACCTGGTCTTGCTGTCGGACAGGACCTCGCTGACGTAGTAGATAGGTCGCTGGACAGGGTAGGGTCGTCCCTCTTCAGGTCGCTCAGCCACCAGGACGACGCTAACCACCAGGGTGGTTGCCGAGATGTATAGCAGTAAAGGCTCCTTGGGCGCCGGGGGCACCATCACCGGGGGTGTCGTGAGGAAGGTCTTGAGTTACTCAAGAGCTTGGTCCGCCTCCTCGGTCCAGACGAACTTGTCCGCCTTTTTTAGCAGTTTGAAGAAGGGCAGGCCTTTCTCTCCGAGCTTGTTGATGAATCGGCCTAAGGCCGCCATCATGCCTGTGAGCTTCATGACGTCCTTCTTGCCAGTAGGTCGCTTCATCTTGAGGATGGCATCCACCTTGGTGGGATTGGCTTCGATGCCCCGATTGCTGACCATGAAGCCCAGGAGCTTGCCGGACGGGACACCGAAGACGCACTTCTCTGGGTTGAGCTTCCAGCGGTAAGTGCGTAGGTTGGCGAAGGTCTCCGCGAGGTCAACTATGAGCTGGTCCTCATGGGTGGTCTTGACGACCACGTCGTCGATGTAGGCTTCTACGTTCTTGTTGATCTGGCTGACTAGACACTTCTGTATTGCCTTATGGTAGGTCGCGCCAGCGTTCTTGAGGCCGAAGGTCATGGCCGTATAGCAATAGATGCCATGGGGCGTTATGAACGCCGTCTTGTCTTGGTCGGAGACCTTCAGGGCTATCTGATGATACCCTGAGTAGCAGTCGAGGAAGGAGAGGAGGACGCTCCCAGCCGTGGAGTCCACGACCTGGTCGATACGCTGAAGAGGGAAGGGGTCTTTGGGGCAGTGCCTGTTGAGATCGGTGTAATCGATACACATTCTCCATTGACCGGTTTTCTTTGGTACAAGAACCGGGTTGGCGAGCCAAACCGGGTTTTTACACTCTCGGATAAATCCGGCAGCTAGGAGATTTATTAGCTCTACCCTAATGACGTCCTTGCGATCTTTCGCAAAGCAGCGAAGCTTCTGCTTGATAGGCTTCGCCGTCTTGCTTACATCCAAGGCGTGCTCAGCCAGCTCCCTAGGAACACCTGGCATATCCGATGGACTCCATGCGAATATGTCGGCGTTATCCCAGAGGAAGCTGGTGAGTGTGAGTTCCTATTTGGGGTCGAGCCCGTCGCCGATCACCACCATCTTCTCTGGGTCGGCAAGGCCGAGGTAGACCTTCTTCGTCGATGGAGCCGCGTCTAGGGCGGTCTCGGTGCGCTTTTGCTCCGGGACGGATTGGTCGACAGGGTCGACTTTTTCAGCTTCAGCTACCAAGACCGCAGAGGCCTCGGCAGTAGTGGAAGTAGCGGCGAGGTCAAGGGCCTCTGTGTTGCACCTGAAGGAGATGATGAGGTCCCCTTTGACTGAGAGGACCCCATGTGGAGCCGGCATCTTCAACACCAAGTAGGTGTAGTGCGGGATGGCCATGAATCTGGCCAACATTGGGCGACCTAGGATCGCGTGGTAGGAAGACTTGAAGTTGGCGACCTCAAAGTTGAGGTACTCCATTCGGAAGTTCACCTCTATACCGAAAGTGGTCGGGAGGGAGACTCGACCCAGGGGTAGGGCCGCCTTCCCGGGGATGATGCCATAGAAAGGCTCGTCGCACTCCGTCATCTTGTTGAAGTCGAAGCCCATCTTCTTGAGGGTGTCAACAAAGATGATGTTGAGGCCACTGCCTCCGTCAACCAGGGTCTGGGAGAGCAGGGCTCCATCCACTGTAGGCTCGACGACGAGCGGGTAGGACCCGGGGTCTGGGATATGAGCCCAGTGATCAGCTCTGGAGAACGTGATCGGCTACTCAGACCATCGTAGGGGCACAATTGGGTGAGTGTGGACGAGGTGGATGCCGCGTTTGTCCTTCTGGTAGCGCCTTCTGCTGGTACTGGACTTGATTCCGCCAACGATCATGTTGATCGCGCGAGTAGCGGCCTGGAAGGGCCCATTGGGGTTGCCCGACGCCGATGGAGGGGGCAAGTTCGCCTCATCGCGGGGAGCAGTTGGAGCAGTGTCGTTGCGGGGTGGGTCGTTGCGGGGTGGGTCGTTGCGAGGCGGCTCGCGGCGATCGTCGTTTCGCTCGTCGCGACGGTCGTCGCGGCAATCTCGTCGGTCGTCGCGGCGGTAGTTGTTGTTGTAGGGGCGGTTATCGCGTCTCCCGCCGTCGTTCCTGGGTCGCATGGGGTCCGCGGAGGAGCTGAAGGCCCTCTTGAACTGATAGCACTCGCGGAGAGTGTGGGTGGCCCCCTCGTGGAACCCGCAGATGCTGTCGAGCGCGAGGTCGAACTCCGCTTGATTGAAGGATGAATTGCGCCGCCCTTCGGCAACCAGGACTTCAGAAGGCCGCTTGCGGAGTTTGTCCGCCGCGGTGCTGGATGTACCAGCGTTACCAGCGTCGAACTGGTTCTGGAGCGCGTCTTCCGTGTCCAGCAACTTGTTGACGATGACCATCAACTCCTTGACGTTGGTGGCGCCAGACTCATGGATCTTCTCGAAGATCTTGGGGTCTTTGATCCCCTTTTTGTAGCTATCGATGATCTGGTCGTCCCTGACGCCGACGCACTCATTCCGGTTTTCGAAGAACCGGTTGTTGTAGTCGCGGAGCCGCTCCTTAGGCTTCTGCACGACCCACCCCAGCCTGAAGGCGTTTCTAGGGCGATCGTAGGTCGCCCGAAAGTTTGATGTGAAGGCCTGGGACAGATCGGCCCAACTCTTGATGCTGTCAGGCTCAAGGTTGTTGAGCCACAGCGAAGGGGACTTGCCCATGACCAACGGGAAGTAGGCCGTCATGTGGTCGAAATCACCACCAGTTGCCTTGACGGCGACGTAGTAGGTCGCTAGCCAGATGCTAGGGTTGGAGCGCCCATCATATGGCTTGATGTCGGGCTTGAAATTGTCGGGGTACTCCACCCTTTTGAAGCGGGCATCCAGCGCTGGGAAGGCGTTTAGCGCGAGGTCTTCGCTGGTGCCTCTTGCTGGGGAGGCATCTCGTGGCGCCGAGTGGACGCTACGATCCGGGACAACAACCTGGGAATGTGGCTGCCGGTCCCGGTCGACCTGGACGATGGCAGGATCGCCGTGATCAGCATTGTACTTGGCACGTCGCTGGTTCTCGATCTCGTGCTGATCACGGAGCTCGCGCTCCATGATGCGGTGGACGCCGCTGGGGGCGCCGTACTTGCGGTCGTAGTCCAGGCGGCGGCGGAGCTCGCGCTCCTCGCGCTCCCGGTGTCGTTGGTCGACGACGGTGCGGGCGTCGCGAGTACGTCTGTTGGCGTCAAGGTTGACGCGAAGGTCGCGGGCAGTAGCGGGCTGCTGGACGGGTTTCTCGGGGTTGTGCTGAGCGACCTCCTCCTGAACAGGGGAGAGATGGCTACGCGCAGGTCGATGGGATCGACTGCGCGAGTGGCGAGTAGAGGACGACGCGGCAGACCTAGAGGCCGCGCTCTTCTCTTCCACCAGGGTGTTGGCGACCCGGAGGTACGCGAGGGCCTGCTCAGCTTCAGGTGACTGGACTTGCTGGAGTCGGTGATGGCTGCGCCTAGGTTGGCCTGGGGGCTGTTGAAGGTCGCGAATCCTGCTTCCTCGAACTCGAGGCATAGATCGCGAGCGCAGGGCAAAGCGCACCGCTGCTCTTCCGCACGTCGCTCAGCGCGGCGGGCGTTTGCTTGGATGCGAGCCGCCTCCTGGGAGTTGGTCGCGCCCAAGCATGGTGGCTCGTTCTCCGAAATTACCATCACCTGACGGAAGACAACTTCCGGGTCGTTCGGGGCGATGCGAACCCGGACCTTCTGGAACTTCCCGCAATCTGGAGACTAGGTAGGTCGCTTGGCTCGTCGAGGGAGCTCGCTGTCGATCTTCTTCCGTAGGCGGCACCCACGGAGGGTATGCTGTGTGCCCTTGTGGTAAGTGCAGGGCACGTCGAGGGGGTCGCGCCGAGCGCGAGGCGCAGGCCTTGGGTTGCGCGAAGGTCGCCGCCCAGATTGGATCTGAGGAGGCGTGGAGAGCTGGCTCAGGCAAAGGCCGGGCGCAGACTTCAGGCCGAAGGGGAAAGTGTCGTGGCGCAGCACTGTCTGCGCCGAGTGTTGAGCTCGTTCGCAGATCTCCAGGGCTTCCCTCATCGAGCCGATGATGTTGTCCATCCCCTGGACAAGGTCACAGGATTTGGGTGGGTGGCTCTCTGACACTAGATCGGGAACAGGGACGGTGGCGGGCGCCGTGACGACCTTCTCAGAGGTCGCTGGTGGAGTCGAAGCTGCTGGGGCAGGTGAGGTCGCCGTGAAGGATCCAAAGCAGATCTCCAAGGGGTCGGTGAGGAAGGCCGCCATGCTCGCCGGGAAGACGACGCCAGATTGGGCCACCATGCTGCACAGCGAGTTCCCGATCGCCCCTACCTGGTGCGCCAACTGTCAGGGGGTGAGACCTGGACAGATCCGCTAGGGGGTTGCCCTATTGGTTTGCAGGTTAATGGAGGATCAGGACCTAAGAGCGTAGGTGGTTATGCACGTAGTGCACACGGAGCTAGGCGAGTATGGTGACGAGGAACGGGGAGACAAGGGCTTATACTGGTTCAGGCCTCCGGAGAGTAAAACCCTACGTCCAATTGTGGTGGATTATGCGAGGATGAAGATGAGTTCTCCCTGTGCATGGAGCCCTAGGCCGCCTTATATGGGGGGACGGGCTAGGGTTTGCATGCGCAGGTCGGTTGACCCGTGCCGGGGTCGGTTACAATTGTGGGAAACTTATCTCCCGGATTACAAGGAGTATCCCGTGACACTCGGAGCTACAGGCGGCGGCGCGCCAGGTCGTCGTGTCTTGTCTTGCACGCCAAGGCTTCGCGGGTCTTCCGGGAGCTTGATTAGGTCGCTGGGCCCACTTGTAAGGTCGGCGGGTCTTCTGGAAGGTCGGGGCCACCTGTCAGGGGCCTCTGGGACCCTGGCCGGTGGGGACCCATGGGTACCCATGTCTCTCAACCCTAGTCAACCATCTCGACCCTCTCCTCTCCAGAAGGGTGTCCCTCTCTTCTCTGCTCCTCGGCGGCGGATGACGAATTGCTTCATGCGTGGCTTGAGGCACGGGGACTATAAATAGCACGAGGATCACCTAGGTCAAAGGGGGCACCGAACCGGGCCCGGAATGGGCTGGGCCAGCCGGCCTGGGCCGGCCGGCCTGGGCCCACTTCGGCCCAGTTCAGACCCGTCTTCCTTCCAGACGCTTCTCGTGACTTCCTGACTTTTTGTCGAGTTGCATGTGGGTCCTTGACGTCAGTTTCCTTGCGGTTTAGATAAGGGTACTTGGCGTATGAACTCCCACATCTTCCGTCTAGGTCCTCAGCACTTCTCGGCTTCACGCTTTAGTCCTTAGTTCAGTTGGAGTCATGTTCATCTTGTATCTTGACTTGTCCCGGGGTCCGTGATCACCTTGTAAAACCCTTGATGAACTTTACCCGGAAGTCCTCATTTAGGCTCTTGATTCCTGTGTAAACAATAAACTCCAAAAAGCACATGCGAGTGCGAACTTGACATATAACGAGGGTTAGGATCGTTAGTGTGAATAACAAATTAATACCAACATAGAAGGTAAACATGTGGCTAGGTTGACGGAAATCGACCGCCAACACGTGCTCAAGTTGGCTCGTCTTCGAGAAAAACACCGGAGCCACGGTTTTTCGCATCTCAGCCACTGTAGCATCATCAGCTTCCGGGGAAGTTACAGATTTCTTCTTCTTCCTCATTGCGTCAGCCGGATCCATTGTCACTTGAGCAGAATCGCGAGTCCGCTTAGAGGATGCCCTGGGCTTCAGCGGAGCATCAACATCAATCCCAAGCTCCGAAAAAATACGGTTAACTCTACGGCCGCCTGTCACTAACTTGAGTGCCGCTTGATATTCTGCGTCAGTATAAGGACCTAACATATGCACTGCTCGTCACTCAATCTCCCCAACAAACTCATGAGCATTTTTGCCCTCCGGCATCTTCAACCCGAAGCGGGGAAAATGAATTTCCTTGGAAAACCAATCAACTGTCAGCCATTTTATCTCTCGAGGGTTCCATCCAACAACCAGAGGCCAAACTCCGGCAGTCAAAAATTCCTCAACCACATCACGGCCAAGAATGAACTGAGCAGCCAGGCAAAAAGCTTTCTCACAGTTCTTAAAATCCTTGGTCGTCACGAAATCCGGCCTGGTTATATAATTCAGTGGCATCATGATAGGGATACTGAAGGGATAATATCCAGTCCCATTGGAGCCGCAGGGCATGTTGACCTTGACATAAAACCAGTACGACAACCAATCATCGTCCCACTTGTTCTTGTGCGCAGGACTTAGCTCAACTCTCTCAATATCCTTCTTTGTGTTTTTCCGCCGAGTGGTGAATGTTATGCAACCAAAATGGTTCTCAAAAATAGTGGTGCTCCCCTCCAGCTGGAAACTCTCCTTCTGCACATGAAGTTCGTAGAAGCGAGCAAAAGCTTCGGCGTCCACTCGACCACCGCACGAGCGCACCACGAAAAAGAAATTGGATAGTTGGATGAACGCATTCGGCGTCAACTGGTGTAGTTTAACACCATACCTATCCAATATCTCAGGGAGGAAACGCGAGCAGGGGAACCTCAACCCGGTGTTGAAAAACTCATGGAAAACCACAGCTTCGCTCTTCTTCGGCTTCGGTGTTGTTTCTCCTTCCGGAGTCCGGGAAACTCCTTCAGGAAAAAAACTCCTTCTCTTCATAGTACTTCAGCAAATTCTCTGAAACAAGTGAAGTCCCGAAGACCAGTGACGGAGTCTTCGGCTCTCGGGCCATTAGATCCGACGGGGAAGCCTCGACAGTGAAAAGATCTTCGCTGCAAGACGCGTCCTTAGCCTTCAAAGACACCTCGTAGTCTACTATGTCACCAAGAGGTTCCACCGGGGCTTCGGGTGGAGCGTTGGCAGCAACTATTTCTTCTTCCGTCATTGTTCGAGCGGTTTGCTTGGTGCGAGCCAGAGCAGCGAAAACCCCGGGCTTCGCAAAAAAGCTATGACCAAAAACCTCTCGACCAAGCAACTACGCAACGAGCACGAATCTAAAAGCAACTGAACGTGTGAAAACTAGTTCTGCAGCTTCGGGGAGAGTGGGTCTTCAGGACCTCCCACCACCTGCTTATATAGCCCGAAGAGGGCGGGTTTTTGAAAGGATGTAGACGTCGACTAGAGGGGGGGTTGAATAGTCATTCCTGAAAAAATCACAACTTAAAACAAACTGTCAGACTGAAGTCCGGAGTCTCCGGATATTTTTCTGGATACTCCGGGAAATTCGGAGTATCCGGGAAAATGTCCGGATTGTTCGGGCTTCTGAGGAGGCGACTGAATCAACTTGAATCAAACTTGGCCAAACTCAAATCTGTGAATATAGGATATGCAATACAGAGATATAAGCCTGTTCCACCACTTAGAAACAGTAGGAACCTCACCACAGAGTAGATCGGCCACAAACCCTAGAAATGTACTCAAGAGGATTTCAAACATACAACAAGAGCAACAAGCACAAGAGACACAAGGGATTTATTACCGGAGTTCAAGCTCACACCATGAGCTCTACGTCTCCGTTGAGGAACCCACAAAGGGTGGACCTTTACACCTAGGTCACTTTCCTCCCCCTAGCGACCACAAAGATCGAGCTAGGGTTACTTACTCAATCACGGGGTAATACAAACTTCCTTGGGCAGCCACAATCCTTTGGATGCTCCAAGGCAACGCCTAGCCGGCTAGGAGCTCAAAGCTCCAAGAGTAACAAACACGAGATTGCCAACCAAGCGAAGAACGAGGTGCTCTAGAGATGGGAAATCAGCTCACTAGCACTCTCCAAGCTCTTCCTCTCAATCCCTCCTTTAATCCCCAACAAATCTCACCAAACCAAGGCCAAGAGGAGTAAAGAGGAGGAGCGAATGAGTTCTGAGTGTTGCAGGTCGAAATGGGCAAGAGAGAGAGAGAGAGGATAGGGTTGAGGGGGTATAAATACCTCCTCACCCAGAAAAAGAGCCGTTACAGCTCTAAGACCCGGAGTATCCGGACAAGGCCCGGAGACTCCGGGAAGTCCGGACTGTCCGGGATAAAACCCGGATTGTCCGGCCTTCCAGAGTTAGCACACTTAAGGATATCTCGGTGATCGTGCAGTGCAAGGTGTCTCTCATAGGTTTTTGGTTAGTCATCTAGAGCACCTTTTCAACTCTTGGAAGATACAATCCATGTCCCTCTTTATAGTACGGCATTACTAGGACTCAATTTCAAAATATAAAATAAATAAACCTCCAAGGAATCCTTCTTTTAGCATCACTTCCTTTTTATATAGCAATGAAGCGCTTAGATGCCATCTTAGAATTTTAGTACCTGCTCATATACTCAATACATCATTAGTGGCTTGGTCCATCATTAAATCACCAAAACCCACTTAGGGGGCCAAGATACTCTTCAATCTCCCCCTTTTTGGTGATTGATGACAACACCTTTAAGCTTTTTAAAAGAAAGATAAATAAATTCAGTAAAGAGCTTTTGATCTATCTTGCAACACTCCCCCTAAATTTGTGCATATGGAGTTTGAATCTGAAAGGTGCTTTAAGCACCAATTTTTGCACAAGAGAGAAATAAGAGAGTGTGACAAGATGATCAACAGTGGGGTGCTTGTGTTTGTGCAAACAAGATATATGTGATGCGTATGACAGTTTATACACTCAATGACGGATAAAAGGGGCTATAGTGTCAAAGCCCGGAGTGTCCGGATCCACCCCGGAGAATCCGGGAAACCCGGAGTGTCCGGAGAAAAATCCGGAGTATCCGGACTTTGAGGACTCAACAAAAATCAATTCATCACAGAAATTTTCAAACTATCAAAAGCATCCTTAGTCAAATAAAATGCGACCTAGATATCTAGCACCACAAGCACACAACCAAATAGTCTCAAGCTCACATCACATAGTCTCACACATAAAAAGTTATTACAGACCAAGGTTCTCAAATTCACCAAGTCTCTCAAATTCTCCAAGTCTTAAACATGAAACTTAAGATACTCACTCCCCCTTTGGCATCAAGCGCCAAAAAGGAAGTGTAGGAGCAGCAGCAGCAGCAAAGGATCACTC
Organism: Cenchrus fungigraminus; assembly: GCA_036936925.1. Classification (NCBI taxonomy): domain Eukaryota; kingdom Viridiplantae; phylum Streptophyta; class Magnoliopsida; order Poales; family Poaceae; genus Cenchrus; species Cenchrus fungigraminus. Next base: position 35,581,985 of record CM072769.1, read on the forward strand.
TGTGTCCTCATCTTCTCCTCCTTCTTCTTCTTCTTCATTGTTGTCCTCCTCCTCTTCTTCTTCCTCTTGCTCTTGCACTTCTTCTTCCTCTTGTGTAGCAGCAGCGGCATCATGGGCATCCCATTCCGCAAACGGGTCATCAAACTCGAGGAGCTCGTGATAGGTATCCGTAGGAAGCACAAGATGAGACTTGATCTCAATGATGTCGCGGCGGTTCTCATTTGTCTCAGTGACGATGCGCTTGCACATGGAGAAGATGCTCTTGAATGCCCTTTTGACCATTGAGCCCTTAACCTTGCAAGAGGATTTAGATGAGTGTGAAGGGCGAGGAAGGGGCTCATCATCATGGCGAGGGGCAGCACTAGAGGATCCGGCAAATCTTGTGCTCTTCTTCATTGGGGCTCTCTTGTCTCTAGCATGAAGATGCCTAAGAGGCTCATGAGTGACATCCTTTGGAAATTGGGTATTGGTGACCCTCTCAATCATGTACATGATGTATGGAGCATATGGGAGATGCTTCATGGGGTCACACATAGCACGCGCGAAGTTCATTCCAAATGAAGTCAAAGATGCAAAATCCTTCCTCTTCAGGAGCCACACGGTTGAGGAGATTGACGACATAGTGCCTAAGAGCTGTGATATCTCCCATCTTTGGATCAATGGTGGCATGGAAAAACTGATTGAAATAGTAGTAGTAAGGAATTGGATTGTCAGCTTTTCCTTCATGAGCAAGAAAGGCGGAGGGGAACATATATGCCATGTCCTTGGGCTTGTACTTGTCTTCATTATGGATTGGAGTGCGAGCTTCATCCTTTGAGCCAAGACCAAGCAAGCGAGAGAAGGTCATGTAGTCAATGGTGTGCTTCTCGCCTTGAGTGGTCCAAGTGATAGTATTTTGATGAGAGTCATAGTAGTAGGAGCAATGGAATTGAGCAAGAATCTCTCTATTCCATCCATAGTGAAAGCCCATGATCTCATAAGCCAAGTTCCTTGCACCTATCAATGACGGCATCAAAGGTGGGATTCTCTAACTTTTCATAGTATGCCCAATCAATGTACTTCATCTCCACAATTGGTGACTTGTTCTTTGCCTTCATCTGTGGACTCCTTATCACTGTCTGATAGAAGTCCCTATGGAAGTCACACCAAAACCTCGACTCAAGTGCCTCACTAGAGATATACATGTAGACATCCTCATCCCTTTGCTGTCTGACTGCAAGGGCATTCCTAGCATAGTCTCTCACCATTTGTTGGGCAAACCCTTGCACAGCCCCGGGGTCCCTTCGGTTGACAGGAGCAGTCACCACCCTCACATTTGATGGAAAAGTCACAATGAGACGGGGTGGTGTTCTGGGACAAATTTGGGAGTAAGGAGTGGGACGGTTCTTAGGCATGGATGGACGAGGTACGAGCCTAGAACGGGAGATGTAGGGGGCCTCACGGGGTTTCCTTGATGGTTGAGCTGGACCTTTCCCGTGATGCGTAGGAGCAACCCTATATTGGTCGGCATCTTCTTCTTCCTCCTCTTCCCTACCAACAGCCTGCTGTTCTTCCTCTTCCTCAATCTCTTGCTCAGTGTAGACAGGAGCACGAGCACGAGTGGATCGCTGAGAAGAGCCAAGTCCCAAAGTCTCATGCACTACCCCCAAGGTTTGAGGGTCGTGCCTAGCCTTAGTCCTCCTTTGGGTGGCCGGCTCGTCTTGCTTGTACTTCTTCCTCATGATCTGGAGATGGGTAGAAAGGAGTACGTAAGAAATCATCCATGGAAAATGTGTGTGACAAAGCAATTTGGAGTTTCAGCAGGAAAATCCGGAGTCTCCGGGAAAATTCCCAGACAGTCTGGGATATCCGGAGTGTCCGAAAAAAGTTTGGAGTCTCCAGGTTTTCCTGGCGAAACCCTAAATCACAATGCCGCACAAATCCACCACGGGAAACTTAAGATATTGCAGATCCACTACTTCTAGATTCTAAGGAACATTCCTATCCAAGAGATTTCTCAAGATATGTCCTAGAAAAGGAGATCAGGTAAAGGGGCCTTTGAATACCTTAGGGAAGAGAGGGAACCGAGGGGGAAAGCCTTCAAGTCTTCAAATCAAGGGCAGCACCTTGTTTCCCACACCTTGGAGGCTTGAATCTCTCACTCTCTCAAGATTTGGAGGGTGGAAACCCTAGGTTCTATGGAGGAACCAAGGGAGAGAGGAGAGGGGCGTGGGGGAGCACGGGGAGGCGACGGGAGGAGGTGAAAAACGGTCCACGCAGTGAAAAGGTGAAAGACTAGGGTTTTTACTGCGGTAAAAATGTTTATATAGGAGTTAAGGTCCGGAGTATCCGGGCTGAACCCGAACTCTCCGGGAAATCCGGAGTATCCGTGGAAAAGCCCGGAGTCTCCGGCTCCCCCTGAGACTGGGCAACAAATTTTCAAGGAATTGAGATTGAGATTGAGATGGATAAAGATGATTATGAGTGAAACTAATGTGAGCTAGAGAGGTTCCAACACTTGATACTAGCCACAATCATACAATGAGAACTATAGTCCAAGTGTTGTACCTAGAGAAAAATCCAAATGATTTTTAAAGCAAATCCAAACCAAATTTTCAAATCCTTCTCTTTTGTAAAGATCTAGCCTAAGACAATCAAACATGTGCATGATCTCAAGCCAAGTTACGAGAATCCAAGATATTTAATTCACTCCCCAAAGCACAAAACCTTAGTTCATCAAGAGGCTTTGTGAAGATATCGGCTAGTTGCTTTTCGGTGCTCACATGGCTTAAAGCGATATCTCCTTTGGCTTCGTGGTCTCTCAAGAAGTGGTATCTTATGTCTATGTACTTTGTTCTTGAGTGGTTTACGGGGTTGTTTGCTAGCTTGATGGCACTCTCATTGTCACACAAGAGTGGAACCTTGCTAAACGTACAACCAAAGTCCCTCAAAGTGAACCTCATCCAAAGTAGTTGAGCACAACAAGCGGCGGCTGCAACATACTCGGCCTCGGCGGTGGATAAGGCAACAAAATTTTGTTTCTTGGAACTCCAAGACACCAAGGACCTTCCAAGGAATTGGCAAGTCCCGGATGTGCTCTTTCTATCTACCTTGCAACCAGCATAGTCCGAATCGGAATAGCCAAGTAGATTGAAAGTGGAGCCCTTTGGGTACCATAAACCAAGGTTAGGAGTGTGTACTAAATACCTAAAGATTCTCTTAACAGCCATGAGATGACATTCCTTAGGATTGGCTTGAAACCTTGCACACATGCACACACTAAGCATAATATCGGGCCTAGATGCACAAAGGTAAAGCAAAGATCCAATCATGGAGCGATATACCTTTTGATCCACGCTTTTTCCATCTCATTTAGGTCGAGATGTCCATTGGATGGCATTGGGGTCTTGATGGGTTTGGCCTTGTCCATATCAAACTTCTTGAGCATGTCATGAGTGTACTTTGTTTGACTTATGAACGTGCCTTCCTTGAGTTGCTTGATTTGAAATCCAAGAAAGAGCTTCAACTCTCCCATCATGGACATCTCGAATCTCTTAGTCATAATCCTACTAAATTCATCCACCCAAGCTTTGTTAGTAGAACCAAATATGATGTCATAGACATATATTTGGCACACAAATAAATCATTCCCTTCTTTGCGAGTGAAAAGAGTAGGATCGGCTTTGCCTATTTCAAAGTCTTTCCTTAGGAGGAATTCCTTAAGGCATTCATACCATGCTCTAGGTGCTTGCTTAAGACCGTAGAGCGCCTTATGGAGCTTGTAGACGTGGTTGGGAAATTGAGGGTCTTCAAAGCCCGGTGGTTGCTCAACATACACTTCTTCGGAGATTGGGCCATTCAAGAATGCGCTCTTGACATCCATTTGAAAGAGCTTGAAATCATGATGTGTAGCAAAAGCCAACAAGATACGGATAGCTTCAAGTCTTGCCACCGGAGCATATGTCTCTCCAAAGTCCAAGCCATCAACTTGAGTGTAGCCCTTAGCAACCAACCTTGACTTGTTCTTGGTCACTACCCCATCCTCGTCTTGTTTGTTGCGGTACACCCATTTTGTTCCAATTACATTTTGCTTAGGGCATTCCACTAAGGACCAGACTTCATTCCGAGTGAAGTTGTTCAACTCTTCTTACATGGCCATCACCCAATCAGCGTCTTGTAATGCTTCTTCCACGGAGAGAGGTTCAATCATGGACTCGAAAGAGTAATGCCCACAAAAGTTTGTCAATCTTGATCTTGTGGTAACCCCTCTTCTTATGCTTCCAAGAATGTTGTCAACCGGATGATCTCTTTGAACACTTTGACGAACTCTTGGATGTGGCTCAGAAGCATCTTGTTGAATCAAGTCTTCATTTCCTTGAATGTCTTGAGCATCATCTTTAGAGGGCCCGGACTCTCCGGGATTGGGTCCGGAGTCTCCGGAATTTCCGGATTCTCCGGACTTGTCTCCGGAGTGTCCGGGTTTTGCAGCGGCAGTGAGGTTTGGTAATGCTTCAATTACTTCATCTTCTTCTTGAGGCTTGATTTCACCAATGGCCATCTTCTTAATGTTATTTGTAGAGGTCTTTTCCTTACCTACACACACTTCATCAACTTGCTCTACTTGAGAGCCATTAGATTCATCAAATGTCACATCACACGCTATATCAACACTACCGGTGGTCTTGTTGAGAACGCGATAGCCGTGAGCATTTGAGGCGTAACCAAGAAAAATACCATCATCAACTTTAGGTGCAAACTTAGGGTTCTTGGGCTTCTTGTTGAGAATGAAGCACTTACAACCAAAAACTCTAAAGTAAGACACATTAGGCTTCTTACCGGTTAGGAGTTCATAGGCGGTGTTGTGTCGAAGCTTGTGAAGATACAAACGGTTGATAGCATGACAAGCCGTGTTGACCGCTTCCGCCTAAAAACTATCCGAAGTCTTGTACTCATCAAGCATAGTTCTTGCGGCTTCTATGAGAGTCCTATTCATCCTTTCCACTATCCCATTTTGTTGAGGTGTGTATGGGACAGAGAATTCATGACCAATGCCTTCACCATCAAGATACTCTTCAATGTTGGTGTTCTTGAACTCAGAGCCATTGTCACTTCTTACTCTCTTGATCTTTACATCAAACTCATTTTGGGCTCTAGTTGCAAACTTCTTGAATACATCATGAACCTTGCTCTTGTCACGCAAAAAGAATACCCATGTATACCGAGAGTAATCATCAACAATGACAAAACCATACTTGCTCCCTCCAATACTAACATAAGCCACGGGACCAAAGATATCTATGTGAAGTAATTCCAATGGTCTTGTAGTGGTGAGTACATTCTTGGAGGGGTGAGGAGCACCAACTTGCTTTCCGGCTTGACAAGCACTACAAATTCTATCTTTCTCAAAATAAACTTTTGTTAGTCCTAGGATGTGTTCCCCTTTAGAAGTTTGTTGAGATTATTCATCCCAACATGGACTAGCCGGTGATGCCAAAGCCAACCCAAGCTAGACTTTGCCATTAAGCATGTATCAAGTTGGGCTTTCTCCGATGTAAAATCCACCAAATAAAGCCTTCCCTTGAGTTCACCCTTAAAAGCAACGGAGTCATCGCCTCTTCTAAATACGGTCACACCCTCATTGGTGAACAAACAATTGTAGCCCATCTCACAAAGTTGTGACACGGACAACAAATTGTAGTCCAAAGATTCAACCAAATAAACATCGGAAATTGAATGATTGGTTGAGATAGCAATTTTACCTAGACAAACAACCGTTCCACCACCATTGCCTCCAAAGGCAATCTTTTCCGTAGGATGTTCAATCATTTCACAAGACATAAACATCTTCTTCTCCCCGGTCATGTGATTGGTGCATCCACTATCAATCACTCATTTGGTTCCACCGGAGGAGTATGCCTACAAAACAAATTAGGCTTTGTTTTTAGGTACCCAATTAGAGTTGGGTCCTTTCACGTTAGTCACAAGAACTTTGGGTACCCACACATTCCTTTTGATCATTGAACCTTGTGTGCGGGGTCCCACATACTTGGCCACCACCTTACCCTTGTGGTTCCAAGTCAACACATAATTGGCATAAAAGTTGTCTTGTGAAGCATGTGCCTTGGGCTTCTTGGTTTGCTTGGCTTGCACCACTTTGGTCTTGACTTGTGGTTCATGGGATGTGCCATTGGAACTCTTGAACTTGATGGGAGTGTTGAGCCTAGGTTGTTTACCTTCAACCTTGGCACCCAATTGCTTCATCCCATGCACCACATTTCTTGTTCCCACACCCCTTGTGTGGTTGTTCTTGATGAATGGGATAGGGTCTTTGGAGCCTTGCTCATTCTTACCTAGCCCCTTGCCATTCTCAAAGCCAAACTTCTTCATGTAGTTTGAACCAAAGCCCTTGGTATGGTTCTCAAACTCTCCTCTCTTAGGTTCCTTCTTCTTTTCCTCAACAAGAGAGTTTGACAACCGAGCAATCTCTTTCTTCATTGCATTCATCTCGGTAATGTTAGTGGCATAAGCATTTATATCAAGTTTATAGCATCTAGAACAACCATTACTTGTAGAAGCATTTGAGTTAGAGGTAGCATCATTAGAGGTTGTGTTAGCACTATTCTTAAGGTTGTCAAGTTGAACTTCAATTGCAATGTGACTAGCTCTCAAGTGTTTTAAGCTCTCTTGAAGTTCAACCTTTTCACTCTCAAGTCTAGTGCAAGCATCCTTAGCTAGGAAAGACTTTGTAAGGAATCGGATGCCCGTTAGCCTAAGAGGGGGAGGGGGTGAATTAGGCAACTTAAAACCTTAACCTATGGCTTCACTACTTTTGCGCAAAGGTAAACTAGAACATACTATCTATATGTGCAACTACGGTTGTTCTAGTGTGAAACTCCCATCCCAAAACAAGGTTTGCAACCTATAGCCATTCCTAGCAAGATATACTCTAGGAAAGTAAAGGCAAGCAAAGATTGCAATAGAGTAAATGCGGAAACGTAAAGGGGATGAGAGGAAGCAAACTCTTGACACGCGATTTATCCCGTGGTATCGGTAGGCACTAAGCCACCCCTAGTCCACGTTGTTGAAGCACTCACACAAGAGTATTGCTTCTCGGTCACCAAGTCTCTCCCAAGAGCACCAACTTGACTTGCCACAAAGGCTAGCCACTTAGGCACTTGTCAAGCTCCCTTGGTCACCTTGATGCCGCCTCCACTAAGGAGCTTCTCCACCAAGGAAGGGGGTCTCCACGTCCCCCGCACAAAGTGTCCTCGCCGCTCCACACCAAGCCGGAGGGTCGATGACGATTGCCGGTGAGCCACTTAGGCCCCAAGGCTTCCGGCGAACCTTGTACAACTGGATTCACTCAAGAATCACCTCACAAGGTTGGCACAACCTTGCACTCACTCAGCTCTAAGCTAAGCCTAGCACTAAGCACATACACAAAGCATGCACTAGTCTATGGATGAGCAATTAAGCACTTGGATGGATTGGATATGATCTTCAATGTGTCTTGAACTCCTCTGCACTTCCACACAATCCAGCCTTCTCAAATGGGTGAGTGGAGGGGGTATAAATAGCCCAAGGCATCAAACTAGCCGTTGGCTAACGTCCACTGAAAAAGGTACCGTCGGATGATCCGACGCTATATTTTCCAGGGCGTCGGTTCATCCGGTGCCCCTCCCACGTCACTTAGCCGTTGAGGTTCTCTGACACAACTGCTCCGACGCTATGCACCGACGGTGCGTCGGATCATCCGGTGCTGAAGACTCCGCGCTCAAGTCGCCTCTGTTAGCTTCCAATCGACCGTCGGATAGACCGACGCTTCTCCTTGTCCAAGGCGTCGGATCATCCGGTGCTGAAGGCTTCGTCTTGGCGCGTCTCTGTATGAATTCAAACTGAGCGTCAGATAGACCGACGGGGTCCCCACTCAGACCGTCGGATCATCCGGTGCTACTGTCTTCCTTGCTCTTCCTCTGCAACTCGTCCGACGCTACTAAATAATGGACCGTCGGTTCATCCGACGGTACCTAGGGTTTGACCCTGTGTACCAACTCGTCTGACGATTGCACCGACGCTTGTATTTGAGGGACCGTCGGTTCATCCGACGGTGTCTTTTCTTTTCCTTTTCTTGCTCGGTTTTGACCCTTGAAAAATACACTATCTCTCAATTTGGCATATGGTTTTCTTGCATCCTTGGGACCTAGAAGTGTCTACAAAGACATGCTAAAACAATGAGGTTAGTCCCAATGATCATGTTGTCATGAATCACCAAAATCAAACTCGAACTAATGGCATGTGAGGCCATGTTCGCTACAATCTCCCCCTTTTTGGTGATTTATGACAACACAACCAAAGCAAGCATAAATTTGCAAGAATTGACAGAATTAGAACCACTTACACTTGCTTGGATGCTTACCATCATCCAAACTCCCCCTAGATCAAACTTCCCCCTTTTTGATCTTCATGTTCACATTCTCCCCCTTTGGTCTCATATCCTTGAAACCACTTGTAAGCATCCTTGAACCCACTTGTAAGCTTAAGCCACACGCTTGCTTTGGTCTCACATTCTCCCCCTTTGGAATAAAATCTCCAAAAAGTCCAAAGCAAACAGGTCCAAGGAAACTAGCAAGATCTAGCAACCATAGCTCAAAGGAGAGATGTTAAATGCAAGGGAGAAAGCCGCATGAACCATGATCCATATGTATGATATCGATGAAGATACCACATGTGAGAATAACTAAGGTGGATCACATGCTCATGAGACTAGCATGATACAAACTAAGCTCCCCCTAAGTGTGTGCATAAAAAGAATACCACTTGCAAGACAAGGGTAGCGAGAGACAAGTGCACAACTACAAATTTGTAAAACAAGGAAGCTTAGAGCATATCATGCAAAGAGGTAGCTTAAAGGACAAGAGATAAGACAAATGGGTTCTTGTTACATTACCACTTGTAGATATCACTTGTAGTCTTTTGATCATTGCATACCTCCAGGGGATGATCCTCTCTACCTTGTTGGCACCACATTGAGATGAGCCACTTGGAAATGATATCACTAGGTGACACCACTTGAAAGAAGCTTGTATAGAAGACACTTGGGGTACCACAAGGATTAGGAATGTATGAGTACATTGCCTTTGAACTTATATAGAGACATAAGCTCGCAAGGACATGACTCAATAGCATAAAGCTCATATTGCTATATTCACTCTATTAGAGATGTTAGATCACATTGAGAGTGAAATAGCATTCTCTTAGAATGAAACACCGCACCGGAACGCGTCGCTAAGGGACTACATAAGATAAGCTTGAAACAAAGTTAGTCCCATAACCAAACCATGGGATGAGCTCCCCCTAAATGTGTGCATTTAGTGTTTGAATCACCAACCAAATGTATGCACATTGTTTATGACAACAACGGGAAGCTTACCCTATAGCTTGCTCATGATGCAAAGAGATATATATGAAAACATGCACCATGAAAGAACAAGTGTAGTTTTCCTACACACTAATCAAACCATGTAGATTGCTCATGGGTTAGCACATGACACAAGCAACCTACCATATGTAAATATTGCAACAAATGCAACCTAAACAAGGCAATGGAGCTACAATGATACAAGAGATAGGTACTAATTTCCATTACCTCAATTGGGGAACTTGGGCAACACATTGTCCAATTTGCAAGCTTGGCTTATAGGCTTGAATCTTCTCATCTTGATTGTGCCAAGCCTCCCAAGTCCCCGCACTCAAGGCCTTCAAGTGGCCTTTGGAACCCAAACCATTTGAGGCCCCTTCATGTTGGTGATGACTTCCTTGGGCACCCAAATGGGTTGGTTCCTACCCCGCTCTTCCTTCATCTTCCCAACCTTGTGTGCAACCACCTTGCCATTTGCTTTCTTCTTGATGACGTAGGTGTTGCTATTTGTCTTGTTCTTGCGGTTGGGCTTGGTGTAGATGAGGGAGCTCTTGATTGTGGGCTTCAATTTCTTCTTTGCGCCCTTGTCCATCTTCTTGACAAATTGGGGGCATTTGTAGAACTTGTGCCCTTCTCCATGACACTTGTAGCAAGTCACGGTTGCACCCTTCTCAAGCTTCTTCACCATGGGATCACGGTTATCTTGAGAAGGTTGGACTTTACTCTTCATGTCTTGAGAGATGTCCACTTGTTCTTCATCATTCTTGCCCTTGCCCATCAAGTTTGCCAACCTCTCTCGGAGCCATTTCACTTCTTGCTTGAGCTCATCATTTTCCTTGCCTATGAGATAATCACATGTTTCTACAACAACATTCTCATGGCAAGATGGTGAGCAAGATTCATCGATTAAATCAATGCAAGAAGTTGAAGCATCTACCTTGGAGATAGGAATTGCGCAAGGAATAGATGTTTCATCAAGCTCAAAGGAATTACTTGTTTTAGTCTCATTGCTCTCAAGCTTAGATTTTAGCTCATCACACTCCTTGCTAAGCAATTTGAATTTGCACAACAAATGTTCATAATTTGTAGCAAGGGTGTCACTAAGATCATTGAGAGCATTGAGTTCTTTAATTTCATTAGCTTGTTTTTCAAGCATTCCTTTTTGCTCATGGACTAGCTCAACAAGATCATCAAGAGAGGTGGTGTCGGATTCATCATCACTTACATTGCTCTCCATACCTCGGGCCATAAGGCACATGTGTGGTGATGATGAAGAGCCATGCATGAAGCGGGTGGTGAAGTTCTTTCTTGATTCATCACTTGAGCTAGAAGAACTTGATTCTCCACCACTTGTCCACTCACGGACGGCGATAGTTGCTTCTTGCTTTGGCCTCCTCTCCTTGACCACCTTCTTCTTGGGCTTGTGCTCGATCTTGGTGAACTTGATGTGTTGATGATAACGCCCTTCTCTCAAGTGGACGTTGTAGCCGTACATGTTGACTTTCTTCACATACTTGAAGATCTTCTCCACGTACTCGGCCACCATGGATTCAACCTCTTCATCACTTGAGGAATCTTCATCGTCACCATCATCACCATCATCTTCACTTGAGCTTCCATGAGTAGCCATCCTACTCAACACCTTCTCTTGTTGGCTTGAGAGGGCAAGGCTTGTGCTTGGAGAAGATGGTTCTTGAGACTTTTCTTGGGACGCCTTCTTGGACTCGGGCATGATTTGAAGCTCATGTGCCATGATCTTGCTCAAGATTTGAGATGGCTTCAATTCTTCGAGCTTTCTCTCATAGATGATAGCCTTCACCAAGTCATAGTCGGGCTTCCGGAGACTTTGAAGGATCTTGCGGTTGATGTTCAAGTCCGTGATGTTCTTCACACCTAAAGCATTGATTCTATTGACAAGCACATTTAGGCGTGAGTACATAGATTCGGCATTTTCATTTGCAAGTTGCTTGAAGCTATTGAATTCCTCAAGGAGACAACCATAGCGTTCATTAGCAACTTCTTTTGAACCCTCATTTTGCTCCTTGATGGTTTTCCATAGCTCATGAGCATTTTCACAAGTAAAAACTCTATTGAAAACGCCTACATCTAGTGAGGACAAAATGATACTCTTAGCAATCACATCAAATTGCTTTTCCTTTCTAGTACCATTTTTCATGCCCTCATCGGTGACTCTCCAAACATCGAGGTCCCTTGCTTGGAGATAGGCCTCCATGAGAACCTTCCACCGAGGATAGCCCGTGCCATCGAAATGTGGAGCCAAACCTAAGGTATCCACCCCTTTCATTCCTCTAAAGAGCAACTCACTAGGCGGTGAAGCCTAACCGTTCCAATGAGCCGGTTTTCACAATTTACCAATCGAATTGGTGTTTCCTTGTGAAGGAAGTGAGTCCCGGCTCTGATACCACTTGTAAGGAATCGGATGCCCGTTAGCCTAAGAGGGGGAGGGGGTGAATTAGGCAACTTAAAACCTTAACCTATGGCTTCACTACTTTTGCGCAAAGGTAAACTAGAACATACTATCTATATGTGCAACTACGGTTGTTCTAGTGTGAAACTCCCATCCCAAAACAAGGTTTGCAACCTATAGCCATTCCTAGCAAGATATACTCTAGGAAAGTAAAGGCAAGCAAAGATTGCAATAGAGTAAATGCGGAAACGTAAAGGGGATGAGAGGAAGCAAACTCTTGACACGCGATTTATCCCGTGGTATCGGTAGGCACTAAGCCACCCCTAGTCCACGTTGTTGAAGCACTCACACAAGAGTATTGCTTCTCGGTCACCAAGTCTCTCCCAAGAGCACCAACTTGACTTGCCACAAAGGCTAGCCACTTAGGCACTTGTCAAGCTCCCTTGGTCACCTTGATGCCGCCTCCACTAAGGAGCTTCTCCACCAAGGAAGGGGGTCTCCACGTCCCCCGCACAAAGTGTCCTCGCCGCTCCACACCAAGCCGGAGGGTCGATGACGATTGCCGGTGAGCCACTTAGGCCCCAAGGCTTCCGGCGAACCTTGTACAACTGGATTCACTCAAGAATCACCTCACAAGGTTGGCACAACCTTGCACTCACTCAGCTCTAAGCTAAGCCTAGCACTAAGCACATACACAAAGCATGCACTAGTCTATGGATGAGCAATTAAGCACTTGGATGGATTGGATATGATCTTCAATGTGTCTTGAACTCCTCTGCACTTCCACACAATCCAGCCTTCTCAAATGGGTGAGTGGAGGGGGTATAAATAGCCCAAGGCATCAAACTAGCCGTTGGCTAACGTCCACTGAAAAAGGTACCGTCGGATGATCCGACGCTATATTTTCCAGGGCGTCGGTTCATCCGGTGCCCCTCCCACGTCACTTAGCCGTTGAGGTTCTCTGACACAACTGCTCCGACGCTATGCACCGACGGTGCGTCGGATCATCCGGTGCTGAAGACTCCGCGCTCAAGTCGCCTCTGTTAGCTTCCAATCGACCGTCGGATAGACCGACGCTTCTCCTTGTCCAAGGCGTCGGATCATCCGGTGCTGAAGGCTTCGTCTTGGCGCGTCTCTGTATGAATTCAAACTGAGCGTCGGATAGACCGACGGGGTCCCCACTCAGACCGTCGGATCATCCGGTGCTACTGTCTTCCTTGCTCTTCCTCTGCAACTCGTCCGACGCTACTAAATAATGGACCGTCGGTTCATCCGACGGTACCTAGGGTTTGACCCTGTGTACCAACTCGTCTGACGATTGCACCGACGCTTGTATTTGAGGGACCGTCGGTTCATCCGACGGTGTCTTTTCTTTTCCTTTTCTTGCTCGGTTTTGACCCTTGAAAAATACACTATCTCTCAATTTGGCATATGGTTTTCTTGCATCCTTGGGACCTAGAAGTGTCTACAAAGACATGCTAAAACAATGAGGTTAGTCCCAATGATCATGTTGTCATGAATCACCAAAATCAAACTCGAACTAATGGCATGTGAGGCCATGTTCGCTACAGACTTCCTAGTTAATTCATCTACTATAACGGCCTCTTTAGCTTGAGAGTTCTTGAGGCTAAGAATTTCTTCCTCTTTTTCCTTGAGCAAGTCCTCTTGCACCTTGAAACCCTTCTTTTCAATTACAAGGGCATTCTCAAGGGCAATGGTTTTCTCTCGCTCAAGTCTAAAGAGTTCTTCTTGCACCTCAAGAGTCTCATCTCTATTCTTGATTTCATTTAGAAGGTTCATGATTCTTTTGGTTGCTTTCTTGCCAAAGCTAGTGATCATTTTTTCAAATTCATCATCACTATCATTATCATCATCAACATCTAGAGGAGAAGGTTTAGTGTCTACCTTAGTGCCCCTAGCCATGAGGCATGTGTGAGTGAAGTCATCTTCATCATCGGTGAGATCCCCAAAGAGTGATGGCTTGTCAATGGGTTGAGCAATGGATATTGTAGCAAGCCCCACTTCATCATCGGAGTCGGAGCTATCATCATTTGAATCCCATTCTTCACCCAAATGAGCTTCACCAACTTCCTTCTTCTTGTTCTTGTCATACTTGTTGGTTTCTCTTCTTCTCACCTTGATGTTGGGGCATTCCGTAATGAAATGACCCTCCTTGCCACACCCAAAGCATGGCCTCTTGGATGTTATCTTGGTCTTGATCTTGTCCTTGTCTTTGTTCTTGTTGAAGAAGCCACCCTTCTTCATCACCTTGGTGAACCTCTTCACAAATAGAGCCATTTGCTCGGGAGTCAAGGTGTCATCACTATCTACATCACTATCTTCCTTGACCACGGTCTTGGAGGATGATGAGCTTGCCCTTCTCTCTTTGTCTTTGCTTGAAGCTTTGAGAGCTACTCCCTTGTTCTTCTCAATTTGTTCATGCATCTTTGACATTTCTTGGAAGAGCTTTGACTCCTTGACGGTGATAAGATGTTCTTCAATTCTACCAATCACATCCGCCGGAGTGAACTTCTTGAAGCCTCTCTTCTCTCTAATAAGTGTAGGGAGTTGAACATCCCTAGCCATATAAGCAGAGAGGATCTTATCAACTACTTCTTTTCTTCCCCATCTTGTGCTTCCAAGAGACTTGATCTTGTTGATGATCTTGTTCAAGCGATTGTACATGTCTTGTGGAGATTCATCTTCTTTGATGACGAAGCGGTTGAGCTCACTTTCAAGAGCTCGAATTCTTCCTTCTCTAACTTGCCTTGTTCCTTCATGGTTGATAAAAAGAGTGTCCCACACATTTTTGGCGGACTTCAAACCATCAACCTTGTCATACTCTTCGGCGGTGAGAGGGCTCTTGATGATGCGAATGGCTTGATAGTTGCGTTGAATTTCATTCGCTTGAGCTTGTGTCAAAGTAGCATCTCCACTTGGAAAGATGATTCCCCTGTTCACAACAGTCCAAAGTGCGGGGTTTACCACCATCAAATACTCCTCCATCGAGTTCTTCCACTTGGAATAGCTGGTTCCATCAAATTGGGGTATCTTTCCAATGTGGTGGGAACTCGATGGTTTATCAAAGATTAAATTGGAGTAATCGTAAGGGATTCTAGAAAACTCCCTTCTCGAAGGCCGACGAGTGGAGCGATTTGATCTTGCATCATCAAAGTCGTCATCACTTGATGAAGATGATCCACCATCTTCATTTCTTGGATGATGACTTGTGCATGCTCCACCGGCACCTCCCGCTGCACCCGTAGGAACCTCAGGTGTGTTCACGGGGGGTTGGTTACCACCGGGGTTGGTCAAGTCACCTTCGGGCAGCGTTGCTTGATTAGTTGGGGTCGACATCTCTTTTCTCCAAGCGGTTAAGCTTCAAACGGAGCAACCGGCTCTTATACCAATTGAAAGGATCTAGAGGTCAACTAGAGGGGGGTGAATAGTCATTCCAGAAAATCACAACTTAAAACAAACTGTCAGACTGAAGTCCGGAGTCTCCGGATATTTTTCCGGATACTCCGGGAAATCCGGAGTATCCGGGAAAATGTCCGGATTGTCCGGGCTTCTGAGGAGGCGACTGAATCAACTTGAATCAAACTTGG
Organism: Cenchrus fungigraminus; assembly: GCA_036936925.1. Taxonomy (NCBI): domain Eukaryota; kingdom Viridiplantae; phylum Streptophyta; class Magnoliopsida; order Poales; family Poaceae; genus Cenchrus; species Cenchrus fungigraminus. The sequence continues at coordinate 35,597,418 of CM072769.1, forward strand.
CCAAACTCAAATCTGTGAATATAGGATATGCAATACAGAGATATAAGCCTGTTCCACCACTTAGAAACAGTAGGAACCTCACCACGGAGTAGATCGGCCACAAACCCTAGAAATGTACTCAAGAGGATTTCAAACATACAACAAGAGCAACAAGCACAAGAGACACAAGGGATTTGTTACCGGAGTTCAAACTCACAGCTTGAGCTCTACGTCTCCACTGAGGAACCCACAAAGGGTGGACCTTTACACCTAGGTCACTTTCCTCCCCCTAGCGACCACAAAGATCGAGCTAGGGTTACTTACTCAATCACGGGGTAATACAAACTTCCTTGGGCAGCCACAATCCTTTGGATGCTCTAAGGCAACGCCTAGCCGGCTAGGAGCTCAAAGCTCCAAGAGTAACAAACACGAGATTGCCAACCAAGCGAAGAACGAGGTGCTCTAGAGATGGGAAATCAGCTCACTAGCACTCTCCAAGCTCTTGCTCTCACTCCCTCCTTTAATCCCCAACAAATCTCACCAAACCAAGGCCAAGGGGAGTAAAGAGGAGGAGCGAATGAGTTCTGAGTGTTGCAGGTCGAAATGGGCAAGAGAGAGAGGATAGGGTTGAGGCGGTATAAATACCTCCTCACCCAGAAAAAGAGCCGTTACAGCTCTAAGACCCGGAGTATCCGGACAAGGCCCGGAGACTCCGGGAAGTCCGGACTGTCCGGGATAAAACCCGGATTGTCCGACCTTCCAGAGTTAGCACACTTAAGGATATCTCGGTGATCGTGCAGTGCAAGGTGTCTCTCATAGGTTTTTAGTTAGTCATCTAGAGCACCTTTTCAACTCTTGGAAGATACAATCAATGTCCCTTTTTATAGTACGGCATTCTTAGGACTCAATTTCAAAATATAAAATAAATAACCCTCCAAGGAATCCTTCTTTTAGCATCACTTCCTTTTTATATAGCAATGAAGCGCTTAGATGTCATCTTAGAATTTTAGTACCTACTCATATACTCAATACATCATTAGTGGATTAATGGTCCGTCATTAAATCACCAAAACCCACTTAGGGGGCCAAGATACTCTTCAGTTTTGCGCTCCACTATTTTCGGCGCTAAGTCCGCGTCGTGTACAAGTCCAAGTTTACCCCCGGATATTCTTCATAGATGCTAGGGCAAAAGGGTAAACTTAGAATGTAATTCTAGTCTTTTGGCACTATAAAAGGAGGCCCCTCCTCATTGTAAAGGGGGACGACATTTTGAGAAAGTGAAAGAGTAATGTGTTAAGGAAAGCTGTTGATTTAATATAACTTGATTGGAACGTGTTTGTTATAAGTTGTTCGTTGTTAATCCTCGTCTCTGTTTGGGGGTTTAGTGATCCCAACATCACCAGTAGTCGACGGCCAATCGTGGTCGTACAAGATACCGACGAATACGCCATCGTGCACCTAGTGCAGTGGGTTTGGGAATTTTACGGCAGCGGAAGGATCGTCGACGCCGCCGACCCACGACGGAATAGCGAATTCGACAATGGGGAAATGGAGCGCATTTTGGTCACGGCCCTCTGGTGTGCGCACCCGGACGGCGCCATGAGGCCCTCCATCAGGCAGGTAGTGAATGTGCTCCGGCTGGAGGCGCCATTGCCAAACCTCCCAACGAACATGCTAGTGACGACATTCATGCCTCCGGTTCATCACTTACAGGGACAACCTGGGGCTGGGACCAGCAGCAGCAACGGCACCACAGGTTCGAGCATCGCGACGATATCCACATAGTCTTCCTTGCTAAGATGACAAAATCCACGTTCTAGTTAAATATTTCTGTAACTCCTCTGCTTCCTCCAAGATGAAAAGCATCGATTATTGTCAACTATTGCTAAGGATGGAAACCGATCGGATTCGCGTGGAATCGAATTCGGATAACACATTTTACCATATTTTTACTCGAATAGAAATACGGATTCGAATGTTCTCGAATACGAATACAAAACAGATGTCTCAAACTCGGAAATGCATTCGGATATTTACTCGATTTGGAAGACAACATTTACCAATTTTTTTCTTGATAATTTACAATTACAAAATCATGTAAAGACTAAAGTCGCTCATTAAGAATATCACATTCATCCATATTTATTTTAATAATTAATCATATAATAAATAAAACTATTAATAAATACATATTTTTAATATATATACATTTATCAAACAAATCATAAAAAATACGTGAAACATATTTTCATCAATACAAAAATAAACTAGAGTAATTAAAATTAAACTTTTTATTAATGTATTTTTATTATTAAAATTAATGATGTTGGTCATTAAATATAAATATAACTTTTTAAATTGTTTTATGGATGCAATATTTTTAAAATTAATGTAATAATCATTAATTATGGATATTTTTTCAATTATACATTATCATTATTAGTATTCTATTGAACATAATTTGTCATTAGTTATAGAGATAACTTACATTTTTGTATAGTCAAATACGGATAGTGTCAGATATTACCAAATATGAATGGAATCGGATAGAGAAAAAAATCGACAAAAACGAATTCGGATGTATCCACTTTACTACCACATTTGAATTTGAATACGGATACAGATATCCATATGTATATATTTACGGATACAGATATCAGATAATTCGGATTTCATTTCCATATTTCTATTGCAACCGCACAAGCTACTTTATTATTTGTGCAATACATAACTAAAAATTATAAAAATTTTGTCAGCTCGCGCTTGCTCCCTGGCATGATTATTGAATGATTTATCAAGTGCAGCAATTTTGCTGTATGTACAGTGATGAATATGTGGAGCGAATGTGACACCAAAATTAATCGTGACCCAATTAGCAAGGGTCCTTCATGTAGCACTGATGCGAGAAACCCGTCCAGCCTCATGGGTCCCACATCTGGATAAATTTCCATCTTATCTTATTCCTGACCAAGTTGCCGTTGTAAACTTCCATAGTTCCATCCATTCACACGATCAGCGAAAAATCTGTTTGATAGGCGTCAGTAATGGACGAAGCAATCCGGTCGGTTCATCTGGTTTCGGCACCCGTGCGATTTTGTCTGTTCCCACCGTATGCTAATGTATTTCGATTAAAATAATCTCTGTATACGTCAGAGCTACAGTGCTAAAGGTGGGAAAAGCTGCAACCCGTGCTCACCTTTTTGACTTTCCGGCCACCTTTTCCATGCGGGTCCACAACCATGTGCTCTGTACCTCCCACCCACCCTCGTGCTGCTACCGCTAATTCAAATATCTGGTTTCATACACGTACTCGATGAGTACCTAAGATTCTCACCGCTTGAGCCCAAAGATTTTTACAACAAGCCATGCTTCCAATAAAAATTCAGCTCAAATAAAATATGTTTGATAAAATAAATTGTATTATTTGCTGTACACACCGTGAACCGTACCAGCTCATGATCATGACTTGTTCCCAAGTTTAGTTTACTTTTTATCTTTCTCAACCATTTTTTATGATTCAACATTACTTTAATAATGTAATTTAGGTATTTCATCGAGATTCTGTCTCGTTAAACCACATAAGACTGTCCGCACCGGGGCCTGGATAGGGCCGGGAAAGCGACCTGGAGGTCACTTTTCCCGTGTTTTCTCCCGCACCGGCGACCTGCAGGCCGAACGCCACGCTTCCGTTCAGGCGGAATGACTGGAAATCCAGCGCTCTCCGCGTCGAACTGGAAAGCCCTGGAAAGCCCGACGTGGCGTGGGGCCCATGCACCGACGGTTCCTCCGCGCCGTCAGCCGGAAGGAGGAGAGACAAGGCCGATGCCGCTACCCCGTGCCGCGCCTGGAGGAGAGGGAGAAGCCGCCCCCCTGCTCGCCATGGATGCGGCCGCCGGTGGATGCGGCCCTGCTCGCCAGCGCCGGTGGATGCGGCCAAGATCCGTCAAGCAGGGGACGCCGCCGCCCTGCCTTCCACACGCGCCAGGCGCCACCGCTGCCCCCACGCCGGCGTGGAGCTCCTCGGCGGCCGGCCGAGAGAGAGGACATGGCAGCCGGCGCCCCGAATCGAGCAGCCTCCGGCCTGCAGGTCGCTCCTCTGCCCTGAATCCTCCGCTCCCGCGCGCGCCAAAGGAGAGAGGAGGAAGCGAGGAGATGCCGCCCTGTGCCCAGCTCGATGTCGTCGCTGGATCGACCTCCGACTCCACCTCCATCGGAATCGACCGCGGGGCTCGCCGGCGTATGGACCAGGGGAGGACCGGGGAGGGAGCAAGGATCCTCGTCGGCGTACGCACGTCTCCGGCTCTACCACACCGCGCCGCCGGCCTCACCTCCTCGGCGGCGCCGGATCCAACCGAGCCAGCTCGATTTGGAACTCGAAGCAGCGCGACGTCGGGGAGGAGGTGCTGGGCCGTCGGCGTAGAGGAGAGGAGGCGCCGTGGGGATGAGGAGCGGGCGGAGCGACCCAGGAAAGGAGAGAGGGAGAGAGAAGAGGGAGAAGGGGAAGGGTGGGGGCCCGGCGAGGGATAAAGAAAATAGGACGAGTGGGCCCCACAGCGGGTAGTTGGTTTGGAGTTTGAGATATAGGGGATGACGGGTGCAAAGAAACTGAAACTGAACTGGAAAATTGTGATGACCAGGCAGGAATATTCCTTTTAGAGGTTGGATTTGGAGGTTGACGAGTGCGGACAGTCTAAGAGTGCACGTACATGATAGGTACGGCATTTGCTCACCAAGTGAGCACACTGATAGAATAAATAACCACACTGATGAACACATTAAAACCATTGACCTCTAACCCACACTAGATCAACACATGCTGAACATCAGTCAGCACAAAAAATATATATATAAACAAAATAAGAAAACAAGTGTAGAGAAAGAAAACTCAAAAAGAGAGAGAAAGTAACGACATCTCTGATCATCAACTCGAGAAATCAAGTAGTAGGACAAGCAGGAGAAAAATCCGTTTCAAATCCGTTTCAAATCAGGAGAAAAATAAAACGAAGAAAGAAAATAATATGGAAATCAAAAGAAAATGAAGAAGCAAGAAATGAAAATGAAAGGGAAGGCAGCAAGGTGACGTTGGTGCCCAGCACGGAGCTCCGCCGGGCCGCTAGCCGGACGCTCCTCCCGGCGCCGCCGAGGTTGGTGACCAGGACCAGGTTGAAGTAGGAGTGGCCGTTGATGGTGAGCCGGATGCCGCCCTTCTTGTTGCACGCGACCCTGCAGCACGTAGCAAACAAAAAGGAGAGACATTTTCAGATCTGCTCCGAGAAGAACACGAAAAGCTTGCAAAAGAAACAGCAAGCGGTTTCGGTACAGACCTGCGGTAGGAGACGGGGACAATGCCGGCCCTGTAGAGCGCGATGAGCTGGAACACGGGCTGCGACATGTCGAAGTGTGCGCGGGGCGGGTTGCACCAGCCGCCGTCGTCGGAGGGGAGCGCGTTGTTGGGCGGGCAGAAGTTGGTGGCGGTGACGACGACGGAGCCCGGCAGGCAGGAGTGTGCGCCGCCGCCCGCCTCGTCGCACCGCACCTCGAAGCAGGCGCCGCAGCTGAGGCCGTTGTTGAAGAGCGCCGTGCTCAGCGCCGCTGTGTTGGCGCCGTACCCCTGGCTGTAGAGGTTCCCGTACCCGCACGCCCCTCCTGCAGAAGACGAATCGGGATGGAGAGGTTCCCGTACCCGCACGCCCGCGCGAGAGCGCCAGCGGAAGCAGCGAGGCCAGGAGGAGGACCGCGAGGACGGCTCGGCGAGGCGCCATTGCGGTCGGGGGTCGGGGCTCGGCGGTGGGAACGAGCGCGGCGGATCCCTGTGACGTTCAGCGGCGGCACGCTCGGGTGGTCCGGATCCGCGCCGGGGCGACGCCCGTTCACCCCGGGATGCCGCCGGCCGGAGCCGCGGTACCCGGCCCCGCGGCCTGGCCTCGCCGCGCCGCCGGCCGGAGCCGCGGTACCCGGCCCCGCGGCTTGGCCTCGCCGCGCCGCCGGCCGGAGCCGCGGTCCCCGCGCGCCCAAGCTGGGCCTCGCCGCATCGCCGGCGGCCGCCGCGCACCTGACCAGCCTCCTGATCTGGATCTGAACGGGAGAGAGAGCGAGGGATAGAAAGAATGAGTCATAATGATTTCAAAAGAGTAAAATGCGCCAACGGTTCTTAAACTTGTCGCGCTGTGTCAAGCCAGTTCCCGAATTCGCAAAACGACCAACCAGACCCCTAAACTTGTCGCGTTGTGTCAAGCCGGTCCCCGAACTCGCAAAACGACCAACCAGACCCCTAAACTCTTATCGGGTCTCATTTTGGTCCCAAACGGGTTTGGACCCGCACGTAAAGTTGTCTTCAACCTCCAGCCCCTGGTGTTTCTTCTTCTTCTTCCGCCGTTGTGGACATATACCCGTCCTTGCCGCGACCGGTCATGGCCGGTGCCACCACCGGCGGCGAGGGGTGGCCGTGGACGACGACGGCAGCGTCGACGGCCGCATGGTCCCGCCTCCGTGGCGCGCTCCCGCTCCCGCTCGAGCTCCAGCTCGCCTAGATCAACGCAACAACGGATGACGGGGCAAGGAAGGGACGGCCGGCGGAGCTCTTGGGTGCGGCGGCCGGAGTGCGCGCCGCCTGGGCGCGGTGGCATTCGAATCCCCCACCCGTCTCTCTCATCCACTCCCCTCTCTCTCCACTCTCAAATCCGGCGATGGAGGCAGGAGCAACTTGCGCGCGGGCGTTGCTGTCGCCGGCGCACGGCGGCGGTGGTCTCGTGACCCCCTGCGTGGGCTCACCCCCTCCATGAGTCCCACACTGGAGGTTGAAGACAACCTTACACGCGGGCCCCACGTATAAGTAACAGAGAATAGAGATCTGTGTCCCCTGGTTGGTCGTTTTGCGAGTTCGGGGACCGGCTTGACACAGTGCGACAAGTTTAGAGGTATGGTTGGTCGTTTTGCGAGTTCAGGGACCGGCTTGACACAGTGCGACAAGTTTAGGGGTCTGGTTGGTCGTTTTGCGAGTTCAGGGACCGGCTTGACACAGCGCGACAAGTTTAGGGACACGCCGCGCCGCCGGCCGGAGCCGCGGTCCCCGCGCGCCCAAGCTGGGCCTCGCCGCATCGCCGGCGGCCGCCGCGCACCTGACCAGCCTCCTGATCTGGATCTGAACGGGAGAGAGAGCGAGGGATAAAAGGAAAAAGTTCATTTTTGACCATCCAACTCTTGTTAAAGTTTGGTTTTGACCATCGAACTCCAAAACCGGTTATCTTTGGCCATAAAACTATCAAAACCGTTCAAATTTGGCCATTAGGCTGTTTTGATGGGTGGTTTTAAATTTTTTTATTTACAATTTAGTCCTTAGAACTTCAAATGATTATTACTTTTTACTCGTACCTCTGATTTAAGTGATTCTTGCGGTCACATGTCTATAATGGTGAACTTTATCTTTTCAAAAGTTATTTATACTATTTTATCTCAATTGTTTATATTATTCTTATGTTGTCATATAAAAATAATAATATAAGAAAATAAAATAAACATTTACAAAAATAATATAGATAATATTTTAAAAGACACAGTTCATCGTTACGAACACATGACCACAAGGATCACTTAAATCGGAGATACGAGAAAAAAATATTAATCATTTTAAGATTCAAGGACTAAACCGTAAAGAAAATAGTCATTTGATATTAAAATGATTACTATTTTTTTCTCAAATCTCCGATTTAAGTGATTTTTATAGTCATGTGTTCGTAACGATGAACTGTATCTTTTAAAATTTTATTTGTATTATTTTATAACAATTTATTTTACTTTTCTTATATTGTTGTTTTTACACAATAACATAAGAATAATATAAAAAATAATGGTAAAATAGTATAAAGAACTTTTGAAAGGATAAAGCTCACCGTTATGGACGTGTGACCGCAAGAATCACCAAAATCGGAGGTACGGGCAAAAAGTAATAATCATTTCAAGTTCTAAGGACTAAATTGTAAATAAAAATAATTAAAACCACCTATCAAAACAGCCTAATGGCCAAATTTGAACGGTTTTGATAGTTGGATGGCCGAAGATAACCGATTTTGGAGTTTGATGGCTAAAACCAAACTTTGGCAAGAGTTGGATGGTCAAAAATAAACTTTTTCCTAAAATGAGTCCTAATGATTTCAAAACTGTGGGTGGGAAGATATTTTGCTTTGGATCAGCTGCGTCGCACACAAGTGACCAGTTGTACATCTCTAGATCAGGACATGATCAGGATACGTATTCGATTCCTTCCCCTGTATAGACGCTGACACGCACTGCGCCAACTCTGTCCCGGTCCAGATCTCGAGATGCCACCTCCACACCTACCTATGGTCCGGATGAGATCCTTCATGACTGCCCTCCACTATAAATCTTAGTCACCACGATCAGCCTCCTTCCCTCGTGAACCTGTGACATCCCACTGCACTGCCGCTCTCTATTGTCTCCATTCCTTGCCCCGGCACCGGTTGCACCCACCGCCCGTGCCCGGCGGGGTCCTCGCTATCGAGGCTGCCTTCATCGCAAAAAGCTAGTAGTCCTAATCCCTGCATTTATTGCTTCAGTATTTGTGTAGCCATCAGATTTGTGTTGTCGCTCCACTCTGATTCATTTTAATTTGTCTCGTCTGATTTGCGAGATGGTCGCACATCTAAGGCCTTGTTTAGTTTGCTAAAAATTCTAACGTTTTCTCCACTCTTTCCATCACATCACATTAAATACGTCAAAAGACATAAGTTCGGAGTATTAAATATAGGTAAAAAAAATAACTAATTACACAGTTTTGATGTACTTCGCAACACGAATCTTTTGAGCCTAGTTAGATCATGGTAGGATAATATTTACCACAAACAAACGAAAGTGCTACAGTGTGCTACAGGAGTTCGAAACGTTGAAAAGGCAAATTTTTCCACGAACTAAACAATGCCTAAGATGAAGAAATTTAGACAAGCAGAGGGGAATTTTGGTGCAGCGACATCGATCAATGATTGAGCTGTTCTGATTTTAGATCTTGTTGTAAGCATACTTTTTTGAAAAATTTTAGAGTGCTTGTTTATTTTTGAGCCGTCCATTCGACGAAATTCAATGTTGAAAGTACTAGTAAGTTCCAAGAAGTTTTTATGGAGAAGTACTAGGAAGTATCAAATTGGTGGGACTCACAATAAATATTAATTAATATTTATAAAAATTAAAAACAGGTATATAAGTAACTTCGCATGGTATGGTTTGGAATTAATGAATGAGAGGATTATGTGAAATGTTGAGAGGATATGAGGCACCTTGTTCGCTACGGTGTCTGTCAGCATATATATATACTCAAAATAGAGGGTGTAATAATAAATTTAGAGGGTGTTTGGATAATTTTTAGTCTCATGAAAAGATTAAAAGTTGCTAGTCTCACCTATGTTTGGATCCAAATTCTAAAAAGAATAAAATTTAATAAATGAGCATTAATTATCTCTCTCCGTCTCTCCCTTTTCTCCCTCTCCCGCCAATAGATGGGGCATGCTACAGATTTCTATGAAGTTAAATGAAGAGAGAGAGCTAAAACAAAGTTTAGTAGAGGTTCTCCTGACTAAAAAATTTTAATCTCAAGACTAGTTTTAGTCCCTCTTTAGTCAGAAGTGCTTGGAACTTTAGCCTCTCAAATAGACTAATTTTGGTCAGACTAAATTTAGTCACTTGGATCAAGCACCCCTTATAAGAGCTCCAAACTAACACCACATTTATTTCGGTACTGGATTGTCAAATTTCACCAGAGGTTTTAAGAGCACTCCCAATGGTGCATTAATGGTAGTTTCTATCTCTCTTAAATAGCTTATCAATTAATTAAAATGGTGATGTGGCAGCCTATTTAATGAGGAAAGAGATGAAGAATCATAGAAATGGTTTCTTTATGAAGAAACCAAGTCTTCTCTTGAACTAATGCACCAAAAAACCATGAAATTACCATTGGGAAGAAACTACTAGTTTCTATAGGACTCATGACACTCTCTCATTGGAGGAAGAAGTTAGACTTGAAAGAGAGAAAGAGAAAACAATTATTACTCGAAGACACTACCACTGTGGAAGATAGTTTCTATAGATGATTTCTTTTGCTATGGAAATCATGCCAATTTCTTCCATTAGAACTGCCCTAAGTGCCCTCTAGCTGTTTTTGGATATCCTAGACAGCACAGATAACAGATGGATGGGCATATAACTCTAGTTACGCGCATTGAAGAAATGTGTATACGGGAAATCACTCCATGGCATCAAGTGAAGAATTATTGCATGGTTGTGATGTACTTTTCGGCCTCTATTTAAAATAACAGATGAAGGAGAGAAACAGCCATTTAGCATGGAGGTCTGGAGGAGATAGAGATGAACATTTTTCATATCTTTAGTAGACTTTGTTAGGCCTAGGAGGCAGCGGGAACTCTACTGTTACTGAACATCCCAATCTATGGTGGAGCTAGGCCTTGTTTCCAATGTCTGTGGCGGCTGGCTTCGCCCCTGATCCCAATGCTGCTTATGTGTTTCGATTCTACATCTGCTTGGTATTACAAGATACACTACTACAGAAAACGTTTTTAGGAGCGGGCGAAATCGCATTTGTAGGTGCGGGCGCAAAACCCGCTCCTAGCTGTCGCTTTTAGAAATAACGATTTCTAGGAGCGGGTAATCGACCCGCACCTGGAAACGCATTTCCAGGTGCGGGTGACGGGGTGGTCCGCACCTAGAAATCGATTAAAAAGGCCGTTTGAAAACTGCGTTAAAACGATCGAAATAAATAGAAAAAAAATTTATTTTTAGTGGAGGACCCACTAGCCAGCCACCCAACGCATTTTCGCGCAAAGTCGCGACGCTACGCGCTCCATGGGGTTCGAACCCGCGACCTCCGGGTTCGCGCGAAGCCTCCCTTGCCACTGCACCACACACTCATATGCGTCCATATCCCGTTTTCATTCTACTCATATTATACTACACCGAGTGTAAATTGCTTTTTTAGGCTTCAAACGTATTCAAATAAAAAAGTTGTCAACTACAAAGTTTCATAACTTTCGAAGATCTATAACTTTCATGTTGAGAGTTTTTCCATTCGAGGTCATTTACAAATTGAATTTCAAATTTCAGAGATTCAAATTTGAATCTCGTTAACAATATGATTTCAAATAAAAAGTTGTAAACTACAAAGTTTCATAACTTCTCAAGATCTACAACTTCTATTTTGAATGTTTCTCCATTTGAGGTCGTTCGAAAATTTCAAATTTTCAAATTTCAAAAATTCAGTGGTACTTTTCGTTGACAAAAGTAATTCAAATTAAAAAACTTTCAACTACAAAGTTTCATAACTTCTCAATATGTACAACTTTTTTTTTGATCATTTGCTCATTCGGTATAGTGGTAGTAACATTCTTCATAAATTTTATACACCTCTCATATAATTCCATTAAACTATATAAGAGATATATGTTTTGTAAAGAACTTAAATGGATATTTTCAAATTTTAAACAATCTCAAATGAAAAAGTTGTCAACTACAAAATTTTAAGTCTCGTCGAGCTATACAATTTTCATATAAAATTTGTCTTCATCCGAGATCATATGCAAAAGTTATGAATTTTTTTTCACGAGACCATTTCTAGGAGCGGGTGATGATGTCACCCGCACCTAAAAATCCATTTCTAGGAGCAGGTGATGGCGTCACCCGCACCTAAAAATTAGAAATGAGTATATTTCCGGGAGCGGGTGATGGGGTCATCCGCACCTAAAAACATTTTTAGGTGCGGATGACCCCATCACCTGCTCCCGGAAATGATTTCTAGGTGCAGATTTTGTTGCTACAGTGTCACGCGGATTTCTTAGATCGGGCGGCAAATTCGCCCGCTCTTAGAAAAAAAGCGGTGACTCCTACAAATGTTTTGTGTAGTAGTAATAGGATCAAAAAGCATATTATGATCCACGCGTACCAGTTGCCCAGCATGGTTTGTCGTAACGGGACGAACCGTACCATTGAGATATGTACGCTGAGCAGTCCAATGAGACGCTAGAGGAGCGGGAGAATCTCTAGTTCGTCATGCAGGACATCGGCTTAATCCATTAGGCCAACCTCAACCTCAATGTCAGTGTCATGGGCACAGTTACTATGTTTGTCACATCAGTTTTTCTGTATTTAAATCTAAGTTTGTCACTCCAAATGTACAAATTTATGGGCACAATTTTATAGATAGAATGCAGTATTTAAATCTTGCATGTGTCATCGCCATGACTCTGATCTTCTCTCAGTGCAGGGTCATGAGTATTGGTAACTGTACCCACCTAGGGTTATTGTTGTGATCTTCTCTTCATTCAATAATTTAGTGTCATGTCATAAAAAAACTTATGTGACAGTCAATTAATTATTGATGATCCTGCCATTGAAATTGATCTTAGTAACTTGTAACATGAATTGATTTTACTATGGCGGCGCAGTTGCCTAGGGCCGACCTAGTTTTGCAATCCTCTCCTTTCATCCTAGGTGTGGTTTGACATAATTTGTTGATGATTGTCATGCAGGAGTTAGGCGAAAGCTTTACCCATTATTGGGTTAGCAATAGCGGCCGCATTTTGGACATCGTGTTCCGTCTTTGAGGTGTGCGTGTGTTGTAAGTGTCTCCGATGTACTGTGTAATTCGAAAAAAAAATCTGAGCTAGCTTTTACGTACGAGTGAATGATGACAAATTAAACATGTGGGCACCAAAATGAGCTAAACTTGGAAAATCGTCCACATTTACTACGAGAATCGAACAAAATCATATGGAATCAAACAGGTAGATGCGAAGAAGGGCACTTGCACGGCAGGGGAATCTTCGAAGAACTACACCAGGAGAGGGAGCAGGCCGCCGGCAGGTAGGGAACAATGGTGGCATACCTGGAACACGGGGATGGGGCTGTGGGATGGTAAGGTCGGCCTGGTGCGCGGTGCTAGTGGCTGGTGGCTAGGGCATGACTGGCCGGTGGCCAGGGCATGGCGCAAACGGTGACGGCACAGAGGGGCCAGTCAGGCGGGTGGACCTGTGTCGGTACGACCGGCTAGGCTTGGTGGCTAGCCGCGGTACACGGTACTGCGGCGGTTCGCGACACACTGTTGCATGGCGCGCGGGTGTACGGGACGAGACTTCGGTGTGGGATCTCGTCTCTCGGGTACAGGATATGCTCAGGTGGTGGGTCGGGCTGAGAACAACTCATTGCACAGGAGGTAACCGCCGGCAGCGTCGGGGTGCAAGCAATCAAGCTGCAGAGGTACCTTGTGCCTGAGGCGACCGGCGGTGTGATGCGTCGGGACGAGGGACGACAAGGCCAGGGGTGGCGACAGTGCGCGTGCGGAGGAGACCCTCGTCGACAGTGGCTAGGCGCTTGGAAACGGGAGCAGCTTGGGTCGGCAGCAACCAAGCTCTGGCGGGCAGCTGCAACCCCGGAGACGGGGTCGGCAAGCGGCGACGGCGCTCACAGAGCCGGGGGAGGTGAAAGGCAGAACTGAACGGACGGATGATGTGCCCCACGATCTAAATTGCTTCCGCGGATGAAACAACTCGTGAAAAAATCATAAAGAAAACCGGTAGATGGCCAGGCGCAGGATGCGGGATTCTGGCTCGGTCAGATGACTCTGGTACTGAATAGAGTGTTGTATAAACGCCGACTATTGACGAAAAAAAGAGTATTTGTCGACGCCGGTTGTTACAAAAACCCTCCGTCATTAATCGAGCGTTACAAACCGCGATTGATGACGAGATCTTATTTCGTGGTGTCACTAATATAATGGCGCGTATAAATTCGTAACGCTTGTCGTCATAAACCTGTTTCAACGGTTGCGCCACGTCGGGCCGAGATCCATCGTGGTTCCGACGTGATAGGGGGTTATGACGATTTCTGTTCGTCAAATTGAGACCTGGTCCATGTAAGAGCCTTTGTGAGCCTAATTCTTTTGAGCTTATTTTAGGTTTTCATGTTATGTTTTTGGTCATTCCTTAAATGTTTGTTGCACACTATATTGAGATGTTTTATTCTGGGCCCTAGTCCATCTAACTAACTTGGTCCATATTGCATTTCGTAGGGCCATTTGATTCTGGGCCATTCCCCCCGGGTCTTTCCTAGGCCTCGGTACATATTGCATTTCGCAGGGCCCTATATACTATTCTGGTTGCTGATCGCCACCACATAATCAGACATAAAAACAAAATATTTCTCACTTCCATTTAATTCACACAACATTCAGGGAATAGTTCAACCAGTACAATTGTGTAGCATACATCAAGTTAGCATCAACGATGCAATGTACAACAAAAGTCATCAGCAACACAAGTTCACCCGGACCACACTTCAGTTGAGAAAAAGATAAACCTGGCAGAAATTCATCAAGCCTTGGATCAGATTATGCATGTCATTTATGCTCTTCTTCAAAGTTTCAAGCGCTTCTATTTGAGACTTCAATGTTGTCTCCTGTTGTTCAGCCTTCAATCTTTGTTCACTCATCTCGACCTCCTATTCAACAATCTTCCGCCGCAGTTGTGCCCCCCCTTGCTTTTCATTGTCAAGTCCAGCTTGTATTTCCTGAACCTGAAATCCAGTAGTAACCCTAGTCTCTTTCATGGAGGGTGGGCAAATGCCAGGAACCTCCTGAAAAGTCCTAGATTGGACAACTTCCGCCACTGCTTCAGTAATAGTCTTTCCTGGTTGGTCGCCTTGAGGTTCGGCGACGATTTGTTCCATGTGAGCCTAAAAAAGGAAATAAAATGAAAGGTTTTAAAAAAAATACTCACACATGTTTCTAGTACTGTTGCAAAGAAAAATGCAAAAGTAGATAAGTACTTACAATGGCTGGTTGTACTGGAGCGGTGAAGCCATTCTTGCTGCAGTGGAAGGACTTGAAATAATCAAGTGGACTTAGCTATTCTCCTTCAGCAGCATGCTTCTGCCTCTAAATATGTTTGGAAAACAGGTATAATTATACTGCTAGCATGGAAAAATGATTCATGAAATAAACTATACAACAAAAATATGACTTGTTTTTCTGCTTACCACAAGATTAGCTTGTACAACGTAGCTTCGAGATCCTGTGCGCTTATGGTACTTGACCTTCCTCGATTACCCGTGTTTGTACTACACCTCGCCTTTACAATAATAAGAACTTGTGTAAGAAACAAGAATAAGAGCAATATATCAGTACATGAAATGTGGTAGTGGCAAGTTGAAGTTCTATCATACCTTATGCTCAGGGGAAGACCACATGTTAACTAGTGCCTTCCATTGGGTGTAAGTTACATTGGTCACAGGAGATTTAGTTGGGACTACATTTGCTGGAACATCATTAAAGTACTTTTGCTTCAGGCGATACCTCGCCTGTCTCTGTATCGACTTCAGCATGTCACTACATGCCGCCATTACAGGCTCACTAGTGGTGTCAATGTCAAATTGCCCCTAGCACAACACAATTATCAAAAAAATGGATGACAATAATGGATGCAAAGAACTATGGCAGTAGATGAGTGGACATATGCACACCACTAGTATGCCCATGTAGTTCTTGAGAAGGTCTTCAACCTTTTCAACATCTTGTTGGTTCTTCTTCGACTTGTAGTCCTTCCAGCAAGTAAGGATCGGTATGTGCCCACGAACTATGATCCCACCTTCTGATGCAAACTTTGCAGCTTGCATTGGTGCCTCTGGGCATTTGTGCCCTTCTTGAATGTGTATTGGGCTAATCCAGACCAGATCTCTGTCCAATCCTCTTGAATCCCGCGGCCCCCATTATCTCTGGAAGGGTGTGCATCACCTAACAAGTTTGTTACTGTAACATCCTGGATTTTTCCGGAATGTTAATGTTTGCAAAAAAGTGGATTTTCAAAAAAAATTGTGCTTGATGTGTTTTATCAGAATAATAAGACTATCTACTCGTGCCCTTTCCAAATTCTTAGTAATAAAATTAATTAAATTGCTTTGTGTGCTAAGGATAAAATCTATGTTAGTGTGATTTGGTTTTTATTTGGAATTTTCTTGAATCTTTGAGTGTGGTTTATATTTGAAATCTAATTTCAAATATAAATCAAAAGCTAATTGAATTAACTACCTCTCTAACCTTCGGACCTGCCTAAACCATCTCTCGGGTCTTAATTGCTAACTCAGTGGACCCGCTAATCTTTCCCGGTCTAATCTCTTTCAAAAGTGCTCTGAAATTTCTTAAAGGATTATAGAATGATTTTCCGACTCTTCGGATTAATTATTTACAATTAGTTCGATTTCGGGTAATAGACTATAATTCATTTGAATTAAATTTCTGAGAGCTCATTTGAATTACGACGATGTTTTCCGGCTTCTCGAATTAATACCTTGTTAATTGATTTGTTCCGGAAAAATAGTCTAAATTCATTGTACCAAATTTACGAAATAAATTGTGATCAATTTATTTCGCGTGCTTTATTTTGCTTCGGTCCAAATCTCCGAGCCCATCTATCCTAACCCTAACATCTTCCCTTAAATACCCTCACATCCCCTCACCTCTTTCTCCCTCTCCTCTCCTTTCCCAGGCAGCCGCCGCCACCCATCTCTGTCTGATCTTTTTCCTCCATGGCAAGAACAGCAAGCTGCTCTCCCCTTCTGCTCTTTTTCCTTCCACCGGAGATGCGAAGCAAAATAACAGTCACGAGACCCCCAAAATCCCAAGCAACAACCTGAAATTCTCTTGTCTTCTCCACCGAACAAGCATGCGAGTAATTATGGAATTCTCCCATTGACCCTGTAGCCGATTGGATCTAGTACGTGCTGTAGTGTTGGTGGAGTCCGACACACAGCAATCTGTTGGAAGTTCGGCGAGTTGGACTCGAACTCGGTCGGAAGCTTGTAGAGTACGGACTCTGCATCGGACTTGACGAGTTGGCGATTGCTTATTCGGTGAAACTCAAGTTGCCTGGTCGCTTGGATCCATCTTGTAGTTGATGAAGTGCTCCACGCAAGGAATTACGCCGAATTAATCACTCTGATGCAGAGTCACCAGATTTGATTTTTTTTCTTCGAACTCGAGACATGTGGCTGGGCTTCTGTCTCGGACTGTTGCAAGCTGCGGCTTCGACTTCGCTTCGGATTCGAGACACGACGTACGGACTCGGTGAGTTGCCATCGAGATACATCGCGCCAGATTGATTTCGCTGATAAGGTCCTTCGAATTCGTCGGTGATCATGACGATCACCCCTACCTGGCACGCTAGTTGTCAGTGTTTTGGCAACTGAGCCTACCAAGGGGGTACCCGAGGTAGTAGATTGTACGGTGGAGGATCGCCAGACCTGGAACTCAAAGGTATGCGCGAGGACACGAGACACAGATTTGTACAGGTTCGGGCCGCCGGAGTAGCGGACCCTATGTCCTGTTTGGAGTATAATGCATGGCGCCCTGCGCTTGGGTGTTCCCCGGAGAGGTTGGGGGATTCACCTGTCCTCCTAGGTACCCGGCCCTCCTTTATATAGTCCAGGGGCGGGTTCCTAGTCGGTTACAAGATAGGAGTCCTAGTAGGATTACATGGTACGAGTCCTAGTAGGATTACAAGGATTTATGGTATGAGTTCATATTCTTCTATGTATGTGTACCCAAGGGTATATGGTCGACACGCACCGAGTACATTAAGTTCGAGGTTGCTGACTTCGAGACTTCTTACCACGCCATCCTTGGCAGACCTGGTCTCACCAAATTCATGGCTATTCCACACTACGTGTACCTTGTACTCAAGATACCGAGCCCCAAAGGAGTTCTGTCACTGCAAGGGGATCTGAAGCATTCTTACGACTGCGACACTGAAGCCGTAGAACTTGCTTTGACAACTCAAGTACCCAATGCTATGATGGAAGTCTTCACTGCCGCTAAAAAGCTTGCTCCAAGCGAGCTAGAGGTTCTTGAGAAGACAGACACCAATAACAAGCCTGCACCGACTAGTGACGTCCTGCTTAAAGCCATTGACCTTGGTACTGGCGACAGCAGCAAGACGACCATGATCAGTGCACAACTTGATCCTAAATAGGAAGACACGCTCGTCAACTTCCTGCGGGCTAACCGTGATATCTTTGCATGGAAACCATCTGACATGCCAGGTGTGCCTAGGAGGTTGATAGAGCATTCACTCAACGTCGATCCTAATGCTACCCCCAAGAGACAACACCTTCGTCGCTTTGCTGATGATCGCAGGGCTGCTATCAAGAAAGAACTTGCCAAACTACTCGCGGTTGGCTTCATCCGGGAAGTATTCCACCCGCAATGGTTTGCTAATCCTGTGCTTGTCAGAAAGAAGAACTCTAATGATTGGAGGATATGTGTCGACTACACTGATCCTAACAAGCATTGCCCTAAGGATCCTTTCGGGTTGCTGCGGATTGATCAAGTCATTGACTCCACGGCAGGCTGTGTTCTACTCTGTTTCCTGGATTGCTACTCTGGTTATCATCAAATTGCAATCAAGGAATCTGATCAAGAGAAGACCGCATTCATCACCCCGTTTGGTGCTTATTGTTACACAACAATGTCCTTCGGGTTGAAAAATGTTGGTGCTACTTATCAAAGAGCTATCCAAGCGTGCTTCAATAAGCAGCTTCACAAGAACGTGGAAGCATACGTGGATGACGTCGTTGTAAAGACTAGGGATCCAGACATGCTTATCGCGGATCTTGAGGAAACTTTTGCTTCGCTACGGGAGTACCAATGGAAGCTCAACCCTAACAAATGAGTCTTTGGCGTATCATCAGGAAAACTACTCGGGTTCATCATTAGCCATCGTGGCATCGAAGCAAACCTCAAGAAGATTACTGCCATCTCCAACATGCAAGCTCCGACTACTATCAAAGATGTCCAGAAGCTTACTGGATTTATGGCATCACTCAATCGCTTCATTTCACGACTTGGAGAACGGGGTTTACCTTTCTTCAAGCTACTCAAGAGGCAAGAGAAGTTTACATGGACAACTGAAGCTGATCAAGCTCTTTCTCAGCTTAAGAAGGAGTTCTTATACAAGCCTCTAGTCCTCACAGCTCCTCTACCTAATGAAGAGCTCTTGCTCTATATTGCTGCGACTACTAATGTTGTCAGCACTGCTATTGTTGTTTAGTGGAAGGAGGAAGGCCATGGCTACCCTATCCAAAGGCCGGTTTATTTCGTCAGTGAAGTACTCACAGAATCCAATGCTCACTACCCTCCGGTGCAGAAGCTACTCTATGCAGTTCTGATTACTTCACGAAAGCTCTGCCACTACTTCGACGAATACAAGATTTCTGTGGTTACTAGCTACCCGCTTGGCGAGATATTGCACAACTAGGATTCCACAGGAAGGATTTCTAAATGGGCTGTAGAGCTTGGTCCTCTATCGCTCGAGTTCAAGTCTCGCATTGCTATCAAGTCTCAAGCTTTGGTTGATTTCATGGCTGAATGGCAAGGAAATCAAGTCCCAACTCCAATTGAGCGTCCAGAACATTGGGTCATGTACTTTGATGGTTCACTCAAATTGGAAGGCGCTGGTGCCGGGGTACTTCTGATTTCTCCCAAAGGCGAGCAACTCAAATATGTCTTGCAGATCTTCTGGATGGTCTCAAATAATGAAGATGAATATGAAGCTCTACTGCATGGTCTTTGCCTTGCAGTCTCTCTTGGCATTACACGACTACTTGTCTATGGTGATTCTTTGGTGGTCATCAATCAAGTCAACGATTCTTGGGATCGTAATGCTGAGAACATGGATGTGTACTGTCAGGAGGTACGCAAACTTGAGAACAAATTTCATGATCTTGAGTTCCATCATGTTGTTCGCGACAACAATGTTGCTGCGGATGTCTTGTTGAAGCTGGGATCTACACTAGCTCAAGTGCCAGCTGGAATCTTTGTTCACGAACTCCACAAACCATCAATTCCGGAGCAATCATCTGCACCAACGACTACTTCAGTTCAAACTGATCGAGAAGTGCTTATGATTGACGTGGACTGAAGAACTCCTTTCATCGACTACATTAAGCATCAGTTGGTTCCTGAAGACAAGTCAAAAGCTGAGCGCATCTCACACCGCGTCAAGGCTTATGCTCACAAGCGAGGTGCAAGTTCTGATGTACTCATGAAGTGCGTTTCGCGCGAAGAAGGCAAGGAAATCTTGGAGGAGACACACAAAGGAATCTGTGGCAATCATGCTTCTTCCTGCACCTTGGTGGGGAAAGTTTTCAGACGTGCTTTCTACTGGCCTACAGCTCTTGCTGATGCAGAGTAACTAGTCAAAAAGTGCCATGGATGCCAATTCTTCGCCAAGCAACAACACGTTCCAGCCTACAAACTCATTACGATACCACCAACTTGGTCTTTCGCTTGCTGGGGGCTAGATATGATTGGTCCTCTCCCAAATGCGCCAGGAGGATTCAACAGAGTTCTGGTGGCTATCGACAAGTTTACTAAGTGGATTGAGGTCAAGCCTGTTACCTACCCCAAGGCTGATAGAGTCCTCGACTTCTTGGATGAAATCGTACATCGCTATGGGTTCCCTAATCGCATTATCACAGACCTGGGTTCGAATTTCAACAATCACCAGTTTTGGGAGTATTGTGGGAATAGTGGAATTGACGTCCAGTACGTCTCTGTTGCTCATCCACGTGCCAATGGCCAAGTGGAACGCGCCAGTAGGATGGTACTAGATGCTCTCAAAAAGCGACTATATGATGCTGCAAACAACAAGAGCGGCAAGTGGATCAAGGAACTACCCAATGCACTCTAGGGGCTACGTACTCAGCCTACTACTCCCATAGGGCAATCACCATATTTCCTAGTCTACGGCTCTGAAGCCGTCTTGCCTGCTGATGTCATGTGGTGTTCTCCGGTGGTTGACCAGTATGAAGAAGGCGTAGCTGATGAAACAAGACAGACAGATGTCGACAGTCTCGAGGAAGCTCGCTGCAACGCACTCGTTCCATTAGCCTGATATCTTGAGAAGATTCACCGCTACCATGACCACAATGTTAAGGAACGCTCCTTCAACGTTGGTGACTTAGTCCTTCGTCGTATCCAGAACACGACAAGACTACATAAACTCAACTCGCCATGGGAAGGTCCTTTTTCTATTGCAAAGGTTACCGGCCTAGGCTCGTATCGTCTCCAAACTCTTGAAGGCGAAGAAGTCGACAACTCTTGGAATATCGACCAGCTTTGTCGCTTCTACCCGTATGGGGTCACGACAACCCTCTCCAGACAGCTACGGTTGTAAACAACCCGTAGGGGGTCTCAACAACCCTCTACAGGAAGCTTCGGTTGCAACAACTCACTCGGCAGCTATGGTTGCCACTACTCGTAGGGGATCAAGACAATCCTCTCCAGACAGTTTTGACTATGACTACTCGTGGCTTCAGCTGCGATCACTCGTAGGGGATCATGATAATCCTCTCCAGGCAGTCTCATTCTGCGACCTCGTAGGGAGTCATGACAACTCTCTCCAGACGACTCCGTGTCGTATAGAGCAATAAGTGGCACATGCTGTCCATGTCTCTATTTTTAATAAGAGGCTTCGGCCTAGAGTAACACCCTTCATAGTAGGGTCTCAGTGGAACTCTCATACAAGTTGCTGCTACAGCAAGGATGAGTTCATCACACTGTCTCCTACGGTCTTACTCGTTCTTCAGAACATCCTTGCGAGTACTCTCTCACTAGGCTCATAGCCTCAGAGGTACTTAAGGCACTATTACTCAATAGTGTATCCAGACATTGTAAACTCTGTACAATGTGGTCAGTAATAAAGTTGTTATTCTATATATCGACTTGTTACTGTCCTTTGCTTATTTCACAACAAAGCCTTCTTTTACACTGCTACAGCTAAGGTGTTCAACTCGTTGTGATTAAGCTAATGTTCTTCGGAACATATCTAGACTTGAGTACTTCTACTCGAGTACCGTATCTCTTTTTGCAGCCACACACTCATTATCAACTCGAGTACATGGCATTCACACAAGCATACAAGGGATCCAGATAATTGACTTACTCAAGTTTTCAATTATATTACATAAACACTTGTTTGGAATTACACTTATTTTTCCATAGTGTTTTGTCCTACAGGTACATCTAACGAAGATCTATGAACTTGGAGAATGCTTCTATGATTGGAGATGTTTGCTGCATCAACTCGTTCAACCTGTCGTCGGTGCAATCTCCAGATCTTCCGTTCATGATGACCGTCAGATCTGCCTCTGCGTAGAAGGACTTGATGAAGCTCAGGACTTGATTGGGAATAGTGCAGGCTCAAAGAGATTGGCTACTAGCTCGGCTGCTTCCATCAAGGCTTTCAACTCAACACGCAGGCACTCTGATTCTTCGATTTTAATCTTGAGTGACTGCATACAAGTCAACAAATCATTCCAATCGTCAAGGCGAATCTGCATTTCACGCTCAAGTTCCATGCACCTCACCTTATAATCGGCTTCGGGGTCAAGACGCGCTGATTCTTCACAGTTGTAAGCCAACTGCCAGTCCAGCGACTTGTTCTTGTACTTCTCAACCTCTTCAGCCAGCTCTGCAAAAGACCAAGACTACTTATAAGGATGCAGTGTGCAAGACAAAAGTACTCCAAGATAAGCTCAGAAAGGGGGAATACCTTTATTCTTCTGGCGCAGTGACTTGTTCTTCCCAACAACGTCACCCTTCTCAGCCGTCAGCTTCTGAATTTCATTGTGGTACTCTGCGGTGTTACCATCAAGCTTCTCTTGCAGCTTCAGAGACAAGGCTTTCTGTTCTTTAAGTTCTTTTTTGAGATGAGAGACTTCTTCGATGTCACCCGCGTATTGCTCGAGCAGACGAGTCTTGCATGACTGTTTGAACACTTCCTGCAAAAGCAAAACAACTCAAGAGTCAAAGACAGGATATCTTTGGCCAAAAGTACTCTACAAGAGATTACAACTTACCATAAAGAGCTTCTCTACACCGCGGAACATCTCGGCATGAGCCTGCAAGTTGTCCTCATCCATGCACGAGTCATCATACAGCATCAGGCCTTCAGCTCTGGATTGAGTACTCACGCTCACCTTCAAGTGCATCGCAGCGCTGCGCAGAGGAGCCGGGTCTTCAATTTCTAGCTCATGCGGCACTATGCGGCCTTCTAGGCTGTCCTCAAGCGCTAGCCGTGCATCAATCTAATGCACGGGGGCTTCAACAACGGGGATTTCTTCATGGCGTAGTCCGGCTTCTGGATCAACCTCCAGGCCTTCATTCACCACTGTCTCAATGTCTTCGGGTTGTTGAGCCCTGGGCTTGGAAGCCGCATCCACTGCTGTCTTTTCTGCATAGCTCTAGAGGAAGCACAGTGCTTGTGCAGCATCAGCTTCAGCGGCTACTACTTGGGGTTCTGGAAGCACGTCTTTTTTGCTCTATTGGAGAGTTCTGATTATCTCCAGTAGGACTACTTCCAGAAGCTCCCGACTTTACATCAGTGGATTTACTGCATCAAAAAGTTGGTCAGTACATTCAAGACTAACAACAACAAGAAGTACTCGAGTACTCGGGTACTTAGAGAGTAGCGCGGGGCACCACAACTCTTGGTCCCAACATGTCAAAGAAAGAAGGTGTCGTCGGCTCCACTGGAACTTTCTCCACCGGTGGCACACTTCCCGGTGCCGCAACTCCTTGTTGTTCATGCACCACCATTTCAATGGTTGATGATGGAACCACCTCGGGTTCTGTTGCTCTTGCTGGGCTACTCGCGGGTACATTGGCAGTACTCTCAGTAACCTGCGAAGTCGAAATTCAAGCCATTACAACAGAGAACAAGTATTCAACACGATATTGCCTACTTAAAGTTCTCAACACTCATCGTAATGGATGGCGGAACTGTGACCTTCTTCACAGCACGCTTTCCCATTGTGGTTCTCTTCTTCCGCGGCGGCAGCGTCACATCATCTGCAAGGGATAAGGCCGGCCTCTTCATTGCCCCTGCGGAGACACCACTGGGGATTGGCGCCCCAGAGTCCCCGTAACGGCCTCTCACTTCAAAACACTGTTGAAGTGTTTGTCCGTCGTCGTCACTCGAGGAGGTGTCCTCCACCAAGACTTCTTCCTCCCCTTGAGCAGATCGACTACTCTCGGGGGCTTGAGCCTCAACCTCTGATGGCTCTGGCACTTGTAGTGGGTCATGAGGATGAGGAGGAGGGTTGGAGACAAATTTCAAGACATCCTCCTGCAAATGAAGGCAAAATTCTAAGTTCACAACTACTTCTAATAAGTACTCAGGGGCTAGTTCGCAGATACTCACCAGGCGCGGAGGATTGTCGGGACTATACTCTCGGACAGCTGCTGGAATTCCGTGAAGATTCTTGAAAAATCTTCTGCAGCCTTTCCATCATGAGATCGTCACTGATCTCCTCTGCGGATAGTCTTGAGCCATCATCAGCTCCCGTGTACTCGAACCCAAGATGCTCCCGCTGCATCAAGGGTTGTACTCGCCGCTTCATGAAGCTGAAGGCTACCCTCTCAGCTGTCAAGCCTTGCGCCTTCTTCTGCGCAATCTTGGCCAGCAGCTCTGGAATTTGAATGCACTCTTGCATTGTTGGTTCATCCTTCCAGAGCCTATCATACACTGGCGCAAACATACTGGGCTTCGGCAGTGGAGGAGGGGCGTTTTCAATCTAGAACCACTTGGTCTTCCAATCATGGTTCGAATCTATCAAGTCGTACTTGAAGTACAACTCCTGTGCCTTCTGGCGCATCTGAAGACCGGCTCCACCGACTACTACCGGGAAGTTTGTGTTGGGCTGTGGCTTCAGGCGGAATATCTTCCTAAATAAAGCCCAATGTGGGTGAATGCCAAGAAAAGCCTCGCAAAAGTGCATGTACACTGCAATCTGGAAGATGCTATTCGGGTTCAGGTGCACGTCTCCAGCTTGAAGAAGTTGAGGAATCCCCTGAAGAAATCCGACGATGGTAGAGTCAACCCACGCTCAACGAAGTGGCCGAACATCGGGATTTCATCCGGAGTCTTCTCCATTGGCCACGCATCTCCAGTGGCAGAGCTCCATCCTGCGATTGCCTTCTCGCACAGCAACCCGGCGGCTTCAAGGGCCTTGAGATCATCCTCCCTCATCTTGGATTTCTTCCAAGAGACAGCCTGGCTTGGTGGCTTCGTGATTACCACAGTCTTGTACTTGGGCTCCGGCAACTGATTTTTGCCGCGGCCGGATTTCCTCTTCTGTCCCTTGGTCGGTGCAGGCTTCATCCTTCCAGTCACGAGGGTCTTCTTTCGCATCGGCTCAAGGGCTGTGAGGGGGTGGAGGTGGAAGCTCTTGGCGACGTAGATGCTCAAACTTTGTGGCGGCTACGGATGCTAGGGTTTTCTTTCTGGATCTAAGGGCGAATGGAAGCAGTGAAACCCTAAGGGATATCCTTTCGGGTATTTATAAAATCAAAACCCTAACGGTTCGACCTGGTGACCCTTCGTATTCAACAGATTGGTTTCACATAGGCCAAAATTTTCAGCTAAGTCAGTGGACTTAAATCCAAGACCTGCTCGGCTCCATCTCGAGGGCTCAACTACTCGATGGAATTGGTTTTCTCTCAGCTACAGTTCACTGAATAAAGGCCACTTTTCTACAGTCAGATTTGATCCTTCAATTCGAGAAAGTACTCGACTCAAGGCTCGGGGGCTCCGTGCCACGTGTCCTTCAGTTTTTCTCAGGATTTTTCGGGATTATTTGACGAAGACTACAGATTGACCCTCAGCTTGAATTGTCAATTCGAACTAAGGCTCGGGGGCTACATCCTTATAGGATGCGATTTTAGTAATCGCATTCCTATATAATTTCTTCGGATTTTCTATGGATTTTTCGGAGCAAGATCAAAGACTAGAAGATTGACCCTCAGCTTGAATCCTATATTCGATCTAAGGCTCGGGGGCTACATTCCATATGGAATGCGATTTTAGTAATCGCATTTCCATATGGATCTTTGATGCAAAGATTTCAAGAACGAAGCGGGTATTATTGAAGACCTTCAAGGGAAGTACTCGGGGACGCTTGGGAACAACTCGAGAAGACTTCAAGACTACTCGTGGAGTTACCTGGAGTACCTTCCAGCCTCGTGATGATTCAAGTACTATTGAAGATTGAAGCTTGCAGAACTCGGGGACGCTTGGGAACTACTCGCGGTGACCTTCAAAGACTACTTGGAGCATCACACTCGACTACAAAGTACTCGGGAGCTTGTCGACCGGGCATCCCTGGACCCACCACACATGTGGGCCATACCCGGGAGATAAGAACCTGCACACCTGGACTACTCGACTAGTGGGCCGCGGTGCAAGATTACCGTGGACCACAAGGCAAGGCAAGACGGACAAGGACTTGTACTACGACTAGGATAGCTTTCTATAACTCGTATAAGCTACTCCGAGTCCTACTCAAGTAGTAATCTTGTACCAATCCGACTTGTAACCCTACCTCCTGTGGTATATAAGGCGAGGCAGGGACCCCTCTCAAAAGATACGCAATCAATACAGAGCCACGCAACATACATGACGTAGGGTATTACGTACATTGCGGCCCGAACCTGTCTAATTGTGTGCCCCGTGTCTCACCATCATGTTCTGATATCAGCGAGCCCCACCACACAATCTACTACTTCGGGTACCCCATGGTAGGCTCAGTGTCTAAAACACTAACAGTACCTTGTTTTGGCTTTTTCCTTCGTACGACCTTCCCTCACGGTGGCATTATGTCGTCAGTGCTGGTTCTACGGAGGCATATGGGAAACAGGCTGCAGCTATGAGCGGAAGATTTAGGACGATGGAGGAGGGGAGATGAAGATTTGGGCTGACGAGGAGGAGGAGGGAAGGGGACCGAGGGCGGAAAGATTTGAGATGGCGAGGAGTAGAAGGGAAGGGACAAGGGCGGGGGTATTTGTCCATTTCGGTGGATGACCCTGTCAGATTACCAATATACCCTTTTATTATGGTGGTGGTTGAAACATGGTGCTGCTTGGAAGGGGGAAGCAAAAATGACATTTCATATCTGCTTTGCTCGGTCGTCTGAAATTCCAAATATTTGAATAGCACATTGATTTGATATGGGGCCTGGTCAGTGCTATATAGTGGTGGCAAAGGATGTTCCTCTTATAAGGATACTGGTACAAAGGATATTCAGTTGTTAGGTACCAGTCCTTTCGTTTACTGGTACAAAGGATGTCTATAAGCATGATGCTTACTATGCTTATAGATATGTGCGTTCGGAAAATTGTTCCTCTTTAGTTATTGCACAGGACCTCATGTCACTAACCGGTGGTCTATTTGCTAGTAAGCCCATGTTCTTCGGACACAAAGTCCCTCTACTGCAGAACAGGCTTATCCTAAATGGTGACATTATGATGATCAATCAATTTATCTCCCTCATGTCTATTGTGCAAGATAGATATTTGCATTGGGCAGCTCAGATTTCTCAGCGCATCATGCTAGCTTCTCGGCTGTATCACAATATTTGTCCATATCATAATGCTTTTGTTTTCTCTTGTTGTCCACCCCCTCCTGCCAACCTTGCACCTTCTTGTTTTTTGAGCATTTTGCCAATTTGTTGTAGCCATTTATGGTCACCTGCTTTGTCCACCATTATTGCCTGCTATCTCAGTTCTTCTCTGACCAAAGCGGTCGTATCGCATTGGTCGCTATCTAGGAAGCCATTGTCTCGCTTTTGTGTCATCATTGTCTCCAAATCTCATATGCATACTTAACACCTTCTTTGTCAAAAAATTGTTATACAAACCTACATGCATTGCTCATCAAATCTATCTTATCTTATCATCTCCTGTGGGATCTGATTTTTTTGTCTCCATCAGGTCTGTAGGGTTTGTATGTGCAAGAATCAAATATTTCCTATCCTTGGACTTTGGCCCATGTTATATTTTTCACTGCATATCTCAAAAAAATCTAAGAGATTTAGGGCATGCTTGCTATGCTTGTTGCCGAATGGTCGCCTTGTCTGCTTGCCTCGTGTTGCCAAGCAAAGCAAGGTGAGTTCCCATGGGAGCGCTTCCTTTCCTTGTTGTTGCTCGCCTTGTAGCTCGATCTAGCAGTGTCATAGACGCTCGATCGATAGCAGTGGAGGTCCATCCGGCCATGGTGGAGGTCAATCTGGCAGTAGTGGAGTCGAATCGACGACAACAGAGGTCAAATTGACTGCAACGGTGGTTGAATTATGGCCTGAAGAGTTTGATTCCGTGGTTGCAGAGCTTGATTTGGTTCTCGTGGACCTGGCTTTTACAACGATAGAGCTTGTTTCGGTAGATGCGGTGTTGATTCGACTGTCTCCTGCGTTGCAAGGATTTTATAGTTTGATCTATGACGTCGTAGCTCGATTCGGCAGCAGCGAAGGTCGATCCGGTTGTGGTGGAGGTCAATGCGACAGTAATGGAGGTCCAATTGACAACGAAGGTCAATTCAGTGGCTAACGAGTTTCATTCTGCGATGATAGAGCTTGATTTGGTTCTGCTGGACCTTGATTTGACGACGGCAGAGCTTATTTTGGTAGTTGCGGTGTCGATTCGACAATCTCCTGCACCGACAAAGATTTTCTTGCTGTCGCGCAAGCTTGTCTGGCAAACAGGTGAGGCGAGGCGAGCTACCGGCAAGCGTGCTAAGTGTGCCCTTAATCCTCACATACATATCATATTCTAAAACAATATGCTTAGTTCGTTAATTGAAGTTAGAGTTGTATTTATATATATTTATAAATATATTATATAAAAAATTTATGCAACGTATAACTTCCAATAAAGCTGAGAGGTACATATGGAATTTTGAAGATTAAACTCAATGTACTATATTCCATATATTAGAATGGTATATATCTTTCCATGTTTAGTTCCAAATTTTTTCCAAAGTTAGGACAGTGAGTTGGACTTTTTTTTGAACTCAGAGTACTCCGTCTGTATATTAGTCTTTGTGTTCCTTTTATTAATTCTGAATTCTTTTTTTTAATTTAACGTAGCTTCTTTGGATTAATCTAGACCTTCAGATCTTCATTAAATCTAAGGTGGATATTCTTCTCTTTTTTGATTAACGTGAGAATTTCTAGATCCTTTAAGTGAACGTGGTGGCTTCTTTTAACTATATAGTATTAAGATAATAGATACATATCTATCAGCTCGCGCTTGCTCCATGGCATGATTATTGAATGATTTATCAAGTGCAGCAATTTTGATGTATGTACAGTGATGAATATGTGGAGGGAATGTGACACCAAAATTAATCGTGACCCAATTAACAAGGGTCCTTCATGTAGCACTGATGCGAGAAACCTGTCCATCCTCATGGGTCCCACATCTGGATAAGTTTCCATCTTATCTTATTCGTGACCAACACACTCCGTTCTAAAGTTCCATCCATTCACTCGATCAGCCTCCTTCCCCCGTGAGCCTGTCACATCCCACTGCACTGCCATTCTCTACCATTCCCCTCCACCATCTCATCTTTCTTCCTCTCTGTTGATGCTTTTCTGGTCAACACACACGAGCGTTAGTTCACGCAGCAGTCGGAAACTTGAACTCGCCGAGCTCCTGTCCGGACCGGTCTGACCGGTCAAGGGCACCGGTCTGACCGATGTACGCAGAGGCGCCGGTGAAAACCTACGAGCACTGCCTCGGGAGGGATCCCATCGGAGGTGACGCGCCTAGAGTTGCTCTGAGATCGGTAGGCCACTCAGAACGTTCTTGATCGCCATCGAGACAAACAAGAAAAGCAATAGGGTTGAAAAAGGCTAGGGTTTGAAGACAAAAAGTTGTAAAAAGTAATGATCGATTCGGTGATAGGTTCTCAACCGGCTGTGGCCCATTATATTTATAGGGTGGGGAGGTCTTGCCCTGCAAGTAAGTCATTTACAACTCGAAAATGATCAGAACTCCTTGATTCGACTCAGACTCGGGATCCACCGGTCAGACTGGTCAGACCCACTGGTCAAACCGGTACGGCTGTTGCCGCATCGGCTACAGGACCGGACCGGTCAGACCGCCTAGACGTGCCGGTCTGACCGGTGACGTCCAGCCTGATCGGCCTCGTGCTAATTTTGAGTGCGAACACACTCCATCCCTTGGCCCGGCACCGGTTGCACCCACCGCCCGTGCCCGGCGGGGTCCTCGCTATCGAGGCTGCCTTCATTGCAAAAAGCTGGTAGTCCTACTCCCTGCATCTATTGCTTCAGTACTTGTGTAGCCATCAGATTAGTGTTGCCGCTCCACTCTGATTCATTTTGTCTTGTCTGATTTGCGAGCTGGTCTCACATCTAAGATGAAGAAATTTAGACAAGCAGAGGGGAATTTTGGTGCAGCGACAGCCATCAATGATTGAGCTGTTCTGATTTTAGATCTTGTTGTAAGCATACTTTTTTCATTTTTCAAAAACTTGATGTGCTCCCCATTCGCAAAAACTTGGTGCGCAATTATGCTATTGTGACAACATTTTTTCCTATATTATTTATGATTTGGAATTAATGAATGAGAGGATTATGTGAAATGTTGAGAGGATATGTGCCCCCAATCATTCCTATGAGGAAAACTATCCGTCTGTCCTAAGAGGCACCTTGTTCGCTACGGTGTCTGTCAGCACATATCTATATTGAAAACTTTTCTCACCTAAATCGGACCCGTCTTACACCTCACGTCGGACCCACCCGTCATATGTTTTTGGAGGTGGATAGGGTGGAAGGACTATGAAGTATCAAAAAAATCACAATTTGGAGAGCGTTTCTGCCAAAACGTAATATTTTTCTCACCCACCCTGCGCCTACCCGCCCTCACGTACCCGCGACAAGCCCACCCGGCCCCGCGCCCCGCACCGCCCACCCGCACTTTGCCGCGTCGGGTCCACCCACCTGCACCGCCGGCTCCCCCACTTGCCATTGCCCGATGCGTCGCCGCACGACCCCCCGCCGGTCAACGACACGACCATAGCCTCGCCGCCGGCGCTCATGCTGACGGGTCCCCCGCCCGTGTCCCAGCGTCCGCACTCGCACCGCGGCACCGCACGCTGGTAGTTCGGGCCCAGGCTGGGCACGCCGAGGAGACGAGTGCGGCGTCCTCCTCCTCGCCATCACCGGCCGCCACGTTCCTCCCTCTCAGACCGCTGCCATCTCTCCTCTGCCGCAGATCTGGTGGGTAGGCGCAGCAGGCGCTGCGGCACGACCTGCAGAGAGTTGGCGTGTGGCGCTGCAGCGAGTGGGCGGCACGGCCAGCAACGAGCGGACGAGCAGCACCGGAGGCGAGGAAGATCGTCTCCGCGGGAGCTAGGAAGATGCTCACCAAGTTCGAGACCAAGAGCAACCGGGTCAAGGGCTTGGCCTTTCACCCTCGGCGGCCATGGATCTGGCGAGCCTCCACAGCGGCGTCATCCAAATGTGGGACTACAGGATGGGCACCCTCCTGGACCGCTTCGACGAGCACGACGGCCCCGTCAGTGGCGTCCACTTCCTCGCCACGCATCTGCTCTTCGTCTCCGGAGGTAACCCACTGGATTGAAGCGGATTATTTGTAAATGGTTTCACAACAGATTAACAAATCTTCAATTTCGAGTAATTGACCTGAGCTTCAACAGAGATGACCCACCGCGCCACCACCTCCGTCCAACACCTCGCCTCCGGCCCGGGCGCCCCCGTACACGGCCGCGACGCCCTCCACGACGCCGTCGGATGCGCCTACCATGGCCTCCACACGGGACGTCTCCCGTGTCCTTCACCCTGACTGCGTCCTTCCCGGATATCAGCTCCTGGCGCCCCTCGCCGAGGCCACAGGCGTCGTCGACTGTCCACGGCGGTGGGTCCATTGGGTTGCTGGCACTTTGCTGCTGGGTTGGTCAGTTTCCTTCTGGTCAACCATGTAAGCCTCCATTATTCGCTTTGATTTAGCTAGGCTTTGCACTGTTTGGGAAGTCGGAAGCTGGAGATTCCTTGCTACTGTAGATGCTTACTTGCTACACGCTACATGTTCGATACAATGTGTCTGCAGCATTTACTGATTACTTTGTTTTTTCTTTATCTCCTCTTTTGCTATCTTTTGTTTAGTTTGATAAACTGCTGCTAACTGTATATTTTGGCTCAACTGAAAATGTACTTTATTCTATCATATTATTAGTATTTATATTTGTCTGTACATGCAAAATTCATACTAAAACAGAGGTGAGCAGGTGACTGAGTGTAACGTTGATGTATGTTTTTTCAGATACTATGATCTTATATGGACCCTACCAGGCAGAAAATCGGCATCTTTAGTGTGTAAGATCTCTCTTATTTGGACCCTACTTGGAGATTTGCCTCCCTGTGAATTCATTTTGCTACTGATTCAGGAAAGAAGAACCCAATGAATATGAAATGGAGCATTCTTATGGAGGATCAAAGGTACCGAGTTCCGCATCATATACCACAACAACAACCAGGTTGAGGTCTCATTTGCTAGAAATAGATCCTTCCCTTGAAGGCAAAGCTGTCCCTTTGCAAATTGATAAGAGGTGGATGATGCACAAATATAATAATTCAACAATTCTGGTAAGAGTTGAACACAAAAGAAATATGTTAAATAAAGAATTATTATTGTACATGTTCTTTGTTCTCAGGATTCTTTGAGATTCTCCGCTTATGGAATCTATGAGCATGCATAAGGATAGCCTGAGTTTGGCACTGGCGTTGAAGGATACTACCCTGCTGGCCGCTATACTGGTAGCAGTCGCGACCTGGTAGTCTTTCAGGCTTCAAGTTCACTCATGAGGAATTCTGTAGTCTGACTTCTCACTTTATTTGTGACATAATTGCAAAAAAACAGTTGAATTAGAAGTTACCTACCTTTAGAATATATATGGTTTTTGTAGGCATGCTTAGCTGAGGGATTAATTTCGTATTGTAGTTACTTAGGATAAAGGATGTTGTGTTTACTGATATATGCTTATCTCTTAAAGTAGGTGGTTGTTGATGCCTTTGTACCCTAGGAACGATGTGATGTAAATAATACATACATACAAGTATTTGTTTGTTCCGTTACGATGTATGGATTGTGAACCATTACCAGGTTGACATTCATTGCACTTGCACAAAAGGCCTAGATGACCTTCCTAAGTCATAGCATGTACCATGATGTTCTTCATATCACTAATAAAGATGGTAAGTATAACTATTTAATTCCACGAAATCCATATGGTTCATAAATTTCATAATAATCATGGCTCACATTTTTCACATAGGATACATTTGAACTCAAAGTAGTTCTTGATTCAAATGCTGAAATAAATATCAAATGAATCTATGGAGAACATCCCAAAATATTTGCAAAAAAATCCTAAAATAATATGGGACACATATAGCGGAAAATATTATTAGACATCTAAAGATTTGACGTAATATTATGATTTGATGGGCAGGTCCATATACATAATGATAAGGGACACATATAGCTAAAGGTTTGATGATTACTATGTGATGCCCGTGTCCATACAATGTTTATAGTGTACTATATGAAATTTAATGATCTTGGTTGTTTCATCTTTGCATTAATACTATATTTTTAAAAATTGATCCACAAACACGTGCGTGTCGCACGTGCAATTTACTAGTATACTCAAATAGAGGGTGTAATAATAAATTTATTAGAGCTCCAAACTAACAAGACATTTATTTCGGTACTGGATTGTCAAATTTCACCAGAGGTTTTAAGTACCCTCCAGCTGTTTTTGGATGTCCTAGACAGCACAGATGACAGATGGATGGGCATGTAACTCTAGGTACGCGCATTGAAGAAATGTGTATATACGGGAAATCACTCCATGGCATCAAGTGAGGAATTATTGCATGGTTGTCTTGTACTTTTCGGCCTCTATTTAAAGTAACAGATGAAGGAGAGAAACAGCCATTTAGCATGGAGGTCTGGAGGAGATAGATGAACATTGTTCATAGCTTTAGTAGACTTTGTTAGGCCTCGGAGGCAGCGGGAACTCTACTGTTACTGAACATCCCGATGCTGCTTATGTGTCTCAATTCTGGTATTAGAGGATGGGATCACAAAGCATATTATGATCCAGGCGTACCAGTTGCCCAGCGTGGTTTGTTGTAACGGCAGGTACCATTGAGATATGCTGTGCGCTGAGCAGTTCCATGACACTGACACGCTAGAGGAGCGAGAGAATCTCTAGTTCATGCCGGACATGGGCTTGATCCATCAGTAACTTTTAAAAATGAATTGATTTTATTTGCTGCGGCGGCGCAGTTGCCTGTGGCCGGTCCAGTTTTGGACTCCTCTCCTTTCATCCTGGGTGTGGTTTGCTTTTGTTGAGGATTGTCATGCAGGAGTTAGGCGAAAGCTTCACCCATTATTGGGTTAGCAACGGCGGCGGGGTTTTGGACGTTGTGTTCCTCCTTTGAGGCGTTGTTACTATTGCTCTTCCAACGGTCGTGCTCCTCCAACGGTCATGATATTTTTAGTGAAAACCTAAATTCAGATTGCTGCATGGGCGGCAATTGCGTCCTCATGTCATGTTCTTCTTGGAGGCGTTGCCTTAGAGATCCTCTTGACCGATAGTCATTATCTTGGTGGAATCCATCTGGTTGCCAAGCAACACAAGACTAACAAATGATACATCGAGTTTTTAAGGAGACAAGAGATGTGATCGATTGTAGTGGTGCATAAAGATCTTGCAAGATTAGAACAAGAACAATGAAGAATGTTGAAAGCGCAGTCTTTTAGCTTCTTTGTTTGTTTTTAGAGTTTTCTCCCTTGTGTGTTTTCCCTCATTTTTGAGGATCTGAGTGTAAAAACTCCTGTAGAACAACATTTGGCTGAACATATCTACAAGAACAACATTTGGCTGTACATATCCACAAGAACTCCTGTAACTCCTGTATAGAGGCCGGTTTTTACCAATATCTAGAAAAACATGAATTGATTTTGTAGCAAGTAACAACATAACGCTAGAGTAATTGATATCATAGTATAGCATACTGTAATGCCTACTGGGCAAGGTAGACGGTAGCAGATGCATTGTAAAAATTACCAAGCCATATTATGCTTCTTATTAATCCAAAAATAATTGCATACTTTCTTAAATAGAGGTATGCATAGCGAAGAGTATATTAGTTAAGCTTTAATTAATTCCGTTACTCCGTTTCATTGGAATCTAATATTGTACACTGGCGACTTGTTCTGGCCGTGGAAGAGACCAAAGTGTTTCTCCGTCTCGTCCCCTGGTTTATTGTTCTCATTGAACATGGCAAACATGTAAGTCTCCAGCGCCCCGGGCCTCTTGGGCGTTCCCTTGCTAACATGGTCGATCAGGTTCTGGTTGTAGGTGTGCGCGTTCTGCAGTGACGCCCCCAAGCCACCACCGCCCGATGGCCACCCACTCTCCGACACGACGATGGGGACGTTCGAGCCGCCTACCTTCTCCATCGCCGTGTACATGGCGTCAGTCATGGCGTCGAAGAGGTTGGTGTACTCGGGTCCGTTCGACGTCGGCGAGCTCGGCTCGAAGAGCGCGTAGTTGAGGTCGATCTGTCCATTCGCGCCCTTGTAGGCGAAGTAGGGGTAGATGTTTGCCAGCAGCGGCGAGCCGGTGCTCGCCAGGAACTTGACTATGGGACCCATGACTGAGGTATCGGCGAACGCGCCGTTCGACGGCGGCGAGGACGGTGTGGCGAGCACGCTCATTTTGACGGCCGTGGACACCTTGATGTTGTTGCCAAGACCGGCGGCGGAGAGCGCGGCGTGGAGGTTCTGCATGGCCGGGAGGATCTTCCGCGTGTCGCTGCCTTCGACCTCGTTCCCCACGGCGATGTACTTGAAATTGACGTCGTCTTTGTAGGGCAAGACGTTGGCTTGGACCCAACCGGACGCGTCGGAGAGGAGGGCGTTGAGGTCGGTGGCATCGACGATGATGTCGATGCCTGAGCCCCGGAGGGCATTTAGGATGGTGGTGTCTGGGGAGTAGATGCGCATCCTGCTGATCCCGTTGGACCGGTAGAGCTGCACCACGTCGGCCGGCGACGGTAGGCCGTCGCCGTGGGTGCCGTAGCACACGCCGATGGAATCCACCGCTGTGTCCAGAACAATGCAGGGATTGTGTTAGTGATAATGAGTACTATATATGTACGGTTCATATTCAGAATGCAGGAAGAAGACATCACAAGATCTCTCTTGTAATTTCTTTAGGTCATTTTTTGTGAAAGATCTTTCAAAAAATAATTTTTACATACGGTTTAAAAATGCATGTTGTTACCTGTTGGGATAGACGCCAATATACCAATGAGCAGAGCAGCGGCAGCAAGTACAGAGGAAACACCTTGCCCTGCCATACTCAGTCCGACGAGCTCAAAAGATGACCGTTTCTTGCTCGCAGCGCCGTTTTTGCACGAAGATGTAGAGAGCTTAATTTGTCCCCTATTTATAATTAAGCAGAAATTGAGTGGACCAAGTCTGGTCTCCTAATAATCCATTTCTGCTTTCCAACTTGCCTACCGCGCACGTCGTGGTCAGATGCTCATGTAGTGCAGGCTACCAGATCAACCGTGCTTGACCAAACAGAGGTCACTGTTATGCCTAGACTGCCCGTCAACCACGGCAGGATCGGAAGAACATCATTTTATATGCGAGTTGTTTCTCGTCATGTTGCACATATATATAAATTCAATATTTGCATATCGATATTCATTTGTGACCATATATAGATATAGTCATGTTGCTTCACGCTTGACTTGCTCAGCGGTTAGTCTCACCACAGTGTGGAAGACGTCGAAATTAAAGCGCGTCGCTTGTATGCATATGTAGTTAGGCCAGGTCCGTGGAAACGGGCCGGTGTCACATCACGTCCCTGGCCGTATCAAGCCTTCAAACATATTTAAGCAAAATCGGTGGACATTGCCGATGTATTTTAGTTAGGTAATCGTGTACATGGAACAGATGGCTGGCAGTTCAACATTTAGCCAAGTCAAAATATGCTACCTTTGGCAATTTATTTCTTGTTTTGTATGTCATTAGACCCAGCATTATGCCTTGTTCTTCCATCTACAAGACAATTCTCCGAAGTTTCTGAATCCTCCAAAAGGCTAGAGCATTGATCATATTACTATTATGAAAGTAAAAATAGTTTTTACTGCTAAGACATGTGTTTTGGCTAAGTTTTTTATAATCTCATTGAGTTGTTACATTTTCTTCTTTGCCTTGCTAGCATGCCGTGGTTCTCCATAACTGCACCCTAGAACCATTCTATGTATATATGGCCAGTTTCATTTCACTGTATGTTGACGAGATTGCCACATAATCCATAGTGAAATGTAATCTTGAATGTAAATTTCATTTATTATTATTTAATATACAGTTAAAATTGTTAATTCGTGCCTGATGTGCAAATGTTTATTTGATAGGGATTGGTGTAAGGAATCGGATGCTCGTAGCCTAAGAGGGGGAGGGGGTGAATTAGGCAACTTAAAAACTTAACCTAAGGCTCATCTCTATTTGCTTTAAACATGAACTAGAACATGCCATCTAGATGTGCAACTAAGGTTGTTCTAATGTGAAACTCCCATCCCAAAACAAGTTTTGCAACTTATAGCCAATCCTAACAAGATACTACTCTAGGAAAGTAAAAGCAAGCAAGGATGCAAGAGAGTAATACGGAAACGTAAAGGGGATGAGAGGAAGTAAACTCTTGACACGCGATTTATCCCGTGGTATCAGTAGGCACTAAACCACCCCTAGTCCACATTGTTGAAACACTCTACACAAGAGTATTACTTCCCGGTCACCAAGTCTCTCCCAAGAGCACCACTTGACTTGCCACGAAGGCTCGCCACGAAGGCACTCGCCAAGCTCCCTTGGTCACCTTGATGCCGCCTCCACTAAGGAGCTTCTCCACCAAGGGAAGGGGGTCTCCACGTCTCCCGCACAAAGTGTCCTCGCCGCTCCACACCAAGACGGAGGGTCGAAGACGTTTGCCAGAGAGCCACCTAGGCTCCAAGGCTTCCGGCTCACCTCGTACAACTTGATCCACTCGAGAATCACCTCACAAGGTAGGCACACCTTGCACTCACTCAGCTCTAAGCTAAGCCTAGCACTAAGCACACACACAAAGCATGTGTAAGTCTATGGATGAGCAATTTAGCACTTGGATGGCTTGGATATGATCTTCTATGAGTCTTGAACTCCTCTGCACTTCCACACTCTCCAGCCTTCTCAAATGATGGGGTGGAAGGGGTATAAATAGGCCAAGGCATCAAGCTAGCCGTTGGGCCAAAGCTGCTGAAAGTAGTATCATCGGATGATCCGACGCTGTGCATTTTCCTGGCGTCGGTTCATCCGGTGCTACTAGCCGTTGCCTTCCACCGCACTTAACCGTTGAATCCTGCTGACGTCATTCATCCGACGCTTCAACCGACGGTGCGTCAGTTCATCCGGTGCTGAAGGAAATCTTCTCCGGGCGTCTCTGTTAGCTAAAACGAGGCCGCCGGATGAACCGCTGCTAAAAACCTTATGTCCATCGGTTCATCCGGTGCTGAAGAGCTTTGCTCCCGGACCTCTCTGTTAGCTGATTTGATGCCATCGGATGAACCGCTGCTCAGCCATCGGTTCATCCGGTGCTACTGATTTCTGCAGGCTTGGTCTCTTGATTCATCCGGCGCAACTAGAAATGGGGGCGTCGGTTGATCCGGTGATCATCATGTTGACTTGAGTCTTCCCGCAGTGTACCACTTCATCCGGTGATTGCACAGACGCCGCTTCCAAGGGTACCGTCGGTTCATCCGACGGTGGCATTTCTTTTCTTTTTCTTCTGCGGTTTTGACTCTTGAAAAATACACTATCTTCTCATTTTGGCATGTGATATTTTTGCATCTATGGGACCTAGAAATGTCTACAAAGACATGCTCAACAATATGGTTAGTCTCATTGACCATGTTGTCATTTAATCACCAAAATCAAACTTAGAACAAATGGCATATGAGGCCATGTTCACTACAATTGGATGAAATTGAATTCTACAGCTCAATGTATGTGCGAAAGAATTTAATAGCGTTAGAAACAATATACCGAGTTTATCTCTATGATTGTTACTCTAACACTATGTCACCATATTTATTCACGTGGCATATCATTCATATAGAACAAAACTTGTACGAAGAATCACCTAATCATATTTACTGCTGGTCATAGAAATGATGCACCAAAGACACTTGGATATTTGTTTTCCTCTATCTAGAATTAAAAAAGTGCAATTTCTACCTTTCGTATTTGTAGAATACAAAGTGAAGGTTTTCTGTAAGTATTAGGCCATGTGAGGCATATTTGGTTTCTCCGGATCGAACGAGAATGAGGTCCGTTCGGGACGGATTGATCTTACCGGATTTTAATCTAGCCCATAGTAAAATGGTTGTTTGGCTGAGGTTTGATTTCGGACCGATTGATCTGCCTAGTTTGAATCTGGCTCATTTCTTATACCCCCGAGGTCCGGATTTGTTTTCCACCTCTTGAGGTTTGGAACCAAAATAACCAGATGAAGTGGATCCCTTAGTTCACTCATTCCCCATCCGGAATAGTTTATCAACCTATTTCAATCCACAACAAACAAACGAGGTCTCATTCCCAGCCGGTCTGCAGTAACCGAACAAGAGTATTTTAAACCACACCCCCAATTCATAGTTTAATATTATATACTATATGAGGTATCATTAGAATATGGGGTCCAGCACCCCCCTCCCCCCCCCCCCACCCCTCCACACACACGTCACCCTAATGCAAGATCTTTGAGCAGTGGTCAACAGAAGTTGTTGGACTCACGTAATTAAGTAAGATGGGCTGCCTTGGCCTCCTATGGCTTCACTCGTGGGCTGGTTTTGAGCTGCTCCGTGTGCTGAGTTTTTTATACTAATGAGAAAAAAGTCCTGTTTGGCTCGTTAGGAAATTGCATCGAGCCCAAGCTGAGCCGAGGCAGCAGCAAACTAATTATTAAGCAAGCAACGAGCCATGAGCCTTTTTGCAGCCCTAGCTGCTACATGGTGTACAAGATTGGTGAGGACAGTGATTGTGCAAACGAGGTCTCATTCCCAACCATTCTACAGTAACCGGACAAGAGTGTTTTAAACAACACCTCAAATTCATAGTTTAATCCCCCCCACCCACCAACCCCACGTCACCCTAATGCAAGATCTGCGAGAAGTGGGCGAGCAAGCAAGGGGCAGTGGTCAACAGAAGTTGTTGGACTCACGTAATTAAGTAAGATGGGCTGCCTTGGGCTCCTATGGCTTCACTCATGGGCTGGTTTGAGCTCCTCCGTCCGTGTGCTGAGTTTTTTATACTAACAAGCAAAAAAAGTCATGTTTGGCTCATTAGGGAAACTTCAGCGTTTAGTTTGTTAGATTTTGCTAGAGAGGACACATCAGCCACTAGTACCTTAGTTCAATATTGCTCCAACGTATAATCTCATAGTCCATGCTAAGGTTGGCCCCACAGTTTGTAGAATATTGATAGATATACTTTGTGATATACTTGTAGTACAGCAGGTTGCATTAGACACTACTAGAAAATGGGGCTTCCGTCCCGGACATCAGTACCGGGTGTTTTGCCCCCCGGTACTAATGTCCACATCTGTACTGGGTAGCAGGGGAGGATCCCGCCGCACCCCCAGAGAGCCACATCAGTACCGGTCCGTGGCTGGAGCTGGTACTGATGTGGCGCATCAGTGCCGGGTAGGAGCCAGGCCCGGCACTAATGTGGAGCTGCCACATCAGTACCGGTTCCAGCCACGGACCGGTACTGATGTGGGCCACATCAGTACCGGCGCCAGCCAAGGACCGGTACTGATGTGGAGCTGCCACATTAGTACCGGCTCCAGCCACGGCCCGGTACTA
The DNA here is from genome assembly GCA_036936925.1 of Cenchrus fungigraminus. Classification (NCBI taxonomy): domain Eukaryota; kingdom Viridiplantae; phylum Streptophyta; class Magnoliopsida; order Poales; family Poaceae; genus Cenchrus; species Cenchrus fungigraminus. The sequence goes on from CM072769.1 coordinate 35,638,257, forward strand.
ATCGCCTCGCGTTTAAAAATGCCAGCCTTCTTCTTCCTCTAGCCCGAGCCACTCACTCGCTCTCCCCATCTCGAGCCGCCCCATCTCCATGGTGCCCTAGAGGAGGTTTTGCCGGATTTACGACGATTCCTCGACGATTTCACCTATTGAAGTGGTGTAGAGGTTAGTTACTTCATCCTCCCTCGATATATGCAACTTATTTTGAGTTTTAATGGTTGAAATAGGAGTATTTTGTGATATTTAAAATGAGCTAAAGATGGGAATTTTTTCTTATTTTCATGCATTTATGTGTATATTCAATTAGAATGTTGTAGAGGTTAGTTGGATGAGATGTTGTATGTGATGGTAGAATTTTTTTAGTTTTATCTATTTGAACATATGATTTACTTTTTCAAATTAAGCTAGCATTAAATAGTATTTTAGAAATGATAGATAAATTAATTCTTTCATTAAATAATATATTAGAAATAATATTTTTAGAAATACTTGAAATGCTAGAGTTAGTTTAGAAATATTAGAAATTTGTCTACAATTACTCTTCTGGAAATATGAAACATCAGTTAATTAGCATTGATTTTATTTAATTTTTCATATATATGTCGCACTTTGTAGATGAATCGGCAATTGATGTACTCGGACAAGAGAATCTCCATGGAATACATTAATGGGTTGCGTGAATTTCTAGATGTGGCGGAAGCAAACAAGCCCCCGTCTGGTTTCATTATTTGTCCATGCAAAAAGTGCAATAATCTGAAGGATTACTCATCGATAAAGAGTCTTCACGACCACCTATACAAATGGGGATTCATTGCGAATTATTTTGTTTGGACAAAGCATGGGGAAAGGGGGGTCATAATGGAAGACGATGAAGAAGAAGATGATCAGATAACAGATTGGACTCAAAAAGGTGCCTTTGCAGATGATCCAATGGGAGAGGATTACATGGGCGACACTCAAGGAGCTGCTCCGGCTGATGAGCCTCTCGACGAACTCGGTGAGATGTTACGCGGTGAAAAGGAAGATTGCGAAAATGTGAAGGAGTCCAAGAAGTTTGAGCGTATGTTGGAAGATCACAAGAAACCGTTGTGTCCAGGTTGCAAAGAGGGGCAGAAGAAGTTGGGTAGCACACTGGAAATGTTGCAATGGAAGGCTAGACATGGACTTTCAGGCAAGGGCTTCGATGATTTGATGCAGATCGTAAAGGATATGCTTCCCGAGGGAAACGAATTGCCAGTGTCAACGTACGAAGCTAAAAGGGTTGTTTGTCCTCTGGGTTTGGAGGTACAAAAGATACATGCATGCCCTAATGATTGTATCCTCTGCCGAGGTGACGATTATGAGAAATTGGAGGCTTGTCCTGTGTGCGAAGCGAAGCGTTATAAGATCCCACGCAATGAGGGTGATGAAGTTGAGGGGGGTAAGAAGAAGAAAATTCCTGCGAAGGTAATGTGGAATTTTCCAGTGATACCACGACTGAAGCGTTTATTCAGGTGTGCGGCCAATGCAAAGTTGATGAGTTGGCACAAAAAAGAACGCAATGCAGATGCAAAGATCAGGCACCCTGCTGACAGGTCACAGTGGAGATTAATTGACACAGAATTTAAAGACTTTGCAGGGGAAGCAAGGAACATTCGGTTCGGTTTAAGTACGGATGGATTCAATCCATTCGGTGAGTTTAGTAGCGGTCATAGCACTTGGCCTGTGACCTTATGCATGTTCAACCTTCCTGGTTGGTTGTGCTTGAAGCGGAAGTTCATTATGATGCCAATAATCATCCAAGGTCCAAAGCAGCCAGGCAATGACATCGATGTGTATCTAAGACCGTTGATTGAAGATCTGCAAAAGTTGTGGAAGAAAGAAGGTGTACCAGTTTGGGATGAGGACAAAAAGGAGGTCTTCAATCTACGAGCATTGCTGTTTGTAACTATCAATGATTGGCCAGCACTTGGTAATCTATCAGGACAAATAAACAAGGGATATCGAGTATGCACCCACTGTTTAGATGATACTTGCAGCATGTATCTAAAACACAGTAAAAAGATCGTGTATTTGGGCTATCGTCGATTTCTTCCTCCTAAGCACCCGTTAAGAGAAGAAGGAAAGCATTTTGAAGGTGTTGGAGAAAAACGTAAGAAGCCCTTGCACCGTACTGGTAAAATTGTATTTTCTATGGTGAAAGATTTGAAGGTAGTGTTTGGCAGGGGTTCTGGTAGCCAACATGTACCAAACGACGCTGACGGACATGCACCCATGTGGAAGAAGAAGTCGATATTTTGGGAGCTACCTTATTGGGAAGTACTTGAGGTTCGCAATGCAATTGATGTGATGCACGTGATGAAGAATTTTTGCGTAAACTTACTTGGCCACCTAGGTGTATATGGAAAGGCAAAAGATACAATTGAAGCACGTAGGGACCTGAAAAATATGAAGCAACGAGAAAGCCTACATCCCGAGAAGAGAGATAAAGGAAATTACTTGGCTCCTGCTAGTTACACCCTAAGCAAGGAAGAGAAGCAGAGAATGTTTGATTGCTTGAACAGCATGAAGGTCCCAACGGGCTACTCCTCAAATATACAACGAATAATAAATTTTAAACAGAAAAAATTCATAAATTTGAAGGCTCACGACTGCCACGTGTTGATGACACAACTCCTGCCTGTTGCACTAAGGGGTATTCTACCAGAGAATGTAAGACTAGCGATCGTTAAGGTGTGTGCATTCCTCAACCAGATCTCTCAGAAGGCAATCCAGCCACGCAATCTATTGAAGCTACAGAATGATGTCGTGGAATTCCTCGTCAGCTTTGAGATGATCTTTCCACCTTCGTTCTTTAATATTATGACCCACCTTCTGGTCCATCTAGTTGAAGAGATTTTTATCCTCGGACCTGTATATATGCACAACATGTTCCCTTTTGAGAGGTTGATGTCTGTTTTTAAGAAGTATATCCACAATCGCGCCCGTCCTGAAGGAAGCATCGCAATGGGATATGCTACGGAGGAGGTGATAGAGTTTTGTGTCGACTTTATTGATGACATGTCTCCGATTGGACTGCCTGTATCACGCCATGAGGGGAGACTCAGAGGAAAGGGCACACTAGGGAAGAAAGCTCGGATGGACATGGATGCAGAGTTATACGATAAAGCACATTACACTGTCCTGAAACAATCATCCCTTGTGTCTCCATACTTAGAGGAGCACAAGTCCATTGTTCGGGCCTCAAATATAGGGAAGACAGAAGCTTGGATGACACGTAAGCACATTGATACTTTCACGTCTTGGTTTTGGCAGAAAATAAGGGGTGATAAAACTGTTCATGAGCAACTACGATGGTTGGCTAGGAGCCCATCTATCTTAGTAGATACATTCCAAGGATACCAGATAAATGGGTACACATTCTACACGAGAGCCCAAGACCAAAAGAGCGCAAACCAAAACAGCGGTGTCCGTATAGATGCAATAATAGACGACGAAGGGAACACATAAACATACTTTGGTGTCATTGAGGAGATATGGGAATTGGACTACAGACCTCTAAAAATCCCTCTTTTCAAGTGCCAGTGGGTCAACAATAAAAGAGGTTTAACGACAGACAACTTTGGAATGAGAATAGTGGATCTCAACAAGATTGGGTACAAAGCCGAACCATTCGTTTTAGCTAATGATGTGAGTCAAGTTTTCTACGTTAAAGACATGTCAAGCAAACCACTGATAAAGAAGGGTGCCGATAATAAGTCGAATGCTGATGAGCTGAAGCGTCACATTGTTCTACCAGGAAAAAGAAAAATCATTAGAGTTGAGGACAAGACTGACATTTCAGAAGACTATGATCAGTTCGATGATGACCTTCCTCCTTTTTCAGTCAAGGTTGACACAAGCCTTCTGTTAGCCCAAGAGGACGCTCCGTACTTACGTCGCGATCACAACCAAGGAACATTCGTGAACAGGAAGGTTACACACGTTCCGTTAGATGATGACGTGTAACAAGTTTTTTTAAAATTTATGGTCATGTAATAAAGTAATGTAATATGTACCTGTGACTCAGTAACAAGAACTTGTATTCCTCTGGATCAAAATTAATTATTTTAATTTTCTATGCATCGTCGGGTATAAAATAAATAATTTAACATAAAAATATACACGAGCAAGACTAAATCGAGGTATACATGTTAATAATACGACAAGTCTTACAATTGTAAAATTTTGCATGGCAAAAAAATATTCATGTTCGATTTTTAAAGTGAACATAAGAGTTTTGACCAAAATAACTTATTAGTAAGTTAAATTAATAGATTTGACAAGTTTGAGATGTAAGTTCACATTCCACAGTATATATCTAAGTTAAGCACAATAGGATTTAATCTGCCATTTCACCGTATTCAATATGATTTATAATAAATTTAAGAGCAAATTCAAATAGATTTGGGAATTTAAAAGGAAAAGAAAAGGAAAACGAAAATAAACAAAAGCACATCAGTACCGGTCGTAGTTTGGCCCCGGTACTAATGTGCTTCTCCATTTGGCGCGAAATGAAAAGGCACATTAGTACCGGGGCTCATCTAGGTCCGGTACTAATGCCAACATTAGTACCGGTGCCAAACTAGCCCCGGTACTAATCTGCACATTAGTACCGGGCCTAGTTGGGCACCGGTACTAATGTGGGGGGTACAAGGCGCCCGGCCTCCTTCTTCCCCCAACACTTAGCGAATTCCGCCGTCTTCTTCTTCTCCCCAACGCCGCCGGCGTCGCCGCCCATCGTCGTCGTCTCGTCTCCATCGCCAGCCGCCGGTCCGCCACGCCCCGATGTCGACGCCGTCCACACCGTCGTCGACGCCGCTGCCGTCTCCCTCGTCGCTGACGCCAGCCCCGGCCCGGTCCCCCGCTCCGCGCGCCCCGCACGGCCGGCACCGGTGGTTCCACGCCGCCGCGCGCCGTCCACACCGTCCCCGCGCCTTGCGCCTCCCCAGCGCCGTCGACGCCCGGCTGGCCTACCGCCGTCGACCCCGTCGACCACGCGCGTCGCCCCCGCCATCGACCACGCGTCGCCCCCGCCGCGTCGCCCGGCCCCCGCCGTCGACCCCCGCCGTCCCGATCCCCGGCCGCGCGCCATCGACGAGGTACCCCACCGCGCCGGCCGCGTCGTCCCCTGTTTTGGGGGCTGACGTCAGCCCCCTGGTGGCTGACGTCAGCCCCTTTTTTTACATTTTTAAATATAGGTTTATAATTTAGATTTAGAATAGAATTTAGATTTATAGATTTATAAATATAGACTTAGAATTGAATTTAGATTTAGAATTGAGATTTAGATTTAGAATTGAGATTTAGATTTAGAATTGAATTTAGAATAGAATTTAGAATAGAATTTAGATTTATGGATTTATAAATATAGATTTAGAATTGAATTTAGATTTAGAATTGAGATTTAGATTTAGAATTGAATTTAGATTTAGAATTTATGTGTATTTATGGGCATTTAAATGTGTATTTATGGACATTTAAATGTGTATTTATGGACATTTATGAACATTTAAATGTGTATTTATGGACATTTATGGACATTTTGATTTATAATTTTGATTTAGATTTGAAATTAGGTAGCCGACATGCTCGCTCGCTCGCTCGACACGCTCCCTCGCTCGATCGACACGCTCCCGCCTGACTCGTTCGCTCGCCCGACACGTTCGCTCGCCCGACACGCTCCCGCCCACACGCTCCCGCCCGACACGTTCGCTCGCACGATTCGCTCCCGACACGCTTCCGCCCGACACGCTCCCGCCCGACACGCTTCCGCCCATTATTTGTAGTCATTATTTCATGAAACATTTATTCTTGTCTAATTATTCTTGTAATTATTTGTAGTTACGAGATGAATCCAAATGAGGATGAGTTCGAAAAATAGGAGCGAATCTTAATGGATATGATCGCTCAAAATGAAAACAATGACGAGGCCGCTCGAAGGGAGGCTGATAGCTTCCTCAACATCCCCGCGGGTGATGGGTAACAAGAGCAAGAAGCAGATCAGCAACCAGTTGCCCATGAAAGCAATGAGACGCAACAAGAGGAGGTATAATATGGATGATGACTTTCAAGATTTGACATCGTTCACGACTTCTCATATATTAATAATAGTTTATCCATTTTCCAGGTTCCTTCTTCGAGCAAGAGCAGTAAAAAGTCTCAAAGGAAACGCAGCCCAAAGAAGAAGCTAGAGGGTCGTTTCATCATGACAGAAGTCGCTGAACCAGGGAGACCACTTGCTCCAGAAGAAAATGTGACGAAATTGGTCAACCACATTGGTTTTATTTGTCAGGGATAACATCCCCATAAGCATTCCGTACTGGAGAGCTTCTGAAGCTCCCGATTACGAAGATCGGGATGATGAGGCACCGGAGGTGCGGGGAGATGTGGTTGCGAACACAGACAAGGACATGATATGGGAGCAGATCACAGAACACTTTACATTCCCAGATGAAGCAAACTTGGCTAACATCAGATATTGGGCGATGCAAAAGGCTGCAAATGCCTTTCAGTCATATAAGAAGCGTCTGACCGCAGAGTACATCAAGACTGGGCTTACACCGGACTTCACGAAGAAGGGATTGGCCAAGTTAAGAGATCACTGGGATGCCTTTGTGCAACACAAAGAATCGACAAAGGCCAAGAAGTTGACAGAAACCAACACCGCCAATGCTAGGAAGAAGAAAGAATTTCACAAGCTCAGACCAGGCGGTTACAAGAAGGCCATTCCAAAATGGGATCAGAATGAACAAGATATAATGGCTAAAGGAATCATACCGGCAACTCTAGATTGGCCCGAGCAAGCAAAGCATTACTATTTTGCACATGGTGGCAAACTGAATCCAGAAGATGGAACATTACTGCCGAGCGATCAATTAAGAGAGACAACTGGAAGGCTTGTTGATTTAATAAGGCGTACAGCGGAAGGATCTTTCGTGCCTGATCGAGAGAATGACGCGCTTACTATGGCACTAGGTACCAAAAAACACGGTGGATGTTGCAGAGGCAAGGGTGTCATACCATGGAAAGAAGCATTCCTGCAGCACATTGATTTGTATAGAAGTCGCAAAAGAACTAAGGACCAACAAGCACGTGAGATACGAGAGCTGCAACAGCGCATCAGTATGCATGAGGCGGAAATGGCAGAAGTCATCGATCAACGTGTGGCGCTCGCTCTTAGCAAGCACTCAACAAGTCAGCAAGCACCTGCAACATCAGGCCCTCATGATGAAATGAGCCCATCTAGTAAGCGTAAGAGCAGCGCCGCTTCCACGGAAGTAGCCCCAGCGGCCACGGATGCAGGCGCCCCTGCTGTCGAGGAGCGACGACCCCACTACCCCGTGGATGACATCACTGTGAGGTCCACATGTGAACTTCTGACTAAAGTAAGAAACAAGATGCTTGTGGTGGCTTAGGGTATTGCTGAGGTACCGACACCAGGGGAAACATTTATGGAGTACCCCCTTACGAGTATAACTGCCGATTTAGCCAAAGTCTTTGTGGACCGAGTGGTTGACTCTTGGGATGACTTAGAACTGGAACCAGAAGGACCTGATGGGGAAGAGACCCTAGGAGAAACGGTGCACCGTTGCATTTTGTGGCCCAAGGATCACATAAGGATAACACAACAGCCCATGGAAGCATCATCTCCCGCACGATCCGCCGTGCCGGGAGCACAAGACTCGCCAGGTAGAAGGGAACGCAACAGCAGTCCCGAACATCCAGCAGGTGACAGGGATCCAAGCGTGAGTCCAACTCCTCCTGCCAGTAAGGGTTCCAAACGAAGACCTCCTCCTCCTCCTCCTCTGCATCCAAAGAAGCAGAAGATAATCAAGACCCCAGAGAAAAAAATCTTATGAGAAGACTTCGGAGGAACTGGATGCGATAGTGGCCAAACAAGTGCATGATCATTTTCATGGCCCGAAGCCTCCACCTGAGAAAAAAACTGACATGGTTAAATTTAAGTGTTTCCTGGCAGGCAAGGAGAAAGAGAAATTGAGAGTGCCAGTGCCTCCTCCGTTGTCTGACTACGATCGCGCGGTAGTCAAGATCAACAAGAAGAAATAGAAAGTTGGGTCAACTGTTGCACAACTAGGAACCCAATCGAAGCAATCTGTCTCGCCCCTCAAAGTTATTTCAAGCAAGGACCAGGAATTACTTGTATTTGGTGCAGATGCTGGACTCACACCGGGTCAAATTCTAGGGACTGAAGAGTTAGAAATTCATCCAGGGGCACAAAGACGTCGATATGTGCATGGTGAGCCACTTCTGTGGGAGCGATTGTTGGTCGATCTTCCAACTAGAATGTACGAGTTCCACAATTGGTACATGAAAGAGTCAAGAAACAACGGGACCTGTATGCTCGAAGTTAGAATTGGAGAGGAACATTTTTTCCAAGGTACAAGCACTTTCCTTGTGCCTTTCGAAGAGTTCCATATGCTATTCAATCAAGATGCACTCGACTACACATTAATGTCTTGCTGGACGCTGTAAGTCTTTATTTTACTATAAGCTTAAAATTACCACTGTAGCCTTACTACCGTATGTCTGATCTTCTAATTTGTATCATACAGCATGGAGATGCAATCTTGCCAGAAGAAAGGAATCATGGGCGTCGGCTTCATGGATCTTATGCAGATAAATGAGGCAAATGTGGATGATCAGGCAACAGATACAGTGGTTCATTTGTATAAGTTTCTGGACAGGCAACAAGACAAGACTATGATACTTTTGCCGTACAACTGCCAGTGAGCAACCTGTTTCACATATTTATTTATTTATTTTCCGAATTACACTCAATATTACAATATACTTATATACTTGTATATGTAATGGCAGCTTCCACTGGATTCTCTTTGTTATCTATCCAAAGACGGGCCACGTCTGGGTCTATGACTCTATTGGTGGATATAAAAACTGGTATATTTCTCTCCTCGAACAGTTGAACCTAGCATGGGATATGCTCTTCGTACAGTACAAAGGGAAATTCAAAGAGAAACTTACTTACCTCCATGACGTCGAGGTACGTCTTTTTGTTCGTCGATCTCATGTCACTTCTTCTCTGAATACAACAAAACATATTTATTAACTTTCTTTTCACATATGTGCAGTGCATGAAGCAGCCGAAGGGTACCAATCTATGCCCATACTACGTATGTGAGTTCATGCATACCTTTGCAAGTAACTACTTGGGTGGAAGCCTCCAGCGAGCAGTGCGTACTTATCCCTAGTTCTTAATTTTTATATACTTCGTTCTAACAATAATACTTATGTAATTAATAACTTCTTATGTAGATTGAGCCCATAAAGAAAGGATTTCTCGAGACGAAAAAAATCTGGCTAATTCAAGAATAATTGTGCAGATTTCTTCTAGACGAGGTGATCAATTCAGGGGGAGAGTTTTTTTCCGGTGCATCATGGTTCACAAGGACCACTGATGCCACTTCAGGTCCTAGCATTGAACCGGTCAGAAAAACGAGGAGGAGAAGGAGAAGGACAAGGACAAGGACAAGGACAAGGACAAGGACAAGGAGAAGGACAAGGAGAAGGAGAAGGAGAAGGAGAAGGAGAAGAAGAAGGCTGACAATGAGAAGGAGGAGGAGAAGGATAAGGAGAAGGAGAAGGACAAGGACAAGGAGAAGGTGAAGGAGAAGGAGAAGGAGAAAGCCGGCAATGACAAGGAGAAGGTGAAGGAGAAGCCGAAGGAAATTCCTTCTAGGGTCAGTACTAGGAGTCAGCAACGATGAGAAGGATCTTCAAGCAAACGGTCTTAGAAGGATTCAAACTTTAATCTTCTCTTGACAATTGATTTGTTGTAAATATTTTTATCGTATTTTCATATGCACAATATGCTTATATATATGTATTATATGTTGTATGCAATCTATACGCTTCGCATTAGGATAAGCATATTAGTATACGTATACCAAACACATACGATAAGCATATTAGTATACGTATACCAAACAAATACGATTGGGATTAGAAATAAAGAAACTGAATAGAAAATAAGAAAACATTAGTACCGGCCCGTGTTAGCAACCGGTACAGATGTGAGCCCACATCTATACCGGCTGGTAACACGGTCCGGCACTAATGTGGCGGCCACATTAGTACCGGGTCACACGACCCGACACTAATGTGGGCGGCCACATTAGTGCCGCCTTAGCTGTACCGAGTGGCCACCCGGTACTAATGTGGGTTGCCACCCGGTACAGATGCCCCTTTCCCTAGTAGTGAGAGCTCATCTGACAAAACTACTTTCTTTATCCCTCGCACCGGGTGCTCAAACAAACCACAGGTGCTCTCATATTCCAAGCTAGCACCCTTGCTCCAATGTATTGCTCCTCTCCTACTCTTGTCTCTCTCTTCTTGGCACTAGCTTATTACGCACACTGGAGCTGCCCTTAGGAAATTGCATCGAGCCCAAGCTGAGCCGAGGCAGCAGCTAATTAAGCAAGCAACGAGCCATGAGCTTTTTTGCAGCCCTAGCTGCTACATGGTGTACAAGATTGGTGAGGATAGTGATTGTGCAAACTATTGGTCTGGTATCAACAACTTTTTTGTGTGACTTGTTTAATTTGCACATTGACTCAGCCACACATACACATTGAAACTTATCATAATTGTGTGTAAACTGGTTCCATGCAAATGGACCATCGCCTCCTCTAGAAACCTATAACAATTATGGTACACATGCTTTGTTTTGTGGCCAGTATAACAGATGGTTCTGTAGCTTTCAGTCGTCTGTCTAGGTAAATTGGGTTCGTTAGGGTGAAGCAACGCACTAGCTAGGTGTGTCTATTTTTCATCCTTTGGAATATGAGTTTTTCTAGAAAAAAAACAGGGCTTGTACATTCAAATGTAGTGATCTACCAGCTGTAACCAGATTCTACATCGATGAGAAGCTCGGCAAACAGGGATTCAAGTTGATGTAAAAAATGATAGTTTAAATATATGGTCCTTTGCGTGCACCATAAAAATAGTGTCCAAGAACTCCAAGAAGGGGAGGAAGGAGTACATTTTGGAGGTGAAGATCATATGTCAATTAAGGTACCATAATCTCATGCAATTTGTCAGCTGGTGCCATTGCGGCAGCGAGAACCAAACGATCCTCATGGTCGTACGCAGAAGTGAACAATTTATAGAGAAAGTAGAATCTGTGGTACACTTTTAAGACAAAGATATGGGATGTCACAAGGAACAACAGGCGAGGATTCATTTTACACGAATTATATCAATCAAGCAAAAAACTAAATAATACTTTAAACGGAAAACATGCTTACAAGAAACAGTCCAAATTCGTAGTGCAAATCCCATAGAAACTCATAAGTATACGAAACAGTTTGATATATAGGACGTAACCGGCCATGTATTTTTATTACCGCAATAGGGAAGATGTCTCCGTTGCACTGATGGAACCTGTGGTGATCCATATGCCTCTGCTGCCAGTCGCAGTATCAGTATTTGTTTGCAATTGGTCCAACGGTGGTGGTACAAACATCGCGACCGGCATGTTTAGAGGGAGGCTTGGCAACTCTGCTTCCAGCCGCAGAATGTTCATAGCCTCCCTGATGGAGGGCCTCTTGGTGCGGTCAGGGTGGGCACACCAGAGCGCCGTAACCATCACACGCTCGATCTCAACGTTGCTAAATTCACCATGGAGACGTGCATCAGCAGCATCAAGGATCTTTCCATCACCGTAGAATTCCCAGACCCATGGGACCAGGTGTGTGTGGGTACCTTTGGTGACCTCGATTATTGGCCGCCGTCCACAAGCGATCTCGAGAAGAACAACGCCGAAGCTGTAAACATCAGACTCAATGCAGGCACTGCCAGTGACAATGCACTCTGGGTCCATGTAACCCATTGTGCCAGCAAGCACCGTCGTGTGTGAGCCCCTGCCATGGTCGACAAGCCTCGCTAACCCGAAATCACCAAGCTTTGCATTGAATAGTGCATCCAGCATGACGTTGCTTGGCTTGATGTCACGGTGAAGAACACACTGCTGGCAATCCTGATGAAGGTACAGAAGTGCAGAACCAATTCCGAGAACGATGTCATGCCTATACAGAGCACAGCACACATTTAAGAAAATCATGTTATAAAGAACTTGAAGTGGCAAAAGTGCAAAACTTAATTTGTGAAGTGGTACATTATGCTACCTGATCGGCCATGCCAATACTTTGTCCGGGTTGTGAATATGAGTATCAAGACTCCCATTGGGCATAAGCTCGTATACAAGTAAGAGCTCATCGCCACGATGATACCAACCAATGAGCTCCACAAGGTTGCGGTGCCTCAGCCGACTTATGATGTTCACCTCAGACTCGTATTCCTTCCTACCCTGGTTAGAGTTCCTGGACACTCGTTTTATAGCAACATGAAGGTCCATATCCTTCAAGTAACCACGGTATACTGACCCAAAGCCTCCCTCGCCGAGTTTTACCTCGTCGGAGAAACACTTAGTGGCGGAAGCCAGGTCTCGGTAGTGAAAACGTTTGGGCACTGCCCCTTTTTGGAACTCTTCTTCTTGGGGTTCACCATCGGACACATCACCTAGTTCCAGCTCTAGTATCATGCCCTTTGTTGTACGTTGCAAAAAGTGCCAAGCTGCAATGACCAAAGCGATGACAACTACTAGGGAGCCGACAGATACACTGACCACTTGTCCGAGCTTTGAGCCACGATTGGCTGGTAATGTCACAGCTGTTGTAAAAATACACATATGTAGATGTAATACAATTGTCAGTATTCATGACACACTCAAAAATCACAAAATGTCTGCTGCGTTTCATAGAATACTGCTAACCTAGGATTATATTCTCTTAGTAAATGGCTTTTTAAACTTTTTAAGGAAGATGGGGTATGGTAAACGCTCCTTAGAGCTTCTCCAAGAGTACCTAATATTTTTTAATTTCTAAAAGTATGAAGTTTTAGAACTTCTAAAAATATATTAGTAACAATAAAGAAGATCATCTCCAAGAATTCCTAATAATCCTCTCCTAAAATATAGAAGAGAATTTTGCATCAGGAATCATATATTATTGTGAAATTATCCTAACCACTTTTATTTATTCTTTTTTTCTTGTACATTTACATTAGGAACCTTTTTTCTACACTTTATTCTTTCCACACCCTTCCACCTGGTTTTAGGAGAGGATACGCGTCGACACAAATCGCGTAACTTTACGCCAAACAAGCTGTTTTTTTCCCAAGTCCTAAAAGATTAGGAGGGTAGATTAGGAGTTGTTGGAGATATTTTTATTGTCTTCCTAAAAATTCAGGATTAAGAAAGGATTTAAGGAACTCTTGGAGATGCTCTAACGAGGAAATATTTGAGGTACAAATCAATTACTCAAGTTGAACATATGCCTGGAGATTCTTATTTTTGGTCTAGACTAATGAACAGTACTTTTTGAGAATGGGCAAATTCTCTTTGGAAAATGGAAGCCGAATACGATTATGGTAGGATGTTTGGTCAGGCAAGTAGCGTTTAGAGACCAATATCAATCTTTACAATATTGTTAGAAAGAGAAGTGCCTTTTTAAAAATGTGGTTTTACACTCTAACCCTTTGAATATCTCATAAGATATCTAGTTGGTAATGACCTGATTGATTGGCACTATTTAGTTGCAAGTGTCATGAATACCCAACTAACAAATCAAAAGATGTCTTCATCTGGCAACTTGATAGAAATGGTTCTTTCATAGTTCGGTCTATGTATAGAGCGTTAGCTGTAACCAATGTTGTGCCTGATAATCATGATGTATGGAGCCTGATAATCCCTCTTACATGTTAAAAGGAGTTACATTAACCGAGGATAATTTAGCAAGAAGGAGGTGGCAAGGAAGTGCTACATATTGTTTCTGCAATTTGACCGACTCAATTCAACAAATCTTCATTGATTGCCAAAATGCTATGTTTTTTTTGAGACTAGTACAAGTTTTTTTTTTCAATTTGTCTCCTTTAAACATTAACCACCGATTTTTCAATTGGTCGCAAGTGGTAGACTGGAAACTTAAGTATTAAGCCTTGGTGGGGGCATGTTCTTTGTGTTGAACAATTTGGATCAGCCGAATGATGAGGTTTTTAACAAGACACGAGTTTTTTTTATCTATACACGCAGTGTTAAGAGGAACGCACTGGTGTTGGTATTGGGCGCTCCTGCAAAAGGAATGAGGAAGATCCCTTATAATTTGGGGGATGTCGTGTGCTTGTGACGGCAGTCAAGAAAGTTTTTGCCTCAAATGGTTGGTGTTTTAGTGACAGTCTGACAGACTACCTTTTATTTGAGGTAAGCATGATGGATGCCATGTTTGTCTTCTTAAGTTCTTTCACTACCATTTAAACCATGCCCTTGTTTGTAATAATGAGGAGTTATATGTATCAATCGAGAACTTGGAATATCTAACCTTGTTGTTGTGGAGTCGTCGACTGAGGTGGATGTGCAGGTGGAATGGTGATGCCCAGGTCTTTCCCGACCTGGTACACCATGTAGCAGCTGTAACCCTTGATGGCGCCGGAGGTGTGGTTCGGACGTGAGCTCGACAATTTTCCCATGAAATAGGTGAGGCACCTTGTACACTCGCTTGTGCTAAGGTCCCTCGTGCATTGCGCAAGCCCGTACACCACCCTCGAGCTGCCGTCGGAGTCTTTGAACACCTCGCTCCCATTGGCCTGCCGCAGTGGCAAGCTAGCAGCCTCACTAGCGAGCCGGTCCATCAGCTTCAACCGTTTGGTGTTCATACCAACCCTATCAGTGACATTGACATCAGTCGGCGTGTATGACTCCACAGCCCCACTAAGGTCGGCGACGGAGAAGAATGACACATTGGAGTACCGGAGGGCACAGGCTTCGTAAGAGACCATCATCTTCCGGCTGGATGGGCAAATTTCCGGCATGCTGGCTATCCCAGCTCTGAGGCATTTCTGGCACTGATCCCAGTTGCTGTCGGCGTAGCACATAGTGAGGCCGAAGATGGCATCAGGTGGGTCTCCTGCACTTCTTAATTTGTAGCCATGGTCGTCAATGGAATCTGGCTCAAGATAACCCATGAGCTTCACGAGGTTCATCTTGTATGAGCTTGCAATGGTGTAGTTGTCAGCGGTTGAACAATTGCGCAAAACAGATGTGTAGTTCTGGCTAACCACTACTACTGCGGTTTCGGCGAACAATGAGGTCGCTAGAAGGAGGATGGAAAAGGAGTGTTGTATTGCCATTGTGGTGGAGAAGTTGTGAGGCTGAGGATCTGAAAGGTTCGTACGTTTTTATCGACTCTCACGAGTCCCCTTCAGTCTTAAGTCAATGGCCGCGTTGCAGTAGGTTTTAGTTGTTTAACGCAATATTTGGTTTGCTCCACTTGCACAGTGACACTGATGGGAGTTCTACCACCGTAGCTAATGCCGTGTGTATAGGTTCGTACCGTAGTCCCATAGGTACGGTGAAGGCAGGCAGGAGGAATGTTACAATCACTGAGGCTGGTGTTCAATTTCTATCAATCCTTTTAAAATACAAACACCGTGTTTAGTTGCTTTAACTAGTCACACTGAAAGGGTCAGGGGTATATACCTCATCCCTGCATTTGGTTGGAAGAACCCCAAGAGTATTCATTTACCAATACATAGTGTGTGCGAAAGAAATAACAGCTAGGAACCTTGATTTTGTCGGGAGGCGTTTATTTGTTTCAAAAGTACGGATGGTAGACAATGTACATACTTTCCAACAGGCAACAAATAGGTAGGCTTCCGCTTTGTTACAAGAACTACTCTGTTGTTAGCATGATTGGCACATCTCCCGTGCTTTTTATCAGTGGTCTAGAATCTAACAAACGCTCTTTTTTAAAAGCAAATGCTTTCATTCAAAATGCATCTTGCATCAGATCTGGTAGCATGTGCTTAATTAACTCAGAATGTGGACACAACTTGCGTCAAAACAATATTAGAACTTGAACAACTTTGATATGTCAAAGAAGTAGAACCTGAGCTGAAGTTCTTCTTATGTAATGTCCTTGCACAATCGCGACAGACGGTAGTGAGAGAAGCAGAGAAAGCAAGCGTGTAGCTCCCCGCATCAAACTTCAAGCATTCTATTGTTTGAATAGCTAGGCACTACATCTTTTAAAAAAGGCCACCGCAGGCTGCACTTTATTGCGCACACATTGGATGAAACTAAAAGCAGTCCCAATACAGACTTTATGTTAGAGTCCATAGTCATTAACTAGGTGATACCCCGCGCGTTGTTGCGAGAATTTCAACAAAATTTGAAGATGCAATTTGAAAGTAGAAACACTAAAATGATTGCATCACAATATTTTTTTGCAAACAACAATGTAAATGAAAACACATTCATTTTATTGAGAGAGAACTACTAGAAATTTGTAGCATGGTACTCGCAAATACTAAAACAATGCATAGCTGCAGAAAATCGGTAGACGACATAAATTCATCATTATAGTAGATGGTGATATGGACAGCTTGCATGTTGAGAGAAGATCTAGTGGATGGTGATGTGGACCTCTTGCATGCTGAGAGAAGTCTATTCATGACTTGTAGTGGGTCTCACCTATATAATTGTTATAGATTATACTGTCACGTAGGCAATTGCTGACATGGTGAGACATTTATTGAAGAAAGAGGAATAAAAATGGAGACTTTGTTTCTAATCTGGACACCACATCTTCATCATCAGCTATGAGGGCGCGTTGGTGAGGGCAGCGTAGTTTCCATGGATCCCGTACTCCATCTACCCACCGCCACTGCTCTTCCTCCCCTCTCCGCGTGCGCTCTCATACGGGGACGGACATGGCCCGAGCTCAGACGGGGTCGGATCTGCAGCCCGAGCCACCGCCGAGCTCGCTGTGGAAGTGGGAGGCGCCGCCCAAGATCCTGCCTCGCTTGGCTCCTCTGCGCCCCGCCTTACCTCGCGTTGTGCCCCGCAGTGGCAGAGGTTCATGCGCCCAACCCTCGCTGCTCGTCAGCTCACTGCGGCCACGCGCGGCGGCTTGCACTCCATGGTAGGGATGGCAATTCTACCCGCGGGCGCGGATATCCACGGATATCCGACCCGACGGATAAGGGTATGGGCAGCAGTTCTCACCCGCAGGCACGGGCATGGGCAAATATTATCGCCCGCGGGCACGCCACGGGCAGAAAATCTCACCTGCGGGCGCTGTTCGTACCCGCATACGTCTATAAGGCCCATCAAAATACTCCAACATCAATATTTGGCCCAGCCCAAGAAACAACCCTAGGAAGCATCCGCACCATCCCAGCCCAGCAACCAGTCTTAGGCACCCCGTCTGTCTTATCCATCCCGTCCGCACCGGTCTATCGCCCACCTCTCATTCTTCCGTGCTCGCGGCGGCCATGGGAGGACGGGGGGATCTCGTGGTCTCTGATGAGCAGGACCTCGAGCGCGTTGCAGAGCACCACACCCGGTGATACTCTCGCTTGTCGCTGCACGAGCGGATGAACCCCACATCCCTGCTGCCTCGCAGCGTTTCCTCCCCGACGGTGCGGTGGCTCCAAGCGCGCAGATCCCTGGCGGCGAATCTGCGGCAAGCACCAGCAGCTCCGGCCCTCGGCGCATCCACCCTCGTGATGATGACGACGACCACGAGCCTGTGGCCTCGAACTCCGCCAGGCGTGACAATGGCTGGCGGCTCTCCACGGCGAACTGGGGGCTCTCGCGGGTAACGGGTTGCCCGTACCCGCGGATATCCGTCGGGCACGGGCACGGGTAGGAATTTTTGCCCGCGGGCACGCTAGCGGGCGGGCAAAGGTTGAGGGCGCGGGCACGCTAGCGGGCGGGTAAACGCTGTACCTGCACGTACCCGACCCGCTGCCATCCCTACTCCATGGGGACATCATGTATCGCCCGCAACAGGGAGCTCAGGCAGCTTGTGGTGTTGGTGGCGGCGTGAAAGCGGAGCAAGGACGAGCGTTGTCTGTTCTGATTTGGTGATGTTGGATTTGTTGCTTGCATCTCGATTGGAGAAGAGGAGCATTTAGCCTCCATGAATTAGATTATTTGCATGACGATTGAAGCAGAGACGAGGGAATTTCCCCTTAAATCCCTCCAGCTTCCAAGCTAAATTGAGAGCACCAAATTCATCCAAGCAAAATTGGATTCGAGGCGGAGCAGGTGAGCGGAACTCAGTAGCCAAGAAGGGCAAGGCGGAAGCAAGGAAGAGAGGAGCTCACCTGGATGGGCAAGGGCAAGACGAGTTCTCCGGCAACCACACACACTCCTCGGTATGACAGTCGTATAGTGGATCACATAGCAATATGTCACCCCTGATCAGCTCCTTTTGTACTCAATAATAAATGTTTTTATCTATAGAAACTACAATTTCAGACTTTGTATTGGAGACTAGGATTTTTTTTGATAGAATCTCTGAAGTATGGACTATATAGATAGAGTCAACCTTAGGACCGCCCTAATTAAGCCATATATGGTCGTTCGTTATTTAAATTGTCTTATAAACAAGTAGGTAGCAGTTTATCTGCGTCCATATAGTGTATCTCACATGATATAATTTGTCAGGGTTAAGGCTAACTCAATGCAAGACCTTGTTGCTTGTTGATTACTAGTACGTAACGACCTTCCATCCTCAACAAATATCTCGATTGCTTTTGGACCCAGAACCAAAAAGCTTTAGTCCCGAGTCCAAATTTTATGATTCGCGGAGATAGCTTTAGTCCAGTAGGCGGTGTTACAAACCCGAAATAAAGCCCCTCTAGGCTTTAGTTCTAGTTGGTGTTAGTAACAAAAGGACAGTTGTACCAGCGCGTATATATGCGCATGCCGAGGGGAGGGATGTCAAGTTACTATTGATGCCAAGTTGTTTTGCCAAACTGTTGGAGGCTATTTTTTCACGTTTTGTCAAAATTAGATGGATGTCAAGTTAAGATAGCAACATGTTGAAGTTGCTCTACCAATTAAAATTTTTTGCACTAGCAAATGTTTTACTTTTCCTTCATCGAATTGCTATGGAAGCACTTGTACTTGCACTATTGCGCAAACCATTTGATGGAGAGATCCTGCCACTGGGTACGAGCAAATGCACAGAAGAACACAACAGTTCGAGCTGAGATGATCATAAAGCCTGTCACTACATGGCTGTTGGCATGAAGACATTTAATTAATATACATTTATAGTCAAAAGTTTTCACCAATTTCGACACCCACAAATCTAAATGACCTTGTGTGCTACCGCAGCACGTGGACAATCTACCGCTCCAAGAGGAGATAGAACACCAACTTTTCTTTGTTACTAGGTAAATGCCCCGCGTTGCTGCGGAATATTTGTATTGATGACAGCTATGAACTTATGTGCATGATATATATATATATATATATATATATATATATATATATATATGAATAAATGATAAATGCAGAAGAAATGGGTAGGATGAATATATATGATGGAATCGAAATCTATGAAACATTGGATGCCATGCCAATTTGATAAGTATGGAGTACTTGGTCCAATGATCAGTACTGCTACATGATGGTCTCCAAATTGGCATGCTTCAACTTCCGTAGAAATACAATGGCTGACCAATTTGGGTAGGAGGAGATGAACACTACACAATCACATGACAGAGGGGATAAAAGAAAATCGAGGTTGTTACCTAATTGATTGAAGGAGGCTAATGCTCTTGCCATTTATTTTCAGAGGCGAAATCAATTAATATGAGTCTGCAAAATTCAGAATGGTGTATACAATAGATAATCATACAATGGCTGACCAATTCATAAAATGGTGACATACACAACATTTAGAAGTGACTCCGAAATGCATGTGCTTATTACACTATGCCACACAAATGATTTGTATATAGCATAGAGGGAACATATGTAAAGAATTTTCTACCACATATATGAACTGATTTTTTTACACTACCCAGATGTGCAGGGCAATTTCTGTCGATGCAAGCAGGTTGCCGTCTGGCATCAAAGAAGATCGGACTTGCTACTTGCTCCGCTAGTGCAGGGCGGGATTTGCTGGTGGTAGCGGTTGATCTAGATGGCATGGGCGGTGATCTCTAGGAGTCGATGGTGAGGGAGGCGAGAGTCTGGATACTGGCTGGACGGCGAGTGCCACGTGAGGTGAGTGAGCTGGAGAGGGGAGGCTCTCATCTGCGACCAGCTCTTCAACTGTCGTCGAGGTTTTCAGTTTTGCAAAGCTTAATAGTTTTCTCTTTGTCTTACAAATGGATGGTGGGCATCCTTTGAACTGTGAAGTTATTGAGTGGCCATCAAGAACGTGCACAGTAAGCTTGTCCACGGGATGGCAAGTGAGAGGCGATCCTTGGACTGCTGCTGGATTGAATGGCGAGGGTGGGTGGGCTTGCTGCATGCCTGAGAGCAATCAAAGAAGAGGAAAGCTAGGTGAAGTGGATGCTGATGTGGATGCTTAAGGTTTGAGAGAATTGTGGTAGTGTTTTGTAGTGGGTACCGATTATATAGTTGTTATAGACGAGGATTTAATACGTAATTTAAATATTTGTGGATAATTACTTAAATGTTTAATTTGTAAAGTCTTGTATTGTGCCATGGAACCGTGGAGATCGGTAGAGAAACAGCAAGAGAGGTTGGAAGAGATTTAGAGTTTGGAGGATAAAAAGTAAATGAATAGTTTGTTTGATTCGATTGGGACTCTTCACAAATATAGGGTGAGGAGGTCTTGTCCTAGTAGGAGTCGAAACCTATACAAATTTTGTGTCAAATTATGACTTCTAACTCAGATTTGACTAGGCGCACCGGTCAGACCGGTCAGCATAGGGTTGAGTCTTGTCAGAGCCATAACTCCATCATTTGGACTACAAATCGGATGTTCCATATATGAATCTTGATCTACTCGACAAGCTCTATCCAATGGTGAAGTCCACATTACCTTTTGAGCATCTGGACCAAACCGGTCTGACTGGTTTACCCAGCACGGCTGAATAATCTTGCTAGAGTCATAACTCTCTCATCCGAACTCTGAATTAGACATTCCACATATGCATTTCGATCGCCTCGACGAGGCCTACGTAACGGTCAGGTCCAATTGGAATGTTGAGAATTTTGGTTTGACTAGTGACCGTTGGGGGTGGAAGGTCTGATCGGTCTTGTACTACCGGATCGGCTACAGGACCAATAACTGACCAAGTTAGTTGGCCCCATCATATTAGTCAGATCAGCTACTTTTAGATATGATTATGTGATCCACATGTCTATCTTGATCTTCTTGGCAAAAACTTCATCTTGGTACATTTGAACTCATGATTTGACCCCTGATTGGCGCTTCTCCAAGTACTTCTTTGTACTTTTAATGAAATCATATCCAGAACATCCAAGATGACCCTCTTGTCCTGCAAAATGCACATCCAAGACAATCTTGCAAAATATCAAGAGTTAACACTAAAATTGACAATTCTAGCCTTAACCCCACATATCTCGAATCGTGCTGTTTTTGGGTGCGAACATATACCCTATTGACGGCTGTTAAGTACCATTTTCATAGCCGTCAACTCCTGCAAATTGGAACATAAAATGCACATCCACACTAGAATAGGAGCTTAAACTAATACTTTCCACCAGTGTTGATGTATATTCAAATGCAGGTATTTAGCATAAGAAATGGGAAGAATCCATGCACATTCATTCCACTCCAATCCAAGGCACTCAGGTTCTGGCCAATGAGGGGCTGCCACATGGATTCCCCTGGATCCATGATGTCACCAATCTATGTGAAGATCTCTCAACGAATCACACACTGCCACGTCAGCATCACATGAATCCATGGGCCCACTTTGCTAACCAAACCGCCAGGAAACTTGACATGCACGGAGGATAAGCATCAGGGCCCACATGGAAGTCACTCCGAGGAAATACAGGCCAGATGGCCAGCCGAGGGTTTCGGCTGACCCTAGGATCGGCCGAACCGACCTAGGGTCGGTTGCTCCCCTCCTTCCACGTGTCTGCTTCCCATTGGTTCTTGGTTGCATCCCGAGGTGTTTTGGAGCACTTGAAGCCTCGGAGCAAGCCACCCCGTTGCCTATAAATAGAAGGGGAGGGGCCTCATTTCCAATACACTTCCAAGCTCTCAAGTCTCCACTTCTCTCTTATGTAGCTCTCTCTCCCTCTCTATAATTCTGCCCATGTGAGGTGATTCTCACCTCTATGTGGTAGAATGGGGTTGAGTAGAGATCTAGACTAGGATTAGTTGATAGATAGAGTAGGAGTGAGGAGTGAGTTGATGTCCTCATGGGTGCATTGTTCTTCATTTAGACCAAAGTGAGTATTCGACATTTCTTATTTAGACTATAGTGGACATCATGCATGAATGATATGTTCTTGTGTTCTTGGCTCGTTCATAGTTTAGAGGCTTGTGTTCTTCGTGACACAAGGCTTCGATCCTTTAGAGCCAGTGCATTAGTTCAAGTATCTGTTTGCATGCTTTGATCCTGTTTAGCTGAGTAAGTTTGTTGTATCTCGTTTGCATCCAAACCTTTCTTGCTGCTCCGTAACTTGATGACTAGTATGATCTGAGCCGTTCTCTCTCTAGTTCGTAGTCCTGTATTTATACGGGTTGCTATAGTGTTGTTAGCGGGTCGACAGACGTGACCATGCTATAGCAGTTATTGGGAGTGTAGACGTGGTGTCTGGACTCTGGTTATCCTACGAATACCAAGTGTATTCGCGTAACGATAGAGGTAGGCCGCAGTGGTAACAGTTTGTTGGACCCTTTGAAACCCTCCACGCCTGTGTACCGAGTAGGGCCCTGTTGCCAGAATATTGGCCTAGCCCTAAAAAGTTAGGATGGGTTGGCGCCCCACGGGGAGGACTAATAGCAGACAGATCCATCCCGAGAGTTAAGCTCCTCAAGAAAGTACTTCTCACACCCTACCTATCTCAGTATAGCTAGATGTCCTTGGGTAGACCCTCGTCCGGTTACTTTCCCATCCTAGGAACGAAACCCTGTGGAAACACTCATTCTCCTAGGGAGAAGTGCTACAACGGTGTATCCGTGCGCTTGCGGATTCGTTTGCACTCGTCAGTGTACCCGGGAGTTTCTTACACGCTCACGCTAGTGCGCCAGTGGTGGTGACATTAAGAAACGCCAACATACCCCCTGTTTCTTGGTAAAAGTTGCGTACCAAGAAATACTTATCAGCCCGAAAATTGCACGTGAACAATGTTGAGCACAAGCATAGCAAATAAGTTTCACTTTTTAAGCACGATAGCATCTATTGGCCATATTACTTGATTTTGTCTAATATGAAGAATTTAACCTTGTGTAAGTGAAACAAGCTAGTGTAGATGCTGCCTCGGCTATGGGTTCTTGAAATATTAATTCAAATCCATTCACACACTTTGTAAGCTATTGTGAATGCACAAAGCGACTATTACTACAATGTCAATTGGTCTTTGTAATACTTCTCAAATCGCTTGGAATTGATGATGACCAGATTACTCTTGAACTTCTCTTTTCTTGTTTTCATCTTGTCTTTCAATGCATCTTTGAATATGCAAATATCTCATAATAAACTCCAGCAGCTACTAATCTTGGTTTCAACAAGTGTAGAAACTTCAAAGCCAAAATTGTAATCATACCAGTCAGACCGGTCAGGGTGACAGTCAGACCGGTTTGTCCAAGATGTGCCCTCCAACACTCTCTAAACATTGACCTCTCTTATGAAAGTGCGCCCTTGGACGTTATTGCAGCATGATGTTAATTGTCCCAAAATGTTGATCTTGAACTTTCGTGTCTAGATACATGATGCATATAAAATTGAGATGATCCTCTAGACATCTATCAAGAAAACACATAGTGACTCATTTAAACATAAGCCTTTGATGCACTTCCACTAATGAATCACCAAATGGCTCTGCATAATTTCACAACCATGGATCACCAAATCTCTAGCCTGAATAGAAAAACTTCATGATTTGACCTCTTATTGGCGCTTCCCTGAGTACTTCTTTGTACCTTTATGACCATCTTATCCTACAAAATGCATATCCAGGACAATCTTGCAAAATATCAAGAGTTAACACTAAATTAGCAATTCTAGCCTTAACCCCACATATCTCGAACCGTGCCATTTTTGGGTGCGAACACAGTTGTTGGGGATCTAGGGGAGGGGCCCCACCTCACGGTGGGCCACCCTCAGGCCCAATAAGAGCCCCCCCCGCTGGGCCCATGGCACAGACAGCCAGGAGAAGACGGCCTCCCCAAAGGAATCAGAGGAAGAAGGCACCGGAGAGAGCGGGGCCCTCCGGAACGACCCGGCGGGGGCGTGCCGAAGGACAGCCGAGGCGCGGGGAAGTTCTGCCCTGACGGAAGCGGAAGACTGCTAGAATACAAGGTGGACCCGGGACGAGCCTGGGAGGCATGCGTGGAGGGGCCACAAAGCACTGTAGAGCCACATGGTCGCATGTCATGTAATAGGAAGGAAAGACCAGAATGCCCCTGATGAGGGGCATAGGGTCGTGAGTCCGTACCGGGATCGTATCGGGGATAGAACAGACATTGTACCGGAGGGTGCCCTTGAGGCCTATAAAAGGGGTGTCAGCCCTGTGTATTCAGTTCAGTTGCAATCTATTCACTCTACTAGTCACTCAGTCCCCTAGTAGCCCTCCTGAGCCGTTCCGTACGGTTCAAGAGCCCCACTCTTTACTGTTTGGCCTATCGTAACCACCAACAACAGTCATCTCACCATTAGTTGTCACCTTAACTTGCACTCGTTGTGCTACCATACTATTGCCAAACTACAATACAGATATCCTATACCATGTGAACCTATAGTCAAGTGTCACTAAAGGCAGCTTCTATGACAATGTGGTATAGGTTAAGCATCCCGATACTATATTAGGCCTCACCATGTACTCTCATCATGTGCTTCGCAGATAGCAACTTGAACCAGTGCCAGGGCCTCATCTGAGTGGTGGCCGCAATATTATACCTTCAATAGCATTATATGTTGCAATCTAGTGGTGATCCATCCTATAGAGGCACGAGTGTTCATTGACAACAGTCCCTTTCTCACGAGTATACCAAGAACTGAGGCAGAGATATTTGTCAGCTAAATTTTCTTATAAAAGTTGGTAGGCAGAGCCTTTCGTGGTTTGATTAACCGTGTGTATGGTTCATCTAAAAAAATTGCACGTGGTTTGCTTGCTCAGACGATGATGATTATGTCTGATTGATAAGCGGAGTCTCAGCCAGCCAAGAGTTATACCCTCATATCCTCACAGGAGGTCCCACATATCAGTTTTAGGCCCACATTTTTCATCAAAACGGTTGACGAAAGGGGGGTTAGACCCATTTTTCAATGTTTAAAAATACTTTTCACAAAAAGCTTAAATTTTTATCACTAGCATTTGTTTTACCCACCTGTGGTACCCACTGGTGCGGTTATGCGATTTAAAGTAGAAAGAGAAAATAGTGAATGGCTGCATGTCGAAAGGACAAGACGAGAATGTAACTCACATGCATGGGTGTCGCCTGATGAATACTCAAAGAAAGAAAAGATTCACATCTGAAGTAACTCTGAAAAAAGCTATAAATTTTATTATCTAAATTTACATTCGTGGACATGATGAATCAAAGGATTCAAACAACCAGGGCAATTTTCTTGAGATGGTAAAACTTCTTGCTGAATATAATGATGAGGTCAAGGCAGTTGTTCTAGGTAATGCTATAGGTAATGCAATGTATACCTCTCTACTTATTCAGAAAGAAATCTTTGATATTATGGCTTCTAAAACCCAAAAGTTAATTCGTGATGAGATTGGTGATGCAAAATTTTGTTTGATTGTTGATGAATCTAGATATGAATCATCTAGAGAACAAATGACACTCGTTGTTCGTTTTGTTGACAAAGAGGGTTTTATTTGAAAACACTTTCTTGATATTGCTCATGTTCATGATACATCATCTGCGACACTTAAGAAAGAGTTTTGCTCTTTGTTATCTAGTCACAAGTTGGATGTCTAGAATATTTGGGGGCAAGGGTATGATAGTGCTAGTAACATGCGTGGAGAGTGGAATGAGCTACAAGCAAAATTTCTTGCAGAGTGTCCTTATGCATATTATGTCCATTGTTTTGCTCAGCAATTGCAATTGGCTCTTGTTGCTGCATCTAAGGAAGTGTCAGAGGTTTCTAATTTTTTTGATCATCTTAGTTTTGTTGTCAACACTCTTGTGTCTTCTAGTAAGAGAAATGATGACTTGCATACCCATCGAGTAGCTGAATTGGAAAATCTTATTTAGCTTGGTGAGCTTGAAACTGGAAGTGGAGCTAATCAAATTAGAACTTTGAAGCGGGAAGGTGATACTAGGTGGAGCTCCCATTATGACTCTGTTTGTAGCCTTTTAAGGTTGTACAAACCTACATATTTAGTGCTTAAGGATATTGCTAATACAAAAGGTCCAGCGACTAAGTCTCCAGTTAGAGGGAAGGCTGCTGGTGTTGTTGCACTTATGATGACATTTGACTTTGTATTCATTTTGCATGTTATGAAAGAAATCATGAGAATCACAAACGTCCTTTGCAAAAAGTTGCAGCACAAGTCACATGATATTGTGGATGCTATGGATGATGTAGCCACCACAAAAATATTAATTCAGGTGTTAAGAGATCAAGGTTGGAGCAAGCTTATTAGTGATGTGACATCTTTTTGTATGAAACAAGGGATTGTTGTTCCTGATATGAATGGCTCATATGCAGATTTTATTAGATCTCGAGCATCCAATGAGACTACAATTGAGGATCACTATAGATATGATATCTTTACTGTTGCAGTAGATCAACAAGCACAAGAGTTGAATAGCAGATTCAGTGAACAAGCAACAGAGCTTCTCATTTTGTGTACATCTGTGGATCCGAGTGATTCATTCAGTTCATTCAACATTGATAAAGTGTGCACTCTAGCTTCAAAGTTCTATCCTGCTGACTTTGTAGGACAAGAAATAGACAATTTGAGATGTCAACTACGTCACTATGAGCTTGATGTCCGTACCAACTTCACAGTTTCAAAATTTGACAAGTGTAGTTGATCTTTGCCGTCGACTTATAACAACAAAAAAGGTGGACGATTATCATTTGATTGAAAGGTATGTTCTTATTTTATATTATCAGTACTTAGTTTCTTAATCATAAATTATAATATCAGAAAGTAATATTTCCTTTTTTTTCTTTGTAGGTTGATTCGCCTTGTTCTTACTTTACCAGTTTTGACCGCAACTACAGAGCGTGCATTTTCAGCAATGAAAATTAATAAGACTAGGCTACGAAACACAATGGAAGATGAATTTTTAAGAAATTGCTTGGTACTCTATATTGAGAGGGAGATTGCAATGAAGATCACGACGGATTCGATTATTGATGATTTCAGTATGGTGAAGAAACGTGATGTGGACTTTAATTGAGCAAGATGTGTTGACCACTTTTGCAAACTACTTACTTTGTTATTGTCGCTACACAATTAATGTTATATAGTCAATGGCTAGCTATTGTTTGCTTGAAAAGTCGAGGTGAATTACAAATTATTGACCCTCCTTAATTTTCTCTCCAGTTCCACCACTGACGGCGAGAGCAGCACGCCGACCACGAGCACCCCTCCGCCGTGATACCGGAGAAGTAAGCGGCCCGAGCCCCCAGGTGGCAGAGGAAGGCGTAGTAGACGATCCTCACGGAGATGCCACGTAGTAACACAGCGGTGGCGCAGCGCGAGAAGCACGACAGCAGGTTCGCCGTCGCGCTGATGGCAAGGCACGACATGGCGCCCGCTAGCAAGACCATCCGCGCCCACTGCGGCACGCCGGACGACAGCACCACCGCCCTGGCGCCATGTCTGTCTCGGCAGGCTCTGCAGCGCAGGCGATCAATCACAAGTTCACAACAAGCAACGGCAGGCCCCGGCGTCATGGCTCATGATCACAGCAAAGCTGCTAAAGAAAAATGACGGCGCTGCCGACCGCCGCCGCATCCCTCTCCGGATGCAGATCTAAATTGTGCCCATGGTAACAACATATCAACTGGAAGCATTCGTTAAAGGTTATTCACAGTTGTGACTTGTGAAACACAATGAAAGATCAGTTTCAGTATACCATTTAATATAATCTGCACAATTCCATACCATCTGCATCTATAATTCCGGCTTGCTGCCAGTTTAGCTAGTAGCGAGGTTCAGGAATTGGGGTGTGCTATGCCCTGTGAAGCAATTGGAGCAGCACGCGGCATACTTGGCAAAGTTGGAATGGCTGGTGGCCAGAGCGGAGCTGATCAAGATGAATGGATCATCTTGAGGAGCTGCTGCCATGGAAGATGAGAGAAGCTGGTGACGTTGTGAGTTTGGAGGCTTGATGCCTGACATCTTTCGTAATGAGTCTGAACAAGCTTGTAAACACTACTACTCACTCTGTTCTAAATTACTAGTTGTTTTGACTTTTCTGAATACATTTTTTATATATATCTAGATATAAGTATATATCTAGGTGCATAATAAAAGAATATATAGTCAAAACGAATAGTAATTTGCGACGGAGGGAGTATATGCTTTAAAACCTTGCTACTTTGTTCTTTTGCAATGCAACCGAATTAGGGGATCCTCCTCCGGAATTCTAATGAAAAACATCCCTTTGACGTGGAATTGTGGAAATAGTTAGTATTACGCTATGCTCCAAGTTTATCTGTGGCAAATAGAACATTTTCTTTTCGTATTTCACCGTGTTGCTTTACCAGTAACAAATGCATTTGTTTGATAAAAGTAAAAAACTAAACTGAGCACATCTACAGAATTCAATAGTGTCATCACAGCACAAAACATTCTAGGCAAGTCTACTTTGATATCTCCATTTTAGCGCAATCACGGGGGCCTCGTACTTCCTTGGACGTCTTGCTGGGCTTACAAGAAGGCGCCGGCACCTTTATTACCACATTGACAACATTGCGATGGTCTGCTTCGCGAACAAATTCAATGGCGACTCTATGGCCATCCACGTAATGCTTCTCCTCATACAAACAGTCCTGTCCTGCAAGATAGTTACTTATTTCTAGCTTTTGGGGTGATCTCCATCTTCTCGAGAGCGATGGAACTGCGAAGGATGTGAAGCGCTAGCTCCACCTGGTCTTTGTGGCCAAAAAAGCCACTGATACGAACATATTTGAGATGGATGTGCTGGTGTGGAAGACCAACCCTTAGCTCGCCATCCTCTTTGCAATAAGGTCGATGCTGGCAGTTCATCCACATCTAACATACCAATACATGCATTATGCCTCAAAGTAATATTGTTTGTGAAATGGATAGCCATGCCCCCATAGACGTAGTGCAGACTCAGGAGAAAGCATTACTAAGGGCCCTTTCGTAGTTTCGTGACACAGGAATTTCTCAATAATATTATGGAAAATAATTTCAGGGAAAATTCCCATGTTCCAAATGGGGGCCTAATTGATTAAACACTAATTATTTAGAAAGTTCTTTCCCATGTGAATTCTATAACGAGGATGAAAATTCAATCTGACCAAAGTTTTAGATGTGCTATGTAAGAAAGACTCATATATTCAATTCAACAAAAAAATTATCAAATAAAGTACTGCATGTCACTATATATGCACTCCAAAATTCAGCTACCCACCCCCCCCCCCCCCCCGGCGCATGGACAAGCAACCAAAATTGTCAATGAAACTTACTGGTAACTCCAATGTTTCCATAAAAGGAGCAGTCTTCAGGAGATAAGCATAATCAAGGACATCAGTTTTTCTGTTTTCAATGCTACAGATAATTAATTCCAACCTCAAATTCCGAAGATAAGTAAATCGGAAAGGTCCTTCAGGTACAATAGTTCTCTGAAATAGAAAAAAAAACAAAATGGTGATTTCGACCTTAGCAATGTATAAGCACAGATTAAGGGCAGAGGGCACATCACGAACCTCACGCTCGTGACAAAGTAACGTCAGAGTCTTGAGCTTTGGCAAAGTACTGGGGAAACCAGTGACGATGTAGGAAAGAGCAGATTGATTAGTTAATAATAGAACAATAACATTTGTCAACCTGGATGTTGAAGCAAATATCAACGGAACCATGGCGCCGGTGTACTTGAGTGTTGTTAGACTACAGTTCAGCTCAATCTCTTGCAGCTTTGGGCAGATATCCACTACCAAATGCTTAAGCTGGTCCAATGGCTGAAGCATTCGTATGCTAGTAACTGTTCTACAATAGGAAATCTCAAAATATTCCAGAAGATTGCATTTGGATAGCATATGCTGAACATCTTCATCTGTGATACTCACATCCACTAAGGCGAGACTCTTGAGGTTAAGAAATCCTTTGAAGTCAGAAGGCAGCTGCAGAGACACAGTCGTAAGCTCTAGACGCCGCAAGTACGAACCAGTATTGGGGTTGAAAAGCTGTGAAGGCAAATTATATGGCTCTTCTCTGACTGTCTGCCGGCGATATGCCAACTCAGTGAAAAATAAACTCTTAGCCTGACCTGATAAGTCAATAACAAATTCCTTTGTTTTCGACGCAATTGCAAAGTTAACCCATCTATCAATATGATCAGCATGCTTACTATGCAACCAAAACTTAATTTTCATATGCTCAACCCCCGTTCCACTGTGCTGATGCAGGATTGTATCAACCTTTGTAATAAATTCATTATCCCTGAGGACTCCATAATAACCGCTAGAGGGCCTGAAATAAGTTCTCCTCATTGTACCTTTATCAAAAGTTAGGTTGCTGTGACTGCACCAAACATGCCTCAATTTTCTGGACAACACACTTGTTCTTATAGCGTCATTTATTGGCAACAGTGACAAGATCGTTGATAGAATATCCTACAGTTGAAAACAATATAAGAATATAATTGAAGGGGTCAACATCGACAGCTAAAAAAACCTATCTTTCATGCACTTTGAATTCACGTACCATTGGGAGACTGCAAAGTAAATTGTTTGGTACTTTTCTTCTTTTAGCAACTGCCCTATGTAGGCATAGTTCTGAATTCCTTGTCATGCTCTCCTGTTACTTGTTTCACTAATGAAGAACTGTCCTACTGTTCAGCACATACAAGAACATCAAATCAAGTACTACAAAAAGTGATTTCATGAAATTGATAATCTTGGTAACAACACAGTACTTGGAAGACTATTCCACATGAGTTACAAGATATGGAAAAACAAAGTATTACTACTGCAGAGGAAAAAAAATTCTCTATTGATGCAAGTACCTAAATCCCTGCCGATGAATACCCGCAGCTGAGGATTATTCCCCCATCCAAAGCATCAATTCGACCATGGCAGAATAGATCAAACAATAAGACGGGTGTGGGAGGGAGAGGCGAAGGACGGAGTACCTCCAGATGCGGAGGGCGAGGCCGAGTACGATTCGAGCCCTGGAGTTGCAGGCTCCAAAAGTCCAAACTCCAAACTCGAAAGGGGTGCGCAACAGCGGGGAGGCCAGACCACGAGAAAAACACCTCAACCGGCTGCAGAGGTCATGAAACCGATACATACTCGAAAAAAAACCCAGATACGTAACATCCCTGACCTGATTCAAGCCTGGTTTGGTCCTCGAGCCGGCGCCAAGTCATGGCCACGTCTCTGTTCCGACGTGTCACAAGCCCGCTTGTCTGTGTCTGAGGCGCGGAGGCGGACTCGTTGCCGTCCCGTCGTCAGGGGAATTCTCAATCGACCACGACGGCGCCACCGCGGCATCGCGTCTCACGGCGGCCGTCCCCAGGCCACCTCCCACGCAGAAGAAGCATGCTCAGGGCTCGCCTCTGCCACCGCCCGCCTTCGGCTCTTGCTCGACGAGCCGCCCGCTCCTGCTCCGGCGATTTCGCTGGTCCCTGCGCATGTTTCGGAAAAGAGAACCCCGTGGCCAGCGAGCTAATCAAGACGGCGGGAGAGCAGGTGTCCGGTGAGCTAGTATTTTGGACGGCAATCGAGCGAATCAGGCAGCTAGCGAGATAATCCGAGGGGCCCAAACTCGGCGGTAGGCACACTAGGCGGCGGGCGTGCTATATTAAAAACCTCAGGCGAGCGAATCAGGCGAGCGGCGAACTAATCTGAGGGGCGCTCGACAAAATTCTGCGCCTCTTCCTACTCTAGCCGACCCGAATGGCCGAACACGGCCGAATTGCTCGCGCCGGTCTGCAGCTTCGGCTACTGCTGATGCTTGATGGCGTCGGGTCGCGGCCTTCGAGCTTTGGTCATGATTTCTTGATTTCGTGCGGTTCTTCGCTTCTTGCAACTGTAATTAGCATCAAAGTAGCAGGCGGCAAGTATTAGCGTTCAACGCTGTATGGGCAAAGAAAAGAGAGGAAGAGTGTAGGATCGATGGCCTATAGAAGTAGGGTTGAATATGAGCCTTTTTCAAATTTTTAGAACAAGAAACAAATCTTAACCTATATTTTTAGTATTGCGCATCTAAAAAGATTTCTTTCTACCAACTAAACACACTAGCAACAAAGTTCCTTAGCAAGATGCACACTAACAAGAGAAAAGCACACTAGTCAAGATATGAGACAAGCAAAACACACAAGGAAAACTAGGACAAATGAACTTAAGAACTGAAAGTAAATGCTGAAATTAAGTGCACGAAGGTAGAGCAAGAGGACTAGAGACAACCAAATTTTTTCCCGTGGTTTCGAGAAGTTGACGCTTCTCCCTAGTCCATGTTGGAGCACTCACAAAGAGTTTTGCTCCCCCTCAAGCCACTTAGACTTGAGTGCTCACTAAGAGTATCCGTTCTCCATCTTTGGAATGGTGGGTCTCAATCCATTTACACCAAGAACTTCTCGGGGCTCCCACAATCTCCAAGAGCTCACCAAGAACCTCCAAACACTGAGACCGTCTAGGAGCCGTCAAACTCCAAGAGTAACAAGCTCACACACTTTCCCTTGACCAATGCACTCAGCTAGCCATAGAAAGCACCTTGAAACCCTTGATCACCAAGAATGAATTCCCCTTAGCAAGGAAGATGAATTCCAAATGAACAAAGCACAAAATCCTTCTCTCCTTGGCTGCTGTGGTTTTTCAGAGTGGCAAAGGCAGCTCAAGAGACGCAGGAGGTCCTATTTATAGGCCTAGCATGGGAGGCTAGCCGTTGGAAAAGTCCCTCTGAAAAGTAGTACCGTCGGATGAACCGACGGTTCCCCGTGCCATAGCGTCGGTTCATCCGGTCACACTGTGTCACGAAATATAGCCGTCGAACCTAACCGTTGTACCAATTCATCCGACGCATGCACCGATGCTGTGTCATTTTATCCGGTGATGAAGCAAACTCACTCAGTGCGTCTCTGTATGAATTAAACATAGGCGCCGGATGAACCGCCGATTGACTTGTGTAGCGTCGTTTCATCCGGTGCTAAAGCAAGTCCTCTCGGTGCGTCTCTATATGATTTAAATGCACGCGCCGGATGAACTGATGCTCTGACCACTGTTTCATCCGGTGCTGTAGGAAATTGATGAGTGAGTTCGGCCCAGGTGGGGTTGGACGGAAAGCTCAACACACCGGTCCAGCTTCAGATATGCACGATCTGGCCCCCGCAAATCCGGCTTCAGGTACACACGACCTGGCCCCCAAGATTCCAGCTTCAGATACGTACAATCTGGCCCCCGTAACCTTAGCACCGGCAGCCGAAATAACGACACACCGATCCGGCCGAAGCATGACACACCGATCCGGTTACAACGCCACTAGGGCCTCCTGTTGCGCCTCGGCAATCTTAGCACCATACTCCTCTGCAACCTTAGCACCGCACTCCGGCACACCTCTCGGGGAAAGGCCCAATCACCCCAAAAGACTAGTCTGATAGGGGAAGGGTGGCTCTCCCTTTTAAGGTGACTTCCTCCTCCCAAGGTAAGCAAGGTGGGATAATGAGGCTCACACGGTCGCCGCCCGACTACAACTGGGCTTCGGCCCATGTTGCGTCTTTGCCAACGGGTAATAGTGGAGGAAGATGTCCTCATCATTCTCCCCTTCTTAACAAGGGCCCAGCTTTGATACCAAATGATGAGTCCGGCCCAGGTGGGGTTGGATGGAAAGCCCGACACACCGGTCCGGTTTAGATATGCACGATCTGGCCCCCGCAAATCCGGCTTCAGGTACACACGACCTGGCCCCCAAGATTCTAGCTTCAGATCCGTACAATCTGGCCCCCGTAACCTTAGCACCGGCAACCGAAATAACGACACACCGATCCGGCCGAAGCATGACACACCGATCCGGCTACAACGCCACTAGGGCCTCCTGTTGCGCCTCGGCAATCTTAGCACCATACTCCTCTGCAACCTTAGCACCGCACTCCGGCGCACCTCTCGGGGAAAGGCCCAATCGCCCCAAAAGACTAGTCTGATAGGGGAAGGGTGGCTCTCCCTTTTAAGGTGACTTCCTCCTCCCAAGGTAAGCAAGGTGGGATAATGAGGCTCACACGGTCGCCGCCCGACTACAACTGGGCTTCGGCCCATGTTGCGTCTTTGCCAACGGGTAATAGTGGAGGAAGATACGGGTAATAGTGGAGGAAGATGTCCTCATCATTCTCCCCTTCTTAACAAGGACCCAGCTTTGATACCAAATGATGAGTCCGGCCCAGGTGGGGTTGGATGGAAAGCCCGACACACCGGTCCAGTTTGGATATGCACAATCTGGCCCCCGCAAATCCGGCTTCAGGTACACACGACCTGGCCCCCAAGATTCCAGCTTCAGATACGTACAATCTGGCCCCCGTAACCTTAGCACCGGCAGCCGAAATAACGACACACCGATCCGGCTGAAGCATGACACACCGATCCGGCTACAACGCCACTAGGGCCTCCTGTTGCGCCTCGGCAATGTTAGCACCATACTCCTTTGCAACCTTAGCACCGCACTCCGGTGCACCTCTCGAGGAAAGGCCCAATCGCCCCAAAAGACTAGTCTGATAGGGGAAGGGTGGCTCTCCCTTTTAAGGTGACTTCCTCCTCCCAAGCTAAGCAAGGTGGGATAATGAGGCTCACACAGTCGCCGCCCGACTACAACTGGGCTTCGGCCCATGTTGCGTCTTTGCCAACGGGTAATAGTGGAGGAAGATGTCCTCATCAGAAATTGACTCCAAACCTTACTGTTGCGAAACCCTAGGTCACCGGATGAACCGTTGATGAACCGTCAGTTCATCCGGCGGTCCTTTTTCTCTGAACTTGCCGCTGAAATCATCCGGCGCAACTAGGAATGGGGGCGTCGGTTCATCCGACACTACCCTTTGCAGTTCAACTCATCCAATTCAATCGCCTTTGAGTTTTTCTTTAATTCTTTTGCTTTCAATGTAGTCCCATGAGTAATTTGAGCTGTTTAGCAACCAAGGAGCTTGATAGTGCATGAATATAGCATAGCATTTGGCATGGTCAAGCTACTAGTGTGTGAACCCCTCTTAATAGTACGGTCAAACACTACAAACTAGAAAATCCAAGTGTCCTTCATCTCCTTGTGACACTTGGAACTAACAACGTCCTTAGCCTTGTAGTATTTGTCCATTGATCATCCATAATTTCAAATTGAGGGGAATCATTTCACTTATATCTCATGACAATAAACCAAGATTAAATCCGCTACAAAACAAAGGTTAGTCACAAGTATATGGTTGTCATTTATCACTGAAACACACCCTTACCAAAGGTGCACTAGGGCCTTGATGCTTACAATCTCCCCCTTTTTGGTGATAGATGACAACACAAGTAGAGATATATGAGAATTTAAAATTAAAGCATAAACTCTACAACTAATGCAAGGACAAGATAACACATGCATTAATTAAACAAGCACTCAAGCATGAGTAGACATGTAAACCATCAACATGCAAACGATCCAAATACATGTTTCATCATGAACTCCTCAAAACAACGAGGGGCGCAAAAACTCCAAAAGCACACTCCCAAGCTCCCCTATCTCTATACTCCCCTATCTATCTCCCCCTTTGGCAACAAGCACCAAAAAGGGACCTAGTCCTGCTGAGGTGGAGGAGAAGACGGCGGCATCGAGGAAGTAAGAGTCATCGAAGGCACGACATGGAACACAGAGGTGTCACCGTCCTCAGACTCGAAACCTGACAGCTCTGAAGAACGTACTGGCGAAGAACCAAGTGATGTGTCAGTGCTGGTGGTAGAAGTAGGAAGAGCTTGAGAGCTTGCCACTGGTGGATCCTCTGCCATCGCTAACTGGATCTGCTGAGTGATCGTGCGAAGAGTGCTATCCTCCTGATCGAGGTCCTCTATCCGAGGAGTGGTCATAAACGGAAGAGGCGAGCTGAGACCCAAGGAAGGATGAGCTGGAGTCTCAAACACAAGAGGTCCTGTCAGAAACGGAGACATCAGCTGGGTCGAAGGAGTAGACATCTGAGAGAACTGACCCGCCCTGAGCTGCTCAAGAAAAACTGTCGTCTGTGGAGTAGTGATCGGCTGAGTAGCAAACATCCCTGTCGAAAGTAGAGGTGAGATCGGGACGGTCGGGATGGGGAGGCTCACAAGACCACTAGCTGGAGGAAGAGAGGCTGCCGGATCTGGCTGGAGCACACTACGTGAAAAATAGACATTGGTAACAGGCGCGGATGGCCATTGGTAACGGGCAAAATGCCCGTTACCGATCAAGCGTTACAAATAAGCCAAGAAAGGTAACGGGCGGATGCCCGTTACTGATAACACGTAATTGTAACGGGCGTCTAACAAAGGTCGTTACCAAAATTAGTTACCAGTCACCTGAAATGTCTGTTTCTCTAGGCCCACATGGACCTTTGGTAATGGGCACAGAAACCTAGCCCGTTACATGAACTCAATATCAGAGACGTTTGCTGTGGACATGCATCTGCACGTAAGGAGACACATTTTTTGTACACGCGTCTTCTCTGTCTGGACGACAGGAGACGCGTGCTCTGGACGTGCGTCTCGCCTGTCTCCACGAAAGGAGACATGTGCTCTGGATGCGCGTCACGTCTGTCTCGACGACAGGAGACGCGTGCTCTGGAAGCGCGTCTCCTGTCTCGACGAAAGCATCAACTTCTAGGGCCCACCGGTCAGTATTTGTAACGGGCCTTTATGCGGCCCGTTACAGTGTTGTCATACTTGTACGGGCATTCCAAGTGAAGCCCGTTACTCACGGATCTATTTTTGTAACGTGCCTTACTTAACACCCGTGACCGATACGTAGGGCACCTACAGTAACCTACCTGTTTTCTGGCTGCATCCCGGAACCCGCCAGAATTTGGCAGCCACCAGATCAGGGGCTGCATCCTAGAAATAGCCAGGATTTGGCAGCCACCACAGCAATGCTAGGAGACATCACAAACACATTCCCATCACATATATACACAAGCAAGATCACATATATATACACAATAATGCGAGATCACATCAAGTTCCTCATCAGATCGACATGCATGCTAAAGTTTCAAGTTCGTCATCGGTGCTTTGTTTGGATGGAGTCCTGAGAAAACTGCCTAAACTAGGCAACATCTGACCCCAGCCAAGCAGGTTTCTCAGGCAGTACTAAACAAGCCTGAATGCAGCAAGTTTCAAGTTTGTCAGGTAGTACAATGAACTCACGGTGCACCATTATAGAGGTTGCCGTTTCGGTCGAGGATCTCCTTAACAATGTACTTGCACAGCATCTCCCAGACCGGCTTTATATCTTCTGTAGAAACATTTAGGGCAGGTTTGAAATCCTGCAAAATAAAATAATTATGAGAATACAAGTACAAATTAGTTTCTAAAATCAAATGGAGAATATGAGCAGAGACAAGGGTGAGAGCATTATCTACTTACAGCAGCCTTCTTGATGTGAGGTATGTCTTCGAGTAGTTTGAACATATTGAATGCCACATGGAATCCATGCAAAAAGGACCCTGATGGCTGCTGAGCACACTGTGCATCGAGGTACCAAAATGACAAGTTAATGCAGTACCAAATTGGTATGAAGGGACCATAAAAAAACCTCGGTCTTACAGTGGTATTTGGCTTGTGCTTGAATGTCTGATTGGATTTTACCTTTGTCTTCTTTCCTTTCATCCCTTCGTCCTTTGGACATATATCTTCAGAGGCCCTGCATGATCAGCAATACCGATTAGAAACACTAAGAGATTGAATTTTGTGAACAAAACCTACAAGGTACGGACCAAGTCACAAGCGCTCAGAGGTCTTCGAACTTTCGCGCGGGATGATGTTTAGCAGAATCTAGATACCAAACCTCTTTGAACTTCATACAGATGATCAGTGTGACATAGTGGCCACTGGTGCCGAAGGCACCCACCACGTAGTCATTCGTCATTGCATTTCTCAATGCTTTTATTACAAGGTTAGACTCCTTATGAATCTTTGTGGTCGTGAGAACCTGTGGATCCAAAAACCCAACACTGATCTTCAGCTCCGCTACCTTGTCCTTCATTTTCCTACAAAAAATCCAAATGTTAGCATGCATGAACTTTGTGGTCAAAATGAAAGAAATATCTATTTTGGTTTTAAGGCACTTACAATGTCCACAACCTCAAGAAGGTCTCATCCAGAGCAACCAGGGTTATAAGGTCATACACGTGACTGAATGCAATGTTTAACATTAAATCACCAGCACCATGAAAGGTGTCTTCAGGCAACTTTGCTGGAAAACTAAGTTTATCCTTACTGTGTTCCATGGCGTAAGCATGCAACCTGGCACAATTCGGTCCAGCAGCCTGTAAGTCCACTTCTGACAACATAGGCATAGCAGGCTTGTATTTTGGATCCTGTTTTGTCCAAAAACAGTTAAGAAGCTCATCTCTAGGCAGAGGTTTCCTGGCCCCCTTCTTTTGCGGTGGCTGCTGCTCAGGCGGAGATTGCCTGTCCTCCGCCTGTCGCTGCTGCTGCTGTTGCTACTGCTGCTTAGGTGGAGATTGCCTAGGTTCCTGCTGCTATTGTCGATGCTCCTGCTGCGTAGTTTTGCTGATCTGCTGCTGCTTCTTAGGCGGAGATTGCCTGTCCTCCTCGTGCTGTTGTCGATGCTCCTGCTGCGTTGTTTTGCTGATCTACTGCTACTGCTGAGCTTTCTCTTGCTGACGCTGAGCTGCAGTACCTCCATCTGATGCTGTACCCCTGCTACCTGATGTGGGAGCAGGGTTGGTATTTCTCGTAATGGGTGGTACATGGATCCTGTTCTTTGACCATTGGATCCTTTGATAGAGAGCCTCAGCTAGGGTTGTTACTTCATCCCCCCCAATTGGTACAGGCAGAGGGTAGTGACCCGTATTGCCCCACACATAACTAGGTTGCACCACAGCATACCCATCCTGCACTGGTACTGTATGAAGAGTCTTTTGCAATAGAAAGACAGTGGCTAGTGCGAGCTCCACTTTATTCCCGAAGCCATCCAAAAGGCTACACTTGGTTGGCTCTGTCAGCTTATCTATTGTGTCCAGCATAGGTGATCGACTATCAATGTGCTGTTGACTACCTTCATCCTCGGTGACATGCCAATGGTCTTCCTCTCTGCCACGTGCTTCTTCTTCCTCACTGCCATGCACATCTTCTTCCTCGAGGCCATGCACATCTTCTTCATCGCTGCTACTGACAGGTGGTGATTGGGGAGGACGATGAAGTACATTTTTCTGTATATCAAAGCCTGATTCTGCTAGAATGGAGACAATTCTGGTGACTGCTTCACCAACTAGGTCTTCCATCTGCGGTACAGCCTTCTTGTTCCTCTTCTTCCTGTACATTCCAGCAAACTCTTCACCAAACCCTTTACCCCAGCCAAGTGAACTAGACACGCCTCGGACCCGACCTCGATGCTCTGGAGTCTCAAGTGCTGCGGTGAGGATATCATTCTCCCTAACCCCGAAAGAACCATCGCTAGCCTGAGCTGCAAGTGTTTTCACCCTAGTTGCTACCCCCACCACCGCAGGGTTACTGAATGTTATGTCCCCGCTTCCTTCACTAGTGGTCTTCCTCTTCCCTACCCTTGCCCGCAGATAAGGCCTCGAACATCCAGGAAATTAGTCCCAAGGGTTCTATTTTCCTTCTTCAGCTAGCTTTGCATCCTCCTCCTCCCACTCTTTCCTTTTACGAACATAACCTTTTCTGCCCGTCCTGTGTGGCTTATCATGTAATGCTCTCTTTTCTTTCATCCCCTGGCTCAATCGCTGAAATCTAGGAGAATTGGTTTCCTGCACAAACACGGTCCAGTCTTCTGGCTGCAAAAAGGCATGCTTCACAAAGGGAGTCTCCTCTTGGCTCACAAATTTTTTTCTTAAATGGGTCTTGAACCGCCGTTGCAAGGTTCCAATCTCTGACATAGCTGCCTTAACTGCCTTCTTGCGAACAGATTCAGCCAGATTGGCTGGGTAATCTAGCTTTTCCTCTAAAACTGTGAACAACTCTTCCTTCTCAATTGCTGAGAGATCTTCAACTGCCTTGTTGATTGACACCCTCTCTCGAGCAATGAGGCCACAGACCAATACAAATCTATCCCTCGCAGCATCTGGGGTAGGCTAATAATTGTTATCAAGTCCAGTTGCAGTCAACTTGTCTTCTGGCCATTTGGTTTGTGTCCTTGACCCGCGCAATCGAGTACTACTCGTAGCAATATGTGCTGAGTGACCCTGTGAAGAAGGATCACCATTGATAGGTTGTGAACAAGGTTCACCGTCGATGGGCTGTGATGGTGCACTGGAGGTAGAGGAGTTTGGTGTTGTGGGAGACTGCATAGATGATATGTCAGGTCGTCAGTAGAGCAACATAAGCTAGACTGAAAACCTGAACAAAATAAGATAAATTCTTATTCTCTGACAGGCAAAATAGTTGATATTAGCATACATGTTGGGGATAGGTGCAAACCATTTTTATAGGGTGAAGCAATATGCTTATATATCAAAGCAGAGACTAAATTCCTTCAACTGCTTCCTTGTCCAACTTCAGCAGCAATGAATTGTGTGTTCCATGTGTACATGCAACAAGAGGACAAAGCAATTAGAATTAAAGTATGCTAACAGGTCCAAAGCATAACTGTCGATCTGGTACATTCGAAGCATAACATAATTTCAATAGTTCATATAAGTTCATCTGTTAGCAACAATTTATTCAAACAGACTTGGAGCAACAAAATTCATCCGTCAAATCCACAGCCAATCAATTAAAAATGAACTATTAAGGCATGCTGTACTAATGCAGGCAATTCCAGGAGAATAATCCTATGTGAACAACCGTAAAGTAGCATGTCTCCCTAATCCACCTTGACAGGAATAGCAGATTGGGTGGCCGAGCACAGAGAGGGCGTTGGGGGTTCAAGCAGCACTAACCTCTGTCGCGAATGAAGTAGTTGTTCTCGTGGTGGTTGGAGAGGCCCGATCCGCGTCGCCTCGTTGCCTGAGGTGGCCGGCTCGTCGTCGTGGCCGGGGATGCCGGATCCGCGTCACCGTCTCTAGGTTGGCCGAGACGCCGTCCGCACGCCAGTAACTGCGTCCTCGTCACCGTCGTCACGGCTGGAGCCGCTTCGCCGACGTCACGCCGGGAACGGTGGGGCTGGAGAAGAGTAGGGCTGCGGCGGGGAGAGCGGCGGCGGTGGGCTAGGGCTGGAGAAGGAGCAGGGCGGCGGCGGGGAGAGTGCGGGCGTGGTGGATCTGTCTGAATTAGACTCCTGAGTATATGTCCCCTGCGCGCGCGTTACTATGTTCACAGAAATTACTGGCGTGCCCTTGAACGGCTCTCTGGTGGAATTGGAATTCCATGGGCATTATAGTCAATATAGGTGAGAATTTTTGAACAGCGCGCGCAAGGTTTGCCAGCTGACGCTGACAATGGATAGTCATCGTCGACGCTGGTTAGTAAACCCGCGTCGGCTTCGTCGGCATGCATCTTCTTTATATAGGCTGCTGACACTGACGCGTGGGCCTGACACTACTTTTTAGAACTGAAACTCGTATCCATCAAATATTAGAGCCGGTAAAACAGCATCTAAAAATTCATTAAAAATAACATCAATTCATATTTGGACATTTAGTATTTTAATAAAATATTAACAGTCACACTTGTGTACCTAACATTCTTATAATTCGAATATACATCTCATGCTTGTGATATAATAATTCTAATAACATCTTAGTTTGCTCCAAAAATTCTACAAATTTATGTGGAAACATAATTTGGGTACTTAAACTTGTCATAAAAAATTCAAATGGTTTCGATAAAGGAATAATATACTTGTGTACAAATGGCTACATCTCCCACATAGTTTCCACACTTTGCAACATGTTCGATCTCGTACACATTTGAAATTTTAACACAAGCTTGTGTTCACCTTAAGATTACGAAATGCAATGTTTCATTACTAATGGTTGTGGAAAACAAATATTATTTCTATGTGGTACTTACAAAGAACAAGATAAAGGCATATAAACATTATTCACGAAACGGAATATACACTAAACAATGAAATTAATGAAAAGATGGAGATTTTAGAAAAAACTAGGAAAAAATCATCAAATTTGGACTAAGCATGACGGAGAAATACATGTTACAAAATTTGACTGCAGATTAAAAGGAGAAATGAGAACTGTTCTTCATTCCAATAGAACAGAGGGGGTGGTTAACCCGCGTCTCATTTGCCCCTCCAATCCTCGTCTCCTACGCCCACCCAATAGAACAGAGGAGGAAGCAGACTAGCAGAGGCCACCACCGCCGTGCCTGCTTTGACATCCAAGAGGGCACCCTAGGCCTCTAATGCGGCAAATGAGACCACCGCAACCTTCGATTTGACTCAGAAACGTGACAAATCAAATCTTGTGGATGCGACACAGAATATG
Organism: Cenchrus fungigraminus; assembly: GCA_036936925.1. Taxonomy (NCBI): domain Eukaryota; kingdom Viridiplantae; phylum Streptophyta; class Magnoliopsida; order Poales; family Poaceae; genus Cenchrus; species Cenchrus fungigraminus. The sequence goes on from CM072769.1 coordinate 35,681,075, forward strand.
TAATAATTTACATTCAAGATACATAATTTTTATTGATGCTTCCGCCTACATCCCGATGTTCATCCTGCTGACGGCGTACTCCACCGCGACGCTGAATCCACGCGTCCAGAGGTCGAACTCATGACGGATGCGACACTCGGCGCTGCAGTAGTGGATGATCCCTGGGGTCTCCGGCCCGTAACGCCTACATCCCGCTACCCAAATGCAGACGTGGGATTCTGGACGGACAACAATGGAATGTCATCATCGCCGTCACGAAGCCAGTACCACCACGCAATGTTATGGAGATCCCGGTGGACGAGGTAGCGCAGCCGGTGCAGGTTGTGGTTCTTCCTGCGCCCGTCAGGCGGCGACGGCCCACCGCTGATTTCGTGGAGCAGTGCCATCGCTTCGAGGTCCGTAGGGTTGCAACGGTACTTCAGCATCACTAAGAAGTACTTCGCACCGGCGTCTTTGGCAGCAACCTTTCCGACGAGCTCCAGACCCTCATCAGGATTCCGCCGCCTCATCAACCTCTCCATCCCCTCGAAGCATAATGCCTCCGGATGTTTGGCGAGGCGGAAGCGCTCCTCCAACAAGGATCTGACGTAGCGATTCTTGCACTCTTGACGAAGCTCACGCAGCGACACCTGCAGGAGTACCTCATCCGAGTCGCAGATGCACTGGAAGGTGCCGCAGACCCGATTACGAAGGATCAGGAAACGAATGACGGGCTCACCCTTGATGCAGCGGAGGATGATCTGGGTGACCAGTTCATTTGGCAGCAGCTCCATGAAGCACACCGCGGCCATGAAGGAGAAGGGAAGGAAATGGAAAGGCGACGGGATCTGGAAACTGAAATGCGACGGGGTTTGGAAATTGAAATGCGACGCGGCCATTTATTAAAACCCATTACTAATAATATGGAACTTGAAATGCGACGCGGTTTGGCTGCTGACGCGTGGGCCCGACAACTGCCCCTGCCCCTCCACCTTCCCGCGAAATTGAAATGCGACGCGTGTTTTTGGACGGTTTTGCTCCCAAAAAACGGTTCCCGAGGCGTAGGGGGACGTGGGGCGTGGGGAGGAAGGCGCCCTGATGGTTCACGTCTTGTCATCATAAATCCCCGACTGCTGGTTGCTCCGTAATCATATCGTTTCTTTCGCTTCATCTTCTTCCCCCTCGCCATCAAAAAACCACAACCTCCGGTCAACGAGAGATCACACCAACAAGGAGCGAGAAGAGCATGGCGTCGAGTGACCCGTCGGCGAAGCGGGGACGAAGAGAGGATGACGACGACGAAAGCCGCCGTCGGAGGAAGTTGACCATCAAGGAGAAGGGGAAGGAGCCGGTGGCGCCCAAGGAGAAGGAGAAGAATGAGGCCGCCGACATCAGCTTCACTGTCGAACTGCTCTAGGGCGCGTTCAAGAAGCTCCGAGATGTTGGCCAAGCGTTCAAGATCGAGGTGCCTGACCATAACAAGGATGGCAGCGTCAAGGGTCTCGCCTTCAGGATCCACGTGTTGGCTGAAAAGCTTGAGAAGCTCCCCGTGGTCCAGCAGTCTCTTCTCGGTGACGACGGATCCGATGGCGGTGATGACGGCTCCGACGGCGGGACTCCGACAGCGGCGACCGACTAATTGATCCACTCCTGTACCATTAATAATATGTTTGTGATTATTGTGTGTTCGTCAGTTTGTTCGTCAGGTTGTTGGACTGCTTAGTTTGTCGATCATGAACTGCTTAGTTTGTTTGTCGATCATGAACTGGTTAGTTTGGTTGTTGGATTTTGTATATATGTCATGAACTCGATCTAAGAGACGGGGGCAGATCCATCCGCGTCGCCTACAGTATCTGTTCCTCCTGTGATGAACTCGATCGTGGAGACAATGGATACTCATCGCCGACGCTGGTTAGAAAAATCGCGTCGCCTCGTTGGCAGGTAGGTCCAGGTGGTTATCTTCTTTATATAGGCTGCTGACACTGACGCGTGGGCCCGACACTATTTTTTAGAACTGAAACTCGCATCCATCAAATATTAGAGCCGGTAAAACAGCGCCTAAAAATTCATTAAAAATAACATCAATTCATATTTGGACATTTAGTATTTTAATAAAATATCAACAGTCACACTTGTATAACTAACATTCTTATAATTCGAATATACATCTCATGCTTGTGATATAATAATTCTAATAACATCTTAGTTTGCTCCAAAAATTCTACAAATTTATGTTGAAACATAATTTGGGTACCTAAACTTGTCATAAAAAATTCAAATGGTTTCGATAAAGGAAGAATATACTTGTGTACAAATGGCTACATCTCACTAGTTTCCTAGAATGTTGCTTGAGCATTGAAGTTTTCCACACTTTGCAACATGTTCGATCTCGTACGCATTTGAAATTTTAACACAAGCATGTGTTCACCTTAAGATCACGAAATGCAAAGTTTTATTACTAATGGTTGTGGAAAACAAATATTATTTCTATATTGTACTCACAAAGAACAAGAAAAGGCATATAAACATTATTCATGAAACGAAATATACACTAAACAATGAAATAAATGAAAAGATGGGGATTTTAGAAAAAACTAGGAAAAAAATCATCAAATTTGGACTAAGCATGACGGAGAAATACATGTTACAAAATTTGACTGCAGATTAAAAGGAGAAATGAGAACTGTTCTTCGTTCCAATAGAACTGGGCCCCACTCCTATTAGAGACGCGGGATGGTTAATCCTCGTCTCATTTTCCCACACAAACTGTTCTTCATTCCAATAGAACAGAGGAGGAAGCAGAGGGCGCCGCAACCTTGGATTTGACTCAGAAATGTGAGAAATCAAATCTTGTCTATCAATAACCGATTGGACGATACTTTACACGATAGAAGAAGACATTACATTCGTAACGAAGCCTACATTCATCACTACAGAAATACATGCAAAACCCCCTCCGGCTCGGCACCGTACCACAGAATGCTTTGCCTGCGCAATGTTGAATGTTGCCTCGCGCCGCCGCCGTTGGCAGCGTCAGCCGGCGGAGGCCACGGCAGAGGGCGACACTCCTAATTTGCCAAGCCAGATTGACCCCAGGATGCCGGAAATCTAGGGATTGCACATTGCTGATCAAACGCGGACGCCACTGCCCTTGCTCCTCGCCCTCAACCTGTTTCATGTATGCAATTGCAGTGGCGTCGGCGTCGGCCCCGCTGTTGGCTCTGTAGAGGATGACGGCGGCCACATAGGCCGCCCCTCTGTGCCCGTCTTTGGCAGCACGGTGGAGCTCATCGAGGGGAGAGGGCTGCGGTTCCTGCCGAAGATGTTGTCCATCCCGGTGAGGAAGCAAGCCACCGGGTTGCCGGCTGCAGCCAGGCTACGAAGGAAGACGTCGTAGCCGACGGGGTCGTTGTTCTGCATCTACTCGACTGGAACCCGATCCAGTTCCAGGCGCCTACCGACGTCTCTGTCGCGGCAGGGGCGGAGCATGTACTTGCAGGTTACCTGTAGGCTGCAGAGGTCCTCCATAGGCCGATTCGATGTCGCACCGACTCGGCCAACGATGATCACCAGCACCTCCGCTGGGAGTTTCGCGAGCGACCGCGGGTGCTCCCTCGATGCCATGAGTGCGGCGGAGGGGCACGACGAGGAGTGTAGGCAGTTGTGGTTTTCTCGCGGGTAGATGAAGGGGCTGTGGTGGTTTCGCAGGTAGAAGAAGGGGTTGGGGCAACAGTTATTTATTTTGAAGAGAAGATACTACTAATTGCACATCTCGCTTATAGGCATCTTAGGCAGTATCTTCTGCATCTTAGGCAGTATCTTAGGCAGAATATATAGGCATCATATATTACAGAAAGGAGATTCAAATTCCACCAATACATATCCTATATATATTACAAAAAGGATTCCATTTCCAGCAATAGACATCCCTGCATTTTACAAAAAGGATCGGATTCAGCAGAAATCAATCTTGCTTCTTTTTCTTCTTTGATTTTTGTATATGGATCTTTTCACGATGGTCGCTTCGCAAGTATGGTGTTTTGTCAGCTCCCAAGACTCGGGGCATGTATGAAGTGTGAAAGGATGGACTTTCGTCAAACTGGTTGTATTCCTCCTCCTCAACAACATTTTCAACCCCAACAATCCTTTTTTTTTCAGGCAAAACCACACTCCAGTTATTCTTTGCAAGGTCAGGTACATAGAACACTTGCTCAACATCCTTGGCGAAGACAAACGGTTCGGTTTTGTAGCCAAAGACCCGGAGATCAACACTAACATAACCAAATTTGTCCTTGATCATAGCTCTCTTCGCATTGGTGACCCATCTACACCGAAACAAGGCTACCTTGAATCCTACATAATCAAGCTCCCAAATTTCCTCTATTTGACCATAATATGTGGTTGTGTTCTTCTTATTGTCGACGGCCCGTACACGCACACCACTATTTTGATAGACGCTCTTGGCATCCTGGGCCATGGTGTAGAACGTGTATCCATTGATATCCATTGCTTGATATGTTGTAACAGTGAATAATGGCCCTGCTGCTAGTTTTCTTAGATCGTCGGTTATAGCAGCGCTGCCACTCTGCTGGACATAATCTCAGAGCCACCTGTTGAAGCATTGCATGTGCCTCTTTGCAACCCAATCCTCAGTATAGCCAGGGTTTTGTTCACGTAGTTGTTGCTTGTGCTCATTGCCAAATGGTGTAACCTCTACGCTCTGTTCTATCACGGTGAAATGAGCCTTCCTGAAGTCCTCTGGGTGCGGAGTGATTGACTTTTTCCCCAGGGTCCCAACACCTGAAAGCCTACCTTCATGCCGTGAACGAGGCACACCAATGGGGTTTTGGGGGTCCATATAACCCATGGGGCACTCCACTGCTTCAATGGTCTCATAGCCATGAACAATGGCTCCCTCCGGAAATGTCCTGTTATGTACCAATGATTTGAGGAATCCAAAGTACCTCTCATATGAAAACATCTGATGAAGGTAAGATGGGCCAAGGTACCAGATCTCCCTCGCGAGGTGTGTTGTTAGATGCAGCATGAGATCAAAGAATGATGGTGGGAAGGTAGCTTCAAGCAGGCATAGGGTCTCGAAATGCCTCCTCTCTAAGGCCAATAGTTTTTCCTCATCAATCACCTTCTGTTCTATTTCATTGAAGAATAAACACAAGCTCGTGACCGCGTCGCGAACCAGTTCTGTCTTGATACCTCTTAGTGCAACAGGAAGAATAGATGTCATCAACACATGGCAATCATGAGATTTCATCAAGTTGAAATTCATTTTCATGTCCTTCACCGACACTAGCCTCTTGAAGTTCGATGAGTAGCCTGAAGGTACTTTCAAACCATGCAAAAACTCATAGAATTCTTTTCTCTCTGCCTTTGACAAGGTGGTTGCAGCAACGGGAAGGTCCATCCCCGTGTCTGTTTCCTCTGCATAGAGCTCCGGCCTAATGACCATTTCTTTAAGATCATCCCTTGCATTTTTATGATATTTTCCTTTCGACTTCTGTTGTAGCAATGTTCCCAAAGTAGCTTCACACACATTCTTCTTGACGTGCATGTTGTCAATCGAATGACGCACATCCAAAAGCGGCCAATACTCTAGCTCCCATAGAATTGATTTCTTGTTCCACATTCCTCGCCCATCTTCTTCTTCTTCTTCACCATCTCGCTTCTTTCTTTTGCGAAGTTTCTTTTCAGACAATTTGGGTAACTCCTCGATAGTTTCGACGTTCTTGACTTGCAAGTGGAGCAGATCTCCAGTCACATGCATTGGCGCCTGTCGATTCTCCTTTTCCCCATTAAACTGACAATCCATGTCCTGGTAGGCGTGTTTCTTGCTGAGGAAACGACGGTACCCCATAAATGAGAATTTCTTTGAATTTCTTAGCCACACTGCATAAGTTTCTTCCAAGTAGTGTGGGCAAGCTGCACCTTTCCTTTTACTCTGGCCAAAAAGGTTGTGATGAGCCGGGTTGTCGTTGATGGTGGTGAACAACATGGAGTGTAATGTGAACTCCTCACGGTCGAACTCATCCCAAACCTCATTCACACCAGGCTTCCAAAGTATCTTCAAGTCATCAACTAGTGGACTCAAGTAGACATCAATACGGTCGCCAGGTTGCTTTGGCCCGGAGACCAATATTGTCAGCATCATGTATTTCCGTTTCTTGCATAGCCAGGGTGGAAGGTTGTACATTGACAGCACGACAGGCCAGGTGCTATGTGTTGAGCTCTGGTTACCGAATGGGTTCACGCCATCTGTGCTCATAGCTAACCGAATGTTCCTGCTTTCACCGGCAAATTCCTTAAAGTGGGAATCAATGTTTTGCCATTGTTAGCCATCTGCGGGGTGCTTAATCTTTCCAACTTCCTTCGTTCGTGTCTTATGCCAACGCAAGAGTTGGGCCTCCTTTCGTGTGGCGAACCATCTTCTCAACCGAGGAATGATGCAAAAATACCATGCTACCCTCACAGGAGCCCCTTTAACCTTCTTCTTCTTCTTCTTGCCTGTGATCTCCACGGGCTCGTTCTCGTCATCATCAGCATTGTTATCATCACCACCATCTTTTTTCCTCTTGTACCAATTGAACCCACACTTGGGGCACTTGTCAAGGTCTGCATAATCACCACGGAACAATACACAACTGTTCTTGCAAGCATGAATTTTTGCAACCTCTATTCCCAGAGGACAAATTATCTTCTTTGCCTCATAGACAGACTCAGCTATTTGGTTTTCCTCAGGTAGCATGTCCTTAAGGAGATCCAATAGTTGTTTAAAACTTTTGTTGCTCCAACCATGATCTGCCTTAAGCTGCAGAAGTTTTAGATCAACAGAAAGGCGAGAGTACTTCTTGCAACCAGGATAGAGGGATTTCTTTGAATCTTCAACGAACTGTTTCAGCCTCGCTAATTCAGAAGCTGTATACACTCCTTGAAACTCAACATCCCGCAACATTTGATCAACATTGTGCACACGTTGCAACAACTCACCATCATTGAAGCCCGTAACTTCTTGATCAGTGATATCCTCAGGCCTCATCACAATTGGTGGGAATGGTTCATTTTCCTCATCAAAAACTCCACCTTCATCAAGCTCTTCATCATCATGGCATCCTGTAGCATGGTGTCGCGCTTCACCTTCATTTAGGCATCCTGTTTCGACTTCATTAAGCCCTTCCTCACCATGTTTATTCCAACACGTGTAATTTTCTTTGAAACCACGTGTGATCAAATGATGAAAAATGTTATCCCGTTGTCCGAACTTCTTCTCGTTGAGACAATCTTTACAGGGGCAAAGCATTGCCTGAACACCATGGTTTCTCATATCCGCCTCTGCTTGATCTAGAAAACCATTGACCCCCATTAAGAAACTGGCCCAATCTCGGGACTTACTACTGTACATCCAAGCCCGAGCAGCAGCAGCCATCTGCAATTTTCATACATCAAATGAGCATAATGCATCACCAAAACCGATGAGTAAGAGGATTAGGACAGCGAAGTTCAATAAAATTAAAGGGGGCAATTTCCACCTTGACGAGGACTGTCTACGAGGCGAGCGCTTCCGAGGAGAAGGACGAGGCGTCGCGGCCGCGGCGACGGCGACGGCGCGGAGGACGGCGCCGAGCCCGAGGAGGAGGATAACCTACTGCTTTGGGTGACGTACGGCGCGGAGGGACGCCACGCCGCGGTCGACGTCTGCCGGCACCTTTCGCCGTCACGCACGCGGCCGGCCGACCTGCTGCAGTGCCGGCTTTCTGAGGAGAGAGAGAGAGCGCGCGCGCAGCGAGTGGGGCCTTCAGAAAGTGCGCGAAAATGCTGCTACAGCAACAGTAGGGAGAGAGCGAGTGGGGCCCTCAGAGGAGAGAGAGCGAGTGTAGTTGTCTGAGATAGCAGAGTGGTCGGAACGCTAAAACAACGACGCGTAATAACAACACGCGTCTCTATTGTGAGAAAACAAAGGAGATGCTAGCTCCAAACAAGCGTCGCCAATTGGGTCGTCATAAAATGAGACGCGTCCTAAAAACAATGCGTCTCCAATAGGAAAGTCATCGGTAACGGACTTAAAAAGCCCGTTACCGATAGGTTTTACTTTCATAACGGACGCATGTTAACGTCCGTTACAAAGAAAACATGTAACGGGCGTTTAAGAAGTCTGTTACCAGAAGTCCTCATTGGTAACGGGCGTTATGGTGGCGAGGTCAGGGCGAGGTCGTGGTCGAGCCTGCCGCGCTTATGCGTAACGGGCGCCAAACAACAACCGTTACAGATGGGGTCCATGTAACAGGTGTTAAGGGCCCGTTACAAATGCTGCGTGACCTATGTGTGGTTTTCACGTAGTGGCAACTGCCGAGTAGGAAGTGTAGGTAGCTGAAGCCCCGTGTGCTGAAACAGCTGACCCAGGCAGGTGGACATGAAAGAGAACATCTGGGCTGTCATCATCTACTGCTGCTGGATCTGCTGCCTCTGATCCTCCTGCTGCTGGCGAATACTATCAAGGATCACCTGCTGCGCCTCCTCCTGCCTCTGAAACTGAGCCTGCATCTCTCGATGAATCTGCATCGTGGCTCTGGACTAGTCTGCCAAGGACTGGATCACTATAGTAAGGGAGTCTGGCTGAGTAACCCGAGAGGTGGTGATCTGGGGAATCGGTGACTCGGCCTCTCGCTGTCCTGGCAAACTCAGGCCACCAGCCTCGTCGTCATGGGTACAACGGACACGAAAGACGGGCTGTCTCGGGCTCGAAGTCCTCGTCCTCACTGGAATCCTCGGTGTCGGTGGCAAGGTACTGAGGTAGAGGTGCGTCGGCTAGTGCAAGTAGCTCATCCTGACGTGCTGCCTCATCCATAGCTGCCTCGGCTGCTGCACAACCCAGAAAGTCCTCCACTACTCTCCTCTGTCATCTGGGTCTCTACTTCCTGTCCCCTGGCATCGGAGGCTGATATGTCTTGAACACATACTTGGATCGCTCTAAGACAGAGATGTAGCGCTGAGACTCCAAGCGAGATAGGATCCAGCTGATCTTGTGAGCAAACAGGAACTGGCGAGTCATCCCCATGCCATCCATAATAGCATCCTCGATCTCACTGAGCATGATGTCCACAATGTCAAACGACCGGTGAGTCATGATATAAAGAAGGAGCCACTGCTGTACACCGGTGATCGACTCGGCATTCCCCATCATGAAGAGAAAAGACCTCTTGAGAGGAAAGTGGACCACGTAGGCCTCACGTGTCAAACGGTCAGGGGTCCGAGGAGTGCCAGGGAGAAACGGCTGCTGGAACAGAAAGCTAATCTCCTCATCTAACGGGACAATCTGTAACATCCCGCAATTTTATTACGGAATGTTAATTATGAAAATGAGGATTTAAAAATTTTTGGTGAATTGATTGAGTGCTTGATAAATTAAATAAGGATGTCTTCTAAATTCTCTCCTAAATTCCTAGATGTATGTTTGAGCTAAATAAAAATTTCTAGGAAATATAAGAATGCTAGTGTGAGAACCTTGGAGTTTTTTTGGTTTTTATTTGGATTTATTTGAGTGGGATTCAAATTTGAATTCTTAAATTCAAATTTGAATCTATTTAATATAGGGTTAAGGGGTTTGGAAAATAGGAAAAACCTTCCTTAGCTGTTAGGGCCTCAAGTTCACAGCCAAAGTCCACCGGAGGCCCCTCTTCTCTTTTTTTAAACTGGCACACACCCCGCACATCTCCGGCCCAGCAGCACCGCGGCCCAGCTGAGCCCACGCGCGCCCTCTCCTTTTTCTTTCTCTCACCGACACGCGGGCCCCGCATGTCATCCGCCACCTCGCCTCTCACCTTTCTCCCCTTTTCCCCTTTTCCCCGCGCCGCGTCCACCCACCGCGCGCCACCTCGGCCAGAGCTCGCCGTACGTGCTCGTGGCCGAGCCTTGGATGCGCGCCACCTCGGCCGCTCCCCATCCGACCGTCCGCAGCCCTCCGCGCCGCCTATAAGACCCACCGCCGCAGCCGCGCCCTAGACCTAATCCGCCTTGGGGTTTTCCCCTGCTCCCTCCGCCGCTCTTGGAGAAGAAGATGGAATGGAGGAGAAGGAGGCGGGGAGGCTGTCTGAGGGAGCACACCGCGACGCCAGAGCCGTCCGCGGGAGCTGCTGATCGCCGAGAAGCCGGCGCCGTCCCTGCAGTCGCCGTGCACCCCTGCTTCCTCTGCTCCAGCCCGCACCGCCGCCGTCCTGCTCCACCTCTCTTCACCGCCGCTCTACACGTCGACCTATGGTCATCAGGTGAGCGCCGTCGACCCCTTCTCTTCTGTGGAGCCGGCCTTCGCGCCGAGGGGGAAAAGGCCCCGCCTTGAGGCCCTGTGTTCGCCCTTGCACGCGCCGTGCTGCCGCTGCAGACCGCCGTTGCTTGTGTCACCGGCCTTCGTGCCGAGCCTTACGCCTGCAGGTGCCGCTACCTTCGTCAACACGTGCGCGCTCACCGCTCGACCATGATCCTTTGTCTATTTGCACACCGGAGGCCTCGCCGTCTTGCTCGCCGCGCCGCCGTGGCCATGTCCGTCGGTTGCCTTCGTGCACACGCGAGCAGGGAGGAAAAAGGCCACGCCTTTAGGGTTTCACCGTGCTCGCCCCGCCGCCGACACGGCCGCGCACCCATGCGCATCGTCGCCTCGCCGCGGGAGCTCTGCTCTTCGCCATTGCGCGCGCCGTCCAGGGTGCCGCCATAGCTGAGACGGTCTTGTGCACATGGGCAAGGGGCAAAGCCCCAACCTTTGGTGCCGTTTCGCCTCGCTAGATGCACGCACACCCACCTCAGCATTTTGGCACGCCCACACGTGACGTCGGTGACCAAACCACACTGCGCCGCCACGCCTATCACCGCGGCGTCGCTGTTGAGCTTCGCTCCGGCCAAAGGTCCGGCTTTTCTCTATTTGGTCATGTGCGCAAGGGTCTCCTGAGTCGAGCCCTGCCGTTTGTTTCCCTGACCCACACACACCTCACCGCCGACGAGCTTTGCCGCACCGGAGCTCCTCTGGGGCATTCCTTCGAACACGTACCGGCACCAGCCTAAACCCCTGGGGTTTTGTACCACACGCACGCCCACACGCGCGAGTGTTCGCAGAAGATCCAGTTGGATCCCGTGCGGCCGTCCACCCACGGTCAGGCCACACGCCGGGCCGCACGGCGCAGCACCGCAGCAAATGCGCCCCGAATCCCGCACGCCAGGCCACGCCAGGCAGCCACGCGGGCTGCCACGCGTGCAGCCACTGGCTTAAAGCCAGGCACGTGGCTGCCGCGTCAGCCGTAGAGCTAGCCTGCCACCGGCTTAAAGCCTAGGTAGAGTCAGCTAGAGTAGGTCAATAGCTAGCCTAAAGTTTGCCATATTGTATATGCATATTTTATTTTCAGAAATGTATTTTCTCTTTGAAAATTCATAATAAATCCGTTTTAACTCTGAAAAATACGAAACCTCTTCTGAAAATCTTCTAAAATCTCAAACTCCGCGCTAGGCTAGAGTTTGCCTCTTTTTGGGTCTTATTTGATTTTCCTCTTGGAGTTATTGCAATTAGCAGTCGTGTTTATTTATTTAATTATGATTCTAGGAGCCGCCGGAGCCGGAGAGCTGAACCAGGACTACGACGACGACCTCGGCTACGACGACTACCCGCACCCAGGTTCATGCCCGACCTACTTTGAATGCCCATTAGGCATTGCTTTAGAAATGCTAGCGCTTTACTTATGCATGATGATGGATATGGTGAAACCCTTTCACTGCCCTTTTTAAATACCTTGTCCTTGATTGACCTACTACTACTACTATATTTACGCGTGTTGATACGCTGAGCTTGCTGTGCATGTGTTGGGATTATGTGGTAGTTTCTTGGCGTGTGTGGGGAAAAACCAGCAGGAGAAGGTATTTTTGGGATACTTGGCGGGGGTGAGCTCAAGACAACCCGATCTGGGATCGGGGGCCAGGGATCGTCTTCTCGGGCGATGCCCAGTTTGGTACCTATGGCGGGTACACTGTTTTAGGAGCACAGGTGTCGGGGTTTTTGTGATGACTTGGAGGATAGGAGCTCGCCCCGGTCTGAAACCGAGTAGGTCGCTTTGTTACACGGGACTTTCGTACACACCACCACACCGAGAGTGGGGATAGTGCCGTTTCGACCCTAGCAAGTGCGATGCCATACCTGCTAGCAGGATAGAGGGTATCAGTGAGAGGGTATAGGGTGAAGTCCCTTCCCTTTTGGGCGCTCCCCGTGTGGCCACATGGGGCATGTTCACAGTTCTGGGGTGGTCCTTTGCGAGGGACCGCATCGAGACCCGGATGTAGGATGGAATCGTAACTCCTAGGTGTTCATTCGGTTGGGTAGGCTCGGTCGACCGTACACCGTCCGGGTGCTATTCCGAGATGGGTACTGGTGTACACGCTCTGCAGAGTTTAGATCTATATGTATAGCCGCGTCCTCAGTTATGGACATGCCTGTTGTTTACTCCGACTCTTACGTTTTGGGATTTCTACCTCCCCCTTATAGGATGAGAGTGTATGGTGAGCCGTGGTTGTATTCGGGGAGAGGGGAGTTGCTCCCTCTGCCTCGCGGATCCGGGTGCAACCATTGAGGTGCGAGGAGTGGGAGTTCTCGCACCGACCCTAGATGGAGATAGGTGCTGGTGACGGTGATCTGGGTGACCAAGTGTAACCGTTTGCGGATGAGAGATATGGGAAATGGTGGGAATATGGAGATGTTATTCTATTTATTTTGATGCTGCTACTTAGGAAAACCAGCCTCTACCTTGTTCCTTTCTTTACCCCTAGAAGTAGGCCACTTAAAGCTTGCATACGGTCGGTGACGTGGACCTATCCCAATCCTTGGGGATAGCCTCTCAGCTTGCAGGGCACGAGTCAGACTTCGACAACAATGCTGACGGATGGTACGACTGAGGGGCACGTTGCTTCGCTCAAGGATTCCTGTGGGAGAAGAATAAAGATGGAGACACCTTCTGGAAGCTAGCTACCGCTGCGTAGGCTCTTATTCATGTTATTCCGCCAAGAGGCGTGTATTGATGTACTCTGATTATTCAGGACATGTAATAATAATATTATTCGTACTCTGATGCTTTATTTCGTTGTATGGTTGTGATATTTATCTGTGATGGATGTCTGTGCGTGATAGCGTCTGATCCAGGGACTATCATGAGTTCAGAATGACGGGTTTTCCTCTTTTGAAAAATCGGGTCGTTACAGATGGTATCAAAGCCGTACTTGACCGTAGCACGTGCCCTTAGAAATGTTCGATAGAAATTAGGACTCTAAAACGATCTCTTTTGCTATATACAATTCTTGGCATATATTACAAAACTTATCCTTCTTTGAAAAGTTCTATCTCACCTGCGCTAACTAGAAATTTCTTCCGTGTCACAGGAAATGGCTCGACAGGAGGTAGAGCTCCTCCCGGAGCAGGACTTGCTCGTTGGGTGGACCGAGTCGTCCTCAGGCTGGGGATTCCCCCTACGCACGTCACCTACCGCGTCGAGGACGTCCGCACTCTGTCAGGACCACTGGTGCTTTGCACGGTGGCCATCCTACCCCACCCGGCGCGTCCAGACTTCCCCGGGATGCTCGAGCACAGCACAGGACTCAACGTTAGGAACGCTATTGACACTGCCTACAGCTACGTACTTTGCCACCTGTTGGCTAGGTACCGCGACGTCTACAAGACAGGAGACCTGCGACTGATCCCCCAGGACTACTACAGAGTGGCTCCGATCGTGAACGGACTGCCTGACCCTTCGCCTCTCTATGAGGAGGAGGTTGTCCAGGGTCCTCTGCGCGAGTCCGACGACACGCTCGTCACCACAGGGAGCTACCTCGTGGACCTCGACACTCACGCCCGCTGACTAAGCGAGCAGACGAGTGGACTCTTCAGCAGACTTGAGCACACTACGCTGGAGTTCCGTGAGCTTCAGCCCCGCTGCCAGAGTTTGGTCGTGGAGAATCGTACCCTACACCAGCGAGTTGAGCAGCTCGAGCGTGGGTTATGCCACGCCGACTCTTTGGTGGTGCGAGCAGAGGCAGCGAGAGTGTCCGCTCGAGATGAGATGATCTACGCCAAGGAGGATCTACGCAAGCAGGAGGCCAGGTTCACCCGCCTCTTCGACAAGCTGAACCAGAAGGATGCACTGCTCACCTCACAAGGACGTAGTCTCGTTCGTGAGAAGGCCAAGGTGGCCGAGCTTGTGCAGGACCAGTACTCCAACACCGCCAACCTCGCTGCACTCACCAGGACTTCTGTGTTCCTGCTGGACAAGTGCAAGAGGATGCTGAGGACTTGGGAGGACGCTGACTCTCTTCGTGTGGACGAGCTTCACGAGCTCAACAGTCAGCTACCTCTAGAGGACCAGCGGGCGATCCGCAAGGAGACCTTCAAGCTGCACCCATCCGCCCTCAAGCTACACCTGTGTCCGATGGCTGACATGCCCACTCCGGTTGAGACCCAGGAGGTGAGGGTTGCTCACGCCATGCTGACACGGATGTTCCCCAGAGACTTCCCCGAGGAGGACCGTTGCCCCGTGAGGTACAAGAGGGCTCGCACCGAGTAGCGTGCTGGAGCGAGATCATGCTAATAAGAGTAGAGTTGTAATATAGGTAGCTACCATGAGTCGTTCCATGCAGCCGAGAGCCTGTTCCGGTGCATGTGGAGTTATGAGTCTTTTCACACCTAGATGTGCACACCCCTTTTTGAGATCATGTAACGCTATATTAGATCGATGCTGTGTGTGACCTCCAAGGCTTGAGTCAGCCTCGAGGAAACTTATGTACTCATAATGGATGCTGATTGTTTGGTCTTAATGGAGTTAATCGTTCTTATTGCTTTTTCTTATTGAGTGTTGGAATTATATTAGTAGAAATATTTTCATGCTTGTATATCAGACTCAATTTGTTGGTGAGTGACGTATCTAAAGTTTTCTATGTCCTTGGTCATGTTTTCAGTAAGATGACCATCAGAAGGTCAGGACGTCTGCTGGCACGCCTCGAGGAGGCCGAAGCCGAGGAAGAACAAGCCCCGCTAGTCTGTGGCCGTGGACGTGGCTGCGCTCCCGCACGTGGTCATGGACACACACCCGTCCGAGGACATGGCCGAGGTGTTGTGGTGCCACCACCACCACCTCTGCCCATCGGACAAGGCGATGCTGAAGAAGGAGAGGAAGAAGCGGAAGGAGAACATAAGCCGGCACCAGCTCCCCAGGATCGTGGGCGTGGTCGTGGAGAAGCACCACCACCGCCACCGCCTAACCTGGCTGAGGTGATGGCCGCTTAGACTCAGCTGATGCAGAGGATGGCTGAAGCCGTCGAGAACCGAGTCAACGGTGGGAACCGCAACATTCCGCCGGAGGAGGACTTCGCCAAGAAGATCGAGAGGTTCCTCCGCCTGAAGGCCCCTACCTTCAGTTACTCGGATGACCCTCTCGATGCTGATGACTGGCTCTACGTGATCGATACGAAGCTCGACCTCACCGCCTACACTGATGAAGAGTGTGTGGCTCTCGCCGTCCACCAGCTCGAGGGTCCTGCCAAGTCATGGTGGGACAACTACTCCGACAGCCATCCGAACCCAGCTTTCATCACTTGGCTGGAGTTCTGTGAGGTGTTCCGCGAGCAGTACCTACCGCGGGAACTCATGAGTCAGAAGGCCCAGGAGTTTCGCACCATGACTCAGGGTGCAATGAGGGTGGAGGAGTACGAAAGGCACTTCATGAAGATGATGCGCTATGCCCCCGACGACACCAACACCGACGACAAGAAGCAGTTCTGGTTTTTGCGAGGCCTCCACCATGGTCTCCGCTAGGGCTTGAAGGCCAGTGAGCACAAGTCCCTTCGCCACCTGGTGAACAGGGCTATCGCGCTTGAGGAAGAAAGGAGGGGGCATGAGGAGCGCATGAAGGGCAAGAAGAGGATGGGAGATCGGGACCATGGCGACCGATCCTTCCAGAGGCCGAGGAGTGGGCAGAGCAACCTGCTGAGAGGGAGCTACCGCCCGGGGAACAACCAGCCCGGACGTGGCTTCGGAGGAAGCCGTGCACCGTACCCTGGAGGAAAGAGCTCCAACTACCAGCAGCAGGGTGGTGGCTACAACCGCCCGCAGCAGAGCGCGTCAAGACCCGGCACCGGCGGTTTCACACCGACGTGCTACGCCTGTGGCAAGCAAGGCCACAAGTCGTATGAGTGCCCCAGCAAGAAGGCCGCTGCTACACCTACCAGGGCACCAGCTCCGGGAGGGAGGCCACCTCAGGCTGCTCCCCAGCCGACCGCTGACCGTGAAAGGCTCAACCTCCTGACTGAGGAGGAGGCTGCCGACGCTCCTGATGTCGTGATCGGTGAGTTTTTAGTTTGTGGTACAAAAGCTTTGATTCTTTTCGATACCGATGCAACTAGTTCTTATGTGTCCTCTAACTTTGTAAACAAAATGTCTCTCCCAATGACTTCCCGACCGAAACCTATTGTGACGAGCTCACCACTCGGAGATATCAGGTGCACCCTACTATGCAAAGGGGTGGAAATGTTCATCAAGGGTCACAAGTTCCTCGAAGATCTGACCGTGCTGAAGTCCAATGGGATTGATGTTATTCTGGGCATGGATTGGATCACCGCTCATAAGGGAGTTATCTCCTCGTCACCCCGACAAGTAACCCTGATACACCCCAAGGGGACGAAGATCACGTTCGAGCCACTGAAGTCACGAGAAGTACCAGCTGTGTACAACCTCACTACGAAGACAGTGGCCGATGTTCCAGTGGTTTGTGAGTACCCCGATGTCTTTCCTGATGATCTGTCGGGGTTACCACCAGACCGCGATGTGGAGTTCGTGATCAACCTTGTGCCAGGTACAGCACCCGTGGCACAGAGTCCTTACAGAATGGGCAAGTTAGAGCTGGCAACACTGAAGGAGGAATTAGAAGCTCTCCGACAGAAGGGGTACATCCGACCAAGTGCATCACCTTGGGCTTCACCGGTGATGTTTGTACCGAAGAAGGATGGGACACAACGGCTGTGCATCGATTACTGTGCTCTTAATGTGGTAACCATCAAGAACAAGTACCCGTTGCCACGCATTGATGATTTGCTCAATCAGTTGAGGAAGGCAAAGTACTTCAGCAAGATTGACCTTTGATCCGGCTATCATCAGATGAAGATTCGCCCCGAGGACATCTACAAGACAGCGTTTGAAACCCGGTACGGACAGTATGAGTTCACTATCGTATCATTCGGTCTTACGAACGCCCCAGCTTACTTCATGAACATGATGAACAAGGTAGTCATGGACGAGTTAGACAAGTTTGTCGTGGTTTTCATTGACGACATCTTGGTCTTCTCGGAAACTGCTGAAGAACATGAAGAGCATTTGAGGATAGTGCTGGAGAAGCTAAGGCAGAATCAGTTGTATGCCAAGTTCAGCAAGTGCAAGTTCTGGCTAGAAGAAGTGGCATTCCTTGGGCATTTGTTGTCAGGTGAGGGAGTTGCAGTTGATCCCTCGAAGATCGAAGCTGTGTCAAAGTGGTAGTCGCCTAAGACAGTGACAGAGATCTGGAGTTTTCTCGGTATGGTAGGGTACTACCGCCGTTTCATCGAGAACTTCTCCAAGATTGCGAAGCCAATGACCGAGTTGCTGAAGAACAACACGTCTTTCGTGTGGTCAGAGAAGTTTGAAGCAAGCTTCCAAGAGCTCAAGACCCGACTCACCACAACTCCTGTGTTAACGCTTCCCGATGACAACAAGATCTTTGTGGTGTACTGTGATGCTTCGAGGCAGGGTCTTGGTTGTGTGCTGATGCAAGAAGGCAAGGTGATCGCTTATGCTTCAAGGCAGCTTCGAAAGCACGAAGAGAACTACCCGACACATGACCTCGAGTTAGCAGCTGTTGTTCATGCATTGAAGATATGGAGGCACTACTTGATGGGCAATATTGGCATTTCATAACGTCGATCACTTAAGAACAGATTTGGAATCCATCCTTAGCGTCAGTGTTAGAAATGCCTTTAGGCAGCTCTCAATGTCACAACTAATGGCACCGAGTTAGCGTGAACATCGAGACTTGCCATTGGTTAATCTAAACGATCATGAACGAATCCGCAAGCGCACAGATAAACCATTGTAGCATTTCCCCAAGGAAGGAGTGTATTCCAAGGGTATCGTATCCGTGGAAGGCAATGGCGGATATTGTGACCCAGGGTGAGAGCCACCAGAAGACTCGTCAACTAGACCGAGTACCGTAGCTTGAACAAAGACCTCATGCAACACTCTCATGCCATCTAACAAGATCAACTAAGGCTAGACATACAAACAGATATGAACTCTCTTATGTATAATCAATAAGATCAAAGGGTCGTGTTTGTGAAGAACACGAGCCTCTAACTTATGAACAAACACATAAGGAGGGAGTTTATCACCCTTCAAGTGGATCAAAAGGTAGTGTTCACGAAGAACACAAGCCTCTAAATGATGAACAGAGGATGAACTCAAGAACATATCAAGAATATGATCTACCATGACTTTATATGAAATAGCTGAATAACTGAAGTAGATCAAAGTCATACAAAGAAATAAAGATAAAAGAGAACTCATACCTAGACTTCCAAGAGGACTTGGAACCTGAATAAGAGCTACTCTAGCCTACCCCCTAGCCTTGGAAACTAAAAGTGAGAGGAGAATGAGAGAGTGGTGTGTGAGAAATGGGAGCCCCTCCCCTTCTATTTATAGGCAAGGACAAGGCTTGCTCGGACGCCCAAAGTGCCCCTAAACACCCGGGAGTGAGGCAATGGACCAATAGGGAGCTACCACGTGGAGGGCCAGGATGGAGCCCCCTAGGTCGGTTCGGCCGATCCTAGGATCGGCCGGCCCCCTAGGGTGGCCCCACCTGGTGGCCTTCCTCTGGTTGGCTGCCCTGTGGGCCCTCTGATCCATCCCCGGTGCATGGCTTGATTTGGTATCTGAGGTGGGCCCTTTGATCCATGTGAAGTCCATGTGGCGTCCTCTGATTCGTCGGTGAGTGCCTCCCCTGGATCGATGACGTGGATTGCCATGTTTCCCTTGGTGGGAGCCACCTCCTCAGCTGAATTGGCATGGTTTCTTCATAGAAGGCGAGTTTCCATCTCTTTTAAGGGGTAAATCACCTACATACAAATAATCTCCAAGGACAAGTGGAACTACATTATTCAAACCTAAATGCTAGTAAATAATGCATCTGCCTCCATTTATGTGAGAATATTGAGGGTTGGAAATGGTGAATTTCATCCGTCAACAAACTCCAAGCTAACCTCTTGCTCGTCTCGAAGCAAGACATTAGAGACTTAGGTTGGTTGATCAGGAGTTGCTACAATGTTGTATTCTCAACTTATGGCAAACATACAGCAAAGTATTCTACCAAGAGTTGAACAAGTTGGCAATGTTCTTACCTTTCACCTGATACGTGGGGCATATAGCTTCACCTGCCTTGGGCGGTTGAGAGACAGAATGGTTATATAGCATGTGCATAATCACTCATACCTTGATCAGCTTATCAATCCGGAGGTTTTGCAAATTTTTCAAAAGAAAATCAGAGTTCCTCAAATGATACCCTCGGATCGCTCAAAAGTGTATGGTTCCTCACCAAGGCATCAATGTTGCCTTTCTTCACATCCTACTCCTAATAGGCTGTATGTGGAGCTGTAGGTAGGGAAGATGTGGCATACTTGTCTCTCATGTTTTGCTAAGTCAAAGACCGGATCCTTGGAAGAAACAAACATACATCCTGATCAAGATGTGCATATGTGTGTGATGGATATGAGCATGGCAAGGTGGATACTAGGCCCGGAAATGGGTGCTAGATATTGCCATGTTTTATATGAAGGAATGAGGGATTGATGGTAAGGTGGACACTAGCCCCGGAGTAGGTACTAGTTATTACCATCTATAAGGTGGAACTCTTTCTCTTGCACATATCAATCCCTTTTTCTCCTTTTGAAACTTTCGAGACTTGGGCTAGCTCTCTTTATTTATTTTTTCCATGCTTTTGAGCATGCTTTTCTCCTTTTTTTCTTTTTTTAGCTAGCCCTTTGTCTCTATTGGAGATATTTGGAGAGGGATGAATGATGCAAAGATACATAGAGTTTTATTTATGGAGGAATGCATAAGCAATATGGAGCAAATGATGAATGCTAACTTCCAGTGTAGAAGTTTTAGCATGAACGTGTACGTGATCTTGATCAGGGGAGTATGAGTTCTAACAAGGGTCACAACAATTTGACAAAGCTCAATGAGAGAACAAGCTGCATATGTGGAGGCTAAGAACTAGAATCTACATATGGCCTTGGATGGGAAATTCTCATCATTGAGGAACTCATCATGTTTTGATTTTCAAAAAGGAAAACTCCGGATGTCAAGCATCACTAAGCACAAGATCATAGCACTCTATTCTACCATGTCATGTCTCACAACAACTTAGGCAAGGTTCATGCTTTTTGGTACCCACAGTTTTCAAGCTAAGGTTTGAACATACAAGCCAACAAACTCAAAACTTAGGTAGGATACAAAGTTGTAAGCAAGACATATGAGGAGAATAAACAGAGCAACTATTCATCATTTCAACCATAGAGGCAAAGCATTCTTACTAAGCATATCAAAGCAAACTAAGCAAACGATGATGTTGAAAGCAAATAAATATTTTTGGTCTTTTTATTTTTGCAGATTTTTTTTTGGATTTTCATTTATAAGATATTCTGAAAACAGAGGAAGATACAAGTTACCTCAGAATGGGGGTCCTCCCCTAAGCTAGCTTCAGGCTCACTGCGGAGGAGGGTAGAAGAAACCCTGACTCACGTGGTAAGCCCTCTGCGCCTCTATGTATCGCTGCTGATCCTGCTGCATGGCTGCTATCCGCTCACCAGCCTGACGCTACCACGCTGAGGTGGACTCGACGTGGGTGTTCAGCGTCTCCTCCAATCCCGTAACCTGGACGGTGAGCTCTCCCATCTGCTGCGCGAGCTGAGCATCGCGTGCAGAGGCTGAGGAGTGCCGCCGGAAGGACAAAGACGGAGGTGGACCACCTGAGCTGGAACTAGCGGGTGTGGCCCACTAAGCACTGCTCGCACTCGCCCAAGTTGTGCCACTCGCACTCAGCTGGTAGGTGGGCTGATCCCAGCCAGGTGTATACCCAGGGGTAACCCCGAACATATACCCCGCAGGGGCCCCTCCTGCCACCGGTGGCGTAGCAGGCTGTGGCTGAGGTGGTGGTGGTGGCTGTGACTGCTGCTGCTGCATGTGTGCTCTCTTCACTGCACTTCTGGTGGACCTGCCTGAGACACTAGCACGACGGCTTTCCTCTTGTGTAACAAGGGGAATGGTTAGTGACGCCGAGTTATACAATCCAAACCCCGGGTTAGGTAACGGGATTTGGTTTGCATAGCCCGGAAAGAAGAAAGTCAAAGAATCATTTAGGCCCCTCTTGAGTATATGCCCTTGGATCAAGTATGCCTCATCAATGAGAACTCGGGGCATCACGATGAAGGGTACGGGATTCCCACTAAGAACCCCGAGTCTGAGAGCAATACGAGTCACCAAAGATGTACACTCAATAGGACCTATCATTTTAAAATTCATCAACCATTGCCGAATCATAGCTTTAACGGGAGAGACCTTGATCCGGTTAACAACGGCATATAATAGCATCATCTCATCGCTGCGCACGGGCCGAACATCCTCTCGTGGAAAGAGAGTAATGGCGAGCCACTTGTGCCACAGACGGAGAGTGGGATGCACAATATTGTTGCACCGAGGTACAAACTTGCCACTGTAAACAAAACCTGAGATGTCTGACCAGAAATATTCTCGAACAAAACCATCACAAGCCTTCTTCAGAGAAACAGCACAACGAGGACTAAACCCAAGAAGACGACTAAGTCCTTCCAAGAAACATGATAATCGGTCCCAAAAAGACGAAACTGAATGCCATCCTGAATCTCGGTAAGAGAGCAAAGAAACTGGATGGTGAGGGGCCGAGAGCCAAGCTCTGTAACCGACGCAAACTCCTCCCAACCAAGAGCATGCCAAATGGAAGCGAACTCAAGATTCATACCTATTTTCTCCATGAGAGTCGGGTCGAAGTCTCGGGTGTGAGCGAAGACTCAGTCCTTCAGGAGAGCATAGGCTTGCTCCTCTCGAGCGCCCCGCAAGCTGAGGTAGGGGTGTCGTCGACGACCTCCTCCGCGGCTTGTGGCTCGGCTTGCTCTTCTTCGTAATCCATCGTCGATGGCTCGGCGGGGGTGGATGCACTCGTGCTTGCCCGCGAACAGGAGCGTGAGCGTGTCACCCTCCAGAGAGTGTTCGCCGCCCAATTCATGCTAGCACAACAACAAGGAACAACAAGAGCAACTCGGTGATGGGTTAGTGAAATCGAATGAAGTCCTTACCGAGCTTGCTCCACCAATAACAATACTTTCAGCAACACAATAGAGGGAACACTTGATGATCCCATCCTGAGCAAGAAATCCAAGAAAACCAAGAGAGCAAGGAGTAGAGAGGGGAGTGTGAATGAAATGAGTTGAATAGGTGAAGAACACCCCCTCTCGGGTCTAATTTATAGAGCAAAGGGGCAGCACACCGCGGGATAGCCGTTGGGCAACGGTTAGGGGCCGTTGGCCAAAGCTGGGCCCACATGACCGTTACCAGGGTTCGGCCGGCCCAGTGGTGGGCACGGTGCTGGCCCCCTTTGGCAGGTGTGCCACCAACGGCTATACGAAGATATGCCAAGGTGCACCGGCCAAAGTTTACTCCAGAAATTGCCCAAATGAAATTTCTATGGTTTTCAAACTCAGAAATTATTTTCAGAAATTTTATTTAGAAAAGGGAAAAGGGCTAGATAAATCTAGCATGTAGATGCAGAGTTTTGGAAAATTAAATATGCAATTTTGGAAAGGGAAATATGAGATAAGTACCAGCTTTAACCTTTTTGGTAGAAAGGACTCATCATTTTTAGTCCGACGAGTTGGACTCTTCTCAGTGATCAATTCCACTCAGCACCCCACTCCTGAGAAGTAGAGGGTGGCGCCGTCTCAATCTTCTGCCATTCTTTCCGAATTTTTCTTTAGCCTCTTTGACGGAGATTTCTTCCTTGGGGGTGAAGGCTCCGTCCTTCCCCCAAGCTGCTCAACACTATCTTGCACCAAATAGCACTGCTCTTCTTTGTCCTGAAACTTGAACTTCAAGTTCCTCTTCCCAATGCGGAAATGGATGATTCTAGACCCCACATTGATTCTAGCTCGGACATCACTGAGAAATGGCCGCCCAAGGATGAGCGGCATTCCTCCCTCGTCATCCATATCAAGGACCACGAAATCCGCGAAGACATAAGAACTCTTGATCTTGACCAATATGCTCTCAACAATTCCTTCTGGATATCGTATCGTTGAATCGGCGAGTTGGATAGTCCGTGCTATAAGAGAGAGAGCTGGATATCCCAGTTGCTCGAACATGGCCTTGGACATGAGATTAACACTCGCACCAAGGTCACAAAGGGCATGCCTGATCTTCTTGTAATAGATTGTGCAAGTGATAGTCGGGTAGCCTGGATCTTTCTTGTGCACCACTGCTGATTCCTCCCATGGATCAAGAATTTGTTGTATGGGCTTTCCTGCATAGTTAGAAGCATGTGTCTTCCTAGGTGGCTTACCCCACCTGGTTGACACAACACTAACATTTTCACAAGAGGATATGGGTTGCCCCGGGATCCTCCCGTTATCAGGAGATGGAACCAAAGCAGCCAGCTGGGCCAGCTAGGTTTCTAACATTTTGTTGAAACTTAGCTGACTCTTCTGAGCAGAAGAAAAACTATCAAGCTTAACGTTGAGGCTTTCCACAATTTTATCAAGGGCGGCTAGCTTCTTGTTAATACCTTCATTAATCTTAGCTTGCCCGAAAACAAGATCTCTCAAGGAAGGTTGGTTGGGATTGTACGAATTACCTTGGTTACCTCCTTGATAATAAGGGCGTTGTTGATTCCACGATTGGCCTCCTTGTTGAGGTGGACGATAACCGTTGTTGTTGCCGTTCATGTACATCACTTCCTCCTGAGTCTCCGGACAATAGTTGCCTGAGTGCCCAGTGTTGCCACAGACTTCACAAGTCATATGAGAGTCCATAGGCAGAGTAGTGGTGGCCATGGCAACCTTCTCGCTGGTGTAGTCATCCAATCTCTTCATAAGAAGATCCATCTTGGCAGCAATCATGTCTGCTTCCTTGACAGTATGAGTACCCCTCGGTCATGGTTGGAGACCATCTTCTCAATGAGTAATTTAGCATCATCAACAGTGAGTGAGAAGAATGCTCCTTGAGCAGCAGCATCAATATGGCCTCGGGCTGCCGGAGTCAACCCATTATAGAAGCTTTGAAGAATAAGCCAATCCTCCATCCCATGGTGTGGACAGGCCAGGACATACTCCTGAAGCCTTTCCCAAGCCTCTGGAATAGATTCACATGCTGAAAACCAGAAATCCTTCCACGAAGAGCATTGGTTTTTCCCAATGGGAAGAACTTCTTGAGAAATGCCTCTGAACACTTAGTCCAAGTGTTAATAGCTTCACGATTTGCATAGAACCATTGCTTAGCTTTCCCCAGGAGGGAGAATGGAAACAACCGTAGACGAACAGCATCCATATTTGCACCCCTGATGACGAAAGTCCTGCATAGCTCTAGGAATTGCTACAGATGAGCATTGGCATCCTCATTTGGCTTGCCACAGAATGGGCTAGCCTGTACCATCGTGATTAGACCCGTCTTGATCTCAAAATTTTCAGTCCCCATTGCCACCTCAGGGCCTTGCAGCACCTGGTCAGCGGAAGGAGCTGAGTACTCACGAAGTGTCTTCTGGGCCATAGCGTTGGACGTGGATGGTACAAAGGAAGCTGGTTCGCCCTCCGGATGAGTACGACGAGGTGAGCCGAAATGAATTCGAGCTTTCCTCACAAGTGACTCGGGATCTTCAGTAAAATTTCTCGGTAGGTCGAAACCAGTCATACACTACCTGTCTTCATCATCCAAAGATAAAAGAAGACAATCAAGGTTAGCCTGCATTGAGAGTTGTCCTAACCTACTCAGAGTTTATAAATAGATGCAAAGCATAGTCATGATAATCCTGTGCCTTCCCCGGCAACGGCGCTAGAAATGCTTGTTGGCATTTCATAACGTCGATCACTTAAGAACAGATTTGGAATCCATCCTTAGCGTCAGCGTTAGAAATGCCTTTAGGCAGCTCTCAATGTCACAACTAATGGCACCGGGTTAGCGTGAACATCGAGACTTGCCATTGGTTAATCTAAACGATCATGAACGAATCCGCAAGCGCACAGATAAACCATTGTAGCATTTCCCCAAGGAAGGAGTGTATTCCAAGGGTATCGTATCCGTGGAAGGCAATGGCGGATATTGTGACCCAGGGTGAGAGCCACCAGAAGACTCGTCAACTAGACCGAGTACCGTAGCTTGAACAAAGACCTCATGCAACACTCTCATGCCATCTAACAAGATCAACTAAGGCTAGACATACAAACAGATATGAACTCTCTTATGTATAATCAATAAGATCAAAGGGTCGTGTTTGTGAAGAACACGAGCCTCTAACTTATGAACAAACACATAAGGAGGGAGTTTATCACCCTTCAAGTGGATCAAAAGGTAGTGTTCACGAAGAACACAAGCCTCTAAATGATGAACAGAGGATGAACTCAAGAACATATCAAGAATATGATCTACCATGACTTTATATGAAATAGCTGAATAACTGAAGTAGATCAAAGTCATACAAAGAAATAAAGATAAAAGAGAACTCATACATAGACTTCCAAGAGGACTTGGAACCTGAATAAGAGCTACTCTTGCCTACCCTCTAGCCTTGGAAACTAAAAGTGAGAGGAGAATAAGAGAGTGGTGTGTGAGAAATGGGAGCTCCTCCCCTTCTATTTATAGGCAAGCACAAGGCTTGCTCGGATGCCCAAAGTGCCCCTAAACACCCGGGAGTGAGGTAATGGACCAATAGGGAGCTACCACGTGGAGGGCCAGGATGGAGCCCCCTAGGTCGGTTTGGCCGATCCTAGGATCGGCCGGCCCCCTTGGGTGGCCCCACCTGGTGGCCTTCCTCTGGTTGGCTGCCCTGTGGGCCCTCTGATCCATCCCCGGTGCATGGCTTGATTTGGTATCCGAGGTGGGCCCTTTGATCCATGTGAAGTCCATGTGGCGTCCTCTGATTCGTCGGTGAGTGCCTCCCCTAGATCGATGACGTGGATTGCCATGTTTCCCTTGGTGGCAGCCACCTCCTCAGCTGAGTTGGCATGGTTTCTTCATAGAAGGTGAGTTTCCATCTCTTTTAAGGGGTAAATCACCTACATACAAATAATCTCCAAGGACAAGTGGAACTACATTATTCAAACCTAAATGCTAGTAAATAATGCATATGCCTCCATTTATGTGAGAATGTTGAGGGTTGGAAATGGTGAATTTCAACCGTCAACAGGCAACAAATGTGATATCTACACGGATCACAAGAGTCTGAAGTATATCTTCACCCAGTCAGAGTTGAACTTGAGGCAACGAAGATGGCTAGAGTTGACAAAGGACTATGACCTTAACATTCACTACCACCCAGGCAAAGCGAATGTTGTGGCCGATGCTTTGAGCCGAAGAAGCTATTGCAACAACCTGATGGTGCAGGAGGAACAGCCAGAGTTGTACAAGGAGATGGAGAGATTGAAGCTCGACATCGTCGAGAAGGGACAGCTCAATGAGTTGAGGGTGAAGTACGGTCTGGAAGACTAAATCAGGCAAGCCCAGAAGAAGTGTCCTGAGATTGAAGAAGTGAAAGACCTTCTGACGAGAGGTAAGGCCCCTGACTACCGCATTGATGAGCAAGGCACATTGTGGTTGAAAGATCGCATATGTGTGCCTAGTGGTGAGGAGATTCGGAAGACGATTCTGAAGGAAGCCCACGATTCTCGATACTCCATTCACCCCGGTTGCACCAAGATGTACCAAGACCTGAAGTACCGATTCTGGTGGGAGAAAATGAAGAAGGACATCGCCGAGTATGTTGCCCGATGTGACACATGCCAGAGAGTGAAGGCGGAACATCAGGGACCCGTCGGATTGCTACAGCCGTTTGAGATACCTCAGTGGAAATGGGATGATATCAGCATGGACTTCGTGGTGGGTTTAC
The DNA here is from genome assembly GCA_036936925.1 of Cenchrus fungigraminus. NCBI lineage: Eukaryota > Viridiplantae > Streptophyta > Magnoliopsida > Poales > Poaceae > Cenchrus > Cenchrus fungigraminus. The sequence continues at coordinate 35,708,281 of CM072769.1, forward strand.
CCCGCACTCAGAAGGGAAATGACTCGATTTGGGTGATTGTGCACCGTTTGACCAAGGTAGCACACTTCATTCCGGTGAAGAACAGATTCAGTGTGAGCCAATTGGCCGATCTGTACGTGGAGCATATTCTAAGGTTGCACGGGGCACCCCGTAGCATTGTGTCCAATCGTGGTGCTTAGTTCACTGCTCAATTCTGAAAGAGTCTGCACAATTTGATGGGCACACACTTGGACTACAGTACGGCATTCCATCCTCAGACTGATGGACAGACAGAACGAGTGAATGAGGTTCTTGAAGATCTTCTGAGAGCTTGTGTGTTGACTTACAGCAATGATTGGGAGAAGAGTCTGCCCTACGCTGAGTTCTCGTACAACAATAGCTTTCAGGCAAGTCTGCAAATGGCACCCTTTGAAGCTCTGTATGGCAGGAAGTGTAGGACACCATTGATGTGGTCTGAGGTGGGGGAGAGGACTTTCTTCGGTCCTGCTTCCATTGTTGAAGCTGAGGAGAATGTGGCTAAGGTTAGAGAGAACCTGAAGATAGCTCAAAGTAGGCAGAAGAGCTATGCTGATCCTAAGCGAAGGGATATCTCCTTCGAAGTGGGTGACTACGTCCTCCAGAGAGTGTCACCGCTTAGAGGCACGAAGAGGTTCCATGTGAAGGGAAAGCTGGCCCCGAGGTTCGTTGGACCCTACCAGATTGTGGCAAAGGTGGGGAAACTTGCATACAGGCTAGAGTTACCACCCGACATTGCCGGAGTGCATCCTGTGTTCCACATATCGCAACTCCGGAGATGCCTCGGCCCAAAGCTTGACAAGCATGTCTCCACCGACGCTATCGACTTGCAAGACAACCTGGAGTACTTGGAGTATCCGGTAAAGATACTGGATCTGGCCGAGAAGGCTACAAGAAGTACCACCACTTGCTTCTGCAAGGTGCTTTGGATCAATCACACTGAGCAAGAAGCGAAGTGGGAGAAAGAATCGGTCTTGAAGGAGAAGTACCCACACCTCTTCGAGACGGAGGTAAGTTCTTAATCTCGAGGACGAGATTCTTTTGAGGGGGGGAGTCTGTAACGTCCCGCAATTTTATTATGGAATGTTAATTATGAAAATGAGGATTTAAAAAATTTTGGTGAATTGATTGAGTGCTTGATAAATTAAATAAGGATGTCTTCTAAATTCTCTCCTAAATTCCTAGATGTATGTTTGAGCTAAATAAAAATTTCTAGGAAATATAAGAATGCTAGTGTGAGAACCTTGGAGTTTTTTTGGTTTTTATTTGGATTTATTTGAGTGAGATTCAATCTATTTAATATAGGGTTAAGGGGTTTGGAAAATAGGAAAAACCTTCCTTAGCTGTTTGGGCCTCAAGTTCACAGCCAAAGTCCACCGGAGGCCCCTCTTCTCTTTTTTTTAAACCGGCGCACACCCTGCACATCTCCGGCTCAGCAGCACCGCGGCCCAGCTAAGCCCACGCGCACCCTCTCCTTATTCTTTCTCTCACCGACACACGGGCCCCGCATGTCATCCGCCACCTCGCCTCTCACCTTTCTCCCCTTTTCCCCTTTTCCCTGTGCCGCGTCCACCCGCCGCATGCCACCTCGGCCAGAGCTCGCCGTACGCACTCGTGGCCGAGCCTTGGATGCGCGCCACCTCAGCCACGCCCCATCCGACCGTCCGCAGCCCTCCGCGCCGCCTATAAGACCCACCGCTGCAGCCGCGCCCTAAACCTAATCCGCCTTGGGGTTTTCCCCTGCTCCCGCCGCCGCGCCTGGAGAAGAAGAAGGAAGGGAGGAGAAGGAGGCGGGGAGGCCGTCCGAGGGAGCACGCCACGACACCGGAGCCGTCCGCGGGAGCTGCTGATCGCCGAGAAGTCAGCGCCGTCCCTGCAGTCGTCGCACACCCCTGCTTCCTCTGCTCCAGGCCGCGCCGCTGCCGTCCTGCTCCACCTCTCTTCACCGCCGCTCTACATGTCGACCTGTGGTCATCAGGTGAGCGCTGTCGACCCCTTCTCTTCTGTGGAGCCGGCCTTCACACCGAGGGGGAAAAGACCCCGCCTTGAGGCCCTGTGTTCGCCCTTGCACGCGCCGCGCCGCCGCTGCAGACCGCCGTCGCTTGTGTCGCCGGCCTTCGTGCCGAGCCTTACGCCTGCAGGTGCCGCTGCCTTCGTCAACACGCGCGCGCTCACCGCTTGGCCTTGATCCTTTGTCTGTTTGCACACCGGAGGCCTCGCCGTCTTGCTCGCCGCGCCGCCGCGGCCATGTCTGCCGGTCGCCTTCGTGCACGCGCGAGCAGGGAGGAAAAAGGCCGCACCTTTAGGGTTTCACCGTGCATGCCCCGCCGCCGACGCGGCCACGCACCCATGCGCAGCATCACCTCGCCACGGGAGCTCTGCTCTTCGCCGTCACGCGCGCCGTCCAGGGCGCCTCCATGGCCGAGACGGTCTTGTGCACATGGACAAGGGGCAAAGCCCCAACCTTTGGTGACGTTTCGCCTCGCCAGATGCATGTACGCCCGCCTCAGCATTTTGGCATGCCCACGCGCGACGCCGGTGACCAAACCACACTGCGCCGCCGCACTTATCGCCGCGCCGTCGCCGTTGAGCTTCGCTCCGGCCAAAGGTCTGACTTTTCTCTGTTTGGTCATGTGCGCAAGGGTCTCTCGAGTCGAGCCCTACCGTTTGTTTACCTGACTCACACACACCTCGCCGCCGGCGAGCTTTGCCGCGCTGGAGCTCCTCTGGGCATTCCTTCGAATACATACCGGCGCCGGCCTAAACCCCTGGGGTTTTGTACCACACGCACGCCCACACGCGCGAGTGTTCGCAGATGATCTAGTTGCATCCCGTGCGGCTGGTCACCCACGGCCAGGCCACACGCCGGGCCGCACGGCGCAGCGTCACAGCAAATGCGCCCCGGATCCCACATGCACGGCCACGCCAGGCAGCCACGCGGGCTGCCACACGTGCAGCCGCTAGCTTAAAGCCAGGCACGTGGCTGCCGCGTCAGCCGTAGAGCTAGCCTGCCGCTGGCTTAAAGCCTAGGTAGAGTTAGCTAGAGTAGGTCAATAGCTAGCCTAAAGTTTGCCATATTGTATATGCGTATTTTATTTTCAGAAATGTACTTTCTCTTTGAAAATTCATAATAAATCCGTTTTAACTCCAAAAATATGAAACCTCTTCTGAAAATCTTCTAAAATCTCAAACTCCGTGCTAGGCTAGAGTTTGCCTCTTTTTGGGTCTTATTTGATTTTCCTCTTGGAGTTATTGCAATTAGCAGCTATGTTTATTTATTTATTTACGATTCTAGGAGCCGCCGGAGCCGGAGAGCTGAACCAGGACTATGACGACGACCTCGGCTACGACGACTACTCGCACCCAGGTTCATGCCCGACCTACTTTGATTGCCCATTAGGCATTGCTTTAGAAATGCTACCGCTTTACTTATGCATGATGATGGATATGATGAAATCCTTGCACTGCCCTTTTTAAATACCTTGCCCTTGATTGACCTACTACTACTATATTTACGCGTGTTGATACACTGAGCTTCCTATGCTTGTGTTAGGATTATGTGGTAGTTTCTTGGCGTGTGTGGGGAAAAACTGGCGGGAGAAGGTGTTTTTGGGATACTTGGCGGGGGTGAGCTCAAGACAACCCGATCCAGGATCAGGGGCCAGGGATCGTCTTCTTGGGCGATGCCCAGTTTGGTACCTATAACGGGTACACTGTTTTAGGAGCACAGGTGTCGGGGTTTTTGTGATGACTTGGAGGATAGGAGCTCACCCCGGTCTGAAACCGAGTGGGTCGCTTTGTTACACGGGACTTTCGTACACACCACCTCGCCGAGAGTGGGGATAGGGCCATTTCGACCCTAGCAAGTGAGATGCCATACCTGCTAGCAGGATAGAGGGTATCAGTGAGAGGGTATAGGGTGGAGTCCCTTCCCTTTTGGGCGCTCCCCGTGTGGCCACACAGGGGCATGTTCACAGTTCTGGGGTGGTCCTTTGCGAGGGACCGCATCGAGACCCGGATGTAGGATGGAATCGTAACTCCTAGGTGTTCGTTCGGTTGGGTAGGCTCGGTCGGCCGTACACCGTCTGGGTGCTATTCCGAGATGGGTACTGGTGTACACGCTCTGCAGAGTTTAGATCTATACATATAGCCGTGTCCTCGGTTATGGACATGCCTGTTGTTTACTCCGACTCTTACATTTTGGGATTTCTACCTCCCCCTTATAGGATGAGAGTGTATGGTGAGCTGTGGTTGTATTCGGGGAGAGGGGAGTTGCTCCCTCTACCTCACGGATCCAGGTGCAACCATTGAGGTGCGAGGAGTGGGAGTTCTCGCACCGACCCTAGCTGGAGATAGGTGCTGGTGACGGTGATCTGGGTGACCAGGTGTAACCGTTTGCGGATGAGAGATATGGGAAATGGTGGGAATATGGAGATGTTATTCTATTTATTTTGATGCTGCTGCTGCTTAGGAAAACCAGCCTCTACCTTGTTCCTTTCTTTACCCCTAGAAGTAGGCCACTTAAAGCTTGCATATGGTTGGTGACGTGGACCTATCCCAATCCTTGGGGATAGCCCCTGAGCTTGCAGGGTACGAGTCAGACTTCGACAACAACGCCGACGGATGGTACGACTGAGGGGCACGTTGCTTCGCTCAAGGATGCCTGTGGGAGAAGAATAAAGATGGAGACACCTTCTGGAAGCTAGCTACCGCTGCGTAGGCTCTTATTCATGTTATTCCGCCAAGAGGTGTGTATTGATGTACTCTGATTATTCAGGACATGTAATAATAATATTATTCATACTCTGATGCTTTATTTCATTGTATGGTTGTGATATTTATCTGTGATGGATGTCTGTGCGTGATAGCGTCTGATCCAGGGACTATCACGAGTTCAGAATGACGGGTTTTCCTCTTTTGAAAAACCGGGTCGTTACACAATCGGCGTGTAAGCACGACGAGGAGCCTCAACGTCAGGGTAAGCCAGGTAGTGGATAGATGTGTTGTCGACTGGCACCCCAAGCAACTGAGCAATACCCTCTCTGGTGAGGCGAAACTGTTGTCCCATAAACATAAACCTCATCGAGAGTTGGCCGTCCTCAATGTACACTGTGGCGTAGAAGACACGAACCCACTCTGGCATGTATCTCGGCCTGTCACTGACCAAAGCTGCAAGTCCCGGAATGAAGTCAAAGTGGGCGGAATGAAGTCAAAGTGGGGGAGAATCGGGACTCCAGCTGCTGCTGCTCTAAGAGTTGTCCACTGAAGCATCCTATGCTGATTGAGATGAGATCCCTTCCTGACATAGGAAGCGTAGAAGCTCTCCTGAAGAATAGTCCAGAACCGGGGATCACACTCCTCTCTGCAGCGAGGGAACCACTCATCCTCCTTGACAAACCTCAACTTCCGGATCTTCGGCCCGGATAAGCCCTCAACTTCCAGATCTTCAGCCCGGATAAGCTCCTCAAGTCTCGGAGATAGACCCCAAAGGCCTCGGACCTCCGTGAACCAATCTGAATCTCAGGACCCTCCTGTGGCTGATCCTGCTACTCCTGCTCAACCTGCTGCTCTGCTGCTGTCCTCCTCTGCCTCAGAGTAGGCTGAGTGTGTCCACCACGAGTCCGAGGACCAGTACGTGGCGCAGAGGAGGGAGACTCGGTCTCCATCGGACGGGTACAGCCTGAACGCCGTAATGACTGCTGCTCCTGGGGCTACTCCCCCTGACTCAGTGCACTGCCACCAATACGAATGCCCCTCTGTGGTTGCCCCTGGGTATCTGGTATACTCAGCACACGCTCCCACTCCTTGTCCTGCTTGCTCTTCTTTTTCTTCGGCTCAACGACTGCCTTGCCCTTCCTCTTGTCTCCTGCAATCTGTCAAAGAAACGGTGGAAGATTATAGAATGGCGAGAAGAGTATATGAACATGATAAATAACTAAGGGTGAGAGGTCCTTAAGCAAAGCAAATGAAAAGATGGAGCCTAAACATGATTTCTAGAAGATGAATGCTGCCACAAGATATGAAAGGGAGAATTTAGGTAAGTCCTTAGGTGCAGCAAGATATGTGTGTGAGTGCTTAGCTAGGAGACATGCTACTGTTACAGAAGTGTACCAAATGAGCACAAACAGTAGTATATTTGCTCAATTTCCAAGAGATTTAGCAAGTAACAGGAAATTGGAGCAAGGTCTAAAGGATTAAGCTAATCAAGATAGAGACATAACAGGTTCACAGATCAAATTCCTCAAGCAAAACACCCTAAAATGCTCCCTAAGACATGCAGATCATGAACAGAGAGGGAGACGGAAGGGGGTGATGCTCACCATTGCTGAAATTGGAGAAGGAGAAGGGCAGTGGTGGTCGGGAGAAGCTTCTGCGCGCTGGAGAAAGGTCACCGACGAGCCACTGCGGTGGCGCATAGCAGGAATCACCAGCAGCGGCCAAACCCAAGACGGGGGCACCGCGGGCCGCGTGGGCAAAAATTCACAGATCTGAAAACAGGCGCGACGAGATCTGAAACAGAGAAAACGGTCGAGAAAGATTATGATAGGTGGGACCGCTCCTCAGAGAAGCGCCGGATGAACCGACGATAGGAAATAGCAGAGCGTCGATCGAAACGCCGGAGGATACGAGATTATCAGAGAAAGGTTGCACCGGATGAACCGATGGCCCAAATTTTAGATTCACCGGATGAATTCTTCGTGGGTCAAAAACGGCCACTAAACTCAGTAGCACAGGATGAACCATTGCTTTCACTCAGGAGAGCGTCGGTTCATTCGACGATGCGAACCAGTGGCGTGCTGAGAAAAATTCAAACCGACCCGGCCACCGGATGAACCGACGCCTGGAACCTACATAGCAGCAGTTCATTCGATGGTGACAATTTCAGAACGCTGATCTAGAGCTCATCTTTGATCCAACAAATGTCACACACAAGCCAACACAAGCACATTTTTGGACCAATTCTGAGTGACAACTTCACCCCTCAAGCACTCTTTTACAAAATACAAGTATATAAACCATAGATTCCCTACAAGGGATAAACCTTATAATTTTTAGGAAAAATAGGCAAATTAAAATCCAAAAGGAGGAGAGATAGCTCCAAAAAGGGAATGTATGAATTATTTGCCTTTGAACTTAGAGATAAACACTTTAAGCTCGTTAGGACATAACTCAATAGGCATTAAGCACAATCATTTGTCTCATCACACTTTGGAGTTGTTGATTTGCATTGAGCGGTAAGCAACTTTCTCATAGTGTGATTTTCCTTTGTGACACCTCTCATGCAATGCAATGCAATGCAAGAACAAGTGCATGAAAATAAACATCAATGCAATCTATATGACAAGCAAAGATGCAAAGCGGAAGGATAAACTATCTTTCCAAGTTTGAGCCCTTGTTAAGCTTACTCATGGTGAGCCTTTCAACATGCCTTGAGCCAAACTTAGAAACCACCGGCTCAAGCAAGACCCATACTCACCACTATCTTAACAAGGTTAGACAAGCCCCTACAACATGTACATATGCAAATGCAAACTATATGACAAGCATTACATGATGTTAGACGCATCAAGCACATTTAATTCACTCCTTAGCCTACAAAAGGTGTTTTCATCAAGAGACTTAGTGAATATATTCGCCAATTATTCCTCGGAGCAAACACCACAAAGTAGAATATCACCTTTAGCAACATGGTCTCGCAAGAAGTGATGGCGGATATTAATGTGCTTAGTGCGCAAATGTTGAACCGGGTTGTTAGCAATTTTTACGGCACTTCCATTGTCACAAAGGAGAGGAACCTTATCTAGAACCACACCATAATCCAAGAGGCTTTGCTTCATATAGAGGATTTGAGCACAACAAGCCCCGGCAGAAATGTATTCCGCCTCCGCGGTGGATAAGGCCACAGAGTTTTGCTTCTTAGAGGACCAAGCAACCAAAGATCGACCTAGCAAATGGCACCCACCCGAAGTGCTCTTGCGGTCTACTCGACATCCGGCAAAGTCCGAATCCGAATAACCCAAGAGCTCAAAACAAGCACCATGGGGGTACCACAAGCCAATGCTAGGTGTGTATTTTAAGTATCTAAGGATCCTTTTTAAAGCACTTAGGTGAGATTGTTTAGGGTTGGCTTGAAACCGAGCACACATGCAAACACTAAACATGATATCGGGTCTAGATGTGGTAAGGTAAAGAAGGGAACCGATCATAGAATGGTAAAGCTTTTGGTCAACCGGTTTACCTCCCTCATCTAAGTTGAGATGTCCATTAGTAGGCATTAGTGTCTTGATTGGCTTGCAATCATCCATCTTGAATTTGTTGAGAATATCATTAGTGTACTTTTCTTGATTAATGAAAGTCCCTTCCTTCAATTGCTTGATTTCAAACCCAATGAACAAGTTGAGCTCTCCAATCATAGGCATCTCGAATTCCCTAGTCATAAGATCACTAAAATCTTTGCACACTTTGAGATTGGTGGACCCAAAGATAATATCATCAACATAAATTTGACAAATGAAAAGCAATGATCTTGGTGAATAAGGTATTGTCCACTCTTCCAATCTTGAAGCCTTCCTTGATGAGAAAGCATGATGTTTGCAAAAAGAAGCATATTGTTTGCGGCGAGTACGTGTACCACCCTTGGGATCAACGAAGACAAGATCGATGGGATGGTTTGATGAAGTCCTTATACGCCTTCCAAGTGTGGTAGAAGTTGGATCATCTTGAGGTTGCACTACTTCTAGTTCATCTTCTTGATCTTGAGTGTCTTCTGATGTAGGATGTGGTCCATGTGAGGAAGATGGGCTATCTTGTCTTGTGCGGGATGATGTTGAATGCCTTTGATGGTCATCATCATCATCGGAAGAGGAGGAGTCTTCATGGTTGTGAGAAGTAGAAGATATATCATCATCCTCTTTTGGCTTGATGTCCCCAATAGCTATCTTCTTCATTACTTCTGTTGACGGTCGATATTTGCCATTTTTATGATCGTCAACTCCAGCAAATTTGAGCATGAATTGCACAACCACACTAGAATAGGTGCTTAAACTCATACTTTCCACCAGTGTCGATGTCTATTCGAATGCAGGTATTTAGCATAAGAAATGGGAGGAATTCATGCACTTTCACTCCACTCTAATCCAAGGCACTCAAATGTTGGCCAATCAGGGGCTGCCACATGGATTCTCCTGGATCCATGATGTCACCAATCAATGTGAGGGACTCTCGACGAATCATACGCTACCACGTCAGCATCACATGGATCCATGGGCCCACTTTGCCAACTAAACCGCCAGGAAACGTGCCATGCACGGAGGAGAGGCATTAGGGCCCACATGGAAGCGAGCCAGACGAAGCACAAGCCAGAAGGCTGGCCAGGGGTTTTGGCCGACCCTAGGATCGGCCGAACCGACCTAGGGTCAGTTGATCCTGGCCCTCCATGTGTTTGCTCCCTATTGGTCCTTGGCTGCATTCCCGGGTGTTTAGGGGCACTTTGAGCCCCGGAGCAAGCCTCCTCCTTGTCTATAAAGAGGAGGGGAGGGGATCCATTTCTCACACACCACCAAGCTCTCAAGATTCACTTCTCTCTTGTGTAGCTCTCTCTCCCTCTCTCCAATTCTGCCCATGAGAGGTGATTCTCACCTCTTTGTGGTAGAATGGTGATGAGGAGAGATCTAGACTAGGATTAGTTGAGAGGTAGAGTAGGGGTAAGGAGTGAGTTGATGTCCTCGTGGATGCTTGTTCTTCATTTAGACCAAAGTACGTAATTCAGCATTTCTTATTTAGACTATAGTGGACATCATGCATGATTGATTTGTTCTTGTGTTCGTGGCTCGTTCATAAGTTACAGGCTTGTGTTCTTCATGACACAAGGCTTCGATCCTTTAGAGCCAGAGAAGTAGTTCATTTACTTGTTTGCATGCTCTAATCCTGTTTAGCTAAGTAAGTCCGCTGTATCTCATTTATCTGCATCCATAGCTTCCTTTCTGCTCCGTAGCTCAATGACTAGATCTAATTCTGATCTTTCCCTTATTCATGGGACCGTATCTATACGGTTGCTATAGTGTAGTTAGCGGGTCGACAGACGTAACCGCACTATAGTATTTATCTGGGGTACAGACGTGGTGTCTGGGCCCTGGTTTTCCTGCGAAGACCACGTACGATCATAGCGTAGAGGTAGGCCGCAGTGGTGACAGCCTGTTGGACCCTTTGTCAACCCTCTACGTCGCGTACCGAGTTGGGCTCGCTTGCCAGCACCTTGGAGTGTTGTCGCCCCGCGGGGATGACAGAGACCTGACATAATACATCTTGAGAGCTAAGTCCCTTAAGGAAGTGCTTCCTGTATCCCGACCTATCCCAGCGAAAGCTGGTGTCCTTGGATAGACCCTCTCTGGTTACTCTCCGTCCTAGGAATGAAACTCGACGGGAATACTCATTCTCCTAGGGAGAAGTGCTACAACGGTGTATCCGTGCGCTTGCGGATTCGTTCGCACTCGTCAGTGTACCCGGGTGTTTCTTACACGCTCACGCTAGTGCGCCAGTGGTGGTGACGTTAAGAAACGCCAACAAGCATTTCTGGCGCCGTTACCGGGGACGGCTGTTGTTAACCTTCGAGCCCGTCTATCCTCGTATTTATCTTTTTCCTTTTTCCTCTACCTTCACCCCTGTTACCCTTTTTGGGATATCCCTTTTGTTTTCTTTACTTCTACATCTACCCCCGCTACCCATGGAAGGTTATCCTTGTAAACACCTTCCGCTTTCGAGGAGTGAACCCTCAGAGCCATGTTCGTCAACACCCACTCTTACATCTGGCTTATGGATTCGCCCCTCTCATGAAGCTAATTCAGGACTTATCCTTCTCGAGGTTAAGTCATGAGAACCCCTTTGATCATGTGAGAGACTACGAGCGTCTGATTGAAACTCAGGGTAAAACGGGAGAATCACCGGATGCTGGGAAAAGAGAGTGTTTCCCGCTATCCCTCTCCGGGGAAGCACGAGATTGGCACCGTTATTTTGGTAGAGACTACCTTACTTGGGAAAGGTTGAGAGCAGATTTTTGCTCCCACTTCTTCCCAATACGATGTGTCATCTCGTTAAGGGCAAAGATTCTCTGTTTCAAGCAATGTGAGGAGGAATCACTAGGAATGGCATGGAATCGTTTCGCCTCCGCGGTGGAAGATTGCCCAGTCCTCTACATTCCTGATTGGATGTTGCTTCAGCACTTCTGGTTAGGATTGCGGAAGGATGATGCCATGAGGCTTAATGCTCTCTCTGGAGGATCCTTTGTGCACCTAGATGCTATCGAGGGAAAAGAGATCGTGGATAATCTCTGAGATTTCAGCTCCCCTTGCATCTCGGTCAATGAGGCACCCACCAGAGGAAATGTTAAGCCACCTAGATCCATCGTCAGCTGAGTCCGAGATTTCATATCCATTCTTTCTGAGCTCTGGCTGAAGATGTCATACCTGAATGGCAGGAATCTAAGGGAAAGATTTTGTGGCGCGAGATCTACCCTTGGGTTCCCCTCTCATGCATCTTCTTAGACCTTCTCCCCGAGACTTTGTCTCGTGGGAGGACGGAGAGAGTAGTTCAGAAAGAATGACCATTCCCAGCCAGGATGACTTGTTCGATCCTCACTACTATCTCCTAAGGAGGTTATGAGAGGCCTATCGTGTTTCTATGTCGAGGTTTGAGCTGAAGTGCTTCGCACTTAAGTTTCGTATAAACCAAGACATCGGTCTCTGCTTTATAATCCATTGGATTCATCCATCAGACCGAAGGAGCACGATCATTTACCGATCGAATGGAGTGCATTCACTTTTTATCTCAAGCACATCGATCGATGCCGATCAATCAGGAGAAGCTCACACTTCGTATCTTATGCCTGACCTGATCGATGCCCAATGGGAGGTGCACTTTCTAGTTTATCCATAACCCCCCATTGGAAGCTTAGGCCAGACTTCGGAATGTCTTCATCGCCTCGATGAGAACATCGAACCCTCTACCTAAGGTAAGAGTGAGTTAAATCTTGCTCTTCGTCCGAACTCTGGTTCCTGATCGTACACCGGCCTCTGGAAGTCCATGCTCTATCCTTTTTAAAGGCCGAGTGTCTTTCTGAGCTTGAGTTCACTCGGAGATCGGTACCTATTGGTGAAGCACTAGCCTCAGTGCTCGATCTTTTAGTCTCCGAGTTCCACGACCCCAGTGCTATAGTCCTCGAGTCCCATGACCACCTCAGCGAATGCCTCGGCCCCTCTGGGATGATCATGCTTGCCCTCAGCCTTGATACCTTTTTGGGCTCGAGTTCGTATATGCACTACCCTTACAGATCAGAGCTTATCATCATATCAACATTATCTGCAAGGCGATGGTAATAAGTTAAGACAGGAGATCACAAGACACCCGCATCCTGAGTACTCTTGGGACTCATCTCGTTTCCCCAGGAAGAATTATCCCTCGGGTATCTTGTGGACCGTGGTCATGCAGGAGAAAGAAAGTACCAAGATGAAGAGAAGTAGGCAAAAGGTCCACAGGAAGGCAGCACCATTGGGGCGACCCGAACACTTCGTGATTACCGTCAGAGGTGCCTACACTTTTGACGAACCGAGTATGTCGCCAAGGTGACTTCCCCCAGATTCTCTATGGTTATATCATGGTTTGGCCAAGGTTGGTATATATGGGAGGATTAATTTTCAACCTCAACCTTATCCTAGCCTTAAGCCTAAGCCAATCTTTCCATCTCGGGGAACCCACCTGGACCGTCGATCCTGAGACGCTGGAGCCCACACGAGAGAGGGGAGGACCAGAGGGGCCCACAGGGGGCCGGCTGAACCTAGGTTCGGCCAAAACCCTGGTGCCGCCTCTCCCCTTCTTCTTTCGCGTGTGCGACTCCTTCTCCTCCAGAAACCTTCTCCCTGCCGCCTGACGAGTTTTCGCATCGTGAAATCCATCTCCTCCACCTCACCATCCTCAGCTCATCGTCGCATCCATGGCCGGAAGGAGTGTTGTCCCTTTCGACGGCTCCACCTCGTCCACCGGTCCCGGGGCAGGAGGCAACCCCTCCGTCGTTGCTGCCCCTGCTGCGGACCTCGCAATGGTGGCCGGTGTCCTGGATGTTCCTCCGCTCGCCACCATCCGGCCGGGCGGGAGGATTCCAAGCACACCGCCCTCAAGGCGTTCCGCCTCACCTGGGAAGAGGCACATGAGACGGGCGGCCAGCCCCTACGGCAGGCCGACCACGACTCAGCTTCGCCCCAGGGGGTTGCCGCTCGCTCCATCTAGCACACCTGGATCATCGCTAGCTAGAGGGCAGACGAGCTCAGCGCAGTCCGCTCCTTCACTGCAACCGCCGGTGACCATAAAGCCGGCACTGCCCAAGGAGAGGGCTCCTGAGGCACGCCCAACTCCAGTTCTGCCAGACGAGAAGGAAGACTTTGGCCTGGACGACAGGTTTCCACCGCCGCCCTACACTAGGAGGTCCAGGGAGAGGACTCGGGAAACCGAGCAACTCCCTAAGCTCTCCTCAGTGGCCAAGCTGACCCCGCAGATGAAGGAACTGGAGGCCAGCAACGAGAAGCTCAGGGTTGCTTACTCAGAGCATAAGTTGGACCTGGCCGAGCTGAGAGACGACATTCATGACCTTCGCCGCGGCCTCTGTGTGAAGATGAGGAGACTGTTCTCGGCTACAGGGCACGCAGCTCTCTATGATGCCGAGTAGTGGGGATTAGCCCCAGCTTTAGTTCATTAGGCACTAGTCTAGGTCTAGGTTTGATTTCCCTTTATTTCATTTATTTTCCTTTGCATGTGTGTAAGCGCCTAATCATTTTGTTTGAAACATTTGGATTTGAATAAAGTGCCTCACCGGTCATGTAACCCGGTTTAGCCACCCTTTGTGTCATTACTTTGGTCTCTGTGATTTAGAGGACATCTAGGTTCGAGACAGTGTGGAGGAAGAGCCACGACTCTCCCAATGCAGGCACGACCGCTAGCCGATTGATCACCTACCGCGAACCTGAACAGGACCCGCACGAGTTCACTCCTGTGGAGAGCCTCTAACGGTTCATCTCCCATGCATAGCACCGGTTTGCATCTCGACAACTCACTATCTTTCATTCCTGAGTTTTATAAGCTAAATATGTCTATCTCTAAACTAAAACTCGAATGATGATGCTAAAGATCACCTAGCTCGCCTGTATCTGAGTAGACTTACATATGTTTTATTCCTTGTTATCTACCTGATGCATGTGAACCATAACCTTCTTAAGGACAAGCATGTTCACCTAAGTAATTGACATTATGATATGGCTGGATGATATGATCTGTTGCTCTGATGACTAACTCCCTTGGGGAATTTAATTTTGAAAACTCAAAACCTCCTGAAAAGGCTCCTCTTTGATATGCCTCCGTCCCATTAGAGCCATATGATCTTTGTAGGTAAAAACCTTCGATTCATATGCTGCTTGTTATTACATTGAGCTTTGTCAAATTCCGTGACCCTTATGAGAATTCTTCTCATCACTTTCATGATCAAGATACATGTGCACCCCACCTATTTCCCCTTGCTATGCTTCTACACTGGAAGTTAGCATTGTATCATTCATCCATTCCATGAAAATAAAGCTCCATATGTGGTGTAACATCTCTCTCCAGAAGTGTCCTTCAAAAAGAGACATGGGCTAAAAAAAAGAGATACATGCTCAAGGCATGATGCAAAAAAAGAGAGAGAGAAAGAATAGCCCATGTCCAAAATAAAGGAGGAATAGGAGAGAGATGAGATCATGCAAAAAGGAGTTCCATATTATAGATGGTAATAACTAGTGTCCATTCCGGGGCTAGTGTCCACCTTACCATCAACCCACAGTTCTCACCATATATATGTATGGTAATATCTAGCACCCATTCCGGGCCTAGTATCCACCTTACCATACACACCATAGCCATACTGGTGCACATCTTGATCTGATGGTATGATTTGATCTTCTATGTGGATCCAGTCTTTGACTTTGCAAAATATGTGACGCAAGTATGCTCTCTCTTTACCCTACCCTGAGCTCCACATATAGCCATCATTAGAAGTAGGATGAAGAAAGGCAAATGTCTTAGTGAGGACATATACACATTGAGCGATATGAGAGAATCAAATGAGGAAGCCACCAAGAGTTTTGTTTATGATAAACTTGCAAAACCCCCAAGGTGTTTATCATCAGGTGCATAAGTGACTTGATTCACAGCTGTTCTACTCTTCAATCACCCAAGGGAACATGATAGCCACTACACAGAGGTTCACAAGAGCAAGGTATGACTTGGAATATCTCTTATGTCTGTCTTACTCCTTGGTATTCGTGACCCACTTGGCTTTGTTTCCCCTTCACTCGGGACGAGCAAAGGTCAAGTGTGGGAGTATTGTTGACAGTCGATATTTGCCATTTTTATGATCGTCAACTCCTGCAAATTTGAGCATGAATTGCACATCCACACTAGAATAGGTGCTTAAACTCATACTTTCCACCAGTGTCGATGTCTATTCGAATGTAGGTATTTAGCATAAGAAATGGGAGGAATCCATGCACTTTCACTCCACTCCAATCCCAGGCACTCAAATGCTGGCCAATCAGGGGCTGCCACATGGATTCTCCTGGATCCATGATGTCACCAATCCATGTGAGGGACTCTCAACGAATCATACGCTGCCACGTCAGCATCACATGGATCCATGGGCCCACTTTGCCAACTAAACCGCCAGGAAACGTGCCATGCACAGAGTAGAGGCATTAGGGCCCACATGGAAGCGAGCCAGACGAAGCACAAGCCAGAAGGCTGGACAGGGGTTTCGGCCGACCCTAGGATCAGCCGAACCGACCTAGGGTCGGTTGATCCTAGCCCTCCACGTGTTTGCTCCCTATTGGTCCTTGGCTGCATTCCCAGGTGTTTAGGGGCACTTTGAGCCCCGGAGCAAGCCTCCTCCTTGTCTATAAATAGGAGGGGAGGGGCTCCATTTCTCACACACCACCAAGCTCTCAAGATTCACATCTCTCTTGTGTAGCTCTCTCTCCCTCTCTCCAATTCTGCCCATGAGAGGTGATTCTCACCTCTTTGTGGTAGAATGGTGATGAGGAGAGATCTAGACTAGGATTAGTTGAGAGGTAGAGTAGGGGTAAGGAGTGAGTTGATGTCCTCGTGGATGCTTGTTCTTCATTTAGACCAAAGTGAGTATTTCAGCATTTCTTATTTAGACTATAGTGGACATCATGCATGATTGATTTGTTCTTGTGTTCGTGGCTCATTCATAAGTTAGAGGATTGTGTTCTTCATGACACAAGGCTTCGATCCTTTAGAGCCAGAGCAGTAGTTCATTTACTTGTTTGCATGCTCTGATCCTGTTTAGCTAAGTAAGTCCGCTGTATCTCGTTTATCTGCATCCATAGCTTCCTTTCTGCTCCGTAGCTCAATGACTAGATCTGATTCCGATCTTTCCCTTGTTCGTGGGACCGTATCTATACGGTTGCTATAGTGTAGTTAGCGGGTCGACAGACGTAACCGCACTATAGTATTTATCTGGGGTACAGACGTGGTGTCTGGGTCCTGGTTTTCCTGCGAAGACCACGTACGATCGTAGCGTAGAGGTAGGCTGCAGTGGTGACAGCCTGTTGGACCCTTTGTCAACCCTCTATGTCACGTACTGAGTTGGGCTCGCTTGCCAGCACCTTGGAGTGTTGTCGCCCCGCGGGGATGACTGAGACCTGACAGAATACATCTTGAGAGCTAAGTCCCTTAAGGAAGTGCTTCTTGTATCCCGACCTATCCCAGCGAAAGCTGGTGTCCTTGGATAGACCCTCTCTGGTTACTCTCCGTCCTAGGAACGAAACCCGACAGGAATACTCATTCTCCTAGGGAGAAGTGCTACAACGATGTATCCGTGCACTTGTGGATTCGTTCGCACTCTTTAGTGTACCCGGGAGTTTCTTACACGCTCACGCTAGTGCGCCAGTGGTGGTGACGTTAAGAAACGCCAACAACTTCTCGGAGAGGTTCTTTTCTTACATCATCACAACAATAGCCTTCTCCTTGGGAGCCATTAGATTCATCAAACTCCACGTCACATGTTTCTTCAACGACACGTGTAGTGTTGTTGAATACTCTATATGCCTTGGAGTTTGATATATAACCAACAAAAATGCCCTCATCTACCCTACTCTCAAACTTCCCTAGGTGCTTCCTCTTCTTGAAAATGAAACACTTACACCCAAAGACTCGGAAGTAGGAGATGTTGGGCTTCCTCCCAATGAGAAGCTCATAGGGTGTCTTCATTAATAGTCGGTGGAGATATACCCTATTTGAAGCATGGCATGCCGTGTTGATAGCTTCCGCCCAAAACCTTTGAGAGACACCATAGTCATCCAACATAGCTCGAGCTAAGGTGATGAGAGTCTTGTTCTTTCTTTCTACCACACCATTTTGTTGTGGTGTGTAGGTTGAAGAGAATTCATGCTTGATGCCTAGCTCATCACAATATTCTTCCACTTGAGTGTTCTGGAATTCTGATCCATTGTCACTTCGGATCTTCACAATAGATGACTCAAATTCATTTTGAGCCCTTGTAGCAAAATTCTTGAAGATCCCAAATGTCTTGCTCTTGTCCTCCAAAAAGAATGTCCAAGTGTAGCGTGAGTAATCATTAACAATGACAAGACAATAGAGATTACCACCAAGACTTTTGTAGGTAGTAGGGCTGAAGAGGTCCATATGTATGACTTCCAATGGTCTTGAGGTAGAAACATAAGCCTTCATAGGATGGTGACTTGCTACTTGCTTGCCGGCTTGACACGCTCTACATAATTTGTCCTTCTCGAAGGTGATATCCTTCACACCAAGAACTAAACCCCTTCTGAAAGCCTTCTTGAGTTGACTCATGCCTATATGAGCAATACGACGGTGCCATAGCCAACCCTTGGATGTCTTGGTGAATAGACAAGTAGTCAAATTTGCTTCATGAGAGGAGAAATCTACAAGATAGATGTTGCCATGGTGAAAACCTTTGAACACAACTTCATTAGATTTCTTGTTAGTAATGATCACCCCCTCATCATCAAATAGGCAAGATAGACCAAGATCACAAAATTGAGCAATGAAAAGCAAGTTATAACTACAAGAATCCACAAATAATACATTGGAAAGAGAGAGATCATTTGATATAGTTATGTCACCCAAACCGGAGACCCTTCCTTTAGAATTATCACCAAAAGTAACTTGCTCATGATTTCCCGCATAATCCACTAGAGAGGTGAACATTTTAACTTGGCCGGTCATGTGTTGAGTACATCCACTATCAAGGACCCAATGACTTCCCACGGCCTTGTAGTTCACCTACACACAAATAGATCAAGTTGAAGATTTAGGAACCCAAGCAAGTTTGGGTCCAATCACATGAGTTACTAAAGCATTAGGAACCCAAATATGACTAGGAGGTTTCACTTTAGCCTTGGCCCCTATGAACTTTGCCGGCACCTTGCCTTTGCTATTCTTCAACAACAAGAAATGGTTATTGTTGAACATGGAACGATAGTTGCAAGGTAAGATAGGCAAAAGACGTGTAGGTATAGGGCACTCCCTTGTGTGATGACCGGTGATCTTGCAATGTTGGCAATAAGATCCAACTTCCTTCACAAAGCACCCATAAAGTTCCTTTGACTTGGGAGTCTCTTTGATGGGTTGAGGGAAGGAGCCAAGTCCCTTAGAGCCATAATCTCTTGCATTGTAATAAAGGATCTCCTTATGCAATTCTTCACCCTTGGCCAAGTTCTTCACACATGATCTTAGGCTTCTTACTTCCTCTTCAAGGGCTTTCACTCTAGCATGGTTAGTCTTGGAAGAGGAGGCAACATTCTCATCATTTAGCAAGATCTTAGGTTCTTCAATTAAATCATCACAAGAGGTAGAAGCATTTGTTTTAGTGATGTCTCTAGCAATTTCTTGCCCACTAGAACAAATAGCCTCATATGCAAGCTCAGTTTCTTGATACTTCATCTCTAAGATCACATGATCTTTCTTAAGCATCTTTTGACTTGACTCAAGTAACTTGTTAAGCACGATTATATCATCATGTTTGTTGATTAGCTCATTGTGCTTATCAAGCAACTTGTTGTGGTCATCTCTAAGTGACTTGTTAGACACTACCAAAGCTTCATGTTCTTTGCTAAGGTCATTGTGTTTCACAAGCAACTCATCATTAGATAGCTTAAGTTTCTCATGGGTCTCTTCAAGAGCCTTGAGCTTACTCTTTTGTTTCTTAATCATGTCGGTGTATTGATCAAGAAGTCCCTTAAGAGCATGAGGTGAAAGTTCATTATCACTATCCGAGTAATCACAATTTTCACTATCGCTCACCTTGGAGTGTTTAGCCATGAAGCACATAGGTGGTGGAGGAAGAGGAGGTTCTTCATCATCCATGATCACAAGACCGGCAAACTTCTTGTTCTTCTCATCTTCACTACCGCTTGATTCACTTGAAGTTTCACCAGTCGTGATCCATTCATTTGCCAAGAGAGAACGATGACCACCCTTCTTCTTGTTGTAGGGCTTGCTAGAAGACTTCTTCTTGAATGAGTTCTTCTTGGAATATTTGACACCTTTCTCATCATCATCATCGTCGTCGTTCTTCTTGCTTGAGCTTGACACTCGCTTGTCGGGCTTGGGGCAATCATATGATAGATGATCATAGCTTGAACAATTGTAGCATTTCCTCTTGCCACCTTCACCACTTCTTCTTGATGAGCGAAACTTGTTCTTCTTAGGATCATAGTTGTAGCCTTTCTTGCCAATCTTGGAAAGCAATTTGGTAGTCTTCCTCATGAGAAAAGCAAGTTCACCTTCATCATCATCACTTGAGTTACTCTTGTCTTCACTTTCACTTGAAGAAGGAGGAGGCTTTGCTTTTGACTTTAGCTTGGGCTTGCTCTTGTCACTAGCCTTGAGTGCAAGATCCTTCTTGGAGCTTGATGTGGAAGAAGATGATTCAATTTGGCCCATCAAGAACATCTCATGAGATCAAATCTTGTTGACAACTTTGGTGATAGTGAGAGTTTCGAAGTCCTTCTCAAAGATAAGTGCCTTGACGATGTTGTACTTGGGCTTGGGAAACGTTTGAAGGATTTTCCGAATGATTTCCTGCTCGGACACGTTAGCAACATCGAGAGCATTTATATTTTGAATAAGAACACCCATTCTAGAATACATTTGCTCAACACCCTCATCATCCTTCATCTTAAACTCATTGAGCTCAACCTTAAGCAACTCATACTTCTCCTCACGGATTTTCTTGTTGCATACATGGATTCTTTTGAGCTCCATCCAAACCTCATGAGCGATCTCCAAGGTAAACACCCTATCAAACACATCCTCCTCAAGAGCCTCAAACATAAAGTGTCTAGCACGATAGTTCCACTTTGATTCACTTTCGGTGGGTTCATTTAGCAAAGGATACATGGTAGTGATCCATGCATCGTGGTGTTGTGCTTGAAGATAGCTAGCCATTGTATGTGCCCAAAAAGTGAACCGTTTCCCTGCCAACTTGGGAGGGCCATTGCCACTGCCCTTGGCCATCTCTCTAGGCGGTTAAGCCACCAAAAAGAGAGCCAATGCTCTGATACCAATTGTAGGATCGATGGCCTATAGAAGGGGGGTTGAATATGGGTCTTTTTCAAATTTCTAGAACAAGAAACAAACCTTAACCTATATCTCTAGTGTTGCCCATCTAAAAAGGTTTCTTTCTACCAACTAAGCACACTAGAAACAAAGTTCCTTAGCAAGATGCACACTAACAAGAGAAAAACACCCTAGTCAAGATATGAGACAAGCAAAGCACACAAGGAAAACTAGGACAAAGGAACTTAAGAACTGAAAGTAAATGCTGAAATTAAGTGCATGAAGGTAGAGCAAGAGGACTAGAGACAACCAAATTTTTTCCCGTGGTATCGAGAAGTTGACGCTTCTCCCTAATCCACGTTGGAGCACTCACAAAGAGTTTTGCTCCCCCTCAAGCCACTTAGACTTGAGTGCTCACTAAGAGTACCCGTTCTCCATCTCCGGAATGGTGGGTCTCAATCCATTTACACCAAGAACTTCCCCGGGCTCCCACAATCTCCAAGAGCTCACCAAGAACCTCCAAACACCGAGACCGTCTAGGAGCCGTCAAACTCCAAGAGTAACAAGCTCACACACTTTCACTTGACCAATGCACTCAGCTAGTCATAGAAAGCACCTTGAAACCCTTGATCACCAAGAATGAATTCCCCTTCACAAGGAAGATGAATTCCAAATGAACAAAGCACTAAATCCTTCTCTCCTTGGCTGCTGTGGTTTTTCAGAGTGGCAAAGGCAGCTCAAGAGACGTAGGGGGTCCTATTTATGGGCCTAGCATGGGAGGCTAGCCGTTGGAAAAGTCCCTCTGAAAAGTAGTACCATCGGATGAGCCGACGGTTCCCCATGCCATAGCGTCGGTTCATCTGGTCACACTGTGACACAAAATATAGTCGTTGAACCTAACCACTGTACCAATTCATCCGACACATGCACCAATGTTGTGTCATTTTATCCGGTGATTAAGCAAACTCACTCAGTGTGTCTCTTCATGAATTAAACATAGGTGTCGGATGAACCGCTGATTGACTTGTGTAGCGTCGTTTCATCCGGTGCTGAAACAAGTCCTCTCGGTGCGTCTCTATATGATTTAAATGCACGCGCCGGATGAACTGATGCTCTGACCGCCGTTTCATCTGGTGCTAAAGGCAATTGACTCCAAACCTTACTGTTGTGAAACCCTAGGTCACCGGATGAACCGTTGATGCACCGTCGGTTCATCCGGCGGTCCTTTTTCTTTGAACTTGCCACTGAAATCATCCGGTGCAACTAGGAATGGGGGCGTCGGTTCATCCGACGCTACCCTTTGCAGTTCAACTCATCCAATTCAATCGTCTTTGAGTTTTTCTTCAATTCTTTTGCTTCTAATGTAGTCCCATGAGTAATTTGAGCTGTTTAGCAACCAAGGAGCTTGATAGTGCATGAATATAGCATAGCATTTGGCATGGTCAAGCTACTAGTGTGTGAACCCCTCTTAATAGTATGGTCAAACACTACAAACTAGCAAATCCAAGTGTCCTTCATCTCCTTGTGACACTTGGAACTAACAACGTCCTTAGCCTTGTAGTATTTGTCCATTGATCATCCATAATTTCAAATTGAGGGGTATCATTTCACTTATATCTCATGACAATAACCCAAGATTAAATCCGCTACAAAACAAAGGTTAGTCACAAGTATATGGTTGTCATTTATCACCGAAACACACCCTTACCAAAGGTGCGCTAGGGCCTTGATGCTTACAAAGAGAAGCACGGTTGAAGAAAATGGATAAACTAGCTTGTGAGACCCACCAATTTGTTGCCAATGAGGATGGTGATGTGGTGCCACGTCAAACAAAACCAAGGTGGTTCTGGGTTCGGGTGGTCACATGTCCGATTTTGGAAGATCAAGGTGTCAAATGGACGGTTTGATAGTCCTGGGAGGAAATGTGGACTCGACCACGGTCTAGAAGGGTAAAAAGTACTGCTCCTACATATGCATCCACACACGATCTTATGTTTTTCTACATGTTTATTTTTTGAAGTTTAAGGATCATTTGTCAGTTTGAAAAGAACTTTGGAGAATCTATTATACTGAAATACAAATTTATACAAGATGATTAAAATGTTGCATCCTAAAGTTGTATTATTGTGGATTGGACATACATTACCTATTTGCAATGAGAAATAGATTCACACCTACTAGCTAGCGTATGTACGGTACACTCGGCTACTACCTGTTGTACTTGCTAGGGTTAGGATGAACCATATATGAAACATAATATCATCAACTCAATAAGAGAGTACACTTAGAGATGTGGTCGTGTTGTAGGGTGCAATATCGGTGTATCTATTTTTGTATGTCTAACAAACCTCTTGCTAAAAAGAGAGTTAGAAATGAATGATAATTTGAGTATAAGAAAAGATGTTAGGTGAAAATTTCATTGGTTTCTTAGCAAATGTGTAGAAATCACTGAGTGCAATAAAAGCACAGCGATAGAAACAGAAAAAAGCAACAAGGTTCATAATACAATTAGCGTTTCACCGTAGCAAGGCACGGGCATTTTACTAGAAAAATAACAAATTTTTCTTATGGAATTGGGTAAAAATAATATCATATACTATGCAAATGATTTTTGATGCAATGAAAAGGATATGAATTTGTGTCTGTTTATAGTGCACCTGAAATTGATGTAGGGTAAAAGAATTTGAGTAAGAGCCCATATTTAAATTTTTTATGTGGAAAAAGATATAGGGTATAAAATATTTATTAGATATTTTCCAATTTGTATATATGAGTGATATGACTTAAGTATAGAAATTACAATTAATATTCCACCGTAACAACACACTGGGACCTTGCTATATATACAAAGGACGAACAAGTATATTAGTTGTAGGTATTATTCAGCTATTTGTTCGCAGCAATCAAAATTAATATTTAGTATTATGAAAATATTTTTGAAAATATTTTGTTCAAACATAATAAGTGGAGTATTATTTTGGAGATCTTGTGTTGGCGTTCCCATGTTGATTGTGTTTTTTAAAGGAAACTATGGAGGAGTTCCAAAGCCACCTACCACGATCCGCTGTAGGATGAAAATATGAAAATGGAATCTGAATTATCAGATATCCGTATCCGCTAAAATATAAATATAGATATATGTATCCGTATTCGAATTCAAATGTGGTAGTAAATGTTACAATACATATGAGATCAAGTGATCTCATCCACCCATCACAAGGTGGCAACCGCCACCACCATCACGGACGTCGGTGAACGGACGCAGCGGTTGCCACCGCACCCGTACACCACGATCCCCCCTTTGTATATAAACATTACAGATCAATGAATTGACACTCGGTGGTTTCTCTTCCTCTCATTTTGTCTCTCGTTTACAATTCACCCAAACACGTTATCAGCACTTGCTCCGAGAGAATCAAGTGAAGGCAGAGGAGATCGAGAAGTTGAAGCACGAGAAGAACGAGGAGGCATCGGCCTCCGGCGAGTAGAGGTAAAATGCCTACCATCGATGAACTCGTCGCCTCCATGATGCATCTTCCTCCTCGCCTCCGCGCTCGCTGTCTTCGGGATCGTCTTCAGCATCACGTGCGCCGCTCACTGGTGGAGCGCCAGACAGCGACGCCGACCGCCACGTGCGAAGGTCTTCTCGTCTGGAACGTCGCAGCTGTGGTTCCTGCGCCGCCGGCTCCTCCTCAACGCCGTTGTGGTGCTCGCATCACGACTGGAGGGGGCCACGCCTTCTGCCGCCGTGACTCCTCCACGCCATCCGCAGTCGCTGGTCCCAGTAGACCGCCGGCAGGTGGATCCGCCGACGCAGGTCCTCGTGGACCGCCAATGGGCCGTTCCACAGACGCGGGCCCCAGCGGGCCGCAGGCGGAGGAGATCCAGCCACTCCGCGTCCTGGTGCGGAACCTGTTCCACTGCGACGTCCATGGTTGGACGGTAGTGGTGCCGGTCCCGTGGACGGAGTGCCCATTGCCGCTCGATGAAGACTCGCCGCCGACCTCCGCTTCTGCTGCTGCGTCGCCGGAGGCGGAGCCCATGGAGATCCATATGGATACCTCCAGGGCTCCTTCCCCCGTCGTCGGACGCCGCCATCGCCGCTCTTCTTCACCGGCGCCGACGGGATCTGGGACTGATCCCGTCAGCACAATCATGGCTCGGCGCTGGCAGCCGGCCTCCACCGTCCCCGACTGGACCGCCGGAGAGGGCTCGTACGTCGGCACTCCCCACGCATCCGCCTCCGCTCCTCGCCCGCGCATCATCCCGACCGGCCACCGCCGCCTCCCCAATGGCTTCGGGGGCTCCGCCTCCACCAACTCCGACGCGGAGGCCTAGTGCCTCGCCGGATCTGCGACCGGGATGCTCGTCGCTGGTGCGCCGATGGCTGCGTCGGCTCAGCCGCAGCTCGCCGTGGTGTGGGAGAGATGAACGGTTAGGGTTGGGAAACCCTAACCGTCCCCCTTTTATACCGCAGCGGGGGAGGGGGAGCTGGGCTGGCCGGGCCAAACAGGCCGGCTGGACTACGTGGGCCGTCCCAGGCCGCGCAAAGCTTGGGACGATATGGCGACCTTCGGCCCATGCAGCTTATTAACCTTTGTTATTTTAATTTCAGTCGCTATTTTTCATTTAAGTCCCTGTGTTAGTCAATAATTCTATTACAACATTACATCAGTGTTTATGTGTCTATGTTTTTTTCTGTTTAGACCCCTGATGTTGTCTATAATTGTGCATCCATGTATGTATTGTCATCTATGCAATTTAGACTATGTTGTTGAATTATTACACATGTTTTAGAATTTATGCCTTGCATCTTTTCTAAAATTTTTCTCTACTTATTTGCTATGTATTAATTTGCAATTTATTGCATTTTTCTTTTACTTAGCACATTCTCATGCAAATTTAAAACACATGTATTTTCTCTTGGGTTTTTGAGCATAGGGTGATGGAGATCTTGGCACTTGCTGCGCTAAGTTCTTTCATAGAATTTAGTAGCCCTGAGACCGTGCTTTAAGGCCGCAAGTTTCTTGCCCATCACTATGAGGCCTACATCTTCCGATGATTGCCTATACATGCTTCCCCAAGTGTGCTTTGAGGAAAATTTAAATTTACATTTTGAAGTTTCATTTTGATTATTAATGAAGCACAAGGTAGTGGAGTCCTAAGTGTTGGCTACGGTATGTTCTTTTGAAAATATCAGCCCTGAGATCCATGCTTTAGGCAGCAATTCATTTGCCCATTACTAAGGGATCTACTCCATTAATTTGGAGAATATCTATACTGTGCTTATTAATTCTCAAACTATTAACTCTCATGAAATTTTTCCTCTCATTCCATGTGATTATTTTTGCTTCATGAGATTACAACATTACCATGGGAATTCTTAATTTATCATTATTTCATGATGATAACCCATGACCATATTTGTAGGGACATGACAACTAATAAAGAGTTCGATGAACTCGCCATTGATGGGCACAATTACCCAACATGGGCTTCGGACATTGGAATCAACTTTGCTTCTAGAGGGATTGTTGAGGCAATACAAGATCCTGTTGCTGGGGCTCCCCCCATTCAGGATAAGAAGAAGTTTTCTGCTCTTTTTCTCCTAAGGCTCTACATCCATAAAGATCTAAAGCAGGAGTATCTGATGGAAAGATGCCCACTTGCTTTATGGAAAGCCCTCAAAAAAAGGTATGAACAGCAGAAGGAACTCATCTGGCCTTCAGCCAATCATGAGTGGAATCACCTTCGTCTGCAAGACTTTAAAACTGTTGAAGAATACAATCATGTTGTTCACACCATTTGCTCAAAGTTGAAATTCTGCGAAAAAGAGCCAACGGATGCAGAGAAGATAGAGAAAACTCTATCTACTATGCTTCCAGAGGACAGGATAATGTATCAGCAATACTGCAGAAGCAATTTCCAGTAATATTCCCAGCTTATTCATACATTGTCCCAGGCAGAAAAACATCATGAGCTTCTTTTAAAGAATGCCCATCAGCGCCCTCCGAGTTCTGCTCCTTTGCCTGAGGTACACTACAATGAACATTCATCTGCTGGGAATAAGAAGAACTTTAAGGAGAATAATCCCTCCAAAATTTCGGCTGGAAAACACAAGTTCAACAACAGACGCAAATTCTTTCAGAGAGGAAAAGGGGGAAAAGGCAATGGCAAAGCATCATCACCTCGCGACAACAGTCGCAATGCTTGCTCCAGGTGTGGTTGCTATAACCATACCACTAAAGAATGCTGTTGCCCAAAATATCTTATTCTTCTGTATCAAAATTCCCTCAAGAAGCCAAAGTTCAACAAGCCAAGATATGAAGCTCACTTCAATTCTACTGAGGCTACAAATGTGGTTCAAAGTTCTTCGCTGGCTCCTACAGAACCGCAGAACACTCTTGGTTAAGAGAACACCACTACGACTGGAAGCATGCTCACTCTTCCACATGAAGAAACTGCCGATGACATGCTTATCGAGTACTTCACAAAGGATCCACTTGGTGATTTAGCATAATCTCGGTGAATTGGTCCACTAGAAGTATTGATCTCCAAACAGTTATTTATGTCCTATATTGTTCATGTCTTAATGTTGTAATAAGCAGAGATGTACAAACTCACTACATGGGTTGTATGAACTCTAGTAGTATTGCTTGGTAGTTCATAGAGATATATGCACCCTTCCATTTGGGACATATAAACTCTTCATTATTGTAATATTTTCATATGTATGTGATAAGTTTCTATATGTTGAATAATGAATTCTTAACTTGAATTTCTTGTTTAACTATAGATGTCTCATGATGTCAACTCAACAGAGGAGGAATTATGCCTAGTGGATAGTTGCACCACAAACTCTATACTTAGGGAGATCAAATACTTTCAAACTCTCAAGAAGAGAGATGGCAAAGTTTTGACTGTCGCAGGACGTGATGCTGTGATAGTTGGATCCGGGCGGGCCACTATTACACTCCCCATGGGTACTCAAATTGTAATTGAGGATGCACTCTTGTATCCCGATTCTACACGTACCCTCCTAAGTTTTAGAGACATCCGTCGTAATGGGATTCATGTTGAAACCCATGATGATAAGCAAGGGGAATTTCTTCTCTTGACTAAACCAAATGGATATGGCAAGCGCACATGCGAAAAAATTCCCTCACTCTCGTCTGGGTTGTATTACACATACATTAAGCCTATTGCACATGTTGCATATAAGATAATCTTTCAAAATGTTGATCCATTCCGTATTTGGCATGATCAGCTTGGACACCCTGGCATAGGGATGATGAGAAAGATTATCGGCAATTCCATTGGTCACAATTTAAGTGCAAAGTTTCCTAAATCCTCATATTTTGTGTGCACAGCATGTGCCACCGGGAAACTAATTGTGACACCATCTCCTCTCAAAATCAAAACAGAACCACTTAAATTCCTTGAAAGAATTCAAGGTGATATTTGTGGTCCAATTGCTCCAAACTCTGGACCGTTCAGGTATTTCATGGTATTGATTGACGCATCTACTCGATGGTCACATGTGTGTCTTCTTTTGACACGTAACCATGCATTTGCCAAGATTATGTCTCAAAACATAAAGTTGAAGGAAAATTTTCCTGAACATCAGATCCAAACGATCTGTATGGATAATGCTGCTAAATTTTCATCTCATGCCTTCAATGACTATTGTATGGCTTTAGGAATTGAAGTTCAGCACTCCGTTCCATATGTCCATACCCAGAATGGTTTGGCTGAATCATTGATTAAGAGGATCAAGCTCATTGCACGACCATTGTTAATGAATTGCCAATTGCCTACGTTGTGTTGGGGTCATGCAGTTCTGCATGCTGCCGACCTTGTCCAACTACGACCAACTGCATATCATGATACTTCCCCAATGCAGTTAGTACGTGGAAATCCTCCAAGTATTTCCCATTTGCGTAAGTTCGGATGTGCGGTCTACATCCCGATCTCACCACCACAGCGTACATCTATGGGCCCACACAGGAAAGTGGGGATCTATGTGGGATTTCAATCTATGTCGATCATTAAGTATTTAGAACCCTTAACAGGAGATCTATTTATTGCCCGGTATGCTGACTCAATTTTTTACGAGGAACATTTCCCGGCATTAGGGGAGACTTTAAGTACCAAAAAGAATGCTAGGAAATTGATTGGGATGCTAAAAGTATTCCAGCCTCTGATCCACGTACTACAGAGAATGAACTACAAGTTCAAAAGGTCATACATTTGCAGAAACTTGCAGATGAACTGCCAGATGCTTTCACCAACTATAAAGGTGTCACTAAATCTTTCATTCCCGCACGGAATGCACCAGAAAGAGTGGAGGTGCCAAATAAAATCACTCAACTCCCACTCACTAGTAAGAGGGGGAGAAGTACGGTCACTCAGAAAGATTTTAATGCTAGCAAGAAAAGACAAGTGGTGAATGCAAATCAACCATCAGTTGATAGACACCAAGTGGATTGTAATGATCCACAACCCAACTCAGTGGTGCACGTTACTGAGTCTGGGACATCGGAAGACTCCAAACACATCATTTCGGGAAATCATGATGAGTCTATAAGGGTAGATGAAATTGCCATCAACTACGTTGAAACAGGAGAAACATTTGATAGAAATGCTACAATTGTCGACTCATATTTCGCTGAGAAAATTGTTGAATGCCTTCAACATGATCCAGATCCCAAAACCATGGTAGAGTGCATGTAGCGCTCGGACTAGAATTAATGGAAGGAAGCAATTGAAGCGGAATTAGCCTCGCTTTACAAAAGAGAAGTATTCTCGGCTGTAATGCCTACCCCTCCTAGTATCTTTCCTGTGGGATACAAATAGGTTTTCGTTCATAAAAGGAATGAAAATAATGAGGTGGTGAGATATAAAGCAAGGCTTGTAGCACAGGGTTTTACGCAAAAACCTGGCATTGATTTCAACGAGACATATTCTCCAGTCATGAGTGCAATAACTTTCTGATACCTTATATCATTGGCAGTACAAAATCGTCTATCTATGCAGTTGATGGACGTAGTGACCGCATATCTTTATGGGTCGCTGGATTATGATATTTACATGAAGGTTCCAGATGGAATCGATATACCGAATCCAAAGGCAAATCGTAACATGTATTGTGTTAAATTGCAGAAGTCACTTTATGGCTTAAAACAATCGGGCAGAATGTGGTACAACCGATTAAGTGAATTTCTTCTGATGAAGGGATACACTGAAAATGATGATTGTCCATGTGTCTTCATTAAGAGATCCTCCAAGGGATTTTGTATTATCTCAGTTCATGTTGATGATTTAAATATCATTGGCAATGAGGAGGATATTAATGAAGCGCGTCATCATTTGAAGACGGAGTTTGAGATGAAGGATTTGGGTACAACCAAATTTTGCTTAGGGCTTCAACTTGAGCATTTACCTTCAGGAATCCTTGTGCACCAAAGTGCCTATACCCAAAAGATATTGGAGAAATTCAATATGGACAAGTCATATCCATCTAAGACTCCCATGGTGGTCAGATCTCTAGACGTAGAGAAAGATCCATTTAAACCAAGGGAAGATGGAGAAGAGATATTGGGCAGTGAGTTCCCATATCTTAGTGCTGTTGGTGCGCTTATGTATCTTGCAAATAGTACCCAGACGGATATTGCTTTTGCAGTAAATCTGTTGGCAAGATACAGCGCTGCTCCTACCAAACGTCATTGGGTTGGAGTTAAGAATGTCTTTCGATATCTCAACGGCACAAAGGATCTTGGCCTCTTCTATAAGAGGAATGTTGATCAGACTTTGATAGGGTATGTTGATGCTGGCTATTTATCTGATCCCCACGATGCCAAATCACAAACGGGATTCGTTTTTATGCATGGTGGAACTGCCTTTTCATGGAAGTCTTCCAAACAGACTATGGTAGCTACATCCACCAACCATTCTGAAATAATTGCATTATTTGAAGCATCACGTGAGTGTGTATGGCTTCGCAGAATGGTACACCACATACTTACATCTTGTGGTATTGGTTCATTAGAAGAACCAACTATTATCTATGAAGATAATGATGCTTGTGTTATTCAGATGGAGACAGGTTATGTTAAGACCAAACTTAACAAACATATGGCTCCCAAGTTATTTTATCCTCATGAACTTCAGAAAAATGGGGATATAAAGATCTTGCAAACAAAGTCTTGTGATAATCTTGCTGATTTATTCACAAAGTCCTTACCATACTCCACATTCCATAAATGTGTTATGGGTATTGGTATGAGACAACTTAAAGACTTGCAAGAATCAGGGGGAGCATCTCTCCATGACACCTGAATAATTATGCCATCATATTACACTCTTTTCTTTGTATGAGTTTTCTCTGTTGAGTTTCTCATCCAAAGTTTTTAATGAGGTAATATCAACACAAGCTACATATTATGATTATTCTCCTTATTTTTTCCACTGGGTTTTTGAGGAGTTTTACTTGATATATATGTTTATATTTTCTAAGATCTCTAGACAGATATCTTGAAGGAATAAATTGGAAGATAATCTAAGGCTGGATTCGATCAAGGGGGAGTGTTACAATACATGAGATCAAGTGATCTCATCCACCCATCACAAGGTGGCAACCGCCACCACCATCACGGACGTCGGTGAACGGACGCAGCGGTTGCCACCACACCCGTACACCACGATCCCCCTTTGTATATAAACATTACAGATCAATGAATTGGCTCTCGGTGGTTTTTCTCCCTCTCATTTGTCTCTCATTTACAATTCACACAAACAGTAAAGTGGATACATCCGAATTCGTTTTTATCGATGTTTTTCTCTATCTGATTCCATCTGTATTCGGCAATATCCGACACTATCCATATTCGACTATATAAAGTGTAAGTTATCTCTATAACTAATGGCAAATTATGTTCAATAAAATACTAATAATGATAGTGTATAATTGAAAAAAAAAAGTATGTCCATAACTAATGATTATTACATTAATTTTAATATTAAAAATATTAAATCCATAAAACAATTTAAAAGTCATATTTAAATTTAATGACCAATATCATTAATTTTAATAATAAAAATACATTAATATAAAGTTTAATTTTCATTACTCTAGTTTATTTATTATGCATCGATGAAAATATTTTGCATGTATTTTTTATTATTTGTTTGATAAATGTATATATATATATATATTAAATATATGTATTTATTAATAGTTTTATTTATTATATGATTAATTATTAAAATAAATATGGATGAATGTGATATTCTTAATGAGCGATTTCTGTTATGTACTAATACTTTAGTCTTTACATGATTTTGTAATTGTAAATTATCAATAAAAAAATTGGTAAATGTTGTCTTCCAAATCGAGTTAATATCCAAATATGTTTTCGAATTCGAGACATCCATTTTGTGTTCGTATTCGAGAACATTCGAATCTGTATTAGAGTAAAAATGTGGTAACTGAACATGCATGCAACTGAAGCACCTCGGCAGCTATTCTTCTTTAATCCGGGCAACTCAATAGGCTAGCAACTGAAGCACCTATGCGCCATCCAGACCTTCAGCCGTTGTCCTCTTTTTTCCTATCTTCTTTACTCCCACCACAACAGCTCCTCTTCTTTATTCTCGGCAGCTCAACAGGCTGAGCAAATAATTGAACAACTCAAGCACCATCCAGACCTGCTCTGTTCTGCTACCTCGCCATCTCTTTTTCACCATAAAACAGAGGCAGTCCTCTAATCCTGTGCGCTCGTGGACGCTATGCTGCCGCCGGCAGCACGTCGTGGAGCGCGCGCGAGAGAGGAAAGCATGCCGTCGCTGTGACACACCACGGAGATCGCCATCATCGCCTCCCCCGATTTACTTTGTTGCCGCCTGCCAGGTCATCAGTGAGTGCAGGTCGCAAACTCGCAACAGCAGCAGCAAGGGGAACGCTGGAGCTGGCCATTCATGTCGCGTCGCTAAAGCAAGATTTGGTGACGAGTTTACGGTTTACCTGGAAGGTCATCTCAAATTGATTAGTGCAATAATGCTCCCTGTCCCAGCATATTATACGCATCTGTTTTATATTGGATCTTTTGCTCCATTGACTTATTTAGTCAACCCGCAACTTTCACGTTGAGTTTCATGCACTCAATATATTGAATGTATTGACCCTTTAAAACTGTTGCATAAACCATCTTTAATTTTTCAGATTCATACGAATTGATTTCATCTCTGAAAATAGCAAGCGCATTAGCCTAATTAAGTCAATCAGGTAACATCCTCTGCTCCATCTTTATTACCATTTCTAAGTCTGCAGTTGTCCTTATTTTGTTAGTTGTGATGAAGCAACTAGAAAAACACATTATTTCATAGTTTTATAAAAAAAACTCTCTCAAATCCCGCAGTAACACGCGGAGAATCACCTAGTTAATTAGTGAGGTTCCCAAATTGCAGTGCGTCAGGTTCCATTTCGACTATTGGGTGTAGTCACCCTCACCGGCGAAGCCTTGCCGGAGCCAAGGAAGACGACCCTGTCACAAACACTAACGCACACGAACACAGTGGAGAACTCAAGGATTTTGTGCCGCAAACGTTGCAGCGTTTTCTGGACTCTTGATTGCAATATATAGGGAAATACAAGAAGTGGCCGTAGGCCACAAACTCCACGAAAGCCCGCACGCCATGCTCCCCGGGCTTGCCGCGCCATCCCACGACGAGGTCGCATGCCGTGCGCAATGGACGGACTTGACTCGATCCAAAACAAACTCTAACAGAAACAACTAAGCCGTGCAGCGACTCGCTCGCATCAGCTGCCTACAACGCGCTCTACAGTGAGCTCTGCTTATTTGACTCCAACAGAAAAAAACAAAAGAGGTGACAGACTTGGATTAACAACATTTCTCCCCCTAAGACTAGTCTGTTTACCTCAGCTTGACGATGCCGATCCACTCGCGCAGCTTCAGGAACTTGATGCGGTCGAGCGACTTCGTCAGAACATCTGCCAGCTGATCATTTGTGCTGGCATAGTCCACCAAGATCTTCCCGCTCTCCAAGCAATGGCGAACGAAGTGAAACTTCGTGTCAATGTGCTTGCTCCTATCATGAAGAACGGGATTCTTACTCAAAGCAATGGCGGACATGTTGTCGATCTTCAGGCTTGGCGAGGCTGCCTCTGCTTCTGTCATCTCTGTAAGCAGCCACCCCAGCCACACTGCCTAGCACGCCGCCGCCGCGCCAGCAATGTACTCAGCTTCACACAAGGAGAATGCCACAACCTTCTGCTTCTGGGAACACCAAGAAATTGGCATCCTGTCGAGGAAGAAGATCATCCCTGATGTGTTCTTCCTGTCATCAGCGTCTCCCCCCAAATCACTATCACTGAACCCCACCAGCAGAGGCTCAGCATTGCTCTGCTCGGTGTAGATGATTCCCCAGTCGATCGTGCCAGAGATGTAGCAGAGAAGATGCTTCACCGCCATCAGATGATCCTGCTTGGGGTTCTCCATGAACCTGCTGACCAACCGACGGCGAACGTGATGTCCGGCCGGGTGTGCACCAGATACCTTAGACTCCCAATCAAACTCCTGTACATGGTCGAATCCACCTCACCAGCAGCATTGTCCTTGCTCAGCTTCAGGCGCACCTCCATTGGTGTCTGACAGGGGTTGCAGCCCTCCAGACCTGCCTTCTCCAGTAGCTTGCGCGCGTATGCCGCCTGGTACACCGTGATGCGCCCTCGGCTTTGCTTCACCTCGAGCCCAAGATAAAAAAAAGAGAGCAATCCAAGATCACTCATACGAAATAGACGCATCATCTCACCCTTGAATGTATCCACCTCTTCTGCACAGGCGCCGGTGATGATCAGATCATCGACGTAGACACTGACGATCACCCTTGACTTGTCGGCGCCCCTGGTGTACAATCCATGCTCGTTGGTGCATCTAGTGAATCCGAGCTCGCGTAGTGAGTTGTCCAGCTTCTGGTTCCATGCGCGCGGCGCCTGCTTGAGCCCGTACAGCGCCTTCTTTAGCTTGAGCACCTTCTCCTCATGTCCAGCAGCAACAAAACCTGGTGGCTGCCACACGTACACCTCCTCTTGCAAATCTCCATGGAGGAACGCTGACTTGACATCCATGTGATGAACAAGCCAGCCTCCCCGAGCTGCCAAGTCGAACAACAACCTCACCGACTCCATCCTCACCACAGGTGCAAACACCTCATCGTAGTCGATCCCGGGCTGCTGCACATACCCCTTCGCCACTAATCTTGCCTTATGCTTGACGACGATGCCTTGTTCATTTCGCTTCAGCTTGAACACCCACTTCAGGGCAATCGGGCGATGGCCAGCCGGGAGTTCAACTAGGACCCACGTCCCGTTCTGCTCGATCGATGCCATCTCCTCGAGCATTGCCTTCCTCCAGTTCTCGTCGTCGCGCGCCTCGTCGAACGTCGTGGGCTCGTCTCCGACAGCGAGCAGCAGTTCCCCGGCCGGAGTCCGCACGGCGAGGCCTGGTGTAGGGCAACTGCTGAGGAAGTCATCGAGGGTGCGGAAATGAAGAGGCGCATCGTCGTCGTGTTCTGCGTCCAGGTCCGGCTCCTCGCTCGGTGGCGTGGCGAACTCCAGGGCCCTTTGGGACACCGGAGAGAATGCTCCCCCAGGAACATCCAGTGAGGCCGCCGGTGTTCTAGGTGATGATGGTGTTCCTGACGACGAGGAACTTGTCGGTGTGGACCCCGGTGCCTCGTATACAGCTTCAGGCTCCCTCAGAATGCCCGCGCTCGCCGAGACCGTGATGAACTCGACGTGGAACGGCTCGGCGTCGTTGTCGTCAGGGAGCTCCTCTCCCTTGTTCCACTCCCAGCTGCGCCCTTCGTCGAACACAGCATCACGCGAGATGACAACGCGTTCTGTCGCAGGATTGTAGAACCTGTACGCCTTGGAACCCGACTCGTACCCAATGAACACCATGGGCGTGCTCCGATCCTCTAGCTTGCTCTAGTGGCCGCTGGTGTTCTTGACATGCGCCACACACCCAAACACACGGAAGAACTACACAGGGGGCTTGTGATCATACCATACTTCAAATGGTGTCATCCCTTCGACGCTCCTCGTCGGCGACCGATTGAGGATGAAGACGGTCGTAGTAACCGCCTCACCCCAGAAGAACCCCGGCACGTGCATCGCCTTCATCATGCTCCGTGCCATCCCCAGCACGGTTTGATTCCGCCGCTCCACCACACCATTCTGTTGTGGTGTGTATGGAGCGGTCAGGTGCCTCTTGACGCCTTGCTTGGCGCAGTACTCGCCGAACGCGCGAGCCGTGAACTCGCCACCACGATCGGTGTGTGTTGGGTATTTTAGCGTCACACGAATAAATCCGCAAGCGCACGGATATCGTTGTAGCTTTCACCTCAGAGTATTCCAAGGGTATCGAATCCAAGGGAACATGTGTACACTAACTTCGTACTAGTCGGTCCAAGGAAACATCCAGATAAGAGGCAAGGATAGAGAGGACTCATAAAGATAGCACTATAGATGAGATTAAAGGTAGATCTCTAGATAAAACTTGGCTTAGGGTACCGATAGCCCTAACTTAACAGGCGACTCTGGCACGCGGATCTATGTGGAACGAAGCTCTGACTATATCCAGCTGCGGAGGATCAATGAGGGCCAGGCGGGCTATCACCACCACCTGGACTGCCTCTACCTAACCGTGGGATAAGCCGAACGAATGATAACTGGTAGCGTGACACAACGTCTATGTTGTGGTTATTGCCATAGCCAACGGACTACGGCACTTTGTACTTATAGAACTACGACCACGGAAGAGAACTGATCTCACTCACTATAGGTACTACTAGCTTATGCTAGAGGCATGCAAGAGAGCACTTGACTCCGTACTATGCTTCCAACGTATACGAACGACATGCAGCAGATGAACGCATAAACCCAGGATCTATGCACTAGCAGAGGAAAAAGTCTACTCATGCAACCTAGCATAAATTATTAGAAAGGAATCACGAACACACTTTATTCTAATCAGAGCATGCAAGCATCCACTTTATTCTAATAGACTAGTCATACAAACAGGATACAAACTTGTGCACCTAATCAACTGGATCGAGGGGGCGTGTTCGTGAAGAACATGCGCCTCTAAATGATGAACAGGCGAAGAACACAAGAACATATCACACAAGTATGAATAACACTTTAGTCTAAATAGAAAATACAGAAATACTTACTTTACTCTAATTGAAGAACAAGCATCCATAGAGATACAACTCTCTCTCTCACTCTCTACTCTAATCTAGCAAGGAGAGGCCTCTCCTTTGAAGGGAAGCTCTCATCTTTGGGTGAGATGGTGTGTCTCATTTCCTACCCCCTCCCCTTCTATTTATAGGCAAGGGAGTTTGGGGACTTGGAGGTGTTTCTCCCTTGGTTTGCACTTGTTTCCCCTGTTTCCACCACTCCCACAGCGCCACCTGGTAAGGAAACTTGCGTGGTACTGTTCCTGGAGTCGGTGGGAGAAAGAACCGGGTAAAAACTGGATCCTAGGTGGGTGAACCGGAGGTGAACCAAAGTCTGGGTCGCTGAACCAGTGCAAAAGGGCAGAAAACCAAGCAACTCGGGCGCGAACCAACGGGAACCGGGAAACCGACGTAGGGGCGCTAGCTAGCGCTCGCCACGCGTCCGGCCCGCGTGATCCCCGCGCGCCTACGTGCGCCTGCCTGTGCCATCCCGCCTCAACCAGTGGCGCCACGCCACGTAGCCCGCCCGCGCCTCCTGCATGCGCGCACGACCGGCGATCCGGTGCAGCGATGCAGAGCCAATGAACGCATGCCATGTGGCCCGGTGGATCCATTCGCACGCCTGGGTGTGTGCTCCTGCCACGATCGGGGGGAGGCTGGCGGCCAATGGCTGTCCGCCACGCGGCCGGCCGTGGGTGTCTCCCGCGTAGTTGTGTGTACGGCGGAGGGAGTGTGGGTCCTGCTGGGCCCATATGACGTCAGCCTCTTGTGTCATTTTGTCATTTGCATATCTTTCTGATCCGAACTTCAAAGTAGGCAAATAATATATCCATTTTGATCGTCTCGACGAGCCCGTCGCAACGGTGCAATCCAAATTGGAATTTGATATGGTTTTTGGTGACGCCTTATTCATGTCATTGGTTCACTTGCTCTCAACTATATCATTTCACACACATTTTGGTGTGTTCTGCAACAAAAGTTAGAAACACCAACACTAGTGGAGATTGTTAGTATAAGGCCATATTCTAGTGTTGATGATCACTTTCTATTCATTTTATGCAGGAGTTGACGGCGTAAAAGTGGTACTTAACAGCCGTCAACAACACCCCCACACTTGATCTTTGCTCGTCCTCGAGTGAAGGGGAACATAT
Organism: Cenchrus fungigraminus; assembly: GCA_036936925.1. Lineage (NCBI taxonomy): Eukaryota > Viridiplantae > Streptophyta > Magnoliopsida > Poales > Poaceae > Cenchrus > Cenchrus fungigraminus. The sequence continues at coordinate 35,746,344 of CM072769.1, forward strand.
CAAGGTGAGACATGATATCCAAAGATATGAAACGAGCATAAGAGATATTCCAAACCATACCTTGTACTTGTGAATTCTGTGGAGTGTTTATCATGCCATCTTGGGTAGTTGAGGAATGGAACGGTCATGACTCAAATCAATTCTATTCCTCATGTCATGTAACTTGGGGTTTTGCAATAAGTTTTCAAAAACAAAACCTTGCTTAGCTCCTCATTTGATTCTCTCAGATCACTCAATGTGTATATGTCCTCACCAAGGCATTAGATTTGCCTTTCTTTCATCCTACTTCTAATGATGGCTATATGTGGAGCTCAGGGTAGGATAAAAGATAAAGCATACTTGCATCACATCTATTGCAAAGTCAAAAACCGGATCCAAGGAGAAAATCAAGTCATACAATCAGATCAAGATGTGCACATGTATGGATGTGATGGATATGGTAAGGTGGATACTAGGCTCGGAATGGGTGCTCGATATTACCATATATATGATGATGTTGTGGTGATGGTAAGGTGGACACTAGGCCCGGAGTGGGTGCTAGTTATTACCATCAAATTCATTGGAACTCCTTTTTGCATGATTTCATCTCTCTCTATTTTCTTCTTTCTTTTGAACATGGGCTATTCTTCTTTTTTCATGCCTCGGGCTTTTTTTTTTTGACTCGTGCCTTGAGCATGGTTTTTTTTTCTTTTTTTTGCATAGCCCATGTCTCTTTTTCAAGATACTTTTGGAGAGAGAGAGGTCACACCACACATGGAGCTTTATTTTGTGGGAAGGATGGATGATACAATGCTAACTCCCAGTGTAGAAGCATACCAAGGAGATATGGAGTGCACCAGAATCTTGATCATGAAAGCATGAATAGAATTCTCACAATGGTCACAACAATTTGACAAAGCTCAATGCAATAACAAGCAGCATATGAGTATAAGGTTTCCAACTAGAAACATCATATGGCTTTGGTAGGACTTTGGCATATCAAAGAGGAGCTTTGCAAAGGGTTTTCAAGTTTTCAAATAAAATTCTCAAGCACTCAAACATTCAGAGAGAAGATCATATCATCAAACCATATCACAAACATCAACTACTTAGATGAGCATGAGTTCCCTAATGATATTTGTTCACAAGCATCAAGATAATAAGTATGGAATAAAACATATGCAAGCCAACCACAGGAAACATGCAGAGCAACTCGAGCACGATTCCAAGAGTTGATTTAATAGATAAGAATTGAAACTCATTCAAACTCATGAATCAGGGAGAGTGAGATAAAGGGTGCACATACCATCGCTCCTGAAGAACATGAGGATTAAGGAGAACCAGTAGTGGTTCAGCTGACCCATGGGGCAGCCGGCTCACTCTACTTTACCTTGTCCCTTGTCACGAAAGCGCAGTTGATGTTGTGCAACACCTGTGTGGGAGATCTCAAGTGTGTATGTCGATGATGAGCTTGGGAGATCTCCCCCCACACTTGTTCGTGTACCTGGTGCTGTCTTCAAACAAAAAGTGGAAACAAAAGAGGGACTCTACTGGTTCAATAACCAGGGAGTCTTTATTCAAATTCAAACAATTTTTTTGTTTTTGTTTTTATTTATTTATTTATTCACCAAGAGACCTAGCTCAAACAAGACTGACATGCCTTGGCTTACCTTCCCATTTGAATCAAGCTCGATGACTTACCCCATTTGGATTCAAAAATTCTTGCGAGGGTTAGTCCGTATATACAACCAATATCGATCCATGCATGCATTAACTATAAGGTTCGTCAATCAAACTCGACACCATGTCTTGTTTGATTGAAGAAGACGGTTTTAACCTAAGCACCATGCTTAATTTAAAACAACCTATGAATGCACATAGCTAAACATGCACTCAAACCAGGGCATCACAAACATAGATAAAGGAAGCATGAAAGCATGGTCAAGCATTTTCAAAGGGATATAAATATGAGTATAAGATGGTGAACATCGGGCAACCTCCCGAAAGGGCTTTGTTTAAAGTTAAAAGCAGGACGTACCTAACTAGGCAAGATGCGAGAGCTAACATCGTCTCCAAACCAGGATAAGATTTGGAGGGGAGGAACTTTACTCGGGATGCTCACATACCTCCCCCACACTTGAAGTTTGCATTGCTAGGCAACAAAACTCAAGTGTGCGGAGATCAAGCTTCCTTTTGTAAATGTTCCCTCACCAAATATTACCAAGGTGTTGTAGTTGATGTAGCTCACATGTTCTTAGGCATCAGCTGTCCACCGTTCTTCTCAATCTCCACTGGAAAGGTTAGCGACCAAAAATACCCGAGGGACAATCTTATCCTAAAAACATGCTCTTGCTTTTTATTTGAAAAGGGAAAATAAAATAAACCTATGCTAATCCAGACTATCTCCTGGTAGTGCTTTGTTTACGGTCATAAGCTTGACCCTGAGAACTTCTTCTTGCGGCTATCATTGGTGATGTCATTCTCGTCTCACCACCAATTATTGATGTGTTAGTGAAGCTTTAGCTGCAAGGTTAGTGCCACAGAACATACATGAAATCTACAATGCTTATGGTAAACATATGCATCTACAACCATCCTTCTAAACATCAAGCAAAAGAGGACCATGAGGTCGTTGTAGTCCTCGTGCATGCTCCGTGCACTAAGCATGGCTGACTCTGGAGAAGCATGGTGCAAGCATGGTTCCTGAAGTATATGAAGAGTGAAGCTACCATGCTTGTTAATGGAATCCTTTCCTCCGGACTCCAGAGTCGGCGCCTCATAGATTTCCATGGCCCATGAATTCTCCAGCTCAAGAAATTCATCATGGAAGCTCAATGTTGATCCTCAATCAAGGTCGAGAGCAACATAGTATGGGCCAGTGGGAAGAGGCTCAAACTTGGTCGAGAGTGATGATGACCGTTCACCTTCACAAAGGTGAAGAGGGTCTTTCGAGTCACACTCTTGAGGAGTAGAAAATTCTACAACCTCATTGAGAATAGGCTCGAATGATGCGAATAGAGATACATGCATCATCTCCTCGAGTGGGTTTTGCTTGGGAAGAGGCTTCTCCACAAAATTTTCTGAAAACGAGGGAGTGGCGGCAGAAGCGGCTTCCCTGAGCTTTTCATCTAGGCTCCCTCGAGATGTATCAAGAAGTTTTTCTTCAGGGGAGCCTAGGAGGAGATCAAGATCGAGGACATCAAAGATGTAGAAGTCTAGATTAACCTTGATCTTGTCTACTAAGAGCAGCACAGCACATGAAACCCCCCCGATACTCAAGAATGTGTCCAGAGGGACAACTCTTGAGGAGCTTGTCGGATGGTCCTAGCGTAACATTGCCCAAAAGAGTGTACACTAGGTGCCATGGCATGACATTAACCTCCATAGTGGGGTTAAGATGGGTTTCCACGATAATCCCTTTTATGGAACAAGGAATGATTGTAGAGGGTGAACTAATCCAAAGTGCTTCAGAAAAATGTCCCACCCCAGTCGACCACTTCTTTTCCATGACCTCCATGATATATGTTTCATTTGGAGGATCGGGAGGCAAAGGAGGTACTGTAGGCCTAGGGGAAGGTTCTGTCAAAAGATTTCTAGCTGGCTGGATTTGGACAGAAGAGGGCTCCTTCCCTATTGGGTCATCTAAGAAATTCGAGGTGTTCTTGATATTTTCAGAAGGGTCATCCTAGAATTGATGAAGGAACTTTGGAGGTTGAATTTCTTCTTCCTCCATTATTCCTGGTTCAGGTGAGGGTTCTATAGCTGAATAAGAGGATGTGGAAGGTGATGGATCGCATTCATCCACTAGAAGATCCTCATGGCTCGACTCAGATTGGCGGGGTTCGCTATGATTGGTGGGGAAGAAAGAGCTCACCATGAGGGAATCAAGGATCTCTCTTACTTCTCCTGGAGTTTTGCAAACAAATGAATCGCCGATGGTGTCGTCGAGATCTAAGGCAGCATCCGTGTCTAGACCCATGCAAAAGATGTATAGTGATACATCTTCGGGAAGAGAGAATAATTCTAGGTCAGAAGCCAAAAGGCGTAAGAACCTAGCCCATGCTGCACCTGTAGACTCCTCCTCTATTTGCTCGAATTCGAGAATGTTCATTGGGAGAGAGGCTATGTGATTGTACCATTGCTCCGTCCTCTCCATGAGAGAGAACGAGCTACAAAAGTCATCCCGAAGCTCTTCCCAATTACCGTTCACACTCCCTACAGTGTGAATGTACCATTGTTCCGCTCTCCCCATGAGAGAGAAAGGAAACAACTTCGACCTCACAGTTTTCTGTGTCATGCCTGGGATAACCAAGCGTGAACACAGATCCTCGAATTCTTTCAAATGAATGTAGGGATCTTCATTGATCGCTCCAAAGAAGGGTCTATCCTGAACCATATCTATAAGGTCGGGGTCGAGTTCATGGTTGGATGAAGACGTTGATGGATCATTGAACTCGTAAGTTGACGTGGAAAGGTCGTGAAAGGATGACCTCTCCATGGGTAATGGGGATAAAGGTAGAACAAAGAAAAATGAAAAGATACAAGGACTACTAGGTACGAAGATAGATACATCAACCATTCCCCGGCAACGGCACCAGAAAGCTTGTTGGGTATTTTAGCGTCACACGAATAAATCCGCAAGTGCACGGATACCGTTGCATCTTTCACCTCAGTATTCCAAGGGTATCGAATCCAAGGGAACGTGTGTACACTAACTTCGTACTAGTCGGTCCAAGGACACACCCAGATAAGAGGCAAGGATAGAAAGGATTCCTAAAGATAACACTATAGATGAGATTAAAGGTCGATCTCTAGATAGAACTTGGCTTAGGGTACCGATAGCCCTGACTTAACAGGTGACTCCGGCACGCGGATCTATGTGGAACGAAGCTCTGACTATATCCAGCTGCGGAGGATCAATGAGGGCCAGGCGGGCTATCACCACCACCTGGACTGCCTCTACCTAACCGTGGGATAAGCCGAACGAATGATAACTGGTAGCGTGACACAACGTCTATGTTGTGGTTATTGCCATAGCCAACGGACTACGGCACTTTGTACTTATAGAACTACGACCACGGAAGAGAACTGATCTCACTCACTATAGGTACTACTAGCTTATGCTAGAGGCATGCAAGAGAGCACTTGACTCCGTACTATGCTTCCAACATATACGAACGACATGCAGCAGATGAACGCATAAACCCAGGATCTACGCACTAGCAGAGGAAAAAAGTCTACTCATGCAACCTAGTATAAATTATTAGAAAGGAATCACGAACACAATTTATTCTAATCAGAGCATGCAAGCATCCACTTTATTCTAATAGACTAGTCATCCAAACTGGATACAAACTTGTGCACATAATCAACTGGATCGAGGGGGCGTGTTCGTGAAGAACATGCGCCTCTAAATGATGAACAGGCGAAGAACACAAGAACATATCACACAAGTATGAATAACACTTTAGTCTAAATAGAAAATACAGAAATACTTACTTTACTCTAATTGAAGAACAAGCATCCATAGAGATACAACTCTCTCTCTCTCTCACTCTCTACTCTAATCTAGCAAGGAGAGGCCTCTCCTTTGAAGGGAAGCTCTCATCTTTGGGTGAGATGGTGTGTCTCATTTCCTACCCCCTCCCCTTCTATTTATAGGCAAGGGAGTTTGGGGACTTGGAGGTGTTTCTCCCTTGGTTTGCACTTGTTTCCCCTATTTCCACCACTCCCACGGCGCCACCTGGCAAGAAAACTTGCGTGGTACTGTTCCTGGAGTCGGTGGGAGAAAGAACTGGGCGAAAACCGGATCCTAGGTGGGTGAACCGGAGGTGAACCAAAGTCTGGGTCGCTGAACTAGCACAAAAGGGCAGAAAACCAAGCGGCTCCGGCGCGAACCAACGGGAACTGGGGAACCGACGTAGGGGCGCTAGCCAGCGCTCACCACCTGTCCGGCCCGCGTGATCCCTGCACGCCTACGCGTGCCAGTCTGTGGCATCCCGCCTCGACCAGTAGCGCCACGCCACGTAGCCCGCCTGCGCCTCCTGCATGCGTGCACGACCAGCGATCCGGTGCAGCGGTGCAGAGCCAATGGATGCATGCCACGTGGCCCGGTGGATCCATTCGCACGCCTGGGCATGTGCTCCTGCCACGATCCAGGGGGAGGCCGGCGGCCAATGGCTGTCCGCCACACGGCCGGCCGTGGGTGTCTCCCGTGCAGTTGTGTGTACGGCGGAGGGAGTGTGGGTCCCGCTGGGCCCATATGACGTCAACCTCTTGTGTCATTTTGTCATTTGCATATCTTTCTGATCCGAACTTCAAAGTACGCAAATAATATATCCATTTTGATCGTCTTGACGAGCCCGTCGCAACGGTGCAATCCAAATTGGCATTTGATAAGGTTTTTGATGATGCCCTATTCATGTCATTGGTTCACTTGCTCTCAACTATATCATTTCACACACATTTTGGCGTGTTCTGCAACAAAAGTTAGAAACACCAACACTTGTGGAGATTGTTAGTATAAGGCTCAATTCTAGTGTTGATGATAACTTTTTATTCATTTTATGCAGGAGTTGACGGCATAAAAGTGGTACTTAACAGCCATCAATAGTGCGCAAAGTCCCACCTTGCGTCCAGCTTCCATCTCCGCTCGAGCTTGAAGTCGCATGATCGCCGTACCGGCCTCGTCCTTGGATGCTAGCAGTGTGAGCCACATGAAGCGGCTCTTGTCATCGACGATGAGGAGGAACAATCGCATCCCGCCGGCGTCGCCAGCGTGATCGGCCCACAGAGGTCAGCGTGGATCAGCTCGAGGCAGTGCGCGACGCGGTACTTGCTTGTCGTCGGGAATGGGTGTCGACGCTGCTTCCCCGCCATGCAGCCGTCACACACCTGGTCCACCTGCTCGATCGGTGGGAGCCCGCGCACCATCGCCTTCCTTGCCAGCAGCCACAGCCCTTGGTAGCCGAGGTGGCCATACCTCGCGTGCTAGAACCACACCGCCTCGGAGCTTTTCGCCGCAAAGCACACCGGCTTGTCGATGTTCAAGTTGAGGACGTAGACGCGGTTCGGAGTGCGCGGTACCTTCGCCAGCAGCCGTCGGTGTTGATCCCAGATGTGGAGGAAGCTGTTTTCCATCAGCACGTTGTAGCCATCCTCCTCCAGTTGGCCAAGGCTGACGATGTTCGCCGTGAGCTTGGGGATGAGGAAGACTCCGGCGAGCGCCTGGTGCTCTCCATTCTTGCACACGAACAGGACAGTGCCCCGCCCCTCGATGCCCACCACAGAGCTGTTGCCGAAACGGACGATGCCGCGGACGTCAGTGTCGATGTCGGAGAAGGCAGAGCGCACCGCCGTCATGTGGTTCGTCACCCCGGTGTCGAGGATCCATCAGGTGCACTCCCCCTCGTCGTTGCCACCGAGCTGCACGAACAGCTTGTTCTCATCGATGTGGATCGGGGAGGCGATCGCTGACGCCGCCGTCATCGTGGATATGAGCGGTGGAGAAGGGGACGGATTGGTGTTGACCACCGCTGTGGCCAGCAACAGCGTGGGCTCAATGTCCTCCTCTACTTGGGCCGCATGGGCCTCCGCGTCGCGCTTTTTCTTTTGGCATTCGCGAGCCCAGTGGCCCGTCTTCTTACAGTAGCGGCACTGGTCCTCGGCGAGTTCCTCCCCACCGTTCCCGCCGCTTCCTCCAGCTTGACCACCAGCCCAGGGCGGCCTCGGGCCACCGCGGCCACCACCACGGCCGCGTCCGCGACCGTGCTTCTGGCTCGACGATGATGACGAGTCCCTGGAGTACCCCGACGATCTGCCGCCGCCGCCGCCGGAGACCTGCATCTTTGCCGCGACGTGCGACACGAGTTCATCCTCTGTGAGGTTGAGCCCTATAATTGAGCCGCCGAGGTTGTAGCGTTCCTCTGATGACTTGAGGCATGTGAACAGCTCCTCCATCGACATCGTACTTAGATCGAGCAGAGTTTCGATGGCGACAGCGATCTGGTAGTACTTCTCCGGGAGCGCCTGCAGGGTCTTGCGGATGAGCTCCTCCTCGGTACATCCTGCATTGAGGACGGCGAGCTCGTGGGCGATCTTGTTGATGCGGATGAAGAAATCGTCGAGAGACTCCCCGTCCTTGAACTTGAGGGCGTCAAACTCCCGCTGGAGCGTGCCCGCCCTCGCCCTCCGTACCCGGTCCACACCGACATACATGGTTCGGATCGCGTCCCACGCGATCTTGGCCGTAGCTTTGGTGGCGATGGAGCCCATCATCTCCATCGGGACCGCCTTGGTGATGACCTCCAGCGCCATGCGATCTTCGGTGTAGTCGTCAGTGCCCAGGGACACGGCAATCCACAAGCCCCTGGCCTGCAGCATCACACGCCTGAGAGCCGCCCAGTCGAGGTAGTTCATCCTTGTGAGCACCGGGAACTTCGCGTTGCTCATGACCTCCTTCGTGATCCGATGAATCACGAGCCCGCGTTTCGGCGAGCCATGATCGCCGCCGGACATGCCGCTGCTCTTGCCGCGGCTCTTGGACCCGCTTGGTCCGCCATGAGTGGGAGACACCGAGCGCCTACGCGGCATGGTGCTCCTCACGACCATCGGAACGCTGCCGACGCTTTGTAACTGGCTCTGATGCCAATTGTAGTCACCCTCACCGGCGAAGCCTTGCCGGAGCCAAGGAAGACGACCCTGTCACAAACACTAACGCACACGAACACAGTGGAGACCTCAAGGATTTTGTGCCGCAAACGTTGCAGCATTTTCTGGACTCTTGATTGCAATATATAGGGAAATACAAGAAGTGGCCGTAGGCCACGAACTCCACGAACGCCCGCACGCCATGCTCCCCGGGCTTGTCGCGCCATCCCACGACGAGGTCGCATGCCGTGCGCAACGGACGGACTTGACTCGATCCAAAACAAACTCTAACAGAAATGACTAAGCCGTGCAGCGACTTGCTCGCATCAGCTGCCACGACGCGCTCGACAGTGAGCTCTGCTTATTTGGCTCCAACAGAAGAAAACAAAAGAGGTGACACACTTGGATTAACAACAACATTGGGAGTGCGACCGCGTGGCGGAAAAATTGCTCCGTTTGCTGCAGGGATTGGGCATGCCCAAATTTTGGGCACTAGCTTGCCCAAATGTTTGGAGCTGGGATTTTTGTTTTATTCTCAAAAGATACTTTTTGGGATTCCCAGTGCATGTTGAGGACCTTCGTTATCGCAGATGTGGCGTGGGTCTTGGGCCCCACCCCGCCCTCGCGCCCATGCTCGGAAGGGAGCTCCGCCTCCTCCATGGTCACCTCGCTCTGCTTCATCGCGGGCAGGCGAGATCCGTACCACCGCGGGCAGGTTGGGCTGCCGTCGATGCCGAACCTAGCACCGCGCTGCGCCTCCTGCTCGAAGCTGCTTCTGCTCCATGTCATCTTGCCACCGCTTGCGTGCTGATGCTGCTCTTGCTCCACTGCGGGCAGACCGGCCGCCAGCGGCGCTTCAGGCATGGCCGGTGGTGGAGGCCACTCAATCCCCCAGCAGTCTGGGACCCGCCGTGCTGGTCCCTGCTGCACTTTGCACCGTTCGAGCTCCGCCGCGTTGGCCCCTCTTCCACCGACGCCGAGGTAGGGACCCGTGGAAGGACGCCACGTGCCTCGTCGACCGTGCCCGCCTCAACATGATGCCACCTGCCGCTGCTCTGGATCTCCGCTCACCCCCAGCTTGACGGGGAGTAGGGGAGGGGCCTCCCCGCACTGCACCGACGTCAGGGGTAGCAGAGAGGAGAAGAGGGAGCCGCCTAAGGCCACGCTCCGCCGTCTCGGGGAAGAGAGCCGTCGGGGATGATGAGGGCCGCCATGGGGAGAGAGAGAGATTGGGGGTGCTAACAGCTTTCCTCCCCGCTCCTCGGCGCCGACGCAGAACATGGATTCGAGGCCGCCGCCGGCGGGAACTGCAGGGAGGGGTGGCGCGCCCTCCCCTGATAGAGTTGAGTGGTTCAATTCCGGTATGTGTGCCGGTCACAGAATGGAGCCGCAACTACTAAAATTGAACCACTCAACTCTATTTGTTATATCTGCATCTGGAACTTGTGTTCCATTCGGACACGCGCATACACACTACACATCATTCCGATCCGTCATTCACACACAAATCAAAATGTACAGACAGGCACGCCACTCTGTCAGATTTTTTATCTGAAGAACGGATTCCTCGCACACCAACTCCAACACAATAAACTTCACTTACCTCATTGACTAGTTCACACGATAGAGTAGCTGCTTTGACTAGCTAACTTCTTCATTTGACACATTCAAGAGTGAAAAAATTAATGAAGCCATCAGTCCATCACCATTGATCGACGTACGTTAACCTTGACCAAGTGATCACAGCCCCGGCTATTAGCTAAGAATTCCTTAGTTTTCTGCTATCCAATTCCAATCCAACCAACAACAACGCCTTCTCCTTAAGTCCTTGAGCACATTACCCGTCATGGTTCATCGGCGGAGCTTTCTGATCCTCCTCACCGTCGTCTTCTCGTTCACCGGATCTGCAGTACTACTGGTAGCTGGTCAGCACTACAAGCCATACGAGTCGTACTGCTCGACCACCCGAAACTACACCATCGGCAGCCAGTACCAGGTGAACCTCTGAGCTCCTGAGCAAGCTCCCATCAACCGCCATCGCCAACAGCGGTTTCCATGATGCCATGGTGGGCGAGGTGCCGGACTCCGTGTTCGGCCTTATCATGTGCTTCGCCGACCTCAATTGGACGGCGTGCGGGAACTGCCTCAGGGCAGCAGCTGCCAGCGTGCAGCAGACGTGCCCGTTCGGCCGGGAGATGATGTCCTTCTACGATGAAGCCTGCTTCCTGCGGTACTCTGACGAGCCCTTCGCCTCGGTCGCCGACGTCGACATCGCCTTCTACGATCTGGACAATGCCTCATTCGTGGCCGACACGGTCGGCTTCAACGCCACACGGTGGGAGCTGATGACGCGGCTCACCGCCGAGGCCTCCGTCTCCTCGCTGCTGCTGGCCAACGGGAGCCAAGTGTACAGGGACTCGCAGGGCGCCGACCAGGTGATCTACGGCTTCGCACAGTGTACCAGGGACCTCAATGCCAGCGAGTGCAGCAGGTGCCTTGCAAATTACCTGGCGGATATCTCAGTGACCCTCCCTAACTACACCTATGGCAGCGCCATAGGCTACAGCTGCTACATGGGGTGCAGCGTCAGGGAAGAAATCAGCCTCACCATTCCTCTACCTCCATCATCGACGTCATCACATAGTTCTGGCCCAGCAGCGTCTCTTGTCGTCGGCGTTTCTGTTGGTTGTGCAGCGTTTGTCATCTGTGTCGGCTTGTCGATTTGGCTCCTGTTGCGCCGCCGCAGGCAAAAGGAGATAGAGCTCGAACTAGATGTGTTTGATGAGGAAGAAGATTTCGAGAAAGGGACTGGGCCAAGGAGGTTCCGGTACCGCGATCTTGCCATAGCCACAAGGTTCTTCTCCGACGAGGAGAAGCTTGGAGAAGGAGGCTTCGGGTCGGTATACCACGGCTACCTGAAGGACATGGACCTTCATGTTGTTATAAAGAGGGTGTCAAAGACCTCCAAGCAAGGGAGGAAGGAGTACATAGCCGAGGTGATGATCATAAGCCGGCTGAGACACCGCAACCTCGTGCAGCTGATCGGGTGGTGCCATGGCGGTGGCGAGCTCTTGCTTGTTTACGAATTCATGCCCAACGGCAGTCTTGATGCTACAATTCACAATACCAAGAGAGTATTGCCGTGGGCTCACAGGTATGTACCTCACTATCTTTCCATGTGTTAGTTATAGGTTCACTTATAGTGACTTGTCTTGTGTTCAGGCATGAGATCGTGCTCGGTATTGGTTCTGCGCTTCTGTACCTTCACCAGGAATGGGAGCAGTGTGTCGTGCACCGCGACATCAAACCCAGCAACGTTATGCTGGATGCATCCTTCAATGCCAAGCTCAGTGACTTTGGGCTAGCGAGGCTCGTCGACCACGACCGGGAGTCCCACACAACGGCGCTCACCGGCACCATGGGCTACATGGACCCAGAGTGCATGGTCACCGGCAGCGCCAGCGCCATTTCTGATGTTTACAGCTTCGGTGTGGTGGTGCTGGAGATCGCCTGTGGTCGGCGGCCAATCGTGGTTCTTCATCAAGAAACAACCACAATGCATCTGGTGCAGTGGGCCTGGGGATCTATGGCCACGGAAGGATCGTCGACGCCGCCGACCATCGACTGAATGGCGAATTTGACAGCCAGGAGATGGAGCGGGTGTTGATCACGGCGCTCTGGTGTGCGCACCCTGACCGCAGTCAGAGGCCGTCCATCAGGCAGGCCGTCAACGTGCTGCGGCTCGAGGCGCCGCTGCCTGTCCTACCAGCAGCCATGCCGGTCGCAACATTCGTGCCCTTGTTCCTGCTGGGCTTCCCATATGGTTTTGTTGATCTGACCGGCAGCAGTGGCACAACGCGTTCCAGTGCTGCCGTGTTGAATGAGGCGCCGTCTTTTTTTTTAAAGACGTGCAAAGCACGTTTTTCATTAAGAGAGGAGAAAAGGTAGCCAGTTTAGATTACAACAAGGCACGGAACCTAACGAAAAGGAGGCAAAAGGTTTACACCGCCCTCACCGGGCGAACACCTAATAACCTAGCGAGCGGGAGGAAGCCCGCGCGTGCCCAAGACCTAGCCTCATCTAGGATCACCGGAACGAGCGCCACCGGCATGAGAGCTTCCTTGTCATGAACGCGCATGTTCCGCTCCCTCCAAAGCGACCAAGCGACCAGCCAAACGAAGGAATCGAAGCCTTTCCTCCGCGCCTTAGCGACCTGCTTCCTGACGGAGCACCACCACTCTGCGAATCTCACCGGGCGATCCGGAGCAAGGTTCTGAAGGAAAATGTGCCTGAGAGCCAAGAACCAGGCCTCTCTAGAGAAGACACAGTCCACAGTCAGGTGGTCCAGCGTTTCAGATTCCTGAGTGCAGAGCGCGCAGGTGTCCGAGTCCCTAAGCCTGTGACGGTGTAGTCGGTCAGATGTCCAGCAACGGCCGTGCAAGACCAGCCATGCGAAGAACTTGCACTTCCTCGGCATGTGAACCTTCCATATCTGTCGTGCTCCGAGGATGTCCACGCGACCAAGAAAGAGAGCGGAGTAGGCCGAAGCCGAGGAGTAAACTCCGCTAGGCGACCACTTCCAGATGAACCGGTCAGGTTCGGACGTGAGCCTGACCTCCTGCAGTAGGTCCCAGATGACAAGGTACTGCAAGACCACCTGCACAGTCCGGGCGTGGGTGACATCCGCGACCCAACGAATCCCGGCCACCCCCGTCTGCAAGGCCTCAGCGACAGTGCGGGACCGACGCACCCTTGGCGAGACCGCGGCCCAGAGGTTGGGTGCCAAGGACTTGACGGAGCACCCAGAGATCCAGCTGTCCTCCCAGAAGAGTGCACGGGTACCGTCCCCAACCTCCACAGAGATGGAGGCATTAAAAAAGGCCTGAGTGGCCTGGTCAACAGGGAAGCGAAACACCGCCCATGTCCTGTCCGGGTCAGTCCTCGCCAGCCAAAGCCAACGAAGGCGCAACGCCGTACCAAAGACACGAAGGTTGGGCCGGCCAAGACTTCCGCAGCGAGTGGGGCAGGTGACATTCACCCAAGCGACCAGACAGCAACCGCCTAAAGCCACCTCTGTGCCGGACCAGAGGAAGCCACGGATGAGGGTTTCGACCGCGCGTAGTGCCCAAGAGGAGATGGAAATCGCCATCGAAATATGCACCGGGATGGCAAAGAGAGTGGATTTGGTGAGGACGAGGCGACCACTGCGGCTCAACAGTCTGCCCTGCCAAGGGGGCAGGTGTCTAGCGACCTTATCGACCAGTGGCTGCAGAGCCACCTTGGGTAGTCTTTTCATAGAAAGGGGTACCCCAAGGTAGGTGCAAGGGAAGTCGGCGATCGTGCAGGAGAGGATAGAGCGGAACAAAGTCAAGTGATCCTCGGAGCAGTTTATGGGGTAGACCTGGCTCTTGGTGTAGTTTGCCGCCAAGCCAGCCGCGCTCTCGAAGAGCGACAACATCGCCTTGACGACCCGCAAATCGAGCTCGACCAGAGAGAAGTCAGCGTAGAGAGAGGCGCGAAAGCGGATGCTCCTCCCTAGATCCAGAAGGAGACCACAGGATTCTGCCTTGCGGAAGAGGGCATGGAAGCATTCCATGACCAGCACGAAGAGCATGGGGGATAGGGGGTCTCCCTAGCGCAGGCCTCGACCGTGGTAGATCCGCTGTCCCGGGGCACCATTAAGCAACACCCTGGTGCTAGCGGTGGATAGAATGACTGAGATCCAATCGGTCCATCTGCGAGGGCAGTCGATAGCCGAAAGTAGCTCAAGAAGAAAAACCCAGCCGACCAAGTCGAAAGTCTTGGCTAGATCAATTTTGAACATGATCCTAGAAAGCTTTCGACTAGAAAGTGCTCTCGCCGTGCCCAGGACGTAGCGGAAGTTATCATGGATGAGGCGACCTTTGATGAAAGCACTTTGGTTGGGCGAGATTAGAGAAGAGAGGTGCGGGGCGAAGCGGTTAGCAGCTGCTTTGGAAAAAAGTTTCCCAAAGCTATGAATTAGACTGATGGGTCGGAAATCAGAAAGAGCGACCGGGTCTGGTTTTTTGGGTAGGAGCGTGAGGAGAGCACCGTTCAGATGGTGAAAGCTGCGGAAGTCCATGTCAGAGAGAGCGTTGAACGCCCGCAGCACATCACCCCTGATGATCGACTAGCAAGATCTGTAGAAGCGACCCATGAAACCATCCGGGCCGGGGGCCTTGTCCAGCGGGAGGTCTTTGATCACCTCCCAAACCTCGGACTCCGAGAAGGGAAGGGCGAGGTCCTCCAGGTCCAGTCGCGGGAGTCCCAGCTCCTCGAAGTCGAGGGCGCAGGAACACTCATGGTTGGTACCCAGAATTCGGTCGAAGTAGTCAAAGGCTGCAGTAGCCTTATCTTCTTCCCGAAAAACAGGGCGACCATCGACCAAAAGGGAGGGGGTGAAATTTTTTCTCCTGCGGTGGTTGGCATGGAGGTGGAAGAGTTTAGTGTTAGCGTCCCCCTCACGGAGCCACCTAAGGCTAGACTTTTGTCGAGCGATCGTTCGCTGCAGCGAAGTCAGGCCTAAGTAGCGGAGTTTGAGGAAATGCCGTAAAGAA
Organism: Cenchrus fungigraminus; assembly: GCA_036936925.1. Lineage (NCBI taxonomy): Eukaryota > Viridiplantae > Streptophyta > Magnoliopsida > Poales > Poaceae > Cenchrus > Cenchrus fungigraminus. The sequence continues at coordinate 35,761,550 of CM072769.1, forward strand.
ATCTCCTCAGGTGAGAGCGACCGAGAATCCTGTGTGACCTCTAGGCGGAAAATGACCTCCTTGGCAATCTGGATCTGCAGGTGAATGCTATCGATCGCCTTGGAGCTCCATTTTACCAGCGCCTTCGCTGTCTCACGAAGGAGGTGGTCGATAATACGGAGCGGGTCGACATCAGGGCGCGACCCCGACCAGACCGCCTTGATGGTGTCCAAGAAGCCTTCGACCTTGGGCCAAAAGGCCTGGAAGGTGAAGCATTTCTTGGAGTGCACCCCACAGTCGAGAAGGAGGAGGAGGGGGGCATGATCGGAGCACCTAGAAGAGACAGCATGCAGAGCGGAGGAGGGGAAAAGAAGTTCCCAGTCCTGGGAGACAAAAACTCTGTCAATACGCTTCAAAGTAGGATGCGACCTCTCGTTGCTCCAGGTGAAGAGACGGCCCTGGAGGTGTAGTTCAAGAAGCTCGAGGTCGTTAAGGAAACGACGGAAGCGACCCATCATTCTGCGCGAAAGGCGGCCATGATTCAACACACAGTGCAGCAAAATCACAAACAAATCCACATGTGCTTGCCTGACGTGCCCAAGTCCAGGCTCGCTTCCAGCTCCAGCCAGCCACCGGCCTAGCGAGAGACAAGAGAGTGATATGAGAAGAAGAATGAGATAAGGATTAGAAGAATGAGCTGCATTAGTGGAGAGAGAAAGAAAAAAATAAAGACGAAGCAGGAAAGGGAGGCCGGTGGGGAGGGGCGGCGGGAGTGAGTTTTAGTACCGGTGTAAACGTACACCCGATACGTATGTGTCCACCTTAGTACCGGGTTAGGAGAACACTCGGTACTAAATGGGGGCCTTCAGTACCGGGTCTTACCCCTAACTAGTACTAAAGGGTCTCACGGAGGGCACCACGAGGTCCAATCTTTTCACCCGGTACTAATGCACTCTTAAGTACCGGGTGCAAACATAATCGGTATTGTGGCCTGGGATAAAAGGTTGGATTTCTATTAGTGTCACCGGAGCTTAGTCAGAGGACCGTCGGAGCTCGATGTCGGCGAGCTGCACCACATTTCCCACATCTTCTTCCTTGGAGCTTGGAGTGGGTGTTTCTCCAAGCTTTCTCCTTCCATCTTCTTCCTCTCCTTCAAGCTCAAGGTCAAGGGCGAGCTCGAGCTTCCTCAATGCCATCCTTCACCAACTTGTGTCTCCTCACCAGAGTTATACTCGTTGCCAGGGAGCTACCCCCATCCCCAATCTATACCCATTGTCTTAGGGATTCGAGTTCTTGAAACCTCTAGGTCCAAATCACCATTGATGGGCTAGAGCTTCCAAACCTTAATGCATGTCAAATCCATCACTTGGAACGACCTCCATACACCCCAAGGATCCTATATATTGTGGTGTGCACATGAATCTTGATCATGATAGCATGAAAAGAATTCTCACAAGGGTCACAACAATTTAACAAAGCTTAATGAAAAGAAAAGCAACATATGTGTATAAGGTTTTTCAACTAAATTCATCATATGGCTTTGGTAGGACTTTTGGCATATCAAAGAGGAGCTTTGCAAAGGGTTTTTAGAATTTTCAAAATAAATCTGCCAAGAACTCAAACATTAGAGCGAATATCATATCATCAAACCATATCACAAACTCCAACTACTTAGATGAGCATTCTTTCCTAAAGATATTTGTTCACAAGCATCAAGATGATAAGAAAGGAATAAAACATATGCAAGCTAACCATAGGGAACATGCAGAGCAAGTGGAGGATGCTGATATTTTATTCTGAGTTTGATTTTAAAGGATAGGAATTGAAATTCATTCAAACTCATGAATTAGGGAGAGTGAGATGAAGGGTGCACATACCATCACTTCTAAAGGATATGGGGATCAAGGAGGACTAGCGGTGGTTCGACTGACCCAAGAGGCAGCCAACCTACTCTAGTTTACATTGTCCCTTGTCTTGAAGGAATGGTCGATGTTGTGCAGCCCTTGTGTGGGAGTTCTCAAGTGGATATGTCGATAATGAGCTTGGGAAAACTCCCCCCCCCCCCACTAGTGCTTGGACCTGGTGTTGTCTTCAAACAAAAAATGGAAACAAAAGAGGGACTCTACTGGTTCGAGAACCATAGAGCCTTTATTCAAATTCAAATATTTTTTTGGGTTTTCATATTATTTTCACCATGTCATCTACTCAAACAGGGTTAGATCAAAATTGGACTTCATAAACGAAGGAGGATATACTTACCTTGTACCTTAGAGAGGTCATGTGTACCTCCTTTGTATGTTGAGCAACACGAATCTAACGCCTTGACTTACCTTCCTATTTGAATCTAGCTCAACGACTAACCCATTTGAATTTTGATGATTTCCTTCAGGGGTTAGTCCACATACAACCAAAATCTATGACAGCATAACTCTAAGGTTTATCAATCGATCAAACTCAACACCACGTCTTGTTTGATTGAAGAAGACATTTTAACCTAAGCACCATGCTTACTTTAAAAGGTATATGAATACATGTTGCACCACATGGATTCAAACCAGAGCATACAAACAAAGATAAAGGAAGCATGTAAGCATGATCAAACTATTTTCAAAGGGACATAAGAATGAGCATATGATGGTGAACATCAGGCAACCTCCTGGAAGGGCTTTGTTTAAAGTCAAAAGCAGGACGTACCTAGCTAGTCGGGCAAGATGCAAGAGCTAACGCCATATCCACAGTAGGGTAAGATTTGGTATCAGAGGAACTTTACTAAGGATGCTTACATACCTCCCCCACACTTGAAGTTTGCATTGCTAGGAAACAAAACTCAAGTGTGTGGATTTCAAGCTTCCTTTCGTAAACGTTCCCTCACCAAAACTTACTAAGGTGTTGTAGGTAATGTAGCTCACATGTTCTTAGGTGTCACGTGTCCATCTTTCTTTTCAACTCCACCTGAAAGTTTAGCGACCAAAAATACACGAAGGACAATTTATCATAAAAATATGTTCTTGCTTTTATTAGAAAGGGAAAATAAAACCTATGCTAATCCAGGCTATCTCTTAGTAGTGCTTTATTTACGGTCATAAGCTCGACTGTGGGAACTTCATCTTGCAGCTATCATTGGTGGTGTCATTTCTGTCTCACCACCAATTGTTGATGTGTCAGTGAAGCTTCCTCTGCAAGGTTAGTGTCACAGTGCATACACGAAATCTGCAATACTTATGATAAACATATGCATCTACAATCAACCTTCTAAACTACTTGCAAAAGAGAACCGGAAGGTGGTTGTAGTCCTCATGCATGCTCAGTGCACTAGGCATGACCGACTCTGGAGAGGCATGATGCAACCATGGTTTATGTGGTGTATCAAGAATGAAACTACCATGCACATCAATGAAATCCTTTCCTATGAATTCCAGAGTCTGTGCCTCACAAGATTCCATGGCCCATGGGTTCTTCATCTCAAGAGATTCATTGTGGAAGCTCAATGTCAACTCTTTATCATGATGGAAAGCAACATGATACGGGCCAGCGGGAAGAGCCTGAAACTTGGTCGAGAATGATCACGGTCGTTTGCCTTCACGAAGGTGAAGAGTATCTTCTGAGTCACTCTTATGAGGAGTAGGAAGTCCTGCATCCTCGATGAGAACCGGCTTGGATGATGCGAATAGAGATACACACGTCACCTTCTCGAGTGGGTTTTTTAGGAAGAGGCTTCACCATAGAATGTCCTAAACATGAGATAATAGTGGCGGAAGTGGCTTCCCTAAACTTATCATCTAGGCTCCCTAAGGATGTATCAAAGAGTCTCTCCAACATGGAGCCTAGGAGAATATCCAGATCAAGGACAACAAAGATGTAAAAGTCCAAGCTAACCTCGATCATGTCTATGATGAGCAACACGGCACTTGTGATCCCCCGACATTCAAGAACATGTCCAAAGGGACAAGTCTTGAGGAGCATGTCGAATGGTGCTAGCAGAACATTGCCCAAAAGAGTTTCCGCTAAGTGCCATGGTATGGTGTTAACCTCCATGATGGGGTTACAAAGGGCCTCTACAGCAATTCCTCTAATAGAGCAAGGAATGATCAAAGAAGGGAAACTATTTCAAATTGCTTCAAAAAAGTGTGACACTCCATCTGACCATTCCTCCATGGCCTCCTCAAGAGATGCTTTGTTAGGAAGATCAGGAGGCAAAGGAGGTACTGTAGGCCTAGGGGAAGGCTCTGTCAAAGGATTTCTAGATTGCTCTATATGGACAAAACAGGGTTCCTCCCCTAATTGGGTGTCGAAGGAATTCGAGGTGTTTGAATAGTTTATAGATGGATCATCCTTGAATTTGGAATGGAACTCCACTAGTTGAATTTCTTCCCTCTCTGATGGTTCTGGTTCAGGGGAGGATCCTACAGCTGAATCTGAGGATGTGGAAGATGAATGATCGGATTTAGCCACTAGAAGATCCTCATGGATCGACTCACACTCCTCAAGGAGAGGATCAGATTCGGCTGCAAGAAAGGTGTTCTTTGTGATGCTATCTAGAATTTTCCTACCTTTAGCCAAAATCTTATGGAGGGACACCCCTCCAGTGATGGAGTAGAGGTAATCAGCAGAATTCTTATCAAGACCCTTATAAAAGAAATGAAGCATTAAAGCATCTTGGGTCGAATGGACATGGGAAGATTCCATTAAGGGTGAAAATCTAGCCCAAGCTACGTCGATGGCTTCCTTCTTATTCTGTTGAAATAACATGATAGAGAATCTCACTCTAAGGGTGTCCCAGCTACCTTTCGTGACACTAGAAGCACCAGTGTACCATTGCTCAACCCTACCTCTAAGAGAAAAGGGGAACAACTTCCACCTGAGGACATAATGTGTCATGCTTGTAGAAGCAAAACACGAACACAGCTGTTTGAACCCATGCATATGATGGTCTAGGTTTTTGCCACTTAACCCAGAGAAAGAAAGCTCCTGATACTTAGCGATTAAGTTGGGGTGAAGTTCCTCAAATTTTGAAGAGAACTCCGAAGGCTGAATTTCTTCTTCCTTCAGTATTCATGGTTCGGAAGAGGGATCAAAGACAAGCCTTGGGATCTGGAAAGTGAACGCTCAGGTTGTGCTGTTGAGAGACTCTCATGGACCGACTCTGACTCTATGTGGGGTTCGTTGTGATTGGTATGGGAAGAAGAGGTTTCTAAGAAGAATTATAGGATCTCTCTTCTTTCCACTGGAGTTTGGGTCTCAAACAAACCTCCAGCTACGATGTCAAGCTGTTGTGCAGATTCCATGTCTAGACACGAGTAAAAGGTGTGTGTTGATATGTCATCGGGTATAGACGACAAGTCTGGCTACATGTCAAAAGACATGAGAACCTGGCCCATGATGCACCTATGGACTAATCCTCTAATTGCTCAAAGTCGAGAAAGTCACACGGTAGGGACTCCATGCATTCATCAAGGGAGAACGAGTCACAGAAGTCATCTCTTAGTTCTCCCCAATTGTTCACATGCCCTATCATGGGGGGTGTACCATTGTTTCGCTTTATCTACAAGAGAGAAAGGGAATAATTTCCACCTCAAAGTTTCCTGTGTCATGCCTGGGATTACCAAACATGAACACAAGTCCTCGAACTCCTCTAAATGATCATGAGGATCATCACAAATAGATCAAGAGAAAGGTCGATTCTGAACCATGGCTATAAAGTCGGGACGGAGTTTGCAGCTAGATGAGGAAGTTGATGGTTGCTCTAAGACGAACTCGCCCCTAGGGGTAGAGAGGCTTTGACAGAAAGGCATCTCAAAGGGTAATAGGGCTAAAGGTAGAATAAAGAAAGGTAAAAAGAGATACGAAGACCACTAGTCTTGAAGATAGATGTAGCAACCATTCCCCAGCAATGGCACCAGAACTGCTTGTTGGTATTTCTTAATGTCACCACTATGGCACTGAGATAGCATGAGCATGTAAGAACACCTGGGTATGCTGACGGGTGCGAACTAATCCGCAAGTGTTGGCGTTTCTTAATGTCACTACTAACGATGCCTGTTAGCGTGAGCGTCAGATCAGCCTGGGTATACCGACGGCGACGGGTACGAAAGAGTCCACAAGCACACAGAAATACTGTTGTAGCACTTCCCCGAGGAAGGAGAGTATTCCAAGGGTTATCGAATCCAAGGAATGATGTGTACTATCTCCTATTCTAGTATATGAACGGGTCCAAGGACACCAAGCCCGGCTATGGTAGGAAGAAGGTGAAGGGCTTCCTAAATGTATCGATCTAAGGTCTATTGGTCTCACGGTATATGGAACTCACTTTGGAGCGACGGGCCTCCCTAGCTTTCAAAGGTCTAAGGAAGCTCCGCCCTCGGGGCCTGACTCGGTACCCAGGCGCGGAGGGTTTCAAAGGATCCAACAGCTGTCACTACTGCGGCCTACCTCTATCGTTACGCGAGAGCACATGGTATTTGAAGGATAACCAGTGTCTAGACACCACGTCTACACTATCGATTACTACTATAGCCCGGGCCGCTAGCCCTACTATAGCATTCCGTATAAATATGGAGCGTCAAACTTGCAAAGTGTGGACCAGATCGTACCTTGTTGGATCATGATAGGTTATGAAGAACGACTACTAACATATTTATGCACTTCAACTAGATCAAACGATGCAAACCACACACAAATGGATAAATGAACTTGCGCACTTAAGCAACTAGATTGAAGGGTTGTGTTCATGAAGAACACAAGCCTCTAATTCAAGAACACACGAAGAACACAAGAACATATGAATTATGCATGAACACACTTTAGTATAAGTGGAAAATGCAGAAATACTTACTTTATTCTAAATGAAGAACACCTTCATCTCACACCTTCACTTCCCTCTCTACCTAGCACACTAACACACACACTACACATGGAGAGGTGAGAACTCACCTCTCCAAGGGAGGAATGAGAGGAGAGGGAGCTTGGGATGTGTGGAAAAGGAGGCCCCTCCCCTCCTGTTTATAGAGGAGGGGGTGTGCGGTCTCGGGCACCAATTGTCACCAAAACACACCAAGCTGCGCTCTAGGACCAATCAGGGACCACGTGGAAGCAGATGGTGAACGGACGAATTCCCGGATTGGCTGACCTGGGCCCACCACGTTCTGCCTTGTGCTTTCTCTAGGTGACTGGTATGTGGGCCCTTATGATGGTTCCAGGTGCATGTGGAGTTTTGAGGCGGTTTGGGTTCCTGGTGGGCCCTTGGATCCTTGTGCTGCACACGTGGCGGTGTCTGATTCGTCGGTGATTGCTTCACATGGATTAATGAGGTGTCATGGACACATGGCATCCAATGTGGCAGCACGTCGCCACGTGGCCTGGTGTGGGTCCCACCGAGCCCACATGATATCAGGAGTGTGATCTTGTCTTGTGCATATCTCTTCCATCCGGACTCCGAAGTAGACAAAATGATATATCCATTCCGATCATCTCGAAGAGCCCGTTGCAATGATGCAATCCAATTTGGCATTTGAGATTGTTTATGATGATGTCATATTCATGCCATTGGTTTAGGGGATCTTGAGGTCCTGAATAGCTTGGATCAAATGTGCATGCTTTCTCTCTATTTCTTGTGCTAAATACCTGCATTCGAATAATCACCAACACTTGTGGAAATGATTAGTTTAAGCCCCTATTCTAGTGTTGATGCTCACTTTCCATTGATTTTATGCAGGAGTTGACGGTGTAAAAGTAGTACTTAATAGCCAACAACACACTCCCACACTTGACCTTTGCTCGTCCTGAGTAAAGGGGAACAAATCAAGGTGGAACATGATATCCAGAGGTATGAACCAAGCATAAGAGATATTCCAAATCATACCTTGTACTTGTGAACTTTGTGAAGTGTCTATCATGCTATCTTGGGTAGTTGAGGAATGGAACGGTCATGAATCAAATCACTCCGGCTCATCATGTCAAGTAACTTGGGGTTTTGTAATAAATTTTCAAAACAGCCCACGAAAACAACCCGAAACAGACGTTTTCGCGAAAAACACGCCTGCATACCCCTTGCGGCCCGAAGACCTGGCCCAGGTGGTGTTATGCATTTAATTATGATGGGTACAGTGAGGGGCTATTAGAGTGATGAAATACGACATTCTGGCTTCTGTTCTGGCAGATCTGTATAACGATTTTCGGGAATGACATTTTATAAATTATGTAGCTCCGATCGTAGTGCTTCTAGACTTTTCGAAATGCCAATAGGATGTGCTTTACGAAAACGATTGGGTTAACTGTTATGAGCACCATGAGGGATCATCAAAGTGACGAAAATGCTAGTGACTTCCGTTCAGGCAGATTTGTATAACGATTTTTGGGGATGATGTTTTTTGAATCCCGAGTGTTTTAAGTAGCCATCAGGTTTGATTGTTATGGGTATAGTGAGGGGCCGTCAGAGTGACGAAAATGCCATTCTAGCATTCGTTCGAACATATTTGTATAACAATTTCCGGGGATGATGTTTTTGAATTCTGTAGCTCCGATCATAGTGCTTCTAGAATTTTTGGAAAACCAACAGGTTGGGTTTTATGTAAACCATTAGGTTTAACTGTTTCCGAAAATTGGTCCTGGTGCTGAAAATCGGCCTGAAGTGTGTGCTATAGCCCACGAAAATGGTCTGAAACGGACATTTTCGTGAAAAAATGTGCCTGCAGACCCCTCGTGGCCCAAAGACCTGGCCCAGGTAGTGTTATGCGTTTAATTATGATGGGAACAGTGAGGGGCCGTCAGAGTGACTAATACGCCATTCTGGCTTCTGTTCGGGCATATTTGTATAACTATTTATAGGGATGATATTTTTTGAAATCCGAAGCTCCGATCGCAGTGCTTCTAGACTTTTTGACACGCCAACAGGAACTGCTTTACGAAAACCATTGGGTTTAACTATTATAAGCACCGTGAGGGGTCATCAAAGTGACAAAAATGCTATTGTGGCTTTCTTTTGGGCAGATTTGTATAACGATTTCTGGGGATGACATTTTTTCATTCCATACCTTCGAGAAATTCCTCTGTCTCTGTGATTTTCACAAAGCCTAGTTGTGGACGCAGCCTCGAACCAGTAGGACACCGTCTGGGTTGATTCTCCTGGCTGGGAGGGTCACTGCGAGGGTCGGCACGCGCATTTTTCGCGAAACATCCATTTCGGAGCATTTTCATGGGCTATAACACATGCTCTAGGCTGATTTTTGGCCCCCAACCCAATTTTTGGGCACCATCCCGGATGCGCATGGCCTAGTAATAGGGGACATTTGACGAGGTTTTCATCAATTTTTGGACCCAATGGCATACGTGTCGGACCATTTTTGTGTTGTTTCATTGTTCACGTAGCCGACCGGGAAATTCCTCACTATCTTTGTGATTTTCATGAAGCCTGGATGTGGACACTGGACACATCCTCTAATCAGTAGGACACCGCCCGGGCTAGTTCTCCGAGCTGGGAGGAGCTGGCATGCGCATTTTTCGTGAAAATGTCTGTTTTGGGTCGTTTTGTGAGCTATAACACACGCTCTGGGCCTATTTTCGGCACCCGACCCAATTTTCAGACATCATCCGGGTTGCGCTCGGCCTCGTAGTAGGAGACATTTGACGACGACACCCTTTATGAGCCAGTTTTCCTGACCAAGATATTCCTCCGCTGTGGGTGCAGCCTCTGACCAATAGGACAGCTCGGGCTAGTTCTTCGGGCTGGGAGGGGTCGACACAACATTTTTTGCGAAAACATCCATTGTTGGCATTTCTTAATATCGTTGCTAAGTTTATGTGTTCATAGAAACGGCACCAGAAATAACCAGTGGTAATTCTAACGACCACAAATGAATCCGCAAGCACACGGATATACCATTGTAGCATTTACCCAAAGGAATATTCCAAAGGGTATCCAACACGTGGAAGGCAAAGTTGGATAACAAGACTAATACTATTGCATTGCATACAAGTCATGAATAGAGGAAGAAACAATCAACTCAAATACAGGGGTAAGGATAAAGATATGATAAAGTGGTAGGTGACACACATGGTTCATCTCTAGTAACACCACGACATAGGGAGAGACATACGAGTTAGCTCTAGGTTCTAATGTACTAAATATATAAAGGTCAGTAGGTGCAAGAGAGATACACGAACATTGCATGAGTGGTCGGTTTAGCACCCAAGTACAAATGGGGAGATAGCCCCCGTGCCGCTTTTGCACGACCGCGGTTGCTACTTTACGAACTCCTAGAGCAATACCCGAACGCGGAGGGGTACGAAGGGTTCAACGGCTGTCACTACCGCGGCCTACCTCATCAAACCGTGGGGCACACTCATATATAACGAAGCTATACAACCCAAACACCATGCTTGCATTGATAACTAGACTTGAACCGGCCCGGGCTATTGTGACTTTGCTCCTTTATTCATGAGAATGAGAATATTGACCTCTAAAAGAGGTACTTGACAGCCTCAACATCCACCCTCTGGGTCTATTTTCGTCACCGACCCAATTTCCGAGCACAATCTGAGGTGCACACGGCCTCGTAGGAGACATTTGACGAGGTTTTCATCAATTTTGGAACCATACTTTGTAGGGGCATTTTTGGGGCGTCTCGTTGCCCGCATCACCCTTTACGAGCCAATTTTTTCGACCAGGAAATTCCTCCCTGCCTGGATGTGGATGTAGCATCTGACCAGTAGGACACCTTCCGGGCTAGTTTAGGAGGGTTCAACACGCGCATTTTGTAAAACATTTATTTCAGGTTGTTTTCGTGAACTAGCACACGCTCTGAGTCTACTTTCGCCACCCAACCCAATTTTCGGGCGTCACATTTCCGGAGATTTCCATCAATTTTCAGACTGTACGGCACACGTGTCGGGCCTTTTATCTATGTCACGCTCCAGCTTTCGTCGCACGTACACTTGTTCAAAATAGATGGCGTTTGACATGTTGGGTGACCAACGGCAAGGAGCAACAAACCAACATGATCCCCTTGGACCGACACGCTCGGTCGCGATGGAAATGGGACGGAAAATACCACACCACAAGAACGAAAACGTGAATATTTGACCATTGGAGAAGAAATATTTTACAAGTTTGGTTTTAGTTTGCCTGAATTAACGCAATGTGAACGGTTTTGGTCATTAGAGGCCACCTCAGCTGTATTTGTTTTCGTGGCTCGGCCACTGCGTGCTTGTGAGTCCATTGTAGTGTAAGTGTAACCAATCTTGCACTTGCTACAACTTTTCAGGTGTAACTCGAGTTTCATTACATTTTCCATCTCTTCTTCAACACACCTCTATTAATGTTAATGTTCGAACCAAGAATCAAACGAATGTAGACTCCGTGTTGAACCAAACGAATCCAGACTTCTGTTGACAAGGATTCTTAGCTTTGGGCTACGTAGCTCATTTTATATTAAAATGAAAAGGAGCACCTGAAGCAAAATTTTACGAGATTGCCTACCACAAACCTTCTGCCGAGGCAAGCAACAGCAGCAGCTCCAGGTCAAATGCTGTTCATTATTTGTTTCACTTACAGGCACTCCGATAGTTTCCAAGCCATTAACTGTCTAAATCTGTTCACTCAGGAAACAAGAGAAACCTTCACCTTATTATAGAGAGCTTAACAAACCAGCATCTCTCATCATCTATGCAAACAATCCATGAAATGTGGCTGTGTGCAAATCATAATGCAGCAATTGACTTAGCAGCAACTAAGAACTAACAAGACAATACATACACAGGTAAGCACACAAATGTCCAGTGTCCACCTACTTCCCCAAGGTCAACCAAATCCAAGAACTAAACAAAACCTAAATCAAAAACATAACCGTTTAATACAAACTGTTATTACAAGTGTAATGGTCACTGGTGCTAGAATAATTTATGAAGACTACAGAGCACTTTAAAGTAATTCAAAAAATGGACCAAGGGGAATACCATCATTTACTAAACACCAGCCAAAGCTAGTTAGCTTGACATCACCATTTGGTCACATGCCTGGAGGGCCTGGTTTGCGTAGTACCTTACATCAACATCTGGGTCCTCACTGAGCTCAACAAGGCATGGTTTCACTGTCTTCTCCACAACCTGTAAACAACCATTTGATGGAGTCAGCGAAAAGCCTAATGCTGAAGAAAATAGGATCACAGGAGTTTGAAGGCTCCAACTTACAGATTGATCAAGGATGGGTATGAGCGACTGCAGGACTTTGGCAACATTGAATTTCATGTTTGGCACCCTAACAATTGAATACTATCAGCAGAGCCTTGCAGAGATTATGCCTCTAACATGTTAGCTATTTAAGACTCACCTGTCCTTTGAGGATGCGATGACAACAGGGAGCAACTGTTGGCATGTGATGTCAGTACCCATGACTGGAGCAAGCAAAGAAATAGCTTGCAAAGTGGTCATTCGGTACAGATAATGTGGGTTGTTTATCTTCTCCAAAACCTAGAATACAAAAGAAAATACTATAAAGGTATATAATAGATAACACAATTTCATCACAGTTCCAATGGGCAAGCACGTAGTGCCCCTAGGCGCTAGGTGCAACTTGCCCTGTTTAATTACTAGGTGCTACATCTCACTCTGCCACTGACCTATCAGCTAGCACTTTCTGAATATTTTTAGCTAGCACTTTCTGAATATTTTTAGCTAGTAACCTCCTGGGACTAATTTCCTACTAGATTTCTTCACGAATATGCATGAAAGAATGCTTAGGGGAACCATTGCATACAAGATGATCTGCCTGAGTTTCATGCAATCATGCCCATCAACTAATCAACTAATTAGTTAACAACGACCCTTGTAGTAAACCATGTCTTCTCTAATGTCGAGTAGTTAACCAAGACTAAGACAAGTATCAGCAAATGTATTACGTGTTTTTAGTAGTAGTAAGGCTAACCTGAGGAATTATATACTGCATTGCCCACTCAGGGCTGAATTCCTCTGCCAGACGCTTTAAATTGTTGGCAGCAGCATCTCTGATTGAGAAAACCTGAAGCCAAATTTGGGATTTTTCATAAGATCAATCAAGCATCCTACTTATAGATAAAAGACAGCCATCCAAAATTAGACATATAATTGGGAAACAAATGAAATGTTATATGGCATAGGAAATTGTTATTGTACCTTATCTTCTAACCACTGCATGCAAAGTGCCCCCAACTTGTCATCAAAAAATCCAACACCTAACTGGCTTGCCAACAAAGGTATATACTCAATTATAGCAAGCCGAACTCTCCAATGCCTATCTTCAGCAAGCTCTACAATGGCTGGTAGAAGTGATTGTGACAGCAAGTCGATTCCAATAACCTGAAAAAAAATTATTGGCAGAGCTTACAAGTGCAGCTTACAACTGGAAATGAAAGAACAGGGAAAAAATAATGTTGCTCAAGAGTCGAGACATCAAGGTAGGGGTAAACCCAAATGAGCAAGCTTGTCTTTTTATAGGTAAATCGACACCTTTAATAGGGCAAACTCAATTTTCAGTTTGAAAATTCAGTCATGTTGGGAATTGCCAAAAACAGTGGGTACCCTTGAGCGTCTGTAACAGGGCCAGCACTTGGTTAACTTATTCTCGAAGGTTATTATTGTGATACTGCAACTTCCCTTATCCTCATAGGAACCCTCGGGTAATTAGAAGAGCTAGCAAATATAGAACATGATTCCTTACCTTAATGTTCGAGGGCTCGAGGCTTATAAGAGACAGCTTAGGTCGATTGTGAATGACCTTTGATCTTTTACACGGATAACGGCGCTTGCCTATTTGTTCAATAATTGTGTTTCATATGCCAAGTTCATCAAGACGAGCTTCAAGGTGTATCTCTGAGCCAGAAGCCACGCCATGAGAGGATTAAGAACCCTTGACGAGAGCTGGAGGCCTTGCAGAGGCTTCGCAAGAGAGCCCTGTGGCGGAGTCCCAAGATAGATCCTAGGGAGGGTCCAAGGCAGGTGGTGTGAAAGCGTGACCCAGAGGAAGCCAACTTGAACACATCTATACAAAAGACCCTTGTGTATGGCATATTTTAAGGAATATAGTGATTGATTAGGGGTAAATTGGGCATGTAAAATAGTCTCCAACCATAGAAGGGGATCGCCCCTTACAAAGGATGACCATTCTTGAATGAAAGCCTCCTTTGTAGTTTTCATTTTGTGATCTTTACTGTGCAGCGAGTTTACTTGAGACCAAGAGGGCAAAATCACAAAGTTATAAAAAATTTGGGGGGGGGGGGGGGGGGGGGGGGGGGCACAATTGGCCTTCAGGGGCAGGTACAGAAAAGGCCCCAGATTTTATTATCAATACTTTGCATGTAGAAGGCTGGGAACATACTCATATTAAATTCTAAATTTGAAATCACAGCATACCAAAGCTACAATGGAAAAGGACGGCATGTGGCACAACAAAGGTATAAAGATGTTATAGACATAATTATACGCAATGGGTAACTAACATAGGATTGTTAGTAGTAATCCATGTGTCCTTAGCTTATCTTACTAGTATTAGTCTGAATGTTGGATCAGATTAGCATAGGTCAGTTCCTTTTCTTTGGTCAGTAAGTCTAGTGAACTTTGGCTACAAGCTTGAGTCAAGTCAACGGATCAAATCTGATGGCAAGTATAATTGATTGCATAACCATCCTGAGTAATCAGGGGTACAATATATAGAGATGGGATCAAGGCAACAACCACCCTGACTTATCGCAACAGAATCAGGGGGGTGCCAATCTCATCCTGTGGATACATGCCGTGACTAACGGGAGCCTAGCTAAGGCTCAATCGTAGGCTATCTCTATCAAAGGAAGGAAATATCTCTAACAAAATCTTTGTCTTAGTGAGACAGCTACTAGGGCTGTTATGTAGTGCTCCACTGCTCCCTTTGAGCCATAAACTAGGTGATACCCCGCTCGTTGCTGCAGGAAATTTTTACATAGAATTTTAAGGTGAAATTTGAAAGTAGAAACACTAAGGTGATTGCATGGTAATATTATTTTGCAAACGACATTATACATGAAAACGTATTCATTTTGTTGAGACAGAACGGCTCTTAAATGATTGATCCTCCATGTATTTCTACTGTGAGAATTTTGTAGCATGGTACTCGCAAAGACTAGTAAATTGCATACATGGATGCTATTAGTCACAAAATCGGTGGAAACCATAAATAGATGATCCTAATGGACTGTGATGTGGCATGTGATGTAGCAGGTTCCTAGATGAGGTGGATAGCTTGCATGTTGAGAGAAAAATAATTAATGAACCTTGGTGGGGTGCACCATATAGGTTATATAGATAAGAAGCAAAGGGTCAGCTGTCAGGCAGCTGCAGCTCAAAAATCTCAGGTCCTGCAGCCCCAAAACCAGCAAGCAAACCTTCAATCTGTGCTGATCTTCGAACAAGGACGGCCAAATGACTGGGCAATAGGAATATAGGATGACAATATTTGGGTTCAGTATAGACTAGTTTCTGATCTTGCTTGATTCAAAATGGATATAATGGCATCCCTAGGAAATACTGAAATAATCTAAACTTGATTCCAATAATATGATATAGAGTAAATAAACAGAACTTACAAAGGAACAACATGGAACTTGGTGGATGGGTAAGATGCCATGCCAACTACACAACTAACTCGCAAGTGCTGCTACTTGTGGACGAAGCAGAAAAATTTTACTTTAACTTACATAGCTTGGCAGAGTAGCAAATCACTGACCTGATTAACTTGATCAAGTTTGCTTATTATGTTGAGTCGAACATCAGGGAACTCGTCCTTCAGCAAAGAAAGAAAAATGGGAAGAAGTTGTTCGATAGTGGCATCCTACAAAACGTCAAAGTTTGAATTGTCAGTACTATCAGAGCACAAATAGGTTAGTTTTTAGCAGTATACTAGCAAGTGGCAATAATGATTAGCAGTAATGCTGTATATGTAGTAACAAATACGAACAAATGATAAGCACCAATGATGTACAATAACAAATATCAACATAAAATTAGCAGCACTACTGTGTACTAAAATACCAACAAAATAATTAGTAGTACTAACATCCTAATGAAATGGAAGGGTCGATCTCTAGAATTCAAATCATTAAGAGATAAACATTTGTTTAAAAAAAATAGTAACACAGCTGAATGTGAAAATGAATTTAAAAAAGTAAAGTTCCTACAAAGAACAAATGGATTCAGATGTAAAAGTAGAATAGTGTATTCCAAAATAACCTATCTAAAGTTCAGCACCACCTCAGGAGTACCAAAAAAGGCCGTTATACAGCCATGGGGTGATATCTTGTTATGTTTCTTCCACAAAACCGTATTTATCCTGAAGCTACTCGACAAAACAAAGAGAACTAGTTCATCTGATAACTAAAATGTAATTCTGATATAGATCACACCTTTCCCAATACAGGAGCCATTCCCATAATAACTGAAGCCAAAGCTGAACGAACATGCTGAGATGAATCTGACGATAGTTCCTGCACATAGAACTGGCACAATTAAGCCTTCTGAAAATTAACAGTACAGAACTGAACTAGCTTGTGTGTGGCAGTAGATATACCTTGACACATGGAAGAATATGTTGAATTGCAATTTCTGGGCTTAAAATCTTGCAGAATTTTGTAACTTTTCCAGCAGCCGCGATCCGCACTTCAGCCTCATTGTCACGAAGGACGCGGACATATGCTTGTACCAGATCATCCCTATTACAAAAGGCAATGATATTGATGGTAAGGAGTCCAGCATTATGTTGCTTAACATTTCTATGCAGGAAAAACTAATTTGATGTCAAAGTACCATTTCTGACATACTGAAAGAGTCGCATAGTACCTTGTGGGCTCAGGACCAACAGCTTCACACAGTTCATACAATTGATTTGCCACCATGTAGCGCACACGCCAAGATTTATCCTGAAGGATGGTAAGACAGTATAAGCAACCCAAATCATGTAGGTTAGTTGCTGAAACCTAGGATAATCTTATAATCTAGTACTTCTATGAAAATGGATATTGATAAATTTAAGACACCTGATGTGTGGAAATTATACCTGCGAGAAATTTACAATAACTGGAAGAATATGTACTGCACAATCTTGGGGCTCCAACAACTTGCCAAGAGCAGCACAAGCCTCAACTGCCAATAGTCGAACTGAATCTTGGTCTGAGTTAATAAATTCAGAAACAGTTTCTTGTTAGAAGTTGCAACAGATGGGTTTGAATAAACTAATTTCAGATAACACAAGCTTTTCATTCCAGGATATGAAAAAATTATCTTCAATAAGTAAAAAGCTTGAAGCAAATAAAATGTTTGATGAGAGTTAATAAAGCATGGCATAGTTCAAGCATTTTCAATCCAAAGGAATGCTGATGATCATTGACCATCATACGAGTTTGTAAAAGTAGGTTCAAGTGAAAAGACACGATATGGAGATATATAATAGAAATGACACTTTAACCATCTTTTTTATAAGTAACACCTTTAATCATGTTCTAATATTCAGGATAACATGTTACTTAAAATAATTGAAGTAGCAAGTAGTCCTACCTTTCCAACAAAAAATCGTATCCCAATATATAAGCCATTTCTATTTCATAATTTTACCATTAATACAATTAATGATCTTCTACAGCTTTGATGTTCTACTTTTCTGATGAAAATGGAGAACCCATGCAACAAGATAATAATATAAGAACATCACTACATAACAATTTTGCATAGCAAGGCAGGTTAAAATGGTTATGTATCTGTACTAAAATTGGCAACAATAGATCGCAACAGAAAAAAAGGATACCCTGTTACATGTTCTAGATAGATTGAAAATTAAAGTGTTACATACAGAAAATCTAACTGCTAAAAGAATGTTAAAGATTTCACTGTAGCATATATGAAACAACTTCTGTGGAGTTGGTGAAACATCAAAATTACCAAAGTCAAAAGGCTGACAGCAAATAGCAGAAGTAATTCAAATGCTTCTTAAAAACATGTTGTGAACAAAATTAAATAACTAAGAGAAGGTGAATGAGTAGTTAGCACACACAGAACTAGTGCAAAACATACACAGCAAAAAAACAAATGATGCGATAAAATAGCTGTAAAATGTCCGCAAGATGCCAGGATGTACCATCTTGTGTAAGATCATCAAATATTGACATGATTTCTGTCTTCAAATGATTTTGTTCAACTGTTGCAGAAAACTTTCCAAGATTGGATGCAGCAGCTCTTCTCACCATAGGCATGTCATCTTGGCATAACTGACCATAAATAGTCCTTAATTCTGCCTTCAGTGGTTCAGATGCGCTAGGATAGGCGATATGAAAAAGGCCACATGATGACACTCTAGCTGTGAACCACTCGCCCGCCGCTAATCTCTGAATTGAGCAAGTATGTTTAATTCATTGTTAAAGAATATAGAAAAAATTGCAGTACCCACATGCACAAGTGCTCTTTGTGTTTGTAATAAGTTAATTAAAAGAGATGAAAGATATATAATTTGAATGAAGTGCTCTTTTTTCTATGCTTGTGACAATTTAAATTACTTTATTTAAATCCATAACTGAAAACTTAAGAATAAAGATTAAGTAATATGCACATGTAGAAAACTAGTTTCCTAGAAATTTAGTAGTAGTTTCAACTAACAGAACCAGCTAAATGATCATTGTAGACCTACCATCAATACAACAAACACCAAATGATGATTAATGTTGACAAGAAAAATGTAAGAATTGTATGTTGTTTTGTGATAAGACGGGTGTATTAGGTGAAAAACTAGTTCATTAATGATAAAAAAGACATTGTTTAAACTATAAATGCAATAGGTTACATGATCCTGTGGAAGTGGAATATACCTCCAATACATTTTGTCAATTTGAAGGCTTTGTTAACTTGTTAAACGAGAATGTAAATTATAGATTCATGAATATGTTCAAAAAGCATCTGCATAGTTTTATGATGCACCAGCAGTGAATGCAGAATTTTTTTTTTTAAATGACAGAAGCACTAGGAAGACAGGTTTATGTGTATTTCTATTAAGATAGATAGATATATAACTACTGGTCTACTGCTTTAGCCTAAATCAATGCAAATGCTTCTTTTTTTCCACCATTTACATCATACCTTTACAACAGGGATGAACCAGTCCAAGATATCACTTTCATTCATCTGTGCTCCAATCCGGCACAGTGATTCCACAGCCTTGTCTCTAACGCAGGTTTCCTCCACAGTACACAATGTTTCGAGTGGTGGAAGCAAAACGTGTGCATGCTCTACACCTCCAACATAAGGAATAAACACACCCAACTCTTCCGCCATTGCAAGAAGCACCTCATCTTCATCATCATTGTTTTCACTAAGGAAAGGAATTAGTTCCTTCCTTGTTCTTTCTTCACCCAGTGCCCGGGCAATTGTAGAAAGTTTTCTGATGGAGTTCAAGCGCAACTGAATATCTTCATTTTTCAGTTCATCAATCAGTACAGCAATCGGGTACAGAGGCTCATCTATCATAGCCATTATCAGGTTTAGCTAGAATATTGTCAGCTGCAAAATAAACCAAAAGGCATAAAAATAAATTAGATGTGAAAAGGAATATCAATCCACAAGTTATTAGGAAATAGGAAACCAAATTAAGCCCTTCAATAAACAGGTACAAGGCCTATAGAACTTTGTGCAACACAACATCTTAACATTTGGTCGAATTTAACACTCCTAGACGATTTAAATAAATTATCAAACATCATTTGTGTGCAACAATGCAAGGCAAGCTTCCTCAACAACGACCACTTCAGATCCTAAGGCTCGCAACGGGGTCCCAGGCATCCGAATCATGTTCGAGCTGAGACCCCGAAACTATAAGAAATTATTAACCACTGCACATGCAAGATTTGGGGCGACCGCATGCACAGTCCCGGTTCAATGAACCCGAACTACCCCTGCCACCGCCGGCCGCGCCACCCGCAAGGCGCTTGCCCACGCCGTATGCCCTTCCCCGCCGGTTGTCGTGCGCCTCCCCGCCTCGCCAACCTCGATCCGACACCGCCGCCAGACGCTCCTCTAAGCCCGCGGGCCATGGATCCCTCCCCCGCCAACCCCCGGACCCGAAACCCTAACCCAGCCACCGAAATGCCAAAATCCGAGAGAGGGAGGAGGTGCAGGAGGAGGAGGAGAGGACCCACCTGGTCACCGGCCGTCTACCACTGCACACAAGAGCTGGACGAGCACGAATCGGACGGAGGAGGAGAGGAAGAGAGCGGCTGAGCTCGGACGGAGAAGGCGAGGCTGCGGGGAGGGAGAGGGGAGGGGAGGGCTGGGCATAACGTATTGGATGGATGGAGGCGCAAATACCACAATTACGTTTTCTCAATAGACAATTTCATTAACTAATTTTAGGATTATCGACAAAAATCTTTGCACATTTTTAGAGGTATCTAATATTTCCTTAATGAGTTATGTGGAAATAAGGGCTCGACTGGTACGACTCTGCTTTTTGGAAAAAAAATAGATTTAGTTTGTGACTGTTCTACGGAAGTGGTTTTTTCTAACTCTCATTTTTTTTTGCAAAAATCATTTAGTAAAACTGTGTATCTTGGTGCAGATTTTTTATTGAGCGCACGTGCGTCACTACGCTCGTTAGCATCAAATGGACAAGTGGTAGTTGTCTATCCTATTTTCTGTGATTTACTTTTAGGGAGCATATCAAGTGGAAACTAGGGTAGCTATGCAAACTATGGAAACTCCGATCAGACACGTTGGATCTAGATCTAAAGGCTGAGGACAGAGTTGGGCTACTTTTGCAAAAACCCGCCCGCCACCCCCTCCTGATCGATGTACTTTTGCAATAACCCTCACCCTAATCCCCAGCTCACGCACGAACCGACGCTGCCATCCGCCGGTTCGTTCTTCTCCGCCGGTATCATTCCGCCGCCGCCGCCCCTGAACTCCCCTAGCGCCGGCGGACTCCCCTAGCACCACCGCCGCCCGTGGACTCCCCTAGCACTGCAGCCATCCTTGGGCTCCCTTAGCGCCGCCGCCCCCCCCTGGACTCCCGCGCGCCGCCGCCTCAATCCATGTAGGAGCCGCCGGCCGGAACTGCTAACAACTGCAATTAAGAGCTGCTATCCGTACCCACTCAATCGAAGGATTCAGCTTTCTTCTTTTTTTTCTGACATGCCATTCTTTGCACCCAGGTTTTGCCGCGAGAACTGCCATGTGCCAAGCAATTTCAACCAGGCGGTGATCACCATTGCAACGAGACCTTGTTGGGGGTGCTCTCAGCAGAAGCGAATGATTCTGATGTGTTTGTATTTGCTAAACTGTCAGACAGACAGTGCATCTTCTGTTGTTAAAATGTTGTTCTTCCAAAGGCTTGAGACAATGAAGTTGTTCGAGATCCTTTTCATGCAGATGCAGGTTCGTCCAGGTTCTTCTGTTAATCCAAAAGGCATAGTGAACCATGTTGAATTTGTGCAGGATGCGATGGACGTTAATGCAACAGAATAATGTGTGTATAAAACTATAGATGCGGCAATTCGCGAGTGCCATATTGCATTCCATCGCGGGCGGGCGGCGATTTGCGGCCGCCAGAGTCCATGGCGACTGCTAGCGTGGCCACTCGCGGGCGGCGGTGGTGTCTGGTGGTCGCGCGTCGGGGCGGCGATCGCGGTCGCGGAAACAAACCGGCGGATGGCGGCGTACACCAGGTGGCTGAAGTAGATCCCGACCGCGAACGGTGAACCCGCCGCAGGTGAACTTGGTCTCAAAATATCAGCACCTGAAGATGATCCCTCTCCCGGGCAATGGATCGAGCATAGGCGTCTTCCTAATTGTTGGATCGGACGAGAGACAAGGGGATCGGGAGGCAATCGATGGAACCTGAGCCATGACAATGAGATCCTCGAGCTTATCCTCTGGGGTTGTTCGTGCGTGAGCTGGGGATTAGGGTGAGGGGGGTTATTGCAAAACGTACATCGATCAGGAGGTGGTGGCGGGCGGGTTTTTGCAAAAGTAGCCCAACTCTCTCCCCAGCCTTTAGATCTAGATCCAACGTGTCTGATCGGAGTTTCCATAGTTTGCATAGCTACCCTGGTTTTCACCTGATACGCTCCCTTACTTTTATCCTATATTTGATGATTTACTTTTGAGCAAGTTTTAGTTGGGATTGTAGTTTAAAAGTCGTAAAGTTGTGAGAATCCGAAGATTTCTTCAGATGTAATGTAAGTTGCAAAATATTTGGAACAATCTTCCAAAAAATGCGAAAATTGTTTGATAAATTTGTTTGGAGTGATAATTTTTTGTTTGGGTAAACACATTGAGGAATTTATTATCATATTCGAGAGGTGATGAATAAAATTAGGTATGTTTATTCAATTTATTATGTGTAGAACTAATGTGGTCGGAGATTAGTGACTAAAGTCTAGAATTATTTTCTATACATGTTAGATACATGGAATTTTATTTTATTGATTGAAATGTTCTAGTCAAGTGGGAGATGTTCGTTTTGTATGTGGTTTTAACATTATTGCTACATGTTAGATACATGGAACTTTATTTTTATCGATTGAAATATTTCAGTCAAGTGGGAGATGTTCGTTTTTTATGTGGTTTTCAACATTATTGCTATACTATGACTATTGTTCAACTTAATGTTGAAATATTCGGATACAAAAATTTGATGTGGAATTCAACTCAAGGAAATGGTACTTGGGGTGCCGAGGACATTTGTGCTCGAATACACTAGATGAATTAATTGAGATCGACTCTATTGGAATAGTCCTTATGTACTTACATGTTTGACTCGGACGGAAGAGATAAGATTGATTTGATGGGTTTGTTGACGCACATGATCATATTGTAATTGATCACATATACACAATTGATCATGGTATATAAGTCATACATATGTGTGCTAGGGACTAGTATATATTTTAGACTCAAAAAACTATCATGTATGATCGTGGTTAGCGATCTTATTTAGGATATACTGGTGGAATATTTGACATTTGGAACTCGAGTCTATAATAGGTCTCTACACTCTAGCTTTGTCATATGTTGTGAGCGACACCACAAATAAACCAGGGGAATAGAGGGTAAATAGTCTTGTTTTCTATTTTTCACAACAACTCTCCATTCACTTATGTTAATCAATCATTCATTATGTACATCATATTAGTGGTTTGTGTCTGCTTTCTCTCGAATATATACAATCCAGCGCTTTATGTACATGATATGTTACTACTTAGTGTCATGTGCCCTGTTTGTACTTCTTTTCTTGATGAATATAGTTGTGTATTGTATTGTCCAATATTTCCGAAAACCATCTCATGATGTGGAACTGTATGCACATTGATCCTTCGTTCCCACCAACACCTGTACATGATTCAAGATTTGTCTGATCATATAATGGTTTGAATGAAATACAAAGGTAAGCTGGTCAATCTACTAGCCCTTACATAATCTTGTTTTTTCTTATGCAAAAAACACTATTTTTTAATGAAATACAGAGGTAAGCTAATCAAACGGTAACACCCCCCACACACACGCGCGCACACAAATAATCTTTCTTTATCGGATGCAAGAGAACACTAAATCATTCCATAACCTATTTTATTTATTTTTTAGAGTGATGTTTCCTATCTGCATACAGTATAGGACTAAGGAGAATATATCTGAAACTGGAAAAATGCATTCTTAAGTAATGAACTAAGTTTGTGCAGTTTGTTCAAAAAAAGAACTAATTTTGTGATGTCTTTTTTCACAGAATATTTACTACTTAATGCATAGTTTTACTCATTGAAAAGATAGTTAGGAAATTATTTTATATAAATGTTAATTATCTTTCATATTTTGATTACCATAAGATCGATAATATACCTCAAGTTAATATTTTTATATCCTAATAATGCACAGCACAAAGTGAAATATTGTAGTAGACACATGCATGTATTAATTATTCATATAATTTCAATGTTGTTTCAGCATGAAAGCAATCGGCTTGTGGCATTGCCAAAATCTTTATGGGGCTCAATTCAAATAGATGACTCGTAGTTTAAAGATTGAATTGTTTTTCTGATAAACTTAAACTTCATACTTTCCCTAATAGGCTAAGAACATATGATAGTGTATTTTAATTCCTTTTAGTACATAGAAAGCTAGTGTACCTTGTTGTCACACCCATGTTGTAATGCTCTTGACCATAACATTATTTGGTTTAGCGCAGATCATGTTAAGCACCCATCTCCTTTGGAAGGCTAATATCTAGGAAATACAAGCTGCAATAGAAAGGGATACACAATTACTATGTTTATCAAACTAACCAAATTACATCCATATATATATATGCTACTTCATGCAGATTGAGATGTACGCATATACTTGTTCCATATGCTAAGAGTGTAACACACCTCATTGACATAAAAGCCATACCCACAAATACGGCTTTAACGGCATCCTTGCGTCCAGCATATTCAAATGCTAATGGTAGCATTTCATACAATGTTAGAAAAGCCATCACGCCTCCCACTACAAAAAAAATCAGTTGAGCGAATACTTTTAATTTTTTAAGGAAATTATTTTTAAACAAAATTGCAGTTACCTAATCCAAGTAGACCTTCCAATAATTCAGGATTCAAGTTGCTTGGGAATAGGTATGCTGCAAGAAAATTTGGTCTCAAATTCATTGCATTAAGGTACAACGTAACATACATTATTGTATGAACTCAATAAGTTTTCAAAATCATTGTGTTGCCAATTGTAAAATTTGAACCTTTGGAATCAAACTTATTACCTTATAGTGTTTTAGGATAAGAATAAACACTAGATAAATTATCCCTAAGCTCCATTGTATGCTAACTAAACATTAACGAATCTAATTTTCTTCACTTGTGCATAGCAACAAAATGTTCTAGTTAACAAGTGATTTTTTCAATGTCTCTTGCATCATACTGATTTAAGAAATCTTTCTAAGACCCCAGATAGTAACCACCAACCATTGGTACATTAGTCATCACTTGTATCTATATATGATGTTGACAACGCATATTCATTTGGAATTTCAAATCGGGGTTGCAGAATGCTTTGCCACTTCTCTTTAGTTTGTATTACTCCAAAACCTTTAGGTCTTCATCGAAATAACTGATTAGTTAGTAGATCGAGGTCTCTTTTTATTAAGTAATACAAAGGTATTACCATGTTGTGTTGTATTGTTGTGTCATCGGACCCGTGTCTGTTTTAAGTCAATAATAACAAAAGTTGTGCTATTTTACGGTTTAAGATATAGACTTGGTTCAGGTATTGCTTTATACTGATGGTTTATGAAAAGTATTGCTGAAAAATAACTTAAAACAGTCAAACCTACCCACAATAACTACACCTAGTGGCTCTGCAAAGCCAGATAGTGTTGCTAGCTTGAAGGCTTGCCATTTGCTGCACCAGAGAAATGAGAAGTTAGTATTGCCAGAAGTGTAAAGGTTATTTGTTATTTTGCAGATAAATACCGAGTCATATTTGTGACTGTTTTTCAGACATTCAGTGGTTATTATATGATAGAATAGATAATTCAACACTTTGTTATAACATGTACAAAAATGAATTTTTGTAAAAAGATATATAGTAAGTACCTACAAGTGGCAAAGTATGCTGGGAGGGCTACTGAAATACCCTATAGATGAGTCAAAGCAGCAACAATAGATATTAGCACATTTCATTTGTGTTGTGAACTAAACTGTGGTGACTAATAACAAGAAAATAAGCTTGGACAAATAACCAGTAAATTTGGTGAATAGCCAGGACACACGCATCGTCCAAGTCACAACTCACAAGCCGTGCGAATATGAATGTGTGCTGTCCGTGGGATTCAAACCCACGACCTCAAGCCTCGCGCACACATGTGATGCATGTAGACATGTTTTTCTTTTAAAGTAACCTGTGGAGGGAGATTTAGTACCTGATCATAACACAACACAGTACTAAAAGTGACCCTTTGGTAACAGATCATATACCACCTAGTACTAAAGGGTCACTAGTACTAGGTGTTGTTATGACTTGGTACTAAAAGGCTTTGGGACCCTCAAATTTAAACCCAATACTAATGCGACCATTAGTACCAAAATGTACCCGATACTAAGCATCAAGACGAACACTCATATTTCTAGTAGTGTAAGACCCTATTTGGCAAGGCTTATTTTGGTTTCAACCTCACCTGTTTTGCGCAAATCGATGTACTATAGCATGAAGTCTTTTTAATCCGGGTTCAAATTTGAACCCGGGTAAAGCCCGTTCTTTGGCTTCATCAGTGAAACAATTTTGCAAGAAACCCTCCCAAATGGCCAGTGGCGGAGCTAGAGGGTGGTCCACTGGTCGGGTTGGGCCACAGACCTCCTTAGAAATTTAGCCCAAGCAATTACTCATGTTGTGGTCAACAAAAATAAACATCACCACTTGCACTCCTTGATCATTCTGCATAATAAACATCGCCATTTGCACTCCTTGATCATTTTGTATTGGAAGCTCGAATCTTAAGAAGTTGGATCATCCTTAGGATGAAATCCTAGCTACGCCACTGCAACGAACCCTAATATATATCCAACGTTGCTTTTGGTCACAAAAAGCTGGGAAATATATGTGAAGGCTGTGGGAATATAAAGTCTAAAAAAGTTTGGAATGGGACTATAAAGTTTCACCTATACCCACCAAAAGCAATAGAAAGGATGTGGGTGACATTATTGAGAATGGGTGAGGTGAAACCCGTTTCTTGTTCCATTCAATTACCTCTGGAATGTAGTGTAGAGCTATTGCAAGAGCCAAGTTCAAACCGACACGGAAGCCCTGGTAGGTGGATAAGAGATTTTTTTAGTTAGCTGTACAGCATTAAATATACTTACTATTGACAATGAAAACTCAGGTTCGTACTTAATTGGACTTCTTTAATTTTGTACCAGTTTTAAAGCCTGGGCTCATTACATAATCCAGAAAAGGCAGCTAATTAAATGCATGTTTTGGGTTCTGAAGCTGAGCTTCAGAGAAGCCTGGCTCCTCTTTAGCATGCAATAAACAAGGAAGTACAGGTCTACAAGAATCGAGCATGTCTAGACATCTTCCAGCGATTAAACTAGTGTCTTTTTAACTAAAAATTACTATGAAATGGGATGGAATGTGAGTGATATGATTAACGTGATATAAAAACACATGTGAAATAATATCTATATGACTGCATATAGTTGCCCAAAAAAGCAGTATTTGGTTTCAATGAATCTTGTAGTCATCAACTGATAATTCAATGGAAAAAGGATGAGTAGTAACTTATTCAGTAAAATTAAACTGAAAAGTTCAGTTGGAACTGACTGTCAGAAATAGTTCTACTGACCACGTGTAAAGAAAGATCAAGTTATCTAAATGTTGGAAACAATGAACAGTACCTTTGTTGTTCCAAGAAATGCAGCTGTACCCACAGGGAAGTTTTGCAAACTCACACCGGCAACTGTTGATTTTTTTAATGCAAATCATTAAGACCAATTAAACTTGTAGGAAGAGGCATATTATTACACATATATATGCACATTTCCCTCTCTAGATCATTTATTTTGCAATGCAAAATTTCATAAACTTGAATCATCATTGTATATTTATCGTCTAATCATGTGATGTCCATGAAAAAAAAATAATGATAATAATTTTGGCGTTTAATCAGTTCCCCCAAAATAGAAACTATCAACATTATATCTTCATTGAACATGACCTGAAAAATTACTGCAGGTATCACTTGATAGATTATATTTGCAAAATTGCACGTACAACATAACCTAATATAAAGAAGTGATGTTATTCAAAACACTATGACATAATTATTAATGATATTTATTTTTACAGCACACATGGTATATTTGCTTTCATCAATTTCATCTTCCGTTTCAAGGTGGAACATAATAAATATATGGATACTGATAGAACTCCTAAATTGTTGTATACAAAGACATCAACAAAATATACAGATAACTTTGTTAGAACTATATCCTATATAAATTTATCAAAGTATGTTAGGCATGTTCAAGGCTTACCAATTGCTGTGACAATTACACTAAAGATAACTCTTCGACGGTGTCTCATCATAAGTTGCTTTCCCGCTATGCTGCCCCCAACCATCTTTTATGAATGAAATATAGAGCGGAAAATCATATGTTAGCTTTCCTATATTAAAATGTGAGTGACTAGTGAACTAATTAAGTCAAGGGATGCTGGACCTGTTTGCCATTTTCATCTTCCAAAGTGCAATCTGGCTCAGGGAAAACATCAGCAATTGTTGAAAATAGCAGTGCTCCAGAAAAAAACTACAATAATACACAAGTGAAAAATGTTAATAAGAGGTTATAAATGCCCAACAGAATACTTTGCATTTCTTACCCAAAGGTTTCCTTTCAGAAAACCAATTGCATTGACAGCATCATAAGCCAAGTCAAAGAAAGACATGCTCAGCATTAGTCCAGTAGCAAAGCCCTACAAAGTTTAATTTTGTTATTAACTCTTTGAACGGTAACTCTATGGGCAGTAGTTAATTAAGTAGTAAATAGGCATAGCATCAACCTGTAGCACCCCGAGTGTTTTGTTGTTTGGAGCACGATTGAGTATAGCCAACAGTGCACCTGGTGAAGAGTATACGAGTGTGAGTGTGTATATATAATATTGGCAAATAAAAAGCAGTAAGAAAAGGGCAGCTGCCTTAGATTATATAAATCCCGAGTTTCTCCAAAAAAAAAAAAGAATGTACAACTCCTATTGTTATCAAAGGGCTTATGGCTACATCATGTAGCGCCATGAAACTAATTACTCTTGAGGAAATTCCTGCTCAAAATAGTTGTGATCTGGCATGCATATATGAGTAAATAATTCCTAGTAAACGCAGAAAATGGCCGAGAGAGGAATTGAAGTACCAAGTGAGGTGCTTAAGCCGCCGACGAGGGAGAGAGTGAGTGCAACAGCAACTTTGGGATCCATGTATAATTCCCTTCAATATAACTTGCAGAAGATGAGCTGTAGCTAGCGCTTAATTGTGATGCAACGAAGGAACTGAAAAGGCGGCTACAGAAGAGGAGAGAAGTGGTGGATAGGATGAATGAAAGTGGGCGTTTGGATTTGGGACGGAGATGTGTGTGTATGTTTATATAAAGGCCAGGCCAGGGCAAACCAAGTGATGAAGAAATGGGAGGAAGGACATCGAGTGGACATGGAGATCGATGACGCTAGCTTGTTACCTTTTGGAATGACTTTCTTTGTGTCTTTGTTCAGTTCAACCGAGGGGGCGCAAGTTTGGAATGACTTTGCATGCATGTCTGAGTAGTGGTGGTTAAGGTATGCCTGCACTGCAGGCAAGGTAATTATATTGAGAAAGATCTTTGATTTAATTTGGCCTTCATCATTCGAAATATAATGCAAGGATACTAGAGATGCTTTGCCTAAGCAAAACTGCTTTGCGTGTTTGTCTGTGTCCTCCCGCCCGGTTGCCCTTTTAGGTTGGGCCTCATGTCATCACGCACCCAGACAGCTGCAGCTGCTGCATGTAACTTTCTTACTTGAGATCACGGTTTCATGCCGCCTTCCTTTTCTATTCCATTCCATTCCACTAGTATAGTAATTAAAAAAAAGATATTTACACGAGAATGGGGTTATCTGACCCTAACCTTGTTTATAACACTAACAAAGACTGATAAGCGAATCTTTAGCTACATATTGTCAGTGTAGTAGTTCTGCAACCTCTGCCCGACGAGATACCGCTCATCCCTTATCGAATCGTGGAGCCTGACGACGAGCCTGGAGAGTACTTTGGACATATAACAGAGCACACACATGGCAAGGCTCCCTAGCCATGCAAAACGAAGCACCAAAGAGTTCATGGAAGAAGAGTAGCCAAATGCTGGGGCGACGACTTTTGCGAGCACATAAGGAACACAGAGAGCAGACAGGAGCTTCACCATCATTGGCATCAATATGTCTCGCAACACCCACATTGCCCTGAGGCCTGAAAACCCATCGTCCCTTGCCTGACTTAGGTTCCTATCCCACCTTTCATCGATGAAATATGCTAGGAAAGGGGCAACCCTTGTCCAGCAAACCTTCAGAAACGATAAAACCAAAGTAGTTGATTAGTGAATCTGATTATAACCCACCCAATCAAATACTAATAATATGCATAATAAGCTACAGACCAGGTTAGCAAACAATTTTGTTGATCCAAAGATTTCAAGCTACAATATCAGGGAAGCAACAAGAAAAGTTACTGCTCACCAACTTAGTCCAGAATTTCAGCAATTGCAACCCCAGGAACCAGGTGCAGAAGAAATCAAGAACTGGAACTTCATTGTGGGGCGGCACAAAGGGTGATATCAGCAGATAATCAACCAGCAATCCGATCAGAAAAGGGATGATGACAACCTGACAACAGGTAGAAAGTCAAGTCACTGACTGAATCAACCAGAAAGCAGAAAACTAATAAGGAAACCACCTCGACTAACTCACCCATAGGAACAAAAGCGGAGAACTCTTCAAAGCAATTATACCCCAATTGCAGACAAAAGAAGCCAGAAGGCGTGTTCTCCCAGACATCACGTAAGCAAAGGCATCTCTAGAGGCAGCAATAATAGTTGACAAGATGCAGAATCCGACAGCAAATGCAAAAATATCTGAGCCAAAAAATTGCACAAGTAAGCTCAAACAGTTTAACATATGAACTTAGTCCACAAAGCAAGTCTAGTAAGCTTCAGTGTTCAATCATTACCATTTGACTTCAAAGCACCTGCTACTGGCACCTGAGGGATGGCAAACAACAATGCACGTCCAACTGAGACTGGAGCAACAAGTAGAGCAGCATTGAATATCACAACAATAAGCCACGCTAGCACCACGAGTAGCACCATACGAACATCAGCAGATCTCCTGGTACATCATGCCAAAAGGGGGAGTAAATGTACAAGCTCTGCACCAGATTCCTCTGGATATGTAACATTTGTTAATTGAGTGGTGCAAAGTGGATGAGAACAGCAAATAAATAAGATATTAGGAGAACATACATATTTTCCCCAAGATTATCATCATTTATAGCTGGGAAGCTATAGTGCATGTGACTATGTGAGTAAATCTGAAGTCTGAACAAAACCAGTGGAGAAACAGTTCGTAAACTACAAACTACATTATAATATACGGAGGAAGCCAATGTTTGGCTGGGGAAGCCTGCAGTTCAAAAGGGAAATTTTCTAATCTCCAGATCCAAAGAGGCTTTCAGTGCATTGAACGGGAATTATCTAATCAGATAGCAAAAATCTTCAAGATGATGCGGATGCGGTGCTAATTAGTGCTTCCTTATACACTCCAGATTTAGTATAGAAAGTTGAAGATCGCTAAAGGCATGAAATCCATATATAAAAACTATTAGCAATTTGGAATAAAAGTTCCTTTTATTAAAAGATGCAATTTAGGTACTTTTTTCCTTTGACCGCAGAGGTACTTCTATTGATGCACATCACTATTTCGACTAATCCAGTTCTGACATAAACATAATAACACATTAATTTGGCAATTCAATTTTTTTAAGGAAATAAAAACTCATGTTACCAACTGTGCATATGTGAATCTAAATGGAAGTACAAGCAGTCAAGTATACAGTTAGTATATATTTCCTGAATGAACAAATAGAAATGGTCAGACACCAATCTATATCAAGCCAGAGGAAAGAATTACGAATAAAATTACAGCATTGTAACTGACACTGTACAAACAGATGGGGTGCATACCTTTTGTACTTAGCCTCAGCAGTCCTATTGTGCTGATCTTTTGGTATGACACTATTCCCAATCTCGGATTCACCAGATTCATCAGGCTGAGCAATCAATAAATCGTAGAAACCAAGAACCTGTCCAGTAGTGGCAAACCAATACTGCAGTACCTTCTGCACAAGCGCACCAGGTTCAAGGTACTTCAGGGCATTGCAAAGTAGAAACTTCAGAAGAAGAACACCAGATAGTAACTCTGCATAGTTCCGTACTGCTTGCCAAAGTACTGTGCCCTGAGTTGGAGGATCAAAGTAGCTGCAATTTGCAAGCATTAACATAAATTAACAAATGAGGTGAGATGCCAAAAGACTGGCAAATACTTCTTGCCACAATGAAAAGCTAGCATGGGTAACTTACGTGATGTCTAACGGGAACACAGTAGGTGCAAAATGAAAAGCAATTTCAACAGGGACGAAAATGACCATTGCAACATAGATAACACTGACAAAAAGACCCGGCAGAATATTGAAATAAAACTTGCAGAATGGTTCCCCTATCTTCATTTGGCCTCCAGTAGTGTGGACAAAAGGGGCACTAACTCCTAGCCTGAACACCTATTGACACACAAAGCACGTGCATACCGCTGGTTAATTTCTGAAACAACATGCATACTGACATGCTTGACCAAGAACTGCAATACGACATACCGGGTGAAGACTTGAAAGTGAGGAATGCAGCTTCAAACAGACCCATCCGGTAAGCCAGTGAAGGGCAGTAGAAGAAAATGATGAAGCAAATAGAAGTTGGAGCTTCTGAGGTACTTTCACCCCAAACAATTTCGAAGTGCAGATATCAAGTAACCAGCCAAAGAACAATGGGCATATCACAAGTATGGCTGCAAGGTTAAGAGAAGCATTGGCTACACTTTTTATCCCCCAGAACAAGTGCTGCAAAAAACTCCATGTCCTATCGAGCATCCCATGTAAGCTAGGCAGCATTCTAAGAGGGCTAGACAGCCAGCACACCCAGTCAGTTAATACGCCAAAGTAAATGGTGATTGTGAGGCGCTCGCCCCTTGAGTACTGCTGGAAAGTATGCAAGCCAGTAAAGAGAAGTGCCACCATAAGGATAAACCCATATCCAACTAGAAGTATCGTGGCTGTTGAAGTGTAGGAGGGGGCTACATCCACAGTGCCAAAACTGAAACACGACGTGCAGCATAATACTAGTCTTCCCAGTGAGAAGGGGAGAAATCCAAGCAGAAGAGCAAACGCCACATCACCTAGCACCACCTGGTTGGGTTCCCAGAGAGAGACGCATTGGTCAGGAACCGAATAAAATCAATCTGGAATCATCAATCTGGAAATAAACGTACCATTAGGGAAGCTTCAACGGTGTGCAGCGCAAGGAGCTGCAAGGTATCCAAGCCTCCAAAGCGGCGCTGCAGGTGAGCCTCGACGCGGGCGACCCAGAGGGCAAGGGGAGCAAGGGCGTCAGCAGCGATCCTGGCAGGGGCGTTGAGCTGCCGAAGGTTGGGGAGCTCTCTGAGGAAGGCTCTCCTGATGGAGGCGCAGGCAAGGACGGTGTCCGGCGAGGGCATGAACCTGAGGGCGGCGTAGGGCCTGGCGAAGGCAGAGGCGCGGAGGGAGAG
Organism: Cenchrus fungigraminus; assembly: GCA_036936925.1. Classification (NCBI taxonomy): domain Eukaryota; kingdom Viridiplantae; phylum Streptophyta; class Magnoliopsida; order Poales; family Poaceae; genus Cenchrus; species Cenchrus fungigraminus. Next base: position 35,794,928 of record CM072769.1, read on the forward strand.
GAGGTGGCGCACTTGAGCCAAGGACCTGGAGAGGGCGAGGCGCCAGACCCAGAGGGTGGTGAGCGGCATGAGGAACTCCCAGACGCAGACGGCGAAGAGGAGGGAGAGGAGTAGGAGCAGCCAAGCCATGAACTTGCAGGCGAGGCCGAGCATGAACTCGGGGAGGGACAGCCTGGCGGGAGCGTTGGCGGCGTAGACGGGGGCGATGGAGATGGCGCGCTTGCACACCTGAATTCCAAAAATTCCGTTGAAGAAGAATCGAAGCAGCAGACAGGGAATGGATGGATGGATGGGGAGCAGACCTCACCTCGCATATGGATGATGCCACCGCCGTGCTGCTGCCGCGTCGCGTGGCGAGCCATCGGAGCAGGCAATCGTCGTGGACGAACCTGATGCTTCCGCGGCAGGCGCAGGGGTGGCGCAGGGGGCGGTCCGTCTCGGCCGGGAGGTGGCAGATTCGGCACGCGTCCTCCTCCTCCTCCTCCTTCTCCTCGCCAGGGGAAAGACGAGCGTCCGCCGCCGCGTTGGCCATTGTTGTTGGCCTCCACTCCACCAAGGAAAGAGAGGAAGAAGAAGCTTCCGGGCAGGGCCGCAGGGGGCCGTAATGGGCTCTCTGCCTGTTGTCGTGACCGGGCCGTGGGCCTTCTTGTTCAGGCTCTGCTCTGCTGCTTGCTGCCCGAGCAACACCAACTTTATTTATTTTTATTTAATACTATGAGACACTGACTGACTGACTGGTTACAACAACTTGTGCATGAACATATGCTGCAATCTCTCTACAAATAAATAAATTGCTACCACAAATGTCATCATCATCAAATCAAATTGATTAGAGGCTAGCAATGTTGCAGCACGTATTGTATTTACAAGAGACTCAACTCAATCAAGCCTAAATAATCTACTCTAATCTCCTAGTGTATGCTCTCCCTCCCTTGCTTGGAGGGAGTAGCATATTCCTCAAAATAAATAATAAAATTCACCACACAATCACTTGCTTTTCAGTGTACATAATCCCTGCTCTTCTTTCCCTTCCCCATCAATCAATCTTTCCAATCGAAAGACAGTCCCAACAGCAGAATAGGCCTGCAGTTATTATATATGCCGCAACTTGCTCCGTGTATTGTAGGCTTGTAGCCTACATATCACCTTCATTCTGCAATCTGCGTGAGGAGATGTGGTGTTTTTCATGCCACTTTTACAGACCAGGGCACCATTTCTATCCCTCCCTTCCAGCATGTATTTGCTACGACAGCTTCATGTCAAGCTTGCCTAAAGTATAGTACATACACCAAAAGAAGCAACCATCAGGGTGAAAAGGGGAAAAAAAAGCAATACAACCTTCACCGCTACAATTTATTTCTATTATAAAAGAAGAATCACAAAGGTTCTGGCCTTACCCCTCTGTGCAAATGAACAAGTGAACTCAAGTGCTCTTCATTTACATGTACTGGCAAAGAAGGCATCTGACCCATAGTACCACATGTCTCCCTCATTCTGTAACATGGACAAATTACTTCACTTGGAACATGGAAAAAGAGAGGGAAATAGTTTCACTTTGAGGAGAATGGCAACACTGCACTAGGGAAAATTCAGTTCCACTATTTAGCACTTCAATTGCTAAGACAGCTCCCATACAAGGTTCCACTTTCATATTAATTACATAAGGGACACAAAGGAATAAATGAAAAACAAGCAGTAGCAATATAATACCTTTCCAAAATTGCTCTTATATTGTCATTCATGCGTAAAAATAGGTCCATATTCTCCTCCGTCTACAAGAAATTTGTAATCACAGAAAAGGTTATAATGACTCAAGCTTCGTTTTCTTACGAGTGTCAGACTACAACTCAAACTTCCATGCATAGCTTTGAACTACTATGTCTAGGTCTATGTGCTTAAAAAAAACAATCTATGTGCTTTGCAACCACTTTTCATCTCCATGTTTCATCTGTTGACCGACAGATAGTGCATGCAACCCTTGCAGCAGTGCCTAGTGCGCTCCTCTGCACTTAAGTATGATGCACTAATACATTTAGGATCATAAACGATAAATATTAGACAATGTATATCAGTATCCCAACCTTGAAGGTTTTGATATTTGCAGCAATCTGGCTGAGTAACTGATTATTTTCCTCCAGAATATGCTGAGTTGCACTATCTAAAACAGGGGCTGCTTCAGAAGGGAAACAAAAAGAGTATCGTCAGGAGGGGGAAAAATCAATCAGCACGGAACAGTTCCATGAAATAACATCAGCAAGGAAGAAAATTTTCAGTAATTTGTCCAAACTGCATGTTACTGTATTGCATTGCAGTTTGTGCAATAGAAGTACATAGCAAACATGCAACAACACTGTTCACAGGAACTGTCAGAGTAGCATGCACTGTTCATATGAGAGCATTGACGTATGTTAATTTATGAAAATTTGGGAGAATATTAGTAGTTTTGTTGTGAGAAGGTCAGTAGGGATTTTCTTTAGATATGGATGCATGTATCAGATATAAGTTTCATTCATTGTCGATCAAATGAAGGCATTATGTCTTGTTAAATTAAGGAATGGCCTAACCTTTGTCTCCCTAATCCCCCCCCCCCCCCACCCACCCAAAAAAAAACTCCCATCCACTGCACCGATTCCCTTCATGGCATGGCACATGAATGTACTTGCTCAGTAGCTACCGTCTTGTGAGGTAAGAATCGTCAAAATTAGTTTATAACAATTCGTACATATAAAGATACTATCCAAAATCATGACACTTTTAGCCAACAATTCTCTAATTTTACAGCATCGCTACAGCTTGTAAGGCAGATATTCGTGCACATATTCCAATTCTAATACTCTACATTTCACAATCTTATCCATATGAAACATCTGCGCAGCCAAACGAGACAAGGAACCAGTGAAATAATAAATAAGTAATGAGAAATTACTTCCACTACCACTATTCAATGATATGTACTTCTTAGCATTGAAGTAGGGCTAGAGACTGGAAAAAACACAACAGCTACACTTTTGATTTCCCCAATGGACAAACATTATTAAACGAGGCTACCAAAGAAAATGGAAATATACTATGAAACCGGGAAGCAACACCCTCAGTTGGAATAAGTTAACTTCACCCCCTCACCTCTTCAAGGTTGACTGCTTAATCCCCTCACCTACGGAACCAGGTATTTCTACCACCCTCAACCATTCAAAACCGTTAAAATAACCCCAGTTACAATTTTAAAGGTGGACTATGACGATTGCGTGGCACTACACATGGATGATGAAGTGGCGGGATATGCACCCAATCATGCTGGAAGCCTGGAATCAGCATTTTCCCAGCTGCCAAGCTGCGTTGACTGCTGCAGGGCACCACACCATCCACAACTCTACCAACCAAGCCCCCTGTTGCCGGCAACAAGCTCCTTCATGACAAGATGAAGCTCGCGGATCCTTTGTTCTCTCCCGCTGCCATCACTCCCATCTCCTCAACAATCTTTGATCCGGTGGTCGTTCATATGTTCATAGCACATTACATTAAAATTATTTTAAGAATATACTCACCATATCGTAGTCCGTAGTGACATATAGACAAAATCACCTCTAAAACTGCCACAAGGGGCTATTTATGCTGTTTTGGATAGAGTGGAGAGTAGATTACCTGGTTTCAGAGGTGAGGGGGGTTAAGTGATCAACCTTGAATAGGTTGGGGTGAGGTAGAGTGAGAAACTAACAAGGAGATCATATACTTGGAGGAAGAACCTTTGGGAGAAAGACTAATCACTAATGTATTTATGTATTCTTCTTCTTGATGGTAAATTCAGTGTGCAAAACACAGTTTGCCTTGGTAGCACATAGGATAACTAAGAATTGTCCTAGATGAAGATGACCATGCTGTGTTCAGAAGAATTGTCCACAAGTAACTTGTTTGGCAAGAAGTTTTTGTAATCCTCAGCACAGGGAAACAGCTAAACTACCCTGCAATACTGTGGGACGTGATCACTGTGTATAGGCCCTACAACATGTACAAGTACTGCTGACAGATGAAGACTACCTGGTAGAGAAGCCAAGGGTCGGATTTAAAAAATTATGACAAAAATCAGACCATTATTCTGTGTTCAGAAGTATGGTGAATGTTTTATTCTTAGTATTTTATCAACCTGCCAGTCAGGCAACACAGGCCATTGCCCAAGTCATATGGCCTAAATTTACAATGTACCTCTCTTTGATATTTCAGCAAAACAGCCTAGTAACTCAAGGATGCAATGGGCCTACCAGAGCCTAACAAGCATGCATCTAACGGTTGCTTCCGAGAAGAAGCAATACTGGGGAACTATAAAGCAGGCCTAACTGAGGTTATGATGCGAACGCTATGCTAACCCTACAGTTGTAAACTGCACTATAAACAACTTGAACCGCACAATTGAGTTTGAAAAATGTCACAGAGAGCAAACAGTTTACCACATCCAAGGGAACAAATGATCTATTGATGGACCAACCTTCCATAGGAACCAAGCTATTTTGACTTGGATGCTGCAGTGATAATGGAAACAGGAATGCATTGTTTGTAGGCGGCATTGGAACATTAGCTGCTGCTGAGGTAGAGGCAGCCATCTTATTCTGCAGCAATGACCAAGGAATTTAATCATCAGAAAAGAAAGAGTACAGGATTTGCATAAGCTTCAATAAAGCTACTGGGGTGCGTATCTGAATGAATCATTCGATTTTTTGCTAAATACAAGAATACCTTCAAGTATGTCATGTTTTTCCCTGCATAATAGTCATCAGGTTTCCTCCTCCTAGTTTCATTTCCCTGGAATGGCAATATAGTAGAGCAAAAGAAAAGGCAAGTTATGAACAAGCTAAGAAGTAGCAAAAAAAAAAACTAGAGTTGAATGCATGAAAGAGAAGCTAGAAACTTACAGGAGTCCAACAGCATCTTAGTGCAACATCCCTAATGGTCTTAGCCGGCAGCATAGCAGCAATCTTGATGTACTTGGTAATATTAGGTTCATGGGCGTATCTGGCAAAGAGTAACAGGTTAATATATAGTGAAGGAGAGTAAATGCAGTGAGCAGGCAGAGGGTGTTTAACCTGATGAGGCCCTCCTCCAAGGTTGCAACCTCGTGTGCGGTCCAATCGGCAGGCGAAGCGGTGACAAACTTGTACTTTTTTGGAGCTGATGGAAGTGAGGAGGTGGTGGCGGGGGGAATGAGGGTGGTGGGATCGGGAGCGGACGCCGTGAAGGAGAGCATGCGGTTGTGGTGGTGCGGGGGGTTGTAGGAGGTGGTGGTGGTGGTGAGCCCCTGTCCCTGAAGCGGGTAAAAGGCCATGGCCATGGCCATGCTGCTGGAGTCGGTGGCGGCCACGTCCCCGAACATTTCCCCTCTCCTCTGAAATCGATGGATTGGAAACCCTAACCGCCAACCCCCATCCCCATCCTCATTTCCATTTGAGAAGGAGAATCGAATGTACGGAGCTTTTCTCCCCTCCCAAACAGGACCCAACTCGGCCGGCGAGAGTGCGGCCGTGCGGGTGGGGTTGAGGAGGCGGCCGGCGAGGTTGCGGGTGGAGCTGAGGAGGCAGCGGTGGACGGGAGGTGAGAGACGATGGAGGTGAGAGACGACGGCTCGCGCGCTCCCCCCAGGCCCCGCGGCTGGCTTCAGGAGTCAGCCGTTTCAAACGGTCTGCAAAATGAGCTGCGCACCCAGAGCCGAAAATAGCCGTCGGCTTGGCTGGCGGCTTTGGCTTGGCTGGACAGGATATAACAAGGAAGAAAGACCGAGCAGATAATTGCAGCATCTTTCTAATAATAATAATAATAATAAGTGACACTCATCGCGTTGTTGTGAAATCTTTAAACAAAATTTTAAGAAGAAATTTGAAAATAAAAACATTAAGATAATTGTATGACAACATTCTTTGAAATTTGAAAGTAAAACATTAAAATGGTTGTATGACAACATTCTTTTGCAAATGACATTATACATTAAAATAGTTCTTTTTCGAGAGAAAGGCTGTCAAATGATTGATGCTTCATGCATTTTTACTGTGAGAATTTTGTAGTTGGTTCCTAGATGAGGTGCATAATTTGCATGTTGAGAGAAATGAAATTAACAACTTTTAGTGAGGCGCATTAGATAACCAGAAACCTTATGACCAAAAACGATTTCTATCATTCCCTTGTATTCTTGCACAGATACTAGTACACCAAATAATAAAACAGCATCACAGATTCCTCTCCGAAAACATGCACATCAACTGATGCCTGGAATGACCGTGACAACCCCCCTTTCACAATACAGCATGTTTCAAACTAGATTCTTTCAGACAATAGGAACTATCTACCAGACGAGAGATATTCAATGCAATAGCAAATGAACTAGCTAGTACATTCGAACTCCCAGCAGTCGTCGCTACTTCACACCAACCGATGCCATGAGATCCTCATACTCAGGGTCCGCCACCTCTGTTGTATGAGCTGACGTTGGTGCAAAAGGATCGTAGATTGGATTGCCACCCTGCCTGTCTCTGCTTGCAAATGGATTCGCCTGCGATGGTGGCCTCGGCTGGAATGGGCGGGGAGGCAAGAAATTTGATAGCCCCGGCATTGGATGTGCTTGTACTGCTGGAGGGAAACCCGGGAAACCTGCAGGTGACTCTAGGGGAGATGGATTCCTGGGGAAGCCTCCATGTAATAAGTGTGGAGGTGGAGCATGCATCCGAGCCTGACCCATTGTACTCATGGGCCTTCCATCAGGCCTTTGGAAGCCTTGATTGGGACCCTGATTGCCATGATGGAAGAATGGAGGAGCACCAGGGTGACTTCTGCCTTGTATTCCCATTTGACCGCTTGATGCTGCAAAGTCTGGAGTAGGTGCAGGTGATACAACAGGCCGATAGGTAAAATCACCACCAACTGGGCGTGGAGGTCTCAAAGCGGCAATTGGTGTCTGACCGCAGCTTGTGCTCGCAGGACCTGATGCTGATGGGTACGAAGGAGGCACCATGCCAGGAGTTGGTCCAACTCGAGAAAAAGCAGGAGGCGGGCCTATGGAAAGTGGGTAAGCCGGCTGTGTTGATGACCCACCACCACCAGGAAATACTACCGGGGAAGGGCATTGAGGCGCAGCTGTAGAAAAAGACTGAGCTCCCCCAGGAGGCCTGGAAACTAATGTTGCTGGACTAGTGAAATTTGCTAATGCTGGCTGATGGCTGTGGTACATAGTGGGCATATTTGATGGAGGTGTAAATGCAACCGGACCTTGCGGTGGAGTTGCGCCAAGAGGAGACACAGAAATAGGAGGTCTCACTGGCGCAAAATTCGGTGAAGCTTGAGGAGGCCACTGAGACTGCGGCGTAATGGGAGAAAAGGATGGCCACCCACCAGATGCGTGGGGTATTTGAAGGGGTCTAACTGACGGTGGCACTGAGGAAGATGGTGTCATTTGTGGGCTTACAATTCCAGGTGGTTGGCCAAAAGGCCCAATTGAGGAGTTAGCTCGGAACTGAGGTGGATGTTGTTGATTGCTTGGTATTGGTTGCTGAGGTCCAGGAACAGGAAATGGATTTCTTGGCATGCTGTTCGTGTGAGGAGGATGACCTGTGAAGGGAGGCATACTGAAAGAACCAGCAAGCGGTTGTGGTTGCAATGAATTGTTAGGTAATGTACTCAAACCAGACCCTGAGGAAGTAATTGATGGAGCATCAGTTTGAGGAGTGGACGGCCAAGGAGCATTTTGTGATTGGTAATGAAGTAAACCTGGGGGTGAAATGGTATTCTGCACTGGATTTACATCATCAGAGGTAACTACTGAAGAAACAGTAGTAGTTGTCGAAGTAGATGTTGACTTCACCTAAGGTCCAAATGATTCCATGGTCAGTTGACAACAAATAAGAGGATTTAGAGAGGGAGGGAAGACAAGCTGGACTTACCGACACAGGAGCAAGAAGCAGCTCAATCAACGCAACTGCAGCATCAACTTTATCATAAGAGTCAGCCAAGACATTGATGAATAGGTCTTCATAAGCAGCTCGAGCATCATTTATGTCTTGATGATGAATCTCGCTCTGAGAATGAATGAAAAAGTTTTTCATTTGTCTATTGTGTTGAAATCGCTTTTAAAATTGATTACTACTCCCTCTGTCCCAAAAAGAATGTCATCCTAGAAATTTTAGGACAGATTATTAAGAAGGTGAAATGACCTCAATTGCCCCTGTTTATTTGCCATATTTAGTGTTAATTGATTGTTGCATGCCCACATGCACATGCAGACATGCCAAATTAAGTAAAACGACATGCTTTTTGGGACAAATTTTGAATCCTAAAACGTCATTCTTTTTGGGACGGAGGGAGTACACGGAGAACACACATGAAAATGATGTGATGTTGAGACTTGAGAGCTTGAGAATCAAGATCAAAGGTGAAACTTAAAAGTTATGCTAAAAGAAGGGAGTGCTAAAAGAGTGGGAGATTCATTGATTAGTATCGCTGTATAAATTGTCTTATCACTTAATTTTACAGAATCAGGAAAACAAGTATACCTTCTCTCCATTGATTTTCTTAGTCCCATATACTTGTATTACAGCTCCAGTTTCCTGCCACACAAAAATAAAGTCAGCAGAGTTTAGCATACATTCTACTCTGAGGGATGTTTCAACAAAATAAAACTACAGGATGTCCAAGAATAAATCATACTTCATGTAGCCGCTTCTGAGTATTGCTCTCAGGTCCAATAAGAACTCCAATAATATTATGCCCAGGATGCGCTTCTTCCTGCAATGACTAACAGCAGTCAGGAAATGCACCATATCTATATAAAGATCTAAAGGCTAAATGTTAGTATCAAAGTCCATCCAAAAACAAGACAAAAAACAGATCAATTGAGATCCCTTCCTTCTAGTAGATTACACTACTCTAGGAGGTAGACCTAGTTGTGATACATAATTCTAGTATATTACAACGGAAATTTAAGATAAACTCCTAATGGCGTAAGGCAATCGTCCATGTACAAGAAACTCTTGGGGTATCAAAAATACAGTTGCAAGAGAACAAAAGGATCAATATCATCTTGCATAAATGAAAAATAACTAAGGGCTGAAGGTCAAAACATGCAATAAGCACAAGTAGTGTGATAACATACTGGAAGAGGAATTTTTGTCTCCTTAAGTACTGGTTTGTAGTTTTCAGGCACCTTATATCCCGGATTCAGATGGAGTATTTCACCTACAGATAATATGTGCCACAGTTAATAGTACATATTTTCTTGGAGAGTAATAAAGACATTTAATTTGGCCAGTATATCACCACCCATGTCCAGAACCTAACATGGGGCAACTGGGCAACTGGGCAACCGCGTGTATTATTGAGCAAGATACTACTCCCTCCGTCCCAAATTACTATTCGTTTTGGCTTTTCTAGATACATAGCTTTTGCTATGGACCTAAATATATGTATGCCTAGATACGTAGTAAAAGCTATGTATCTAGAAAAGCTAAAACGAACAGTAATTTGGCACAAAGTGAGTACTAAATGGAGCAATGCCCCATGGCCCCATCAGACACACACACACATATTTATGTTACTTCAGTAATGAAATGAAGTGCATGAATACAGGAGAAAAGGATAACTTCTCTGACCAATAATTTCTCGTCTTTCAAGTTCCAATAGTTCAACCTTTCCCTGCTGCAAAAAGGGCAAAAGTTGCTTGTCAAATGAGAGCATATAATTGTTATCTTAACACACTATTAGGCTGCAATAAGCATAGCGTCTAAATTAGGAATACCTCGTTCTCTTTCAAATTGTCAGAACTAAAAGAATTTGTCCCCTTTCCAGTGGAAACTGAACCTTCAATTTTACCCATATCCAAGGTTCTGGATTTCAACTGCTTGGTGATTTGCTCCACTCGAGTCTGCTCATGCACTAATATGAATTAATGAAACCTGGCAATGGAACCATTCAACATGAGAGAATCGCAAGAAAAATGCCCGGTTCTGTCCAGTCAGAAGGGGGGGACAGGGCTTATCCCTTCGATTCATTATTTGCCTAGCCTCCAAAGTAATGTTCACCCGATAGTGTGTGTTTCAGCATTTCCATTCTAGTCAAAGGAACTAGTGTATGAAGTTCAAGATTTCTAAAGTGGTAAGAGAAAACATATGCAACCTTGTTTAATTTGAAATGTAGATTGAGCACAGGTGCTACGAGATGAAGCGAAACAGATATTTCAAGAAAATACAAGCTCAAGTTAGGCATTCTAGTAAGTGGAAGCGATACCGAATCATCTACAACCGTCTCAGGCTATCTCTGAGGAATGATATTTTTGACTGAAAAACTATAAAACGTACCGTTGAAGAGAACACCTTCCATCGATCAAAATGCAAATGATAGATTCCAACAGATGGAGCAGACTAGAAGTGTAAATTTATAGAGGTCAAAAGAGGAGACGGTACCTGGTAGGCCAAAGCCCTCCCTTTGCACACAGCAGGGTCAGTAGCGAGGTCAGGCCCCCACTTTGTCTTTCTCTGAGCATGTCTGCTGTTATCTTCCTTGGATGCAATAGGTGTTTCATTCTTGGTAGTGGCACCGCGAGTTACGAGTGAGCCGGCTAGCTTGTTCTTTGGTATGACGAATCCAGCTTTTGTCCCGAATATTGAAATCTTGGGAGTCAAAGATAGAGGTGCAGTGGATTTTGCTCGCTGATGCTTCGCAGGAGAAGATTGATCAAGTTTTGTGGCCATCTACAAGCAATAGAAAAAAGCATTCAATGCCGGAAGCAGGGGAAGGAGAGTAGGCATGGCGGAGCTGGTGAATCATGATGCCTAGGTCCAACTAACTACTAAGCACCTAAATCACGTCCACATAATAAAGTACAAAATGTTCACATAATCATGTTCACATAGCTTGATGTTTTGGATCCATTTTCACAACTGGTATGTGAAAAAAAATATGCAAATGTCCTCAACCATCTTTATTGTGTAGTTCTAGTACAACGTACAAAGATTTCAATTTGCCTTTTGCAAATGGTTCAAAGTTGAACTAAAATTGAAAGGGGATGGGAACTATAGGAGGCAAAGGGATGAACAGCCTGTGTGGCGTGTTGCCTAATTGCCTGGCGGCCTGGACGCCTAGTGGTGGTGGCTAGTCCCACGGGCCACTGTGAGGCGACGCACAGCAAGCAGCCAGTCCAACTACACGATTCAATCGATGCAGGGTGGGTTCGGGAATCGGGAGATAGGGTTTGGGTGCCCGGAGGGAAGGGGGTGACTGGGGTCGAGGGCGAATGACGCTGCGACGGCGCACATACCTTCTGCGAGCTTAGATGGGCAGGCGGCTACTCCAGCACGGGCGAAGGGTAACGGACTCCAAAGGGCGGCGGTGGCAGCGGACTCCAGATGTGAGATTGGACTCCAATGGTGCAGGGGAAGCCGTGGTGAGCCGCCGCCGGCGCAAACTACCAGGCGGGAGGCGCACCGTGCGAGCAGGGGGTCAAGCTCTGCTAGGGTTCTGGGGATTTGTGGGGACTGCGCGAGCTTGACGAACGTGGAGAAGCGATTCGTGACGGTTTGGGGAAGACGAGGGAGGGATATTAATTATTTGCCATCGTCAGAAAGGCTGCTCTTTAAAAAGCCACTTTTACAATTTTATTTACATAATTGTTATTAGAGAGAAGTTTTACCAACACATTTGTCATTTTGTCCTACGTGACAGTCCAAATCACCTCGCCACGCAGGAATGATGACGTGCAATGACCCTTTTGCCCCTGACCTTATCCTTCTACTCCCCACACGTGCTGTCTAGACCCAACGTCTCCTCCGCAGCGTCCACTGACGTGTGGGACCCGTACGTCAGGACCTTCTTCAACCTCGAACGGGCGGGCATGGCCGACAGCGGGGCAGGGAAAGCTCCGTCTCCCTGGCGGCGCGGTGGAGCCGGAGGCCAGCGGGGCCACAGTCTTGACTCCATAGCGCCTGCACGGCAGGTGGGATCGAGTTCTCCCAGCGCGACCGGTGGAATCGATCTCCGCCTAGGTCGGCGGCACGGCCGGTGTGATGATTTCGATCACGCGCATGTGCTAAATGATCCGTCAAAATAGAAGCTAGCTAGGCCTGCCCCCAGCCCTCGTAACAAAACAGAAGCAAAAAGGAAAGGGGACCTTTTCAATTGCGTCGACGAGAACGACCGGAGCGAGCAGCCGCGCCAGGAACGGGAGACCCGGACGGCCGGACGAGAGGAAATTCCAGCATCCTCCTCCTCTGCGGCCTGGCCCCTGTGGTCCGTTGGCGTTTCGTCTCGTCCCAACGCCGCCTCTCGTCGGGTCTGAACGCGCTTTCGTGCGTGCGCGTCGTCCTCAGCCACAGCCAGTTTTTGGTTTCGAGCTGGGGGTAGGTTGGGGCGAGCTCCCCCGAGGCCGGCTGGGGCGAGCTCCCCCGACGGCGCGGGTGCGGCTGTGCCCCGGCGGCGTGCGACCAGTGTCCTAGGGCGGCGGCGCAGAGCTCCCCTGGTGGCCATCGTCCGCCATGGCTGGGCGTTCGGAGGTTGGAGAAGGACCTGACGTGTGGATCCCACACGTCAGTTGCTTGAGAGAGGGAAAGGTCAGGGGCACGGGAGTCATTTCACATCATCCTTCCAGTGTGGAACCGTGACTTGGCACGCCACGTCGGACAAAAGGGCAAATGTGTAAGTAAAACATCTCTCTAGTGGTAAATCTGTAGATGAAATTCTAAAAATGGCTTTTGAAGGTGTGACCTTTCTTACGATGGCAAATAATTAAATATCCCGACGAGGGAGGGGGTCTGTGGCGCAGCGAGCGACTACACATCGCATGTGCGATGGTTTGCTAACCATCGCACACCTGTGGGACCCACCTGTCAGCGATCCATCCTCCATTCCTCCCAACTTCCCAAAGTTTTTTCTTTCAATTTTTCAGCTTCCACTTTTGAGATGCTTGAAATTGCCTTGTGTTCTTTATTTTGATTAGAATTTTATTACAGTAACATTTTTATAATCTTAAAAAGAAAAAAGTGTTGGAAACGGCTCTCCTCTTTTGAGTTTTGAGTGTTGATTGTGAATACACTGCCTTTTCTATGGTGGGCACAAAGAAAAAGAAAATGCTAAACCACACTCAGAATGTTTTGCAAGCCTGGAGCACTCAAAAGTTATGCACTCCCTCCGTCCTCAAATATATGAGGTTTAGAACAACATATTAGTTCAAAATGAACTAATTTTCTTCCTAAATGTTATATATTTAAAGACGGAGGGAGTACCTAAAAAATTAAAATAAATAGTAATTTGTAATGGAGTGGATACAAGTTAACCGAACCTAACCATGATAGCACAGGATTATTAACCCGTTTGTGTATGGTTTGGTTTATTTAACAGGTTTCATCAGATATATCAAACAGCCAGCATATTACCAGCCTCCGATTCATGGTGCATCATCCCAAGATAAAATAGAGGCAAACAAGAAACACCAAAAGTCGAACCAACCAAATGCAATTCTTGCTGCTCTCCTTGTGTTGTGTCTGTACAAAAGGGAATACTGCACCTGCAGTGCGGAGTTGCCAAAAAGACACCCATCCAAGGTAGGGTACTGCCATTCTACTAGGAGTACAAGCCTAAAACTGACCAACTCGGTTTGCATTGGTAATCTGGTATCAGGTTAGATGGTATGTAATCTGTTGTCTATATGGTGGGTGATTAGCCTCGCCCACATGCTCTCTCTCCTCTTGGATCAACTATATTACAGCCGGCCTCTGGTTAGCCACTACTATCTCCTCTCTTTTTTCTTTTCTTTTCTTTTTCTTTTGGTTGCTGCACTACAGTCAGCGGGAAGCAAACAACGCTGTTCTTCAGATCATAGCCGCCTAGCCTAGCTGCACCGGGACAGGAAGAACTCGTAATCTGGATGGTGGTTCACAGACTCCCCACTTCCTTTCGGGACAACAGCTCTTGCCATGGCCAGTGCACCCATTTTCAGTGTCCTTAGCCTCTCTTTCTGAACTTCAGCTCGACTGGCCTCACCTCTTGGCGATTGCTTCAGATCTGGGCATCTCAGCTGAAACCACTGTTCTCCCTATAAACAAAAGGATGCAAAGCAATCTAACTTAGGCATAAAACCATCCTCTTAATATGAGCTCAGGATCAAAAGCACAAAATAGATACAAGTGTGGGCCTGATCGGCGATACAAGTGTGGGCCTGATTGGCATCACTGAAAATAAATTTCTGCAAAGTGACTACTACTTCGGTTGCAACATTATTTCCAGAATAGAATTCATAGCAATATGGATGATATGCTTGGTGATGCAAAACACTCCATACCCTCGCCAAGGAAAACACCAAGTCGAAATGGTACCTTATCATTGTAACTCTGGAGACCGACAACTGGTGAAACTACATGTGGATGCCCACGAGTCATATCCAGGGAGCATTTTCGAGGAACCAATTTGCCCAGCGAATGATAAGTAAGAAATGCTGCACGGAAGTTCCCACGAGGCACACGATAAACAGGATACCATGCAACACAGAACCTAGAAATGAAACATACTGATCATCACAAGAGCCAAAAATAACGAATCAAATATTCAAATTTACTATTGGTAAAATTGCAAGCTGAGTTGGGGAACAAAACATATCCAGGATTAGGAACAAACCAGGAAGCTGGATGAAGCTCACACAATTTAGTGTTTTGCAGCTTTTCAGGGTCCCCAAGAATTCGGTGGTCAGAAACGTTTGCACCGCTAACAAGCTCCTTAATCCTACATTAGATTGCAGCCAGATATTATTATATTAACACAAAAAGACGACAAACAATCGGGACAGAAAAATAGAGACTAGAATTTCCATTGAAGTATTTCTTATTGTGGCTAAAAGGACATAATAACCATATCAGAGAGACTGCATAAAAAAAGTCACTTGATCTTCATGCCACTGTTCATAAACTCACTAATGGTTTATAGAATACTGTTCATAGCGAAGCTATTAAACTTCCTTGCATGTATTAGACTGTTTGTAACTAGAATTGTTAAATTCATTGCCCCTTTACAACAACAACAACAACAACAAAGCCTTTTGTCCCAAGTAAGTTAGGGTAGGCTAGAGATGAACCCAAAGGAAACCATGAAAGACGAAACAAACACACACACACGAAGTGTTAAGGGTAAACAAAGGGTGAAACAGAGGTCATGGTTCAGGCACACTGATGGCTAGTCTCCAAGCACTCCTATCCATAGCTAATTCCTTGGGGATGTTCCACTCCTTAAGGTCTCTTTTAACCGCCTCGTCCCAGGTAAGTCTAGGTCGACTTCTACCTCTCTTTACGTTATCGACCCACTCTAGAACCCCACTACGCACCGGCGCCTCAGGAGGCCTCCTTTGGACATGACCAAACCATCTCAACCGATGTTGAATCAATTTTTCCTCAATCGGTGCCACTCCAACCCTATCTCGAATATCTTCATTGCGGACTCTATCCCTTCTTGTATGCCCACAGAGCCAACGCAACATACGCATCTCTGCTACACTCAGTTGCTGTACATGTCGCCTTTTTGTAGGCCAACACTCGGCACCGTACAACATCGCCGGACGAATCGCCGTCCTGTAGAACTTGCCTTTTAGCTTTTGGGGCACCCTCTTGTTACATAGGACGCCAGAAGCTTGACGCCATTTCAACCAACCGGCTGAGATCCTATGCCTAACGTCTTCAGTTCCCCTTTCTAACAAAGAAATGGTTTGGGATCCCTTCCAGCTGAGAACTCATGAGCAGTGTTGCGATGGTATGATACCAGATTGAAGAGATGTGAAATATTTCATAAGAAACTGCAAATGCCTGAAACTTAGGAAACAGCGGAAACAGTTGTCAAACTCATAATGGAGGCCTAACAACTTACTTTTCAAATAACGGTGGCCGAAAAGATGGCTGCTCTGTTTCAAAATACTCAAACATGAGTTCTCCATGACCTTCTACAGATAAAGATGACTCTGACGGGTACGTGTTAATTTCCTCAAATGGTTGATGCACCTTTGGATGCTGAGGGTGAGAGCTCAAAGAGCTTGCAGTATTTGATGCTTTCAGTAATTCTCTCCCTTGTACACCAAAACTGTGATCCATGTTATTCCTAGACCACCCAAACAACTGAATAGCAGATAGGTAAGGTACAAAGTATGCAAAGAACTCTGAATCGCTGCTGCAGGATGTTTTAGAGCTGATATCATTAAGAGCTTTTACTTCCAATCCATAGCAGCCTGGCTCTTCATACCACTCCCATATGGTTCTTAAGGAAACATTAGAGATGTCATGCGGACAAACTGAGCTGCTAACTACTTGATCCCATGAACTATTGCTGCCTCTCAAGCCAGGTGCATGACCAATAACTGGAGTTGCAGAATATATAAATGTTTCAAGATCAGTAATTGGATAACCAGAAGCAAGGTGAGCATCTGCAGCAACCTGAACTTTGTAGGAGTCATTTACAACTCTGAGCATTTCAACTAGATGTGTTCTAGAATTACAGAACTCTTGACAGCCATGGTTCCCTTCAACAGATGGAACTCCACATCCAACCATTAACTCAGTTGTCATGGAC
The DNA here is from genome assembly GCA_036936925.1 of Cenchrus fungigraminus. NCBI lineage: Eukaryota > Viridiplantae > Streptophyta > Magnoliopsida > Poales > Poaceae > Cenchrus > Cenchrus fungigraminus. The sequence continues at coordinate 35,811,491 of CM072769.1, forward strand.
TTAGACCCTGCAATATTTTGAGTACAACATCATGTTAGGTATTACAAAGCCTGCTGCAAGCAATATTTGTATCTTGTCAACATCAAGAGAAAAAGGAAGTGGTGCAGGATGCAAAGATGAAGCAATATTTTTGATAAAGAATGTAAAAATGGAGCAATACCAGGTAACGATTGTCCAGAAATAGTTTTGTTGGCATCGTTGATAGGAACTGAATCGTGCAGTCTTCTTTTCTGCACAGGAAGAGCTCCTACAGTAATATCTGTTGATTCACCTGATTCTGAAGTACAATTGTCCCTTGAAGACTTTGTTGTCGGTTCAGAAGAGGAAACTGATCTCATCTCACAATGGATTGATTCTCTGCTGTGAAGAGCAACAGATAGTTTTCTCTGCAAATAAAGCTGATGTGCTCTGTCAAAACCGCTAGTTGATTTTCCGTAAGTTTTTTCTCTCGGGCCTATAAAATTATTGAGACTTGCTCGTAACTTGGAATCTTCTGCTGCAAGTCCATTGTGGGTCTCCACGCAAGCATTACTTGGCCTTTGCATGAAATTCTTGGAGGGGTGTTTTATTGCAGTTTCATGCTGAGGCTGTATCCTACCAATATGATTTTGTCTATGTGACCAACGATTGGTGTTGACCTCTCTGGTCATCGGCATGGAAGCCCGTCCAACATATTTTTCATTCCGATCATGTTTAAATGTGGACACCCGCTCTCCATAACTCTTCCACAGTGACATTTTCTTCTCTTTTCTGGCTCTCTTTTTAGATACTACAAGACAGAAATCATTGTCGCTGCTTGTGTCGCTGCAAGCACCAATGCCATTTTGGGAACAAATACCACTATCATAATCAGGTTTCTCTAGCCAGTTCTCATCAAATCCACTACTGGAGCTGCAAAGTTCTGTCGCTTCACGCAGATCAGGCTCACATTCATTTCTTAAGATTAACAGAGTCTTGGTATCATGTTTACAGTTCACACTACTGCCAGCAGAACAAGTTTCCTGAGCTGAACCTGTAAATACGGAATTTTGAGCATTGTCCAAATACCTTAAGTTACCGCTATTACATTGTCCACGCAGTCCCGGGCACGAAATTGCTGATGTAGACGGTTCTGTCTCATCACAGTAGGACGCACTGGAAACTGAACCAACTGAGCAGCAATGGTACTCATTGTCACTCTCAGGGGCCTCTTCAGAAGCTTCCTTAACAGATGAACTGGGAGAAAAAGTTTCTTCAAAGTGTATGTCACCAACGTGCTTAGGTGAAAGTGTCAAATCTTCACAATCACCCTCATCGACTGCAGGGGTGGCATTGTTACTCTCTATGCATTTAGCTTCAGGCCCATTCGTTGGTTTCCTACAACGTTGCATGTGCTTCTTGCTTTTCTTTTTGCTCTTCCTCCTTGAAGTATGTCTTGCATTACCACTTGGCTTGGTAAAGCTGTTGACTAGGAAATCTGAACTGGACATGCTATTGGAAGTGGTGGATTTATCTTCCAGTAGCCTTGATGAATTATCTTGCCATCTTCTGTGAAATCCATCTGGAGGATATGATAGGATAAGAATTGATGGCGAGGTTGACGATAAGGATGATGAATCTTCTGGAGATGTAGGTTGAGATGAGGCATGATTGTTCCCATTCTCGGTGGGTGATGGTGATTTTAAGTCGAAGAGATTTATGGGAATAACTGTCACGATAATACACCTGGCAAAGAAGCGAAAATATCGTAGTTATTAAATAGCAAAAGATGGATCCAGAAAGTTGGCAGAGATGAAACATGAGAAAGCAATTCAGTTAAGGGCAGCATGGCATACACAACTTGCAGATATGCAGGTGGAGGATAAAATTCTTTGTTGCAAAAATGTGTTTCTATAATTAGGCTTGTAAGTCATAAATGAAGGGAAAAAGAAAGAAAAATGAGGTGAACTCAGAAAGGAGAAGTCATAAAATTCAGTGAGTAGTATGGCATATTGGGCGTGCATAGACAGACAGGTTGAGTTAGAGAAGAACATCTGTGCACCTCTGTTGTTGCTGTCTTGATTCAAGGCGGGCTACTTGACGCTCCTGGAAAATGGTAGGAAGGGGAAGCATTACACTCGCACATACACATAGTAGTATCTCAGCCAGGGAACTGGGGAGGAGAAAAGAGAGAGAGAGAAAGCAGGTGACATACAAACTGAAGGTTGAGTGGGTTCTTCCTCTCGGATGGTCTCCCGAAGAGGCGACGAGGCCTCCTATTCGCAACAGCATCAGCGGTTCCAGAAGGCATTCCATGTTCAGGTGGCATGTCGCATGAATCCTGCAAGAGTGGTAGGACAAAAGGGCACATGAGCACAGCATCGAAATAGTCAAAAGTGTGGTGTGCAGGGGTCATGCAAGAACGTATATTTATCAGAGGCAGAGGTAGACTAGTACGGAGGAGTGACAGTAGCACGTTGACCAAATAGCAGAAGCTGCTGGAAGGCATAGAAAGTTTTGACTGCAAGCAGCAAGTTGAGGAATTGAATAGGGTATATCTGTACTACTAGTAGGATGAGCAAGGAATGCGAAGAAGGCTCCCTTGGGTATAATGGTACAAGTAGCAGACGGTGCAAGTAGCGTAGCAAGCGAGCATTGCAGGTGGATCGCGGCTGGACGAGATGAAATCGAAATTGACAGGACCATTAAACGGAGAGGGATCGATGACGGGATGGATCGCAGCGAATAGAGTATGAGAAAGAAGCAAAAAGCCCAGGAAAACCTAACCCCATCCAATCTAGGGATGGAATTGCTCTGGCATTGGTCGGTTCCTCTACCGATGACGAAGAATAAAAAAGTAGGAGCAGCAATCCGATAATCTTATTATCTAGTCGTCCGCGGGAGGAGGCGGGAATCGGAGCGAGAGCGGCGGCGGCGGCAAATTGAAAATCATACGAGGAAGGATGAGGAGAAAGTCGGGAAGAGGCATACGCACCCAGAAGGCGAAGGAAGGATCCTTCTCCGGAAGGATCGCGCGATCCCGACGGCGGCGGAGCCCAACGAGGAGGAGGAGGATCCCCCTATCTCGTCTTCCGTCTGATCCCCCCTCCCTCCTCCTCACGCACACAACACACTCTCTGACTCTCTTTTTCGGATGGATCAAAAGCAAGCAAGGAAGAAGACGAAGAGTTTGCCTCTCCTCTGCCCAGCCAGACGGTGGTAGGTAGCAGAGACACAGAGAGAGATATGAAAAAAATAAAAATAAACAATTTGATTTCACCAAATTATTAAAAACAAATCTCTTCTCCTCCGCAATCCGCATGGAGAAATAAAATAAAAATAAAAGGAAAGGTGGGTGACATGGATCTGAGGTCCTTCTTTGAGTATTTTCCTACTCGTACATTCGTACTATACAGGGGCGGATCTAGCCCATATCATCGGGGTAAGCTGACCCCGACGAAATTCGAAAGAGCCGACCCCGGTGGCCTCTTGGGCTGGATTCGCCCCTGGTACTTTATATATCGATAATTAATATTATCTCCTGCTGATTTCATTTCATTTGTTCAAATAATAATACTGATAGTAATTTAATCACTTTTTAGCATAATAATATAATATAATCACTTTGTCCAAAACGGAAAAGCAGATTAATAAGAGATCCTGCTTGGGGGGAGCACCAGGATCAGAGAAGAGAATATACCGCTGACCAGAACCAGACAACAGGACCGGTAGATGATGCACACTAGCCAACCCAAAGCTAACCTCCGTTGTTTGTTTTCAACAACATTCGCGAGGGAGTAAACTCCTATCTTTCTTTTCCAATCCAAGAAAAGGTAAAGAAATTGCACGCATCACCAAACCACATTCCAAAACCATGCATCCATTTTCTGAGGTAAAGAAATTGCACGCATCACCAAACCACATTCCAAAACCATGCATCCATTTTCTTAAAGCATTCCATGGATAGCATGGCATGCATCCATTTTCTTAAAGCATTTCATGGAGAGCATGGGTTTAGCAGGCGCTGTTATGATCTGAAAATCTTTGGCGTATCATCACCGATCTCTTGCAACGCATTACCTCTTTCTTCACGGACAACGTCGGGCCGATTTGACTCTGACTACTAGTTGTTAGTCCAAATTCACCAAAATTTTCTTGAAACACGAACTGAAAAAAAACCGAGTACTCCGTGGAGTAGTAGGTCAGTCTGCAACTCCAACTCGGAATCCTCGTCAACAAAAAGCTCAGACTGATCTCACACAGAGTGAGAATATCGCATCCACCCAACCTACCACAGAACTTACAATAGATTTCAGTAGAGCACCCATGAAACCAAGATAAAGAGCCTTTCTCGTGCGTGCTTATAGTATAGCAGTAAAAACTATCCGAGCAAAACCAAATCTCATGCTACTCCATTCAGAAGCAAACCAAGCAACAATTTACATGACAAGAACACGCAGCTATACCAGCATGAAACACGCGCCCCGCCTCGGTGTGGGTGTCACACCTGGACTGGGATGAGCCAACCAACCATGCAAAAGCAAGATGCATCCAGTTGTAACATGTAATGCAAGGTCCGCGATATGCCTCCTAATAACTAGTAGCAGGCATGCCATCAACCACATACAAACCACTATTCTCCCCAAACCAGCAGTATCATCTGCCACGCCTACCATTCACAGCCTCAGCAGCACCAGCCATCTTGCCAAAACACCACACACACACACACAAAAAACAGCCCTTTGCCCGCCAGGCCACAACCAAATGAACCGCTGGTCTAATGCAAAAGCACATCATCACCCTGACCCAATTACATATCGCACATATACATACAAAAGCAACGTCACAACAAGCTGCTCATCCCATTGCTTTCTCTTCAAAATGTGGCTTTGGATAACCAAAGAGCATCATTGCGCCGCACAGCGTGCCTAACTAACCCACCTGTAAGCTTTCTTGCAATTATCCAGAAAGGTTTTGGAAACCCCAATTAGCATCCCCAGCTTGCGCCAAGGGAATACAACACATTGTGTTAGCAACTGTACATATCTTTTTCTACAATTCTACATTTTACCTCTTCAAACCAAAGTGTTTAGCTGCTTATGGAATCTCCCCTCAACTCCATCCAAGTCACCAATATCCTCATCAACAAATCAAAACTTGTCTTTATTTGAGTAACATTCTTCAGACCTGTCACAACAACAAAAGATTTAGCAAGGCAAGTACCTTCAGACAGAATGCATGAAAACACAGCTCAATACAAGTAAAACATCCACTGACACCCACAAGGGAAAGGGGGGAATCTCAGTAGCAACGCGGTTGCCATAAACAAAAGCAAGAAAATCATGCCTCTGTAAAAGAAATGCATGAAATTGCAGCCGTCTTGGTATTAAAGCAAAGAGAAATAAATGAGCTTGGCCAATGCAGCAAACATGAATAATGACAATTTTGACATACAACATTCTCCTAAGAAGATAATCTATCAAATCAATATATTCTTCTCAGAGCTGACATGCGCAATTAGGCAAAAATAAAACACGATATTTTCTTCTTTGAAATGGAAATGAGCAATGTTGCATAACATCATAGCGATACTAACAAGCGTTCAGAATTGTATAATATTACCCACTAATCAATAGGAGACATGAACCAAAAAATCAAATAACAGTCGTGTTTCAAGACAAAATTGGGACAGGACAAAAGTCACTATGACACAATATAGTTTCTAAATAGACTTTTTTTTGTTCATTTGTTCATCATTTAGAGAGGTCAATAACCACAGTTATGACTCACTTAGAAAACCAAAAATACACATGTTAACTTTCCATCCTCAGTAAAAACCTACTTTGCAGGCACATAGGTTGGTAGAACGTTGCATTATTTTCAACAATCCTACAACAAATTCATCATAATGAGGTATATCTCCTTGTAATATTAATTATCAGATTGCAAAACATATAATATATATGCATACACATCTAAATAAACTTTACACAACATTGTCCCCATGCGATTACTATTCTGATTTACTAAATGAAACCGATAAAATTATTTTTTTTTTGGAAAATAACAGGAATTTGTGTTCCTATATGCATCAATGCGAAAAATGTGTCAATATAGAACTCACATCAGTCTATGGAAAAACACACTAGCTCTAAAATCCCAAACATACTAAAACAAAATTCTTACAAAACTATGTGTGCCTATGAGGACCTAACGTATCTGCTACCCTATAATTGATCACGAGCACAATTCCAGTCTAAATCTAAACAGCAAACATACTGCAGTTACTAAAAAGAAAAGATGGTTGAGACTTTTGTTATAGTTAGATGTGATTATACAATTGAACATTGGAACTGTGTTGCAAAGTGAGCACAACAGTCACAGAAAAATGAGCAGCAGAAAAATACACAGACCACAATATAAGTTCCAAACATTTACTAATGCATTGAGTAATATACAACAATGCAATCTTGATCCATACTGGAAGCAACGTTTAAGATACTGAAAACATGTGTCATGTGAAACATGAGCTTACACTAAGCGAGGTTAGTCTGTTGGATGCTGTTGTCAAGACTAGTTACATTGTAAAATGTCCTTTCCAAATACTATGGCAGATCTCATCTTTAAACCCCAGGCAAGTGCATCTTCATCACAGAACAGACTAACAAAACCACCACTTGTTGGCTCAATTTAAATTGCCTCCAGTGCCCCAAACTTCCCATGTCAAAACCTGCATAAGCATTAAACAGTTTGAGAAAATATCAGATCCAACTGATTAGATAGATGAGAGGATCTAAGACAAACCCAAAGGAAAGATAACTCAAAGGCAGCAAAGAGCAAAGGAGAAAAATGTACCTCAAGCAAAGAGTTCAGTTTAAAACATTATCAAGAAGGTCTCCAGCAGTTAAGTGTGTGGATATCAGACCTGGCTGGTAGCATCTGAGGAACAACATGACCTGTCAAAAGAAAATTAGAAAAAAAGCTTTTAAAAAAACATAAGGAAGCATATACATGCCATCCAACAGAGCTGTTCCTTTCCCTAAAATTGCATAAGAATATCTAACAAGCTACTAGACATTGGAGTTCAAGGAGCCTAATTGTCAGAGGATATTATAGAAATTTAAGAAAAATCATATGAGCATTATGGATTGCAACCAGAAACTCTTTAGAAATCAAAGACCTGGTAGTGGTGCTCCAGATGGCAAATGGTTTCGAACAGTATGTTGATGATTCATAGGATTCATTGAAGATCTGTCAATGTTCGATCTTGAATATCCTACATGAGATTTTACTATTAGTATCCTAAAAGCTGGTGCAAAATAACATGTGTACAGTTATGGAAGAACATACCATCCTGCACAAATGACCCTTCTGAGCAAGATAATGCTCTGCCACCTGCTAGCCAATTATTATGCTGGTCATCTGGACTGAAGTTACCAGATGGCATCCGCCAACGTTCTTCAGAAGGATAATGATTCTGACTGTTTGGAAAGGACTGCACAACATAAGGATTACACGGAGGCGGTACAGCTTGTTGGCCCGTGGGATTCATGTGTGCAATACGAGGGTGGGAATGAACTGGTGGTGTTTGCGCAGACGGAAAGGCACTGAAATTCCCTTGCTGAAAAGGTACACCAGTAGGCCGAAACTGGTAATTACCACTAGAAGTTTGTGGTGCCATAAATACGTTATTGTTTCCATAGTCTGCTGGCATTGAAGGTACAAAATTTACAGCAGATTGTCCATTGACTGGTCCAACAGGAACAAAGTTCGCTGAATTTCCAATACCTTGAACTGATGTGTTTCCTGTCATCTGGGTCAACTGGTTACCCTGCAGCACAAGTCTTGTTTATTAACTAATCAAGAATACATCATGATATGCAAGTAAGGGAAAATAATTACATTGTTTGTCCTGAAGTACTCTGGAGCTGGAGGCCGATAACCCAATGATGATGGAGATGACGGAACAGGCGGCGGAATAGAAGGAAGAGGTGGGGCCTGGGTTGGCAGAGGTGGTGGAGCAGGCTGAGGAGGTGGTCCAGAAGGCAGTGGGGGAGGTGGCGGAGGTGGCGAAGCTGGTGAAAGTGGAAGTGGTGGCGGCGGCGGTGGTGTAGCAGGAGGCGGTGAAGGAGGTAAAGGAGGTGGAGGAGGTGGTGAATCTGACGGAAGCGGTGGAGGGACATCGGGTAGAGGGGGGGGCTCATTATGATCAATCAATTCAAGCTCTGCACCTGGCTCTTGAGTACAGTCATGTTGAACAAGGATAGCCCCATCAGTCTGTTGCTTGCTGCCCAGTAATTCCAAAGCACCTTCCATAGCAGCATCACTAGTTACATTCTCTGGTCTAATCTGTTCCTCAACAGATGCTGGAGCAACAGTATCTTTAGCTTCTTGTATGCCAACAATTTCAACAGGCTGTGAAATAAATGGTGATGACCCATTGTTTCGAGGTAAGTCTTCATCTTCAAAGACTTTTGATGACAAAATTCCAGAAAGCTCAAATGTTGCATTGCTGAGAACAGAATAAACAAGAAAGCGTCAATGATGACTTGAAAAAATATATAATATTGGGGAACTCTGCTGTGCTTCATAAGGAAAGAAAAATTCAAAAGATAATCAGGAAAGCAGAAAACTTACAATACGAGAATTCATTTATTCAAAAGCATATTTTGAAAATCGTATAGTGCCTTTTATGTTTTCAAAGCATGTGATATTACCATAGCATACTCTAGGTTCCACAACACTATACATAACTATACTCTGATGAACAAATAAAGCCATGCATACGTTGGGAAGTTAGCACTGATGTGCTTGTTGACTCCTTAAACTAAAAAGATACCGAAAATCTACTTCATGTCAAAATATGGCCCCAACATGATTATTACTATCCAGCACATACTAACCCAGGAAACCTAAAACATAATCAAACGATATGGATAAACATCAACTCTTAAGTTGTTAATCCAGTTGTCATATACTAATAAAATATTATAATCAAACTTGTCATGAACTTAAAATATTCAGTTGATGAATAAACCAGAACTTACATCTCAAGCTAGAAAAATATAAATAGTCAAATGAGGTATAGAACTAGTAAATGATATATCAGGTTACGTGATACCTTCCATACTCATCAACAAGCATGTCATCCATCTCCCTAATAGGATCATCTACAGAGCGTTCAGCGCGGGATGGTCGCTTCAACATAAAACTAGTGCTATTATCATTTGGCACCTCAATATCACCCATGTATTTTCGGAGTATGTCTTCAGGCATAATCTTTCTCTCAAGCCACAACCTTAGAACCTACAAAGCCAGGTGACAGAGGAAGAAAAAGTGACCTACTGTTAAGGAAAAACAACCAGAATCAGTAGTAACATCCATACTTTAAGACACTGGCGCCGGTTTTCACGAGCACCAGCTCCAGGTGGAGCAGCAGCACCCAAAAGGCGAGGTAATGCAGCTTGAACAGTGGGAACATATGAAGCCCCGGCAACACCTGAACATTTCAGAATTCAGATGATAGGGACAAATTTTAGGGCATCAGATAGCTCTGGGAACAGGATTGAATGTAATACCTAAAAAATATTACCTCTCTGAGAATGCGAACACTGGGTTATAGAATCCACAAGAAAAAGGAGGTCAATTCTGCGATGCAAATTTGGCTCTCTCTCCAGTTTCTGTACGAGAAGCTCGACAATCTGGATGAGAAATAGTAAGAACAGTAATGATGTAGCAGCAATGCAGATGGAATGTAGGTTCGTAAACAGTGTGTGTGTGTGTGTGTCTGTGTGTGTGTGTGTGAGAGAGAGAGAGAACCTCTCCAGCAATGCCATATTTAGAGCACTCAATTGCATGGCGTGTTGCACGGCCTATACTCTCCTTTGTCCTCGATAGTGTCTCTATCATTCCTTCCAAAGCATCACGAGCAATCGCTGCATCAGTACCAATGCTAGGTGAACCGCTGACCTGCCTAGATTTTGGACTCTTTCCATGCTCATGGTCAAGCTCCGTTGGGCTTTTCAGAACAATACGTTCACCAGGACTCTCTGGAAAAGCAATTCTGGATGGGGATGGAATGCGAAAAACAGGACTTGGGCTTAATCCTGGCAAACCATATGGTGTGGAGGTCATACCAGCATTATCAGTCAAAGACCCATCAAACTTTCCATGAGCAGATGCCAGAAGGTTCCTCCTTGCTTGAGCAGCTGCAATAAGATGTTTCATTGACTTATCGGAGTTAGGTTCAGAAGAAGCTGCTTTATCAACAGAAATGGACCTGCAAAAGAGAAAACCACAAACTATCAACAAAGTGCACATATAAAACTGTTGGAGTGCAAATAGATGAGTATCAGTAAGAAACTTGGTCCGTTCAAAATTCAAAGCAGAATACCTTTCCTCTTTTAAGTGATCCTGCTTTGCACCCCGTTCAGCTGACACAGTGACAATGGTGCTCACCTTATGCTCAACAGCCTGTGCCCCAGGCTTAGATTTTGCCTTTGTGTCTTCTAATTTAGGCAGCAAGTTTTTTTCTGAGGCAGGATTGTTTCGAGAATGGGAGTTCCCAGATGTTAGGTGCAATTGTTTAGAAGAACTATGAATTTTCTTCATCTCAGAGGATGTCGGCATTTTTACTTGACCAGAGGATTTGCGATCAACCAGGTTTGTTTTGTTACCCATGCCAGCAGAAGTATCGACTGACCCTGTGATTGATCTTCTCCCCATTGCTTGGTGTCTGGCATGCAATTTATCCTGACTCGGTGAAGAACAAACTAGCTCATGCCTTACAGGTGATAACCCAACACTTTTAGATTTCTCTTCTCTTGCCGGGGCCATTTTTTTTATAGAAGCATTGCCAGCATGAGATGAAATTTTTCCGCGAGTACCTGCCTTGTCAGCAGGGATTGTATGTGTAGAGATAGATTTGGCAGAAGTTCTATGAAGTGGTGTTCGCTGTCCTTCATCCTCATCATCATCAAAGCGACAAGCCCTTCTCTTGGGTTTGGCCGATTGCCTATCAACACGTGAGGCATCCTCCATGATTGAACCCTTTTTAGCAGAATCGGCAACAGCTGACTGAGTTGCAGAACCAGGTGCTGGTTCCATGACCTCAGAATGAAGCCTTGATACAGGTGATAAGACACTCCCTGATCTCCGCACCCTACCATCACTGATACCAGTCTTAGAAACTGTGTTTTTACCTGTTTCTACATTGGTAGATCTCTCATGTTTCAAAGCATTATGCTTCTCACGATCAATGCTTAACTTTGTGTCACTTTGGGCAACTATCTTATCTGTTTCACCACCCTTGTCCATAAGTCTTTGCTTTTTTGCCGGACGAGTATCGGTAATGCAGTCCGTGGTGCGCTGCCCGCTACCAGGAAGAGACTTCTTATTGGAAGAAAGTCCAGCAGATGATTTTCTACTCAACTGCTTATCAGGCTTGCCATGCACAATTTCATTATGGTCCCTTTTCTCTGAACCAGTAGCAAGTGATTGTTTTGTCATGCTTTTTGGCTTTTTAAATTCTCTGCTCTCTTTGTCAGCACCCATGTTTAATGCATCAGATGCAGCGTCAGGAGCAGTCCTTCCAGTAGAACTACCAATATCTGCACGCTTTTCCTTCCTTTCAGCATTCCTCAATAGCTTGTTCGCTTTAGATTCCTTTGGCACTTCAAGGGCGCAAACTACCTCCAAGTTAGGGTCCAAAAAAAATCCTTCTGGTGGATGGCTCTCTTTTTCATTTTTTACCTCTTCAGTCTCCCTTTCTGCGCGCACAGAAGTTGGTGAATGCTCCTGTTCTATGTACATGTCAAGTGCAGACTTAGACGCAACAGCTTTTTTTGTATTTGGGTGCTCAGGATCCTGTAGTAAAGATGTTTTCTTTTGAGAAACTGATAAAGAATGACCCCCTATCTCATGACCCCCATCTTTGACGTCCTCAGCCCCTGACCCTTGTCCCGAAGCATTTGAGTCCTCAGTAGGGCTATCAGCTTCCATTCGTCCCAATCCAAGATTCTCACCATCATCAGGTGACTTCACAAGGTGCTCTGTAGTCTTTTCACTCTGATCAGGTAATGCTCCACTTGCAGCTTCAGATGATTTTGCCAGCTCATTATAGGCCTTGCAGATCTGCTCCACAGCATCATTATAAGCTTGGACATATTTTCTTTGCACTTTAATATTTGGAGCTCGATCTAACAGATCATCCTTTGCCTTCTCCGTAAATTCTTGAAGATCAGCCAGAGGTACAAACGCACTGCAGGATGATATTTGTTCATTAGCAATCAAGTGATCATAGCAAGGAAACACACCAAATCAAGTGCTTATCGTAGCAAGTCAAGACAAATGCTTTATTCAGCAATCGTTTTACGAATTAAAGCAACCTATTGCACTAACCAAATTAAGTAATAACTCTATCATTATCAGCATTATCAGAATATATCTATAAAATATAACACGGAAAACAGCTGCAAGAACAACAAATCAAAAAATAGTTGTGTCAAGCTTAAACAGGATCAAGCTACAAAGAAACAGAAACCATTATTGGTTTGTTTATTTATTTTGGATACTACAGGCCTTAAGAGCAGTCCCGAGCATTTTTATGGACTCAGTAAGCAAATTAAGAAGCGTAAAGCAACAAAGTGAGGTATTCCAGGAAGCAATTTCCAGAAATAAATTATTTCATCTCCAACTTACTAAAGAAAACCAAGCCTTGTGACTGGCCATGCAAATTTGCAAACTGCAGCAAGCAACCTAACATCCAGCGTACCTATATATTGCACGAGTTTTTACTCTTTAAACTACTATGGTCGATTTGGCACATACGCACAAAAAATATCTAACAATTGTTAGTTCATTAAGGGTAAACACCACCAGGAAGATAGCTGGGCGGAGTCAGCTTGGAAGGAGACTAGAGTATTGGGGGAATTGGGGATTAATTCTTCTTCATTCATTGACTTTAATGTGGATACAGATATATACAGTCTAACACCTAATCTAATCCAAAAACTTAATCTAGTTATCCTAACTAATCTGATCTGCTGCCACATGGGTTATTGTGCATGTGCCTCCTCCCTGGCTAGCTGGCCCATTTGCTGGTTTAGCCCATAACAACCATCTAAGCAAAGTAACACAAAGTAGATGTGAAAGGTGGTTGATTAGAATTGAAACTCCAATTCCACCTCTCTAAATTTACATTCTTCTTTAAGAAGTTGGTGTACAAAAGCTGCTTTGCCAAAAGAGAAAGGGTGAAGGATTATGTTCTCCCTACAACTGCAAAGTACATAACTAGCTATTCAAGGACCTCCATGCAGCTAAGCTACAGAAAAATTGGGAGGTGCGCGAAAACTGTAAATTTGAGAAGTGGATAAAAAAATGCAGGCATAAACAGGTACTCTCTTGTCGTCATCTGAACCCTCTAGTTGTCTGAGCTAAACGACACTGAAGAACAGCATGCTCAACCTGATTCATTGCATGGCAATAGTACTTTCAATCTCCATCTCCCCATCAGTTCCCATTCCCAACAGCAAACACGGAATCCAGGTTTGTGACGTGCTAATTGCTAAACATACAGTCATAAATATAAATAGAAGTAGAAAAGCCCCTAAATTCATACAGGTTGGACGACCAGGCTTAGTTATTAAACAAGAAATAAGTCCGAGTGAAAGTTTTAGGCGATTCATATACTAAGCAAACGTGTTAGGCACGCGACCCAATAAGGAATGAATTGAAGAGTTGCAAGAATGGCAGTTACAATAACGGGAAACAACTGATAATTAAGGTTGGCCGATGCTGCTGGTCAGAAATCGGTCATTGGTGGTATTAAATGAAACTGGTAACTAAGGTTAGCTCAGCAGCTATATTTGCAACTATATGCCTATTTTTCCTGGCCTCATATTTGACGCGTCATGGGGACCATGGAGCCTTGGCATCGAATAAACATAAGTAGCACCCCCATGCAACTCAGCTATAGAAAAATTGGGAGGTGCATGAAAACTGTAAGTTTGACAAGTGGGCAATAAAGTGCAGGCATAAACATCTACTTCCTTGTCGTGACTTGAACCGTCTAGTTGTCCCGGGCCAAACGACATGGCGAAAGACCTTTTAATCTCCATGTGTACCCAACAGCGTGAAAAACTTTGCGATGTTCATGGGATGTCGGAAGGGGTGTTCGGATAATAATTAAAAAAAACTAATTGCAGAACTTGCCTAGAAATCGCGAGACGAATTTTTAAGCCTAACTAATCCGTCATTAGCACAGGTTACTGTAGCATGACATTGTCAAATCATGAACTAATTAGGCTTAATAGATTCATCCCGCAAAGTTATCACAATCTGTGCAATTAGTTATTTTTCGTCTACATTTTGATACTCCATGCACGTATCCAAATATCTGATGTGCCGGGTGAATAGTACTTTTCAATGGAACTAAACAATAGAAGTAGTTCTCAAAATAAATGTAAATAGAAGTAGAAAATCCCCTACATTCATACAGGTTATTAAAAAGTAATAGCATCCTACAGTGAAAGTTTTAGGTGATTCGTATACTAAGCATCCGTGAACCAATAAGGAATGAATTAATGTGTTGCAAGAATGGCAATCGCAATAGCGGGAAACAACAGTAAGGTAGAGGAGGTCGCCGGGCAAAGAACTTACATCTCTCTGGTGCCATAGAAGTAAACAAAGAACTTGCGCGGCTGTGGCGTTTGGTTCCATTCCTCAGGCTTGCTGATCTGCGGAGACGGGAATGGAGAGCGTCAGTTGAGCCGATGTCATGGTGTGAGGCGGAAAGGAAACCCTAGCGCAGCAGTATGAGCGGCGGCGGCGGCGGCAGCAATGGAAGAGAGAGTACCTTGGCTGGCCAGAACGGGTATCCCTTGATCTTGGCGAGGACGAGGTCGCCAAGCTGCGGTTCCCTTGTCCACTTGCGGCCCTGCTTGGCGCCGCGCCTACCGCCGGGAGGCATTGGCGGCGGGGGAGGATGCCCCTCCCCCCAGCGTCGGGCCCTAACCTAACCCTAGCAGCAGAGAGCGGCGGGGGCGGCTGCCCCGCCCTAGGGTGGGAAGCCTCGCGGGTGGGAACCCCAGGCACCAGCAACCCTAGGGTAGGGGAAGGGGCGGCGGCGGTGGTCGGGCGCCCGCGGGTGGATGGCGATGGAATCGGCGGGCGATCCCAGTGCCAGCCGCTTCCGCTTCCTCCTCCGCTCCGCTTTTGTAGTAGCTGCTGCTGGGAATCGCTTGGATGAGGATGGGGATGCGGCGGCGGCGGCTGCTGCTGCTTCTTCCTCCTCGCGCTCGCGTCTCCTCCTCCCTCCCCTGCAGTGTGCGGTGCGTGCGGATGCGGCTTGCTCTGCTGTTGTGCGACTGCGGTGTGGGCCCCGCTTCCCTTCCCCCTTCCTCGTGCCGTGCTCAGGTCATTTCCTCATCGGAGAAGACTCCCCCCACCAGCCGCCCGATATGCATCGCACGGCAACAACAGAAACTTCGTGCCATGTCGGATGCCACGTCACTTTTATCCTATTTTTCACTGGGTTTTCATCATTAGCCTTGAAACCTCCTGCTGGCCTTTTAAAGCAGTCCCAACGGATGTATTGATCATGATTTTATTCTACTAGCAATAATACACGCACGACACGTGTGTGATAGTAATTAATTTTCTGATATAATCAGTTTCAAAAAAAAATCTGATATAATCAAACAATTCTTTTCATATTGGAGATACATAATCAATAATAACTATGGATCTAAAGTCATGCATAAGTTCAATCTTATACCTTAACCATGCTAGCCACATAAAGCAACCAGCGAAATCAGATATGACACAATCTTTGTTTTTCCTATTTATTGAGATCAAAAGAAGAATATCATCTTAAGTATTGATATATAGAGAGTGAAGTAACCAATAAAATTCAGACAGCAGTGTTTGTATTTCCAATCTTGATTTGAATGTTTCCTAGCTGTGAGTGCCACAACCATCTCAATCTCAATGTTCATCCCTGATACTGAGATCTTAAGTGCAAAGGTTGTTATGATGGGGACTGGGACTGATAAAAGCACTGAATTTATCAAGTCAGCGTCCCGACTTCATTTCGTAAAGAATCTACCTTTCCATCAATGTAGCCTTGAAGCCATCTTCTCTGTTATTGGTGGAATGTTGTCTTCCTCAATTATATAGCTCACTCTTCTGCAGATTTACCTTGAGTCCTCGCATCTTATTTCCTGACTAAATACTTCTGTAGGACGTATAAGATTGAATATCAGTTATTTGTCTCGAGCATCTCCAAAAGTTTGCTAAATTTTACTTGATAAATTTGGTGTTTTGCCAACTTCTAAAAAGATATACCAAATAAAAAAAGAGTTCATCTCCAACAGTTTGGCATAATTCATTTGACAAATCTAGATTTAACTTACATCAGGAATCTTGAGAGAGAAACAAAAATATATTTCTACCCTTCCACCTCTTAAAACTTAAATCAGGAACCTTATGAAAAAAACAAAATTATTTTTATATCCTTCCACCTCTTCTGTTACGAAAGGATGCGCCACGAATAGCTGCGCGCATATATACGCGCGGGGAGGGGAGGGATGTCAAGTTGTTTTGCCAAACTGTTGGAGGCTAATTTTTCATATTTTGCCAAACTATTGGAGTTGAGAAACAAGGACGCATCAGCATATGAGCTTAAGGTTTGTTGCCTAACCCTCTATTAATGGAATGATGTGGAGCAGTCTGAATCACTCATCTTTCTTTTCTACCTTGTGTAAGGTATAATTTTGCATCTTATCACATAGGAAATGTTGCCATCCAGAAGTTCATCAGCTCACCCGCCTTTTTGCATGTAATTAATCAATGACCTTCTATATATTAAAATTTAAGGTAATTGAAAAAGAATATATTAATTCGCTTACACTTGGATTCCAATCTCTATTCAGCCTAAAAAGAGAGAAATAGACCGATCAAAACATATACAATGTGCATGGCTTTCAAGTAAAACAGCAACATGTCGCTGATCTATTTAGGGTGTGTTTGGTTGGACTATGTTTGTGAAAAAAGTTGTTGCGAGCTGTGGGTTGTGGAAAAGCTATTGTGAGCTATGACCTTTTTGCATGTAATTAATCGATGACCTTCTGTAAATTAAATTTTAATTAAGGTAATTGAAAGAGAATATATTAATTCGCTTACACTGGAAATCCAATCTCTATCCAGCTTTGAAATATATACGATGTACATGTCTTTCAAATAAAACGGCAACATGCATTGATCTAAATTGTGTTTGGTTGGACTGTGTCTGTAAAAAAAGTTGTTGTGAGCTGTAGTCTGTGGAATTAGGTGCCGTGAGCTGTGAGTTGTGATAAAGCTAAAAGTTGCTTAGCTGGAACAACTGTGAGTTGTGAAAAAAGTTGTTATTTGTTGAAAATATCTATAATGCTCCAAAAGTGTTGAGGGTATGCAGCATAGCAATTAATGAATGGAAATTTGGATCCATACCATTAAAAATTGTAAAGTTAGATATATACTATTATTATCTCACTTACATGTGAGGTTCACATGAGTCAATGACATGTGGGCTCAATGGTATATATCTAACTTTGCAATCTTTCAATGGTATGGATCTAGCTTTTCCATTCATGAATTGTTATGACTTTTTCCAAAGATTTTTAAAAATGTTGTTAACTTATATAGGGTTTTTCAAAAATTTTATTAACTTATATGGGGTTTTCTATGAAATGTGAAGACACAAAAGTATTATGCATAATTACAACTTTTTGTGAGGGTCTTTTTGCAAACCCATGACCTCCTCTATCTTCTTCCTCCTGCACTCTATTCTACACGCACGGAGCAAGTCACGACCGCCGGCCAAAATCCGGTGAGCTCAGTTGTTGCCCATCGAGCCACCGCGTCCACACTCTCTCCACCTCACCATCTACATTCTACCACATCCGCTTCCTAGCACCGTCGACTGTGGCTCCACCAACCCAGAATCGGAAGTTCTCAGTCCGCCATTGCAAGCCAAGCACCTCTGACTGCCAACTCCATTTGTCGCGCTTCCTTCATGTTGACGGCTGTTAAGTACTATTTTCAGCCATCAATATTCTCACATAAATGGAGGCATATGCATTATTTACTTGCATTTTGGTTTGAATAATGTAGTTCCACTTGTCCTTGGAGATTATTTGTATGTAGGTGAAATAAACACTAAAAGAGATGGAAACCCACCTTCTATGGAAGAATCATGCCAACTCAACTGAGGAGGTGGTAGCCACCAAGGAAACACATGGCAATCCACGTCACTGATCCAAGGGAGGCACTCACCGACGAATCAGAGAGCGACACATGGAATTCACATGGATCAAGGGGCTCACCTCGAATACCAAAACAAGCCATGCACCGGGGAAGGATCAGAGGGCCCACAGGGCAGCCACCCAAAGGAAAACCACCCCGAGTGGGGGGCCTAGGGGGCCGGCCGAACCTTGGATCGGCCGAACCGCCTTAGGTTCCCCCATCTCATCCCTACATGTGGCAGCTGCTCATTGGTCCATTGCTTTACTCCCGGGTGTTTTGAGGTCATTTGGTGCCCGAGGCAAGCCTCCTTCTTGCCTATAAATAGAAGGGGAGGGGTGTAACATCCCAGAATTTTGAATGTTTTGCCATGTGTGAATTTTCGCTAAAATTTAAAAACTTTTTGTTTGAACTTATGTGCTACCAAATTTGATCCCAAATTGCTAGCCTCTTATCTCAAATTCTCTATAAAATAAAACAATATAAAAATTAATTTCAAACTTATGATATAAATGTGATTTGGATTTTCTTGGATTTTATTCGGAGTTCAAGTTGTGTGGTGTTTGAATTTGAAAGTGATTCAAATTCAAACTTATATTCAAACCAATCAAAACTAATTGCAAAAGCTAACCTCTAACGTGGGCTGCCACCCAGTAAACGAAGTCCACCAGTGGCCCTCTTCTTTTGGCACCAGACTCTACCACACCCCTCTTCTTTCCCCACGTGAGCCCACATCCGGCCCAGCTCGCAACGCACTAGCCCAAACCGTCGACCCCCTCTTCTTCTCTTCCCCTCGCCGACAGCTGGGTCCCGCAAGCCAGAAACTCCCCTGTTGACCTTCTTCCACCCCAGGACCGTGCCGCCGCTCACGCGCCGCGCACGTGCACTCGCGATGGGATGGCCGTGCCGTGCCTGGTCTGGCTGGCCCGCACGCCGAGGCCGCCCCGCGCCTCCTTGACCCCGCCTTGTGCGCTCCGCCCGGGGAGATCCCCTCTATACCCCTGCGCCGCGCCCCTCTGTACCCCTGTTCGCGCGGCTGTGGAGGCGTCCACGCCATGTCCCTTCGCCGCCAAGGCAAAGGGTACCATGGACCATTCTCCTGTTTTGCGCCGCAGCCGCTGCCCGCCAGAGAGGACCAAGGCCCCGCGCGCACTCGCCAAACTCAATTGAGATTTCCCCTCCTTGATTTCCAATCCGCGCCGCCCTCTGCTTCCCCCCCAACTCTCTGCTACGCGTTCCGCCCCGCCAAGTTCCACCGCGCCACGCCGCGCCGTTCCGCAGCTCGGCGCGCACACCCGCACCGAACCATCTCCCCGTGAGTCGCGCCACGCCAAGGGCGCCATCCCCGCTGATGACGAAGCCGCGCCGAGCACCGTCGCGGACAACACACCGAGCAGGAGCCGGCGCTGGGAACGTCAAGGACGACGACAGTCATGAAGACAAGGAGCCGAGCTCCAAGAGTACCACGACGCCGCGAACATCGACGACCGCGAACCCAAGGGAGCCGAGTAGGAGATCAACGTCGTCGCCATGAACCTCACCACGCCGACCTGCCTGCGTCGACTCGCCGCGGCCCCGCCTTGCTTCCTGCTTCGCCTAGACCTACGACGAGCCCGCCGGTGAGCAGAATACCCCCAGACCAACCCCTTTTTCCTTGCTCGGTCTCGTGTTCTTGTCTGCACTCGCCGGCCTTTGCGCCGCGCTTGCTCCTGTTCTTTCCGCCGTGCACCGCTCTGAGTCCCTGCAACGCGCCGTCGCCGTCGCCATACCTGGTGCTATGAACCGTCTGCAAGCTAGCCTTCGAGCCGTGCGTTCACCGCAGGAGCCGCTGCCGCTCACCGCTTGTCATCCGCACTCGCCAAATCACCGAGCGGGATCCAAGCTCGCTGCTGTCACGCTCTGCTTTGGCATGCCCAAGACCGTTCAATGCTATGCGTAGGGCCTCTGGACCTACCCTTGAGCACCTTGGCTGCTGAATCGGCCTTCGTGCCGTGTTTCCTTGCAGGCGCCACCATGCCGCACTCCTCGCCGTCCTGCTGCGTCGCGGCCTCGTCGCGCGTCGTGCTGCACTGCAAGCCGCGCCATCGCCGCTGCATGCCTCGCCTAGCTGCCCGATGAGATGCGTAGCCACCGCTCTTGCATCACGCTGCTCCGCACCGTAACTCACCCAGCCGCGACCAGGAGATCCTTTCCCCCGCACGCGCGCCGTCGCTCAGCCTGGTTCCGCCGTCGTTGCCGCTGTGCCGTGCACATCGCCGCCGCACCATCACTGCCATCGTGTTGTGCGCCGGCACTCTGTGAAATATCATTAAACAGCAATAAAAACGTATAAGAGTTAAACCATTACATTATCTCTTTATTACACTCAGATGTTAGACTCGAAGGTCTTTAAAACGAACAAACGATAACTAGACGAAGCAACTCCATCTTCAGCTTCCACAGGCACATGACTGGGGGCACGCAAGCCTCAGAACTCATCGTAGTCGCTGAAGTACTCTTCTCCAGTGTTCTCCTCTGAACAGCGGGTAAGCAAGGGTGAGCACACTTATGGTTGGAGCTCAGCAAGTGGGGGAAGATGCAAGGCTATCAAGGATAGGCTAAGGTTTTGCAGCGGTTAGCATTTTAATGTTGATCAAATTTTATTAGCAAGCACCTATTTACTAGGTGTAAGTTTATACCAACCCACTTAAGCATTTAGGAAAGCATCTCATCTCAAAACCATATGAAAACCACGATTTAATTCCATCTTTATGTTTGATTATCATGTGAGGGTCCAGGCCGCTCTTGACCGTGAGCACGACTGATCGATCAGTTTTAACTCTGCAGAGGTTGTACACTTTCACCACAGCTCGCGTAAAAGTTCCGAAGAACTTTGAACCCAACCATGCGATGCTGGCCAAGCATCATACCACACTTCCGAGGTGTGATTGCATAGGGACGCTACGAAGCCTTTACAAAGACATGCAAAAGCACCAACAACCCACGACAGTTATAGCTCAGGGCGGACCATAACCCTCCCTAGTGGACAGCACCTTAGCAAAGGCTGCGGCCAAGAGGACCGGGCTATACCCCTGCAACCCCGAGCCCCCTGTGTTCCTTTTGGATAAGGTCACCAGTACAATCACACACCTAATTAATTGGCTAAGCCAGAGCCATATGGACTGTGGTTGCACTGTTTTCCTGGGTGGTTCTCCATGTTCTAATTAAATCATATTATCTTGTAATTAAGCACACACATATATATATCACCAAAGTTATCATGATCAACATTCATCATATTGCAAAAGATTCATTTGAACAAACCCAAGGTATAGCAACTTAGCATTTCTACCCAAAACATTTATTTAAAAGGGTTGTCCAAGGTAAAGGGGTAAAATTCTAGTCGTGTCCTTAAAAAGGTGATTTCCCATCAAGTTTATGCAATACAACATTTAAAAGTAAACTTAGTTATCATGCAATTATCTAGGACAAAGAGGAATATGCAGAGGGAGAAGTCCACTTGCCTTCCTTGCTTAAACACTGGGATTCTTCTTCTTCAAAAACTTGCTCTTGATCCACTTCAACTGGTTGCTCACTTGAAACTGGCACGATGTCTACGAGCACACATAAAGACATTCAATAAACAAAACAATACACCAAGCATGAAAAGCTTAAAGAGAGAACAAGGTTTGGCTCTAGGAACACGAACGCAAAAACACTCGGAACTATCGGGAGCTTTGAATGATCACATACAAGAGCTAGCTAGTGCTTGGTATATTTTAATTCAATAAAGATGTGCATAGGTTATTTTAGAGAAATACCCTATTTATAATTAAGCAAGTTATATTTGTATTAAAAGATGATGTAAACTTAGTCTAATTTTATTTATAAATATTCAAGTATGATTTATGCAAATTAAACATTTAATTTAAAAGAAGCATGTAAAAGCATCTAGGCGTTTATCTTTATATTTCGAGTTATACTAATCAAATTATAACTTAAAAACACATTTATATTCATATTAATCAAATTAACATTTATTTAAGAAAACTCGGGATATAGCCTATGTTGCTTTTATTTAGGAAGCAAATTGCATAATCATTAATCAATTTAAGTTTGATTATGAAAACCAAGGTATACATCTAATTGGCTTTTAATTGAAAGAAATATTTAATTAGTATTAATCATATTATCTTTCTTATGAAAACACGTGTTAAACTCTAATTAGATTTTAATTAGAAAAGCATGTGTATTAAGAATTTAATCATATTTAATATTTAAATAAATTATAAAACAAAGAACATGTTCAACATTGGCACTAACACGTAGTTTGAGTTGATATGAACCTAACGCAACTTGAAACGGTGGAAACGGAATTAAAACGCAAAAGATATGGCCAAAACAAGGTTCTGAAACTGACAGGCTTGAAAAGACGGTCGTGTGGACATCAAGAACGCTTAAAACGGATAAAAGATGTAAAAGATATGGCTAAAACAAGGTTCAGGGACTTTTCTGTGAAGAAACAGGGCTTCCAGGGGCTTAACTGCAAGAAACCAGGGGCTAAAACATGATTATGCGTATAAACCAAAGGGTTTATGCGCAAAAGAACCTATTAAGGGCCTCGGGTGCTAAAACAGAGAAGATTAGGGGCTTAAACAGAAGAAACAGGGACCTGATTGAAAGGATTCCTATAGGTGGAAGGGCATGATTGTGATATTCAAAACTGCAGGGGGTTTTGTGCAAAGCTGCGGCTGATGGGGTGGATCTGCTGACCAAGCAACACGTGGCGAGCTTTGACTGGGCGAGTGGCTGACGTGGTGCTGACGGGGCAGCTGACGGAGCCGTAGACCGGCCGTGGACCACGGTCCACTGGTCCACCGTGAACCGAGGCTAAGGGATAACCCCCCGATCTAATCAGGGTCACCCGTGGGGAATCGAACGGCTGTGGACGCGCCGCTCGGCTTTGGTCGCCGGAGCAAGCAGGGGACGGCGGCGGCTCGCCGGAGATCTCGCCGGAGACGCTCGATCTTTAGCTTGAGGGCACCGTTTGAGACGCGGTTTGCACCTACGTGAAGCTAGGACGACGGCGAACTTGTCCAGGAGCTTGTGGAGGTGGCTCGGGCTACGGCCAGGGCATCGCGTCCATGGGGGCGGACGGCGCATGGTCGGCGAGCGGCGGTGGGTGCTGCGGCTTCAAAAGAAAGGGGAAAGGAGTGGGGATGGTTCCCTTACCACACGGCGATGAAAAGGGCGGCGAGGATGAAGCGGAAAAGAAGATCGATGCCGGCGGCCGAGGGTTGAAGATGACGGCGGCGGCACTCGGGTGAAGAAGATGGCGGCCCTGTGACACAAGTTAGAGCTCGAGTGAGCGACGGGCGCGAAGAAGAAGAAAGAAGAGGGGCCAGGGGCACTTCACCGACGGCGGGAGAGCTCGGGCGGCCAACAATGGTGCGGCGGCCGGAATTCGCCAATGGTGACGGCGTGCGCGCGAGCATGAAGGAGTGCAAGAGCTCAGTTGGTGCAAAGGGGAGAAGCAGGGGCTCGCGGGAAGGCTTTATAGCCGAGGGGAAGGGAGAGGAGGCGACGGCCGAGAGGGCAAATGGCCATTGATGGCCATTGCGGCCGGTCTTGATGGCATTGAAAGGGGGGGCTTGAATAGGGTGAAACGGCAAGGATTGATGACGGGGAAAAGAAGGGAGAGCTTCAATGCTACCTTGATGGCGGTTTGAAGGCGGAGGGGAAGGCGCACGGCGCACGGAAACAGCCGGCAGCGTGCTGCCGTTGCAAAGCAGGGGAGCCGGAGGTGGGGGAAGGAGCTGATGGGCGGGGCCCAGCTGTCAACGACTGCAAGAGAGAGGAGGGGGAAGAAGAAGTGGGCCGCGGGAGGGAGAGCAGGCCGGCGGCCTGGTTGGGCTGCGACCTTGGCCCGGAAGAAGAGAGAGGGGGAGGGCCGGGCTGGAAAAGAAAGGGAGGGAGGAGAGCTTGAGGGGGTTTTCTAAACTCTTTTTGTTTCAAAACTTTTTCTTTTAAAACCCTTTCAAGAACTCTTTTCAAACTTAAACACTTCAAACCTTTTTCAAGTTTTCAAATTATTTTAAAAACTTTTATAACTTCACACAAACAAACATAAACTATGCATTTCAAAATATGATGCACAAGCACTTATTGTTTCTAAAATTATTCAAAAGTGATATTTAAATATTTTTAGAGCCAAATTTATTTGATAAATTATTATTTCCTTAGAAAACAAAAACTAAAACACCATGTTGCTTATATTTATTTTTATGATGGAATTTTAGGGTGTTACAAATCTACCCCCCTTAAAAAGAATCTCGTCCCGAGATTCACAAAGGCTACCATGAAACAAGGGTTCGGGTGTTTAGCATCCAACACTACTTATCTTGCTTCCATATAATTCATCTTACACAAGCTCCATAAACATAATTCTTTATTCTTCACAACTCACTTAATAAACATCACACCTCATGGGATACTCAACCTAACTCCACTTGTAACTGTCCATTCCTTTCCTCAGCTTCATTGACTTGCCTTGGTAGAATTTTCTTGTCGTCTTGATAAAGTGATTTGAATAGAGCTGGATGGAACCTGTGATTGTTTCTTTCGGAAGTGCCCTTACTTCTTCCCAATCATTGTCTTTACTTGGTCGTCCTGATATCGAAGACATTTATTTATCAACCTTTTCAGAAACATCACCTCCGAATTGCTCCTGTTTTCTTGATATGGATAACTTACTCCTTTTGGGAGACTAGACAGTTTCAACACAACATCCTTCTCTTGCCAAGGCATTCAGACTTTTCTTTCTATACTCTTGGTTCAGTGGACACTGTTCAGCTAGCAGTCCTTCTTTACCACAATTGTGGCATGACCATTGGGATTTGTCCACATTTTGCTTTATTGGGCACCTTCTAGTGTGATGACCCGACTTGCTACGATTGCAGCACTGTTGCAGAATATCCTTCTGTTTGAACAAAATAGCAAGACATCCATCTTGGCTTCCTTCCTGCTCAACCATAGCTCTTGGTGGAATGGCTTTTGCGTCAGTATTCTCACTAATTGAAACGTCATGCGGAGGTTGAACAACTTTAGGCTGTGGTTGGTTAGAACTAGGTTGTGTAGTGCTATCTGCCATTGTATGTGATAACTCTTTCTTCTCCTGACTTGCTTTACTGGTTTGTTTCTTTGATTGCTTGCTTCTAACAGGTTGATATTCCTTGAAAGAGATACTCCAATCTTCAAGGTTGATAATCTGATTACTATCTACAACTTGAGCAACTTCTTCTAGGACTGGATCTTGGGTACCTAACTTCCTCTTCTTATTGATGTCTAAATGATAACATTGGCTACCTGATTTCTTCATTGAGTCGTCGAATTGTTGTGACCCTCGACGAGTAAACTTGTCATACTCCTATGATCAAGATCACGTACACACCACCATATGCGAAACTTCTACACTGGAAGTTAGCAATCATCATTTCATCCATTTCCCATCCATTCCACAAAATAAAGCTCTGCGCATGTTCCATGATTACTCTCCCTCCAAAAATATTTAGCAAGGACTATGGGCTATGTAAAAGAGAAACATGCTCAAGGGCATGCATAAAAAAGAGAGAATAAAGAGACATAGCCCAAGTCTCAAAAATTTCGAAAAGGAGGAGAGTAAAATCATGCAAATAGGAGTTCATTATCCATCCACCATACACACACTTTGCAAATCTTGATCAGGGTGTATGACTTGTTCTCCCAAGGATCCGGTTTTCGACTCGACAATACATGAGAAACATGTATGCCACATGTTTTCCCTACCTACAGCTCCACATATCAGCTTATTAGGAGTTGGTAGTGAAAGAAGGCAAATCAAAGCCTTGGTGAGGAATCATACACATTGAGCGATCCGAGAGTATCATTTGAGGAATTTTGATTTCTTTTTGAAAAACCTGCAAAACCTCCGGATTGATAACTGATCAAGGTACATGTGATTAGTAATCTTTATACAACCATTCTATCTTTCAACCGCCCAAGGCAGGTGAAGCTACATGCCCCATATCAATCGAGTGTAAGGTAAGATCAATGCCAACTTCTTCAACTCTTGATAGATTACCTAGCTGTATCTTGTTATACATTAGGAATATAATATCGTAGCAACTCCTGATCAACCAACCTAAGTCCTTGATCTCTTGCTCGGGACGAGCAAGAGGCTAGCTTAGGGGAGTTGTTGACGGCTGTTAAGTACCTACTTTAGCCGTCAATATACTCATGAATAAAGGAGCATAAGGCATTTCTTACACGTATTTAGTTAAGAATAATGTAGTTCCACTTGTCCTTGGAGATTATTTGATTGCAGCAAAATAAGCAGGAAAAGAGTGACAAACTCACCTTCTATGGTCCATGCCACATCACCTCATCCTAGGTGGGCTGCCAACAAGGATGCCATGCATGCAAACCTGCCAACTAGGGAGCCATGCATGCATGCCATGCAAGCAATCCAAGTGAAGCAACCCCCAGCGAATCAGAGTGTGACACGTGGACGTCACATGGATCCATGGGTCCACAAAGGCATGCAAATCGCGCCAAAACAGGGTGGACACTGGGAACCGACCTAAGGACCCACAGGACAACCACCAGGAGAAAGCACAAGCCAGGGGGCCCCACCAGGGGGTAGGCTAGAGTAGCTCTTATTCAGGTTCCAAGTCTACCTTGGAGTCTAGGTATGAGTTCTCTTTTATCTTTATTTCTTTGTATGACTTTGATCTACTTCAGTTATTCAACTATTTCATATAAAGTCATAGTAGATCATATGATTGATATGTTTTTGAGTTCATCTCTTGTTCATCATTTAGAGGCTTGTGTTCTTCATGAACACTACCTTTTGATCCACTTGAAGGATGATTTACTCATTCCTTATGTGTTTGTTCATAAGTTAGAGGTGTTTGTTCAAAAGTTAGAGGCTCGTGTTCTTCAGGAACACGACCCTTTGATCTTGTTGACTAGACATGAGAGAGTTCGTATCCGTTCGTATGTCTAGCCTTAGTTGATCTTGTTAGATGGCATGATAGTGTTGCATGAGGTTTCTGTTCAAGCTACGATACTCGGTCTAAGTTGACTAGTCTTCTGTTGGCTCTCACCCTGGGTCACAATAGCCCAGGCCGGGTGAAGTCTAGCAGCAACGTAGGCATGGTGCCTGGGTTGTGTGGCTACGTTAGTTATGAGCACGCCCCCCGTAACGATTGAGGTAGGCCGCAGTGGTGACAGTTGTTGGACCCTTTGGAACCCTCCGCGCTGAGGTATTATTGTAGGATTCTAAAGTATAGTTTCGCAGAGTGCTGGTCGTCGCGGGTGTTGGTGTTTCTTAAAGTCACCACTAGTTGTGCACCTAGAGGGAGCGTATAAGAACAACAGGGTATACCGCAAGCGCATGGAAATACCGCTGTAGCACTTCCCCAAGGAAGGAGAGTATTCCAAGGGTATCGAATCCAAGGAACGATGTGCACTATCTCCTACTCTAGTATAGATGATCCAAGGACACAACTCCGATTGATAGGATAGGTAGAAAGGATCTGCCTCGACCGAGCGCAGAGTCTAGTTACGGTCTCTCAGGTATAACACTCACTTCGGGCACCAGGCACATCCTAGGTCCATGTGCTGGAGCGAGCCCATCTCGGTACGTGACGTAGAGGGTTGACAAAGGGTCCAACAGGCTGTCACCACTGCGGCCTACCTCTACGCTACGATCGTACGTGGTCTTCGAAGGATAGCTTATGGTCCAGACACCACGTCTACACCACTTACTATTACTACAAATCCGCGAGGGAGATACTGGCACTAGCTCAAGGGATGCTCTATCACTCATGCAAGATCACGAATGCACTTTGATCTAACTAGAAACATACAGGAGCTTCACTTTACTCTAATATACAAGCTGGCAAACTAGATGCAAACTTATGATCTAAGTCTACTGGATCGAAAGGGTTGTGTTCGAAGAACACAAGCCTCTAAACCAAGAACAATCGAAGAACACAAGAACAAAGCAACTAAGCATGCATACGACTTTAGTCTAAATAGGAAATATTGAAATACTCACTTTAGTCTAGTTGAAGAACAAAGGCACCGCTGAGGATCGTTCTTGAGGAAAGATGTCATGAATCATGACATGTCCTCAAGCCTCCCACCTCACTTCCTAGAACTAATCCTATACAAAGAGCTCTCCTCTCCTAAAGAGAGAGGCTCCAAGCCAAAATGAAGAGGAGGAGGAGAAGTGTGTGTTCAAAAAGTGAGCCCCTCCCCTCCTATTTATAGAGGAGGGAGTGGCTTGCTCGGAGGCTCAAAGTGCCCCAAAACGCCCGGGATCGCAGCAAGTGACCAATCAGGCAGCAACACATGGAAGGTGGGGATCAACCGACCCTAGGTCGGTTCGACCGATCCTAGGGTCGGCCGAACCCCCCGGGAGGCCTTCTGCGTTGTGCTTTCTCAGGGTGGCTGTCATGTGGGCCCTGATGCTTGTCCTCCGTGCATGCCAAGTTTCCTGGCGGTTTGGGTACTGAGTGGGCCCTTGGATCCATGTGATGTCCACGTGGCGATTCGTGATTCGTCGGGCTTGCCTCTCTTGGATTGATGATGTCAGTGATCCAGGGGAATCCTAGGTGGCATCCCCTCATTGGCTGGTCTTGAAGTACTTGGATCAAAGACTTGTGCTTTTACTCCTCTTTCTAGTGCTAATCACCTGTATTTGCATAATCACCAACACTTGTGGAAATGATTAGTTTAAGCCCTATTCTAGTGTTGATGATCATTTTCCATGCCAAAAGGTACATGTTTGACGGGTAAAAAGTGGGTGGAAAACAGCCGTCAACAAATACCCCCACACTCGACCTTTGCTCATCCCGAGTGAAGGGAAGAACAAGATCAAAGTGAGACATGATATCCATAGGTATGAAATAAGCATAAGAGACACTTGTGAACTCTGTGAAGTGTCTGTCATGCTATCTTGGGTAGTTGAAGAATGGAACGGTCAGGAATCAAATCACTCCTGCTCATAATGTCAAGTAACTTGGGGTTTTGCAATAAGTTTTCAAAACAAACCTTGCTTAGCTCCTCATTTAATTCTCTCAGATCGCTCAATGTATATATGTCCTCACTAAGGCATTAGATTGCCTTTCTTCACCCTACTTCTAAAGATGGCTATATGTGGAGCTCAGGGTAGGATAAAGATAAAGCATACTTGTATTACATATATTGCAAAGTCAAAGACTGGATCCACAGAGAAAATCAAATCATACAATCAGATCAAGATGTGCACGTGTATGGATATGGTGAGTATGGTAAGGTGGATACTAGGCCCGGAATGGGTGCTAGATATTACCATACTTTTATGATGAGAATTATGGGTTGATGGTAAGGTGGACACTAGCTCCAGAATGGACACTAGTTATTACCATCAAGGTTATGGAACTCCTTTTTGCATGACCATCTCTCTCCTTTTTCTCCTTTATTTTGGACATGGGCTATTCTTTCTTTCCTCTTTTTTTTCATCATGCTTTTTGAGCATGTCTTTTCTCTTTTCTTCTTTTTTTTCTCTTTTTCTTTTTTTCATAGCCCATGTCTCTTTTTGAAGGATACTTTTGGAGAGAGATGTCACACCACATATGGAGTTTTATTTTCATGGAATGAATGAATAATACAATGCTAACTTTCAGTGTAGAAGCATAGCAAGGGGAAATAGGTGGTGTGCACATGAATCTTAATCATGAGAGTAATGAAAAGAATTCTCACAAGGGTCACAGAATTTGACAAAGCTCAATGTAATAACAAGCAGCATATGAGTAGAAGGTTTTCAACTATGAAGATCATATGGCTCTAGTAGGACAGTGGCATATCAAAGAGGAGCTTTGCAAAGGGTTTTTGAGTTTTCAAATAAAATTCCCAAGCACTCCAACATAAAGAGCGAAGATCATATCATCAAATCATATCACAAACACCAACTACTTAGATAAGCATGAGTTCCCTAATGATATTTGTTCACAAGCATCAAGATGATGAGTAAGGAATAAAACATATGCAAGCCAACCACAGGAATCATGTAGAGCAAGCATAGCACAAACCTCTAAGTTTGATATAAAGGATATGAATTAAAATTCAAACAAACTCATGGATAGGATAGTGAGATAGAGGGTGCACATACCATCGCTTCTGAAGGATTAGAGACCAAGGAAGACCAGTGGTGATTCGGCTGACCAAAAGGCGGCCGACTCACTCTAGTTTACCTTGCTCTTGTCATGAAGGCGTAGTCGATGTTGTGCAACGCCTGTGTGGGAGTTCTCGAGTGGATATGTTGATGATGAGCTCGAGAGAACTCCCCCACACTAGTGGTTGATCCTGGTGCCGTTCTTCAAACAAAAAGTGGAAACAAAAGAGGGACTCTACTGGTTCAAGAACCATAGAGCTTTTATTCAAATTCAAATATTTTTGGGTTTTTA
Source organism: Cenchrus fungigraminus (assembly GCA_036936925.1). Taxonomy (NCBI): domain Eukaryota; kingdom Viridiplantae; phylum Streptophyta; class Magnoliopsida; order Poales; family Poaceae; genus Cenchrus; species Cenchrus fungigraminus. The sequence goes on from CM072769.1 coordinate 35,842,198, forward strand.
TTTTATTTTATTGTCACCATATCATTAGCTCGAAAGGGTTAGATCAACATTACATTTCATACACAAAGGGGAATATACTTACCTTGGACCTTTGAGAGGTCATATGTACCACCTTTGCATGATGTGCAATATGAATCTGACACCTCATCTTACCTTCCCATTTGAATTTAGCTCAATGACTTACCCATTCAAATTTGCTAATTCTCTGCAGGGGTTAGTCAGCATATATGCAACCAAGATCTATGAAAATATAACTCTCAAGTTCATCAATCAAAACTCGACAGCATGTCTTGTTTTGACTGAATAAGACAGTTTTAACCTAAGCACCATGCTTAATTTAAAATAGTCTATGAATGTGTGTACACTCAAACATTCAAACCAAGGCATATGAACAAAGATAAAGGAGTCATGAAAGCATGATCAAGCTATCATCAACAAGGGACATAAGCATGAGCATAAGACGGTGAACCTCGGGAACCTCCCGGAAGGGCTTTGTTTAATGTCAAAAGCAGGACTTACCTAGCTAGAGGGCAAGATGCAAGAGCTGACATCATCTTCACACCAGGATAAGATTTGGTAGAGGAAGAACTTTACTCAGGATGCTCACATATCTCCCCCACACTTGAAGTTTGCATTGCTAGGCAACAAAACTCAAGTGTGTGGTGATCAAGCTTCCTTTTGTAAACGTTCCCTCACCAAAACTTATCTAGGTGTTGTCGCTGATGTGGCTCACATGTTCGTCGGCATCACCTGTCCATCTTTCTTCTCAATCTCCACCTGAAAGGTTAGTGACCAAAAATACCCGAAGGACAACTTATCCTAGAAACATGTTCTTGCTTTTATTCGAAAAGTGAAATAAAACCTAACCTAATCCAGGCTATCTCCTGGGAGTGCTTTGTTTATTTAAGGTCATAAGCTCGACCATGGGAACTTCATCTTGCAGCTATCGTTGGTGGTGTCATTCCCGTCTCACCACTAATCCTTGATGTATCAGCGAAGCTTCATCTGTAAGGTTAGTGCCACAGTGCACACACGAAATCTGATATGCTTATGATAGACATATACATCTACAACCAACCTTCTGAACTTTCTAGAAAAGAGGACCATAAGGTGGTTGCAGCCCTCATGCGTGCTCAGCGCACTAAGCATGTCTGACTCTGGAGGGACATGATGCGAGCATGGTCTGTATGGTGAATCAAGAATGAAGCCACCATGCTCGTGTGTGCAATCCTTTCCTCCGGACTCCAGAGTCAGTGCCTCGAAAGGTTCCATGGCCCATGAATTCTCTATCTCAAGAGAGTCATCGTGGAAGCTCGATGTTGACTGTCGATCATGATCGAAAGCAACATGTTATGGGCCAGCGGGAAGAGGCTGAAACTCGGTCGAGAGTGGTGACGGTCGTTCGCCTTCACAAAGGTGAAGAGAGTCTCCCGAGTCATTCTCATGAGGGGTAGAACATTCTACAACCTTAGTGATAACGGGCTCGGATGATGCGAACGGAGATGTATGTGTCATCTTCTCGAGCGGGTTTTGCTGGGGAAGAGGCTTTGCCATAGGATGTCCCGGATAAAGGGTAGCAGTGGCAGAAGCGATTTCCCTAAGCTTATCATCTAGGCTCCCTAAAGATGTATCGAAGAGCTGCTCTGGAGGGGAGCCTAGGAGAAGATCGAGATCAAGGACATCAAAGATGTGAAAGTCTAAGCTAGCCTCGATCCCGTCTATGATAAGCGGCACGGCACTTGCGATCCCCCGACATTCAAAAACATGTCCAAAGGGACAAGTCTTAAGGAGCATATCGGATGGTGCTAGCGGGACTCTGCCCAAAAGAGTTTCCTCTAAGTGCCATGACAAAATGTTAACCTCCATGATGGGGTTACAATGGGCCTCTACGACAGTGCCTCTGATAGAGCAAGGGACAACCAGAGAAGGTGAGCTATTCTAAGTTGCCTCGGAAACTCGTGTCACTCCCTCTGACCATTCCTCCCTCATGGCCTCCTCAGGATATGCTTCGTCAGGAGGATCAGGAGGTCGAGGAGGCACCGCAGGCCTAAGGGAAGGTTCTGTCGAAAGATTTCTAGAGTGATCGGTATGGACAGAATAAGGATCCTCCCCTAATTGGGCATCAATAGAATTCGAGGTGTCTGAAGGATTTCTAGATGGGTCATCCTCAAATTTGCAAGTGAACACCGAAGGTTGAATTTCTTCTTCCTTTGGTGTTCAGGGTTCAGGAGAGGGCTCCACAGACAAGTCTTGGGATTCGGAAGATGACGGCTCGGACTTGGATGTTGAGGAACTCTCATGGCTCGACTCGGATTCCTCTCGGTAGGATCTGGGATCGACTTTCGAAGTAGGAGTTCAGGAAATCCATACCTTCAGCTGGTCCCCTTTCAAGAAATGGTTTTCCGCGGTCGAGACGACAGACAGACCTTTTGGCGAGACCATCATAAAAATTGCGAAGCAACTGAGAATCAGGTATCGACAAGGGCGGTCCATAATACACTAAGCGTGTAAATCTAGCCCAGGCCATGTCTATCGTTTCCTTCTCTTTCTGTCGAAAACAATGGATATCTTCCCGTAGAGCAGCAACACGAGATGGAGGGAAGAACTCAAGACAAAACTTGTCCCTAAGCTCTCCCCAACTATTGTTCGCGCTACCTACGGTATATGTGTACCATTGCTCCGCCTTCCCTACAAGAGAGTACGGAAACAACTTCCACTTGAAGGTATCCAACGTCATACCCATGGTGTAGATAAGAGAACACAAGTTCTCGAAGTCACGAAGATGATCGTATGGGTTTTCGCTCGATAGACCAGAGAAGATAGTGTACCGAACGACATCAATCGTCGTAGGGAGAGGCTCACAGCCAGATGTGAGAAAAAGTCGCACAAAAGGCGGTGGCTCTGGGAGCTCATCCCTTGGGGTAGTGATGCTTTTACAGGAAAGCTTCACCATGGGTAGCGGGGGTAAAGGTAGAAGAAAAGAAACAAAAAGGATATCTGATGGGTAACGGGGGTAAAGGTAGAAGAAAACGAAAATGGTAACTACGAGGACCACTAGGTTCGAAGATAGATACAGCAACCGTTCCCCGGCAACGGCGCCAGAAATGCTTGTTGGCGTTTCTTAACGTCACCACTAGTTGTACACCTAGAGGGAGCGTATAAGAACAACCGAGTATACCGCAAGCGCACGGAAATACCGCTGTAGCACTTCCCCAAGGAAGGAGAGTATTCCAAGGGTATCGAATCCAAGGAACGATGTGCACTATCTCCTACTCTAGTATAGATGATCCAAGGACACAACTCTGATTGATAGGATAGGTAGAAAGGATCTGCCTCGACCGAGCGCAGAGTCTAATTACGGTCTCTCAGGTATAACACTCACTTCGGGCACCAGGCACATCCTAGGTCCATGTGCTGGAGCGAGCCCAACTCGGTACGCGACGTAGAGGGTTGACAAAGGGTCCAACAGGCTGTCACCACTGCGGCCTACCTCTACGCTACGATCGTACGTGGTCTTCGAAGGATAGCTTATGGTCCAGACACCACATCTACACCACTTATTATTACTACAAATCCGCGAGGGAGATACTGGCATTAGCTCAAGGGATGCTCTATCACTCATGCAAGATCACGAATGCACTTTGATCCAACTAGAAACATACAGGAGCTTCACTTTACTCTAATATACAAGCTGGCAAACTAGATGCAAACTTATGATCTAAGTCTACTGGATCGAAAGGGTTGTGTTCGAAGAACACAAGCCTCTAAACCAAGAACAATCGAAGAACACAAGAACAAAGCAACTAAGCATGCATACGACTTTAGTCTAAACAGGAAATATCGAAATACTCACTTTACTCTAGTTGAAGAACAAAGGCACCGCTGAGGATCGTTCTTGAGGAAAGATGTCATGAATCATGATATGTCCTCAAGCCTCCCACCTCACTTCCTAGCACTAATCCTATACAAAGAGCTCTCCTCTCCTAAAGAGAGAGGCTCCAAGCCAAAATGAAGAGGAGGAGGAGAAGTGTGTGTTCCAAAAGTGAGCCCCTCCCCTCCTATTTATAGAGGAGGGAGTGGCTTGCTCGGAGGCTCAAAGTGCCCCAAAACGCCTGGGATCGCAGCAAGTGACCAATCAGGTAGCAGCACGTGGAAGGTGGGGACCAACCGACCCTAGGTCGGTTCGGCCGATCCTAGGGTCGGCCGAACCCCCCGGGAGGCCTTCTGCGTTGTGCTTTCTCAGGGTAGCTGTCATGTAGGCCCTAATGCTTGTCCTCCGTGCATGCCAAGTTTCCTGGCGGTTTGGGTACTGAGTGGGCCCTTGGATCTATGTGATGTCCACGTGGCGATTCGTGATTCGTCGGACTTGCCTCTCTTGGATTGATGATGTCAGTGATCCAGGGGAATCCTAGGTGGCATCCCCTCATTGGCTGGTCTTGAAGTACTTGGGTCAAAGACTCGTGCTTTTACTCTTCTTTCTAGTGCTAATCACCTGTATTTGCATAATCACCAACACTTGTGGAAATGATTAGTTTAAGCCCTATTCTAGTGTTGATGATCATTTTCCATGCCAAAAGGTACATGTTTGACGGGTAAAAAGTGGGTGGAAAACAGCCGTCAACAGCGGGCTATCTCCCCGTTTGTACCTGGGTGCTGAACCTTACCCTCTCATGCAATGTTTCATGCCTCTTTTGTATCTTCTAGCTTTGTATGTTTAGTACATTAGAACCTAGAGCTAACTCGTATGTCCCCCCTATGCCGTGGAGTACTAGAGTAGAGGTAGATCTGAGTGTGTGTCACACTACCTATCATATCTTTTATCTTACCCCTGCCTTTGAGTTGTTGTTTCCTATATCTATCTCCTGGTTTACATTCAGTGCAAAAGCATAAGTCTATGATATCCGCCATTGCCTTCCACGGATACGATACCCTTGGAATATTCTCCTTCCTTGGGGAAATGCTACAATGGTTTATCTGTGTGCTTGCGGATTCGTTCATGATTGTTTAGATTTACCTCTGGCAAGTCTTGGTGTTCATGCTAACTCGGCGTTGTTAGTAGTGACGCTAAGAAATGCCAACAAGCATTTCTAGCGCCGTTGCCGGGGATGGCACAAGATTTTCATGACTATGCTTTGCATCTGTTTATAAATCATGAGTAGGTTAGGACAACTCTCAATGCAGGCTAACCATGATTGTCTTCTTTTATCTTTGGATGATGAAGACAGGTAGTGTATGACTGGTTTCGACTTACCGGAGAATTTCACTGAAGATCCCGAGTCACTAGTGAGGAAATCTCGAATTCAATTCGACTCACCTCGCCGTACTCGTCCGGAAGGCAAACCAACTTCCTTTGTACCATCCACGTCAAACGCTATGGCCCAGAAGACACTTCGTGAGTACTCAGCTCCTTCTGCTGACTAGGTGCTGCAAGGCCCTGAGGTGGCAATGGGGACTGAAAATTTTGAGATCAAGACGGGTCTAATCATGATGGTACAGGCTAGCCCATTCTGTGGCAAGCCAAATGAGGATGCCAATGCCCATCTGCAGCAATTCCTAGAGCTATGCAACACTTTCATCATCAGGGGTGCAAATATGGATGTTGTTCATCTCTGGCTGTTTCCATTTTCTCTCCTGGGGAAAGCCAAGCAATGGTTCTACGCGAATCGTGATGCCATTAATACTTGGGATAAGTGTTCAGAGGCATTCCTCAAGGAGTTCTTCCCATTGGGTAAAACCAATGCTCTTCGTGGAAGAATTTCTGGTTTTCAGCAAGCAGCAAGTGAATCTATTCCAGAGGCTTGGGAAAGGCTTCAGGAGTACGTCCTGGCCTGCCCTCACCATGGGATGGAGGATTGGCTTATTCTTCAAAGATTTTATAATGGGCTAACTCCGACAGCCCGAGGCCATATTGATGCTGCTGCTCAGGGAGCATTCTTCTCACTCACTATTGATTATGCTAAATTACTCATTGAGAAGATAGTATTCAACCAAGGGTGGAGTGATAAAAGACTCCAACCACGTCCGAGGGGTACTCATACTGTCAAGGAAGCAGATATGATTACTGCCAAGCTGGACCTTCTTATGAAAAGATTGGATGATTACACCAGTGAGAAGGCTGTCATGGCCACCACTACTCTGCCTATGGATTCTCATATGACTTGTGAAGTCTGTGGAAACACTGGGCATTCAGGAAACTACTATCCTGAAACTCAGGAGGAAGTGATGTACATGAACGGCAACAACAATGGTTATCGTCCACCTCAACAAGGAGGCCAACCGTGGAATCAACAACGCCCTTATTATCAAGGGGGTAACCAAGGTAACTCTTACAATCCTAATCAACCCTCCTTGAGAGATGTCGTTTTCTGGCAGGCTAAGATTAATGAAGGTGTTAAAAAAAAGTTAGTTGCCCTTGATAAAACCTTGGAAAGTCTCAACGATAAGCTTGATAGTTTTTCTTCTACTCAGAAGAGTCAGCTGAGTTTTAACAAAATGTTAGAAGCTCAGTTAGCTCGGCTGGCTACTTCTGTTCCCTCTGTTGAAAATGCAAATGCGGTGACCACGAGGTGAGGTAAGTCCACTCAAGATCCACCATATCCTAACCCTGCAGGGATAGACAAGAAAAACATAATAGAGGTTGAGAACACTCATGAAAGTTCATCCGACTCGGAAGAAATCCCCCAGGTAAGGAAGGTGCCCTCGAAAGAAAAGACACCTAAAGGAGTGACGACACATCCAGAATTTGTAGAAGCTAATGTGATGTCGTTCCCTCAAAGGAACAGGAAGGCGACAGTAGATGAACAGTTCAAGGACATCTTAACCAAGAAGCAAGCCCTTCCTATGACGAAAGTAGTGCGGCTCACTAAGGAGTGCAGTGCCGCTATACTCAGCCACCTTCCTGAGAAGAAGAAAGATCCTGGGTGTCCCACAATTACTTGTATGATTGGGACACAACGTTTCGACCATGCTCTCTGTGACTTAGGGGCCAGCGTCAGTGTCATGCCTAAGGTAGTCTTTGATCAACTCAATTACACGGATTTGTCTCCAACCACTTTGCAGCTGCAGCTAGCCGATTCTTTAGTCCGATACCCAGCGGGAATAGCCGAGGACATTCTAGTGAAAGTCTGAGACTGCTTTATCCCCATTGACTTTGTGGTACTAGACATAGAGATTGCCAAGGAAGTGCCGCTCATACTTGGGTGATCATTTCTGAGTACAGCTAATGCACAAATTGATGTGGGGGCTGGTGTGATCCGTCTCTACATTAATGGCAAGGAGGATAAGTTTTAATTCCGTCCAAGAAAGGAGCAATGCTCAATGATCAAGGATTTACCAACTCCCAACACTCCAGCACGAGAGATCGGAACACCACGGCAGGAAGTGGACAACCTCATTGCATTCATGAAGAATTTTTGGAAGGAAGAACAGAAACAGTATAGGAAATCTCAGTCCCAGTCCAAGGAATCACCCCCTACACACCACAACCCACATGACACTCAGAAGGTGTGGAGGAAGGTGAATAGGAAGCCAACTTCTCTTCCGGAAGAGACGGCTGCCTCACTGCCAAGGTAAGAAATTTGGAACCAGAGTCTAGCTCTAAAGACTCAAAATAGTGAGCCCTGCGCCGACAGGTAAGTTCGGTAAGTTATCCTTAGTTTCCATTCCAATAAAATTTTGATCTGAGAAAAACAAGCTACTTCTGTTATATGTCTTCTGCATTCTTGCTGGGGCAAGCTCAGGGGTGATGTCCATCTGGACATTCCTTGAGTTTGTACCATGGTACTAACTTCCCACAGCCACAGCCTACTACACCACTGGTGGCAGGAGGGGTCCCTGCGGGGTACATGTTCGGGGTTACCCCTGGATATGCACCTGGTTGGGATCAGCCCGCCTACCATCCGAGTGCGAGTGGTACAGCTTGGGCGAGTACGAGCGGTGCTCAGTGGGCTACACCCGCTAGTTCCTGCTCCGGTGGTCCACCTCCGTCTTCGTCTTTCAGGTGGCACTCCTCAGCCTCTGCACGCGATGTTCAGCTCGCGTAGCAGATGGGAGAGCTCATCGTCCAGACACGGGATTGGAGGAGACACTGAACACCCACGCCGAGTCTACCTCAGCTTGGCAGCATCAGGCTGGTGAGAGGATTGAAGCCATGTAGCAGGCACAGCAGCGACACATGGAGGAGCAGAGGCCTTACTTCGCGAGTCAGGGTTTTTTCTTCCCTCCTCAGTAGTGAGCCTGAAGCTAGCTTGGGGGAGGACCCCCATCCTGAGATAATTGGTATCTTCCTTTGTTTTCAGAATACCTTATAATAAAAAACCCAAAAAAATCTGCAAAAATAAAAAGACCAAAAAGATTTATTTGCTTTCATCAAGTTTGCTTAGTTTGCTTTGATATGCATAGTAAGAATGCTTTGCCTCTATGGTTGAAATGATGAATAGTTGCTCTGTTTATTCTTCTCGTATGTCTTGCTTACAACTTTGTATCCTACCTAAGATTTGAGTTTGTTGGCTTGCATGTTCAAACCTTAGCTTGAAAACTGTGGGTAGCAAAAAGCATGATCCTTGTCTAAGTTGTTGTGAGACATGATATGGTATAATAAAGTGCTATGATCTTGTATCGAGTGATGCTTGACATCCGGAGTTTTCCTTTTTGAAAAATCAAAACATGATGAGTTCCTCAATGATGAGCATTTCCTATCCAAGGCCATATGTAGATTCTAGCTCTTGTTAGCCTCCACATATGCAGCTTGCTCTCTCATTGAGCTTTCTCAAACTGTTGTGACCCTTGTTAGAACTCATACTCCCCTGATCAAAATCATGTACACGTCCATGCTAAACTTCTATACTAGAAGTTAGTATTCATCATTTGTTCCATTTGCTTATGCATTCTTCCACAAATGAAACTCTATGCATCTTTGTATCATTCATCCCTCTCCAAATATCTCCAATAGAGACAAAGGGCTAGCCGAAAAAAGAGAGAAAAAGAAAAGAAAGAAAAAGAAAAGCATGCTCAAAAGCATGGCAAAAATAAATAAAGAGAGCTAGCCCAAGTCTCGAAAAATTCCAAAAGGAGAAAAAGGGATTGATATGTGCAAGACAAAGAGTTCCACCATATAGAGTTCCACCATATAGATGGTAATAACTAGTACCTACTCCGGGGCTAGTGTCCACCTTACCATCAATCCCTCATTTCCCATATAAAGCATGGGAATATCAAGCACCCATTTTCGGGTCTAGTATCCACCTTACGATGCTCATCATCATCACACAAATATGCACATCTTGATCAGGATGTATGTTTGTTTCTTCAAAAGATCTGGTTTTTGACTTAGCAAAATATGAGAGACAAGTATGCCACATTTCTTACCTACCTACAGCTCCACATAAGCCTATTAGGAGTAGGGTGTGAAGAAAGGCAACATTGATGCATTGGTAAGGAACCATACACTTTGAGCGATCCGAGAGTATCATTTGAGGAACTCTGATTTTCTTTTGAAAATTTTGCAAAACCTCCGGATTGATAGCTGATCAAGGTATGAGTGATTATGCATTTGCTATATAACCATTATGTCTCTCAACCGCCTAAGGCAGGTGAAGCTATATGCCCCATGTCATCAAGTGAATGGTAAGAACATTGCCAACTTGTTCAACTCTTGGTAGAGTACTTTGCTGTATGTTTGCCATAAGTTAAGAATACGACATCGTAGCAACTCCTGATCAACCAACCTAAGTCCCTAATGTCTTGCTTCGAGACGAGCAAGAGGTTAGCTTGGGGGAGTTTGTTGACAGCTGTTAAGTACTACTTTCAGTCATCAATATTCTCACATAAATGGAGGCATATGCGTTATTTACTTGCATTTTGGTTTGAATAATGTAGTTCCACTTGTCCTTGGAGATTATTTGTATGTAGGTGAAATAAGCACTAAAAGAGATGGAAACCCACCTTCTATGGAAGAACCATGCCAACTCAGCTGAGGAGGTGGCTGCCACCAAGGAAACACATGGCAATCCACGTCTCTGATCCAAGGGAGGCACTCATCGACGAATCAGAGAGCGACACATGGACTTCACATGGATCAAGGGGCCTACCTCGGATACCAAAACAAGCCATGCACCAGGGAAGGATCAGAGGGCCCATAGGGTAGCCACCTAGAGGAAAACCACCCTGAGTGGGGGGCCTAGGGGGCCGGCCGAACCTTGGATCGGCCGAACCGCCTTAGGTTCCCCCCATCTCGTCCCTACACGTGGCGGCTGCTCATTGGTCTATTGCTTCACTCCCGGGTGTTTTGAGGCCATTTGGAGCCCGAGGCAAGCCTCCTCCTTGCCTATAAATATAAGGGGAGGGGCTCCCATTTCACACACATCACTCTCTCATTCTCCTCTCACTTTTAGTCTCCAAGGCTAGGGGGTAGGCTAGAGTAGCTCTTATTCAGGTTCCAAGTCTACATTGGAGTCTAGGTATGAGTTCTCTTTTATCTTTATTTTTTTGTAGGACTTTGATCTACTTCAGTTATTCAGCTATTTCATATAAAGTCATGGTAGATCATATGATTGATATGTTCTTGAGTTCATCTCTTGTTCATCATTTAGAGCCTTGTGTTCTTCATGAACACTACCTTTTGATCCACTTGAAGGATAATTTACTCACTCCTTATGTGTTTGTTCATAAGTTAGAGGCACGAACACGACCCTTTGATCTTGTTGACTAGACATAAGAGAGTTTGTATCCGTTCGTATGTCTAGCCTTAGTTGATCTTGTTAGATGTCATGATAGTGTTGCATGAGGTTTGTGTTCAAGCTACGGTACTCGGTCTAAGTTGACCAGTCTTCTGGTGGCTCTCACCCTGGGTCACAATAGCCCGGGCTGGGTGAAGTCTAGTAGCAACGCAGGCATGGTGCCTGGGTTATGTGGCTACGTTTGTTATGAGCATGCCCCCCGTAATGATTGAGGTAGGCCGCAGTGGTGACATCTGTTGGACCCTTTGGAACCCTCCGCGCTGGGGTCTTGTTGTAGGAGTCTAAAGTATAGTTTCGCAGAGTACTGGTCATCATGGGCTATCTCCCTGTTGTACCTAGGTGCTGAAGCTTACCCTCTCATGCAATGTTTCATGCCTATCTCTTGTATCTTCTAGCTTTGTATGTTTAGTACATTAGAACCTAGAGCTAACTCGTATGTTCCCCCTCTGCCGTAGAGTACTAGAGTAGAGGTAGATCTGAGTGTGTGTCACACTACTCTATCATATCTTTTATCTTACCCCTGCCTTTGAGTTGTTGTTTCCTATATCTATCTCTTGGTTTACATTCAGTTCAAAAGCATAAGTCTATGATATCCGCCATTGCTTTCCACGGATACGATACCCTTGGAATATTCTCCTTCCTTGGGGAAATGCTACAATGGTTTATCGGTGCGCTTGCATATTCGTTCATGATCGTTTAGATTTACCTCTGGCAAGTCTTGGTGTTCACGCTAACTCGGCGTCGTTAGTAGTGATGCTAAGAAATGCCAACACTCCACCAAAAACCAATCGACTGTGTCCCTTGCTCTCTCACCTACCTCTCCACCTATCTATACCACCAAGTTGCCTTCTCGAGTGCGAATCCGCTGACAACCCATGATATTTCGGCCGCATGTGCCCTAACCTACCACGGAAGCCCCACGGGAAGGAGAGGGCAGATCCCGCATGGCTACAGCGGACCTACCATTCAAGCCCGTGTGACCACGGCGAAGCCCCCGCGTGAGATGCCGGCAGAGCCCGCACGCACCAGCGTGGCTGCAGTGGAGCTCGCGTCGTGGCCGCATTGAAACCTGTTGATGGAGCTCTCTGTTGCTCGTGGCTGTTGTCAGCGTCAAAGGTGAACATCTTTCCTCCATGGCTGCCAAAGCTAGAAGGTATTGATCCAGATCGAAGGTGGTGTCAGAGTGTGTCACGGCCCATAGGCCCACTTATCATCTTCGTTTATCTTTTACGCTTAAGTAATTTGGCCCATCAATCGGCTTGCAATGCCACTCGGTGTGTACCGGCCTTGGCCCATGAATTGTATAAACTTGATGTGTGGGTGGATGGGCGGAAAGGCAAGAAAGAACACAAAACCTAAATCGACTCTATCCCTTCTTCCTTCTCGCTCCCGGGATGGTGCCGCCGCTCCCCTAGTTGCACTTCTTGTCAACTTTCCTACCTATCCGGTCCTAGGATCGTGACAATTGGTACCGAAGCCTCATTCCCAAGTGAAGCCTGCGTCCTACCAGTGCGATTGGAATCGAGAGAGCTGAGAGATCCTCTCTAGGGCAAGATTGAACCAACAAAATCCTAGTGCCAAAGAATATTATATCTGATAGAGATAGAGTATTCACTAGTGCTCTTTGGAAGGAATTATTTAGATTATCTGACACAGTTCTCAATATGAGCTCAGCATATCACCCCAAGCTGATGGGCAGACAGAGAGGTTAAATCAATGTCTGGAAACTTATTTGAGATGCTTAATTCAATCTTGTCCTACAAAGTGGTCACAGTGGCTATCTCTAGCAGAATATTGGTACAACACTTCTTTCCATTTAGCTCTCAAGACTACACCCTTCGAAGCACTATATGGGTATCTTCCCAGTCACTTTGGTATTGTCCCTGCTGATGCATGCACTATACCTTATTTCAACAATGGCTAACGCAAAAAGCATCTATGACTGAATTGATCGAGCACAATCTTTAGAAAGGGAATTCCAAGTGGGATATTGGGTTTATGTGAAACTACAACCTCATATCCAGTTGTCAGTGATCAGAAGAGGTAATCATAATCTGAGTTTCAAATATTTTGGGCCTTGGTTTTGCAACGCGTCGGTTTGGTGGCATACAAGCTGCAGCTACCCAGTACCAGCATAATTCATCCAGTCCTACATGTCTCTCAACTCAAGAAGGCTCTGCCTCCACAAACCGAAGTTGCATCAGATGAACAGCCGAACTACATCTCTCTGGATACAACCACCTCAACACACAAGGTACTGGATACATGCCTCCGCAAGTTAGGTCATGTTGTGGTTCCATACGCTCTAGTTCATTGGGATGCATGGCCAAAAAGTTGGGTGACTTGGGAACATCATATTGATCAAGTGTGAGGAATAATTATTTTGCAACTTAGCTATCTTTCTGTGAATTTCTATGACACCTCAAGGACGAGCTGCATCTTAATGAGAGGGGGTTGTCACGGCCTAGAGGCCCACTTACCATCTTCGTTTACATTTTATGCTTAAGTAATTTGGCCCATCAGTCGGCCTGTAATGCCGCTGGGTGTATACCGGGCTTGGCCCGTGAATTGTATAAACTTGTTGTGTGGGTGGATGGGCGGAACGGCAAGAAAGAACACAAAACATAAATCGATTCTATCCCCTTCTTCCTCCTCGCTCCCGGGATGGCGTCGCCGCTTCCCCAATAGCACTTCTTGTCGGCTTTCCTACCTGTCCGGTCCTAGGATTGTGACAGAGTGCTCGAGACCATGCGCACTGGGAAGGGAAGACAATGCCGTCATCAGCTGAGCAGGAGGGTTGTGAGGATGGCGTGACTGTTGTCAGCGTGAAAGGTTAACAACATCTTTCCTCCATGGCTACCAATGCCGGGAGGTATTGATCCAGATCAAAGGTGGCATCAGAGTGATAGAGACCATGCGCACTGGGACGAGAAGACAATGGCGTCGTCCGCTGAGCGGGAGGGTCGGCGAGGATTGTTGTGACAGAACCTCCCAAAATAAATCCGGATTATCACCTAAGCCGGTCCACGTGGCTCATAAGCGATAACCAGGAGCTATTTTGTCACCTCTACCGGGTCAAGCCTGGAAAATCACTTTAACCAGGATCGAAGAATTGTACATTAAAACTCACACGACGGCGAGTCCAGAGATAACATTTCACAATTATTACATCAAGCTCCATAAGGTTTTAATATTACAAACCAAGTCCTTTGCATAAGGTAAAAAGTTCAGAGTTCGAAAACACAGCGGAATTAAAATACTAAACGTCATAGGTAACGTCATAGGAGGCCATCCATGACGTCACTAAGCACTGTCGTCCTCCCACTCCACTTCCCAACCGGGTGGGAGAGAACCAGGCCACTGGAACCCATCATCATTCACAACACCTGAAAACAACAATAACAGCAAGGCTGAGTATACTAATACTCAGCAAGACTTAACCGGCGGGTGATGGAAAATCACCAACTCTCTAGACATGCAAGGCTCTTTGGCTAGTGGGTTGTTTTGCTGAAAAGTAACAAAGAGTATGTCCTTACTTTCAAATTTTAGCTCAAAATTCTAGTTGATTAACCATTACTAAGTAAGCAACTATTGCAAGCAGAAGTTGTGCAAACAATTAAGCATACATCCAAATTACTTCTCAATTCCATCATTAAGGGACATAGAGTGTATGGTTAAGCAATCTCGGGTAACGGTGAGAGGCCGACGATCGATCGATTAATAACCTTGCAAGGGAAACCCAAACATACGGAAGAATGCACACCCCAAAAACAATTCAACTAGAAACCAACAGGGGGTGGGGTATGCACCAACCAAGCGGTTCCCGTCAATCCTCGGTTCGGGAACAGGGGCTACAGTCCTCGGTACATGGTGGTTGGTTCGGCCTCGCCTCCCCAACCCCACACATGCACCACAATTAAGTTGCAGCATGGGACGAACCCAGGAGTAGTAACACTAAAGTTCCCTTGCCGTGCCAATCAGGTACTAGGCTTACCAGTCCCATTCCAGGCAAATGTTTAGTACGTTCAAACGCTTAACCACAGACCTACTGGCCGGATCCGGTCCCATGCTCTTACCACATGAGCATATCCATTTATAAAATCTTATGATTCCAACATAAGAAACCTATAGCTCGCGAGTGACGAACACCACTCGACTTTTACCGTGTCCTTAGAGCATAGCAACTAGCGACCTATCATGCTAGTATTTGAGCATAGGAGCCTATGATCATGCATCTAGGGTTTCAATTCAACTCCTGAAACGTAAATGCACAAACATTGCATATCATAATTGTAAAAGTTAGAAAACTGGGTTATGCTCCGGGGCTTGCCTTCACTAGCAAAGTCAGTGACAAAGTCCTCCGAACCTTGGTTCGGGTCTTGCTGCACTTCCACTACGTTCACTTCTCCTTCAGCGAGATCTTCCCCGGATTTCAGCTGAGCAGGAGGGTTGTGAGGATGGCGTGACTGTTGTCAGCGTGAAAGGTTAACAACATCTTTCCTCCATGGCTACCAATGCCGGGAGGTATTGATCCAGATCGAAGGTGGCATCAGAGTGATAGAGACCATGCGCACTGGGACGGGAAGACAATGGTGTCGTCCGCTGAGCGGGAGGGTCGGCAAGGATTGTTGTGACAGAACCGCCCAAAATAAATCCGGATTATCACCTAAGTCGGTCCACGTGGCTCATAAGCGATAACCAGGAGCTATTTTGTCGCCTCTGCCGGGTCAAGCCCGGTAAATCACTTTAACCAGGATCGAAGAATTGTACATTAAAACTCACACGACGGCGAGTCCAGAGATAACATTTCACAATTATTACATCAAGCTCCATAAGGTTTTAATATTACAAACCAAGTCCTTTGCATAAGGTAAAAAGTTCAGAGTTTGAAAACACAGCGGAATTAAAATACTAAACGTCATAGGTAACGTCATAGGAGGCCATCCATGACGTCACTAAGCACTGTCGTCCTCCCACTCTACTTTCCAACTGGGTGGGAGAGAACCAGGCCACGGGAACCCATCATCATTCACAACACCTGAAAACAACAACAACAACAAGGCTGAGTATACTAATACTCAGTAAGACTTAACCGGCGGGTGATGGAAAATCACCAACTCTCTAGACATGCAAGGCTCTTTGGCTAGTGGGTTGTTTTGCTAAAAAGCAACAAAGAGAATGTCCTTACTTTCAAATTTTAGCTCAAAATTCTAGTTGATTAACCATTACTAAGTAAGCAACTATTGCAAGCAGAAGTTGTGCAAACAATTAAGCATACATCCAAATTACTTCTCAATTCCATCATTAAGGGACATAGAGTGTATGGTTAAGCAATCTCGGGTAACGGTGAGAGGCCGACGATAGATCGATCAATAACCTTGCAAGGGAAACCCAAACATACGGAAGAATGCACACCCCAAAAACAATCCAACTAGAAACCAACAGGGGTGGGGTATGCACCAACCAGGCGGTTCCCGTCAATCCTCGGTTCGAGAACAGGGGCTACAGTCCTCGCTACATGGTGGTTGGTTCGGCCTCGCCTCCCCAACCCCACACATGCACCACAATTAAGCTGCAGCAGGGGACGAACCCAGGAGTAGTAACACTAAAGTTCCCTTGCCGTGCCAATCAGGTACTAGGCTTACCGGTCCCATTCCCAGCAAATGTTTAGTACATTCAAATGCTTAACCACAGACCTACTGGCCGGAGCCGGTCCCATGCTCTTACCACATGAGCATATCCATTTAAAAAATCTTATGATTCCAACATAAGAAACCTATAGCTCGCGAGTGACGAACACCACTCGACTTTTACCGTGTCCTTAGAGCATGGCAACTAGCGACCTATCATGCTAGTATTTGAGCATAGGAGCCTATGATCATGCATCTAGGGTTTCAATTCAACTCCTGAAATGTTAATGCACAAACATTGCATATCATAATTGTAAAAGTTAGAAAACTGGGTTATGCTCCGGGGCTTGCCTTCACTAGCAAAGTCAGTGACGAAGTCCTCCGAACCTTGGTTCGGGTCTTGCTGCACTTCCACTCTGTTCACTTCTCCTTCAGCGAGATCTTCCCCGGATTCCGGCACCAACTCGTAGTTCCTGTCCGGAAGTTCTACACGACATGCATATGCATTAACTTCATGTATTTAAGACTGGGGAGTGAGAACGTTGCTTAGAATTAAAGGGTAAACGTGGGGTGTATGGGTGACCACATTCACCTGGATAAGAATATATCCAGCATACTCTTCCTATCAAAGAAAGGGGTATGTGTGCGTGGTTTAACACCTTATTTGATGGTGATTGTGTGCACATTTAAAAAGATTAATTAATTTTTCTTCACCAAATTATGGGGTGATGTGCATGGTGTTATTTGGTGAGGCTCAACCCAAAAGATTTGAAAAGAAACAAAGGTGATTTCTATTTTCCTCTTATTTCTTGGATTAAGCTTGATTTACTTCGAAAATTCATTCAGGAAGAAATACCAACAAGAAGACCATGAAACTTTGCAGAGAGGCACATCATACTACACATGAGCTACTACCAAAAATTTAGATCAATCCAAGCTATATATCTAGCATGAAAAATACAACTAGATGCATTCATTAAAATCAAGAATAAATCATACAAAAATAAATACACTACAAATTGAGCTAGAAATTCATGTGGAAGCACAAAACACCTAATCATGAGGAGATATGCACTTACTCAGCAAAGAAAATTTAAATTAATTTAAATTTATGAAAGGAGGTTAAACTTGCACAAAAATTACTTGACCCTATAAAACAGGATAAAAACATTTCTAATAATTATCATGGGTGCAAAACCATAAGACAGGATCATAGCAAAAAGATTGGACCCAAAAGATTAACAGATTAATTTACATAAATCATAAACAGGAACAATGCTGAAAACAAACTTTAATTCATAATTAAAGATCTACTCCATAACTTTGTGCCAAATTTGAACCAGAAGACAAACATGACATGGCAAACAACATATCCAAAAATTAGCTTCAGATCATGCATAGAATTTGAATTATTGCAGATCTACTAAAAATGGTAAATTCAAAGTTATTTGAAAACTACACAGAAATTTGAAAACTCCCTTTGTAGAAAAGTTAGGGTTCTTCACAAGGATTCTAGAACAGTTGAGTTTGTATTTTTGTGATTTTTCTACGAATTGATATGCATTTTACAAGATTCAGCCATTTACTTAAAATGGGGAAGATTCTATTTAGCCGATAGGTCCCTGGACTGATTTCCTTTTCACATATGTGCCCTCACAATTACAAAAGGATCCCTGCCTTTACGGAAACAACCCTGGAATTATTTGAGACCTTGCAATGCGGTCCCTAGCACGGGCGGCGGCGCGGCCGGCCGGAATCCGGCGAACCGGCGGCCGGAGCTGGGCGGGGCAGTGGTCGGGGACGACGGGGTGCTCACCTAGGACCTGTTCGTGGCCGGAGTTGGGCAAGGCAGGCCGCCGGTGATAGGGCTCGGCGGCGCATGGAATCCGCGGCCGCGGCGACGAGCTCACCGGCGAGCAGGGCGGCGGAGCTGGGCAACAAGCGACCCGGGAAGCACTAGTGAGGTGGTGAGGTGGTCCTGGAGTGCTTACGCGGGCACGGGGTGGCTCGGAGGGTGGTGCTCCTCGGCGGCGCGGCAATGGCGGCGGTGGAGCTGCGGTGGCGGAGCGGTGCGGCGCGGCGGGACGCGGTTTTATAAGCGGCGGTGCACGGGAAAAACGACGCGGGGTGAGCAGACCTCCAGCGCATGTACGCAGGCGGAACACCGGCCAGGCGCAAGCGCGCGCAAGGCGCGGGGGGCGCGCGACGTGCGCGGCGCGCGCGGCGCCTCTGCACCTCGACGCGGTCCATCCGGGGAAGCAGCGCCTGGGGTGGTCGTGTCTGGGCACGGCCCAACTGGTGGCGCAGGTGGGGCCCACCGATGGTGCGGACGCCAAGGCGGGAGGGAGGCCAGCGCGGCGGGGCGTGCGCTCCTGCGCTCTGGAGCGGCAGGGACGTTCCCGACGCGACGAGCAATTTAGATTAGGCTCGTTTGACCGACTCAAACAAAACAAAGTTGAATACCACTTAAAAATCCGCCAATACAAAAGATGTAGAGTACTAAACCAGCTTCAACTTTCGCAAAGGCCGTCATACGGAATTCTCCACGGATTTTGAACAAAAACGGCTTGAAGTTGCTGTTTTTCTCGGCTAGGTCAAAAAGGTGTTCCTGAGCTTTGACCAAGTTTTTGAGTGCCTTCCCCTTCGAATCTCAAAAGCCGTCAATTGAATGAAATGTGTCCCATGTAAAGATGAACAACTTTCATATTGGCCGATTTTGAAGTTGTTATATGAAAATCGGAGAACGCGCTAGATTATCGATGAAAGGTCTAGAGCTCTTAGGGTGTTGACATTGATTTGGAGGGGTTTGACTAGGGTTAGGGGTTTGACCAAGTCAAGCAAGTTAATTAACATGCTTAGCCTCACTAATGATGATGATTACTGTTACTTAAACATCCGGGATGTTACAATTGTGAGGAACAAACAACACAGGGAGGCAAGGCAAATGAGAGGGTGACTGTTGGAGTATAAGTGAATTGCCCACCTTTCCCTATCAGCTTAAGCTTTTGAGTTGAACTATTTAGTGCATGCAACTCAATATGATATCAGAGCCGGAGGTCTTGAGTTCAAATCCTGGCAGGTGCATTTAAATTAAATAATTACAGCCCACTCCACTATCCACGTATGCGGCCTGGGGGAGCCTGCACGTGAGGGGAAGTGTTGGAGTATTAGTGAATTGCCCACCGTTCCCTATCAGTTTAAGCTTTTGGGTTGAACTGTTTGGTGCATGCAACTTAATAGCGATGCACAAGGAAAAGATATGGATGGGATGCCGGGACAAGAGAGGACTGCTACGCGGGTACAACATGCGGGTAAAGGCAAAGCCGTCGTGGTGACAAAAAGATTTAATTATTTGGCAGAAACGCTCTCCAAATTGGAGATTCTATGGGTCTTCCTATACCTGAGCAAAACTAGCTCGGCCCGCAGCCCCGTCCGAGCCCGACGGGTTTTGGCCCGCCCATGAACCTTAATGGACAGGGCCTGGGCAGAGATATCACGACCCGATAAAATTATTTTTGGCCCGAATCCAGCTCGATATACATTTAGCTATTTTGTAGTGTAAATTACGCGCGCGGCCCGCCCAAGCCCGGGCCCGGCCCGAGTCCGCCCCGAAAAAGCTAGGCCCGACTTGCCCAGTGGGATGTCATGGGCAAGATTTTTGCAACCCGAAATAATCAGGATTTTTTCAGCCCGACCCGGCCCGAAAAATGCTCATGTATAGGTCTTCCACCCTATTAGATGAGGGGTGGGTTTGGCGTGAGGGTATGGTAGTCCCAAATTGTGTGAGAAACGTTTTCAATTATTTTCAAAAAAAAGGGAGAGAAAACTTTTAAAAATGGTTTGCTCGTGAAGAAATCAGATCTTCTCTTCACTCAATGCACCAAGAAATCAGGAAATTATTGTTGGGAAGAAACCACCTCTTTCTAGGAGCTCGTGCTACACTTACCATTGGAGGAATAAAATAGAGTTAGGAGAGAGAAAGAGAAAATAATTATTACTCGAAGACATCTCCATTGTGAAAGATAGTTTCTATGATGATTTCTTTGTTATGAAAACTGTGTCAGCTTCTTCCATCGAACCTGCCGTAGTGTGATATTCTGATACGTTGCTTACATGGGAATAAAAATGTTGTTATGACGTTGTCCCACCATTTAATTGTTGTTGCACTGTTTTGTCATTCTAATAGTTTTAGATCAGGTTGCCGCCCTTCATGATGCCACAAAATCCCGTATCTTATTTGTGTACAAGGGCGAATCCAACGTGGGGGCAGGGGGGCTGGAGCACCCCTACAACTTTCATCCATAGGTGAAGAGGAGGAGGAGGAAGAAGGAAGAGGAAGATGAGCCCCCCCACCCTCATCAAAGTTCTGGATCCGCCACTGTTTGTGTAACGACATTCAACAAAGAGGTGATGCGAGGTATCCATTGTTTGTCCGTAGAGCAGGCCACCTAATCTAACCCTCATGTATGTATGGTTTAGGGTTACATGATGGATGAGGTTTAGTGATTGGAAGCATAGCAGTGTGCATTGCTAGCATTACCTTCCGTGGGGACCGTTCGGCTTCTATTTTTTCTACTTCTTACACTGGATTTTTCTCTCATAAGGAATGAGCTATACAAATCAGTGTGCAGTATTTTTCTCTCGAAACAAATCAGCAGAAGATCCGACGAATATACGTCATGATTTTTAGGCTCGTTTTCTAATATGCTTGCGATGAGTCCTACTAACGCGCAACAACTTGATTCATATTGAAGTTTATTATTTTTGGAGGGGACTTACTTCCACATGAGAACTTGTATGTAGTATGCATTGTAGTTTGGATAATAATGATCGTGTGGCTGAGCATCTCCAAGAATGATCACTAAATTTTTCAAATAACTAGTTTTCGAATAAAGATAAAAAACAATACTCCAACAATCATGCAATCTTGTTTCTATTTTCTTCCACGTGCTCAAGACCAACTTCGGCCCTGTTTAGATGAGTGAAAATGATGAAATTTTGGCATGTGGGAAAGCACACGCAGAGTGAAGAAATGAACTGACACGGTCTTCTAGGTGAGAATTTTGGTGAAATTTCAGTGAACTAAACAGGCTTCATCCTCAGTGTCAGGGGGTGAGACCTGGACAGATCCGCTAGGGGGTTACCCTAGAGGTTTGCAGGTTAATGGAGGATCGGGACCTAAGAGCGTAGGTGGTTATGCACGGGATGCACACGAAACTAGGTGAGTATGGCGGCGAGGAACACGGAGACAAGGGTTTATACTGGTTCAGGCCTCCGGAGAGTAAAACCCTATGTCCAGTTGTGGTGGTGGATTATGCGAGGATGAGTTGTCCCTGTGCATGGAGCCCTAGGCCGCCTTATATGGGGGGACGGGCTAGGGTTTGCATGTGCAGGTCGGTTGACCCGTGTCGGGGTCGGTTACAACTGTGGGAGGCCTATCTCCCGGATTACAAGGAGTATCCCGTGATACTCGGAGCTACAGGCGGCGGCGCGCCAGATCCTAGAGTCCTTGACTTGCACGCCAAGCATTGCGGGTCTTCCGGGATCCTGATCAGGTCGCCCGCGGTCTTCAGAGGTGTGGATAAGGTTGCTGGGCCCACTTGTAAGGTCGGCGGGTCTTCTGGAAGGTCGGGTCCACTTGTCAGGGGCCCCTGGTACCTTGGCCGGTGGGAACCCATGGGTACCCATGTCTCTCAAGCCCCCGATCGATGTGTAGGCGCAGCAGCCGAGGCGAGGTCGCGTCGAAGAGTAGCAGAGGCGCGGCACCGTCGAGGTCATGAAGGGTGCACGGGGATCAAAAAAGAAAAGAAACCCCTCCGATGCGCGCACGAAGTTGAGCGTCGAGCCTTTGGGTCGAAGGACTATGAGGTCGAAGTGAAGACGAGGCGTAGATCTTGCAGAACCGCCGACCTGACCGGAGTCAGGTATGTTCTAATAGCAGTCATGACCTTCAGGAAGGTCAACAAGCCTACCAGGGGTAGGTTGAGCCGAGATGTGATGGAAGCAGGCTTCCATTAGGTTGAGGTGACCTGAAGAAAATAGGGTGTCGAAGACGCACTAGTGTAGTAGCCCCCGAGCAGTAAAGCGACCAAGATGGCCGGTTTGATGCTCCAAAGAAGAAGAAGAAGAAAAATCTGAACCTACGACCTTCTGCTTAGGAAACAGATACTCTTGTAGTGTCAACACTAGAGGACAAGGGCTCCAGAATCTTGCAGAGGGCCGCAGGCAACTGGTCTGACGCAACCAGGGTCACGCGTGCACTGTATGGTCACGAGCCAGCTTGCAGACGTAGCACAGGTCGCAATCACCCGCAAAAGACAAAAGCTACTCTAGGATGTGGTCAGGTAGGGGACAAGCGCACCAATGCCTCCCATGGGCGAACAGTGACCACGTGCTCCACGAGGGTACAGTGAACTTGCAGATAAGGACGCCACGCAAGTTGGCCTTGCGGACAAGACTAAATGGCCGGTGCTTGGTAGTATAAATAGGCACCCAAGGCTTGAAGCAAACCGCACCAATCTTCAAAGTTGAACCAAGATGACCCAATGTAGTAATATAGCCAAACCAGGGGCTTGTGTCCGCCCTCCGGAGTGTAGAGTTGATGTAGTTCATACTTGGAGCTAGAAGAATGCTTGCGAGGCTCGAAGAACTCGATTGGCCTCTTCTCCCAGCCCCACTGAGGAACCCAGGAGGAGTATGAAGCAGCAGTTGCATCGTCGGCCCTGACACTAGTAGGCCAGATGTGATGCTGGTGAATACTGCACTCCACCCGGTGAGGTTGGTGTTAAAGCTCAGACCTTCTGCAATCTTGCGGCGAAGCTCAGACTTGATGCTGGGCGCTGCAGGAGACCGGTTGGTACGCGAGTAGAGGTGGATGTGTGGCAGCTGCCTCCACAGTGGCTGTAGAGGTCGTCGAGTAGGTCCTGAAGCTAGAAGAAAGCTTGCGACAAGCCTTATTAGTGTAGATTGAGTCGTAAGCACTTTGGAAGGTAATTCAGGACCTTTAAGATCTTTGTATCTTGTAATTTGGCCAAGGGCCAAACTCCTTGTAGCTTATGAAGCTGTAAATATATTTTTTACATGAAGAATATCATGATTTTGGTGGTTGTGAGGGCGCCCAGGCTGCAATGGTACGGATACCAAGGTCCCGGCAGGGCTGTAATAGCACGCCGACCTTTAGGAGGCCTTTCATAGAGACAGGGAACCCATGTCGATCTGGGTC
Organism: Cenchrus fungigraminus; assembly: GCA_036936925.1. Taxonomy (NCBI): domain Eukaryota; kingdom Viridiplantae; phylum Streptophyta; class Magnoliopsida; order Poales; family Poaceae; genus Cenchrus; species Cenchrus fungigraminus. The sequence continues at coordinate 35,865,786 of CM072769.1, forward strand.
GGCACGGTCGTTGTGCAGTGACATAACACAGGTAGTTAGCCTGGAAACTCTAGGTCTACACGACCCAGAAGGCAGCAGGGCCTTAGCGACCTCAGGGAGGTGCTACTTGACCAAGAGGTCGCCAACGGGCAGTGGAGCCATTAAGGACGGGGCCGTCGGTATAGCCATTTAAGGCAATGTAATAGGTAGCAGGACCTTAGCGACCTCAAGGAGGTGCTACTTGACCCGGAGGCCGCCAACGGGCAGTGGAGCCTTTGAGCACGGGGCCGTTGGTGCAAAACCAGCCATAGAGGCTAAGGCGATCCAGTAGGTAACAAGACCTAGGAGCCAGGGGTGCGAACCCAATCAGTGAGAGCTGAGGCGACCTACCAAGCGGTAGTACCTGTCGACCTTGTGAAGGTGTTATCATGGACCCGGAGGCCGTCAGAGGCCAGGAGACCTTGAAGAAAATAGTGGGTAAGGGGCTTGAAGTAGGGCATAATGAGTCCATGGTCATTGAACCGTCGGGCGGAGGGCCAACGGGCATGGATTCCCGCACGGTACGAACCGTTACTGCCTGGAGCTATTAGGCCGAAAGAGCCATTGGGCGAAGTATCCGTTGGGTCGCCGGGAATGTTGCTGAATCCGAAGGGACGTTTGGGGCGTCGCGGCCCACCGCACTGATGCGGCCCAGTTATAAAAGGCCGAGTGAAGGGCCGAGGACCCCAATATCTTACATTACTCGCAACAGCTAGGGTTTTCGATTCCGCAGCCAAGAGCTTTAGCGCACAGATTCGCCAGCGCCGCCGTGCCTAGATCCACCGCGCCCAGCGTCGCCGCATGCGCCAGAAATCTCTGGTGCTGTTTAGAGCTAGATCCACAGGCTTCGAAGAATAAGAAATGGCCCCAGAGCTTGTGCCGCCGCCGGAGAAGTTTTGGGAGCCCTCGACGGTGACGGAGGCGCAGCTGAAGAGTCTGGTGGAGCGCGGGCTGCTGAAGCCCAGGGAGCAGGTGGGCTAGAGGCCAACCGCCGGCGAAGCCTTCCCCTCCGAGGGGATCGGGGAGACCGTCGCCTTCGTCACGCACATCGAGCGCGGATTTGGAGTCCCGGCGGGTGACTTCTTCCGCGGGCTGCTCCACTTCTACCACATCGACCTGGTGCATCTCGTCCCCAACGCCATCACCACTGTATCCTCGTTCATCCACCTGTGCGAGGCGTACTTGGGGATACCGCCACATTTCGACTTGTGGCGGTATTTCTTCGAGGTGAAGAAGACGGGGAAGAATGGCGTCATCGGGGCCGTCGGCTTCATGCTACACCGTCACATGAAGATGGTGTACATCGACATGGAGCTGCCGGACAACACCCAAGGCTGGAGGTGAGGGTGGTTCTACATTGACAACCCGAAGCCGGCGCTGGCCACTAGGTCGGGGCTTGCGCCGGTCCCGGTGCCGGAGTGGACCAACCAGCTCACGTCGCGGGAGATGGACGCCATCGAGCCGCTGCTGGAGGACCTCAAGACAAGGAAGGAGGAAGGGCTGACTGGCGGTGCGGTGGCCATCAGTTTCAGCCGGAGGCTGCTACAGCCGATCCAGGATCGGGTGCACCCGGCCTACGAGTACTGGGGTCAAACCGACCCAACTCGCGTATAGCAGCGCAAGGTCTCCAAGTAGGAGATGGTGGTGCGAGTGAGGGAGCTCTTCAATGGGGTGATCCGGAACCAAACATGCTCCAAGGCATTCTCCCTCACACGGCCCGCCGACGTGGTATGTCGCTGATCGATCTTGATTCATTTGTTGGCTTAGCATTCCCCTATTTCTGAGACGAAGGTCGCCTGTTGTAGGGTCGTGAAGGTTTGTTCTGGAGCCCGGCTCCCCTCGCCGACAAGGGCGAGCACAGCTTCAAGGTCCGGGTTGCGGAGGACGTGCAGGCTCCGCCGCCGGAGTTATTGGAGAACTACCTCTCCGACTTATCGGTGGGGGGTAGTGATGATGAGGATCCGCCCGTGGCGAGCTCCGCGCCAACAACCCGGCGGACACGGTCCGTCACTGGCAAGATCCCAGCGCACAAGGGCGTCAAGATCATCTCCGCCACCATTGAGGCAGAGAAGAAGAAGAGGAAGAGGAAGGACACCACTGCCTCATCGGAGACGGCAACGACTAGCACCGTCGAGGTCGTCTTCGAGGAGCAGGATGATGTGCGGTCGCACGACATCGCCACGGGATCGGGCGACGTAGCGGCCGTGGGAGGAGATGCCACCGCGCTTGGCGCTGTAAGCGAGCAACAGCCGAAGCCAAGTGCGGGAGGCATGAGCGACCAAGGGTCGCAGAAGAAGCCAAGGCGAGCGCCACCCAGGTCGATGTCGTTCAAGTTGAAGACCAGCGGCGGGTATGTTACTGAGCTTGATTTTATGCTATTCTTCATCTTTGTTGCTGGTTGAGTACGTCGGTGCTGACGAACTTGCACACCTTGGGCAGGGGGACCCCTGCTGCATCGGGGAGTAGCAAGAACACCTCAGGCCAAGAGGCCTTTGGGCGGAAGATTGAGAAGGTGCCAGTGGGGTAGTCATCGGCGACCTCAGGCAGGGACGCCACCAGCGGGGCCCCAGAGACTATGGGGGCAGGATTGTTGGAAGCGGCCAAGGTCGCCGCTGACAGCACCCAGCCGGGGGAAGGCCTGCGCCAGCAAGACCCGCCCGAGTCAAGTCTGCCGGAGGCACGACTGGCGGAAACCGGAGGTGGAAGTGGGGAAGCCGAACGGCAACAGTGCCTCTATGTCGATACTCCGTGGGAGGATGACGTCTGGGCCGATGCCAAGGACCTTGATGACTTCAAGGCGGCGCAGGCGACCATCACGGAGGCGGCGAAGACAATCGGCAGGACGCTCATGGTGAGCTGATGTTACCTTTGGGGCTACATCTTAAGTTTGCTCAGGCGCCTTGACTTGACGATCTTGATGTGTTGGAGCAGACTCTTGCCGCACGCTCGCAGGCGTGGGTGAACCTACTAACGGAGGGTGCCAAGCTTCAAGCGGAGCTGGCTACGATGCAGGAGGCCGTGCTTCAGGCCAAGACTGAGACCTCGAAGGAAATAAGGAGCCTCAAGGACGAGGCAATCTTGAAGGACAAGGCAATCTAGACCTTGAAGCAGGAGCTTGAGGCTGCCAAGCTGAAAGCGAAGGAAGCAGGGGACGAGCTGAAGGTCACCGCCGCAGGTACGTCGCGAGACATGCTTGGTCTTTAAGTTTTTATGCCGTGGTTGGCCCATCCTGATCTTGACTGTTGCAGATGCCAAGAAGAGGGAGGCTGCCTTGAAGAAGGACCTCAAGGAGTCCAAAGAGCAGGTGAAGATCCTCAAGGAGAAGCACAAGAAGGTCGTCGCCAGTGAGTCTTACTTTGTTCGTAAAGCTGCATATGAATTTGGCACGTGCAGGGATCTAGAGATCGACCTTGGCCGGGCGATGCAAACCCTTATTGATTATCAAGAGATGACTGCAGATCTGGAGAAGGAGCTGGACGACCTCAAGGAGGCCGCCGAGTACCTTGTGGACGTGTACGCCCCGAAGGTCGAGGGCGGTCCACAAGAGCTCATTGCGCGGTTGGAGGATGCGGAAGGTCGCATAAAGACCTTGCTGATGGACAGCGGCAAGCTCGCTGCTGCTACAGCACTGGCCACGGTGAAGCATCACGAGCCATCATTCGACCTTGAGAAGGTCAAGGAGGAGCTCGCGTTGGCAAAGCTGGTGGGCAGTGAAGATATCCAGGTCACTGCAGGGGAGATTATGAAGAAGATAGACCTGGAGATGTAACTTAGGACGTGACAAACTGTTAGTAACAATGGGTCGTGGACCCTTTTGGTGTAATATAAACCTTGCATGAATGAAAAAGAAATATTTTTAAGTTAACATGGTCCCTTATTTGACTTTGTACGCCCCTTATAAGAACACAAAGGTAGCGAAGTTGTGAGACTCCTTTTCCTCCGCTAACCCAACTTAGTGGAGGAACGGCTTACCGACCACACGGCTCGACGTTGGAGGCTTATGTGCGGCCGGCGCGCGAAGGGGGTCAGGGACCCAAGGTCAAGCAACCCCACGACCTAGGAATACTTATAAAATGCATAAGAAGTTGTGGTAAGGGAACACTGGTGAAAAGAAAAGGTAGAAACCCCGGGTCGAGCGACCCTTAGGTTGGCAAAGCCAAGCCCCCGAGCGTGAAGGGCCGAGCTTAAAGCCAAACCCCCGAGCGCGAAGGGCCGAGCTTAAAGCCAAGCCCCCGAGCGTGTCGAAGGGGAGGGGTGAACAGAGAGCAAGTAGGTCGAAAGAGAAATCTTTATATTCATATATGGAATTACAAAGGAAAAGAGTACATAGCTTTATTGTGGTACAAAGCTCCTAAGGATAGAAGCGACGTAAGTGCTCGATGTTCCAGTGGTTCGGGATGCCCTGGCCATCGGCCCATTGGAGGTGATAGGTCGCCGGTCCAATGACCTCCTTAACTATGAAGGGGCCTTCCCAAGGCGCGGAGAGTTTGTGCATGTCCTTGGTGTTCTGGATCCGCCGCAAAACTAGGTCGCCCACGTTGAAGGAATGTTCCCGCACGTTGCGGTCGTGGTAGCGATGTAGCTGCTACTCGTGGTGGGTGTGGCGCATGAGCGTAGCCACACGATGTTCCTCGACGATGTCAAGGTCGAGCCTGCGTGTCTGCTCTACTTCTCCTTCATCGAAATTCTGGATGCGAGGAGCACCGAAGGCCAAGTCGGTGGGGAGGATAGCCTCTGACCCGTAGACCAGGAAGAAGGGTGAGTACCCTGAGCTGACCTGGGTCCTGAGACCCCAGTGGACGTGAGGGAGCTCTGAGAGCCACTTAGTTGCGTAGGGTGCTGAGCCGTCGAAGATGCGGTCCTTGATGGCCTGTAAGACCATACCGTTGGCCCGCTCGACCTGACCATTGCACCGTGGGTGCACCACCGAGGAGTAGTATACGTCGATCAGGCTGTCTTGACAGAAGTCCCAGAACTCAGCTCCTGTGAAGGTTGTGCCAAGGTCGGTGACGATCCTGTTTGGCACCCCGAAGCGGTGGATGATCTCCTCAATGAACTTTGCCGCCTCTTTAGACGTGACGCTTGATACGGGGCGGACCTCGATCCACTTGGTGAACTTATCCACCGCCACGATGATATGCTTGTACCCGCCAGGGGCGGTCTTGAAGGGTCCCATAGAGTCGACACCCCATACTGCGAAGGGCCAGGACGGAGGGATGGTTCTCAGGGCCTGAGCCGGGAGGTGCTGCTGCTTAGTGAAAAACTGACACCCCTTGCATCGACGTACAAGTTCCTGGGCATCAGCCATGGCCGTGGGCCAGTAGAAGCCAGACCTAAAGGCCTTGCCCACCAGGTTGGAAGAGGCGGCATGGTTGCCGCATTCACCGCCGTGGATCTCATCCAAGAGCCTAAGGCCCTCATATCGTAGGATGCATTTCATCAGTACCCCGGTGGAGGCGGACCTCCGGTAGAGTTCATTGCCGATGACGACGTAGTTGGCACTACGCCTCGTGACCTTTTCTCGCTCCGCCTTATCCTCAGGCACTCGGTGCTCGAGGAGGAAGGTGATGAAGTCAAGGTGCCAGTCCTCTTCTGCGTCAATCATAAGGATCTCATGACACACAGGGGAGGTCACCTCGTCATCAGTCGACTCTGAGTCGGGGATAAGCTTGATGGATGGCTTGTGTAGGTCCTGGACGAACACACCAGCTGGAACCAGTGCTCGCTTCAAGCCGAGCTTGGAGAGGACATCAGCCGCAACGTTGTTGTTACGGCAGACGTGGTGGAACTCGAGCCCTTCGAAGTGATGCTCGAGCTTGCGCACCTCGGCGCAGTAGGCATCCATCGTGTCCTTCCTGGCTTCGGAATCCTTGCTGACTTGGTCGATGACGACCTTGGAATCGCCGTAGGCCGTGAGGCGCTTGATCCCGAGGGAGACGGCGATGCGTAGCCCGTGGATAAGGGCCTCGTACTCAGCGCCGTTGTTGGACGCTTTGTAGTGGATCTGCAGGACGTACTTGAGATAGTCGCCCTGGGGGAGATTAATAGGACACCTGCGCCGGCTCCTTCGAGGTTCAGGGAACTGTCGAAGTACATCTTCCAGTGCTCAGGTCGCTCCGTCGGCGGAGCGAGCTGGATCTCTGTCCACTCCGAGACGAAGTCTGCGATGACCTGCGATTTGATAGCCTGCCTAGGGCAGAACTCTAGGTCGAACTCGCCTAGCTCGATGGACCACTTGACGATGCGCCCAGTGGTGTCACGACTCCGCAGGATTTCGCCAAGGGGGAAGGCCGGGACGACCTTGATCTTGTGGGATTGGAAGTAATGCCGGAGCTTGCGGGAGGTCATGAGTAGCGCGTAGAGCATCTTCTGGGGCTGGCTGTACCTGGTCTTGCTGTCGGACAGAACCTCGCTGACGCAGTATATAGGTCGCTGGACAGGGTAAGGTCATCCCTCTTCAGGTCGCTCAGCCACCAGGACGGCACTGACCACAAGGGTGGTTGCCGAGATGTAGAGCAGTAAAGGCTCCTTGGGCGCCGGGGGCACCATCACCGGGGGCGTCGTGAGGAAGGTCTTGAGTTGCTTAAGAGCTTGGTCTGCCTCCTCGGTCCAGACGAACTTGTCCGCCTTTTTTAGTAGCTTGAAGAAGGGCGCTTGCTAATAAATTGGCCTAGGGCCACCATCATGCCGGTGAGCTTCATGACGTCCTTCTTGCCAGTAGGTCGCTTCATCCTGAGGATGGCACCCACCTTGGTGGGATTGGCTTCGATGCCCCGGTTGCTGACCATAAAGCCCAGGAGCTTGCCGGACAGGACACCGAAGACGCACTTCTCTGGATTGAGTTTCCAGCGATAGGTGCGGAGGTTGGCGAAGGTCTCCGCGAGGTCACCTATAAGCTTGTCCTCATGGGTGGTCTTGACGACCACGTCATCGGCGTAGGCTTCTACGTTCTTGCTAATCTGGCTAGCAAGGCACTTCTGGATGGCCTTTTGATAGGTCGCACCCGCGTTCTTGAGGCCGAAGGTCATGGCCGTATAGCAGTAAATGCCATCGGGCGTTATGAATGCCATCTTGTCTTGGTCAGAGACCTTCAGGGCTATCTGGTGATACCCTGAGTAGCAGTCGAGAAAGCAGAGGAGGACGCTTCCGGCCGTGGAGTCCACGACCTGGTCGATGCGCAGAAGAGGGAAAGGGTCTTTAGGGCAGTGCCTGTTGAGATTGGTGTAGTCGATACACATTCTCCATTGACCAGTTTTCTTTGGTACAAGAACCGGGTTAGCGAGCCAAACCGGGTTTTTACACTCTCGGATAAATCCAGCAGCTAGGAGCTTTATTAGCTCTACCCTAATGACGTCCTTGCGATCTTTCGCAAAGCGGCGAAGCTTCTGCTTGACAGGCTTGGCCGTCTTGCTTACATCCAAGGCGTGCACAGCCAGCTCCCTGGGAACACCCGGCATATCCGATGGACTCCATGCGAATATGTCGGAGTTTTTCCGGAGGAAACTGGTGAGCGCGAGTTCCTATTTGGGGTCGAGCCCATCGCCGATCACCACCGTTTTCTCTGGGTCGGCAAGGCCGAGGCAGACCTTCTTCATCAAGGGAGCCGCATCTAGAGCGGTGTCGGTGCGCTTCTGCTCCGGGATGGACTGGTCGACAGGGTCGACTTTGTTGGCCTCCGCGACCAGGACCGCGGAGGTGTCGGCAGCGGCGGAGGTCATAGCGAGGTCGAGAGCCTTCGTGTTGCACCTGAAGGAGATGATGAGATCCCCTTTGACAGAGAGGACCCCATGTGGAGCCGGCATCTTCAACCCCAAGTAGGTGTAGTGCGGGATGGCGTGGTAGGAGGACTTGAAGTTGGCGACCTCGAAGTTGAGGTATTCCGTGCGGAAGTTCGCCTCCATACCAAAGGTGACCGGGAGGGAGACTCGACCCAGGGGGTGGGCCGCCTTCCCGGGGACGATGCCATAGAAGGGCTCGTCGCACTCCGTCATCTTGTTGAAGTCGAAGCCCATCTTCTTGAGGGTATCAACGAAGATGATGTTGAGCCCGCTGCCTCCGTCGACCAGGGTCTGGGAGAGCAGGGCCCCATCCACTGTGGGCTCGACGACGAGCGGGTAAGACCCGGGATCTGGGATGTGGACCCAGTGATCAGCCCTGGAGAACGTGATCGCCTACTCAGACCAACGCAGGGGCACGATTGGCTGAGTATGGACGACATGGACGTCGCGCTTGTCCTTCTGGTAGCGCCTCCTGCTAGCGCTGGACTTGTGTCGGTGTCCGGATTAGCACCGGCACCAACTAGTGATTTGCGCTGGGATCTGCTTCTCGATGGGCGGTGCTAAGCTAAGGTGACACGGGGTTTATCCTGGTTCCAGCCACGCGGCCGTACGTCCAGCAGGGTGTGCTTGCGCACTGTATTAGCTTGCACCAGTGGTGCCTGTAGAAGGGAGCTACAAGCAAGGCGGGAGAGGAGGAAATTCCCCCAAGTCCCTACTAAGGTGATTGAGGCGAGTGCCAATATCTAGAACGGGACGGTGTGCTGTATGCAGATGAAGATGAGCATCGCGGCCCGCGCAGGGGGCTCTGCCTCTCCCTTTTATAGGCCAAGGGAGGGCAGCTACAATTATGGCGGTCGGCATAGCGGCTGCGTACTAACAGGTATGGCGCCGGCGGTCTTGCCCCGCACGTCAAGGTTCCTGGCGTGAGTCGGATGGCGCCCTCCAGCTTTAGCGGGCGGCATGGCGGTTTCTGTGACCTGTTCTGCTCTTGACTTCGAGGGGCTGTCCCTGCTGAATCGAGGGCCTAGCCGCCGGGGGAAGGACCGGAGTTGGTGGTACGGGACTGCGACGCGTCGCCGGCCTATCCACACAGTGCTGCGTGTCCCGTCGCACAGTGGCAGGTATGGTGGCACAGCGTCGGGGATGGCCGCACGGCGTCCGGGATGGCCGCACAGCGCCCGGGATGGCCATGCGGCGCCGATGTTGGCGGAGGGGACGTGGCGCACGTCGTCTGTACGGCGGCGTCAGTCGGGGCGCACGCCCGCTCACCGCCCGTACACCCTTCGAGGGTGCACCCGTGCCCGTTCGAGGGTCTTGCCGTGAGGGGAGGACGGGAGCAGGTGGCATAGTGTCGTGGAATGACATCCGCTTGTCCGCACAGGGCCGCGCAGCACCTGCACAGGGCCAAGCATGGCCGCACAGTGGCGGGTTAGGCCGTACTGTGGCGGTGTCAGGCGCTCCGGCTGTGTCAGTCGCGCGGCGTGGGGGAAGATTCACCCTTGACTTCGGCGTCCCGCCGTGGGGCTGGGCATTAAATGCCGCTGTCGGGCGGAATGGAGACGACTGCCCGCTCGAGGGGGGCCGAACCCCTCGAGCGAGGCGGAAACCTGCTCGAGGGACCGGAGCCCCCGAGCGAGGCGGGAACCTGCTCGAGGGACCGGAGCCCTCGAGCGGGGCGGAAACCTGCTCGAGGGACCGGACCGGAGCCCTCGAGCGAGACGGAAATCTGCTTGAGGAGCCGGAGCCCTCGAGCGAGGCGGTCAAGCGGGCCTTCTCGGTGCGGCTGCTGCCGGGCCGTAGCAGGCCGTGGGCTTGAGATGTCCCGTGATCGGGGCTCGAGGAACGGTCCTTGGGCGGATTGCGTTCAACGAGGGTGATTATCCCCTTAGTTAGGGGACCCCTAATGACCGTCCCCGACAGTAGCCCACGAGCCTTTGCCGGAAAGGGAACCATTCCTGCAAAGGATGTCGTTCTCGGGCGCTATGTGCGAGTTTCGTCCTCTTTTGATCGTGCATTTTTTCCTGTGGGGCGCGCTAGCGCACCCGCGGGTGTAAGCCCCCGAAGCCCTACAGGAGTGCGTGCACTCGTGCAGGGGTTAAATACGTAGGGTGATGTAGCTCTCCTTGCATTTGTTTCAGCCGGCCTCGGCGGTATTTCAACCGGCATCGGCAATCTACGCAGGTGGGGAGGCATCGTGTTGACCCTAGACGTTTCGGGTAGGCTGACCGTTTTCGGGGACGCAACCCTAGGTAGGTTGATGCAGCGATCATCGGGGTGGTCGTGGTGCGAGGAGCCCCCGAGCCCTGGCCCAATCAGGGACAATCGGATGAAGAGTCTCGGCTTTATTACGACCCTCGTTGCCCTTCCGCAGGGTAGAGGGGTGAGGCAAACCGTGCTACCCTTGAGCGGGCGACGAGCAATGGTTGCCTCGGTGAGCTGTTAACAGATAGTTCAAGTGGGCGTCCGTGCCCCGTTCGATAGGGGTCGGCTCGTGGTCCGGAGACACGTCCATGTAAGCGCTTGCAAAAGTTTGCCAAGCAGGGCTCGGCCCCGTTCGCTAGGGGCCGAGGGCGCGGAAGCACTCCCTCGATGGGATCCCTCGATTGGCTGCCTCTGTCTTGGCCTTGAACATGATATGTGGGGCGCCCCCGAACTTCGCATTCGGGGACAGGCTCGATTGCGCTCCCCGATCGTTCCTGACTCTATTGATCTAAGGCGCATGTTCGAACCCGTCGAGGGTCAGGCCCCGTACCTCTGATCAGTAGGGCATTTGCGGGGGCGGCGGGCGCTCCCGTCTTGGCGGACCTGTGGCGCTCGCCGATCTACCATCGAGCCGAGCCTCGAACCACTGATCAGTACATCCCCGAATCGAGGGGCATCTGCGGCACCCGTCGCACCCTCAGCGGGCCGGGCCTCGAGCCGCTGATCAGTAGAGCCCTGTGGGCCTGAACCCTGGGCTTCCTCGAGTTCGTCTTCGAGGGTATGCTGACAGGCCGTGGCCCTATGGCCTCAACCTGTTTCGGATCGGGGCGCCAGCCGTATCCCTTCGAGGGATCAGACCTCGAATCCCCGGCTCGGGGTTTCCTGGGGCTTCCCTTATACGAGAAGGAATCCCCGGCGTGCGAAAATATGTCCACAGGACGGTTGGCTGCCGCGCCCACTCGATCGTGGCTGACGTGGCACAAGGTAGGCGAGGCGGGCGCGCCTTTTAAGGTGACACGACATGGGCGACGCGCGATGGTGATAAGACGGGACGCGACGTCCCTTGGATTACCGTGCGCTAATCATGGTGCACGCGTGTGCACACGGTAGTTTCGGCGCGGTGGGGCCCTGCCATCAGCGACGAGCGGTACCCACCGCATTTACTGCCGCCGCCCGCTGCGTTTCCGGGGGCTCTGCCCCTTCCTACTCTATAAAAGCAGGGGAGCGCGGGGGGAGCTCCTCACCTTTGCCATTTGGATCCGCCTCTTGCTCTTTGCCTTCCCCGTCGCTGTGCGTCCTGCCGCTTCAGATTCGCTCGCGCTCCGCCGCTCTGTGTTCGCTCGCGCTCCGTCGCTCCCGCCATGTCTGCGGTCCGAGTGCTGGACGCTCATCCGTGGCCCCAATCGTCGGTGGACCTGCATTCCATGGAGGGGCTAGTCGCCGGCGGTCAGTTAGCACCGGCTGGTAACGAAGCGAACCCGGCGTGGATCATCCCGTCGGCATCGCACCGGGAGCCGTCCCCGCCACCAGGCTACGTCGTGAGTTTCGTGCGGCTGCACGAGCGAGGATTCAACGCCCCCGTGAGCAAGTTCATGCGGGGGTTGTTCCACCACTATGGGGTGGAGCTTCATAACTTCGCCCCCAACGCCATTTCGCAGGTGGCATCCTTCGTCGCCGTCTGTGAGGGGTTCCTAGGGATCCCGGCGCACTGGGACCTGTGGATCCACCTTTTCCGAGGAGAGCTCCACACGCTTGGCGTCGAGGAGAGAAGGACGCGTCGGGCCGTACGCGCCGGCGGCCTTACATTTGCAGCGCGCGACTCCCGGAAGGAGTTGTACCTGCTCTGCACGATGACGACGAACAACGCCGACTAGGAGAAGGGTTGGTTCTATCTGCGCAACGACGGCGCCGGGCTCCCGCCGTACACCGGGAAGGTGGTGAAGGAGAGGCCGATGTCTTGGGCGCATGGGGTGTCACCCGCGTCGAGGCAGGCGAGGCTCGAGCCTCTTACCAATGCCCTACGCCAGTTGGCGAATGCCGGGCTGACTGTGGCGGCTGTCATCGCCAACTTTCATCTCCGGCGGGTGATCCCTCTCATGGAGAGGGAACTTCTCATTTTCGAGATGAGGAGTGACGCCGACCCCGCGGCCTTGGCGCACTCGCGGTTGCTGGAGGAGCTGCTCCCTCAGGCGTACGCGGCCACGAGGGCGAGGCGCGCGGTGAACCTCAAGATGGTTTCGCACAGCGATGACGACTTGTGGTCGTTCGAGATGCTCCCGGATGCTGACTTGGTGAGATTTGATTCCTTGTATTTTGCCTGTTTTATTCCGGTGCTCAATCTAATTGTAGTTGCCGGTGACAGGGGGTGCGCGTTAACATCCCCACCTCAGATCCACCGACGCCCAGGTCGCACGCTGCCAACCGCGCCAGGCAGCAAAGGGAGAAGGGCCTGGCGGACCAGGCGAAGGAGAAGAAGATCCGGAGGCAGGAGCGCCTCAACAGGTACAATGAGTAGTACCTGGTGCGGGAGCAGCAGGGTCTCTCCCCCCCCCGCCGGAGCCGGTGGACACGTCTTCGGACGAGGAGGAGAGCGAGGGGGAGCGGACCATCTCCGACAAGTGGGAGGCCGCGCCGCCCCCATCGCCGAGGAACGAAGAGGTCCTCGCGGAGCCCGTTCGTGGGGCGGATACAGTGCCCCTCGATGAGGGAGCGCCGTCGGAGGTGCCGGCCGGGTCTGGGCTGGCGCCCCCAGAGTCCTCGAGAAAGCGCAAGCGGGGCCTCTCCGGCATAAGGTGAGTTGCATTTTGCTCTCCGTGTTCTTGATATCATGTGTTAGATTGCACATTCTTCCTCTCTTCCGTTGTTAGGTCGGCACTCGCTGTCCCTGGCCTTGCGCCCGTCAAGGCGCTCAAGGTGGGGGCGCAAGACACACCGCGCATGACGAGGCCCTGCTCGGTGAGGACCTCACGGGCGACGGCGGGTACGGCAGCGGCGGGCGAGGCGTCGCGAGTCGCGGCCATGGCCACGGGGCCGTAACGGTGGGAGGAGGTAGCGGCGGATGCCAAGCAGGCGGCGGTGACCTGCGGTACCCGGCGGGGCCGAGAGCAGGCCCGTGCTGCGGGTCGGGGGGCAGAGGGCCGCGGAACGGCCGGGGCTCCTGCTGATGGTGATTCGGCCCCCAGTGGGGGCCGGGCGGTGGTGGCGGCCGCGCCAGCCCCTGGGCCTACGCCCGAGGTGCTGGTGGTGCAGTCCGATGGCTGCGTGATGTCGCAGGCGCCGGTGACCGGTGCTGGGGCGTCGACGTCCAGCGTCACGGCCCCGACGTCCGGCGCCAGTGCGCCGCAGTGGGAGCAGAGGCTCCGTCTTCCTGGAGTGCCGCGGGGCCTGGTGGAGGAGGCGAGGTCGGAGAGGGAGCTGTGGCAGGAGTTCAGCGCCCTTGGCGCCTCCCTTCAGACTACCCTGGCCGATGTGCTCCGAAGCCACGGGGGCAGATCGCTCCAAGTCTTTCGAGTAACTGTGTTCGCCCAAGGGCCGCTTGGTTTGCTTTCCTCGTCTGCGTGTCTTTCAATTGACTTTCTTTCTTCTTTTTCCCCTTAACCATCCGCAGGAGCTGCGGGAGCAAGCGGGTGAGAGGCTCGCCCACATTGCTGAGCTGAGCTCCGACCTCGACTGGTACCGGACGCAGTACGACGCCTTGGACGCGATGGTGGAGGCTCTGCGGACGGACAACGGCTGGCTTGAGTACAACCTCCTCCGTGCGGAGGAGGAGCATGACTCCCAGCGGGCTGCAGCGGCGCAGAGAGCCAGGGAGGCTGAGGAATTGAAGGTCGCACTCCAGAGGAAAGAGGAGGCGCTGACGGCGGCGAACGAGGAGCTGCGGAAGGCGCGTGCGGCGCACGCCGAGGCCCAGGCCGCGCTGGCGCAGAAGGAGACGGCCCTTATCGAGGCGCAAGCCCAACTCCAGCAGTATTGCGCAACCCTCGAGGGAGCGAGGTCCTGGCAGACCCAGGCCGAGCAGAAGACCCAGGAGGTCGAGAGGCTGGGTGCTGCTCTGCAGGAGAAGACCGAGGCGCTCATCGAGGTGGAGGGCCAGCTCCAGCAGGAGCGCGCCACGCGCGTGGAGGTGCAGACCCAACTCCAGCAAGAGCGCACAGCGCTCGAGGATGCCCGGTCCGCCCTTCAGCGCGAGCGCTCAGCGCGGGAGGAGGTGCAGTCCCAGCTCCAGTAGGAGCACACCACCCTTGAGGAGGTTAGGACCGCACTCCAACTTCGGGGGGTGGAAGCCGAGCGGCTCACCGGGGCCCTGGTTCAGGAGAGCGTCACCGTCGAAGCCCTGAGGTCCGTCAGCGGAGAGAAGGACGCCTCGATTCTGCAGCTGCGGCAAGAGGCTAGAGCCGCACGTGCAGAGCTCGAGATGGAGAAGAAGCGGGTCGAGGGTAAGTTGCAGCCCCCGAGCCCTTATTTATCGTTCAGGCTTGTCGAGATTCGCTCTCGACTCACCCTTTCTCCTCCCAGAACTGCGGAAGGCTTTGGGAGAGTCTGCGATGCAGGCGGAAGCTCTTCAGGCGGCCTACAACTTGTCGCAACAGGAATTCGCGACCCTAGAGCAGGCGGCCCTTGAAGCGTGCCAGAGCATCGACGAGGGTACCGGCTCGTCAGGGAGCTCGCTGGCGAGCCGCCTTCGGGCTCTGAGTGGCCGTGTCGTCGAGCGTATGAAGGGCGCTCTCTGTCACGGTGTTCAGAGGACCCTCGGCGTTGTGTCAACGCACTACATCATCGACTTCGCAGCGCTGGCCACAGGGTACGTCATCGCGGATGGCCTTGACGATGATGGAGTGCAGGACGCCCTGGATCAGGCCGATACCGCCACTGCCGATGCCGCTGCCGACCTCGCCGACGTGTTTGAGGAGGACCTCTTCCCAAACGCTGCTCCTGCGGGTCCCCTCAAGCCCTGAAAGTAGCTGGGCGTAGAAGTCCTTAGGTTGTGGCCGAGATTTGAGTTGGGTGGCTCATGTAAATAAACAAACCATCTTTCGAGGTTTGTAACTTAAGTGTGGCTCATTTTATGTATGTCGTTGCACCTTTCCCGTCACCTAGGCAGATTTCAGCTGGGATCGATCGTTTTCGCGAGTAACTTGAAGGTGAAGTGGTGAGAGGGAAGCCGTATCCTGCTGGAGGCGTGGGCCGTCCCTGGCTCGTCCGGCTTTACCTTTTAGCTACTTGCGCCCTGCCTTTGTCTGCCTAAACTTTCAAGGCGCGAGACGCTTAGCATTTTCAGAAAAAAAGGTTTTTTGCGAAAAAATGGGACCGTTTAGGGGGGGTGCCCCCCCATAGTAGCCCCCGAGGGGGACTTGGTTTTCAGAGGAAAGCCGAGTCTCCCTTGTCTTTATTCACAACCTTAACGTATATACAACCGACTTAGGTGCCGGATATGCACAAAATGATTTGGAACTTAAGGGTAGAAGCGACGTAGCTGTTGGATGTTCCAAGCGTTGATGAAGACTTCGCCCCTCTCGTTCGCGAGCTTGTACGTGCCGGGCTTGAGGACCTCGGCGACGATGTACGGCCCTTCCCACGGTGGCATGAGCTTGTGGCGTCCCTCATTCTTCTATCGAAGTCGAAGTACCAAATCTCCCTTGTTGAGGTCTCGAGGCCGGACCTTATTCGCTTGTTAACGTCGTAGGGATTGTTGGTACTTTTCGGAGTGCAGAACCACCACGTCGCGGGCCTCGTCGATGCAGTCCAGCGCGTCTTCGCGATCTTGCTGGTTCTGCTCCTCCCGGTAGGCCTTTACCCTCGGAGACCCGTAGTCCAGATCCGTGGGGAGGACGGCCTCTGCACCGTAAACTAGGAAGAACGGGCTGAGACCCGTGGCTCTGCTCGGGGTGTTCCTGAGGCTCCAAACGACCGACGGCAACTGTTGAATCCACTTCTGGCCGAACTGGTTGAGCTTGTTGAAGATCCTTGGCTTTAAGCCTTGTAAAATCATGTCGTTGGCACATTCTACCTGGCCGTTAGTCTGTGGATGTGCTACGGCCGACCAATCCACGCGGATGTGGTAGCTGTCGCAGAATTCTAGGAACTTCTTGCCGGTGAATTGAGTGCCGTTGTCCGTTATGATGGAGTTGGGTACCCCAAAGCGGTGCACGATGTCCGTGAAGAACAACACTGCCTGCTCAGACCTGAGGCTGCTGATGGGGAGGACCTTGATCCACTTTGAGAACTTGTCGATGGCCACCAGTATGTGGGTGAAGCCCCCAGGCGCCTTTCGCAAGGGCCCGACCATGTCCAGTCCCCACACGGCAAACGGCCATGTGATGGGGATGGTTTGCAGCGCGTGAGCCGGGAGGTGGGTCTTCCGCGCATAGTACTGGCACCCTTCGCAGATGCGTACTACCTCGTTGGCGTCGGTGACCGCCGTTGGCCAATAGAAACGCTGGCGGAACGCTTTGCCCACGAGGGTACGCGGGGCGGCATGGTGACCGTATTCGCCCGTGTGGACGTCCTGGATCAACTCCCGACCCTCAGGGATGGAGATGCACCGCTGCATGATTCCCGAGGCGCTGCGCTTGTACAGCTCGCCGTCGATGACGACGAAAGAGTTGGCCTTCCTGGCGATACGCCTTGCCTCGGTCCGATCCGGGGGTAGCACCCCTCGGTCTAACCAGGCGAGGTACTCGTCGCACCAGTCCCGCGGAGGGGGCGGGAGGTCGTCGATCTCCATCGCTTCAGCCTCGTCCGCCTGGGACCCTTCGAGGTCCGAGTTCTCGAGTTCCCCGTTCGAGGGGTCCTCGTCCATGGGCTCGGCGCCCGTGGCCTTCGAGGGGCCAGCCCCCGAGGCTTTTCCGGAAGCTTCAGCAGGTTTGTCGAGATCGATAGAGGGCTTGGTGAGGTCACGGGAGAAAACGTTTGGGGGAACGGTGATCCGCCCTGAAGTAATTTTGGCCAGCTCGTCCACCTCCTCGTTGTACTTGCGTGCGATGTGGTTAAGCTCGAAGCCAAAGAACTTGTCCTCGAGTTTATGCACTGCGGCGCAGTACGCCTCCATCTTCTCGTCATGGCAGCTCGCATTCTTCATCACCTGGTCGATGACCAGCTGAGAATCTCCCCAGATGTCAAGGTGCTAGATGCCGAGCTCGATGGCGATGCGCAGGCTGCTGAGGAGCGCCTCGTACTCCGCCATGTTGTTCGACGCGGGGAAGTGCAAGCGCACCAAGTACCGCATGTGCTCTCCAAGGGGCGAAACGAAGAGCAGGCCCGCGCATGCACCCGTTTTCATCACCGAACCATCAAAGTACATGGTCCAGCACTCGGCTTGGATCTGAGGGGTGGTAACTGAATGTTGGTCCACTCAGCTACGAAATCTGCCAAGATCTGTGATTTGATCGCCTTTCGTGGTGCGTAGGTGAGGGCTTCACCCATGAGCTCCACGGACCACTTAGCTATCCTGCCCGAGACGTCCTGATTGTGCACAATCTCCCCTAAAGGGAAGGAAGACACCACGGTGACAGGATAGGCCTCGAAGTAGTGCCGCAGCTTGTGCCGCGCGAGCACCATCGCATAGAGCAGCTTCTGGATCTGGGGGTATCACGTCTCGGTGTCCAACAACACTTCGCTGATGTAATAGACCGGCCTCTGGACAGGCAGGGCGTGGCCCTCCTCCGTTCTCTCCACTACGATGACCGCACTGACCACTTGGGTCGTGGCGGCGACGTAGAGATACAGAGGTTCGCCTTCCTGGGGCGGGGTCAGTATCGGAGCGTGGGCAAGTGTTGCCTTTAGCTTGTCGAGGGCCTCCTGGGCCTCGGCGGTCCAGGAGAAACGCTCGCTCTTTCGAAGAAGTCGGTACAGGGGTAAGCCCTTCTCACCGAGACATGAGATGAAGCGACTCAGAGCTGCGAGGCAGCCCAGGACCCTTTGTACTTCCTTCAAATCGCGTATCGGCCCCATCCTCTCAAGGGCCGATACCTTCTCCGGGTTGGGCTCTATGCCTCGCTAGGAGACAATGTAACCCAAGACCATGCCACGCGGCACCCCGAAGACACATTTTTCAGGGTTTAGCTTAACCCTGTTCGCCCGGAGGCAATCGAATGCAAGGCGCAAGTCGTTCACCAGATCGTCCGCCTTCCTGGATTTTACTACGATGTTGTCGACGTATGCCTCAACGGTCCGCCCGACGTGATCCCCGAAGACGTGGAGCATACACCGCTAGTATGTCACCCCGGCGTTTCAGAGACCGAACGACATCGTCACATAGCAAAACATCCCGAATAGGGTGATAAAGGAGGTCGCGAGCTGGTCGGACTCCTTCATCTTAATTTGGTGGTAACCGAAATACGCATCAAGGAAGCATAGCAACTCACACCCCGCGGTGGAATCAACTAATTGATCAATCCGTGGCAAAGGAAAAGGAACTTTGGGACATGCTTTATTTAAACCGGTATAATCTATGAACATCCGCCACTTTCCATTCTTTTTCTTAACTAGTACAGGATTAGCTAGCCACACTAGATGAAACACCTCCTTGATGAATCCGGCCTCTAAGAGCTTCTGCAGCTCCTCTCCAATCACCTAGCGTTTCTCTTCGTCAAATCATCGCAGACGCTGAGATACCGGCTTGGAGTTGGGCAGGATATCAAGCGAGTGCTCGGCGACCTTCCTCGGAATGCCCGGCATGTCCGCGGGACTCCACACAAAGATGTCAGTGTTAGCGCGAAAAAAGTCGACGAGCACCACTTCCTATTTCGGGTCGAGGGTGGAGCTGACCATCAGCACCCTGCCCTCGGGGGCGCTGGGGTCGAGGGGTACAGCCTTGGTGTGCTCCGCGGCCTCGAAGCTGCCGGCGTGCTTGTTGGTGGAGTCGAGGGCCTCGTTGGCCAGCTTCTCCAGGTCCGCCACGAGGGCCTCGTCATGCGCAAGCGCCTCAGCGTGCTCAACGCACTCGACATCGCACTCGAACGCGTGTTCGAATGATGGGCCTTTGGGCCCCGGCATCTTGAGCTTCAGGTAAGTGTAGTTTGGGACCGCCATGAACTTGGCGTAGCATGGCCGGCCAAGGATGGCGTGGTACGCTCCCCGAAACCCCACCACCTCGAAGGTGAGGACCTCCTTGCGGAAGTTGCTCGGTGTGCCGAAGCAGACGGGTAGGTCGATCTGCCCGAGAGGCTGGACTCGCTTGCCCAGCGCAACACCGTGGAACGGCGACTTGTTGGGCCGCAGCTTTTCCAAGCCGATCCCCATGAGCTCCAAGGTGGAGGAGTACATGATGTTGAGGCTGTTGCCTCCGTCCATCAGCACCTTGGAAAACCGTGTGTTGCCGATGATGGGGTCGACAACAAGCGGGTATTGTCCCGGATTGGGGATGTGATCCGGGTGGTCTTCACGGCCGAAGGAGATCGTCTCCTCCGACCAGTCAAGGTATGACGGCACTGCCAGGTGAATGGAGTAGACCTCTCGACATTCACGCCTGTGCTGCCGCAACGTCATATCGACCGTGGGCCCCCCGAAGATGAAGAACACATTCTCCACCTCCGGGAAGCCGTCTTTGCCCCCGTCGCCCGCATCCTTCTTGGCGTTGTCCTCCTTTGCGGTGACACGGCTATAGTACTTCTTGAGCATGTCGCACTGCTCGAGGGTGTGAGCGACAGGGGTCTTGTGGTACGGGCAGGGCTTCTTCAGCATGTCGTCGAAGACACCGCCTCGAGGGGGACCTCGAGCCCCCTTGTTCGCAGCGTCGATCGCGTTGACCTCTTCGAGGTCTTCGTCTTGTTCCATGGGCTTCTTGCCCTGGTTCTTCTTGCCCTTCTTGCCCTGCTTCTGCTTCTTCGAGGGCTCCTTGGGCTTGCTGCCCTCTGCGGGCGCATCCTCGGCTCGCTTGCCCTTCTTGCCGTCGAAGATCGCCCCCACTGCCTCCTCGCCAGAGGCGTAGCTGGTGGCGATGTCGAACAGCTCGTTGACACTGGTGGGAGGGTTCTGCCCCAACTCGCGCACCAGGTCCCGGCAAGTCGTGCCCTCCAAGAAGGCGTGCACGACCTCGGACTCACCGACGCTCGGAAGCTCGGTGCAGCGCTTGGAGAAGCGGCGGATGAAATCCCTCAAGGACTCGCCAGCCTTCTGGGAGCAACCTCGGAGGTCCCAGGACTTCCCGGGGCACACGTACGTGCCCTGGAAGTTGCCCACAAACGTCCTGACCAGGTCGTCCCAGTCGTGGATCTGGTTCGCGGGCAGGTGCTCGAGCCATGTCCGCGCGGAGTCTGCCAAATGCAGTGGCAGGTTGCGGATGATCATGGCATCGTCGGTGGCGCCGCCCAGCTGGCACGCTAGGCGGTAGTCGTTGAGCCAGACCCGAGGGTCCGTCTCCCCAGAGTACTTGCTCATGGTCCTCGGTTGGCGGAAGCGCGGGGGAATCGAGGCCGTGCGGATTGCCCGGCCGAACACACGCGTGCCCGGCGGCTCCGACAACGGGCTCTTGTCCTCCCGGCTGTCGTATCACCCACCGCGCCGTGGGTTGTAGCCGTGTGACGGAGTGGCGTCCTGCCTCTTCTTGTTCAAGATGTTGCGGGTGTCGCCATCGTTGAGCGCGCCGCGTGTATCCCGAAACCGTTCCTTGGCAGGGGTCCTCTAGTTCCCTTCGTGGACGGTAGGCGCTCGGTGCGGAGTATGAACCGATGCCTCCTGGTCCCTGCCGCCCCCACCAGCCTTTGTAACAGACTGATGGCGCAAGCGGGACGCAGAGCTTTCGGCCTGCTGCACCGCAACCTGCTCGATGAGGGCCTGCGTCTCGCGGCGCAGGTTACGTCCCTCGGGTGTCGACAGCTCGGGCATGGCCCGAATCAAAGTCGCCGCAGCCACGAGCTTCTGGCTGGCCCTTGCCAGGTTTGGCATCTCGTCTATGTCGGCGTCGGCGTTGATGCGCTCGCGGGCCACGCGTCCCGCAGCGCGTGCCCCCGGTGTCGAGGGGCCGGCCTTGTCTTTTTCGAGCGTGGCCTTCAGCTGTCGCAGCTGCTCGCGCTCTGCGTTTAGCTTCGCGTCAAGCTCGCGAAGTTGGGCCATCTGCGTGGCGCACGGCGCGTCAGGTGGCGGTGGTGTCGCCCCCACCGGTGGGGTTACTGCCACAGTGTTGCGGACCGCAGCATCACCTGCTCCGCCTCCCTCGTCTTTGCCCTCGCCGAGGACGACGACGAAGCATTCGCGGGTGGGATCGTAATCCCCCTCGCTGGAGTCGTCGGAGCAGGTGAGGCAGTAATCCGCCGCGACCTGGAACCGCCTGAAAGCGTCAGGGTCTCGAAGTCCGGAGTAGTCCCACTCCGGCACCCTACGCCCGTACCCGTACTCCTCGCCATCGGTGTCGCGGTAGGAATCGTCGGGCGAGGTGGTGGATGGACATGAAGTGCTGGTCCGGAAGGCCCTCGTATGCAGCCAGGTCGGTGCCGGCCAACAAAGAATACGCCATGGTGGCGCCGCGCATCCCGTGGGGGAATCGTGGCTGCGCAGCCACGGCCCCCTCCGCGGGGTGTGCCGTGGGGTTCGCCGGTGGAGGTGCGTCACCTTGCTCTGCTCCGACGGGCGGGAGCTCGCCGGCTTCGACCCCCTGGGGGGAGCCAGCGTCCGCCGCTTGGCACCGCGCTGTGCGCACTCGTCGTGAGCGCTTCCCCGAATGCTTGCGGTGTGGGGGTGGCGGTGGGAATACTGCTGGCATCGGGGCAGCCGACGTTCCGGGCGGCGCCGCCTTGAGCGCTTCCCGGTTGAGGATGCGCATGTGGTAGCCGTTGCCAGTCGCCTGGTAGTGGATGCTCCCGAACCAGATTTCGAACCCAGCCGGGAGCGTGTCGGATTCACCCCAGGCGGGCCTCTCCGACGTCTGCTCGGTGACGATCTCCGTCGATAAAGCGGGTGGACGATCACAGTGCTCCTCTACCTGGCGCGCCAACTGTCGGTGTCCGGATTAGCACCAGCACCAACTAGTGATTTGCGCTGGGATCTGCTTCTCGATGGGTGGTGCTAAGCTAAGGTGACACAGGGTTTATCCTGGTTTCGGCCACGCGGTCGTACGTCCAGCAGGGTGTGCTTGCGCACTGTATTAGCTTGCACCGATGGTGCCTGTAGAGGGGAGCTACAAGCAAGGCGGGAGAGGAGGAAATTCCCCCAAGTCCCTACTAAGGTGATTGAGGCGAGTGCCAATATCTAGAACGGGATGGTGTGCTGTATGCAGATGAAGATGAGCGTCACGCCCCGCGCAGGGGGCTCTACCTCTCCCTTTTATAGGCCAAGGGAGGGCAGCTACAATGATGGCGGTCGGCACAGCGGCTGCGTACTAACAGGTATGGCGCCAGCGGTCTTGTCCCGCACGTCATGGTTCCTGGCGCGAGTCGAATGGCGCCCTCCGGCTTTAGCGGGCGACATGGCGGTTACTGTGACCTGTTCTGCTCTTGACTTCGAGGGGCTGCCCCTGCTGAATCGAGGGCCTAGCCGCCGGGGGAAGGACCGGAGTTGGTGGTGCGGGACTGCGGCGCGTCGCCGGCCTGTCCGCACAGTGCTGCGTGTCCCGTCGCACAGTGGCAGGTGTGGTGGCACAGCGCCGGGGATGGCCGCACGGCGTCCGGGATGGCCGCACAGCGCCCGGGATGGCCATGCGGCGCCGAAGTTGGCGGAGGGGACGTGGCGCACGTCGCCCGTACGGCGGCGTCAGTCGGGGTGCACGCCCGCTCACCGCCCGTACACCCTTCGAGAGTGCACCCGTGCCCGTTCGAGGGTCTTGCCGTGAGGGGAGGACGGGAGCAGGTGGCACAGTGTCGTGGAATGACATCTGCTTGTCCGCACAGGGCCGCGCAGCACCTGCACAGGGCCAAGCATGACCGCACAGTGGCGGGTTAGGCCGCACTATGGCGGTGTCAGGCGCTCCAGCTGTGTCAGTCGCGCGGCGTGGGGGAAGATTCACCCTTGACTTCGGCGTCTCGCCGTGGGGCTGGACATTAAATGTCGCTGTCGGGCAGAATGGAGACGACTGCCCTCTCGAGGGGGGCCGAACCCCTCGAGCGAGGCAGAAACCTGCTCAAGGGACCGGAACCCCCGAGCGAGGCGGGAACCTGCTCGAGGGATCGGAGCCCCCGAGCGGGGCGGAAACCTGCTCGAAGGACCGGACCGGAGCCCTCGAGCGAGACGGAAATCTGCTTGAGGAGCCGGAGCCCTCGAGTGAGGCAGTCAAGCAGGCCTTCTCGGTGCGGCTGCTGCCAGGCCGTAGCAGGCCGTGGGCCCGTGATGTCCCGTGACCGGGGCTCGAGGAACGGTCCTTGGGCGGATTACGTTTAACGAGGGTGATTATCCCCTTAGTTAGGGGACCCCTAATGACCGTCCCCGACAACTTGATTCTGCCGATGATCATGTTGATCACGCAGGTTGCGGCCTAGAAAGGCCGATTGGGGTTGCCCGATGCCGGTGGAGGGGGCAGGTTCGTCTCGTCGCGGGGGGCCACTGGAGCAGGGTCGCTGCGAGGCGGGTCGCTGCGAGGTGGCTCGCGGCGATCGTCGTATCGCTCCTCGCGGCGATTGTCATGCCAATCTCGCCGGTCATCGCGGTGGTAGTTGTTGTTGTAGGGGCGGTTGTCGCGGCGCCCGCCGTCGTTCCTGGGTCGCTTGGGATCTGTCGGGGCGCTGAAGGCCCTCTTGAACTGGGAACACTCACGGAGAGTGTGTGTGGCCCCCTCATGGAACCCGCAGATGATGTCGAGTGCCAGGTCGAACTCCTCCTGGTTGAAGGACGAACCTAGCCGCCCTTCGGCCGCTAGGACCTCGGAAGGTCGCTTGCGGAGTTTGTCTGCTGCAGTGCCAGATGCACCAGCGTTATCAGCGTCGAACTGATTCTGGAGCGCGTCTTCTGTGTCCATCAGCTTGTTGACGATGACCATGAGCTCCTTGACGTTGGTCGGGCCAGCCTCATGGATTTTCTCAAAGACCTTGCGGTCTTTGATGCCCTTCTTGTAGCTGTAGACGATCTGGTCGTCCCTGACGCCAACACACTCATTCCGGTTCTCGAAGAACCGGGTATTGTAGTCGCGGAGCCGCTCCTTGGGCTTCTGTACGACCCGTCCCAGGCTGAAGGCGTTTCCAGGGCGATCATAGGTCGCCTGGAAGTTCGAAGTGAAGGCCTGGGACAGATCGGCCCAAGTCTTGATGCAGCCGGGCTCAAGGTTGTTGAGCCATAGCGAAGGTGTCTTGCCCATGACTAGCGGGAAGTAGGTCGTCATATGGTCGAAGCTACCACCGGCCGCCTTGATGGTGACGTAGTAGGTCGACAGCCAGATGCTAGGGTCGGAGCGCCCATCATATGGCTTGATGTTGGGCTTGAAGTTGTCGGGGTACTCCACCCTCTTGAAGCGAGCGTCCAACGCCGGGAAAGCGTTGAGGGCAAGGTCTTCACCGGAGCCTCTGGCCGGGGCGGCCTCTCTGGGCGCAGAGTGGACGCTGCGCTCTGGGATGACAACCTGGGAACGTGGCTGCCGATCCCGGTCGTACTGGACGACGGCGGGGTCGCTGTGGTCGGCGTCGTACTTGACACGCCGCCGGTTCTCGATCTCGTGTTGATCACGGAGCTCGCGCTCCATGATGCGGTGAACGCCCCTGGGTGCACCGTACTCGCGGTCGTAGTCCAGGCGGCGGCGGAGCTCGCGCTCCTTGCACTCCCGGTGGCGTTGGTCGATGACAGTGCGGGCATCGCGAGCGCGCCTGTTGGCGTCGAGGTTGACGCGATGGTCACGGGCAGCAGCGGGCTGCTGGGCGGGCTGCTCAGGGTTATGCTGAGCGACCTCCTCCTGGACGGGGGAGAGATGGCTACGCGCGGGTCGATGAGATCGACTGCGCGAGTGGCGGGTCAATGAAGACGCAGCGGACTTGGAGGCCGCGCTCTTCTCTTCCACCATGGCGTTGGCAACCCGGAGGTACGCGAGGGCCTGCTCAGCTTCAGGCGACTGGACTTGCTGGAGCCGGGTAATGGCCGCACCCAGGTTGGCCTGGGGGCTGTTGAAGGTCGGGATCCCAACTTCCTCGAACTCCAGGCGCAGATCCCGAGCGCAGGGCAGCATGCGCCGTTGCTCTTCCGCACGTCGCTCAGCGCGGCGGGCGTTTGCTTGGATGCGGGCCACTTCCTGGGAGTCGGTCGCACCTACGCGTGGTGGCTCGTTCTCCAAGACCACCATCACCTGTCGGAAGACGATCTCCGAGTCATTCGGGGTGATGCGAACCCGGACTTTTTGGAATTCCCCGCAGTCCGGAGACTGGGTAGGTCGCTTAGCTCGGCGAGGGACCTCGTTGTCGATCTTCTTCCGTAGGCGGCACCCGCGGAGGGTGTGCTTTGCGCCGTTGTGGTAGGTGCAGGGCACGTCGAGCGGGTCATGCCGAGCGCGAGGTGCAGGCCTTGGGTTGCGTGAAGGTCGCCGCCCAGATTGGATCTGGGGAGGCGTGGAGAGTTGGCTCAGCCGAAGGCCGGGCGCAGACTTCAGGCCGAAGGGGAACGCGTCGTGGCGTAGCGCTGTCTGCGCCGAGCGCTGAGCTCGTTCGCAGATCTCCAAGGTTTCCCTCATCGAGCTGATGACGTTTTCCATCCCCTGGACAAGGTCACAGGGTTTGGGTGGGTGGGTCTCCAATACTAGATCGGGAACAGAGACGGCGGCGGATGCCGTGACGACCTTCTCGGGGGTCGCTAGAGGAGTCGTGGCTGCCGGAGCAGGAGAGGTCGCCGTGAAAGATCCAAAGCAGATCTCCACGGGGTCGGCGAGGAAGGCCGCCATGCTCGCCGGAAAGACGACGCCAGATTGGGCCACCATGCTGCACTGCGAGTTCCCGATCGCCCCTACCTGGCGCGCCAACTGTCAGGGGGTGAGACCTGGACAGATCCGCTAGGGGGTTACCCTAGAGATTTGCAGGTTAATGGAGGATCGGGACCTAAGAGCGTAGGTGGTTATGCACGGGATGCACACGGAACTAGGCGAGTATGGCGGCGAGGACCACGGAGATAAGGGTTTATACTGGTTCAGGCCTCCAGAGAGTAAAACCCTACGTCCAGTTGTGGTGGTGGATTATGCGAGCATGAGTTGTCCCTGTGCATGGAGCCCTAGGCCGCCTTATATGGGGGGACGGGCTAGGGTTTGCATGCGCAGGTCGGTTGACCCATGTCGGGGTCGGTTACAACTGTGGGAGGCCTATCTCCCGGATTACAAGGAGTATTCCGTGATACTCGGAGCTACAGGCGGCGGCGCGCCAGATCGTCCTTGACTTGCACGCCAAGCATTGCGGGTCTTCCGGGATCCTGATCAGGTCGCCCGTGGTCTTCAGAGGTGTGGATAAGGTCGCTGGGCCCACTTGTAAGGTCAGCGGGTCTTCTGGAAGGTCAGGTCCACTTGTCAGGGGCCCCTGGGACCCTGGCCGGTGGGGACCCATGGGTACCCTTGTCTCTCACTCAGTCAATTTTGTTTTCTCCCGAGAAACGGAGGGGACAATATTTTAGAGGGGAGAAAATATTTTAGACCTATAAGATGAAGGGTTGGGGTCAATTCACATATCGATAATGTGCCAGCAATTATATGTTTCTATTTTGGTGGGAAGAAAGGCTGGACAAAAAAATTGAACCTCATTAGCTCGTTCGGCTCGGCTTATTAGTGACTCGTTTAGAATTTTGTGCCGAGTCAAGCTCAAGATTTAGTTCGGTACTATAACGAGCCAAGCTCGAGCTGACTCGCGAACCCTAATGAGCCAGAGGTTAGGGCTGGCTCAGCACATACTATGATGTCCTAAACTCTAAACTATTTGTTGAACTTTTTGATTGTTTGTTGGTTAGTTGGTTTTATGGTTTGTTGGCTTCTAAACTTGTTGCATGATTGCATACTTAGTTGCTCTCGGATATAAGCACGTTGACCGTTGACTAGGGCTGGATATCAAGCCTGGCTTGGCTCGTTAAGGCTCGGCTCGTTATGGCTCGGCTCGTTAGAGCTTAACTCGTTCTAGCTCGTTATCTTAGTGAGCTAGGAACCCAGCTCGACTCGGCTCGTTAAGAAGCTCGAGCTGGCTCGTTAAGCTCGCGAGCCAGCTCGTTAATGATTATAAATTCAAAAAATTATAGTTAACAGGTAAGTATGGAATCAACAAATGCAACATGTTTATAATCCAACCAACAATGAAACCAAGTAGTCAACAAGCAATCTAGTACTCCAAGTTATTAGGCTGTTATCTGAAGTTAGACCTATTAGGTTGTTTGCTGGCTGTTGCAACCCTGGCTCGTTAGAGCTCGCAAGCGGCTCGTGAGCCAGCTCGAGCTCGGCTCGTTATCGTAGCGAGCTAAAACCTGAGCTCGGCTCGTCACAAATTTACTAACGAGCCGAGCCGAGCCGAGCCACTAACGAGCGAGTTTGAGCGAGCTAACGAGCTTCGAGCTTTTTGTCCAGCCCTACCGTTGACTGTGGATTTTTAGTACGACTGTTAACAAGCTGGCTCGCGAGCTTAACGAGACAGCTCGAGCTTCTTAACGAGCCGAGCCGAGCTGGACTTCTAACTCTTGAGATAATGAGCCGAGCCGAGCCATCTCATTATTTCGTCGAGCTAGACCGAACCGAGCTAGACTCTATCCAGCTTTAGTGGGACGTGTATTATTTTCCTCAATAATACTAGAGACAAAGCATCTGACACCTGGATGAAATAGTGTACGCCCTTTCTACTCTCTCTCTCTCCCTTCCTCACGCCTCTATCTTTCTTGGCTCTCATGTCTCCACACCCCCATCTGCACGAGCTCCGACGTCCCCTTCCCTTTCCCTTTCTTCTCTGTGTGCGCCCCTTCCTTCCCTCCTCCGCCGGGAGATGTGCCGTCGTCTCTTCCTTTGTCCGCCGCGAGATGCACCGCCCTTCCTCCCCCAGCGTGAGACTATCCACAGCAACCACACTCATAGGCACCTTCAAATCCATCTTATGAGCAGAAGAGAGAGACAACCTCGTGCACCCAAAAGGAGACGCCTTCCAGCAACCACGCGCATCCCCTTGCCCAACCTCCTGCGGTAGTTGATTCCCGCGAGGGCGAGAGGGGGGAAGGGAGGCCGCCGCAGGAGAGGACGGAGCGGCTGGCGACGACAGGCCGCAACAGGCGTTGCTCCTCCCCACGGGCGGACGGCGAACAGGCCTGCAGTAGGCCGACGAATCGCGACGGACGGCTTCTAGCAACCGGATCCGTCGCGACGGGCGGCGAACGGGCGGAGCTGCTGCTGCTGTTGGAGGTGACGGTGGCCTCGACAGGAGAAGCAGCAAGGGCCAGGCCGCGCGCCCGTGGCCGTTCGCGACTCCACGCCGGGGGCCAGGCCGCTGCCCTCTCTGCTGCCGCCACGCTCGCCGAATTGAGGAGGCCCCACCGCCGCCTGGTCGAGGGTCGCCGCCGCCGAATCGAGCCTGCCGACACCAGATCGAGGGAGCTCCGCTGTGGATCGAGGGAGCCCCGCCGCGGATCGAGCCCACCGACGCCGGATCGAGGGACCTGCTCCTGCTCTGCCTCCATGCCGTTGACCTCCTCCGCGCCGGCCCCTGCTCCTGCTCTGCCTCATGCCGTGGACCTCCTCGCGTGCCGGCTCCTGCAGCTCCGCGCTAGCCTGGGGAGGAATGACCGGGGAGGGAGGGAGCAGGGGAGGGGCGGCGCAGAGATGGAGGGACGCGGGGTTGGCAGTTGGAGCAGCGGGATGAGGGAGAGGAGAGAGATACCCAAGATTGAGGGAGGCGAGGCCGGTGTGCTCATTTTGGGGGGAGGGATGGGGGAGTTGCTGGAGGTGCTACAGTGCTCATAACTCACTCATTTTGAGGATAGGAGAAGGGATGAGGGAGTTGCTGTGGATGGTCTGATATGCCAAACCCTCCCCACTCCCACCCGTCGGTGAGCCGAGCCGCTCCTTCCCCTCCTGCCTGTGTCGGCGAGATGCATTACTCCATCCATGGCTAGGGGCAAGTCACGCTTGCCGCCACCGCCCTCCTCTTCCATCACCGTTTTCTAGCGTCAGATCCATGCGGTGCTCTTCCTGCTAGGTCCGTTGCATGTTACAAGATCATGTTGGCGTTCAGAAGAATGTTGCAAGTATTTCATATAGATGTTGCAAAGTAGAACTGTTGGATGTATGATGTTGCATATTTTTTCAAAACATTTTGCAAGTATATGTCGTACATACATATGAGCTAACCAGAAGGTTTAGACAGTTCCAAATATGAGGCTCGACACCGAGACGTGTCTGGCATGAAAATCATGGTGCAGAACAACATGATCTACATGAAAAGTCGAGGACTAGTCGAGGATTAGGATTTATGAAAATACTCGTTGTAATAAGATTTTCTCTAGTCGAGACTATTAATATTTGACTAGTATATTTAAAATAACTGACCTATAACTCTGCCCACAATATATAAGGTGAGGTAGGGACCTCTTCCAAAAACAGTTTCAATCATCAACACACAATGATGTATGGTATTATGTTATTCAATGACCCGGACTTGTCTAAATCATGTGTTCATGTTCAACTTTGAGTTACTGATCTCAGTGAGTCCCAGCACACAAAGCACTACCTAGGATACCGAGGTTGTTGAGTTTAAACACCTGTAGTGTGTTCTCTAGGTGTTGCATTTTCATAAGATTTGACTGTTCCAACATTAAAAAAATGTTGGTAGGATTTATACCTCAGGGTTTTTTTTCAACATGTTTTTTTATGTTGCTAACAATTTTTTTTATGTTGCAAATATTATTTATAAATTGCAAAAGTTAATTTTCTATGTTGCTAATGTTATTTCCGACCCGGTCATGTTGCACGCAACATTGGTGGGATTTTTTTCCCTGGCCGATCTGACGGCAGTGCCGGTCCTATGAGAGGGGTAAGTTGTGCACTGGTCGAGGGCCCATGGCAACGAGAGGCCTAAGCTATGCAATACCCCTACTCAGGTAGCTTGGCTCAAGAAAATAAGCACAAGGGCTCAACGAGCATTGCTGGTGCCCGCCCCAGAACGAAGGTGAGCAGCCGCGTGCGACTTTTGTTCCTAATTTCCTATCGCTCCGCCTGTCACAGATCGGTAATTCCGCAGATCGCGTCGTGATTCGCGAGCAGTTTTCATCGTTTGGCGACTTTGCGTCTCCGCCGACTCGACTGGGCCGGGCCTCACGAGTCGCGATCGGCCGATCGCCATCACGCCACCGCCGTCCGCTGACGTCGAAGGTATTTCAGTTCTTCGATAGTTCGATTTTATCTTTTTTTAAAAAAAAACTGTAGGGGAGTACCTCACAGCATAAATGGTGTCACACATAGTATTTGAACTCTGGGCGGGAACCCCCCCAGCCAGTGTCGTTTACCACTCCCACTGTTAGTCCTTGACAGTTCGATTTGATCATTGCTGCAGCACACTCCAACTGTTGGTCCTTGACAGTTCGATTTGATCATTGCTGCAGCACTGTCCGACGGCTGCGGCTGCTCCGATTTGACGGCTGCGGCTGGGTCCGACGCGTTCCGTTAACAAAAAGCTCTGACCAAAAGCTTTAGGCAAAGACCCAGGGGCCACGGCTAACAAATTTGTTTCACTCCCGCGCCGACAGATATTGTGGCCTCACGAGGACTACTTACTGCTCATCTGCTCCCATCCTACATTGGCCCGATTGCACAGGTCATCTGCACAAGTTCCAGACCACAGGTTATGTCCAAACATGCAATCGAATGAGGTTATGCGCTAGGAATTCCCCCGTTTGAATACAATAGTTTTTGTGGTAACCTTTATTTTCAGCATAAGTTCCAGATCACTTTCGTTTTTTAAATTCGATTGCATGTTTGGACATCTGGAATTTTTGGCTGATAAAATGCGTCACACCATAATCTGCATAAGTTCCATACCACTTCTTTATCTTATAGGTCCAAAATATTTACAAGAAAAAGGAACTACGAATGTTGTTCAGAATGCAATGCAGAACTCGAGCATCCAAATACAACCGAATTAGAAAAAAACAAAAAGCGCAAACTACTTGTCCGCTCAGATGTAGGCTCATGGGCAGCACTTCCAATGTTCTCCCAAAATTTCTCTTCTTCCATTTCTCCACCCACCAGGAGTCAAGAAGCCAGAGACTCCTGATTCTCTGTTTTCCATATCATCCCAATGCGGATGGTGACCCAGTCATGAAAGTTGATAATCACTTCAATTATGAACTTATGGTGAACCCCAAAAAAAGCTATCTTCGACGCTGCTACACCCACATCAAGTTGGGTCTAGGGGTTTGTCTGCTGAATCGCCTTCTCCCCACGGATAATCTTTATAAAAACACAAAGGTAAAAATGAGACATCAACAGAATATATCGAACTGGCAATTTAATTTAAGTACCTCATGACCACATGTTCGTGGAATCAGTAATTTGTTCTAGCTTTTACATATTTCAGTGAATTATGTCACACGCAAATAACTGGATTTAAGGTTATGAACTTATGATTGCTTTATAAACATAGGGACTAAGAAATTTTGCATACAAATTTGCCGGGCACGGAGTTCTTGTAGATAATGAGCGCATCCCCTGCCTGAAGGCCATGTGTCTTCACAAATTCACCTGACAGAGAATTGAAATGGTTCAACCTATCGATGTCTGGATACCTAGGAGTCCACAAATAATTTGAAGCTGTATCCAAATT
The DNA here is from genome assembly GCA_036936925.1 of Cenchrus fungigraminus. Taxonomy (NCBI): domain Eukaryota; kingdom Viridiplantae; phylum Streptophyta; class Magnoliopsida; order Poales; family Poaceae; genus Cenchrus; species Cenchrus fungigraminus. The sequence goes on from CM072769.1 coordinate 35,897,449, forward strand.
CCACACTGAAGCATACCTGCAGCTTCCAGAATATACATTCTGCTTTTGTTGTTTGGCCAGAATCTGAAATAGCATATCATAAGAATCAGGACGCATTTGAATTTAGCAACATTAAAATGCATCAGTTTTTGCATGCTGTGCCTATTATGATGTAATGGACTCAGAACTTTGTGCCAACCTCTATTAATGACCTCCAAATTTAAGAACACAAATCAATTTATACAATGCCTTCAACTTCTCAGCTTTTGTCAGGAAATAAGTTATGACCTCAGGGTAAGATGTGGCATTTCAAAATGTCATAAGACTATCTAAGAGCGTATACCTATACTTAAATTTCCATGTAACTGGAAGCACCATGTCATCCATCTGCAGTATCAAAGGATCACCTTGCACCAATGGTGGTAGACTAGCCTCAGCATCCTTCTGCAAAAGATTAAGATAGTTCCATTATAGGGCATAGTTGACACTGCCATAATTCTCCAAGAATAAAAAGGATAGACAATTTCAAGCGATAGAACATACCTTGGGTAGCACGATTCGCCCGACATTTGCAACATCGCTCTTTGTCAATTCCTTGCGCAAAACGATTTGGTACTCTCCAGAGTCAAATTTCTGAAAGGCATGTTGTCCCCCATGCACAGTGGCACAGGAAAAAAACTTGTTAACTACGAGAGAAGTATTATTTTCCAGCAACATACCAAATGCAGATTTCAGCACAAGTGAAGAATATGCATGATTGAAGAAAAAACAGACATGAAAAGTGTGTGTGATATGTATCATGTTACTCACAGTGGTGCAGGTTTCATGACTAGGCTTCGACTCAGGAAGAGTGGCGACTGTGTCAGGATGGACTTCATCACTGTTTCTAGTGTCCATTTCATCACTGTTTGTAACTACTGTAGGCAAATCCTGTGTGCCACACATTGGAGCAGACGTAAAAGATTAGGAAGCGTGAAATCGCGGAAATAATAAATAATCATGAAGGTTCATATCTTTTTCTGTACCTCTGAATTGTCAGCTTCTTTGGCAGATATAGATCCTTCCATGGGAGACATGTGGGTGCATATGTTTGGTCCAAGGGACATTGTAGTGAAAGAGTCAAACCCAAGGCTGGACGCAGAACCTGTTGTTTGAATAGAATATGGAGAGACTGGTTGTGCATTAGAGGGCAATAATTTGGATGTGCTGACTATTGCAACACTGACTTCATTAGTTGGCTCACACTCAGAGTTATCAGTTAATGCTGCAGTGGATTGTGATACATGTATCGCACAAGCACAGTCAATATTATAACAATATAGAAATAAAGTGCCAGCCTACGTGCTTGTGATAGTCAGAAGGACATAAACCGAGGAAAGAAGAGAACTGGTAATGGCAGCAAGCTATAGGTAATTATCTATGTCTGTGAGCTTGAAAGGAATGGAAGCGATACATGCTTGGTCTGAGCTTGTGAAAGGACTGGATATATGAAGGAACCGGGTAGGGCATTGTAATGTTGCTTGTCCCTAAACAATAATAATAACAACAATAGTGACATGAAGAATAAGCAGGGGACGGTACCTGAATCCTTGTCCGGCGGGATGTGAGTATGGTGCAGCGGGTGGGAATTGTCGTCCCGAGGTGCAGCGGGATAAGAAGTGTAGGGTAGTGCATTCTTGTTAAGCATGTAATGGGTCCACAGCGTGTAAGACTGGGAGAGGTTGTAGTGGAAGGGTGTGGTGGTGGTGGTGGTAGCGGGGGCAGGCTGCACGGCAACGGACGCAAAGGCACTGTTGGATGCACTCCAGTCGGAGAAACCTCTTGAAGGCTGGGAGTGGGGAGCAGCATTGTGCATGGAGGGTGCTGCTGGTAGCGCTGCTGCATCAGCTCCTGGCCCTGCATATATAATATAGGATTATTATAATAGGTAGTGATAAGAGAGCAAGAAGATTGGGTTTTTTTTTTTGAAATTGAAGAAGAACAAGAAGAATTAGTCCAATGCAGAATTACATGGATTCAGTGGTACTAGCATGGAGTATCCAGCTTTGGTTGCTTATTACAGTATACAGTGTAGTAAGGGAGGGGGACTGGACTGGGAGAAGCACAATACAATAGAATAGAATGCTAATGGGTTTGTCCTGCCGCGAATAAATTATAGATCGGTCGTCCGTGTTTTGTTGGTGTACTAGCTGAATGCAAAATTAAGCGCGACGTAGCCGGAAAGGAGGGAAATTTGGTGCCCTAATCGTGCAATCCATCCGTCCGTCCCCACATCCCATGGAAATGGGATCGAAGAGCAGGAAGGAATGCGGCGGAGGGAGAGGGGGAGAGGAGACTGACCTGCTGCGGGTGCTCCTGGTGGTCCGGGGTGGTGGAGCGGGACGTGGTGGAAGGGGAGGGGGTACGCGGCGGGGTGCAGGCTCTGGTCGGGGTTCTGCACGGCGGCGAGGAGCGCCTGGTAGTGGTAGTGGTAGTGGTGGTAGGGGTGCGGGTGGGGGTGGGCGCCGCCGCCGCCGCCTCCGTCGCCGTCGGGACCTCCCATCTGCCCCATGGATGGATTGAACCGGACGGAGAGGGGGGAGGGAGGAGGAAGGGGGTGGGGTGGGGGTGGGGAGGAGGGGGGATTGTGGGGAAGGGGAATGGATGGATGGATGGATGGATGGATGTGGGAGGCGAGGGCGAGGCAGTCACGAGCTCCTCTTCCTCCTCCCCCTCATCTGCTGCCTGCCGCTGCTGCAGACAGTGCCGTGCAGTGCAGGACCGGGGGGCAGGGCAGCGCAGCGCAGGGTAGCACCAACCGGCCGGACTTGTCTGACGTGCTAGTCAAAAGTCACCAAAATAAACAGTAAGTTGTGTCTGTATGAACAGTGATCGTGACGTTTTTCGCTGTAGCGTTGGTACGGTCCGAAATCACTGTAGCATCTATACTGTTCACGGTTACTGTGCGGATCGATCCCGTCCATCCATCTCCTTCCGAGCGGTACACAAGAGGGGGAAAGTCATCGGTACAGTGCCCTGGTGACTTTTCACTGGGACTGCCGAGAATCCACGGCGAGCACCAACGCCCAACCCCAAACGCTGGGCTGGGGTGTGGTCCCTGAACCTGCCTGGAGTGTGCCTGCCTATTCCTTTTCTTTTCTTTTTTCTTTTCTCTTTGTACAATACACACACAAATACGTATTATTTCAAAAACAAAAATACACAATACATACTGTACACTCTACACTTCACACTCATTTCATTTTGTTCAATCAATTCATTCAAGTACGAGCCCTGGTATTACCTACCATTAGAGCGCCATCACCTGATTTCTTTCCCGGATCCCTAACTAGTAGTATTTCAATTCGATAATAATCCTATCTATCTGGAGCCAAATCTTCTTATTAAGTAATTGCCTGTCTTATTACTATTGCTATCGGGATACAGATCAGATTTCTTTTCCTACCATTTAGGCAGCATTCCCAGAATAACACTTGTTTACAACTCATTTAGAGATACTAACGCTTGGCTTGTTTACAACTCATTTACAAATACTACCGCTTGTTTACAACTCATTTAGAAGTACTATTATTTTTTTGATTAACAGTATAAACATTTAGCAACAAAAATGGTCAAAACACTGTAGCAAACATCAACTGCTGTTTCATAGCCTTGCTACTGCCCAGCCAATGGGACGAGACAGCTTCTCCAGGAACAAGGGATGAGACAGTTTCTCCAGTTAATGGACCATCATATTGAACACTGCTACTCACAAAGCAGCCATGAATGTGGAAACTGAATTTAAGCACTGCCCACATTTGTTCAGTCTTCAGTCGAGATACTAATACAGGGTACATCATGATCTATTCATGTGCCAAAATTAGCACCACCAACTCCCAGGATCGACTTAGACTGAAAGATACCAAAATGAAAACACCACCTTCCCTAGTGAAGCTACTGACTACAATCCCAGCCCCCCCTTCCCCTCTCCAAACAAGTGACAGTCTAGCAAGACGCACACATCTGCCATTTACAGAGAAGAAATGGTCTCTTCGGCCTACATGTCATCATCCAGGTCGTCATCCAACTCATTCTTCTCATCCTCATCTTCGTTGTTGTCCGCCTCATCCTCATCATCAACAACCTTGCGGCGACGTCTCTTTGCCGGCTGATTCACCTCCTGGTCTCCCTCAGTGTCATCTGCCTTGGGTTTCTCATCAGCCACATTGTTCTCCTGCACCACCAACCAAGCAAATCAACATGTTGTTCAAAGAAAACTTATTGTATTAGCAAGCAGAATGAAATGCAAAAATCAACAAGGCAGGCAGGAACTTACACCACTGCCTTCGCCATTCTCAGCATGAGCCTTGAGCTCGGCAGCCTTGTCATGGTAGGGCTTCTTCTCCTGATGCACATGACATAACAAATGAGCAAAACACAGCACAGACCAATAAGAGCTAAAGTGCATTGCAAACCCAAGACAGGCAAAGAAAAAGTAACAGGAAGAGAGCACTCTGGTACTGACTTCGTCGGTCATGGACTTCCACCTCTCCCCTCCTTCCTTGGAAACCTTCATGTTGATGGTTCAATCAATGTGAGAATTCATAACAAGCGTTGGGTTAGCAACCAAAAAGGAGACAAGACATGAGGGAAGCACGTACAGTGGCAACATTCTTGTTGTCAGGATTGGCGGCCTTGTACTCCTTCCTGAAGTCGTCCCTGGAATGCAATTCAATAAGGTGAGGGATTGCAACCGATTCGATTCAATCAGCGAGAGATGAGACAGGGAGACGAGACGCACATGAAGAGGAAGAAGGCGGTAGGCGTGCGCTTGCGCTTGCCGTCCTTTTTGGCGGCTCCGGCCTTGGCAGGCTTCTTGCGTTCGGCGGCCTTGGCGACCTCGACGGTCCTCTCGACCACCTGGGCCTCTGAGGAGGAAGATTGAATGGGTTAGCAGTCAGATTGAATCTGAGTGAGTGAAAGAAGGAAGAAAGCATCAAGGTAAGTGAACTGACCGAGCGTCTCCCTGATCTTGGCGTCGAGGCTGCAGCTGTGCATGTCGATGAGGACGACGGGGACGTCCTTGTTGCAGGCCTCGCTGGGAAATCGGTTGGGGCAAGAGCGCAAACACCTCGCGCGCGTCAGTTTCAGATAATAGAAGAAAGGAAGAAGGAAAGGAAGAAAGGAAACTGCCTCACCATCTGGTGAATGCGCTGCCGTCCCTGGAGCGCTTGAGGACGGTGGCCTCGACGCGCTTCCTGGTGCGCGCGGCGTTGCCGGTGGACTTGCCCCCCGCCATGGAGATCTGCTGAAGGCGCTTTGGTTGGAGATGGAGACCTGGCCGCCAATGCAAGGGAATGCGATGCGATGCGATTGGATTGGATCCACCACGGGAGGGAGGGAGGGAGATTAATAGAGGAGGAGGAGGCCGCGGGGGCGGGCGGGAGGAGGGGGGCAAAAGCAATTGCCAAAGTGGCGGCGGGCGGGCGGGCGGCGGCGCCAAATCCTTACCAAAACCAATTTCATTATTCTATTTCGTTTCAGTTTGGGGGGATTTGGCGCTTGCTTGATTCGTGTGATCTGGGCCCTCCGAGTGCCGGTCGTCTCTGCAAGCGGACGGCCCAGATGATTCCTCCGTTGGCGCCAAAGCTGCCCCCCCTTCCCGCCGCGGCTTCCTCGTTCCTCCATGTGCTTTTCGGAGGTGGTTTTGGAGGGAGGCAGCCAGCCGCCCAGGCGCCCACTCCAGCCAACACAACGCTTGGCTTGGATTACCATTATCTTGGTCCTCTAGCTGATTTCGAATGTGTTATCTATTTTCTACAAATAATATAATACTGTGTAAGCACTAAACAAACAAAACTCACCCATTTTAAATGAAGAAAATACTTAGTTAGCACTCTTCTTTTTTCTTCTAAAATGATGATTTAAGAAGTTATTTGGAAATAATTCTTTCATGCCTCCTTCTGTTTCATTGCAAATATGAGTACACAGAGTAAGAGTCAAATGACTACAAGATAGAGCACCGGTAGATAGCTTTTGTTTTACGAAAAATTGAATATGCTGCCAGTTTCATAATTTTTTTCTTATTTTGAATAAATTGGTTACGATTCTTCTTTAGATCAAACAAATCTTTATTATTTTAAAAAAAACACCTTTGAATGAAAACTAGCTAAAGGACCAAACATATCCAGATTCAATAGTTGGATGATGCTCAGTGTCCATTTTTACACATGGTTTTTTGAAAGAACAATCCGGCAGACTGCCGGTTTTGTATTAATTAATAGAGAAGAAAATACAAGACTATGTTCCTAGGAGATCATAAGTAGGACAAACAAAAAGAAAATAAAAAATAAACTTGTCCGGTTGGATTGGGACATCAACACGAGTAACCGCTCGACTATACTCACGGGGCGGTTGAATTGGCTATCAACACAGCCGCAACTCTATACACAATGTCTGCAACGAAGGCAAAAACACTCCTGCAGCTCCCGCCCATCAACCACACAAAATGTAGCCGTCGAAACATTCGACGTGATCCAAAGCTGAAGGAAGACAAAAAGGACGCAGGCGTCACCACACCAAGAAGACCACCGCCATGCAGGGCCCACCGCCGTAGCGCCGTTGCAACTATCCCACCACCTGAACGGAATGAAGACACTGAATCCGAGTCGCAACACAACGCGCGAGGGCCTCGCCGCATCCGCAGTTGGACTCCCCCTCTCACTCGTGCGCAGGGGCCACACCTCGCCTCGCCCGCCACAGAACTCCTGCTCTGGATTCGTTTCCAAGGTCGCCGTCAAGGTGGTTAGCAGAGATGCCCTGCTCCGAAAGTCTCCAACAAGCAGTTGAGTCACCGCCTCAGGTCGACATCACCTCGTTGCTTTGCCCTCGCGCAAAGCCACTGCCGCCAAGCCAGCGGATCAAGGAAGGTCGCTTGCGCCATCTTCCGATGTTGTACCGCACCAAAGGACCCAACGATGTTGAACCCCTCGCCGCGATCCGCTGCAAGCCAAGTCGTCACAAGTTGTCGTTACCTCAAGCGCTGTTGACCCGACGTTGTCCCACACCGCACTGATCGTTGCCAAGCAACACCAGCCGTCGTGGTGCGCTGCAAAATCAAGCAACACCAGCTGTCGTGGTGCGCTGCAAGCCGCCAAGCGACAACCAAGTGACAACCTAAGAGCCCGTTTAGTTGCCAAAATTTTTGGCAAAAAAATTTTGGCAGCCCCTTCGAAGGTCTATTAGAGGTAAAAAAATGTAAACTAATTACACGAATGGACGGGAAATCGCGAGACGAATCCATTAAGCCTAAGTAATCCATCATTAGAGATTGTTTACTGTAGCATGACGTTATCTAATCATGGCATAATTAGGCTCGTTAGATTCGCATCGAAAAATTAGGTAGGTGTTATGAAATGGGTTTTGTCATTAATTCACATTTAATACTCCTAATCAGTGTCCGAAGATTGATGTGACGGATATTTGGAAAAATTTTTGGGAAAGCACTCGCCGCGACATGATTTTACACATGGTTGGTTCCACGCGCACGCTTTCGTATTTCTTTTGATTTGTGAAGCCAAAATTTATAAATTGCAGGGCAAATCCGAAACTTTCTTGGTCGATGGGAAGTTGCATTGGATGGCAATCCAGTTGCAGCCACGCCCCTGCCATTGCCCACCAAACCATCATCTATGCAAGGCCAGATGGATGAATGAGCGAGTGAGTAGTTGCAGCACGCCGGCCGGCCTTGCACCATCCACATCGATCTCTGATCTATATATACGGCTAGGCAGCTACTATGTGCTGATCTGTTCATTCTGCTGCTATGGCTTGCTCCCGCCGCATGCTCGCCGAGGCGGCGACGCTACTGCTCCTCGTCCTCCTCATGGCAGCGTCGGCGGCCGAGGCGGAGGCGGCCATCGCGGCGGTGCACGTCGCCAACATCAGCAGCAGCACCAGCGGCGGCGGCGGTGCTGGAGAATCCTCCTCGCCGTCGTCGTCACCCTCGCCGGCGGGAGCAGGAGGGGAGAAGAAGGAGAGCGGCGGCAAGGAGGGCAAGAACAAGGAGAAGAAGCCTAAAAGCAGCAGCAAGTGCGTGACGAGCAAGGACTGCCACCTGAAGCGGCTGGTGTGCGCCAAGAAGTGCACCATAGCCGCCCACCACAAGTGCGCCGCCAAGTGCTCCCGCGCGTGCACCGCCGCCGGCCTCCCCATCTGCACCTGACCAACTCTTTTCTTCTTGTTTTCCACTGCTTCTTGTCTGCCTGAGTATTAGATACATGAATCAATGAATAATAATTAAGCTGAAGTAGTATGTAGCTGATTAATTAGGTACCTGTTCCTTAAGTTTCCTTTGATTTTGTCACTGCTGGTGCTGGATTAATAATAATATATATAATTGCTCTGTCTTTTTTGTTGTTATAAATCATGCAACTAAGTTGTTTTATATACTCACTCCTAGATCGATGTCTGCTGAATTTCTGAAACCATGCTCACAAGACGCCATGTCATCACTGGGAATGGCATGCAATTCATGGCTAAGAATTCACATTTACAGGCACAGCAATTCTTTACCACCCTATCTATCTAGTAACTACCTTCACCTCCCCTCCAGCGAGGCAGCGATTCATCATATATATAGTACATAAATAAAGACGGCATGCATGGTCATTGGTCAAAGCAAGTGCAGCATCAGTTTCTCCTCTAGCCCTATTGCTAGCTACTCTACTTATCTTTAGACACAGAGAAAGAGAGAATGCATCCTTCATGGTCCCTCTGTCAGCCTTCGCAGCTCGCTCTCCTCATCCAGCGTCTCCATCAGCAGCGGAGGCGCATACCGTGCGTTCCCCTCGTGCTCTTCCGTGTCCTGGCAGAATGACAGCATTATGGTGTTGATCGACATCTCCACCACTGCAAAGAAAAGCTTTGCAACGATATAACCCAACACCCACGACACCTGCACATACAAAAGCACATCACTTCTTCATCCAGATTTCTACTCAACCGTATATACCCTGCAGATTAAAGCTTGATGATCACGTACCAGGACGGGTACCAGTGGCGATGATATCTTGTTGTGGCCAGACCTGTACTTGTGCTTATCCAGCATGATGAAAGCAAACAGGGCGCAAAACAGGCTAACGCACAGCTTGCCCAACATCAGAATCACATCCCCAATCACATTCACTTTCCCAATGCGCAATATGTTCTTCATGATTAACTCAGTTGCTAGCGCAGAAGCCTTGCAGAATCCTTTCCCTGTAATGGCAATCTGTACCCGCAATATTAAGCAAATTAGCATCACTGTCGCCAATCCCAACTAGCATTTCTCATCATACTAATACACATGCATGCTAAACAGTACTATTAAGCAATTTAGAAATGAATTGCTGATGCTTACCAAGATGTAAGCATTTCGATTCACTGATTTCAGGGTCCAATCAATGCACCCTAAGCAGCACTGAGACGATGATGATGTTGTCTTCCCAAACCAGCTGTCATGGGAAGAATTGACAAATTTCAGCCTGCGGCGAAGTGACTCCAGTATAAACCGCACCCACTCAACGATGGATACAATCAGTGATCCGAGAGCCACAGATCCAAGACTATAGCGCAGCAAGCGCTTCAGGGAAGACACCACAGTACGAAAAGGGACATCGTGCTGCATCACAATGCCACACCAAACATCAGTCACATGAAAATCCTCAGAAAATTGGAAACTAATTTATAGTAGCGATTCTTTACCAGATCAGGTTTCTGAGATGCTTACCGATATTTCACCACGTGCCCAGTAGTACGAAGCAACTGATCCAGCAATTACAGTCGAAGAACATCCGATGAAAAATTGTGTTGCCCAGTAACAGCCAAGAAAATGAAAAAGAATGGCAATGTCAATATGTGGGGTGTAATGAATACTGTACCCACAACAGCTGTCACAATTTACTTTCCCAAGCTTCAGATCATAGGAGCAGCAATCTGTGTCGCAGTCGTTTCGTATAACTTGACCGGCACTGAAAAGATGAAGCGTTGCTGAAAACCAGAATATGTAGAAGATAGCGAGGATCAAGAATGGCACAGCTGGAAAAAACATAAGTGCCTGGACTTCACTGATGACCTTTGCAGCAACCTACATAAAGTTTACCCAGATGAACGCTGTGAAATATGTCGACAAAGCAACAGGAAAAACAGTACTATAAATGATCACAATAATAGTTGACAAGTCATGCTATCGGCTAAGCATATGTTGGCTGTAGCCCCAGTAAAATCTTATTTAATGAAATGGTCCATATATGAAGTCAATGGATTTAGCACAGTACATACCTTCAGGACAGATGTTGCTATGCGCCGGGCAATGGCAATGGAAGTCAGGAAGGCAAGTATCATTATTACTGTCATCAAGACAGAAGCGGCATGAAGGTGATTTATCTCCTGATGAAAGATGAATGATGAGATAATGAACAGTGTGGCGTGATACTGCACAAAATGGCACCAACATGTGGCAGAAAACATACCCTTCCACCTATGTGGACATAAGGATCACTTTCACCAATTACAACAGTTAAAGGATCATGGCCAATCCAACCAGCTGAGTACATAAAATAGATAGCAGATGTAGATCATGTCACGTATAAGTTTATGTGCATTAGCACCAACGATCATATTATACCACTTAGTGTCTATGAGAGTCTATATTTAGAAGTATCCTACCTTTTATATAGAAGAACATTGTAACTGATATTACAAGGGCATTGAAGACTACCACTGTTATCCAAGGCATCCCAGCAACAAAAAAGCGAATCATCAGTAACCAGATCGCAGATAGGAATGCAGGGACAAGTCCCCCACAAACAAGTAGCACAGGCCAGGACTTTCCAATATCTGCAACATATCTCTGCAAAAAGAGGAAAATATCATCTTTTTTTTTTTTGAAAGGGGAATATAATTTTCGAGTTCAGATAATTTACATGCAGACAAGCTGGATTGTGTGCCTATTGTAAATCAAATCAAATAAATATCAGCTCTCGGTGTGTATAACATTACCATCTTCTTGTCTTGATAATACATAGTTTAAGTGGCATCTAAGCATTGTGTAACTAATTTGGAGGGAACTATTGAAACAGAATTTGATTTGTATTTCATCTGTGGCGCTCACGTGGTTCAAAAAGTACAAGTAGTTCTTGTATCAACTTTTGAAACAGAATTTGGAGTACCAATATGTCAATTTTATTGATACTGTAAATTCTTATATCAATAAAATTGACAGAGTACAAGTAGTTCAAAGAGCATTGCAGACCTTGAGGACGGCTGATTTGCTGTTGATTGCGTTGTGAATTGTTTTGTCTATCAGCATGTTTTCGTCGATGCTGACACCACCCATCTGCTGCCAATGCTTCAAGGAGACATTGGATGCCCGCGCAATAAACTGGCAGCCCCAGTAGACTGAAGTGACAGAAAGAGATGAAGTTAGTGACCAGACCTCAGTTTCTTGAAAGTTAGTAGGATGCTGCTGTGCTAGATATCGAAGACTTACCATTGACACTTGGAAAGATGACAGGGTAACAAGGACCCTGCAGCTGAAGAGAACTATTCCTCATATCTGGCGTGAGGAACTCAAAGTAATCATAATCCCTGTCAATCCAATCATCGACAGAGAGGCGTATGTCACCTTCTGGATAATCGCAAACAAAATTCAAACCATCTTCTGCTGGAAGTGGGCACTCCATGAGGCAAATGGCTTTAGCATCAGGTAGATTGATGTGACTGCTTTTGAGCCCACTTTGGTAGACCTGGTTGGGGTTCATCCAATAACGAACATCCACCTCACGCAAATCTGGAACAGCATGCTTGCTGCCACATATGTTCCCTTTGTAGTCCAGTCCGAATGTGAGCCTGTGCAATCAAAGAAGAAGAAATCAATTCGATCGCCCTATATTGTATTTGGAGGTTTTCAATCTTTACTAGTGCTAGTGTGAATGTGGACCAAGGCTTGAAGCAGAAGTCACAGGTGCCAGGATTTTAATTAGTGGGGATAGAAGCGGTGAAAGTAGGGAACTGGTAAGGTGGAGCATTGAGATGAAGGTCGATCCCTGGACCGGAGTGGTATTATTTCACTGTTGGTGGTTGGTTGGTTGGTGGCTTATCTGCGTAGCAGAAGCAAAGCCATGAAAAGTTTGCAGTGACATGAAATCCATGATAAGGAAGCGCCACCACGAAAAATGTTGCGTCTCCTTGTAGGTAGGGACTTGAGCATTGCAGGAACCAACCACTTGCTGGTAGCCGTTTCAGGCGTACAATAAGCATCAGGTGAAATTGGTGTGGATAAATTGTTTTTTTTTCACTGATTGCAACCTTTCCCTTATGTGGTTGTCCAATTAATTAGTGACAGACGCCAGGAGTTGGGTAAATAAAAAAATTGCCTTGGAAGCAGTAACAAGAAACGGCACGAAGTTTGCTTGGTACTACTGTACTAGTAGTAGCTAGACACTCTGTGCAGGAAGGAGACAATTAAGAAATGGATAGATCTATCATCTCTATGCTAATATGGTATGCTATGGGGAGCAGCGAATGAATGGTGGGTGGGTGGAAGCGCCAAGACCTGAGTGGGTTTCCCTGGTTGAAGCCGAAGCTGGAGTTGACAATCATGGCGACCCAGAAGGCGGCGAAGAGGAGGAGGAAGGGCCAGTCCTGGCACTTGCGGTCGTGGCGAATGACTCCCCCGCCGGGGTCCTGGTCGTCGGCGGCGAAGGCAGCGGCGGCGGATGGGTAGCGGCCGATGATGGCGCCGAGGGGCCCTCCCCCCAATGCCATTGGTCGGAGCTTGGGGGTTTGGTTTTGGGGTGGGTGTCGGTGGTGGTGGTGGTGAGGCAAGAGGCTCTCTTGGCCCTTCTGGGGAAGAAGAGCAGGGGAGAGGACTGTCACTGTGCTTTCTTTGCTCCCAATCCTTTGGCTCCTCCTCGCCTTGCATAATTGCAGGTGCTCCTTTTTCTTTTTCTTTTTTTATTTAGAGGAAAAGCAAAATGAAAGCTGATTAATTTTAATCTTATAATCACTGAGTGCCCTGGGTTCGCTCGGCCGCTGTAGCCCACTCACTAAGCAAAGCATCATCCATCCTTTTTCTTGTGTCTGCTGCTCTTGTCTCGTGCATAACTTAGCTTATTAAAAAAAAGGGCAGCCATGAAATGACACAAAGAGAAAAGATAAATTATTATGAATTGTAAAACTCTTTTTTACCATTGGATTATAGAGTTGACCATCTTTTTTTATTGGAGTAGTATAATAACATAGTCATAGAGTTGACCATCACCATGGGCCTGTTTGGTTGCGTTGCGTTGCGTCGGGTTGCGGAAGTGGGCTGGGCCTGGCGATTGCACTGGGTGGGCCCATCCAGTCTTCTTCCTCCTAGCTAGGCAGCCAGCCGAGCCAGCAGACGAGGGGAGCGAGGAGGATCCCCCGGCGTGGCGACGAGGATGGTGGTGAAGGCCGTGGTCGGCGACGAGGCGCACCTCAAGGCTTTCGAAGAAGCGCTCTCCTCCTCCTCCTCTCCTCCGCCGCAAGCCCAGGTTGCTTCCCCTTCCCTTCCTTGCGCCTTCCTCTCCCCTCCTCGATTCGATTCGATTTGGTTCCCAGGTCGGCCTCGTCGTCGGCAAGCTCAGCGCTTCCTCCGACCGTGCCCTTGTCTACTCCCTCCTTCCCACGCCGCCCACGGAGGACGCCGCCCTCGCATGCTCCCTCCGCGCCGCCCCCAAGCCCAAGACCTCCAAGCCCAAAGCCACTTCTTCCTCCGACGCCTCTCTTGAGTTCGATGTCGATTGGATCGCCGAGCACGCGCGCCAGGTACTCACTCACTCACCAACACACCCACTGTTTCATCAAAGGGATCCTACTCCTAAATACAGTAATAATAAAATCTGACCCACCACCCGCTTACTTTTAGGTGTCGAGGATGCTACTCGGAGGAATGAGTGTCATAGGTATTTACATATGGGCTTCCGAGGCATCCTTCAAGGCTACATCCCCTGCAGTCCTATCACAGGTTCCACTTCTCGCTTCATCGACTTGCTCATTATGGCTCCTCCAACGAATACTCTATTCATGCCATCTTTTCTTTCAGGTTATCAGAGCAGTTTCCCAAGCTTGGTATGGCCGTGCATTCACTGAGAGGCTGCTCATTCACATCTCCTACAGTCCTCGAAGGTGCTATCTCATTTTCCTACTCCCAGAATATGTTTTGTTTGTTTCTCCAGTCATCTGCCTATAGCAGTGCAAGCACTTGATTATCTTATGCGTACTTCTGACATAAATGGTAATTCAGTGCGGTTAGGTGGTTTTGTGATTCCATGTAATTCCGTTGCTACTCTTTTGATATCAACAGTTAGTATATGTCGAAAAACTCGTTTCTTCAGTCCATTTCATTTTGGTACGGGGTTATCAGTTAATAGTGTTAACTTATTGCGAAAATATATGTTTTGGTGTGTTACAGATGGGCCTGTCGTGTATGTGAGCTTGCATCAGGAAGTCTGCGTCCGTGCGATTTCAAATACAGCAAACTACTATCTTCTCTTCAAACTTTCAGATGCGCATATAATTTTGAGATAAGGTACCATTGATTTCTCGTATCATTATGACACACAAGACAATCAACTTAGTTTATGTGGGTTGTGCCCTGTAACGGATCTAGTCATGTTTACTCTTTGCTGATTACAATATATATTGCTGGCATAGGTTAACAGCTGTTCAAGCTGAGCCGTTTAAGAAAGTTATTCTAAAGGCAATCAGTCATCTCACAGAGGAAGTGCAGAATGCCAGGGCTTTGGTTGATGGGCATCTTGTAAGTTGCAACTCTTTACCCTATTGCAGTTATGTAAGTGCACAAATGCCACAAAGCTGGGAATGCTCACCACCTAGAAGAATACGAGCAAGTAGTTCCATTTAGTTTAAAATTTGTTGACATTCCAGATGCACTAGTGTCAAACAGATTTACTGAATAGGATGTTGTATGAAAGGGAATTTCTGATATAATTGAAATTTCAAGTCTGCATCTTATGAAGTGGACTGTCCAGTGGATAAATTGATATTCCGTATAATCTATGTCATTATCTTTAACCCAATGCCAAGAATTCACCATTACATGCAAGAACATCAAACATCTGCATTTGAAATAATGAGTTAAAATATTAACTGAATAGGATGTTGTATAAAAGGCAGGAAAGGTTGCCCATTCGCTGATGACATGCTTTTGTGGCTCTCTGCTTCTAAGAGCAGTGTGGATATGATTATTAGTTGAACACTTCACTAATTCAAAATAGAATTGCTGGCCCTGTTTGGCACAGCTCCAGGCTCCAAGTCAGATTTAGAGTTTATAGAACTAAACTAAAGGATTCACATAAACAGTCTCAATACACGAAAACTTGGAGCTAGGAATACCCAGCTCCAAGAATTTATAGAGCTGAAGCTGTGGCAAACAGGCCCGCATGCATTTCTGTCAACCTATCAGTGTCAGTTGTCGAAGAGAATGCTGCTCCTTTTACAGCAGCTTGCTAATCTTGTCCATTTTAGTGCCTACTTATATCTCTTGTTTCTGAAATATTTTTCCAACTAGTTTTCAGAAGACATAAACATTAGTACAGAGGGCCCACACCAAGTCGATTTTCTTGTGCCATTCAAGGATGCTGTACCTGTTGAAGGTGCCTCAGCTAATACTTTTTCCTGTTCCTCACTTTTTTCTTCTTGTTATGAGTCTAATATTATATGTTTACACTAAAGAATGCAGTTTAGAGGGAGTTGCTGGGGTTCTTCGCTTCGCTGGATCTGTCAGCGCCTTGGCATACTTAGGCCCAAAAGAATCTGTTTCAGAAGCTATATCTGATCTGAAGGTAGTTATGAAACATCAGGTTCCTTTATTTTTTCCTTTTTCACTGAGTCACGCTGTTTTTCATGAATGGGCTCTACTGTATATGTAGTACCCAGTTCCAGTTTGTTACAAACACTTCACATGCAATTTTTTAGGCTAATCTACTTCAAATATGCATTTGTTTTGAACCCTCCAGGTAACGAGTACAGAAAAGATTTTTTATGCATTTCGCAATCAAAACATGATACATCGTTTTTTGGGGCATTTTGTTCTCAAATTTTGAATCTCAAGATTCTTGTTCAAAATAGTTTTTGATTGGGTTCACTGCGGATGATCTTTTTATTTGACCGTGTATGTTATTAAGTGGGTAACTGGGTATTGGTTTGAGTGTAGGACTGTAGATCTTGGCACTATTGCATCACTGTAGTTGAATCTCCACTAGCTGAATCCTCAGTTGAAGCTTGTCGAGCTATTTGAATATTTATATGATTGGTTTAAAGAAAATTAACGCCTTTTCTGTTTGTGCTGCTTCTCTTACTCTGTATGAAGGCAGACATCATTACAAGTCTAAGAAGCAGGTTGGATATCCTCCTAGATGATGCAGATGATGGCTCTGCCACTAATGAGTTGGAGCAATCACCATCTCAGAAAGCCACTCAAGTTGTATTTCATGAGTTAAGGTACAGATTTCCTTATACCTTGAAAACAATTTAAAGTGCGCCAATTTAATATGATTTTTGTTGTAGAAGGCCCTGCTGATTAGTGCTGTGAAAATGTCGAGTTATTGACATAATGCTGTTATCGCATTGAGTCTTCCTTTTCTCTGTGTATGGTAGACAACAAATCTCTGATAACTGATTGCAATTTCACCCCTTTGAAACAGAGAACCTTACAGTTTCTCATTCCCGAGAAGAGTCCTGATACCTTGGTTGAGTGGTGCCTATGTTTGTGATTACCTGCAACGATCAGAGACAACACAGGTACTTATGCTGTGTTCACTTGTTGAGTCCTACTTGAGGCGAAGTGTGCCCCACCCTCAATTCTGCTAGAGCACTTGACAGTTGACACCCTTTTTCTTTGCATGGCTTTAGGATGCAACAGATCGCTGCAAGGAAGTGATATCACTGGAAACAGCCGTGGAAAGCTCTGCAGTCCTGGAACCAGAAAGTGCTGCAACCTGTGGCACACTAGAATCCTTTTGGGATATGGTTCCTGGAGCTCGTAGTGGAGCACGAGACAGATCCAGCAGGCTGAAGGACAGTGGCTGTACTGGACAGAGTGGTGATGGTAGGAGCAGCAGACGACAAGGCGGCATGAACTTGAACGTCCTTGCAGCTCTGTTTGCGCTGATGGTTGCTCTGATAGCTGGAGTTGTATTCACCTCTTCTGCGGGTTCCAAACCCTGAGCCTGCCTTGTGTTGTAACACCAGTAGATTACATGCCAAAGATGTTAGAAATTGTGTCAAAAATGGAGTTATTTCATAC
This sequence comes from Cenchrus fungigraminus, assembly GCA_036936925.1. Lineage (NCBI taxonomy): Eukaryota > Viridiplantae > Streptophyta > Magnoliopsida > Poales > Poaceae > Cenchrus > Cenchrus fungigraminus. Next base: position 35,914,742 of record CM072769.1, read on the forward strand.
AAAAGGAATTGGAGGTCGTTTTTTAAGTTGTTTGAGTCAAAATGCACCGCGAGCTTTCTTAATTTTCTTTTTGCAAAAGGATGTGATTGGACTGAATACATTAGCACATATTCATTCATTAGTCACCACTCGGTGAGCAGACCTTTCAACAATGTTCAATACAAGTCGTCTCTTATACTGGCCAGAAACGACCTGAGTTCTCTAGCTTTCCTCTCATGTTCGGGAGACCTATCACTACCGGCTTCACAAATGTCTACTGCATCCACATCCTTCTTGCGTTTATCGCTTATAACTGGCGAAGGGGATGACAAATCTATTGTTGCAGCTTCTGCTACTGCATTATTCTCCACACCAGTGCCATGGCTGAACAGGGATACATTAGTGCCTCTTGATCCACCCGACGTGCTTCCACTCTCAGGATAATTGCTTATATCTGATAGTGCTCTTCTCCCTTCTTCCATATGGAGTTGCATGCCTTGAGCTGTTAGGGGTTTATGAGCTACACAAGGCAATGGTGAAGATAGATCAATCGGGTCTTTGTCCCATGCCATATTCTGCATGTCACACAAAAGGGTATTTTCTTGTGACTCCATTGTTCCAGGTAGCAGGCTTGGGCTCTGCAGATGAATCCCATCCATGGGTCCTGCAGGTGACCCACACAACTTTCTGGATCTGGCAATCTTAGAAGCTCGTCGTATAGGCGGGGATGGAGAAGACAGGTCAACAATATCCTGGAGTGGAGCCACAGTGTGTATATCTGCTGTCTGAGGGCCAGCCATTTTAGATGGAAGAGTACCACTTTCAGATTCAATCCCAAGCAGCAATTCTTGGAGCTGCGCGTCCACATCTTTAATGGCAGCTGGACATGATTTCTTGGACCTAGCTCTCCTCTTTTCCTTCTTCTGCTCGCCCTTCTTTTCCAAAAATTCAGTTATTTTTTCTGGGCAAGCACTGCAGTTGCACAGGTAGGGCATGTCAGAAGGAACAAATTTAGGGTGGAAATGAAAAAAAACTTATGACAGCTAAGACATAACATCAAGCAAGGCAACTGATCCCATCATCAGTGGAATCCAACTAGCACATTGAACCATTCTGCATTCCTCACTCTGCACTAGGCGAAGTATATTAACATTGATATTCATTACTAAAATCAGCTACAGTGGGTCTTGTTCATGCCTTCTGTCCCTAAATATTACTGAAACTATAGTTTTTCATGCTTCCATTTCACAGTTAGACCTTGTAAACTTCATCTGATTCATGTCCACAAATAATGCTCTGCAACAGAAACATGACATGTTCTACAAAAGGTGACTCCAGTCAGTGAAACGCCATTGTTCAGAAGATGAGTTGATAAAATGATAACCATAACTACCTTCTAACAAGATCCCCTGGAACAACTGAAACTTGGAGCCCATCTATTTTTCTCCATGAAACCTCATAATATTCACTTCCATGAACTTTTCGCTGCTTCACAATTGCCAAGACAGGGCATGGTACTGGAATCTGCAAATTAGATAATTAGACTTGAAAAGTAGATGTAAAATAATCAGTTCAGAAGATCAGAAATGCACTCAGCAAGCAAAGCTTATACCTCATTTAGTGAAGGCTTCAGTCCTAGATCTGAAGACGTGGAGCGAAGATTTGAAAACCTTCTGAGTTCTCTCTCAGCTATCTTTGGAAGGATATATTCATCTGCAGACATATTTTCAAGGAAATAACTTGGGAAGTTTTCTCATGTACAAAAATGTGATACTACCTTCATATTGCATATCTCTGATAAAAGCAAGAATAACAAATTAGGGATTTCGAGGATACCAGTCTTCTCAGGGCTCCACTCAAAATATTGCTCACATATCTGGTGCAGCTGTGACCGAAGAAATGGATGCTGGCTGCATGCCCTGGAGACAGAAAATCAACAACTAATATCAACCATAAACCAACTAGAGCAATATTTGACAACCTGAGTTATTCCTCCTGGCTACTCAAAAAGCTAGGAAAGATGGAAGGCAAACTTGGAACTATGGAAGTATTGTACCATTCACATCAGGTGTGAACCTAAGGCTAAGAATCCAGTTTTATCCACAAATAGACCTTAAATCAAGAAAGTGGATTTATACACAAATGTCTCACCTCTGCACAGCTTCTGAATCTGGTGAATGACATTTAGGCTCCAGATATGCATTTATTATGTCCCGAAACTGAACACCAGAATCTTGGGTTATCCCAACCTCTGTAACAGAAAAGACAGTACATGAATGGCAGATTTCCTACTCTTGCTTGTTGAGTTAGCGAAGAAGTAGGATGCAGGTAAATAGCTGGATAAAACTAAAGGGATTTCTTACCACAGGTACTTGCTTTTGAGCATGTGCCACCACCTCTCCCTGTGTTAACACCACTACTTTTTGCTTTACATTTTCTAGTCGGTTTAACTCCATCGGACAAAATTTGGTCAAGAACGGCGTCATCCCCTACAGATTTAACAAGGCGGCATGCTGCTTCCTGTAACAGTTATATACAATATTATAAGAAAAAGAAAACAATGATAAACTTCACGACTTCTATTTTGTGATTGAGTATAGAGTTATGGACAGAAAACAAAACAAGAATAGTTGCAATACAGTCAGTATATGACAAACCAAATAAATAGTATTCACATGTGGATGGTGCTCTGACTTTTGGTGCTTACCGGGCCAAAGCCATGAACTCCATTAGAATAGTCACTACCAAGAAGAACTGCAAAAGATATCTGAAAAAAAAGAGAAAATCAGGACAGTTCAAAGAAACAGGTCGAAATTTATGCATTATAGCACAAAAAAAAGGGAAGTACTGCAAAAATTATATCAATCTTTTTTTCTGAACATGTAGGAGAGCTATGTATCATTATAGTAAGAAGAAGCAAAAGAAGAAGAACCCTTACAGAGAAAAACATGTCAATCAGTAGCAAAGAATAGTTTAAAAATAAAATGAAAAGGGTAAAAAAATTAAAATAATGAAAAGGTTTAAGACTTTAAGTTGAAGCATATAAAGTGATGTGGTTATTCTACATTCAGTGATAGGACCAACCACATTGGGAGTACATTAACCTCTACCTAAAACCAAGAAACCGGTGCAAGATTACTAGGACAATGGTTACAGGTGGACCGAAATTGTACTTTCCAGGTACTGCAGCTTAACTAGTGCTTACTTTGATAGTGTAATAATTGTTTGGGGGGTGGGGGGTTGCATTTAATTAATACTGTGCGTCCAAATGATCTTCCTGACAAGCTAATGGATTAATTTAGTTTATCCTACATCTCTGAGATATGATGTTAGGCCTTGGCTGGCAACAGAAAACTGGCTGTACCATTTCAAATATTGTTTAGGAGACCTCCTATTAATTCAGCTCATCCAGGAAAATCATAGAGCAACATACCAGAGAGTTCCTGCCAAAACCAAGCCTTTTCTCAATGTCTTCCATCTCGTAGCAAATTACATAACCACCCTCTCCTGATTCAAGAGAAAACATAAGAAAATCACTAGGATTTAGACTAAGTAAACAAGAACACTTGCTATTCCAGAAAAAGAGAGCAGATAATGCAATACAAGCCTTATCAGCATGAATGCTTAGTAAAGAGCTGTACCTATGAAAACATCTCTATAAACTGTCCTTGCACCAAAAAGGAATGAATCTGAATCTGATGTAAAACAACCATCCTGAAACAGCATAGGCAGTACCAGTGCATAAAGAACATGCATATGATGTTGCTCTTGTTAGGATCATGTTACAGTATTGCACTTACGCACAAGGAGGCAAAATTGAGCAATGCGCACTGTGCTTCGGCTTCTTCCACCCTATTAAGGACCAGAGCGGTTAAACAAAGCCACAGGGCAATCCCAATACAAGACAAACTAATGTTAAAACCTGCTAATTAATTCCAATCTAGTGTTATAGGTACCCATCCAAGCAGGGGATGCCTAGGGCCATCCCAAGGTGTTTGGCCTCTTTGATCATGCGGGAGAATTCGGAGCTCTTGTTCCGGCGCAAAGAAGTCAAGGGTTGTGAGTTAGCCTCCTCTCGAGCAGCCTGGGGCGAATGGATTCCAAAGGAGAGTTTACATGACTGGGGTGAAGGGAAAATTGAGGGTGACAAGGACAAAGCAGAGCAGCAACCTCGGCGGCATTTGATCCAAGGCGGCGCCTATATGTAGCCAATTTGACCGAAGGAATCGCCCCATCTGAAAGTAAGGCCGAGAAATGAAGAGGCTTTAGGTTTCATCAAGAAAATAAAAATAAAAAGGAGGCTCTACCGCTTTGGGCCCGGGCACGGAAGCATGGAGCACTGCCGTTTCATTTAAGGTTAAAATCTTGGAAGGGGCAGGAAAAAAGAAGAGAAGAGAACCTGCGACGAAAACGAGGCTGCAGTTGAGGGCGAGGAGGGCTCGGATGCGGTGGAAGAGGTTCTTGAGGTAGACCTTGTCCTTGAGGAAGGCCGGGGAGCGATTGGCGCTGCAGAGCTGCACGAGCCAGCAGGAAAGATCCACGCACACCTTCTTGTTCCTGATTCCACCAAGAAAGAAGCATTAGTTAATGATGAGAAGGGGATTGGATTGGGTTTGATTTCAGGAGGGGATACAGCCTCTGCGGATCTACTCACTGGAGGTGCTGGAGCGGGAGTTTCTTCTTGCAGGAGTCGAGGATGTCCCAGAGGTTCTTGACTCCCATGGCCGCCGCGCCGCTGACGGTCGCCGGAGCCAAAGAGGAAGGCAAGAAACGGGAAACAGCGACTGCGATGCGGGCGGGTTTCGAACTCCCTTCTTTTTTTTTAAACCCCTTCTGTTTTGTGGGAATGGAAACGGACCGGCTGAAATACGCTTTGCTCTTCTGATTGCAGAAATCCGGTTGTTGAGCAAGTGTTGTAGAAGCCTGCTTTCTTTTTTTCCTTTTTCTCCCTAATTGAGGAATTGCGTATAATAAAAAGGAGCTTTTGAAGTTGATCTACACATGTTCTTCCTCATCCAGTTGTCCATCACGAAAATGCTTTCCATTTATGAAAAAAATAAGATTTTGGCAGATGCCGCCAGAACTTTGATGTTAATAACTTTAAAATGAAGATTAGACCACTGAACTGTGTTTTGTGAAAAAGCATGGCTAGCACATCTATATTCACCTCACTTGCAGTTGCAGACCCAAGAATGTTGCACGGCAAGGCTTTGCTACTGGGCTTCGTGCATGAGGGTGGGGATCGGAGGACTGCCCGTCGTTGAGGATGAGATATTCCATAAGTTAATGTAATGTCGAGAAGTGTAGACCTATATTTATCGGTGTCGTTGGATTAGAAGTTACAATCATCGCCACAGATAACCGTCGTTGTTCTGTCTCATCAAGATATGCTTACATGAACATTATGTGAATCATAAATCTGTTTGTTTTGACCGTGACGTTAGCACGAGCATTAACTAGTAGTGTTAGTGTGTTACCTAACAAATCCCTAAACTCTTGTTGAAACCACCCCATGTAGTATCTACTATAGGCAAGTACATTGGTAAATGACATCAGACTCATCGTATAATGCAGTGTGAAGTTTTGTGACGTAGAAAGAGGATATATTGTGAGGGGGAAAATAATTTCAATTTTTCGCCAAAGCAATCCTCTCGTAGTCTATAAACTAGTACATAGCTTGGTCTCCTTGGTGGAAAAGCTCGGTAAAATTGCATAGCTTGAAGAAGCTAGAGTTAAAGTTAAATGTGTAGGAGTCAGCAAATTATAAGAACTGCAGTAGTTCTCAAACGAGCCACGTTTGTTGTTGGCGGTCCTTACATTTCGCTCTCAGTCTTGTCCCTTTTGAAAAGGTAAGTTTGAAAAAAAAAAGATCAAATGCATCATATACGTATATGTCAAAAAAAAAAAAGCTAAGTTTGAGTAAACTAATGGGCCAGCCCGCTCACTTGCCTTCTTGGGCCTAAACAGAATCAAGAGAGTTTTGGGCCAGGAAAGCCCGGCCCGACCAGGAAACTTTAGTGGTCCGTAATCCACAACAACACTCTGTTCTGTTCTTTCTTGCTCTTCTGACCGATCCGTGATCAACAACACTCTGTTCTGGATTTTCCCACTGCTTGTAAGCTAGGAAACGACCCGGAATAGAGTTTACGTGTTACATCTCGTCAAATCAAATGTATAATTAACATACATACATATATATACACACACCGTAGTACGTAGTTATAATATTTGTACAAACCCACAAAGAAAAAGTAATTATATTTGTACAGCACAAATTAAACAAAGTAGCATGCATCAATCCACAGCACAGGCACAGCAGTTGATTCATCGATGGCATTCCACTACATGATGGTGTTGTACCTTGTGGGGTCGATGGCGACGGTGGCGAGCACGACGGCGGCGCCGAGTAGGAGCACGACGAGCGCGGTGAAGTTGACGAGCAGCGCCTCGGCGCCGTACTTGGGCAGGCTTAGCGGCGGGGCCTGCAGGAAGGTGAGCTTCTCGAGGAATCCGAGCTGCGCGGTGGCGACGGCGAGCGCGAAGACGAGGAGGCCGGCGACGGCGTGCCACGGCACGGCGCTGCGGCGCGTGGCCGGCGACGCGCCCGGGAAGAAGAAGGCGAGGAAGCCGGCGGCCCACTGGAGCGCGTAGAGGGAGATGGTGGCGATGCCGAGCCAGGAGTGGAGCGAGTAGAGGTTTGGGATGCCGCTCTCGACGTGGTACTTGAAGACGGCGTAGACGCCGAGTCCGCCGGCGGCGAGGCCCGCGGCGTGCAGCGCCAGGTGCGCCTTCTTCCTGGCGCCGCGGCTGAGGAGCGGGAGGGAGCGGTAGCAGAGGATGGCCTCCCCGGCGAGGACGACGGGGCCCAGGAGCATGAGCACGGGATGGACGTTGAAGATGAGCTGCTTGTTGTGGGACCGGAGTGCGAGGCCGCCGCGGAAGTGGACGCACCAGACCACCACCAGCACGGTGGCGGCCACGGCCAGGACGTGCGCCACCACCGTGCGCGCGTCGACGGCTGCCGGCGAGGCGGCCGCCTTGTTGATGTCCATGGATCGGAGAGAGGAGTATAATGAATCGAAGGAAGAAGCAGTCGTGAGGTCAGGTCAGGTGGCAGCTGCTGCCTGGGCTTAACAAGGCAATAAAGCGGCAGCAGCAACCAGCAGCAGAGGAGACGGTTACATGGGTGTGGACGTGGTTGCTCTCCCCGCCGCTATTGCCGGTAGCCACCCGCCAGGCTAAAAACCAACCAACAAACAAAGCTACCTCTTTCTTTTTCTTTTTTTCCCCTTTGCATTGTTTCCCTTTCCTGAACAAAAATCCAATACTGCATAATTCCTCTGTCCCAGAATTGTAGTCAATCTGTTATTTCTAGGTTCATAGGTTTTATTATTCATCTAGATATATATTGTATCTTGATATATTAAAAAAGTTTTGAATAATTGAATAAAAACATAGCAAAACAACTTACAATTTGAAAACGAAAAAAGGGAAATGGAAAATTCAAGGACAAGCCATTGATGAATGATAAAGCAGAAATTGTGGCAGCAAGCGTTTCATGGGTAACATCCATCATCAAGCAATGACCGGGTACGCGCACAATGACATCCCCGGTCGTGTCCCAAAAGCTTATTGCTGTCGTATACACCATGTCAGCATGCATATCCTTCTCAACTTCACCTCATCTGGCTCCGTCCCACAATAAATGTCATTTTCGCTTTCTGAAAAACAATAATAATATTTTTTTAGGACAGAGGGAGTACAACACAAATAAAGTAAGCGAATATAGTGTATTATATTATATATATTTTCAAATATAAATGTGCAAACCTGCTTAACTATCTTTATGTTTTTATGGGTATTGCAACTTTTCATTAGAAAAGAAAAAAATGATGAATTCACAACACGGATTTCTTATCATCGATGGATACATCGTCTACCACCAAACGAGTTAAAAGTTAAATTAGAATCTCGAATCTGTTATACTTATAACTCTATAATATACAAGAGAGCAATCACTCTATAATATACAAGAGAGCAATCGATGGGGCATGCCCAACTGAGCAATCCAAGCAAGGACCGTGTTGGACAGGGCAGCCTATAGCACCACTCAGACCTTTGGATCGTTGGATCATAGTATCATGAAACCAATGGTCCACAACTAACCATACATCATCCTTGAAAACCTGAAATTCAAGCCACAAAAGTATAGGTGGACGTCTTGACTGGTCTAGTCCTTTTCACCGGCGACTTTCAACTTGCTAATCTAGTCAATTGACTTGCACAAAATCCATCAACAATATAATTCTCCAAGCATATCACTTGCTTATTTTTGTTCCATGAAACACCGCAAATCATCACGGCTTTGGTCTACTATTTTCTTAAGGAGTTAAATACACCGCGGTCCTTGAACTTGTCAGCTTGTGTCACTAGGTCCACGAACTCGCAAAATATAAATTTGGCACCTCAAACTTGTTAAGTTGTGACACTTAGGTCCATACCTCTTTAATGGCCTTTTAGATGTGATGTGGTATGCTCATGTGGCACCAGATGGATGAATATACACAAAAAAGACCTCCAAATCTATCCTCTTCAATCTCCACGTCCTCCACCTCCAATTAACACATGGTCGGCACGCGTTTGACCAATAAGTGCTCGCCGCAGAGGCCATGACTAGCACTGTGGAGGCACTTGACATGTTGAGTGTAACGACTCGGGTTTTCAAAAAGGGAAAACCCGTCATTCTACTTTCGTGATAGTTTCTGGATCAGTCGCTATCACGTACAGACATCCATCACAGATAAATATCACAATCATACAACGAAATAAAACATCAGAGTACGAATAATATTATTATTACATGTCCTGAATAACGGAGTACATCAATACACACCTCTCAGCGGAATAACATGAATAAGAGCCTACGCAGCGGTAGCTAGCTTCCAGAAGGTGTCTCCATCTTTATTCGTCTCCCACAGGCATCCTTGAGCGAAGCGACGCGTGCCCCTCAGTCGTACCATCCGTCGGCGTTGTTGTCGTAGTCTGACTCGTACCCTGCAAGCTCAGGAGCTATCCCCAAGGATCGGGATAGGTCCACGTCACCAACCGTATGCAAGTTTTAAGTGGCCTACTTCTAAAGGTAAAGAAAGGTACAAGGTAGAGGCTGGGTTTACTAAGCAGCAGCAGCATCAAAAATAAATAGAATATCATCTCCAATTCCCATCAATTCCCACATCTCTCATCCACAAACGGTTACACCTGGTCACCCAGATCACCGTCACCAACACCTATCTCCATCTAGGGTCGGTGCGAGAACTCCCACTCCTCACACCTCAATGATTACACCCAGATCCGCGAGGCGGAGGGAGCAACTCCCCTCTCCCCGAGTACAACCACGGCTCACCATACACTCTCATCCTATAAGGGGGAGGTAGAAATCCCAAAATGTAAGAGTCAGAGTAAACAACGGGCATGTCCATAACCGAGGACGCGGCTATACGTATAGATCTAAACTCTGCAGAGCGTGTACACCAGTACCCAACTCGGAATAGCACCCGGACGGTGTACGGCCGACCGAGCCTACCCAACCGAACGAACACCTAGGAGTTATGATTCCATCCTGCATCCGGGTCTCGATGCGGTCCCTCGCAAAGGACCACCCCAGAACTGTGAACATGCCCCCGTGTGGCCACACGGGGAGCGCCGCAAAGGGAAGGGACTTCACCCTACACCCTCTCACTGATACCCTCTATCCTACTAGTAGGTATGGTATCACACTTGCTAGGGTTGAAACGGCCCTATCCCCACTCTCGGCGAGGTGGTGTGTACGAAAGTCCCGTGTAACAAAGCGACCCACTCGGTTTCAGACCGGGGCGAGCTCCTATCCTCCAAGTCATCACAAAAACCCCAACACCTGTGCTCCTAAAACCGTGTACCCGCCATAGGTACCAAACTGGGAATCGCCCGAGAAGACGAACCCTGGCCCCCGATCCCGGATTGGGTTGTCTTGAGCTCACCCCCGCCAAGTATCCCATAAACACCTTCTCTTGCCGGTTTTTCCCACACACGCCAAGAATTCTACCACATAATCCCAACACATGCATAGCAAGCTCAGCGTATCAACACGCGTAAATAAAGTAGTAGTAGTAGGTCAAACAAGGACAAGGTATTTAAAAGGGGCAGTGCAAGGGTTTCATCATATCCATCATCATGCATAAATAAAGTGCTAGCAGTTCTAAAGCAATGCCTAATGGGCATTCAAAGTAGGTCGGGCGTGAACCTGGGTGGGGGTAGTCGTCGTAGCCGAGGTCGTCGTCGTAGTCCTGGTTCAGCTCTCCGGCTCCGGCTGCTCCTAGAATCATAATTTAAATAAATAAACTCGGCTGCTAATGCAATTAACTCCAAGAGGAAAAACAAATAAGACCCAAAAAAGAGCAAACTCTATCCTAGCGCAGAGTTTGAGATTTTAGAAGATTTTCAGAAAAGGTTTTGTATTTTTCGGAGTTAAAATGGATTTATTATGAATTTCCAAAGAGAAAATACATTTCTGAAAATAAAATACGCATATACAGTATTGCAGACTCTAGGCTAGCTCTAGGCTATCTCCAGCTGACTCTTAAAGGGCTTAACGCCAGCTACTGGCCGGCTCCAGCGCGCACGTGGCGGCCAACAGCGTGGCTTTAAGCCGGCGTATGCCCGCGTGGCAGCCTGCGTGGCGCGGTGCACCTGATCCTGGGCGGATCGGCTGTGGCGCGCTGCGGTGCGGCCCGGCGGGTGGCTTGGCCGTTGGTGGCCAGCCGCATAGGATCCCGTCGGATCCTCTACCTTGAGACGCGCGTGTGTGCGTGGGTGTGGGGTAAAACCCCAGGGGTTTCTGGCCGGCGTTGTCACATGTTCGGTGAAATGCCCATAAGGGACTCCGGTGCGGCAAAGCTCGCCGGCGGCGATGTAGGGCGGCGGTTGGTCATCAAGCTCCATGGCTCGACTCAGGAGACCCTCGCGCATCGATTCAAGCCAAGAAAGGTGGCACCTTGGGCCGGAGCAGAGCTCGACGGCGACGGCGCAAGGTCGGGCGCGGCGGTGCGGTGCGGTGATCACTGGCGTCAGCGCATGAGTGCGTCAAATGGCCAGGCGCGTGCGTGCGTGCTCCAGGCAAAACTAAACAAGCCAAAAACTGGGGCTTTGCCCTTTGCCTAGACGCACACGGCTGGCTTGGCCATGGTGGAGCTCTGGCCGGCGCGTGCGGCGGCGAAGAGCAGGGCTTGCGCGGCGACGTGACGACGTGCGTGGGTGCACGGTCGCATCGGCGGCGAGGCGTGCATGGAGGGGCCCTAAAGGCTCGACCTTTCCCTCCTGCCCGCGCGTGCACATCGGCATCCCGCGCGGCGAAGGCCACGGCGACGCGGCGAACAGGGCGTCGAGGCCTCCGGCGTGCACACAGTCAAGGGATTAAGGCAAAGTGGTGAGCGCGCGCGCGTTGACGACGGCAACGGCACCTGCAGGTGTAAGGCTCGGCGCGAAGGCCGGCAACACAGGCGACGGCGGTCAGCGGCGGCAGCGCGGTGCGTGCAGGGGCTTCCACAGGGTCCAAGGCGATCCTTTCTCCCTCGGCATGAAGGCCGGCTCCACAGAAGAGAGGGCAACGACGGGCTCACTTGAAGACCCCGGGTCGAAGCGATGAGCGGCGGTGAAGAGGTGCGGAGCAGGACGGCGGCGGCGCGGGCTGGAACAGGGGAAGTAGAGCAGGTGGCACGGTCCTTGGCTTCTCGGCGATCAGCAGCTCCCGCGGGCGGCTCCGGCTTCGCGGCGTGCTCCCCCGGATGGCCTCCCCAGCTCCTTCTCCTCCCCTCCTTCTTCTTCTTCAGGTGCGGCGGCAGAAACAGGGGAAAACCCTAGGGGCGGATTAGGTTTAGAGCGCGGCCGCGGTGGTGTTCTTATAGGCAGGCGCGCGGCGTGTGAGCACTTGGATGGGACGCGGCTGAGGTGGTGAGCATCCACGGCTCCACCACAGCGAGTACGGCGAGCTGTGCCGAGGTGGCAGGCGCTCGATTGGCCGCGGCGCGCAACAGAGAGGGGAAAGGGGGAAAAAGGAGGTGGAAGACGACGTCGACGTGGACTCCTGTAACATCCCACAATTTTATTATGGAATGTTAATTATAAAAATGAGGATTTAAAAATTTTTGGTGAATTATTTGAGTGCTTGATAATTTAATTAAGGATGTCTTCTATTTTCTCTCCTAAACTCCTAGATTTATTTTTGAACTAATTAAAAATTTCTAGGAAATATAAAATGCTAGTGTGAGAACCTTGGAGTTTATTTGGATTTTATTTGGATCTTAATTGTGTGAGAATCAAATTTGTATTCTAAATTCAAATTTGAATCTAATTGGAGAAGGGGTTAAAGGGTTTGAATACTAGGAAAAGCTTTCTTACCTTGTTGGGCCTCGAGTCCACTGCCAAAGTCTACCAAAAGTCCCTCTTCTCTTTTTCCAGTCTAAACCGTGCCCTTTTTCTTCCACCGCGGCCCAGCTCCTCATGGCCCAGGCAGCCCGTCTACCACCTACCACTCCGCTGACGCAGGTAGGCGGGTCCCGACCGCAGCGTCATCCTCCTCCTTTACGCCTTTCGCTGATGCCGCCCGCACCAAAGCGCCGGAGCGCCGCCCATGGCCGCCGTCGCGATGCGCCCGCACCCCTTCTTTAGCATCCAGCCGTCCACGTGTCTGCACCGTGCCTTGCCCTATATAAAGGCTGCCGCCGCAGCCCCAGATGCTCCCAACCCTAGCCGCCGGGGATTTCTCCCCTTTGCCGCTCACCTCTGCTGCGCTGGAGAAGAAGGAGAAGGGGGAGGGGAGAAGGAAGATCGGAGGCCGTCCGTGAGCACGCCGGCGCCGCCGTGAAGCCGGAGGACCGCCCGCGGAGCTCCTGGACAGCAAGAAGCCGAGGACCCCGTCGCCGCCTGCTTCCTCTACTCCGTCCCCGCTCTGCTTCCCGCTCCACTGCCGGCGAACCTGCTCCGATCAATCTTCCCCGACGCTCTGCACTTCGACCCGTGGTCACTAAGGTGAGGCCGTCCGCTCCTCCTCTCTGCTGGGAACCCGGCCTTCACGCCGTGGGAGAGCGAGCACCGAGACATGCCTATCCGCGCCACCACGCTGCCACGCAGAACGCTGACGACTTGTTGCCGGCCTTCGAGCCGTGCTGATCGATTGCAGGTGCCGCTACCGACGACCACGCACATGCGCTTGCCTCCGCTCGCTCCCTTGTCTCGTGGCCACGCAGCGCGCCGTTACGCCGCGCCACCCTGCCTTGCGCTGACGCGGCTACGCCGCCGGCTTGCACTTCGGTGCACGCTCGCACAGGGGGTGAGGTGAAGGCCGTGCCTTCAGGTGCGGCGTGCCCTTTATCTCCGGTCGCGCACACACGCACCCCTACCCGCTCACCGGCGGACCTGAACCCGGTGCTCTCGCACTCCGCCGCTGCGCGCGTCGCTCACGACGCCGCCACGGTCGGACTTGCCTTGCGCAGCTGGGCAAGGGGTAAAGCCCCCAACTTTGGGGCTGGTCCGCCTCAGGGGAGACTCGCACGCACACACCGGCGTATTTGCGTACCCCAGCGCCCACGCCGGTGACCATCCGCACCACGCCGCCGCGCGTTTCACCGCGTCGCCGCCGGCGCGCCCAAACCCGGCCTAAGGCCCGCCTTTTCTTGGCTTTAACATGTTCGCGGGGTCTTCCTCGATCCCTCACTGCCGTTTGATGATTGGCCCGAGATACCTCGCCGCCGGCGAGCCCCTTTCCCGCGCCGCCTCCCCTCTGCGGCATTCTGCCGAACACGAGACGACGCCAGGCCTAAAGCCCTGGGGTTTTACCCCACACGAACACACACACGCACGACACGCTGTAGAGGATCCGCCCGGATTTCGTGTGGCTAGCCACCCATGGCCGGGCCACACGCCGGTCTGCACCGCGCTGCGCTGCAGCAAGCGCGCCCGGGATCTCCTATGCCGCGCCACGCAAGCCGCCACGCAGGCCGCCACGTCTGCTGGTGATCGCTTAGAGCCACGCCGTGGTAGCCACGTGGCCGGCAGGAGTCAGCCTGCCGCCGGCTTAACGCCCTGTTAGAGCCAGCTAGAGTTAGCCAAGAGCTAACCAAAAGTTTGCAATATTGTAAATGTGTATTTTAATTTCAGAAATCTATTTTCTCTTTGAAAATTCATAATAAATCCGTTTTAACTCCGAAAAATACAAAACCTTTTCTGGAAAACTTCTAAAATTCCAAACTCCACGCTAGACTAGAGTTTGCCTCTTTTTGGGTCTTATTTGTCCTTCATCTCGTATTTATTGTAATTAGCACCCGTGTTTATTTATTTAAATACGATTCTAGGAGCCGCCGGAGCCGGAGAGCTGAACCAGGACTACGATGACGACCTCGGCTACGACGACTACTCGCACCCAGGTTCACGCCTGACCTCCTTTGAATGCCCATTAGGCATGGCTATTGGAACTGCTAGTGCTTTATTTATTGCATAGTGATGGATATGATGAACCCGTGCATAGCATCTTTTACATACTTGTCCTTGATTGACCTACTACTACTACTTTATTTACGCGTGTTGATACGCTGAGCTTGCTATGCATGTGTTGGGATACTGTGGTAGTTTCTTGACGTGTGTGGGGAAAAACCGGTAGGAGAAGGTGTTTTTGGGATATTTGACGGGGGTGAGCTCAAGACAACCCGATGCGGGATCGGGGGCCAGGGATCGTCTTCTCGGGCGATGCCCAGTTTGGTACCTATGGTGGGTACACTGTTTTTAGAAGCACAAGTGTTGGGGTTTTTGTGATGACTTGGAGGATAGGAGCTTGCCCCGGTATGAAACTGAGTGGGTCGCTTTGTTACACGGGACTTTCGTACACACCACCTCGCCGAGAGTGGGGATAGGGCCGTTTCGACCCTAGCAAGTGTGATACCATACCTGCTAGAAGGATAGAGGGTATCAGTGATGAGGGTGTAGGGTGGTGTCCCTTCCCTTTTGGGTGCTCCCCGTGCGGCCACACGGGGGCATGTTCACAGTTCTGGGGTGGTCCTTTGCGAAGGACCGCATCGAGACCCGGATGCAGGATGGAATCGTAACTCCTAGGTGTTTCGTTCGGTTGGGTAGGCTCGGTCGGCCTTACACCGTACGAGAGCTATTCCGAGTTGGGTATTGGTGTACACGCTCTGCAGAGTTTAGATCTATACGTATAGCCGTGTCCTCGGTTATGGACATGCCCGTTGTTTACTTCGACTCTTACATTTTGGGATTTCTACCTCCCTCCTTATAGGATGAGAGTGTATGGTGAGCCGTGGTTGTATTCGGGGAGAGGAGAGTTGCTCCCTCTGCCTCGCGGATCCGGGTGCAACCATTGAGGTGCGAGGAGTGGGAGTTCTCGCACCGACCCTAGATGGAGATAGGTGGTGGTGACGGTGATCTGGGTGACCAGGTGTAACCGTTTGCGAATGAGAGTTATGGGAAATGGTGAGAATTTGGAGATGATATTCTATTTATATTGCTGCCACTGCTTAGGAAACCCAGCCTCTACCTTGCTCTTTTCTTTACCCTTTAGAAGTAGGCCACTTAAAGCTTGCATACGGTTGGTGACGTGGACCTATCCCAATCCTTGGGGATAGCCCCTGAGCTTGCAGGGTACGAGTCAGACTTCGACAACAACACCGACGGATGGTACGACTGAGGGGGCACACTGCTTCGATCAAGGATGCCTGTGGATGAAGAATAAAGATGGAGACACCTTCTGGAAGCTAGCTACCGCTGCGTAGGCTCTTATTCATGCTATTCCGCCAAGAGGTGTGTATTGATGTACTCCGATTATTCAGGACATGTAATAATAAGATTATATTCGTACTCTGAAGCTTTATTTTGATGTATGACTGTGATATTTATCTGTGATGAATGCCTGTGCGTGATAGCGTCTGATCTAGGGACTATCACGAGACAGAATGACGGGTTTTCCGCTTTTGAAAACCCGGGGCGTTACAGATGGTATCAGAGCCATACTTGATCGTAGCACGTGCCCTTAGAAATGGTCGTTAGAAATTAGGACTCTAAACGATCTCCTTTGTTATAAACCATTCTTGACTTATATTACAAAAACTTATCCTTCCTTGAAAAGTTCTATCTCACCTGCGCTAACTAGAAATTTCTTCCGTGTCACAGGAAATGGCTCGACAGGAGGTGGAGCTACTCCCGGAGCACATGGAGGGACTTGCCAGATGGGTGGACCGGGTCCTCCTCAGGCTGTGGATTCCCCCTACGCACGTCACCTACCACGTCGAGGACGTCCCCACGCTGTCAGGACCACTAGTGCTTTGCACGGTGGCCATCCTACCCCACCCGGTGCGTCCAGACTTCCCCGGGATGCTCGAGCATAGCACAGGGCTCAATGTCAGGAACGCTGTGGACACCGCCTGCAGCCACGTACTTCGCCACCTGTTGGCTAGGTACTGCAACGTCTACAGGACTGGAGACCTGCGACTGATCCCCCAGGACTACTACAGAGTGGCTCCGATCGTGGACGGACTGCCAGACCCTACAACAGTGTATGAGGAGGAGGTTGTCCAGGGTCCTCTGCGCGAGTCCGACGACACGCTCGTCACTACAGGGAGCTACCTCGTGGACCTCGACACTCACGCCCGCCGACTGAGCGAGCAGATGAGTGCACTCTTCAGCAGATTGGAGTACACTACCTTGGAGCTCCGTGAGCTTCAGCCCCGCAGCCAGAGTTTGCTCGTGGAGAACCGTACCCTGCGCCAGCAAGTTGAGCTGCTCGAGCGAGGACTACGCCACGCTAACTCTTTGGCAGTGCAGGCAGAGGCTGAGAGGGTGACCGCACGTGAGGAGATGCTCTACGCTAAGGAGGATCTACGCAAGCAGGAGGCCAGGTTCACCCGTCTCTTCGCCAAGCTGGACCAGAAGGATGCGCAGTTCGCCACGCAGGGACGCAGTCTCGTTCGTGAGAAGGCTAGGGTGGCCGAGCTTGTGCAGGACCAGTACTCCAACACCGCCAACCTCGCTGCACTCACCAGGACTTCCGTGTTCCTGCTGGACAAGTGCAAGAGGATGCTGAGGACTTGGGAGGACGCCGACTCTCTTCGAGTGGACGAGCTTCAAGAGCTCAACAGCCTGCTACCTCCAGAGCACCAGCGGGCGATCCACAAGGAAACTTTCAAGCTTCACCCGTCTGCCCTCAAGCTTCACCTGTGTTTGATGGCTGACATGCCTGCTCTGGTTGAGACCCAGGAAGTGAGGGCTGCTCACGCCATGCTGTCGTGGATGTTCCCCAGAGACTTCCCCGAGGAGGACCGTTGCCCCGTGAGGTACAAGAAGGCTCGCTTTGAGTAGCGTGCTGGAGCATGATCATGCTAATAAGAGTAGAGTTGTAAGATAGGTAGTTTCCATGAGTTGATCCATGCGGCCGAGAGCCTGTTCCGGCGCATTAGGAGTTATGAGTCTTTTCACACCTAGATGTGCACACCCTTTTGAGATCATGTAACGCTATATTAGATCGCTGCTGTGTGTGACCTCCAAGGCTTGAGTCAGCCTCGAGGAAACTTATGTACTCATAATGGATGCTGATTGTTTGGTCTTAATGGGGTTAATCGTTCTTATTGCTTTTTCCCCATGAGTGTTGGAATTATATTAGTAGAAATATTTTCATGCTTATATATCAGACTCAATTTGTTGGTGAGTGACGTATCTAAAGTCTTCTTTGTCCATGGTCATGTTTTTAGTAAGATGTCCATCAGGAGGTCTGGACATTTGTTGGCTCGCCTCGAGGAGGCCGAGGCTGAGGAAGAGCAAGCCCCGCTAGTCCGTGGCCGTGGACGTGGCCACGCTCCCGTACGTGGACATGGACGCACTCGTGGTCGTGGACACGCACCTATCCGAGGATGAGGCTGAGGCGTCATGGTGCCACCACCACCGCCTGCGCCCATCGGTGAAGGCGATGTTGAAGGGGGAGAGGAAGAAGCTGAAGGAGAACCTGAGCCGGCACCAGCTCCTTAGGGTCGTGGGCGTGGTCGTGGTTGTGGAGGGGCACCACCACCGCCACCGCCTAACCTGGCTGAGGTGATGGCCACTCAGACTGCACTGATGTAGAGGATGGCGGAAGCCGTCGAGAACCGAGTCGGTGGGAACCGCAACATCCCGCCGGAGGAGGACTTCGCCAAGAAGATCGAGAGGTTCCTCCGCTTGAAGGCCCCCACCTTCAGTTACTTGGATGATCCTCTCGAGGCCGACGACAGGCTCCGCGTGATCGAGACGAAGCTCGACCTCACCGCCTACACCGATGAAGAGTGTGTGGCTCTCACCGTCCACCACTCGAGGGTCCTACCAAGTCTTGGTGGGACAACTACTCCGACAGCCACCCGAACCCAGCCTTCATCACCTGGCTGGAGTTCTGTGAGGTGTTCCGTGAGCAGTACCTACCGTGGGAACTCGTGAGTCAGAAGGCACAGGAGTTCCGCACCATGACTTAGGGTGCGATGAGGGTGGAGGAGTACGAGAGGCACTTCATGAAGATGATGCGCTATGCCCCCGACGACACCAACACTGATGACAAGAAACAGTTCTGGTTTCTGCGAGGCCTCCACCATGGTCTCCGCCACGGCTTGAAGGCTAGCGAGCACAAGTCCCTTCGCCACCTGGTGAACAGGGCTATCACGCTCGAGGAAGAAAGTAGGGGCATGAGGAGCGCATGAAGGGCAAGAAGAGGATGGGAGATCGAGACCATGGCGACCGATCCTTCCAGAGGCCGAGAGTGGGCAGAGCAACCTACTGAGAGGGAGCTACCGCCCGGGGAACAACCAGCCCGGACGTGGCTTCGGAGGAAGTCGTGTACCGTACCCTGGAGGAAGGAGCTCCAACTACCAGCAGCAGGGTGGTGGCTACAACCGCTCGCAGCAGAGCGCGTCGAGACCCGGCACCGGAGGTTTCACACCGACGTGCTACGCCTGTGGCAAGCAAGGCCACAAGTCGTACGAGTGCCCCAACAAGAAGACCGCCGCTACACCTGCCAGGGCACCAGCTCCAGGAGGGAGGCCACCTCAGGCTGCTTCCCAGCCGGCCGCTCATCGCGGGAGGCTCAACCTCCTGACTGAGGAGGAGGCAGCCGACGCTCCTGACGTCGTGATCGGTGAGTTTTTAGTTTGTGGTGCTAAAGCTTTGATTCTTTTTGATACTGGTGCAACTAGTTCATATGTGTCCTCTAACTTTGTAAACAAACTGTCTCTCCCCATGACTCCCCGACCAAAACCTATTGTGACGAGCTCACCGCTCGGAGATATCAGATGCACCCTACTATGCAAAGGGGTGTAAATGTTCATCAAGGGTCACAAGTTCCTCGGAGATCTGACCGTGCTGAAGTCTAATGGGATTGATGTTATTCTGGGCATGGATTGGATCACCGCTCACAAAGGGGTTATCTCCTCGTCACCCCGACAAGTGACCCTGATACACCCGAAGGGGATGAAGATCACGTTTGAGCCACTGAAGTTTCGAGAAGTACCAGCTGTGTACAACCTAACTACGAAGATAGTGGCCGATGTTCCAGTGGTTTGTGAGTACCCCGATGTCTTTCCTGATGATCTGCCGGGGTTACCACCGGACCGCGACGTGGAGTTCGTGATCAACCTTGTGCCAGGAACAGCACCAGTGGCACAGAGTCCTTACAGAATGGGCAAGTTAGAGCTTGCAACGCTGAAGAAGGAATTAGAAGCTCTCCGACAGAAGGGGTACATCCGACCTAGTGCATCACCTTGGGCTTCACCGGTGATGTTTGTACCGAAGAAGGATGGGACGCAAAGGTTGTGCATCGATTACCGCGCTCTAAATGCGGCAACCATCAAGAACAAGTACCCGTTGCCGCGCATTGATGACCTGCTTGATCAGTTGAGGAAGGCGAAGTACTTCAGCAAGATTGACCTTTGATCCGGCTATCATCAGATGAAGATTCGCCCCGAGGACATCTACAAAACCGCGTTTGTGACCCGGTACGGGCAGTATGAGTTCACTGTCATATCGTTCGGTCTTACGAACGCCCCGGCTTACTTCATGAACATGATGAACAAGGTGTTCATGGACGAGTTAGACAAGTTTGTCGTGGTTTTCATTGACGACATCTTAGTCTTCTCGGAAACTACTGAAGAACATGAAGAGCATCTGAGGATAGTGCTGGAGAAGCTGAGGCAGAATCAGTTGTATGCCAAGTTCAGCAAGTGCGAGTTCTGGCTAGAAGAAGTGGCATTCCTTGGGCATGTGTTGTCAAGTGAGGGAGTTGCAGTTGATCCCTCGAAGATCGAAGCTGTGTCAAAGTGGTAGTCGCCCAAGACAGTGACAGAGATCAAGAGTTTTCTCGGAATGGCGGGGTACTACCACCGTTTCATCGAGAACTTCCCCAAGATTGCGAAGCCGATGACCGAGTTGCTGAAGAACAACACGCCATTCGTGTGGTCAGAGAAGTGTGAAGCAAGCTTCCAAGAGCTCAAGACCCGACTCACCACAACTCCTGTGTTGACGCTTCCCGATGACAACAAGGACTTTGTGGTGTACTGTGATGCTTCGAGGCAGGGTCTTGGTTGTGTGCTGATGCAAGAATGCAAGGTGATCGCTTATGCTTCTAGGCAGCTTCGGAAGCATGAAGAGAACTACCCGACACATGACCTTGAGTTAGCAGCTGTTGTTCATGCTTTGAAGATATGGAGGCACTACTTGATGGGCAACAAATATGATATCTACACTGATCCCAATTTTCTGAAGTATGTCTTCACCCAGCCAGAGTTGAACTTGAGGCAATGAAGATGGCTAGAGTTGATAAAGGACTATGACCTCGACATTCACTACCACCCTGGCAAAGCGAATGTCGTGGCCGATGCTTTGAGCCGAAGAAGGTATTGCAACAACCTGATGGTGCAGAAGGAACAGCCAGAGTTGTAGAAGGAGATGGAGAGACTGAAGCTTGACATCGTCGAGAAGGGACAACTAAATGAGTTGAGGGTGAAGTACGGTCTGGAAGACCAAATCAGGCAAGCCCAGAAGAAGTGTCCTGAGATTGAGGAAGTGAAAGACCTTCTGACGAGAGGTAAGGCCCCTGACTACCGCATTGATGAGCAAGGCACGTTGTGGTTGAAAGATCGCATATGTGTGCCTAGTGGTGAGGATATCCGGAAGACGATTCTGAAGGAAGCTCACGATTCTCGGTATTCCATTCACCCCGGTTGCATCAAGATGTACCAAGACCTGAAGTGTCGATTCTGGTGGGAGAATATGAAGAAGGACATAGCTGAGTATGTTGCCCGATGTGACACATGTCAGAGAGTGAAGGCGGAACATCAGAGACCCTCCGAATTGCTACAGCCACTTGCGATACCTCAGTGGAAATGGGATGATATCAGCATGGACTTCGTGGTGGGTTTACCCCGCACTCAGAAGGGGAATGACTCGATTTGGGTGATTGTCGACCGTTTGACCAAGGTGGCACACTTCCTACCGGTGAAGAACAGATTCAGTGTGAGTCAGTTGGCAGATCTCTACGTAGAGCATATCCTGAGGTTACATGGAGCACCCCGTAGCATCATGTCCGATCGTGGTGCTCAGTTCACTGCTCAGTTCTGGAAGAGTCTGCATGATTCGATGGGCACACACTTGGACTACAGTACAGCTTTTCATCCTCAGGCTGATGGACAGACAGAACGGGTGAATCAGGTTCTCAAAGATCTTCTGAGAGCTTGTGTGCTGACTTACATCAATGATTGGGAGAAGAGTCTGCCCTACGCTGAGTTCTCGTACAACAACAGCTATCAGGCAAGTTTGCAAATGGCACCCTTTGAAGCTCTGTATGGTAGAAAATGTAGGACCCCATTGATGTGGTCCGAGGTGGGGGAGAGGACTTTCTTCGGTCCTGCTTCCATTGTTGAGGCTGAGGAGAATGTGGCCAAGGTTAGAGAGAACCTGAAGATATCTCAGAGCAGGCAGAAGAGCTACGCTGATCCTAAGCGAAGGGACGTCTCCTTCGAAGTTGGTGACTACGTCTTTCTGAGAGTGTCACCGCTTAGAGGCACGAAGAGGTTCCATGTGAAGGGGAAGCTAGCCCCGAGGTTCGTTGGACCCTACCAGATTGTGGCAAAGGTGGGGAAACTTGCATATAGGCTGGAGTTACTGCCTGATCTTGCCGGAGTGCATCCAGTGTTTCACATTTCGCAACTCCGGAGGTCCTCGACCCGAAGCTTGACAAGCATGTCTCCACCGATGCTATCGACTTGCAAGACAATCTGGAGTACTTGGAGTTTCCAGTAAAGATACTGGATCGGGCTGAGAAAGCTACAAGAAGTATCACCACTCGCTTCTGCAAGGTGCTTTGGAGCAATCACACCGAGCGTGAAGCGACGTGGGAGAAAGAATCGGTCATGAGGGAGAAATACCCGCACCTCTTCGAGATGGAGGTAAGTTCTTAATCTCGAGGACGAGATTCTTTTGAGGGGGGGAGTCTGTAACATCCCACAATTTTATTACGGAATGTTAATTATAAAAATGAGGATTTAAAAATTTTTGGTGAATTATTTGAGTGCTTGATAATTTAATTAAGGATGTCTTCTATTTTCTGTCCTAAACTCCTAGATTTATTTTGAACTAATTAAAAATTTCTAGGAAATATAAAATGCTAGTGTGAGAACCTTGGAGTTTATTTGGATTTTATTTGGATCTTAATTGTGTGAGAATCAAATTTGAATTCTAAATTCAAATTTGAATCTCATTGGAGAAGGGGTCAAAGGGTTTGAATAATAGGAAAAGCTTTCTTACCTTGTTGGGCCTCGAGTCCATAGCCGAAGTCTACCAAAAGTCCCTCTTCTCTTTTTCCAGTCTAAACCGTGCCCTTTTTCTTCCACCGCGGCCCAGCTCCTCACAGCCCAAGTGGCCCGTCTACCACCTACCGCTCCGCTGACGCAGGCAGGCGGGTCCCGACCGCAGCATCATCCTCCTCCTTTACGCCTTTCGCTGACGCCGCCCGCGCCAAAGCACCGGAGCGCCGCCCATGGCCGCCGTCGCGATGCGCCCGCGCCCCTTCTTTAGCATCCAGCCGTCCACGTGTCTGCGCCGCGCCTTGATCTATATAAAGGCCGCCGCCGCAGCCCCAGATGCTCCCAACCCTAGCTGCCAGGGATTTCTCCCCTTTGCTGCTCACCTCTGCTGCGCCGGAGAAGAAGGAGAAGGGGGAGGGGAGAAGGAAGACCGGAGGCCGTCCGTGAGCACGCCGGCGCCGCCGTGAAGCCGAAGGACCGCCCGCGGAACTCCTCGACGCCAAGAAGCTGAGGACCCCGTCGCCGCCTGCTTCCTCTGCTCCGTCCCCGCTCTGCTTCCCGCTCCACCGCCGGCGAACCTACTCCGACCAATCTTCCCCGACGCTCTGCACTTCGACCCGTGGTCACCAAGGTGAGGTCGTCCGCTCCTCCTCTCTGCTGGGAACCCGACCTTCATGCCGTGGGAGAGCGAGCACCGAGACGTGCCTGTCTGCGCCACCGCGCCGCCGCGCAGAACGCCGACAACTTGTTGCCGGCCTTCGAGCCGTGCTGATCGATTGCAGGTGCCACTGCCGACAACCACGCGCGCGCGCTTGCCTCCGCTCGCTCCCTTGTCTCGTGGCCACGCACCGCGCCATTACGCCGCGCCGCCCTGCCTTGCGCTGACGCGGCTACGCCGCCGGCTTGCACTTCGGTGCACGCTCGCGCAGGGGGTGAGGTGAAGGCCATGCCTTCAGGTGTGGTGTGCCCTTTATCTCTGGCCGTGCACACACGCACCCCTACCCGCTCACCAGCGGACCTGAACCCGGTGCTCTCGCACTCCGCCGCTGCGCGCGTCGCTCACGACGCCGCCGCGGCCGGACTTGCCCTGCGCAGCTGGGCAAGGGGCAAAGCCCCCCAACTTTGGGGCCGGTCCACCTCAGGGGAGACACGCATGCACGCACTGGCGTATTTGTGCACCCTAGTGCCCATTGAGAGTCAGGTGTGGTTCGAGGACCGGTGGATGGTCGCTTCCTGGTGTGATGAGTGATTGACAACGTGGTGTGGACTGATTCTTGGCTAAGTATTGCAGGTGCAGGTTGCGGCTTGACTGGTGCAGGTGCAGGTGAAGAACAAGCGCGAAAGGTCGTTGCCGGTGAGGCCTCCAGGTGTGGAGAAGACAAGTAGGCTTGGTTCGAGGGACCCGGTGGCCAGCGGGGTCAAGTGCGGGCCGCATGGTGGCAAGAACGGCAAGATGAAGTCATGGACGGTTTCTTGGTTGAGCCTCAAAACCAAGGTCGAGCCGGGACTACATGGGAGCCGAGTCATGAGTGGTGATTGGCGGAGGCTACACCGAGTTCGCGGCGTTTCCGGTGGTTCACCAGAAAACCACTGGGTTCCTTAGTTGATCCACAAAGCCAAGACCGAAGAACCGAAGACGGAGGTGCAGCAGCTCCAGACCGGTCTGACCGGTGGGTCCCGGTCTGACCGGTGAGGAGCACCGGTCTGACCGGTGTGCGATGAAGCAGTCCGGAATCTTCAAAGCGGAGGACACGCATCAGGATTGCAAGGCTTGCGTCGAGGCTAAGCAAGTTTGCGGTCGCTGGGCATCTGTCCGATGGAGCGAAGACAAAGATTTCCGAATTCGCCCTTGAGGGGCATGTATCCCTAGTTAGCTAGTAAGGGTATTTTCGTCTTTCGGTTGCCTCCATATAACCCAAGTGGTGAGAGGATGGCAGCCATCTCTTGGAACCCTAGCTCATTTGATTTTCCTATTTTCCTTCCTATTTTCCTTAGGATTTTTGTAGGACCAGCTTGAGAGCTTCATGATGAGATCTTGTGAGAAGGAAGGATGATCGGGCGGCAAGCTAGACCTTGTATGAACCTCTTTGGTATGTGTAGATGATTCGGCGTGGTTCCTCAAGGCTTGGATGTGTCTTTCCCATTTCTCCTTTTTGGTGATTTTCGGAGCCCTTTCTTGGCGATTTTCTTGGAGCGATTTCGAGGCCTTTCTCTTTGGGATTTGGTGGGGGATGTATGCATGAACCCTTCGTGGTTCTTTTCCCTTTGATTCCCCTCCCAAATCCGTGAGCAAAGAGGCTCGATTTTGGGGTTTTCGTGGCTCTAGGGTTAGAGGCGTTCTTGGTGGGATTTCTTCGATTCCTCTTGATTTAGCAAGTTTTGGTGGACCAAATCTTGGCTATGGAGTGCCCATGAGGTGTTCCTACTATCCTCAAAGTCTTGCACAAATCCGTGGAGCGATTCGGGAGATCGGGAGTTGGATTTGGGGGAGTTGACCCGCGGGTGCTGTTCATCCCCGAGCGGCCCAGCCTGACCGGTCTGACCGGTGCTGCTCACCAGTCTGACCGGTGCAGAGGCTCTGTGGGTTTTGCCTCGGGTGAACATCTGGGTGAGTTCGTTGTTGTCCTGTGTTGCTACTGTTTTGAGTTTGGTCCTGTTTGGAGCTCGGTCGGTCAGTTTGGTGGATTTGAGATTTCCTGGCTTGGACCGGTCTGACCGGTGAGCTACACCGGCCTGACCGGTGTAGAGGCCTTCTGTGAAAGTTCTCCGATTTTGCCAGCAGGGACCGGTCTGACCGGTGGTGCTCACCGGCCTGACCGGTGTAGGTCAGTGGTGCTCGAGTTGCTGTTCCGCTGCGTTTTCGAGTCCGTGAAGGTGGTTGTTGGTTCCTAGGACCAGTAGCACTCCAGTGGCTGCGTGGTCTTGGCCAACTTAGGTAGTTGAGTCAGAGACGTGATTTGGAAGCGTGTTCATCTTGTTGGAGTCCTCATCTCCTTCGAGAAGAATTTTTATCGGCTCCCATTCACTCTCCCCCTCTCTGGTTCGCCTAATCGGTCCTTCAATTGGTATCAGAGCCGGTTCGGGTCTTTATTGACTCTTACCAGTCTAAGATCCAAAGATGGCGTACCAGGAACGAGGTTCGGGTCCTCCACACTTCGATGGGAAGAACTACCAGATGTGGCAGAGGCGGATGGCAGCGTTCCTCCGCGGAAAGGGTCAGATCCTTTGGGACGTTACAGTGAACACAGCTTATGTTCATCCGATGAACTTGCTTGCTCCAGGATCGAGGGATATGTTCGAAGCCAACAACAAGGCTGTCGACTACTTGTTTCGTGCTCTGTGTCAGCCCGAATTCGATCGGGTTCAGACAGAGGACTTAGCCTGTAGGATTTGGGAGCAGTTGAAGGATGCACATGCTGGGAATGCTCAGGTTCAGGCTCGGATGTACGCGACTTACCGGAGAGAGTACGAGAACTTCACTCATCTCCCCGGCGAGTCCGTCGATGCCCTTTTCCAGCGGTTTACGGTCGTTGTGAACAACATGAGAGCCAATGTGGCCGTGCTCCCATACGATGATCATGATAGAGCCGTGAAGCTCTTGCACTCGTTGGATCGTACCGTATGGGATGGGAAGTTTGAGGCTATTGTTGAGTCTGAGAAGTATGACACCTTGACGGTGAACGAGCTATTCTCGAAGCTCAAGTCAGCTGAGTTGGACCGTGGTATGACAGCCAAGATCGAGAGCCCGACTGATTCTCATATTCTCGCTCTCGTTGGTGGCAAAGGAGCTAAGTCTAACGCTAACGCATCCTCCAGGATGTACTCTCTGTCTTCTTTGATGTCTTTGCCAGACGAGGAGTTCGACGTGCTTGGAGAGGACGAGCTGGCGTTGCTGACCAGACGGTTCGAGAGGCTGCACGAGAACCGGGTGAACACGAGGAGGACAGCACGGACGTGCTTTCAGTGCGGCAAGCCAGGACACTTCGTCGCCGACTGCCCGGAGAAGATGGAGAACAAGGACGGCTACAGGCACCGGTCGAGCAAGGACGGCAAGTACCGATCGAGGCGCGATCACAAGCACAAGAACAAGCACAAGGACGAGCGACGGTCGAGAAAGAAGGATGGCCGCGGCAGGAAGGCCCGAGCGATGGTCGGAGCGAGCGACGTCGACTCCAGCTCCGCCTACTCTTCCTCGAGCTCGAGTAGCAGTGAAGATGATGGTGATCGGTGCAAGAACAAGAAGTCATCCAGGAACTTGAGCGGGTTGAGCTGCTTCGCGGGAGATGGCTTCTGCGGCATGGCTCGTAGCTTCGGCAGCAAGAAGAGTCACCAGAGCGACTCGGACTCCGACTCCGAGGACGAGGTATGTGATGAGCTCTCCTCTTTGCACAAGGAGAATGATGAGTTGGTTGACTTGCTTGATAATCGTGATCACATGCTTAGAGAGGCCAAGAAGATGAGGAAAGAGCTTAGGGCCTCACTAGAAGATGCTAGGAACCGTGTGGCTGAGCTAGAAACCCAGAACCTAGATGCTAAGCTCGAGATTGATTCGCTTAAGGCTTCTCCTGTGGTTTCTGATGAGATTGATTGCTGTGATTGCTCTGTGTACCTAGCTGATCTTACTGCTCGTAAGGATAAGCATGCTTCTACTTGTGATGAACTAGATATGCTTAGGGTTGAAGTGGCTGAGCTTAAGTCTAGACCTGCTTTGCAGGGTGCTTGCACGTAACAACCCGGAAATCTAAGTTATGAAAATGTGAGAAAATTTGAACTTTTCTTTTGTTGATGATGTGACACCATATTTAAACCCTCTCTAGCCTCTCTTCCTAAATTCCTAAATAAATAAAACCAAAAATATAAAAATATATTTTCAAAATATGGTAAAGTATGTGATTTGGAGTTTATGGATTTTATTTGGTTTTTATTTGAGTGTGTTTGAATTTGAAAGTTTTCAAATTCAAATATATGGTTTAAACTAAATTCAAAACTATATTAAAAAACCCTTCTAACTAACTTGGGCCAGTTATCTATCTCCGAAGTCCAACAGACCACCCTCAACTTCTAGGCCGTGCAAATCAAAACACCTCAGGTCAGCCAACCCAACCAGCCCATCGGCCCACCAGCCCAGCTCGCCCCTTTTCCTTTTTCACACCGAGGCCCTGTTCTTCTTCTTCGCCGAGCCGCACCGCTCCGCCGTGCCACACCATGCGCGCACGCGCCTGGCCGCACCGCCCCGCCCTGCTGGCACGCACGCTGAAGGGTGGCCCGCGCGTCGAGGTTGGCCCACGCACTTTTCCCCTCACAAACCACAGCTTTGCCCCTGAGGAATCGCGTGCGCCAAGCAAGCCAGCACCCTGCGCAATGCTCCTTCGCCGCCAAGGCAGCGGAGAGGGGACAAACCCTGCCCCACGCTGTCCCCCGGTCTCCTTGACCCAGCGCTCGCACAAAACCCCGGTACCCTGCTCCAATTTGGCCTCGTCACCAGTTGGGGGCTCTTCTCCCCATTCCCTGCTCCGCCGCCGTGAGAAAAGAGAAGGGGGAAGTGGAGGAGAGGTGAGGAAAGAGGGGAAGTCAGAGGCGCGCCACCACCGCGCCATCCTGCCGAAGCCGGAGCACTTGAAGCCGGAGCCGGACGAGTTGAAGAGGAGGCTGTCCACGAGCGGGCGGAAGCCGGAGCAGAGGAGCAAGGCACGCCACCGCCACACCTCGCCATCGCCGTCAAGATCTTCCCCGACGCGGCCGTCTCTGCAATGCCTACACCTCCGTCCCTCGGTGAGCCAGTGACCGCACCTCTTCTTCTTCACACCTTGGGAGCGTGCCCCTATGCCACGCCGCGCCGGCCTTCGAGCCGTGCATTCTCGCGAGACCACCACCGCGTCGCACCCCAGCACCGCGCCGGTCCTCGCTATCCCGTCTCGCCTCATCGTAACCGTCACCGCCGCTTGTACCTTGCCTGTGATCCGGCCGTCGAGCCGTGAGCCCTCTCTGCAGGTGTGCCGCCGCTGCTCCACCGCGCCGCGACGAACGCCGTGGCTCCGGGAAACCGGATGCCCGCGCCTCGACCGGGCGTGCCACACCAGGGAATAGCCCTGCGTGAGCACAAGTTTGCCAGGCCAAGTGCGCCCATGCGTTAGGCCGCAGTAGTCGCGTGCTCGCCCTTTTGCTTGGCCGCGTCGCGTCGCTTTGCTTCGCCGTCGTGCTGCACGCCGCATCACGACCCGCCGCGCCGCCGCCGCAAGCCGAGCCGGCCCTAGGGGACCCCATCGGGCACCCGGCCGCGCAGTGAAGCCGCGTGGCTAGCACCGCTTAGCCACACCGCTTTTGTGTGAAAACCGCCGCCGCCGCCGCTGCCGCTTGTTGCACGCCACGTCGACGTCACCGCGCGCCACGCCGAGCCGAGATCCTCGCCGTGTCGCACCTTGCGCCGCCCTCTCATACTCTAACCTTGAGCTGTACCCGTGTTGAAATCATCACGTGAACCTAGGGCACCTAACCCTGTGTTTGCCTGCTCGCTGAAACCACCGGCACCGCCGAACGCCGCTTGCCGTCGCCGCCGCGCCTCTGCGTCGGCGCGCGCCGAAGCAGGCGTGGATGGCAAGGGCGCCGCTGAGCCCCAGTTTAATCCAGGGGGCAAAGTTGGACTTCCCTGCTGTTAAACAAAAGGGGTACCGTATGGGCCTTAGCCCAATAAGGCCCATGTCCCGGCCCCTTTCTTTTTCCACTCTGCGCCCTGCAATTTAGTTGAAGGGCTTTAATCGGACTTCGCCCTCTCGGCCCAGTGGGTTAAGTCCATTGGGCCGAATCCGGCCCACTAACCCTTTCGGCCCACCAAGGCCCACTAACTTGTGACGCTGACGTCACGATGACGTCATGCTGACGTCATCCCTATTTTCAAAATAAAAATCTCTTTTCTGTTTTATAAATGAATTTTGGAAATTATTTTATAAATCCTATAATCTTCGAAAATTCATAACTAATTATTTGCAACTCCGAAAAATATGAAACCAGTTTCTATATTTTTCTAAAAATGAGACGGTGCTGTTTGTAGGTAGCTTGGTTCTGTTTGGATCTTCTAAAATTGGGTTCCTTTGGATTTATTGCATAGTTGTTTGTCGGTATCTTAGTGTCTCGTATCTCGTGCTGCACAGACCCGAGCTACAACCAGGAGGAGGCCTACGACCCCGACTACAACCCAGATCAGGACTTCGGACACCAGCCAGGTGTCATGTTACTCCCAACCATATAGATCCTATGCTTGCTTTAGTTGCTAGTGCTTAATTACTTTTGATGCATGATTTTGAATTGCATAGACAATTGATTAGCCATGCCTTGGAATTGTTTATCTTGTCCTTGGAATACCTACTTTTGGAACTAGCTACAGACCCCTAGCTAGTTCCCGGCACTATTTCATCCATATATTTTACCCTTAGTTATGGATGGATCTCAGGTTTGGACCGAGGTTGGGATACCTCGGAACTCTTGCATGTGTTTTGGGTGAGTGTGTATCCTTGACGTGTTACCGCGGGAGCGAGCCGCTTTGGTTACTTGTGAATGCCTGTCTAGGTGAGATGCGACCTGGCCTCTCGCCCTAGCGGCGTGTCGGACAGATGGAGTTGGTGAGTGCTTGCTCCCGCAATTAAGGACCGATCGTTCGTGTGACCTTGATCTTTGGGCTATTTTCATACAAACCGTTCGCCTTGTTATGGGCGGGGTTTGGTCCAAGAACTAGTAGGTGGATGGCATCCAGCCTATAGGCGGACCGGTGTGGTCGTGTGAGGGGGACGGGTTATACCCCCCGAGTAGACGTCACCCCAGCTCCTCCGGGGATGGTTTCACAGCTCCGAGGCCCTGCTAGCAAGTTTCGCGCCCCAGTTCAGGACGAGTCAGGCTCGGAGAGGCAAAAGAGTGCCACCCACTGCTAGGTCTCCGGCCATTAGGTAGGGATGTGGAACGGCGGCCACCGTTTCTGCCCTATCCGGCGGGTCCAGTTGTACAACCTCTGCAGAGTGTTAAACCTATAGCTATAGTCTGTGTCCACTGGTATGGACAGCCCTTACGATCTCTCACCTGGCTAGCCTTTTCTTGTGCTGCTTTCTCTCCCCTGTGTGTTGTGAGCCCGGCTTCGTGCCGTTGAGACGTGGGGATAGGAGTTGGTGACCCCACGTCGCAGATGAGTGTGGGATGCTGTACTTGGTTGAGATCCAGTATTTGGTGCTTCTTTCCTTGTTGGGGCGTTGACCCCGGAGGCGTTGTCCTCGGAGGTGTGGATCTCTTCGGAGATGGATACATCTCGGCTTTTCTGCTTACCTTGATGTTGCTACCGCTGCTTGCTTAACCTTCTACAGCCATAAGTAGGATTACTCATGCATATTAGAATCATTTCTCTTTCGCTTATGCTCTTTGTTGGGAAGCTGACATGACCTACTCGCTTATCGAGTAGATGATGAGATTTCAGACCAGGAGTCGGACTACGACTTTGAGGACGACAGATGGGAGGACTGAGGCTCGCCCTACACTCGAGTTGCCTGCGGATATGGTGTCTACTTCGCTACATGAGAGCCGCTGCGTAGATGTTTACTCTGCTTGATTCAGTCCTGTTGGACTTGTACCCGGCATGTGCCGAAATGATGTACTCAGATGCTTAATTATTATAATATTATGTGGACCTTCAAGTATTTATTCTTGTTGTATGGTACTTTGCTTTACTTTCTGAGACAGGGATTTGCACGTGATAGTCTCCTGGGACTATCACAGAGGTGCAGGGATCGGGTTCCCATCCTCGGAAACCCGGTTCGTTTCAGCTGGTATCAGAGCCGTACTTGACTATAGGATGAGCCTAGGAACGGACGATAGTATAGGAAAGCCCGACACCTTGTGCTTTATATGCAATCCATGAAACTTTATATAAATTCCTTGCACTTTACTATATACTACCTTGATTAACAATACTAACTGTTACTAACAACCCTAACAACGTGCAGATGGACCAGCTGACGTGGATCCCCCTCAAGACCGACGGCCAGTGGGCCAGAGGGTTCTGCAAGATCCTCAAGAACTGTTTGGAGACCGCTGGAGTGGAGACAAGTGAGGTGTTCTACGAGAGACGCACCACGGCCGTCGTGGACCAGTCGCCGACGGAGCTGACCTTGAAGATACCGGCTGACCCACGCGTGCCAGAGTTCGAGGAGGTCAGAGTCACGTGTTTCGACAACTCTACCCTGGAGGCTCACTAGTGTTGTGCCAGACTCGCGCTGAAGAAAGTGTGTCGACAGTTGGAGCAGAGGTTGAAGGATACACCCTTCGAGGTTCTTCCGACAGCACTGTACGACCACAGCAGGTGGCACACAGATGAGGCAGCTTACTCCGAGGAGAACACAAAGGGCAAGGATGAGAAGAACCAGTTGGCCAGCAAGTTCATTCAAGCTCAGGACCAGGCACTCTACTGGGCAGATTCAGAGATCATGTTTCTACGACAGAAGTGGGACGACACCTTGAGACGGAACGCCCAGCTGGAGAGAGAGAACAGTCACTTGGTGTTCTTTCTCGACGAGGCACACAGGAGGAACATCCAGATCACCGAGTGGGGACTCGCGGCCGCCAGAGCCAGCACTGAGAGGGATGCACTTGAGATCGCCACGCTGAGAGCCAGACTAGAGGAGACACAGACCGCCTTGCGGGAGTCAGAGGCAGCGACCAGAGAGGAGCGGTTGAAGCTGCGTGAGAAGGAGTACTTGGTAGAGTCTCTTGGAGCAGCTTGCACCGACTACCAGCTGCGGTTGTGGGGACACGAGGAGAGGCTGACTCAGAACTACAACCACCTCTGGTACTTGGGAGGCAGAGTGTACGAGGCACAGGACACAGCCAGCCAGACCAGCTCTGCTTGGAGGGACTCCGACCTACGACGAGTGGCAGAGTTCAGGGAGTTGGTAGAGATGGTACCACCGCAGAAGAGGCCCAGGGTGAGGACAGAGACGTTTGAGCTACCCCCTACTCTACTTCCGTCACAGCGACCTTACCCGCGAGGCAGTTCAGACACCCTAGAGATGAGCAGAGCTTTGAGGAGCTTGGCAGGCTACTTCAACCTACCAGAGATTAAGATACCAGACTACCCGGGAGTGAACGACCCGCCGTTCTACTCGATTCCGACTAGTCCGAAGACCGTGTTACCACTGTACTCTCCAGCTACTGTTCAGGAGCAGGCACCTTGAGGGGATGATCCTGTAGTCAGATAGGATAGAGTTCTTCATGATTAGTTGACCACCCCTTATGTATCGCGATGTAGTTCTCATGCTTCTGTGTAATCTCGAAGGTTGTGGAGTAGGCCTCGAGATACACACCTTTTGTATGGTGATCTTGCATGAGTGCTTGGAGTTATCGATCTTTTGCCGGTTTTCATGCTTCTTATATGTTTGTGTGAAATTGTTTGTTGTTAGCTAGATACTCCTTATATGCTTAAGTACCTTAAAGTTAATTTCCGACAACTCGTTTCTCACGATCTCGAACTCTTAAAACAGATGTCGGTGGCAAGGAGGTCGGGACGGCTCCTACGCCGTTTTGAGGAGGCAGCCAGGGAGGACGCCGAGCAGGAGGACGTCCCTCTCCCCGCTGGAGGTCGAGGTCGTGGCCGCCGTGGAGGCCGTGCCCCACGTGGCGGACGCCGTGGTGGACGCCGCGGCGGGCGAGGAGGTCGAGGAGGCCGAGCACCAGCTGACCCCGAGGAGGAGCTCGAGGGGGAGGCTGAGCCTGAGCCAGAGCAGGAGCCCGAGCAGCCGGCACCACCGCCCAACCTAGCAGCCGTGATGGCGCTTCAGACCCAGCTGATGCAGACGATCGCCGATGCTGTGGTTCAGAACAACAACAACCGGAGAAACGTCAGGAACCAAGCAAGAGAGCTTGCAGGAGAGAGTGGAGGGTTTCACCAAGCTACGTCCACCTACCTTTGACAACTCTCCAGACCCACTCGTGGTAGACAACTGGTTGAGGGAGATTGAGAAGAAGTTGGAGCTCACCGAACTTTCTGAGGAGGAGTGCGTGTACGTCGCCGCGCACCAGCTGGTCGGCACGGCAGGAGCTTGGTGGGACAGCTACTGTGACTCACATGCGGACCCTACCCGCATCACGTGGGAGGAGTTTGTGGAGGCTTTCAGAGCGTTCCACATTCCAGAGGCTGTGATGGACAGGAAGGCAGACGAGTTCAGGCACTTGAAGATGGGATCGATGACCGTGCAGGAGTACACGAACCGGTTCCAGGAGTTGATGCGGTACGCCCCAGACGACTCCAACACTGAGAAAAAGAAGATGTACTGGTACCGCAAGGGACTCCACAGAGGGATGGCACACCACTTGGCAGCTCACGACTGTGACACTCTTCACGCCCTGGTGGGCAAGGCCTTGGTTGTGGAGAAGTC
Organism: Cenchrus fungigraminus; assembly: GCA_036936925.1. Lineage (NCBI taxonomy): Eukaryota > Viridiplantae > Streptophyta > Magnoliopsida > Poales > Poaceae > Cenchrus > Cenchrus fungigraminus. The sequence continues at coordinate 35,948,979 of CM072769.1, forward strand.
GAGGCTGGACTACGTGGAGGTCCGTGGAGAGAAGAGGCAGCGTGCAGAACGTGTAGGGTACCCAGGGTCACACCAGCGACAGAGGTCCGCTCCGCCACAGTACTCGCAGCAGAGACAGCGTCCTTACCCTCAGCAGCCGCAGACTCAGTTTACTCAGCAGGGCAGAGGACACCCCAGAGGTAGTGGAGGTTCGAGTCAGTGGAAGCCCAGGCCGCAGCAGCCGCCAGCTTACGACAGCTCACAGGTCACTTGCTACCACTGCCGTCAGCTAGGCCACAAGTCCAACGTGTGCCCGCAGAAGTTTCAACAGGGAGGTCAGAGCGGGAACACCCAGTACCAGACACCGGCGAAGGCACCAGTTCCTGGAGGACAGCCTCAGCAGAACCAACAGAAGAGCGCACCCCCACCGACTCGAGGCAGACTGAACCACCTGACTGCGGAGGAGGCAGCTGCAGCGCCAGACGTGGCTCTCGGTGAGTTTTTAGTCGATTCAGTTATGGCTTCCGTTCTGTTTGACACCGGTGCTCAGTTTTCATACATTTCTACCCAGTTTGTAAAGGAAAGGTCATTACCAACTAAGCCCAGACCACGGCCTATAGTAACCAGCTCTCCGCTAGGTGAGAAGCGGAGTACGCTGGAGTGTAGAGGAGTGAACATGGTGTTCGAGAAGCAGCTATTCGTGGCAGACCTGACCGTTCTGGAGTCGACCGGGATCGACGTGATACTTGGGATGGAGTGGTTAGCCCAGCACAAAGGATTGGTGAACTGCAACCCAGTATACATGCAGTTGGAGCACCCCAGTGGAGCCAGAGTGTTGATCAAGCCACAGGGTCAGAGGTCGAAGCCGATGCTGTGCAACATGAAAGGAAAGGATTTGGAGGAGATCCCGGTGGTGAGGGAGTACCCCGGGAGTTGACTGAGTTACCACCAGACAGGGATATTGGGTTCGTGATTGAGCTGATGCCAGGAGCTGGACCCATGGCCAAGAGCCCGTACAGGATGTCCGCAGATGAACTAGATGAGCTGAAGAAGCAACTCAAGAAACTGCAAGAGCAAGGGTTCATTCGACCAAGTGCCTCACCTTGGGGTTCGCCAGTTCTGTTTGTGGACAAGAAGGATGGCAACAAGAGAATGTGTGTGGACTACCGTACTCTCAACTTGATGACGATCAAGAACCGGTACCCTTTGCCCAGGATTGACAACTTGCTAGACAGGCTGCGGAAAGCAAAGTTCTTTTCCAAGATTGACTTGAGGTCAGGTTACTACCAGATGAAGATTCGGGACCAGGATATCCCGAAGACAGCTTTCACGACTCGGTACGGCTTGTACGAGTTCGTAGTGGTTTCCTTCGGACTGACCAACGCACCTGCCTACTTCATGAACATGATGAACAAGGTCTTCATGGAAGAGCTAGACAAGTTCGTGGTAGTGTACATAGATGACATTCTGATTTTCTCAGAGACAGCGGAGGAGCACGAGGAACACCTTTGGATTGTGATGGAAAGGCTGAGACAGCAGAAGTTGTACGCAAAGTTCAGCAAGTGTGAGTTCTGGATGGAGGAAGTTGCTTTCTTGGGACACGTGTTGTCAGCAGAGAGAGTTGCGGTTGACCCTTCGAAAGTGGAAGCAGTTACCAAGTGGGAACAGCCACTCACAGTGACAGATATTCGGAGCTTTCTCGAGTTGGCAGGTTACTACAGGAGATTCATAGAAAACTTCTCCAAGATAGCGAAGCCAATGACAGAGCTGTTGAAGAACGACAAGAAGTTCGTGTGGTCGGAGGCCTGTGAGAGGAGTTTCCAGGTGTTGAAGAAGAGGCTCACGACAGCTCCGATTCTTACCCTGCCAGATATCAAGAAGGATTTCGTGGTGTACTGTGACGCCTCGAAGCAAGGTTTGGGATGTGTGTTGATGCAAGAGGGCAAAGTTGTTGCCTACGCATCGAGGCAGCTTAAGAAGCACGAGGAGAACTACCCCACTCACGACTTGGAGCTAGCAGCAGTCGTTCACGCTTTGAAGATTTGGAGGCACTACTTGATCAGCAACAAGTGTGAGTTGTACACCGATCACAAGAGTCTGAAGTACTTCTTCACTCAGTCAGAGTTGAACATGAGGCAGAGGAGGTGGCTAGAGCTGATCAAGGACTACGACTTGGAGATTCACTACCACCCTGGTAAGGCAAACGTTGTGGCAGATGCACTGAGCAGAAAGTCCTATTGCAACAACTTGATGGTGAGGCAGGAGCAGCCAGCACTTCACGACGAGCTAGAGCAGCTTCAGGTTGAGATTGTAGAGCAGGGACAACTCAACACACTGCAAGTGACCTACGACTTGGAAGGCAGGATTCGGGAAGCTCAGAAAGATTGCAAGGAGATTGGAGCACTTCGAGAGCTGATGTTGGAAGGAAAAGCTAAGGATTACCGGGTCGATGAACAGGGAACCGTGTGGTTGAAGGACCGGATCTGTGTTCCACAGAACAAGGAACTCCGAGAGCAGATACTGAAAGAAGCCCACGATTCAAGGTACTCCATTCACCCAGGAAACACCAAGATGTACCAAGACTTGAAGCAGAGGTTCTGGTGGAAGGATATGAAGAAGGACATAGCCTACTATGTGACTTGTTGTGACACTTGCAGCAGAGTGAAGAGCGAGCACCAGAGGCCTGCAGGCCTGTTGAAACTATTGGATATTCCTCAGTGGAAGTGGGATGACATTTCCATGGACTTCGTGGTGGGGCTACCCAAGACACAGAAAGGCAATGATTCCGTTTGGGTCATAGTGGATCGGCTGACAAAGGTAGCTCACTTCGTACCTGTGAAGATCCGTTACATGACAGACCAGTTGGCAGACTTGTACGTGTATCACATACTCAGGCTACACGGAGCCCCGAGGAGCATAGTGTCTGACAGAGGGTCCCAGTTCGTAGCAAAGTTTTGGCAGAGTTTCCACGCCCGGATGGGAACCACACTCAGCTACGGCACAGCTTTTCACCCTCAGAAAGATGGGCAGACTGAGAGAGTAAACCAGGTGTTAGAGGATATGCTGAGAGCTTGCGCTTTAACCTACGGCACGGATTGGGAGAGCAGTTTGGCCTATGCAGAGTTCTCTTACAACAACAGCTTCCAAGCAAGTCTCAAGATGGCACCCTTCGAGGCACTCTACGGGAGGAAGTGCAGGACACCTTTGATGTGGTCAGAAGTAGGTGAGAGGATGGTCTTTGGAGCCGATGCTATCCAGGAAGCTGAGGAGAAAGTGGAGAAGGTTCGAGACAACCTAAGGATTGCCCAGAGCAGACAGAAGAGCTACGCCGACCAACACCGGAGAGACTTGTCGTTCGAGGTGGGTGACTTCGTCTACTTGAAAGTGTCCCCGATGAGAGGAACCAAGAGGTTTGCTGTGAAGGGAAAGCTTGCCCCGAGGTACGTGGGACCGTACCAGATCACTCAGAGCGTTGGGAAGCTCGCTTACAGGCTCGCACTACCAGAGGAGATGTCCGCTGTACACCCCGTGTTCCACATGTCACAGTTGAAGAAGAGTGAAAAGGAAGTGGAAGCAAAGCAAGTCTCAGTGGCGATACTTGACCTGCAAAACACTCTGGAGTATGCAGAGTACCCCGAGAAGATCTTGGATAGAGCAACAAAGGAAACCAGGAGGACCACAATACCTTACTGCAAAGTGCTGTGGAGTCACCACACGGAGCGAGAGGCAACTTGGGAGAAAGAGTCTGATCTCAGGAGAGAGTTCCCTCACTTGTTCGAGGGAGAGGATGGAGCTTAAATCTCGAGGACGAGATTCCCGGTGGTGTGGGAGAATGTAACAACCCGGAAATCTAAGTTATGAAAATGTGAGAAAATTTGAACTTTTCTTTTGTTGATGATGTGACACCATATTTAAACCCTCTCTAGCCTCTCTTCCTAAATTCCTAAATAAATAAAACCAAAAATATAAAAATATATTTTCAAAATATGGTAAAGTATGTGATTTGGAGTTTATGGATTTTATTTGGTTTTTATTTGAGTGTGTTTGAATTTGAAAGTATTCAAATTCAAATATATGGTTTAAACTAAATTCAAAACTATATTAAAAAACCCTTCTAACTAACTTGGGCCAGTTATCTATCTCCGAAGTCCAACAGACCACCCTCAACTTCTAGGTCGTGCACATCAAAACACCTCAGGTCAGCCAACCCAACCAGCCCATCGGCCCACCAGCCCAGCTCGCCCCTTTTCCTTTTTCACACCGAGGCCCTGTTCTTCTTCTTCGCCGAGCCGCACCGCTCCGCCGTGCCACATCGCGCGTGCACGCGCCTGGCCGCACCGCCCCGCCCTGCTGGCACGCACGCCGAAGGGTGGCCCGCGCGTCGAGGCTGGCCCACGCGCTTTTCCCCTCACAAACCACAGCTTTGCCCCTGAGGAATCGCGCGCGCCAAGCAAGCCAGCGCCCCGCGCAATGCTCCTTCACTGCCAAGGCAGCGGAGAGGGGACAAACCCAGCCCCACGCTGTCCCCCGGTCTCCTTGACCCAGCGCTCGCACAAAACCCCGGTGCCCTGCTCCAATTTGGCCTCGTCACCAGTTGGAGGCTCTTCTCCCCATTCCCTGCTCCGCCGCCGTGAGAAAAGAGAAGGGGGAAGTGGAGGAGAGGTGGGGAAAGAGGGGAAGTCGGAGGCGCGCCACCACCGCACCATCCTGCCGAAGCCGGAGCACCTGAAGCCGGAGCCGGACGAGTTGAAGAGGAGGCTGTCCACGAGCGGGCGGAAGCCGGAGCAGAGGAGCAAGCCACGCCACCGCCACACCTCGCCGTCGCCGTCAAGATCTTCCCCGACGCGGCCGTCTCTGCAACGCCTACACCTCCGCCCCTCGGTGAGCCAGTGACCGCACCTCTTCTTCTTCACACCTTGGGAGCGTGCCCCTATGCCACGCCGCGCCGGCCTTCGAGCCGTGCGTTCTCGCGAGACCACCGCCGCGTCGCACCCCAGCGCCGCGCCGGTCCTCGCTATCCCGTCTCGCCTCATCGTAACCGTCACCGCCGCTTGTACCTTGCCTGTGATCCGGCCGTCGAGCCGTGAGCCCTCTCTGCAGGTGTGCCGCCGTTGCTCCACCGCGCCGCGTCGAACGCCGCGGCTCCGGGAAACCGGATGCCCGCGCCTCGCCTGGGTGTGCCACACCAGGGAGTAGCCCTGCGTGCGCACGAGTTTGCCAGGCCAAGCGCGCCCATGCATTTGGCCACAGTAGTCATGCACTCCCCCTTTTGCTTGGCCGCGTCGCGTCGCTTTGCTTCGCCGCCGTGCTGCACGCCGCATCACGACCCGCCGCGCCGCCGCCGCAAGCCGAGCCGGCCCTATGGGACCCCATCGGGCACCCGGCCGCGCAGTGAAGCCGCGTGGCTAGCACCGCTTCGCCACACCGCTTTTGTGTGAAAACCGCCGCCGCCGCCGCTGCCGCTTGTTGCACTCCACGTCGACGTCACCGCGCGCCACGCCGAGCCGAGATCCTCGCCGTGTCGCACCGTGCGCCGCCCTCTCATACTCTAACCTTGAGCTGTACCCGTGTTGGAATCACCACGTGAACCTAGGGCACCTAACCCTGTGTTTGCCTGCTCGCTGAAACCACCAGCACCGCCGAACGCCGCTCGCCGTCGCCGCCGCGCCTCTGCGTTGGCGCGCGCCGAAGCAGGCGTGGATGGCAAGGGCGCCGCTGAGCCCGAGTTTAATCCAGGGGGCAAAGTTGGACTTCCCTGCTGTTAAACAAAAGGGGTACCGTATGGGCCTTAGCCCAATAAGGCCCATGTCCTGGCCCCTTTCTTTTTCCACTATGCGCCCTGCAATTTAGTTGAAGGGCTTTAATCGGACTTCGCCCTCTCGGCCCAGTGGGTTAAGTCCATTGGGCCGAATCCGGCCCACTAACCCTTTCGGCCCACCAAGGCCCACTAACTTGTGACACTGACGTCACGATGATGTCATGCTGACGTCATCCCTATTTTCAAAATAAAAATCTCTTTTCTGTTTTATAAATGAATTTTGGAAATTATTTTATAAATCCTATAATCTTCGAAAATTCATAACTAATTATTTGCAACTCCGAAAAATATGAAACCAGTTTCTATATTTTTCTAAAAATGAGACGGTGCTGTTTGTAGGTAGCTTGGTTCTGTTTGGATCTTCTAAAATTGGGTTCCTTTGGATTTATTGCATAGTTGTTTGTCGATATCTTAGTGTCTCGTATCTCGTGCTGCACAGACCCGAGCTACAACCAGGAGGAGGCCTACGACCCCGACTACAACCCAGACCAGGACTTCGGACACCAGCCAGGTGTCATGTCACTCCCAACCATATAGATCCTATGCTTGCTTTAGTTGCTAGTGCTTAATTACTTTTGATGCATGATTTTGAATTGCATAGACAATTGATTAGCCATGCCTTGGAATTGTTTATCTTGTCCTTGGAATACCTACTTTTGGAACTAGCTACAGACCCCTAGCTAGTTCCCGGCACTATTTCATCCATATATTTTACCCTTAGTTATGGATGGATCTCAGGTTTGGACCGAGGTTGGGATACCTCGGAACTCTTGCGTGTGTTTTGGGTGAGTGTGTATCCTTGATGTGTTACCGCGGGAGCAAGCCGCTTTGGTTACTTGTGAACGCCTGTCTAGGGGAGATGCGACCTGGCCTCTCGCCCTAGCGGTGTGTCGGACGGATGGAGTTGGTGAGTGCTTGCTCCCGCAATTAAGGACCGATCGTCTGTGTGACCTTGATCTTTGGGCTATTTTCGTACAAACCGTTTGCCTTGTTATGGGCGGGGTTCGGTCCGAGAACTAGTAGGTGGATGGCATCCAGCCTGTAAGCGGACCGGTGTGGTCGTGTGAGGTGGACGGGTTATACCCCCCAAGTAGACGTCACCCCGGCTCCTCCGGGGATGGTTTCACAGCTCCGAGGCCCTGCTGGCAAGTTTTGTGCCCCAGTTCAGGATGAGTCAGGCTCGGAGAGGCAGGAGAGTGCCACCCACTGCTAGGTCTCCGGCCGTTAGGTAGGGATGTGGAACGGCGGCCACCGTTTCTACCCTATCCGACGGGTTCAGTTGTACAACCTCTGCAGAGTGTTAAACCTATAGCTATAGTCCGTGTCCACTGGTATGGACAGCCCTTACGATCTCTCACCTGGCTAGTCTTTTCTTGTGCTGCTTTCTCTCCCCTGTGTGTTGTGAGCCCGGCTTCATGCCGTTGAGACGTGGGGATAGGAGTTGGTGACCCCACGTCACAGATGAGTGTGGGATGCTGTATCTTGGTTGAGATCCAGTATTTGGTGCTTCTTTCCTTGTTGGGGCGTTGACCCCGGAGGCGTTGTCCCTGGAGGTGTGGATCTCTTCGGAGATGGATACCTCTCGGCTTTTCTGCTTACCTTGATGTTGCTACCGCTGCTTGCTTAACCTTCTACAGCCATAAGTAGGATTACTCATGCATATTAGAATCATTTCCCTTTCGCTTATGCTCTTTGTTGGGAAGCTGACATGACCTACTCGCTTATCGAGTAGATGACGAGATTTCAGACCAGGAGCCGGACTACGACTTTGAGGATGACGGATGGGAGGACTGAGGCTCGCCCTACACTCGAGTTGCCTGCGGATATGGTGTCTACTTCGCTACATGAGAGCCGCTGCGTAGATGTTTACTCTGCTTGATTCAGTCCTGTTGGACTTGTACCCAGCATGTGCCGAAATGATGTACTCAGATGCTTAATTATTATAATATTATGTGGACATTCAAGTATTTATTCTTGTTGTACGGTACTTTGCTTTACTTTCTGAGACAGGGATTTGCATGTGATAGTCTCCTGGGACTATCACAGAGGTGCAGGGATCGGGTTCCCATCCTCGGAAACCCGGTTCGTTTCATTGCACTTCTTGCCCTGTTTTGCATGGAAAGATTGATGAGATGCATGCTTACACTGTTTCGCTTGAGGCTAAGTTGAAAGAGCCTATTCCCACTTCTTGCTCTACTTGTGAATTGCATGCGGTTAAGAATTTGGAGCTTGCGCATTATGTTGATCGCTTGCAGGATGAGAATGATGAGCTGAGAAAATGTATGAGCTGGTTGTCGGGTCAGGAGCCTCAGCTTGGTATCATGATAGCGGCTTTCAAACGCTATGATGGTCAGGCACTTGGGGCTGACAAGCTTGGAGAGAACAGTGGTGAGGGAGTTGAGAGAGTTGGAGAGATTCCTATCCCACCACCAAACAGATACAAGAACAAGTTTGAGCCCAAGCCTAACCATCTCAGAAACAAACTTGACACTACTTCAGATCCACCCATATTCCCTCACCCAACAAATGATTTCCAGAAATCGGTGAAGTTTGTGAGCCCAAAGGGAGGTGAGGAAGGAGAGAAGAAGGGTGAGAAACTGAGTGGGCAGCCCCAACCCAAGCCAAAGCCTAAGCCACAGCCCATGAAGTTCCATTGTGGGTATTGTGGGAGAGATGGTCACAAGGATGTGTTTTGCTTCAAGAGGAAGCGTGAGGAGAGAATGGCTAGAGAGTGGGCTAACAAGGACAGGTACCACCCCTCTAATGGTGTACCTGAGCCTCGTATGCAGATGCCCAGGGCCAAGGCGATTGTGAGGACGGTTCTGGCTTGGGGAGACCGGAAGGTGGCAGGTGGTGATGCTGGCCGAGCTACACCGGTCAGACCGGTGCACTACACCGGTCAGACCGGTGCAGGTCTGGGCAGACAGCGAGTTGGTTTTCGTGCTCGTGAGGATGCTCGGTTTGGTTCTGGTGGTCGTGGTTCTGGTGGTTGGTCTGGAAAGTTTGCAGGTGGTCAGTTTGCTAGGCGTTCTCCACCTCGTGCTCAATACGGGGGTGGGAGGAGTCGTAGCTTTGAGATGGAGAGGAGGAACGATCCACGGTTTTCCTTTCGTGCCTTTCGTCCTCCTCCAGCTAGAGAGGGTTGGTTCCCTCGTAGTGGTTACCGTGGTGGTGTTTGTGGTGGTATCTTTGATAGGCGTGATGATTTGGTTTGTGCTAACCCCACTTTGGAGCAAATGGCTCGGCACTGGTTTTACTCTTTTACTAACCCCAGTGCTGAGTCGTTTGTTCACTCACGTACTCACTTTTGAATTTCAGGTGGGAGACTTGAGGAACGTTTGGTTGATTGACTCCGGTTGCTCGAGGCATATGACCGGAGACAAGGGGTGGTTCTCAAGTCTCGTCCCGGTGGTGTCCAAGACAAACATCACCTTTGGGGACAATGGGCGAGGGCGTGTGCTATCAGAAGGTGAGATCAAGGTAAGTGACAAGGTCACTCTCAGGCGTGTTGCTCTTGTTCAATCGCTGGGGTTCAATTTGCTTTCTGTGTCCCAGTTGTTGGATGAGGGCTTTAAGGTGTTGTTTCGGCCTGGTGGTTCTCGGATTTTAGATTCTCGAGGGGACCTTGTTTGCATGGTCGTTCCCGAGGGTCAAGTGTTCCGAGCTGATTTCTCTCAGTCCTCTGGTGTGGAGCGTTACTTTTTGGCTGCTTCTTCGAGTGAGTTGTGGAAGTGGCATAGGAAGTTGGGTCACTTGAGCTTTGACCTTTTGTCTCGCTTGAGTAAACTCAATTTGGTCCGAGGATTGCCACGGTTGAGGTTTGAGAAAGAGTTGGTTTATGTGCCGTGTAGGCATGCCAAGATGGTAGCCTCTTCTCACCCGCCTCTCACCGATGTGATGACTGAGCGTCCATGCGAGCTGCTGCATATGGACCTTGTTGGCCCAGCTCGTGTGCGATCTGTGGGTGGGAAGTGGTATGTCCTTATTGTGGTGGACGACTACTCTCGGTATGCGTGGGTGTTCTTTCTTGAGGAGAAAGGGGAGACGTTTGGTTTTGTTCGAGATCTTGTCTTGAGGTTAAGAAACGAGAGGCACAGAGATGCCATACGAGCGATCCGCGGTGACAATGGCTCGGAATTCAAAAACTCTCGCTTCGAAACCTTTTGCCATGACTTGGGTCTTGAACACCAGTTTTCGAGTCCGTATACGCCTCCCCAGAATGGCGTTGTGGAAAGGAAAAACAGGACCTTGTGCGAGATGGCTCGGACGATGCTCGACGAGCATAGGACTCCGAGAAGGTTCTGGGCTGAGGCGGTCAATACCGCGTGCTATGTGTCAAACAGGATCTACCTCAGGGTTCATAAGAAGAAAACCTGTTACGAGTTGATGCACGGTCGCACACCCAAGGTGAGTCACTTCCATGTCTTTGGTTGTAAATGCTTCATTCTGAAGAAAGGGAAGAAGTTGGACAAGTTCGAGGCTAGGTCTGTTGATGGTATTTTCTTTGGTTATGCATCTCATTCTAGAGCATTTCGTGTGCTCAATCTTGAAACTAACCAAATCGTGGAGACTTGCGAGGTAACCTTCGACAAGACACAACCATGTAGTCAACTTGTTTTTGAGTGTGTAGGTGATGACGAACTTGGCGAGGAGATCTTTCAGGAGGAGGAGCATGAACATGGAGATGATGAAGATGGCGGTGTGGTGCCCGCAGCTGAACATGTACCTACTACTTCGACGACGATCGTGAACGAGCCCTCTCCCACACCTACAACGACAAACCCAGATCAAGGCGAAGCTGCTGTTGAGGGGGAGGTAGCATCAAGGCGAGAACCTCCCCGGCGAGTGCAAGTGGATCACCCAGCTTCGAGAATCATCGGTGACATGAATGAACGTACTACACGGTCGAGGGTTCGGAACAATTCTCATTTCGCTCATGCTGCTTTTGTTGCCACCTTTGAGCCCAAAGACATTGGACACACGCTATCTGATCATAATTGGGTTAATTCGATGCATGAGGAGTTGGAGAATTTTGAGAGGAACCAAGTTTGGGTGTTGGTTGACCCTCCTCCAGGGTGTAAGCCGATTGGAACAAAATGGGTGTGGAAAAATAAAGAGAGAGAGAAAGGAGAAGTGGTGAGGAACAAGTCGAGACTTGTTGCTCAGGGGTACAGTCAGAAAGAGGGGATCGACTACGAGGAGACTTTCGCTCCTGTAGCTCGTTTGGAGGCGATCAGGATCCTTCTAGCCTTTTCCGTGGCTAAAGGGTTCAAGTTGTACCAGATGGATGTGAAGAGTGCTTTCCTGAACGGTGTGTTGGAGGAAGAGGTGTTTGTGAGGTAACCACCGGGGTTTGAGAGTGAGAAGTACCCCCACCGGGTGTACAAGTTGAGGAAGGCGCTGTATGGGTTGAAGCAGGCGCCTAGAGCTTGGTATGGTAGGTTGAGGGGGTTCCTGTTTGAGAGAGGGTTTGAGATGGGAAAGGTCGATCAGACCTTGTTTCTCCTCAGGCAGGGCAGAGATATCCTGATTGTGCAGGTATACGTGGATGATATTGTCTTTGGTGGCTTGTCTAACTCTCTTGTTGCAAGGTTTGCAGAAGACATGAGCAGGGAATTTGATATGAGCATGATGGGCGAGTTGCAGTTCTTCCTCGGGCTACAAATCAAGCAATCAAAGGAAGGAATATTTGTGCACCAAGCTAAGTACACCAAGGACATTGTGAGGAAGTTCAAGATGGAGGACTCCAAGGCCATGGCGACGCCTATGAGTACGACTACAGCTCTTGATGCGGACGAGGAAGGTGAACACGTGGACCAGAAGGAGTACTGGAGCATGATCGGGTCACTCATCTACTTGACGGCGACGAGGCCGGACATCTAATTCTCGGTATGTCTGTGCGCTCGTTTTCAAGCGTCTCCGAGGACTTCGCATCGGCAAGCAGTCAAGCGCATATTCAGGTATTTGCGACATACTCCCGACTTTGGCCTTTGGTACTCCGTGTCTTCTTCTTTGGCTCTTAATGGATTTTCGGATGCGGATTTCGCCGGGTGTCGGTTGGATAGGAAGTCCACTTCTGGGACTTGCCAGTTCTTGGGTTCTTCTTTGGTGTCTTGGTCTTCCCGCAAACAGTCGAGTGTTGCTCAATCCACTACCGAGGCAGAGTATGTGGCCGCAGCTAGTTGTTGCTCTCAGCTCCTTTGGATCACATACACCATGAGTGACTTTGGTGAGGAGTATACCCATGTTCCACTTCAATGTGATAGCACCAGTGCCATAAGTGTTGCAAAGAACCCAGTGCTCCATTCCAAAACCAAGCACATAGAAGTGAGGTATCATTTTCTGAGAGACAACGTAGAGAAAAGAAAAATCGCTTTGATCCATGTACCCACACATGACCAGCTAGCCGATATTTTCACCAAACCCCTAGATCAAGCAACTTTCACTCATTTGCGGGGGGAGCTTGGTGTGTGTTTGATTTCTTGAGTTGGTGTGTGGGAGCTCCTTTGTAGCATATGTATAGCTTTTCTTTGTGCATTTCTTGCATTTGGCATGGCATATGTAACATGATGTATAGGCATATGTATCATATGCATTGTTTAGGAAAGGCTTCTCCTATATACATTGTTCACCATGGAATGATATATATGTCTTTGTGAGCTAGTTTGGTAAGCTATGGTTAGTTTGGCTTAGCTCTTGATAATCTTGATTTATATCCATGGTTGATGGCTATGTTTTTCAAAAATCTCATATGTATGCTCTCTTGTGAGTAAATGCCTTTATATGATCTTGACATGTTTTTGTGGCTTAGCTATGCTTAATTTGTGGTTGGATAGCTTATTTTGATCATATGGGGCCAAAGGTTCATTTGCCATCATGAATGTTTAGCCCCCATGCTTGATCTTGTGGAGGGGCATAAGTTCCTTTTTGTCGCAAAGACATTTCATGTACCAATTTCAAATCTGAAAATGAAATGTAAATTACTTGGAAAATGTGCTCCCTTGTCATATGTGCTAATTTTAAATTTGCTTTGGGTGCTAAACCGTTGCATGATGCCTACCAATGAGAAGTCTCATATATAGAAGTAGGCACATGGCTCGGTGGCTTTGACATTACATGAGGTGCTTGTGGGTGTTTATGATGGTCTTATGCTTAGAATGGTTGTCCTAGCATGAAGTTTGTGTGGCTTTGCCATTTTGACATGTTTTGCTCATGTTTAGGACTTTGCTCATGAGAGGGTAAATTTTCGCAAAATTGCGCAATTCTATCTTAGCTTCGCCCAATGGTTGTGAAACTTGGTGATCTTATAGTTGATGTCATTACGAAGCTATAGAGTATCTAACTTGCTCATTTGGACATGTGTAGCATCCTTTGTTGAATTTTGTCTATTTGAGAAGCTCTAGGTTGCATTTTTTGCATTTTTAGCTTGATTCATGCATTGTCAACAAGGGGGAGAAGTTTGAGCATGTTTTGGCTTGCTGCATGCATTTAGAAGGTTTCCAAGTGGTTTCGAGCTAGTTTTGAGCTTGTGCAGTTCCCAGTTTTTCCCAGGTCGTCATCGGCCTGACCGGTGAGGTACACCGGTCTGACCGGTGTGAGGTTCAGGTGCTGGGCGATCTAGCACACCGGTCTGACCGGTGTGGTCGACCGGTCTGACCGGTCAGAGCAAAGCTGAAGCAGCTGCTCTATTTTGCGAGGTGGTTTGCATGCATTCGTCCAGGGGGAGTTGCATTGGTTCAGGGGGAGCTTGCATGTGTGCAGGGGGAGCTCTTTGTGGTTTTCGAGCTTTGGATTGTTGGCTTGTGCTCTTTGCTTGAGCATGGTTTTGTCTCGGATGTGTCGAGCCGTTGCCCTTGCCTAAGGGGTCCGAGACTTGTCTTCTTCAAGTGATCTTGCTCTTTGCCTTTTCTTTGGCTTTCGATCGCTTGTAGGAGTTTCTTTTAGTTGTTTCTTTTCTTTTCCTTTTCTCTTGGTTACCAAAACGTGTGTGTTGTCAATGCACTCATCAAGGGGGAGATTGAGAGCCAGGTGTGGTTCGAGGACCGGTGGATGGTCGCTTCCTGGTGTGATGAGTGATTGACAACGTGGTGTGGACTGATTCTTAGCTAAGTATTGCAGGTGCAAGTTGCGGCTTGACTGGTGCAGGTGCAGGTGAAGAACAAGCGCGAAAGGTCATTGCCGGTGAGGCCTCCAGGTGTGGAGAAGACAAGTAGGCTTGGTTCGAGGGACCCGGTGGCCAGCGGGGTCAAGTGCGGGCCGCATGGTGGCAAGAACGGCAAGATGAAGTCATGGACGATTTCTTGGTTGAGCCTCAAAACCAAGGTCGAGCCGGGACTACGTGGGAGCCGAGTCATGAGTGGTGATTGGCGGAGACTACACCGGGTTCGCGGGGTTTCCGGTGGTTCACCAGAAAACCACTGGGTTCCTTGGTTGATCCACAAAGCCAAGACCGAAGAACCGAAGACGGAGGTGCAGCAGCTCCAGACCGGTGGGTACCGGTCTGACCGGTGAGGAGCACCGGTCTGACCGGTGTGCGACGACGCAGTCCGGAATCTTCGAAGCGGAGGACACGCGTCGGGATCGCAAGGCTTGCGTCGAGGCTAAGCAAGTTTGCGGTCGCTGGGCATCCGTCCGATGGAGCGAAGACAAAGATTTCCGAATTCGCCCTTGAGGGGCATGTATCCCTAGTTAGCTAGTAAGGGTATTTTCGTCTTTCGGTTGCCTCCATATAACCCAAGTGGTGAGAGGATGGCAGCCATCTCTTGGAACCCTAGCTCATTTGGTTTTCCTATTTTCCTTCCTATTTTCCTTAGGATTTTTGTAGGACTAGCTTGAGAGCTTCATGATGAGATCTTGTGAGAGGGAAGGATGATCGGGCGGCAAGCTAGACCTTGTATGAACCTCTTTGGTATGTATAGATGATTCGGCGTGGTTGCTCAAGGCTTGGATGTGTCTTTCCCGTTTCTCCTTTTTGGTGATTTTCGGAGCCCTTTCTTGGCGATTTTCTTGGAGTGATTTCGAGGCCTTTCTCTTTGGGATTTGGTGGGGGATGTATGCATGAACCCTTCGTGGTTCTTTTCCCTTTGATTCCCCTCCCAAATCCGTGAGCAAAGGGGCTCAATTTTGGGGTTTTCGTGGCTCTAGGGTTAGAGGCGTTCTTGGTGGGATTTCTTCGATTCCTCTTGATTTAGCAAGTTTTGGTGGACCAAATCTTGGCTATGGAGTGCCCATGAGGTGTTCCTACTATCCCCAAAGTCTCGCACAAATCCATGGAGCGATTCGGGAGATCGGGAGTTGGATTTGGGGGAGTTGACCCGCGGGTGCTGTTCATCCCCGAGCGGCCCAGCCTGACCGGTCTGACCGGTGCTGCTCACCGGTCTGACCGGTGCAGAGGCTCTGTGGGTTTTGCCTCGGGTGAACGTCTGGGTGAGTTCGTTGTTGTCCTGTGTTGCTGCTGTTTCGAGTTTAGTCCTGTTTGGAGCTCGGTAGGTCAGTTTGGTGGATTTGGGATTTCCTGGCTTGGACCGGTCTGACCGGCGAGCTACACCGGCCTGACCGGTGTAGAGGCCTTCTGTGGAAGTTCTCAGATTTTGCCAGCAGGGACCGGTCTGACCGGTGGTGCTCACCGGCCTGACCGGTGTAGGTCAGTGGTGCTCGAGTTGCTGTTCCGCTGCGTTTTCGAGTACGTGAAGGTGGTTGTTGGTTCCTAGGACCAGTAGCACTCCAGTGGCTGCGTGGTCTTGGCCAACTTGGGTAGTTGAGTCGGAGACGTGATTTGGAAGCCATGTTCGTCTTGTTGGAGTCCTCATCTCCTTCGAGAAGAATTTTTATCGGCTCCCATTCACTCCCCCCCTCTCTGGTTCGCCTAATCGGTCCTTCACCCACCCTGGCGACCATCCGCACCACGTCACCGCCGGCGCGCCCAAACCCGGCCTAAGGCCCGGCTTTTCTTGGCTTTAACATGTTCGCGGGGTATTCCTCAATCCCTCGCTGTCGTTTGATGCTTGGCCTGAGATACCTCGCCGTCGGCGAGCCCCTTTCCCATGCCGCCTCCCCTCTTCGGCATTCTGCCGAACACGAGACGGTGCCAGGCCTTAAGCCCTGGGGTTTTACCCCACACGAACACACACACGCACGACACACTGTAGAGGATCCGCCCGGATTCCGTGTGGCTGGCCACCCATGGCCGGGCCACACGCCGGTCTGCACCGCGCTGCACCGCAGCAAGCGCGCCCGGGATCTCCCGTGCCGCGCCATGCAAGCCGCCACGCAGGCCGCTACGTCTGCTGGCGATGGCTTAGGGGCCACGCCGTGGCAGCCACGTGGCCGGCAGGAGTCAGCCTGCCGCCGGCTTAACGCCCTGTTAGAGCCAGCTAGAGTTAGCCAAGAGCTAACCTAAAGTTTGCAATATTGTAAATGCGTATTTTAATTTCAGAAATCTATTTTCTCTTTAAAAATTCATAATAAATCTGTTTTAACTCCGAAAAATACAAAACCTTTTCTGGAAATCTTCTAAAATTCCAAACTCCACGCTAGGCTAGAGTTTGCCTCTTTTTGGGTCTTATTTGTCCTTCGTCTCAGATTTATTGCAATTAGCACTCGTATTTATTTATTTATTTAAATACGATTCTAGGAGCCGCCGGAGCCGGAGAGCTGAACCAGGACTACGACGACGACCTCGGCTACGACGACTACTCGCACCCAGGTTCACGCCCGACCTTCTTTGAATGCCCATTAGGCATGGCTATTGGAACTGCTAGTGCTTTATTTATTGCATAGTGATGGATATGATGAACCCGTGCATAGCCTCTTTTACATACTTGTCCTTGATTGACCTACTACTACTACTTTATTTACGTGTGTTGATACGCTGAGCTTGCTATGCATGTGTTGGGATACTGTGGTAGTTTCTTGGCGTCTGTGGGAAAAACCGGCAGGAGAAGGTGTTTTTGGGATATTTGGCGGGGGTGAGCTCAAGACAACCCGATCCGGGATCGGGGGCCAGGGATCGTCTTCTCAGGCGATGCCCAGTTTGGTACCTATGGCGGGTACACTATTTTTAGGAGCACAGGTGTTGGGGTTTTTGTGATGACTTGGAGGATAGGAGCTCGCCCCGGTCTGAAACCGAGTGGGTCGCTTTGTTACACGGGACTTTCGTACACACCACCTCACCGAGAGTGGGGATAGGGCCGTTTCGACCCTAGCAAGTGTGATACCATACCTGCTAGAAGGATAGAGTGTATCAGTGATGAGGGTGTAGGGTGGTGTCCCTTCCCTTTTGGGCGCTCCCCGTGCGGTCACACGGGGGCATGTTCACAGTTCTGGGGTGGTCCTTTGCGAAGGACCGCATCGAGACCCGGATGCAGGATGGAATCGTAACTCCTAGGTGTTTCATTCGGTTGGGTAGGCTCGGTCGGCCGTACACCGTCCGAGAGCTATTCCGAGTTGGGTACTGGTGTACACACTCTGCAGAGTTTAGATCTATACGTATAGCCGCGTCCTCGGTTATGGACATGCCCGTTGTTTACTCCGACTCTTACGTTTTGGGATTTCTACCTCCCCCTTATAGGATGAGAGTGTATGGTGAGCCGTGGTTGTATTCGGGGAGAGGAGAGTTGCTCCCTCTGCCTCGCGGATCCGGGTGCAACCATTGAGGTGCGAGGAGTGGGAGTTCTCGCACCGACCCTAGATGGAGATAGGTGGTGGTGATGGTGATCTGGGTGACTAGGTGTAACCGTTTGCAGATGAGAGTTATGGGAAATGGTGGGAATTTAGAGATGATATTCTATTTATATTGCTGCCACTGCTTAGGAAACCCAGCCTCTACCTTGCTCTTTTCTTTACCCTTTAGAAGTATGCCACTTAAAGCTTGCATACGGTTGGTGACGTGGACCTATCCCAATCCTTGGGGATAGCCCCTGAGCTTGCAGGATACGAGTCAGACTTCGACAACAACGCCGACAGATGGTACGACTGAGGGGGCACGCTGCTTCGCTCAAGGATGCGTGTGGGAGAAGAATAAAGACAGAGACACCTTCTGGAAGCTAGCTACCGCTGCGTAGGCTCTTATTCGTTATTCCGCCAAGAGGTGTGTATTGATGTACTCCGATTATTCAGGACATGTAATAATAAGATTATATTCGTACTCTGATGCTTTATTTCGATGTATGACTGTGATGAATGCTTGTGCGTGATAGCGTCTGATCCAGGGACTATCACGAGATAGAATGACGGGTTTTCCGCTTTTGAAAACCCGGGGCGTTACAACTCCGACAAGCGGGTCCCGCGTGTCGGCGAGAGAAAGAAGAGGAGGCGCGCGCGTGCTTAGCTGGGCCGCGGTGTTGCTGGGCCGGGGAAGTGCGGGGGCGTGCGCCGGTTTGGAAAAAGAATAGGAGGGCCTCCGGTGGACTTCTGTAGAGAACTCGAGGCCCAAGCCTGGTTTGGATCTTTCCCCTTTTTCCTATTATCAACACCCTATTTCTATTTTGATTCAAATCCAAATAAACTCCAAAGTTCTCACACTAGCATTTTATATTTCCTAGAAATTTTTAATTAGCTCAAAAAATAAATCTAGGAATTTAGAAGAGAATTAGAAGACATCCTTATTTAATTTATCAAGCACTCAAACAATTCACCAAAAATTTTTAAATCCTCATTTTTCATAATTAAATTCCGTAATAAAATTGCGGGATGTTACATTGAGCGCGACTAGCCACACCCAATCATGGGATTTCCATGGTTGGAGGCACACCAGAGCGCGCCAGGGTTGTCGTCAAGGTCGGTCAAAGGTTCGTTCAGCTGCAATTGACTAGCGAAATCCTGCCCGTGGTAAGGTTCTCTACCGGTTCATTCATTCCACGAATCTACATGATGACACACATCTATTCCACTAGTTTCCATGGCCAGAGGCTCACCGGAGTATAGCCAACAGTTGCGACGGCAAACATGGGTGGTCTTGGCGATCGAGAATCCGCTGTTTCCGCGGTCGGGTCATCGAGGTCGTGCGAGGAGATTTCAAGGGCATGGTGGAATATGTATAGGGTCTCTGGTGTGGTGCGAGGGATTTGTGGGGAACGACTGGAGCTCAACGAATCGAGTCGGTGGCTGGGCTTTGTTCCGGTGGAGAAGAAAATGACAAGAGGAGGTAAGAGAAGAAGGGGTCAGAGCTTTGAGGGTCGGGTGCTGGCCAGGACATGGAGGAGAGGCCACGTCGCCGATGCTACCATTATTGCTGGCGAGAGAGGAGGGATGAGAGGAGGAGAATGCCATATCAAGGCCTTTTTGCATATATATATATATATATATATATATATATATATATATATATATATATATATATATATATATATATATATATATATATATATATATATATAGGGAGAGTATACTCTGTGGCCGGCCATAGAATACCTTATTCTGTGGCCAAGCCAACCCACCGTGCCAACCAGGCTGCAGACTACGGGCCGCGTCCTTGCCCGTTCCTGTTTAATCACCGTAATAAAGCGCAGGACCCACTCAAACCGTGTAGTAATTGAGTGGTGCAAACCGTGATCCCAGTCCATGATTAACGCTGCATGTTACTACTAACCAGAAGATGCTCTTCCTATTGATTTATACACATGCATGCGGGACTTATGAGAATAAATCATACTTTTATTATTTTTTCCTACCCGCACCTGCAAAGTGCAAATCAGTTATTACCAGAATACATTACCTCATTTAGGTGTCACACATTTTTTAAGAACCATATACTGTATTGTATTGTATTGACACGAGAACCATGCCTGCACTATATCGTGTTCCAGTCAATGGTTACGATAAACCATATATAGTTTTGCGATTTTGTTTACCAGCACCTGCAAAGTGCAAATCCACATACAAGAATACTCTACTTTAGCAATATTAGAACCATTTACTATATTTTTTAGTAGGAAAAGGAACCATTTACTATATTTTTAGTAGGGAAAGGAACTATTTACTATACTGTTTAGTAGGTAAAGGAACCATTTACTATACTTTTTTATAGTAGGGAAAAGGAACCAAATACTATATTGAGTTATTGACAAAGAGGGATCTACCTGAACTAGTAATTGACAATTTTAAATGGCTAAGACAATAATTGAGATGGGAGTAACCAAAATTTAGCCTCAAGTGGTTCCAATGAACTTTGTACTATAAGATGGAACAAATGAGAAGACGAATGGTAGAGACACAATATTTTTCCAAATGGTGTGATCAATTTACCACACAGTACTTACCAGAATAGTGTCATCAATTTACCAAAATGGTATTTACCATAAATATCGTCGTCAATCTACCACAAAGCTATTTACAAGAGTGTCATAAGTTTACAACAATGGTATTTACCAGACTATTGTCATCAATTTACCAGTCTTTTTAAAGTTTTTTGATTCTTTCGTTCAGAATCAGAGTCCATATTACAAGAATTTTACAATTTGATCTTTTGCACAGTTCAGAGTGAAACATTACATCTCTCTTTGCCAAATTGACTAAATTACAAATTAGCGTACATCTACAGTATATTAAAAGTTGTCTTATTCTCGACAGTTCGCTGCTTGTAACACTGGAGAAGCGATCATGTCTAAGCAGTTTGCACTCAATATCAGACGAAAGAATGCAACCATACCAGATTTTGATCTTTATGAATTATAAAAAGGCAGATATGTCTGGCTTTTGTTGCAGCTCACCACAGACCAACAAAAAAGCACAGAAAGATTAGATGGACAGTGAACAAAAATCTACTAATCCAAGAGGAATTGGCTGCTAATCTACAAGAATCTGCTGCTAATCCAAAGGGATTCAGAGGATAAACGGATCTTGACACCTTGGTAGCAGCATCGATGGAACTTGGTACGCAAGATCAAGAGCCTGCAAAAAAAATATTTTTTCTCCACTTTGAGATCCAAAAACACATGTCGTTAACCAAATTTTTGAAAGAGAAAAGCTAGCAAATCGAACGAGCGATGCTCTGCTACCGGTTGTCCAGCTTCTCTGGGGCATTTACGCGAGCACCAAGTCTGCACCAGTTTCACCCGCTTAGTCAATCTGCAAAAATTACATATACAAATGCAAAAATTCGTGAGAGTACAGGCCAGTCATGGACGAGGAAAGGCAGCTCACCGTACCAGGACGCACTGCAAGCGCAGTGAGGAACTGAGGATGCATGCGCCGCCGGAAGCGCTGCCGACCCTGTCGTATGTCTTCCCGTCCGCATACGGGCCAGCAGTAAGCCAGTAACCACGTCATGGCAACTCTGGAGGTGCCTGCTACTCGCTGAAACCAGAGCTGAAGGTGCCAGCCGCGGAGGCAAGCTCTCTGGTGCCCAGATCAATCGCCGACCACACACCGGGATCTGACACAATCAGCGGCAATCCGCTCCATATGAGGTCGCCGGTGCGGCAGGGTGCTTCCGTAGCGAGGAGGGAATGGACCACGGTAAGGCTGACGTCGCTCCGATCCCACCGATGGGCGATGGGAGCCGCCGCCACACGAAAGAATAATGGCAGCCATGTTTGTGCGCGGGTGCGAGACGAAAGAATATGGGAGAAATTTTGGGATTGTTTTATGAGCTTGGTCGAGCCTGATTTCTTCGGAGAATAAAAACGAGCGTAATTTCAGGGGCAGCTGGCAGTAGAGCAGAAACGGAAGGATGTGCGAGGCTTAGGGGGCGGGCGGGCGGCACCATGCGAGCGGAACGGGCTGCGCGCTGGTTCGACGTTGGGTCCGGCCACAGAATTAGCTATTCTGTAGCTGGCTACACAGTAACAGTTATATATATATATATATATATATATATATATATATATATATATATATATATATATATATATATATATATATGAGTGTGGATTTTCTGAAACCATGGCTACCTACACACCTCCGAATCTACCGTAGGATCTCATATAGAGTCGATGTTTACCCACGCTACTATAGAATCTTAGGCAGGCAACACGACAACGTCAAATCGGGACAGGGAGTAAATGATTTTCATAGCTTATTGCAGCAAACCGATGGCTAATGATACTGTTGGGCCCACCTTTACTCAACATCCATTAGGGTTGAGCGCAGCAAAGATTTATCACCTTCGATGTCAGGTGGCAAGTCTCCGCACCCGGCTACATACATAACTTTATTTCCCCTCGAAGGAATCCTACCATTTTTTTCAAGTATCTATATGCGCGTGAATCTTTATGTTTGCCGGGCCATGCCCTCCCCCCCACCCATATTAACTGAAAATTGAAGACACCGAAAGAGGATCACGGGTGACAGGAAATATGTACTCCCCTCCATCCTTAAATATATGACGCTTAAGACAAGAAAACTAGTTCATTTTGACTAATTTGTTTGTCCTAAACGTCATATATTTAAGAATGGAGGGAGTAAATGCCAACTACAAAAAAGTTTGATACTTTTCGGTAGTTCAAACGCAAAAGTATTCAAAGTGCAAACATATTCAAAGTGCATCAAAAGATGTTGTTGAGACATGACACATGATAGCATATATATGCCAGCTTTCGTAACATCAGGGTGACAAAGGTGGAGAAAGCTCACATATTCACATGTGTTACACTGTGACCTCGGCACATGAGATTAATTAGCCTTTTACTGCTGTGTGATTGAGATGGAAAGCTGATATCATTTATCAACACTGTTCATGCTTTAATATACTCCCTCCGTCCCAAAATATAAAGACTTATTGACTTTTACAGATCACGTTTGACCACTTATCTTATTCAAAAAATTTGTGAAAATGTAAAAACAATTATGATATACTTAAAATATATATGATTATAAAATATATCATAACAAAATAAATAATATTTTCATAAATTTTTTGAATAAGACGAGTGGTCAAACGTGATCAGCAAAAGTCAACAAATCCTTATATTTTGGGACGGAGGGAGTATACTCCGCCGGGCTCTCGAGCGAGGTAATCCCTGCTTACGGGCGGCCCACAAATGCATGGCATATTGGCATGCACGGAGTACATTGCACAGCACTCGCGCGCACCATACAAGGTAGAGTAATCAAGTCCAAGCATGCTTATATGATAGTTATAATAATCACTCTGATTCTTTGAATGGTGCGGCCTGCAGAAGCCATCAACTTTTTGCATGTTTCGCAGCTGCATGAAAGATGCTCTGCCCCCCATGCAGGTCGTGTCCGGGTCATCCGGTGCATGTGGATTATTTGCATGGTAACGACTAGCGCGCGAGGGAAAAAAATCTATACATTAAAAAATATACTCATATATAGTATGATTGTGCACGTGGGATTTATTCTTTTTCCGCACGTGCCAGTACAACACCCCATTTCAAATTATATATATATATTTTTGAAGGGGCATTTCAAATGATATTACGACAAGAACCGTTGGTGAGATTTTAATTTTATCCATTTGAACACATGGCTAGTGCCGCAAGTTGAAAATTAAAATGAAATGATAGTATGCAGTGGCAGCCTTCTGCTGACCTTTTGCTAAAAAAAATCCCTGGTCAAATTTTACTACTCTCTCTTTGTATGGCCCGTGACTGCATTCGCATCATCATTCCTTCTTGAAGCATATGAAATGTGCCTGATGATTTAAAAAAAGGCGCCTGATAAAGTTCTATAGGCATTTGCAGCCTTGCGGACACGGCGTACAATTATAGCATGAGCGCGTCCTCTTGGATTTGCAAATTAATATAAAAGCACAAGATATATTTTTTTTACAGCAAATACTCAATCCACTGATCACTGTTTTCTTTTACAGTTTCAGTAAGACGAATTAAAATAGACCATCTCAACTTGAGTAATATCCAACAACGCGTATGAGAAAGAATCTAAGAATGAACTTAATTGGTGCTGGCAGAGACGTCAACCAATTCACTAGTTTTGCGTCTTCAGTATACCCGTCATCCTCGTGTGGATAACGGCAACGTCAACCTCTCTCTTGCATTGATTGAGTAGCTCATCTCTTTGAGAGCTACTGTGAGAAAAACTATTTAATTAAATACAAATATGATGAAACGCTACATCGTTCTCCAATATCCCTGTGCACAGCAGCAACTAGATTGAAGGCGCCTGAACTTTTAAACCACCCCACAGAAACCTCATAATGAATATTAAAACAAAAACGAGCAGGCATTTCTAAAGCACAGGCGATTACATGTTAATACCCAAACGAAAAAAGTCGTCGAACATGATTTCAAACTCGACTCAAACTACGTACTACAAAGAACAGCTGCAAGAAAACCACATAATAACTTTCAACAAGCTGCAACAAATCTTCCAAGAGAGACAGATAAAGGGGACAGCATTGTGAAAGACAAACCACAGCCAATGGCGCAGGAGCGGGGGCATGTGGAGATGAAAAACATACACAGAACGGGAGAGGCGCACCGGTGAAGGCAAGGACGCAAGGCTAGCCAGAGACTAATTAATCCGGCCACAAGCAATCTCAAAAAAAAATCCGGCCACAAGCTAGGCTGGCCTCGGCTGCACACTTCTTGCCGCGCGCCATGACTAGCGCTTCGTGCCGGGCACCGCGTCGGCAAGGCCAACGGTGATGATGCCGCGCGCCTGGTAGTGTTGCTGAAGCTTGTGCTGGTGGTGGACAGGCACTTTGACGTCTTGAAGAGTCTATCACAGAACACGACGGGCCGGAGCATGTCGGGCGACGGGTGGTGACAAGCTAGCGCTAGGCGCTAGCATGGGTCGGCGATAAGTCCCACCCGTCGAACCGCGGGGCTGCACGCCAGGAAGTCGATCAGTAGTGGGCTAGTGGCGCACGTAAGGTCACAAAATTTTCAATTAGATGGACAGGTAAAAAAGAAATAGAAGAAAAGTTTCCATTTGAGAGTTCAGAGCAGCACAATCCTTCAACTAGCGAGAACATGTTAATTTGACCTCAGATCTCATACCATCAGAAATTCAGAATCAGGTATGCTTTCGTTGGAAAATGATAGAACCGTCTTCAGGCAACCAAAGTGAACTTTTAATCCACCAATTTCGCAAAAAAATCCACCAAATAGTTTTTGACAGTTAGTTTAGTAATCATAACTCTGGCAAGACGATAGCGACTGTCACCAACACAACTTGAAATCGGGAATAAATTAAATTAGCAAAGAAAGAAAGAAAGACATACC
The DNA here is from genome assembly GCA_036936925.1 of Cenchrus fungigraminus. NCBI lineage: Eukaryota > Viridiplantae > Streptophyta > Magnoliopsida > Poales > Poaceae > Cenchrus > Cenchrus fungigraminus. The sequence goes on from CM072769.1 coordinate 35,973,924, forward strand.
CTCATCCTCATGCACGCATGCACCAGAAAACAGATGGTCAGGGGATACGGGACGCTGAACTCGTTGACGAATGTTGAAAATGGCTTCCAGACTGCAGCAAATCGTCGACCGTGGAGAAGTTGAGGAAGGCCGATGCAGACGACTGTGGCGAGGTTGCAGACGACTGTGGCGACGCCGATGGCGAGCCTTCGCTGCTGCCGCCGGGGCGGCGTCGCCGTCCCGGTCCAGGAGCATCGCGGCGACGCAGGCCTTGGCGAGCAGCAGGAACGTGATTCCGAACGGCAGCGGCCGCGAACGTGAAGACGGTCTGAGACAGCTTGGCCTCGAATAGCGCGAGGAAGGGCGACGGCGGGAACCCCGCGGTGGCGAGCACGGAGCGGAGCCACGCCGCCGTCCCCCGAAAGGTCGCCGACGATGGCACGGCCGCCTCGGACGCCAGCACCGCCGCCGAGAACGGCAGCGCCAGCAGCGCCGAAACGGAGGTGAAGCAGAGGTACCCGTCGAAGAACGCCGCAAACGCGGCGCGCATCACCATCGTCGCACGCCCCGCCGCCGTCACCGCACCGCCACCGCGCGCCATCCCCACTTACCTCCTCATGCCGTCGCAACCGCAACAACCCTTCTTCTTCCTCTGGATGCTGTCGCTCCCTCTGGATGCCGTCGCAATCGCTTGGCCGGTCAAGACTCAAGAGCATGGGAGGTCGAGAGCGGATGGATGGCGGGCGGAGCGGATGATGGACTCGGTCCCTTCCTTACTGCTACTGACGCGCGGCGCAAATAGGGAGGAGGAGGTGTTGCTACAGCTAGAAAGGATGTGAGCGGCGTGTTTTGAATTCTTTATATGGCAAGCGGAAGTCAGTATGCATACGAAAGAGTGGTATACGTAGACATGCATTTGGGATACGGTAGAGCTTTGGTAGAGCCGATGCTGAGAGGAGTCGAACACGAGCAGCTTTACTTCTGACACACGGTCAGCTTTCGCAGGTGATTTGCAACTGCTAATGTCTCCTAGTAGGCTGTATCGAGATAGGAGTCCTGTATCAAACGGAAGCACGAGGGGGCGCTGCTACCCACCAAGGCACGCCAATATTCCTGATATATATATATATATATATATTGAAAATAACTAGCTATCACGGAGGATAGCTAACCACCGAACAGGGGCTGCTACCCAACATCATGCAGCCGTCGGATCAGCATGCAAGCGCATCTACACTATGACGCGAGGCAAACGGTGGTTAACGAGCGTTGGTCACGGGCGTGCTGGCAAGCTGGGCGGTGTCAGCTCATGCGCAGCCGCCTCTGACCTCTGCCAGCCTACGAATGGCATTGCAGGTTGTGCTGGTGCTTGCGTTTGTGTTGTGTGATTTCCGTGCGCATGCAAAAACAAAAATGGCCCCCACATCACATGCAGGAGAGATTCGGTTGTGGTGCAGGAAATGGGATAGTATACTAGCAGGGTGGTGCAGGATTTTAGATACGTAAAATATACTAGCCCTCTGCGCAAGTTGTCGCAAAAAAAAAGAACCAGGAAAAAAGTGTGGCCGCAGGGAAAATCACCGCTGCCTCCCCTGCTTTGTAAAATGTTCTTCTTTTTTAATTCACTCATGGCAACCGTGATAAAAAAATGTTATAGATTTTGAGTAAAAAAATACTTCAAATTCATTCACAAGGAAGGTAAAGCTTCCCGGCGGAGCAGCAAACGGTGAGAAGATTCCTAAAAAAAGCAAATGGAGAGAAGACAGGGAAGAAATGGAGAGACCGATAGAGCTGAAGAAAGGGTGTGTTAGTTCTCTGAATAGGGATGCAAAATTCTAGATTTTGCACGGATTTTGGGATGAAAAGCACTGTTTCGAACTGAAAAGTACTGTAACACTTTTTGTTTGTTTGTGGTAAATATTGTCCTACCATGGCCTAACTAGACTCAAAAGATTCGTCTCGCAAAGTACATCCAAACTGTGTAATTATTTTTTGATTTCATCTACATTTAGTACTCCATGCATGTGTCGGCATTTTTGATGTGATGTTTGATGTGATGAGAAATCTTCTTTTTGCATAGTGAATTTTGAGGAAATTTGGGCTTCTAAAGACACCCAAATAAAAAAAATGGGATGCAGATATCGATGGTGCAGGGGTGTGCAGGGTTGCTGTACAGTGTTTGTTTTGGATCGTTGCTGCTGCAGAACGCCTGCGGACTGAAGAACTGCACATCAAGAATTTAAAAAGTATCAATTACCTTTAAAAGTACTGGAGCATGCACTCTATTACAGCACGCCGCTCACCATCCTGTCGTTGTCAGGGCATTCAAAAATTGAAATGGTTTGTATGGTAGTGTGGTTCCGACGTCATGCGGTCTTCATGATGGACTAACGGCTGTTAGATTATGACGGCCACACCAAAGCAGCTCGCACACGTGTCTCCATCTACTGCACGCAGGTAGCTACCATCGGGTGGGAGACATCTACCACCCGTGATAGAAAATCCACTCTGTGGGATGTGGAGCCACATCGGCATGCCACATTCGATCTAAAAGGCCATCTGAAGGGGTATGAACTTAAGTAGCATAAACAAGTTTGGGGTGTCAAATTTTGATTTTACGAGTCCTAGACCTAAGTGGCACACGCTGACAAGGTCAAAGATCCCCGGTGTGTTTAACTCTTTCTTCAAAGACAGTGTACAATTTTTTATACAAAAAGAAATAAAAAAAGTTCCCCATGTACCCCTAAAAATGTAGGAAGCAAATCCTTATAGGGGTGTTGGCCTTATGTTGAGCTATTTGGCTAACCTGAAATGAGGTTTTATTCATGGCGAAACATTCTAACTCTTTCTCACATGTCATATTCAGGGGGACTTACTCAGCAAGGAGCTGGGCAATCCTCTCTAAAGAGGAAGAGATGAAAAGTGTGAAACATAATTAATGTCGCAAGTTGGAGATTTTTGTGATGGAGATCTTCAACAGTTTTGGATGGAAGATATGAAGCAAACTTCAAGCCTATAGAGTTTGGAGAGTGTCTTTGCTTCTTGTGTTTTGTATTTCAGTAAATTTAGATTCTCGGTTCAGTTGAAAATGTTAGGGGCAGCCTAAGGGTTGTATGTATCTGTTCTTTGGCTGTAAGCGCTTCATTGGGGTGGTGGAGGCCAGATATTCCATGATCTATGTACCCCTAAAAAAATATAAAGATAAAGCATCTCATATATATCTAAAAGGAAGTGTCTCCTTGTGAAACGTTTGAGAAAAAGGTTTTGTTTCAATCACTTTTTTTCCAGCTGTCGGATCCGGATCTAAGGGTGATTTTGCTGTACAGAGAGAAAAAGTGATTGACTTTTATAGTTTCATCAATCACTTTTTATTGTCTCGGCTTTTGCTGAAAAAAGTGATTGAAAAATCTCAAAATCTCAATCACTTTTCTAAGCCAACCCGTTTGTGAGATGAGAACCCGTTATCAGTGCGAGCCCGTTAAGGACTTGTCTTTTTTTCTTTTCTGTGGCAGCTCAGTTGATACAAAAGTTCCAGTTCATATTTTTTGTTCTCTGGCAGCCCAGTTGAATTTTTTCCCTGGGCCGGAAGCATGGACTTGCAAAAAACAAAAAAGGGCCGTAGGGGCAAATTTTCAGCGGGAACTGATTCTAGAGCCCGCCAAAAATATGGCTGGCCTGCAACCTATATATACATGCACCCAGATACATCGAAGAGAGAAAAAGGAAAAAGAAATCAGGGTACATCACAGAAGGGAGGCAGAAACAGAAAATATCGGATCTAGATGGAGGAAGACACCAAGAAAAGCAAAAGGAGGAAAAGGATCGAGGAAACCTGGGGCCATCAGGAACCTGTTGATGTGCATGCAATACACCAGGTAAATGTCATCTGTTCTTGTTCATGCACCTCCCTGCCAGTTTGATCCAAGTGATTTGGTCCAAAATTGTATGATGTTTTTGGCTTGATCTGGTGTGTAAAGTAACTTCAAGAAGAAGGGGGGATTTACTCCTAGTAATTTGCTCCAAATTGTATGGTGTTTTTGGCCTGATCTGAAAAAAGACAAAGAAAAAGTACTGTCTGGTGAATGCATAGATGAACATGTGCTACGATGATAGGAGAATGGGGAGGATAATGACCTATAGGGTGGAAAAGTAGAAAAACAGCTCTGTGCAGACGTTTGATTCCTTGAAGTCTTGCTGCCTAAACAGATGTTGATAGAAAAAAGGAATCTGGTAAAGTCATTATGTATATAGTATGAAAATTAATTTTCTGCTATTTTGCAAGTAAACATGAATACAACCTCCTATTTGTGTGAAGAATGGTATTTACAGATATTTTCCCCATACAATTGCTACTTGTTCCAGGAGTAGTAGTATCTTATGAATGGTCTAAAACTCCCATGTGTCCAATGATGTGTTTTAAAAGCTTATCTAATATGAAAATGCAAGGATAACATTTAAAAAAGGAAAAAAGAGGATGCATATTATTTCCAATTGACCAAATAAAACTTTTATGTCTGACATGGTGTTTTTGGTGGGTTCCTTAATCAATCAATGTCGCTTGGTGACTTTGAGCTGTATGGAGACTACATTTCAGGATCTTTGTCGTGCTACAACACCAATGCCATGGTAATTTTTGTCTTGAAGATGTTTTATTTTTGTTTCACCGTTGATGCTAGGGTCATAAAAAAAGCATGCTAACAGTTGTGATCAAATGATATTTTCTAATGGGAGTGCAACTGCTGCTAGTTCTGGTGCTAACAACGAAGTACTGCACAACCACACAATAATGCCTGGCTTGGGTAGCTACACAGAATTGTTGTATGATCAGATAAGGACTTCACAAGAGTTGTCACAACCTTTGGCTTATGAGGTTAGCAGCCCCTGATGCTTAAAGAAAAATTGCCGCTGGCACGTTTCTTGATGTGGCTTTGTGATATACCTTTCAATTTATGGTTCAATGTGTAGAAGCAGTTGAGCTATCATCCAGGTGGTGCTGCTGAGGTTGGAATTGGTCAAGAAGAAAATGTGGATAACGCTGCAGTTAAAACAACTAAGAATGTAAGTTGTTCTATTCCCATGTCCATATGTAATCGATGTGGAAAAAATATATAACATCATTCAGGAAACAAAAATTACTGGTTAAAAAAATGGCATGAGCAGGTTCAAACAAGATGTGGTGCAGCTGCTGCTGACTAAAATAGAATGTGCCTTGATAATATGAATGATTGGGGGCAAGTGCAATGTACACACATGCATTTTGTTGTATGCTTCCCAAAAAAATATGATGAAAAAAATTGCATGTATTCCTTGTCATATGTCCTATTCAATATGTGTTATTGAAAAAACATATGTGTTGTGTGTGACACAGATGCTGAAATATGGACAAGGAGCAAATAATGAAGCTAATCAAACTTTTGAAACAATGAGTCTGAATGACCATAGGGGAAGCATGCATTCATTTCATGAGGTGATTAAAAAAAGTTATGAATGCTTGAGAAATAGAAAAGGAAGAAATGGATTATTATACAAGATCTGACCATTTCATTTTGATATTTGCGTTTTGCAGGCGCCTATTAGATCGCTAACACACATGTTAACAGCAGATAATTTTGATCCAGGCTTTGATTACTCCTATGAGGTGAGCAAAGATAAAAAATGAAAATTATGTCAATTAAACCCATAACAAATACATTTTTTCATAAAAACAGAATAGAAAAAAGAAAAAGAAAGGTACACTGCATGGAAAAAATAAAAAGCTGACAAACCTTGATTTTTTTGGCCATTTTGAAGGGCGGGTTGTACATAACAACTAGCAGAGTCGCTGATGATAGTCCCAGCGGTATGCTTGAGCAAGAACACCCCAGTGGACAAGTGGATAGCCATGCACAAGAAGATTGCGAGGAGATGAATGTTGAAAGATTTGTAACAAATGCAGAAGAACCGGAGATGGGTGGAGACAAAGACGTTGCTGATTTGGATTACCTTTGTGGTCTCAGTGAAAGATTGGAGGTAAATCATGCAGAGCGAGAAGCTAGGTACATTGACACTGTTGTTGAGATAAACTCATCAAGTGACCTGCATGATGGGGGAACAGACACAAATAATTCAGAACTTTCCACATCTGTATGTTCAATTGTAGAAAATGAAGAAACATACACTAATAATGCAGAAAATGCTTCAATTGTCTCGGTTGATGAGATAACTGAGGAAGACATTGAAATTTTAAAGGAAAATGAATCTGTTGAAAATGCATCAATGTCACTAAGCCAAGACGGTGAAAGCAGTGCATATGTTCCACGGATTGATATGACCTTTGACACAGATGAAGAAGCCTACAAGTTCTAGAATGATTATGCACTGATAGTTGGCTTCTCTACTGTGAAAACTGGCACATACACTTCGAGAAGAAAAAGACAATGGGAAAGGTTACCAGGAGGATCTACAAATGCAACCGTTGTGGGACAATTGAACATAGAGATGCTAACACAGATGCCTAGCAGAATGCTATTGACGCTGAATTTGGTGCAGATGGCAAAATGAAGAGGTTGTAGATGACAATTGTGCAAGATGAAGTTGAACCAGTACTTGCACCAAAGAAGAAAAGAACCAAAGTTATAGACAAGACAAACTGTTTGGCTGAGATGACTGTTACAAAGAAACAAGGTGTATGGACAGTTAGTAGGCTAATTCTAGAGCACACTCATGATCTGCTTGCTCCATCAATGGCAAAACTATTGCGGTCACACAGACATTTCTCAGCACAAGAGAATGCTATGATAAGGTCATTCATTGAGGTGAACGTGCCAAACAGAAAAAATACTTGCATTCTTGTCGTATTTGAGAGGTGGAATGGAAAACACAAACCTAGTAAAGAAAGATATCAGTAACTTCAGAACAAGAATGATGAGGGAATGTGGAGAAAGTGACATAACTCAGGTAGTTCAATTTTTGAAGCAGAAGGAAGTAGAAGATCATAGGTTCTTCTTCACCTTTGATGCAGATGTGGACTTAAAGGTTAGAAATCTGTTTTGGGCATATGGTGCAAGCAGAAAATGGTATGAGCTATATGGCAACGTAATCAGTTTTGACACAACATACCACACAAACAGATGCAATCTGAAGTTTGCACCTTTTGTGGGGATAAATGGGCATGGAGATAATCTATTATTTGCTATTGTTGTGATAAGTGATGAAATCATACCTACATTTTGGTGGCTGTTTAGGACATTCCTATCTTGTATGGGTGGACGTCACCCCAAATCTATTATAACAGATCAATGTGCTTCAATGAGAGCAGCTATTGCACTGGAATTTCTAGACACAACACACAGGAACTGTGTATATCACATAGTTTCTAAAGTAGAAAATATATTGGTCCTACCTTCAGAAAAGACCAGATGTTTGCAAGGGATTTCTATGACATCATATTCAACTATTTGACAGAGGAGGAGTTTGAAAGGTTGTGGGCTTACATAGTAAACAAGTACAATCTTGGAGACCTACAATATATAAGGGTAATGTATGAAAACAGGAAGAGATTTGCTCCAGTCCACTTCAAGACAAACTTTTTCCCATTCATATGCTCCACATCACGCAGTGAAGGGACAAATGCACGTTTCAAGGAAAATATTGGTCCAACTACCACATTAATATTGTTCGTCAAGGAATACGTCAAGATTATGAACACATTAAATGAGGTGGGTAATCTGAAGGACAAAGACAAAGCACAACAGGTTGCTTTACTACACTCAGCATATACATTTGAGAAACAAGCAAGAGATTCCTACAACACACAAATATTCTATAGGTTCCAGAACCTTGTCAAGGCAACCGGGAGGTACATTGCAGAAGAGATTGAAAAAAACAAGGTCTATGCTGTTTACAAGTCTGCTGAGCACATAAAAGATGAAGTGAGACTAAGAAAATACATTGTCATTGCTGATGTTGCCCAAGAAAATTATGTGTGCATATGTGCTCGGTTCCAGAAGGATGGCATTCTTTGTGTGCACATATTGAGGACTTTGAGACAAATAAATAAGCACACATTGCCAGACAAGTACTTCATAGACAAATGGAATCCTGTGGACAAAAAACAAATCAGAAACGAAAGGACTTTGATACCTTTTGATCTCACAAGCACAAGCAATACATTAAGGTATAACTTACTTTCAAAGGAATGTGTTGATGTTTATTCATATGGATGCTTGAGTCTGCAAAGGACAAACTACATGTTGTCTGAGCTCCGCAGGATACAATCTGAATTGAAGAAGATTTTAATTAGACAGGAAACTAATTTGCCCACAAGCATTACTACAGATGAAGAAAATGTACGTGTTGTTGAGCAAACATTTCAGGGTTCGGTGGTGATGGAAACAAACGTTGTGGTAGGTGTAGTGTCTGTGGGGGATGTAGGTACAGGATCTTCTGATGTATCAAGGGAGGTGACACTACAATAGATGAGAAACCCAGATGTGGTGGCAACAAAGGGGAGGCCAAAAAATATTCTAAAAAGCAGGAAGCTGATGCCAATTACAGGGCAGAAGAGAACCAAGAAGCAAATAACATGTAGCAACTGTGGCTCCCACGAGCACAACAAAGCGACATGCAATGCACCACCAAAAGATCCATCAACACAAAACAAGGGAGGTGGGAAAAAGAACCAAGCTACAACTCAGAAGTGACTGTGTTGGTTAGACCATTGTGGGGGATGTCAGGTTACTCCATAGAAATAGTAAGTTAATATGAGCAAAGAGGACAACACAAAAATAAGAGAGGGAAGAAAAACAAGTTCCATTGTATCTACATATTTAAGTTATTTTGTTTAAGTTATGAAAGAAAAATGAAAAGAACCCATTTAACTGGTTGATGCCACTTGTTGCATAAAAAAGTTGTTTCCCTTCACTGATTTCTATTTGTGCATCTTCTATATGTACTGAAAATGTTGCATATCTTCATTTCATATACTATAATACCACCTGAACTGAAATATGTACACCATCAATATCTATATGTAACCAACAATATCTATATGGTAGAAAAAAGATGCATATCTTGTTCCACATAAAATGAAGATGAGTCACCAAAACAAAAAAAAATGAATCTATTATGCAAAAACATCCATTATACAAACCTGGAGAATCCAAAACAAAGCAACAGTGTACGTCGCTTCCTTTTGCAGACTAGCCGGTATCGTAGACCATGAAAAAAACATATGTAAAGAAAACAAAAAAGAGATGTCTTAGGCATGTTTTTTGACCAAAATAATATAAAGATTGATAGAATGTACCTCAAAAAAATTCCTCAAATGATAATGTAAAACAAACCTGAAAAGGAAGAGAGCCATACTTTTAAAACAAGCTCTGATAACTATAACAAACATGACAATGAAAAATATGATGTAGTACTTTGGTGGAAAAAAGATAAGGACTGATAGCATGTACATGAAAAATAACTCAAGGATGATGTGGAGCAAAACTTGAAAAAGAATTAACTATACTTCTTAAAACAAACACTGATAGCTGTGAAAAAAGCAAATAAAAAATAATGAGTAAATAGCATGTACCTGGCTCCTAAAATGTAGGGGTATTTCTTGATGAAGTTGGATGAAATACTTGAAGAGAAGATAGTTGCCCCAAAAGGATAAATTTACATTTGCAAAAAACCAAAAAAAATTACATGTGAAAAACACAAAAGGAGGAGGCTGATGTAGATATATGACATAATATATTTTAAGGTCCAGACACAACATAGACTTAGTTCATCACCAAACATACGGATAGTTCAAAAAACAAACAAACTACAAATGTCTTATGTAACAAACGTAGACAACCCAGAAAGTTCACATGCCAAATAACGTAAGCCCTGACACACAGATACCTTGAAATATATATAAGGAAAGACATAACATGATAGACACGTGGGGTGCGACAGTTTGGTGCCATTGAACACTCCAGCCTTCCATTTTAACATGGGGTGTGCACATAAAAGACATGGCTTTGATAAGAAAAACTGTAGACATTTTTAGAAAACATGTCATTGAAGAAAAGAAAAACAAAGAAAAGAATATATACCAAGGGGAAGCTCAGAGCTTCCGCTTCTTGGAAGAGCCACCAGCTTCAGCAGGGTGCTTGGAGGCTCCAGCGTCAGTGTCATCATGCGAGTCGCTGCCTTGAGGAGCGTCCTTGGTACCTCCAGCTTCAGTGTCGCCATGGGAGTCGCAAGCTTCAACTTCATCCACAAACACTACTGCAAAAAAGGAAATGAACATTCTTCTTAAAAGAAATTATGTATGTAAAAAAGCCATGTAGAATAAAATGGGAACTGATGTTGTGAAATGGAAAATAAATAATGGTGGATGAATATCATTTACCTGTCTCCCCACTCCCTCCCCCAGCTAGAGCGTCAACACGGTCCCTCGATGTATTGCTCACCCTGGCATAGTGCCCTAGCTCCTTCCTGAGAATATATTCTTCATTTGGTTTTGCATCGCGAATCTTGTCGAAGCGAGTGAATACACCATCATCTGCAATGTGTACATACACCATCTTTCTGAAGCTACTGATGGAGCCCTCACAAACTTTGACTTTGTGGTGCAACATCTCGACATCCTCTGCAGTTGAGCATTTGACAAGATATTGACCCAACAAAGGTAGCTGACGAATCTTGAAGTCCCCTTTGTTAAGCACACTGTGTACAACTTCAATGACTTTGTTCAAAGGTGCATTGCAGGTCCTCTGGTTTAGAATAGGGCTGAACAAAAGGGTGTCAGTTGGTGCATCTTCCAGTCCCAGATATGTGATGATGGCCCTGCTGGGTGCAATGTATCCACCCTCCAGGCCCTTAGAAAGATCCAGAATTTGCCTTATAAAAAAACTTAAAGTTAAAAATAATATGGTGGTACAATAGCAAGAGACAAATCTAGAGTAACAGTGCTGAAAAAATACTACATTTACTTAAACATACCTTGGCTTAAAGGTTGCCATTGCGATGGATTATCTGAAAAATAAAAATTCAACGATGTCAGAATTTTGAAAAATATCAAGAAGAAATGCATAGAAAACAAACGTGAGCAGACGTGTAGGAATGTAAATAAAACAAAAAGAACAAAGAACTAATAAAAATATATTAATATATCAGCTTGAGAGCAAGAAAAATCCAACTACTGACTCTTCAACCTACTATTAACACATCAACATTAGAGATAAAAAAACATACCCATGACTAAGACTAATGGGATTGACAATTTCACATGAAACAAATTGAGAAATTACTGTTGTCTATTGATTTGAGCAGCATATGTTGGGTATTATATGTAAAAAAAAGCGCTACATATCATCCATGCTCAACTTAATCCTGATGCACCATCCCCTAATCAGATTAGCCTATATTCCTTGGCAGGGAGAAAAATTGATAGCACAATGACATCATTGATAGTGGCATATAGCAGAAGTGACATCTAAAAAAACAATAATGTGCTGTCATGCTTATCCTACAAAAAAGACAGAAAGAGGGGGGGGGGAAGTAGAAAATTACCTTCAAGTGTTGGAGGACAAAGCACAACAAGCTTCCAAAATGGTTGCAAGTCCTCTCCTTGATTGAAACCTGAAATGTAAAAATATAACTACACTTAGGCATGAAATTAAAAAAGAGCAAAAGTAGGAACATAAAAGATAACAAGAACAACAAAAACAAGGAGATGAAGAAATGAAAATCTAGTTTTTCATGAATGAATGTACACAAAAAAACCCTAGATCTAAAAAACAGTAGATCTATCTGCTGACCTAATGCACAAAAATAAAAGAAAAGGATGGGAGGGATGAATAAACTACTCAATATAACCCAAGAAAATATAGATAAAAAAGAATGTCGGCGGGAAATAGATCTATCATGCATGAAAAAGAAAGATTGAATGTACAAGAAACATAAGAAAAAGAACACTGGATGATATGTAAAAAAAGAAAAAAAATTCTATGAGATGGAAAACATATCTATGGGCAAACCAGCAATGAAGGCGATGAACTAGAATGAAGAAGAAGAAGAAGATAATCTTATATCCAAGAAAATGGTACAAAAGGCAAACCGAGTAGATCATACATACTCTTAGAAGACATAATGGGAGAGGAGTAGTGTGGATAGCTAGCAATGCAAAAAGAGGAGAGAAATGACGGCAAAAAATAGATGAAGTAAGCAGATCCTACCTTTTGCTGTCCCTGTCTCGGTAGGGGACCAAGAAAGGACGCAGTGGGGTGGGGCGAAATGGAGCTGAAAAAGGGAGGCTGTCGTGTGAATTGGAAGAGGAAGGGACACAAATATAGGAACTACCGAAGGGATAAGGGTCGCCCCCCCACCAGGCGCAATTAATGGGGCGGTTGCCCTCCCACACGAGCGCCCCCCCCCCTCTCTCACTTAAAGCCCGTTGGGGATAAAACCCAAATGGGCTGACAGTTATACAGAAAAGGCCCAATGGGGGATGTCTTTAGGGGCATCAAGAAAACGTTTTACCCTCCCAAAAAATAAAATGCAGTGAAACAACTGACACAAATGTGCTATACAAAAAAATCATCAAATAGGAAAAAAATTCAAAAACAGTAAAAATACAAATCATCAAAAAGAAATCATCAAATAGGAAAAAATTCAAAAACATTAAAAATGCAAATCATTAAAAAGAAATCATCAAACAGAAAAAGAAAAAATTGAAAACAAGAAAGAAGGTATAAGAGAAAATGCAAGTGTTCTCCACATGTTTCTGAGAACAATATGGAGAAAGAAAAGAAAAATAAAAACAAGAGAGAAAGTATAAGAGAGTTTATGAACATACCTGGATGTATTCTCCACATGTTTCTGGGAACATATATGGAGTTTGCAAAAAAAATGAGTTCCTAAGCTTCACATTCAGAAACCCCCAGGAAAAAAGTCTGAATAAACCAGTAGTCAACAACTGGACAACTAGATTTGGCACCTCAGGTTTGATCTTGGTCTTTGAACCAATCTATCAGCAGCAAATGCAGCTGTGAAAGTGAAAAAAGATACAGCTGTGAGTGTACATCCACATAATAAAAGGATATCACACCATAGTAGAAAAAAAAAGATAGTAGTAATTCCAGAGGGATAGTTGTTACTGCATATCCTGCAGCTTGAAATTCGTGATATCCTTACAAAAAAGTTAACACGAAGGACTAAAAATAAAACGGAAATGAACTTACAACTATCATTTGAGTTTAGGTGCTTGGATCTTTGGCTGTAGCAATGAAAAGAATACACAGATCCCTGGGGGAGCATGTTATAACTGAAAATGAAATTCATATACACAATAAGATGCATCCCCATGATTGGTTTTGATTTTGTAGGGGCAAAATTGTAGCAGCATTTTTTCTTAAGGTAACAAAAAAATGACAAAGTATATTTCATTTTAATTATTACTGTGAGATCCTAAACCAAGTTCATGATAGCATTTTAGCTAGGAGCAAACTTTGTAAGTACCAACGCGTCACAAAGAAATTCCATGTCATTAGAACATTATTCAACTTATATTCAAGGTCAAAGAAGAAATGGTATTGCTTAAACCCTACCATTGCAATCTAGATTTATCCAACATGGCACACAATGTCTAAAATTATGACAAGGATTACACTTACTTATCATCTGAGCTGGTAAAAAAATATAATATGGGATGGATTCACATAATTTGCTTCCCCCGTACCTTGATTTCTGAAGTCTTATAATGAACAAAAAGGGCTTATAAGAGCTGCTTCTAAGTGCTTTTCCATTCTGGACTGTGGTCTGAAAAGAGGGGAGAAATGATGAGTAAGAGTACATTCTCTTCTATAAAAAACAACTGAGAAAAAAAGTAGAATCTTAGAGAAAGAATATGGGCCACAAAGAGATCCCACTAACTCAGCCCAGTAGGTTGGGAAGAAAAAAAGCCCAAAAGACCAAAAAAGAAATCAGGCCCAGTAGAAAAGGACCCTACACATTTTCTCACAGGAATGTGTGGGACCCGTGGATAAAAACCCAATATGGGCCAAATTTATAAGCCCAAAACAACCTTCTTAGACATAATTAAACCAATCCATGTTGACAATAGCAAAAAAGCAAATGTAGAAAAAAAGGAAGAAAAAAAAAGACCAATAGATAGGATGGTAGATGAAGGAGAAAACAGCTGAGAAGAACAAGGTTCCTGACAGGTGCGCAAAATTGCTTGATCAATTTTGCTTTTTGGCATCTTTGAATAAAACTTCACCATATTTAATGTTAAGAATGTCTTCAGACACCCATCTGTGGCCTCAAACTTCTGTCTCTTCAAGATTGTAAAATGCAAAGTTATACAAGCATTGATGCAATAGCCACCTTTCTATATCTGCATAAAACATATACATATGATATAACATCAAGTATTCAAGGGTATATATACATCTTTTTTGAATGAAAACATCAAGAAGGAATACAAGACAACACGAAAAAGATTTTGACGTACTTCTTCTACAAAAGATGGTACCACCATCAAAAGATTATGAAGGGATCAAAAACTGTAGGAAAAAAGTACCACAAGGAGATCAGCAAAAAAGATTAAAAATAACCATTGCTGTGAAGAATGTCATTCTATTACCTGTTTCTATCGTATATAATAGGGTACACTGGGGGGGGGCCTCACAAATTATATGCAAAAAACTTCTTCATTTTCATGTGCGACTGCGAACGAAAATGCATGATATCAACAACAAAAAATATATAGCAACGTATATCACCAAAACAGGGTGTCATGATTCCATAATCCATATAAAATTAACAGTTTCCATCCCGACACATGGCAATTTTAATTGAAATAATGGCATAGCAATTCTCATATGGGTACTTACTTTATAGAAATCCACCAGATATCAACTCTGAAAAAACTTCCCCCTGCATATCATGGGGACAGTTGATTTACTGTGCTAGTAGAACCTATAAAAACAGTCAAGTACCGGTATGAATGAATGAAACGGACAGTCGATAACAGAAACAATAGAAAACAATCAATTGGACACACACACACGTACCCATCACATGGGTACTAATACCAAACAAGAGTTCTATTTCTGATTTAAATCGTGGTGTTCTACGATAGAAAAAAGGTTATTAAGAGTAAAATAGTGAAACTATGTAAAAACAATGCACATTAAACAAAAAACTGACATTAATACTTTCTTAAAATACACAAGTACATATATGGGCTGATTGGTTCGCCACCATAGTTTGCCTGCGTAAAGGTTTGTCAAGGCACAGATACAAGGGAGATGTTTGCATTAGCTTTTTGCAGTGGCTACACAAAGTCCTTGCTCCTATAGTTTTCCTTCGTCTGCTTGTCATTTTCCAGTGTGGCAAGTGTAGATATGGTAGTGACTCTGGCCGCCACAAAAATTCATGGCGAGCCGCAGGGGCTGTTGTTGTGGCACGTGGGGCAAGGCTAATGATGGATGTGAACCAAACAGACCCAAAATCTTGTACCCACGGGGGAAAAGGGCCATACAAAAACAATGTTGGACACTCAAAAATGATGATGTTTTGTGTTTTATATTGCAATTTATAATGGTAAATACCAAAAAAATCACACAAACACAGATGGGAGAGGGAAAAAGAAGATGGCATACATTACCTGGTGTTGGAGGGGCTGTATAATATAGGGTGTTGCTATTTTACTTCCTAGTCAAATGTACCTCATCAAGATAGCATGCTTCCCAAAAAAAGTATATTGCTCTAGCCAAAAGATGATTATTCCATGAAAAAAATTGTTAAAGTGGTTACTAAAATTACAGTTTAAGTGAAGTAAAAAAAGGACTCAGATGTTTGACATACCTTAAATAATCCATATACAGATAATGTTCAAAAAAAAATGCTTCCTGCATATGGATCAACGGTTGAATCGGTTGTTGATTTGCATAAAATTATATATTGAGAAATGGATCAATATGATGCGGAAAAATATTACCATTCATATTATGAGGAAGTAGGATATGTGGTACACTGCCCTAACGGGCTCTCTTGAATGTTAGGGATGTTGAGATAAAAAAAATCCTGCATGAATCAACAATTCCGTAAAAAATATTTTTTGTCGCAGTAATGGACAAATGAAAAAAAATGATTTCAAATAATTACCTTTCATATGGGCAGATATCAGACTATGTGGTTGCAGAGCCACCCCCTAACTAGTTAATTGAAAATGTAAACATTGAATTAAATGCACACCAATGATGATTAACCCCCCTCCCCCTTCCCCCGGGCCCCCTCCCCCCCACCCCAAAACCAACCCAACCAACAGATCTGATACATGTAACACACATTTACACATCGCAACATATACTAATTCAGAAAAAAGACATAAAAACTTACAAAAAGAGTATATGCGAATCAGACAGATGATAATAAAATCAAAATGAAAACAAATGTCACATGCTGAAAAAAACTAAGTTTTCATTCAAAAGACAATTAATAAAGGTCTATTTCTCAAAGCTGCTTCCGACATGATAACGAACTACAGATTCAAATGTGCCATGGATAGACAATTAAATGTTTATGTAACAGCAAGACTTTGGCGGCACAGGGCACAAAGATCAATTCTCATGGCAGGTTTGAGCTGGATGCTTGAAACCCAAACCACCTCATCACGGTCTGTGGGAAATAAAAAGGATTATATGTTAATGCAAGGAAAAAATATAAAACATTGGTCAAATTAATTAGACAGTCAATACTAACCACAACTTGGTGATTTCTGACAATTTCCATAGCACTCTTGTTGTTATTGTGTGGACTGAAGACCATTTTATTGATATAGATGATTCTGATGTCTGCAATGTTTGACAAGGAAATTTTTTGCATCAAATTTACTCTTGGATCCCACAACTCTAGATACTTCATGGTGAAAACCCCATCGTCATATTTCTGGAAGTATTTCCGGTCCTGCTTGGGGATAGGAGCATGGTGGATCACGAACTCGTCAAAGTTCCAGTCTGTGCTGATGAACTCATCCCAGGCTTTGATGAAATTTGGTATCTGAAGTAAATGGAATGATAAACAAATATGACGAACTTGATTAAATAAGTGAATGCACAGAATGTAAATTATGTAATGGTAGCTCAAAAATATTTTGGTGTTAATAAAAATATAAAAAAACAATAATGATTTGGTGTCCTAATCTGAAAGCAGTTGCTGGAGTTCTATGTAAAAAAACAATAGCACTACAAGGAAAGCACACATATATTCAATGTTGTGACCGAGAATATCAATGTACTAAACAGACATGAGAATGTAGTTTTTCAAAGGACTTACAACCAAATTCCTGACATCCTTTTGATACTGGTCATCCTCATCAAAAAATGAATCAAGAAAGACAAAGTATCCATCTTGTACAGCAACCACAAATGCAAACCAATGGTCCTCATGATAGATTGGAAAGATCAACTACAAAAAAACACACAAAAAATAGTGTGTAGACAAATGATTATGTGAAGTGGCACACTGAATTTATGAACAAAAAACAAGTGAAAAACAATTTGTCAGCAGATCGCTTACGTAATCTGATGCTGTGAACTTGTGACTTCAATTGGCAGGTTTGAAGCAATTTGCACAATTGTCATGCGGGGATAGTTTACTCTTCTCAATGGAAGGCTGATCCATGAGATAGTCCTTTTGAACACACAAAAAGAAACAAGGATTAATTGAAGGATAAAATTAATATCATTTTACAAAAAAGAGAAAACAAACAAAACAATGAGGGGTTGAGGAGAGGGGAGCAGGGCTTGTGAGGAACATAAACATATCGAGATTGTTTCTACAAAATACTTACTCCAATGATGGAAAAGAAGTAATGTCGTCCAGAGTCTCTAGGATGTTTATCCATGAATAATTTCCTGCAGAAAGCATTCATCACATACAAGTCGACAGCCGTCTCTTTGTTGTAACATCGCAATGTTGTCAGCTGCTTGTAAGTGACGTCTACATTCTCATAGTTAATAGCTTCTTTACTGGTAAACAGAAAAATAAAAAAATGAGTGTATGATATAATGGACATCAAATCAAACAAAACAAAAAAAACAAAGATAATGATAAATTTACCTAGACCACTGCACATCAGATCCCAAAAACTTTACAGCGTCATGAGCTAGCCTGTCTTGTACATCCAGAATAAACTTTGTGCAGCAAGTACTGCTGGTGAAATCTCTATAGTATGAGTTGGGGTGTATAATACGTCGAGGTCGACGTGGATGCTTGCCTTTAGATGATGAACCAAGCTTGAATGCTATCTGCTGACATTTCTGGAAACATGTGCCTTGTGAGTTGTTATAGATGTTATTTGCATCAAGAACTGTGCTTGTGCAGCCTTGCTTGAAACTTGAACAACCAGTAATCTAAACATCTGGAGTTTGAGGGGATTCTTGAGAGCTCTGAAAAAAATAAAGAATATCAGACCTTAAAATTAAAAAAGAACATCTGGTCACAGATTTTCTCTACCCTATATAAATCGGCAAATGAAAAAAAATAGCATGGATTATATAGCAGACATAAAAAAAACTAGGTGGTATCGCAGGAAAAAACACCTTGAAAAATGTTAATCTTACGCAGCATTGGCTTAATATTGAAAAAAAATATGCAGCAATACATAGAACGGTAGAACTATGGCGCTTACTACAAGTTCAATGTGAACAAACAACAACATATCCATATAACGGATGCTAAGAAAAAATGACATTAAAAAAAAGTATACATACCAAAATTAAGACAACAGTGTTTTCAACTTCACCCCCAACATTTTGGCAATGCTATGAACATCAATTGTCCTCCTTGATGAGCCAGGGTTGTGATCAAACCGTGGGCTAGCACCATATGGTTTGGGATCCATCTCATGAGCGGGAGGACGTGATAAGTTAGCATGATTGGAAAATCGTGATTCTGGAGGGATAGATAAGGATCTGGACATGTGTGCCCCCATGTTCTCCTCAATAGAAAAATGTACAACTAGTGCCTGAAAATTAAAAAAAACATAGCTAAAAAATAAACATAAAAATAAATAAAACAAATATGTGTCCAAAAGTAAATCGTGCGATGAAAAAAACACAAATTGCGTACCTCATTTTGTGGTACGAGACAGCTGGGATCATCATATATAGTGTTACCATCACATGACAAACCAACACGCCTACATTTCCTTAGGTCTGCAATACTATTGCCAACATCCTCAAAATCATCTAACAACCGGAATGATGGGGGGGGGGGGGAGATATCCATTGCACTACTACGTTCAGTAGATTTTGATGCCAGATTAACCTGTGTGGGAAAATAACAATTTTAAAAAATGTCAGCGAGATGAAGAAATAAACAATTTACCAATTTAACAATCTAAAAAATAACAATCAGGGAGGGGGGAGGGCAGCGGGTGGGGGGTTGAAGAAAAAAATGCCACAAGATTATCAGGTTCAGAATACTTACAAAGGGGGGGGGGGGTCAAACTGTCTTGGACCAGAAGTACATATGCTTGTAGACGCTAAATAGTTGAAACTTGCACTCATTTGTGCGCATGCTGGTGCGCCTACATTTGCAGTTGTGCTGATTCCTAAGTGCAGGGCCTCATGAGGGGGTTGATACTTCATAAAAAATCAAATAATAACAGAAAGAACAATGGTTAGAAGGGCATATCCGAATGTAATAAGCATTGACACAAAAAGATAAAAAAATGAACAATCCTTGGAAACGTCATTGCCTTTGCTGCATGATTCAGAATCTTGCTTGGTATTAGTTCCGTGTGCTTCAACGTTATCACTAGAATATTGTGCCTAGATCAAGGTAATGAAAAGGCACAATAAGAAATGTAAAATCATACTTGCAAATGCTGCATTGAAAAAAAGGACAAAACCAAAACGGTGCATGTTTAGCTTGAAACATTATATACCTGTATGTGATTCAAATTGCTTGTGTTAACTTGGTTGTCACCTTCTTTATGAGCATCATCAGACATCTCAGTGTGTAGGTTGTTGCAGGCGGGGGCATTGATCTTTGTGGTGATGCATAGTTTCTCCCTTAGAACTTTGGGAGAAAACGAAAATAGAGAACGAAATAAAATTAACAGATTGGAAAATAAATAAATATATTACAAAATAAAAGAAGAAAAAAGCATAAAGTAGAATCGAAAAAATGAATGCAACATGTGATTTATGATAATGATAGACCTGTAGTGATGATCGAGCTCTTTCTAATGCATTATCATTTTCCAGAGATGGTTGTGTCTCAGAAGGCACACACATAGATCTTCCGTTGATGTCCATCAGAGGGTCATTTCCATTTGATGGAGGAACCTTTTGTTGGAGTGGATGTCGTGTTGCCAGATGTTTCATTTTTCCCTTCCTTACGAGGGACTAGAGAAAATAAAAAATTGAAAAGTAAAAATAACAGTCGTGCAGGGGAAAAACTAATGAAGTGAACTCATTTATTCAACTATAAAATCAGGGTAAACAATGACAAACCTCAGGATTATCAACAAAAAGATGTTGCTGATCATCAGTGGCGAGAGGATCTACTGAAGAGGTTGGCGTGTGTGACCTAGTTTGAGATGCTATTGTGCAACTGGCTGGTTGATTGATGCCACTCTAGGGGTTGAACAGCTTTTCTCCTTTTTGATTGAGAAGAAACACCTGAAAAAAATTTAAAAAATTGAGAGCAGAATACCCCCTCCCCCCAACCACCCCAAAAACAAATGGAAAAATGAAAAAAGGAGCATGCAATAAAAGCACAGAGAGCACAGGGGAAAAAGATGCAAACCTGGAGGTGTCCGTAGCTGCTCGGATGGCAAAGGCTCGCTTGGTGAGACCAGCTCAGTTTCAGCAAGGCTGGCGGGTGTGGGGCTGCCGCAATCCTACTCGATTCAACAGGTATTGTATCACCACTAAGTGCTTCATTATTTTGGTGACCTGCTGGCAATGTTGCATCAGCATCTTTGCAGGTGCTTCCACTTTGAACATGCTTGACGCCAAATGCTTCTACCTGACTGGGCAATGTTGCATCAGCATCTATGCGGGAGCCACCACTTTGAAGACGCTTGACGCCACATGCTTCTGCCTGACTGGGATTGACAAAAATTTTGCCAGTGAGGGGTTTTGACTCTGTGACCTGATCAGCTTTGCGTTGGTTTATCATATGCTGCCGCTCAAAAAAGTACTTGATCACATCAATGATTATGGCTTCTATTTTCTGTGGAGCAGACATGATTAGGGAAGCTGAGTGGGTTACATACAACTCAGTCATGTCTTCTGCAACCTTTTTACATGTACATCAATACAAAGAAAAGAGAGAGAATTAACATTGATATATTAGAAAATGAAAAAGGTGAATTGAATGCATGAAAAATGAAAAACAAAAAATGAAATTGCACATTTTTTAAGAGAGGAAATACCTCAGATGAAATTGAACCTTCAACTATTTCAAGTAGCACTTTCTTGAAGTTGGAGCTGTCAATACAACAAGTGGGTGACGGCACCGTTGAACCGGACGGCTTGTAGTAGCAAGTTGATCTATAAAGTAGAAGCTGGAAATGACAGAAACATACAAATGAAGGGGTATATGAGAAGAATGAATAACTACTTGTACTAGTGACAACAAAAGATTAAAAAAAAGATTAGCAGTGACTTGCAGATATTTACCCCGCACTTTCCATATGTATATCCTTGTATCAAATCAATTTTCGACTTCTCTCTGATCATGTCACCTTTAAAGACAAATGACCGAGGAAATGTTTGAGATCCCTGATCATGGGTGATGTTCAAGCAATCAAGATATACAACCTGTGCAAAGCAGCAAAAAGAATTAAGATGAGCAACACCCATAAGAAACTATTTTGTACACATTACAAAATTTCCACTATACAGAGAGAAAATATAAGTAAGAACAAAAAACTGAAACCAAATAGGGACTGCACTTACACATGCAATGTATAGGCATCCCCCCATGTTGGTTGATGACAGCTCTAGTCCCTTCATCTTTTTATGATACTTCCTAATTTGCTTCATTAGCTAGTAATGCACAAATTTGGACCAGTATCACTCCTTAGTTGTCTTAACATCGACAAAAGGTTGCAGATATTCAATGCTAGGATGGGGTGTCGAGTTTGGACATAGAAAAGTAACTGCTGCTACAATAAGAAAATTGTGCAAAAGGTCCTCATCGGATATATCTGGCTTGGAAATGTTCTTAGCACAATCCTTGGCGGTTGGCAGGGAAGTCAGCTTCATTGCGCTAAGGATGGATCTCTCTACACTAACTGGATTTGCTTTGACAATTGTCTTACCACCGATTGGTAAGCCAAGGACATCATGCACGGTATGTGGGGAGATGGGGATGCTCCTTCCATTCAACAAAATACTTGATGTGTTGACATGTAAATGATCAGCAACCCATCTAGAGAAGGGGGGTGGTATAGGGCACTTCTCAAAAACAAGAAGAGAACCAAACCCGTGTTCTTCAATTACAGTCCGCTGTGATGGGCTTAGTGAACTGATGGCATCAGAAAAAAGAGTTGCACTGGATCTGAAAACGGTCTTGGTTGAAAAAGTGGTGCCTTGCTTTTGATGAAAAGGGTCATTGACATTGGGAGTGGCTTGATTGTTGAGTATTGACGGAGCAGATGCATCACAAACTATTTTCCTAATGGAGTTGCACACCTGCAGGGGGCCCAACAACAAAAACACAGAATATAAAAATTCAAAAAGTGATATGTAGTCAAGACATTGGCGGGTTAAAAACCTAATAAAAACTTGTGAAACTAGAACAAAATGGAAGCACGGGAGGGGATGTAGAAATAAGGTAATTAATAGTTTTTTGAAAGAAGGAAAGATAGCATCATAGTTGAGAGATGCTATCAGATGTTGGATATTGCTATGATCACTTGTTCTTTCATTCAGACCATGGCCTTCTTCGTCACTGCCGTTGCCAGATTCTGCTCCAATTTGAGACCCATATCCACACACATCTGCCTCAGTAGTCATCTGGCAAAAAAAAGATAATAATACTTAAAAAAGTTGCTACTGATCAAAGGGACATTTAGTGTACGATTTAAAAAAAAGTGATAGTTATGATAGTTTACAGCTGCTATGTACAAGTGTACGTTTCTTAAAAACCATAATTGGCATCTAAATGTAGATATCATATTAATTCACAAAAGATGATCTGGCTAAAAAAAGTGTGTGTTCGCATGTCAGGAGATGCTCTAACATACCAATCTGAGTAGATTAACATAACAAAATATAAGTGAAAAAAACAAAAGCACACGCAAAAGACATTTGACTGGATAAAATAAAAAATAAAACCCTGGTGACTTGAACACACAGAAGAAGATTCATGCAAACAATACAATATAAAGACACTCAGAAAAGGATGTAAAAGAACTCTGTACATAGTGATGGTGATCATTGAGGTCAATTTTTTCACAAGATTCAGCATAGAAATGCTTTTTAATGTCAGTGCATTTTTTAGGCATCACTGAACTAAGCAAACAAATAAGTACAGAAAAAACAGATAACAGCAAACAAAAGACAGAAACGACATTAACATGTTAAAATGGCAAGTTTTTTTGCGCAAGATAATATAGGCACATATAAACAGAAAAATGGAGTCATTTCCATGTGGATAATATACATCTGGTGTGGGAATGCATGCTGCGTGAGTTGATAAAGAAAAAAGATATGTAAACAACTCATATGCAAAACAGTTGCATGGTAAAAAAGTTTTAAAAAAATGAAACTGTGACAATCTAAAATGTTAAGAATAGGTACTTAGTGAGGGCAAAAAAACAAGAATTTGTGCCAAAAAAGAATGCCCACATAGGTGGCTGTTGACTGAATCAGGTATGAGTTAGGCCCATCTAGGTACGAATTTGCTTGTGTGTGTGTGGCAAACCAAACATCATAGAGCAATTGCATCGTACACGGATCGAAGCACAACATGGATCACACATATCACCCGCCGAAAAACCACACATCAAAACCCTAGAAAAAAATTGACTGAAAATTCCGCACATACACCCCCACGGGAATGATGTCCCGAATCAAAATGCGATGTCAGTGCTCGTGATAGATCAGCTCGGTGTTCGTCCATCCCATCACCCCAACCTAATTGGACCCTTCGAGCAAACCCTAACTAGCAGCGATCAGATAGAAAATCTAACAACAACTGTGAAATCTCAAATCAGACATGGCAGAATCAATTATACGACTCATATTCGTCCCGATCGATAAGAGGGGTGGACGGAAATGGAAGGAGGGGTAGATGAAGCGCGAAACCTACCGAGGTCGTGCTGCAAGAAGGTGATGCCTGCTGCACGAGCCGTCAACGTGTCGCCGTTGCGCGGGGGTGACAGTGCTCGACGTAACCCCACCGGATCCCGCCGGAATTGCCTTTGTCGCCTGCTCACGGCCCCCGCCGCGAGATCGGCTCACCGCCGGGTCTCCAGAGGCATGGCACAAGTAGGAATGGGGAAATGTCGAGAAGCTTCTGTGCGTTTGCATCGTGACATCATCACCGGTCCCCCCCCCGGACCCCCTCCAACTAACGGGCCTGCGGGTTGCTGCGCACGCCCCGATAGATGGCTGCGGGCCCGGAAAAAGGAAAAAGAGACGAGATCGCAAACAAAAAGACGGCGGGGGAGAAAGAAACGTTGGATCCAGATGCAATGGTGCACAAGAAAGTGATTGAGAGATCACAAAAAATCAAGCATTTGATGTGGAGGAAATCTGTATCTAAAAAGGGGTCAACCTTCTACAAGTTGCTAGTAGTATAATATATATGGTAAGTAATTTTTGTTAACGACAACTCACTCATGTTGCGGATCACCATTTAGGGGAGTACTATATGTACAGAGTACATTGTTAACTTGTTATCTCTGATAGGTGTGCGTGACTGCAAAATTATATTGTCCAGAGAGATACATAGTATATTACTGTGTACATTGCCTACTACACTTTTTTTTGAACAAATTCGGGGGAAGATCCCCACCATATTGCCTACTACACTCATGAGCAGTAATTTAGAATAGTCGTTGTTCCTGTGATCGGATTCGGAGCCCGCCCGATGAGGATGCAGGCCACCTCCGCAGCACGCTCGGCGGCACTCACGCCTGCCACCGCATCAGCTGGATCGCCCTTGTCGCCTTCCATCGTTGCTCGTCACCGCCTTGTCGTCACGAGCCGCCGCCGCCACTGGAGTTTTGGTGGGTGAGGCCGTCGAGCTGAAACAAGAAGGAAAGAGACCCCGTGTAGGAGGGGATTGGGTCATGTGAATAGGTAGGAGTATTTTTGTCCATTGACCAAAAAACTGACAGGCTTCAAGGCTAGTCTCATGGCAGTTGCTACAGAATGGAAGACAGTGTCATTGTAGGGATGGAAGTTATGTCAAGTAGGGAAGGAAAAAAGTTTGAGAGTGAAGGAATGAATGAGTAAGTTTCTCAGTGTCAAATAGGGAATAATCCCTAGATAGTTTCATGGTGAAAAAGTGATGATAAACACTACCAGAAAACGTGTGTATGCCGTGAGCTCAGGTTTTTGCCGACGGCCGCGACAGAAACTCACAGAAAAATTGGGCTTTGCCGAGAGCTTTGAGGCCGGCTCACGGCAAATATTTATTTTGCCATGAGATTTTGTTTAGGCTGTCGGCAAAAAACCCTCTTCCCACCTTAAAATATTTTCATAGCTTTTTCATACAACTTTTGATGAAGAACAACCTTATATCATAATTGTGCATCTCAGAAATATCTACAACTTTTAGTAAGAAATTATTTTAAAATTTCAAATTAAGAATATGTGTTTTCTTTTTCCGGTCGAATATATAAGGGACACTTGTGAAGCAACCCATTGCTATATTTATCTTTTTTACCCTAAACTTTTTATACTGTCCACCTATAACATGTGGTACTCCATGATAAAATTTGGTACATTTTTTTTATTTATTTTCTATATTTAACTAACTAAATGCATTTCAAGAAATTTTTTCAGTCAAATCAAATTTGAACTGCAAGTGATTCAAATAATATAATAAAATGAGTAGAAAAATAATATTCATGTTATTTAGTCAAATTTGAGACCTTAGCCATAAAATGAAAACAAATTTCCAACATTTGTCCAGGAAACATGATCAAAGACACGCGTTCGAATGATTTTGAAATTCTGAAAAATGAAAATGAAGTATTAAATCATAAATTTTGTCAATATGTCATGATATCATACATGGAGACTGTGGTAAAAAAATTGAGTGAGTTTTGCACATTTTGTCTTGTACGATGCTTACAAATCGAAACATCTCTAAAGAAGTTTCATAGAGTTAAAGAAGTAAGTGATTAAGTTTGTAGGCAAAGTAACGTTCAAACTGATATTTGAATTCAAAACTTTTTGCACTCTACACATACAACATGCATGTTACAATTTGGTGCATTTTTAATTTATTTGTTTTTTAACTAATTAAATACATTTAAATTAAATTTTCAAAAAATATCCCTTTGCCGAGAGCCGGATTTTGAGCTCACGGCAAAGGCAGCCCAAAAGTCGGCCCATCAAGCCCATTTCCCCGGCCTCCAACCGAACCCTAACTGTATAAAAGCCACCTCAACCCGCTGCACCTCCCTCAGCTCCCGCACTTCCCACACTGACACCGCAGCCCCGCTCCCTCCCTTTCCTCCCGCGCCACTCCTACCTCCCCTACCTCCCGCGCCGACCCTTCCGCTCGCTGCCCCTCCTCTCCCCTCTCTGCTTGCAGCCTCTCGGCCTAGCAGAGAGGAGTGGCGGCGAGGCGAGGTGTGGAGGCAGCCGCCGCGATGGGCAGCACAGGATCCGACGGCTTCGCCGGCTTCGGCAGTGGTGGCCGGCGGATGGGGCAGCACAGGCGCGCGGATGGGGCTTCCTCTCCCCCGGCGGTGAGATCCACGCCGGCCCTCGGTGTCGAGATCCACGGTGCTAGGAGATCTGGCGAGGTGACCCGGCGGCAGATCTAGCGCGTGGAGAAAGGCACGGGCGAGCGGTGGCGGCGGATCCACTCCTCCATCCTCTCTGCTCCAGCCCGATCCAGATCCAGATGGTGGTGGCGGCAGTGGCGGCGGAGGAGTCGCAGCATGGTGGCGACGGCTTGCTGCGGGACGGCGTTAGAGCCTCGGCGTGGTGGTCTAGCACCGATGTCCGGAGCTGCTAGTGGTGGCGGCAGCCTCCTCTTCCTCACCTCTAGCGCCGCAGCCTCCTCTTCCTCACGTCCGGTACGGCCTCCTCCTCTTTTCTTCCCCTCCGGCGTGGCGTCCTCCTCCTCCTCTGGAGCTGCTGCTGGTGGTGTTGGCGGCGGCTTCCTCGTTCTCATCCTTCCCCTGGATGGCGTCCCGCGGTCAATGAGGAGACCAGGCGGCAGGGGACACGGCGGTCGGAGGTGCGGTGTGCGTGGTGGCAGCGCGCGGCTATGCTGGGTGGTGGTGGCGGTTTGGCAGCGGTGTGCGTCGGCTGGCGGCCACCATGGCAATGGGGGCGGCAGATGGCCATGTCAGCCGACAGGTGGGCCTGCGGTGCCCTATGGATTTGGGTTTTTTATTATTTTACAAAATTATTTGCCGAGAGTCATCTCTGCTCACGTTACACGTGTACTGTGGGGCCTTGGGGCGGTTCTCGGCAAACAGTTGTTTGCCGATAAAATGTTACCGTGAGCCTTTTGCCGAGAGGTTGCTCTCGGCAAACTGTGTGATGTGAGGAAAGGTGCCTTTGCCGTGAGCCCCAAGCTCACAGCAAAGGCCCGGTTTCTCGTAGTGAAAATGGCAGTCATTTTCTAAAGTGATGTTTTTTTTCCTTTCCAACCCCTCAAGACCTGTCAAGTGGGTTCTCTGTGAGAGGCAATGATTTAAATAGCCGGCTATAGCTGCAGCTATAGCCGGATATAACTTGTTGGGAAGCATTACCGCTAGGAGATCACACTTTTTGTCACAATGTTAGCTTGAGGGCTAATAGCTGCATTTAGCCGGCTATATCCACTAAATGGGCCTACTTCTAGCCGGCTATATCCTCTGATTCTGACAAGTCTCTCTATGTCTCTGATTCTGAATAGTAGAGCAGTGGTATGATGATATGTTATTTTGTAGTGTATCGCTCTTGTGATGTACTCTTATTATGGTGAGGTGTAGGTGTGATGATTATTGAGTTGATGACATGATAATGTGTTTTGGTGGTGACCAGTGACTTGGTGATTCAATTGTTGTGTTTGTGTCATGTAATAAGTTCTTAGATTTTTTTTACAATTCCGCTAAATGATTTAGCTGCGACTATAGCTGGACTATAGCTTCTTTTAGCTTTTTCAGAGACCATCAGCTAAGAGGCTTTGCCCGCAATCTAAAACATTGGTGAGAGGCAGATAGCTAGATAGACAGACAGATGGATAGGTGTGCGTGACTGCAAAATTATATTCTTCGAGAGATACATAGTATATTACTGTGTAGTATGTTGCCTACTACTCTACTCTCCACTCATCATGAGTAGTAATTTAGAACAGTCGTCGTCTCTGTGTGCGTTGCTACTAGCTATCTCTCGGCAAGTGGCCTCTGCGTGCCTAGCTTGTATATATGCTACCTGATGGTATGGATCGATACGCACTCGTTTCGTTCAGGCCGGGGCTAGTTTAGCTCTCCCAGTCCATCCTTATTATTCCTTGAAGCAAGCAAGCAAGGGGCGGCCTCAGCTTGTCGTCCATGAAGAGCTTCCCCGGCGACGAGGAGGAGGGGGCGGCGTTGGTGCCGCCGCCGCCGCCGGATGATGATGGAAAACATGGAGGAGGTGGTGGTGGTGGTCACCATGATGACGATCCAACGGCGCCGGCGATCAATAAGCAGCAGCAGCAGGCGTGGTGGAGGCGGCGGGCGCAGAAGCTGTTGCCGACGAGAAGCGTGGGCTTGGTCATCGCCGGCCTCGTCGTGCTGGGCTTGCTCGTCGGCGCCACCTCCAGCTGGTGGATCCACCTCGACTATGCATCGGTATGCATATATATGCTAGCAGCTAATTCTCCATGCATATATCTTCATTCATGATGAATCCATCAAATCATCCATATCATTCCAAAACTTAATTAACACAAGCTAGTAGCGCAACACGGCAGCAGCTTAATTAACTGATGAAGATTACATGTATATATGCACGCAGCAGGACACGTACGACGCGCGATATATCGATCGAAGAAATACAAAGACAACTTGATCTAGCTCTAGTAGTGTCGACCTTTTTTTTTCAACGCATGATGAACTCATCAGCATGGGGATAGATAGAATTCTCTAAATATATGAACGAAGCATCATGGACACAGCTGGTAGCCTCCCAACAAATCCAAGGCAGACACGCATGTAGAGCAGCTAGTAGCTAGCGCGAGCCCTTCTCTTGACGGCAAACTTGTATGCATACACACACATGTGTCCTGCCAAACTTCATTGTGTAGAAAACAATTCACAGTCGTCGTCGTCGTCCCTCCATTTTTCCAACCTTGACTTGAAAATTAAACAAGCACTACCAATGTATATCACAAAAATTAAAGTAGCTATATGTGTTTTTCACAACCCTTTTAGACGTCGAGATTGACAAAATCACTATATATATGTCTGGCGTAAATGTTCCACCATCATATATTTTGAGTCGAGGATTCGAATCCGGGTGAACATATATATTCCACCACCACACGAACCTATAATAACCGACTGACCAGCATGCAGCTGACAGTTGAATCATCAACAAATTTCAGTTGGAGGGGAGCTTAATTAATTAGCTAGTAAGACATATTATACTATACATGAGGTAGTATAGTAGTGGACGACGATGCATTCGTAAGCGTAAACGTAACCATCCATCCACGTACGTATTGAGTACATCATCACGAGGAAAGTGCCGCACGGGATACGCGCGCATATTCAACGGACTCATAACTGGCGCCCGCGGGAAGTTCCACAGAGTTCTTTTCCTACTTTGATTTTGTATATATACAAATATATATACTCTAGTGTGTACCTGCAGTTTGAGACTAGAAAGTCGATCGAAAGGTCTGATCTGCTGGCCCATGGTGGAATTAACACGCTACGACACGTTCCTGCTTTGAAGAAGCTACTACCTAATTAAGCGATACGCAAAGAATTCCATTGTTTTGACTTGCGACATATCTTTCTCAAGACTTTTAGTTTGCTTTATTAATTTGTGTGAATAGTTCAGTGACAGTGATGTGTGCCTATACTACACACGTACGGGTGGTTTATTGGCACACTGAAAATCAATGGAAAGTCCACACCGTCCCATTGCAAGTCGTTGTAGATCGTGTTAGTTTTTCCGAATTTTATGTAGACCAAAACAACTTACAATTTGGAATAAACGAGAGGTTGTAGATCCAACAAGATCATTAACTCTTTTTTCTTAGTGTGCGCATTTTCACCATAGAGGTAGTAGCTGCTGGCTATAGGTTCAATTGAATAGTGTGCGCATCTTTCTCAAGACTTTTAGTTTGCTTTAATTTGTGTGAATAGTTCAGTGACAGTGATGTGTGCCTATACTACACACGGGTGGTTTATTGGCACACTGAAAATCAATCGAAAGTCCACACCGTCCCAATGCAAGTTGTAGATGGTGTTGGTTTTTCCGAATTTTATGTAGACCAAAACAACTTACAATCTATCTATTATCTTAGTACTTGAGTGTTAAAAGAAGCCACCACGTTTGCCGAGAAGGTCTACTTGAGTGTTAAAAGAAGCCACCACGTTTGCCGAGAAGGTCTAGAAATTCCCACGTTAATCTAAAAAAGAGAAAAGTTTAGACCGTTAGATTTTATGAAGATCTAAAGGTCGAGAATAATCTAGAGAGTCCATGTCTAATACAATTCAGATTACGAGATTAACCTAGAGAGTCCATGTCTAATACAATTCAGAATTAAAAATAAGAAATAAAGAAACAAGATCCGTGCTACACTTAATGACAACAACTATATATTTGCTAAACAATTTCAGGAGTCCATACGTGGATTCGTATTCGCCGAGAAGGTCTAGAAATTCCTACGTTAATCTAAAAAAGAGAAGAGTTTAGACCGTTGGATTTTATGAAGATCTAAAGGTCGAGAATAACCTAGAGAGTTCATGTCTAATGCAATTCAGAATTACGAGATTAACCTAGAGAGTCCATGTCTAATAGAATTCAGAATTAAAAATAAGGAATAAAGAAACAAGATCCGTGCTACACTTAATGGCAACAACTATATATTTGCTAAACAATTTCAGGAGTCCATATGTGGATTCATACTAGATATGGAATCTAATATTATTTGGGAGTCAACATTCACATAATAAATCCCGTTCTCAAAAAAATTAGCATAATAAATGAAAGGACACCACAATAATCAAGGTTATATATATACTGAGATAAAAAGGTATATAGAAATGATTATGTTAATCCGAAAAAAGAGAAGAATACTCACTCTTAAATTTAATGAAGATGTGGGCTATCTAGATTAATCAAATAATCTACGTTGAAGAAAAAAATACAAAGTTAGAATTAAAAAATTTGGAATACAGAAGGAGTGCCCTAAGTAAAAAAAATCTTTCATTCTAACTACGTTGGAAGACAAATTGGAAGAAGTGCCCTAAATAAAAAAATACATCTCACATTTCCTACGTTGGAACACAAAATTGAAATGAAAAATAGAAAGACTTATACAGGTGGATCAGAATAGAATGCGTCTGAGTAAAAAAAATGTATATGAACCTCTAAAATAAGGAATATAAGTATACTCACGGTACATTTTGGTGCATATATCGGAGGTTGTGGTGTTGAATTAGATTCAATATACCAAATCAACCATGGTACTGAAATGGACTACAATTGCAATTCTATTGTTTGGATGACCACTAACTTGACTTTTGGAATTTTAGGAAGCAATCCAATTCAATTCATGTTTTCATATCAAAAGCATGAAATTGAAATTTTGTGCATGGTGCTTCAGTGGAAGAGGAAGAATCGACCACCAAGCACAAGTCACAACAAAGAAGGGGCCGTCACCGAGTAGGGAGGAGGGAGAGAGACAGAGAGAATTGCATCGGCCTGTACATAGATTGAGAGAAAGCTTCATGGTTGGCTACGATAGCAACTAGCAACCCCACTGTACAACGAGCTCACCGAGTAGAGTTGGATCTAGACGTTGGGATGTGGAGCACCCAGACTCTCTACGCAAGGTCTGAGTCAGACTCATAAGCCCCGGGATTAGAGAGGCAGAGTGGAGAGAGATGGAGAGGGGGAGAGAGAAAGAGAGGGAGAGGGGGAGGAGAGAGGTTCGTGGAAGGAACACGAGATGATTGAGACGATTTCAGTCAAATACATAACCGCGGGGCTTGCAATGTATGCGAAGGAGAAAGAAGGCACTACTGGCGATGGGAGGAAGAAAGGGTTGCACCTAGAGAGAGAGCATGTGCTGCTCCTACACGAGCCCGTCTGTATATTGATAGAAAACTTCATGCATGGTTGGCTACGATAGCTATTGACACCCTCGCTAGGTACAATGAGCTCATCGAGTGGATTTGGATCCACACAGTGGGAGGTGGAGCACCCAAACTCTCTACACAAGGTCAACATCTGAGTAGGACTCAGAAGAGAGAAATTAGAGAGGCTGAGTGCAGAGAGAGAAAGAGAGGGAGAGAGAGAGGAGGTTTGTGGAGGGATCGAGATATGCAAGAGACGATTTCAGTCAAATACGGAGCTGTAGGGCTTGCAATGTATGCAAAGGTACGATAGAATGTCGAATGCCATTCGGTAGTAGGTTCAATTTTCACCTAACAATACAAGATCATCCAAACAACAAAATTGAGATGTATCAATACCAATTTCACATTATAGGCCTCAATACCTACATCCGAACGGGTTTCAATGATTAAAAAGGATGATTAACTAATCAAGAGGGATTTAGAAATATACAACTAACAAAGCATTTTAAAAATTATAATTTATCAAATCTAGCCGCGCTATTAGCGCGGGTCAACTTGCTAGTTATCTTAATATTTGAGTGTTAAAAGAAGCCACCAGATTCGCTAAGAGGGTCTAGAAATTCCTACGTTAATCTAAAAAAGAGAATAATATGACCGTTGGATTTTATGAAGATCTAACGGCCTAGACTACTCAAGAAGAGTCTTTATGAAAAACACCTAATAAGTTCCCACATTAATAAGAGAGAGAGAGAAATAGCACCTCATACGGCCGGACTCCATGTATAAGGTCCCAATTAAGATAAGTTTATCCTTCAGCCAACAACATGTACTTTTCTTTTTTATATAATCATATCCAAATCAGCTAAATCTGAACCCCGCGGACATCCGACCCAAAACCTCCTCATTGCCATCCTTAATAACTCCTGGCTAAATCACGAGATGAATCTAATGATGGATTAATTAGGATTAATAGATTCATCTCGCGAATTAGCTTCCATATGTGTAATTAGTTTTATATTAGTTCGTGTTTAACCATCCTAATTAGCATCTGAAGCTTTAGGGTGACACAGATTAAACTTTAGCCCAAGGATCTGAACATCCCTTAAGACGTCCCCAACAAATTTCAGTCAAATTCGCTAAACTATTGATGTGTGAACACGAGATTTTAGTTTTAGGGATCGACTTTGGATGTGTGGCCCATATGTAAATCTAGCCTCGAAAATTAGCACAAACTAGCTAATTGTGATTATGAGACATCTTGAACAAATTTGAGTTAATTTCGCTAAACAATTTAGGTGTGAACTCAAGATTTAAACTTTAGGGTCCGACTTTTGACTACCTCACACGTATAGCCATACTAATTTTACTATTATTTAATATTTTGAATTAGTCAAACTACCAATCTACCAAACTCAACCATTATATGTGTCACACATTATTTACCAAACCAACCAACACCGATTAAGCAAAATCAAATCACGAAAATCGGTTTTGAGACCAAACAATCCCCAGACTTATATATTAGCATGTTAAAGTGCAAATGTTGTGCCCATTGTACAAAAAAAACAAAAAATTGAAGTCAACTATAACCCTATTTCACATGTTCATGCACACGAAATGGAAGTCTTTAAGCAATGAGCAGGCTTAGTGGATGAAATTTGTGGCTAGATTGCTTTCTAGAAGAAAAATAGCTAAATAAAGAATTCATGCCAAATACAATTAATAACTTTCTAATTTAGACATTAAAAATAAAGAAATGGTACATGTTCGTGTCTATCCATATTCTTATGTTGCATTGAGGCGAGATGATAGCGGGAGAGGGGGGAAGGGGAGGGGGAGAGGGAGAGAGAGAGAGGGAGATTATAGTTCAAGGATCAATAGCTAATATAAGTAGTGGCTCGACCATGGAATTCATCAAACCTTGGTGTGCCCTTCTTCACATTGTCAACATCCCAAAACATCGGTGTCATTGATGATGGCACAAAGGATTGTGATGATTGTTAGCGTAGGTAGGAGTCTAGCTTTGCTCTACGTTTTTCTAAACTAAAAGGTGATGATAGTGATAATTGAGGGAGCATGATGATAACCACGAACAAAACCATTAGGATGTCCATGGAGAATCACAATATAACATAGCTTACATGAAGAACTATAATCAAAAGAAATGGGAGGAAAAAGATCAACATTTTTTATGAGAACTATGGATAAAAATAGTGGTTTGGCCATGAAAAAGTGTAGACACATAACAACATACAAAGAACAAATGCACAATCAGTATTTTTATCTAGAAAGTGAAAAGTGTATCTTGACTTCAAAGTGCAACAATAATAACTAGCATACAAAGATTAGATGCACAACAAGGATATATGATAGGAGATAACAACAAGACAATAATGGTGTGGTGACCACCATGGAACTATGAAGCAACTTCTGCACTAAAAAACAAGGTGATAATGCACATTTTAGAGGGGTGACAAAAAAACATGAAGAAATACTCTATGGTGGCCATGGATAAGAAGCACATATTAACACCACCATATAGGGAACAATTGCATTCAAAGAAAGAAGATAAAAACTAAGCATGAAATGGCCATGTCAAAACAATGACATGATTTTGATCTAGAAGACAAAGAAATAATTTCATAAGGGGGAGGACCATATTAAAAAAATGTGGTGACCATATAAAAAAGCACTAGGTTGGCCTTAAGAAGATAGCATATGGGGTAAAAAAAATGCAATATTAGAAGATAGAGAAGAGCAACGAGGTCATTTTGTTGATGAGGCAGTGGAATTGGATATTGAATCACTAAGAAAGAAATGAGGTTTGGCTATGATAAGAAACAAAGAGCATGCATCTCATCTATAAGTCTCCTATTCAGACTTAAAAACAAATTTAAATTATTATCTTCATGATTATACAGTGAACCACTTATGTGTATCTTATTTTAAAAGGTACATGATAAATTGTCACCATAACTAAAACCTTTGAAAAAAAGTTGTGCGTCATCACACAAAAATAAATAATTATATTGCTGTCAAATATGTATAATTTCATTAGTTTTAGTAAATAAAAAAAATCTACGGAAGATATCCCTTAAGTTGGGCTTAACAATGACCACAAAATATGATGGTTAATAAAAGCACACACAATCTTTTGTTTTGACATAAAAATAAATTATTTATATTCAAGAAAAATAATTTACTTTTAGCATAAAATTTACTAGGACATGCCGTATTTGCGCGGGCCACCTTGCTAGTTGGAACAAACGAGAGGCCGGAGATCCAACAAGACCATTAACTGTTTTTTCTGTGTGCGCATTTTCACCATAGAGAGGTAGCTGCTGGCTATAGGCTCGATTGAATTGGTCAGAGGTAGTGCGTGTCAGTTCCGATCCAAGTCAAGTCAACCGCCAAAGTTATACTACACTTGTTGTAGCTAGCTACTAGCTTAACAATTGCAAGCACTGACGGGTCATCGATGGCGACAAACACAAACTAGCTTAGCTGCATGCAGTGCGCCATCTCTTTCGATCTCTGATACTTCGTACAGCAGCGTCCCAATCAATTAAGATATATACAATATATATGCATATATTTGATGAATCACTATAGTAATTAAGATTATTTCCTCTCGAGCTTCGTCAGTGTGAATATATAATGAAATTAGCTATATATTCAGACTTGAGCGCTGTGGTATCCATATGCTGGAAATAGCCAACTGATTGACCTTGCATTACTCATCTCCAAAGTCAAGATTTAATAATGCTGACGAAGAATCCTGCCTGCAGTCGTTCCTGCTCGGCGGCGCGAGGCAGCACCGACGGCGGCCTCCTCACCACGCCCCCTCGCCTGCGGCTGACCTCGTGCCCATACCATTCAGCTGCGGCAAAAACGGCACCTCGGCGGCGACATGGACATGCCGCCGCCGCACAGGCACAGCTGCAGCGGTGCTATCTCCCTTGCCGTCGCCGTCGCCGTCGCCGTCGCCGTCACCACCACCGGCGGTGCCGTCGTCCTCCCAATCTCGTTGCCCGGAGTACTTCCGGTTCATCCACTCGGACCTGTCGCCGTGGCGCGAGACGGGGATCACCCGCGAGGCGGTGGAGCGCGGGCGCGGCCGGGCGGCGTTCCGGCTGGTGGTGGTGGACGGGCGCGCGTACGTGGAGACGTACCACCGCGTGTTCCAGACGCGCGACACCTTCACGCAGTGGGGCGTCGCGCAGCTGCTGGCGCGCTACCCCGGCCGCGTCCCCGACCTGGACCTCATGTTCAACTGCGAGGACATGCCCGAGGTCAAGCGCTCCGACGCGCCGCCGCCGCTGTTCCGGTACTGCAAGGACGACTCCACGGTGGACATCGTCTTCCCCGACTGGTCCTTCTGGGGCTGGCCCGAGGTGAACATCCGGCCATGGGCGCCGCTGCTGGAGGAGATGGCCGCCGAGACGGCTCGCCTGCCGTGGGCGCAGCGGGAGCCCTACGCCTACTGGAAGGGCAACCCCGGCGTGTCCGCCGACCGCCGCGACCTCCTCCGCTGCAACAAAACGGAGTGGAACGCGCGCGTGTTCGCGCAGGACTGGGGCGCCGCCATCCGCGACGGCTTCCGGGGCTCCAACCTCGCCAAGCAGTGCCACTACAGGTACAAGATCTTCGTGCGGGGGCGGTCGTGGTCGGTGAGCGACAAGTACATCCTCGCCTGCGACTCGCCGGAGCTGCGGGTGGACACGCCCTTCCAGGACTTCTTCTCGCGCGGCCTCGTCGCCGGCAAGCACTACTGGCCCATCGACCCCGCGCGCAAGTGCCCCGCCATCAAGTTCGCCGTCGACTGGGGCAACAAGCACCCGGCGGAGGCGCGGAGGATGGCCGGCGAGGGCAGCGCCTTCGCCAGGGAGGACCTCGCCATGGACTACGTCTACGACTACATGCTGCACCTGCTCACCCAGTACGCCAGCCTGCTGCGCTACAAGCCCACCGTGCCGGAGAAGGCGGTGGAGCTCTGCCCGGAGGCCATCGCCTGCCCCGCCCACGGACGCGAGAGGGACTTCATGATGGAGTCCAGGGAGAGGTACGTCGCCGGCTACGAGCCCTGCACCCTGCCGCCTCCATTCACCGCCCAAGAGCTCGGCGACATGGCGCGGAGAGACCAAGAGGTGCGAGCCAAGGTGCACAAGATGATGGCCGCCATGGAGCAGAGCCACCACCACTGACTCCTGATGTAGATCAGCTAGCTGCTCCACACTCCAAAACAGAGGCAGAATGCACGGTAAATTTTTACTAGCTACGCATAATCGAGCTACACAGATTCAGAGACATTCAATTTTGATAAAGTTTTTGGATTCTTGGAAGCATAGATACGATGGGTGGAATGAAACATGGTGTATTGGTGTTGGTTGCCAAAAGGTATACCATTTAAATAGTTTTTTTATATTGTACAATAATGATTCAACATTCGTTCGTACAGAGTTCAACGAGTTTTACAGAATTTTAATAGTTCTCTGAAGTTTTTTTCTAAAAATGTTCAATGGAGACAAAAATATGTTTCCACAAATTTGGTTTTGAATTTTGGGACATGTCATAGCGAAATTGGTGGGTTTTGTTGTGAAATACAGTTGAGGTAATGGATTCTTTTATGTCCAACATGTGTTCGGTGCTCTGTGCTCAGAACAAGATCCTCTAACTTGTGGTTTTGGAAGGAGAAACTTAGCCTAGAAGCCTCCGCCTGCACCCCTCCCACATCTCGCTCCCGCCGGCCCCCTCCCTCCCGTCTCCGGCGTCTTCGCCGCAGCAGGCGGGAGCGGGGCCACACCCCCGCGCTCCCTGTAGTATATGTCTTTAGTTTTAGTGCCTTAGTGCTTTGCCTTAATGGCGTTGTCCTACTCCCGCCTCGTCGCTGTCTCCGTCGTCAGATGCGCCGCCGTGGTTCTCCTTAGCGTTCTCGCCGTTGGCGCCGTCGGTGTCCAAGTTCATGGTTCTAATAAAATAAATCTCCTTCCCCTCCTGCAAATCCCCTCATCTCCGCCACCGTTGTTTCCCCCTCCCCCCCTATTGGGATCTGCTTCACCATCACCTCACACCTCCCTACCGCTGACGCCCGCCACGCTCTCCTTCCAGCAGCTTTAGTCTTCAGATGGACCTCTTCGGCTCGGTAGCTGCGCCCCTGGTGTTGATTCAACTGCTTCACCTCCACATGGGATCCTGGCTCGAGCTCTTCATTCAATCTCCGTCGATGATTACCAAAGCATCTTTCGGTCGTCGGTGTGCGTGACCTCGGCGAGCTCGAAGGTCCCTTCTTCAACCGACGCATAGCGCGGTCCTTCCGCCCGGGTGCAAGCGCTTCTGGTGCCTCTGCAACCCCCCGCCGGTAGGCTGTCCGTCCTCGTCGGCGGCGTAGTTGCCTCCGGATCCAGATCTGGTTTGTGCTGTTGGACTTCGTTGTAATTAGGTTTTCTTCCGAGGGCCTTTTTGTAACGAAGACGAAGGTCTTCATTGTAACTAGGTCTTCTTTGGAGGACCTATCTGTAACTTTGCTGCTGGTTTAATATATGATGTATGTTGTAAAAAAAGATCCTCTAACTTTGAACGTTTTGTTCGTATGGCTGATGATAGGTGGCTGGTTTATGATTTGTTGTGAAAGAAAATTATTGTTGTTTGGTTGGCTGGTGATATGAGGCTAGTTCTGATTTGGTGTGAGAGAAAAGTACTGCTGACTGGTTCTATCGCTTTTGAACTTGTATGGCGGTGACTCGAAATTAGAGGCTTAAAGTGTTGAGAAATCATCCATGATGTGGGAAAATGAAGAGAGTAATTGCTCTTAGTAAGCAACCCCACATATAAGTGAAATAAAGCGTAATATGTGGATCAAACTTAGATGACTTTAGCACCAGTATTGTGGTCAGCAACTATACATTGCATATACGATGGATAACATCCATCGCACATCTCGTGGGACCCAACTGTCAGTGGCATGCGTGGGCGGAACCCATATGTCGAATCTGCCTTCCCATCCGGCCAATGCTTCGGGTTCACCGCTGATAGGGTTAGGGTTCAGGGCTTCAAGTTGCCAAGGTTTAGGGGCTTCTATGACTTGCGACTATAAAGGAGGTTATGGGGCAGTTGCGGATTGGCGGTGGCGATGGGTTGTTTGGGAGTGTGGAAGGGGGCGACACCGTTGATCGCAGGTGGTGGAGGACATTTGGTGGGCGACGGAGGAGGCAGAAGGTGTGAAATTGAGGTCCCCGTAGGAGGATATAAAGAAGACTACCCCTCCGTGTGCCTTGATGGGTGGCCTAATGGTGGGATGTTTTGCGAATGGGCTTGTAGTCCAATGGTAGGACGGTCCCCACCAGAGTTCAAATCCTGGTGCTCGCACCTTTTTCTGGATTTATTCCGGGATTTTCCGGCGTTATGCATTAAGTGCAAGCGACGTTCCCGTCGTTATGCATTAAGTGGTAAGCGACGTTCCCGTCGACGACGAGACGCCAGTGGTGACTTTGAGAATCTCCAGATTTGCCGGTGCTCAGTCCTTCGGAGGTGCTCGTAGGGGTAGGGTTTGCGTACATGTGTTCATAGGGGTGAGTGTGCGTGCGTGTGAGCGTCTGCGTTGTACTGTGTAATTCTAAAAAATGGTGAGATGTTTTTAGCTTACCTCCCTCCGGTGAGTTCTTTTTTAAAATAAATAAAAAAGCAACTATATGGTTTTTTTTTAGAGAACTATATGGTATTTTTAACATTGAAAAACAGAAAAAAAATGGAATGGAGAAGGAGAGGGAAAAGAAAGAAAGAAAAGAAAGAGGTAGACGAGTCCAAGTTGCGAAGCGACAACCGTGTGGCGTCCGTAGCGCCTGCCGCCGTCTGCCGAGTGCCGACTGCCCGACCGGAGGGGGAAGGGTTCGAAGGGGGAGGGCCAGGGGGGAGTCCACGCACGCTGCCTCGCGCCGCGCCGCTCGAAAATCCCAATTCCCCGGGGGGCGAGATCGGATCGGATCAGATCAGGTCAGGGGTTCCACCACCACAGTCATCAGATCCCCATCTCCGCCGTCCCCATGGCGATTGTGTACGCGCTGGTGGCGCGCGGCACCGTCGTGCTGGCCGAGTTCGCCGCCGTCACCGGCAACGCCGGCGCCGTGGCCCGCCGCATCCTCGAGAAGCTCCCGCCCGACGCCGAGGCGCGCCTCTGCTTCGCGCAGGACCGCTACATCTTCCACGTCCTCCGCGGCGACGCCGGAATCACCTTCCTCTGCATGGCTAACGACACCTTCGGAAGTATGTAATAATCCTCTCCAAATCTACTTCATTTGTTTATGTTCTTGATTTGTGTTGGAGCTACCACTTTCACATTACACTCCTCCCCCGTACCTATATCACTTGCTGCCTGCTATTGTTTGCTATCTGATTGATTGCTCTATCTGTATGTATGTTCTGCTTTCATTCAGTTATCAGATGCCTTACATGCTTCCATATGTTCACACAAATGCTTCAACCTGCCACTTCACCAGTTATTCCCCTCCGCCTGATCAGATTACAAACTTTCACGATGCAGGAAGGATCCCCTTTCTCTACCTTGAGGACATTCAGATGAGGTTCATGAAGAATTACGGCAGAGTCGCCCACTCGGCGTTGGCCTACGCCATGAACGATGAGTTCTCCAGGGTGCTCCACCACCAAATGGAGTACTTCTCCAGCAACCCCAGCGCCGACACGCTCAACCGTCTCCGTGGAGAAGTCAGCGAGGCAAGTACCTTCTTATCTTTCAAACGCTTTCGTCGCACATGGTATGGCATTATTGGCATCACCTACATGTAAATCATCTCTGTCCTCTTTGATTCCTGCAGATACACACTGTCATGGTCGACAACATTGAGAAAATTCTCGACAGAGGCGACCGCATCTCACTTCTCGTCGACAAGACGTCCACCATGCAAGACAGCGCTTTTCACTTCCGCAAGCAATCCAGGAGGCTCCACAGAGCGCTCTGGATGAAGAATGTCAAGCTTCTGTGAGTGCTATACCATTTCCATTTCCATCTTTCATACTTGTGCTGTGTCTTTCTTTTGTGCATGAACCGTACATATTAAAGGTCAATCATATATGTTTATAGTGTGAAACCTGCAATTTACTTCAAACAGTGAGAGCAGTCCTCTCCTGCCTGTAGCTATGTTACAGAAGCATTGCAGATCTTTTACCAAGATTAGCAATGGCGCTCCTTGTTGGAAAGATGACAAAGGATGCTAGTTTTGTGGTTGTTCTACTGCTTCCCTGCTAGTTAGAATTTTACTAAATCTTCAGATTCATTTTGGTCGGCAATTCATTGGTCCGGACAAGAAAACGTACATGAATGGCATCTATACACATCCAGATTATCTTCCTTTTAGGGTTAAAATATCAGTGGTGGTGACTGTGGTGAGTGATGTGTAAATTGTGTATATGCCCATGTACTGTCATATGAATCTGTAAAGTGGGAGTATCCTGTTTCAGAAAATTACAATCCCAGTTCTCCGCAGAAAATCTAGGCAGCAAGTTTTTTCCCCACTAGCGTTTCAATTGAAGGTTTAAGATGTTCTCTGTTTCTGAGTCATTTTTTTAATCTTAACCTTTTTCTTGCAGAGGTGTGTTGACAGTTGCCATTGTAGTGCTACTGTACCTGATCATTTCGGCTTTCTGTGGAGGCCTTTCCCTACCGTCATGCAGATAATGAAGAGTGGTTGTCCATCATTCGGAGCAAACAATTTCATCAGATGATGCATGCTGTGTTGAGGACTTGAGCTTCCAGAGCCAGAACAGGTGCATCGAGAAGCAGACTTGCAGTACGGTTTCGAGTTGGAGGGAGTCTGCATTTTTGCATGCAAAAATGGGTTCATAATGTACAGTAATGTGGGTTGTTGTTTCAAGGAGTGGAGTTACCCTTTGATGTCTTTTCTGATGTGGCTCCTTGTGGATGAATCCAATGTTTTGGTGTACTTAACTTTCGCTATCAAACCGTCATCGTGCTTGTGTGGATGGGTTTTTGGTGTCTACTGGTGCTACTTGCTATAGATAATTATAGATACATGTGTTTGCTGAAGTGAATGTTATATACTGTTGTTAGCAGTGTATCAGAATTACACAGGAATATGGAATGATATATTGCTGTTATCGTTGGAGTTTCACAAGCTTGCCTTGGAATATGCAAAAGCTGCAGCAATCGGAATGCAGTTTATAATTATATGTTTCGTCGGAAATGATGTGCTGCAGGTTCGCTGGAAACAACAGGGTATGTTGCTTCCTCTGTAAGAGGTGTATCAAGCAGTCGAGCCATGAATTGAGAAACTGCAGCTTGTGTATGCAAATGGATGCTGTAGAATTCATCTCAAAGCAGTGCGAGATGTGGTTGCAAAATGCAGCCTCATCAGTGACCCCGAATCTGGGTCATAATACAAACAACTTATCTGGATAATCATATCAAATAGGGAGCAAATTAAGCAGTTGATGATGGAGTTGCAGAGAGCAGTTAGAAAGAAAGAGGAGCATGATGGTGCAGGAGCTGGAACTGGAGGAGCAACCACTCCTGCAATGCACGAACTGATCAATAAACAAGCTGATCAGCGCGAAACAACTCCCCTGTTTGTTCAGGTATAAATTTGCTCTCATGGTGTGCGTCCAATGCAACACAGACGAGAGCACTCGAAGAAGATTCAGACCAAATCCCGGCAGATTGCGCAGCGAACAAAAGCAAAACAATCCACAACATGAGCGAGCCGGCGACCGTGATCCACATGGACGGCGGCAAGGCCGCGGCGTCGTCGTCCTACGCCACGGCTCCGGCGACGACCGGTGACGCCGCGGGAAGCAGCAGCAAGGCCGCTGGTCGTGGTGGTCTCCCGCTGATCCTGCGGTCCAGCGGCGGGTTCCGGCGGTGCCTGGCGGTGATCGACTTCCTGCTGCGCGTGGCCGCCTTCGGTCCGACGCTGGCCGCGGCCATCTCGACGGGCACCGCCGACGAGCGTCTGTCTGTGTTCACGCAGTTCTTCCAGTTCCACGCCCGTTTCGACGACTTCACGGCCTTCATCTTCTTCATGGTGGCCAACGCGGTAGCGGCGGGGTACCTGGTGCTGTCGCTGCCCTTCTCCGCCGTGGGCATCGTCCGGCCCAAGGCCACCGGCGTGAGGGTGTTCCTGCTCGTGTGCGACGTGCTGGTCATGTCCCTGCTCACGGCGGCCGGCGCGGCGGCGGCGGCCATCGTGTACGTGGCGCACTGGGGCAGCGTGCGCGCCAACTGGGTGCCCATCTGCATGCAGTTCCACGGCTTCTGCCAGCGCACCAGCGGCGCCGTCGTCGCCACCTTCCTCGCCGTCCTCGTCCTGCTCGTGCTCATCCTCATGGCCGCCTGCTCCATCCGACGGCGTGGCCACTAACTAGGAAGCAAAGCAAGCAATTCTTGCTTTGTTTCCGGTTGGTGCCTGCGGTGATTCCTTCCCTTCCAATCAAGTTCCAACTTCCAAACAGTGTGCTTTATCAATCTACCAAATGTGCTGTGTGTCACTGTGTGTGTAACAGTGTAAGTACAGTTCCAATTTGCAACCAAGTGCTTGTATGAATATGATTTGTATCACGACGAATGTCTCTGCTTGTGCAACATGAATGTATGATGAATTTACTCATATTGCAAGAAAAGAAATAGTACATGATTTCATCATCATTGAGAAGAAGAAGCAGCAGCAGCAGTAGGTTGGTTGGATCGGTAGTAGGCCATGCCCCTGATGCCGTCGGGATCCATGGCGAAGTCGAGGAGGCGGTAGAAGCCCACCACCCGCGCCTCCGCGTAGAGCACGATGTTGACCACGCCGTCGGCGCGGAGGTCCTGC
Source organism: Cenchrus fungigraminus (assembly GCA_036936925.1). NCBI lineage: Eukaryota > Viridiplantae > Streptophyta > Magnoliopsida > Poales > Poaceae > Cenchrus > Cenchrus fungigraminus. The sequence continues at coordinate 36,018,204 of CM072769.1, forward strand.
ACCAGCCGCTCCATGACGGCGCGGCCCAGCCCGAGGCCCTGGCTCGACGGCTCCACCACCACGTCCCACACCACCGCGTTGAACACGCCGTCGCCGGCCGCGCGCGCGAACGCCACGGGTCGGCCCGGCGCCTCCCCGGACGCCGCCGACAGCCACACCACCCGGCTGTTCTCCAGCGCGCGCTGGAGCCGCTCCTCCTGCCGCCGCGGGAACCCCACGCGCGCGAACACCTCGTTCAGCGCCGTCACGTCGATGCCATCCGCAGTCCGCCGCACCGAGAACCCGCGGGAGGCGAGCTCCGCGTCCGACACCGTCAGGCGCACGGAAGCGCAGCACCTGGTGGTGGTGGCGGACGAAGCACGGAGAGGCCGCACCACCCACCGGCGGCATGCCGCTGCCGATGATGCCTTTGTGGCGTTGCTGAAGCTGGCGATCCCGCGGGGGCGGAGCCGAGGAGGCTGCGGAGCCACCTGCGCTGGCATGGCGAACGGCTTCTGCTCTGCTCTGCTAATCCCTGTGGCCCTGGATGCTTGCTTTATCCTCCCCCTCCAGGGCTGTCGGCCGTTGGATTTGAAATCAAGGGCCAGGGACGCGTGCTTGGATCTCAGCCGTCGGTTCAGATCTGACGGTGTCTCCCTTCCCCGAGGCCAAATCCAATTCCAACCCAGCCTCTCCGCCTGTCCCCTCCGCCGCCGCCGCCGCCGCCATGGACGCCGGCGACGACGAGCCGCCCGTCCTCCTCGACCGCGCCTCCCGCGCCACCCGAGGAAAGAGGTCAGCTTCCTTTTCGCGCGTCTCTCCGCCCTTGCGCCCTCCCTCCCTGCTCCTGGTTTGAGATCGTTGGAGTCGATGGATTGCGATTTCGCAGGATAACCAAGCTCCTCGAGGACGAGGCTGAGCAGGATGAGGTCTTCTGGAATCAAGACGCCCTCAAGGATGTAGGTCGCGGCCCCCAGTCTCCCCTCTTCCATTGCCTTAGCTTAGGGTTCTTCTTATTTCCGCTCTTTTTTTTGAAAATTCCTCATTTCCGCTCCTCGCAGGAGGAAAACGACGACAACTACGAGGAAGAGCAGGACGCTGGTGACGAATTCGACAGTGATTTTGGTCAAGCTGTGAGATACCTTCCTTCTCGCCTCTGAACCTAGCTTTCGCTACTGGACACATCTAACTTCTCTGGATCTCTCCACAGGAATCTGAACCTGATGACGAGCCTGAAAACGAAGAACGTGAGAGGTATACATGACTGTCCTAGCTGGGACAACCATGGTTGTTACTTACATTGCATCATGTAATCTTGCTACGAATATAACCATGTTACTGTGAAGCAGATTACCAATCAAAAAGCGCCTAATGTTCCCTGGCAAGACATTGAGGAAGGCCAATGTCAAGAAGAAGAAGGTGACCCCAAAACTAGAAGATGATGAAAAAGCTGACAAGTCTGCGGACAAGGCAAGTCCATCTACTCCAGCAGATGTTCCTGATGAATTCGAGACCGAGAAGATCATAAGGAAATCAACCAGAACGTCTGTCATTGTCAGGCAAGCTGAAAGAGAAGCCATACGTGCTGAAAAAGAAGCAACAGCCAAGGTATTGCAAGCTCTCCACTTCCTCTATCAGATGCTGTAATTGCATTAACTAACTCATGGACAGCAGAATCTCCTAGGACTCCTTTAAAAAAAAAATGAACCGGGCAGGAGTACTCATATTAATCTGTCAGCCTGTGACATTTTTTTTGGGGAGGGGGGATTTATGTTCATTTCATTTACCCTCTTGTTATGCATCCCTCCAGCCAATTATTAAGAAGAAAAAAGAGGGAGAAGAAAAGCGGATGACACAGGAGGAGATGCTTTTGGAAGCAGCTGAAACAGGTTTTATAGCTTTGTTTCCTGTACAACTTATCCAAAAGTATATAGATGGAATTTTCCTTCATTGGTTTTGTTGTTCTGATTTTATTTTATTTGTCTATATTTCCAGAGATCGTGAACTTGAGAAATCTAGAACGTGTACTGGCAAGAGAGGAGGAAGTCAAGAAAAAAGCTGTTGTTCATAAGGACACTTATGATGGCCCTACAATTCGTTTTTTCTCTAGAGATGGTAACTGCTTTTGTCAAATTCTCGTGAATCACTTGTTTGCATACATATTGTGAACATAAAAAACCCCTCCCTCTTCCCGCTATAAAGTCCATATCCTAGGAGTTCCAGATACCTGATCATCAGTATTCTGCTCAATTAGGGGAATCACGTCTGGAATTCATAAATGGGGCATCATTTGGGTCCGAACTGTGTACAACATCAGCTCCTTGTAAGTGTCACAGTTCTGTTGGTACTGTATTATTTGTCCGTTCTCTCTAACAGTCACATTAAAATGTGTGCTTAGCAGTTTCAATTCAAAATGCTGTACTGAGCATTGCCATACTTCTTTTTGTTACAGATCCAGAAAAATCTGTCTGTGTGGTGACTGGACTTCATGCCAAGTATGTCTTTGTGACCCCTGTTTATGCTATGCATTCTATGTACCTTTCCTTTCACATGAGTTTGTTCTTTTTAAAAGTGTCGCTTTGCTTGAATTCTGCTATTCATATCCCTTGCTTTAGCTCCAGCAACCATGCAAACAATTTCAAATGTGCTTACCTAGGTAGCATGTCTTGATCTAGAAATTTGAAATGGTACTGTAGAAGTAGAGTTGAAGCAGGATTTGATGCCTGGATGACAAAACGTACTATAAGCAATAAGCATTGAATTTGGATTTGGTTTTTGAGAGCTGGCTTATTTCTCTGTAGATACCGTGATCCGAAGACAGGGTTGCCTTATGCAACTATGGAAGCATTTAAAATAATCCGGGAGAGGTATCCTTTCTTCCTTGTCATACATTCCTCCTATCCTGCTCTGAGAGCCTGCTCCTGTGACCTTAAATATATCCGAATGTGCAATTGAAAAATGCTGACATTTCTTCAACTGATGCATGTATTCAGTTTCCTGAAAGAGGAGGCTGATAGGAAGAGGCCGAACATGTCGAATATGGGAGAGCTTTTTGAATCAATAGCTGGTGAACATTCTGCACCTAAGAAGAGAAGGGTTGAGGTAAGGTCGCCGGGGATATCGGGAGGCTTAAGGCAGGGAGGACGCTTCCGGCGAATACCAGCTCTTGATATGGTGGACGAGGACTAACGAGAGAGATGGATCGTGTGAGTTGGCGATCGCATGCATAGGACAGGATGCTGTTGTGCCTAGCATTAGATCCTGATGTAATGCGCAGTTGAGGATGCTGGCACAGCGAATACCTCCTGCTGTTGACATGTAATGTATTTTTGTCAGCAACCATGAGCTGTGAAGTTGCGGATTTGGGTTCATCTGAGCTACCTGAATTCTTGACGGTTTGGGTTCCTCCTGCACAAGAGCCATCTCTTCCTGTTCCAAATCGAAAGGTTTTTGTGATATGGCAGAGGCAAGAAATAACATTGCCAAATATTCTTCTTCTTTTTCATTTCAAAAGTGCATATAGTCAAGCTAGTCTTTCAAAGTACTGAACTAGTTCTTTCAGAAAATATTAATTTGCAATATATAAAAACATTGATATACGTTTTAGTAATGCTGAACATGGAATGTTGAGTGCATGTAAAACATAAATTAAACAAATGGTATACTGATTACATACGACAATGTTAAAAGGAAAATGGAGAAAAGGAAAAACCTTTACTGGACTGGGACCATCATATCATTTTGGATGTGTACATGGCGTGCTGATGGGCCGTCCGAAAACCTCTCTATAATTTCAGAACGAAGATCAAGTCGGATTTTTTACTGCATGCGACAATATTCTAGTATCTTATAATTTGTTATGCAGCTGAATATCATATATGTTAGGAGACTAGCTAGTTCATGTTGGTGAATATGATAGAATGCATACATGATACATGCTAGGCTTACTAGCCTTTTTGTTACATACAAATTATCTAAATTTGCTATATATTTGGATCATTTAATTTAGAGTAAAGTTTATTTTTGACCATCTAACTCTTGTCAAAGTTTGATTTTGGCCATCGAACATCAAAACTTGGTATTTTTGGCCATCCAACTATCAAAACCGTTCAAATTTGGTCATGGAGCTGTTTTGATGGGTGGTTTTAAATTTTATTATTTACAATTTAGTCCTTAAATCTTAGAATGATTATTACTTTTTGCCGGTACCTCCAATTTAGGTGCTTGTTGCGGTCAGGCATTCATAAGGGTGAGCTTTATCTTTTAAAATATTCTTTATTATCACAATTTTTATATTGCTGTGTAAAATCAACAATATAAGAAAAGTAAAACAAACAGTTACAAAATAATATGAACAACATTTTAAAAGATAAAACTCACCGTTATGAATGCGTGACTGCAAGAGTCACCTAATCGGATGTACATGTAAAAAGTAATAATCATTTTAAGATCTAAAGATTAAATTGTAAATAAAAAATTTTAAACCACTCATCAAAATAGTCTGATGGCCAAATTTGAATGGTTTTGATAGTTTGATGACAAAAAATACCCGGCTTTGAAGTTCGATGGACAAAACCCAAAATACTCTTTAATTTATATACCAAGAAGATGAGAGTGGACAGCAACAAAAAAAAAGCCCGTCTGCCCTACAGATTAGCAATGATTCTCACAGAATTAAAATCAGAAACTGCAAGTCTTTTAGGATCAGTCAGATTTATTACTTACAAATGATGTACATGAGTAGGTAAGGTGGAATTTGTGGCAGACGAGAAGGACCTTGAGTCAGATGAAGCCATGTGGGCCTTGTATGAGCGTTGGTGCAAGGCTTTCAACCAGGAGCGGAGCCCCGATGAGATGGCTCGCCGGTTCAGCACGTTCAAGGAGACCGTGTTGAGTGTGGACAGCAACAAAAAAGCCCGTCTGCCCTACACATTTGCGATAAACATGTTCGCTGATGGGAAGATGATAGAGCTTGTCTCACCTAAAGTGTTTCCTATTGACTCAGATGATGATACATAAATGTATGAATGTACATTCAAATCATAGTCCATCCAGTCCGATTTATTACTGCGAGACTATCCTATGCAGCTGAATCGTACGTTGATTGTGCTTCCTGCAAGACATGCATATGTTTACCAATAAACTATATATACATGTACTAATAAGTTATTCTTTTGTAAGATACTACCTCCGTTCGTCAATTGTTGACGTTTCTGACCATGGATTGAACTAGGAATGAACTAATCTACCCTGTCCGAACGTCATCAATAAGAAAACAGAGGGAGTATTTGACTTCTTCTCTTGAGGGGCTGTTGCATGTTACATGTAATTTTCGCATCCATAAACACGTGCAATATGTGCATGTTAATTTCTTTTTACTGAGAAAGACATGCTCTGTGGCCGGCGGAAGCTGCATATGAATCATGCTCGTTTAGATTTTTTTTTAAAAAAATACAGGCTCATCATGCATCCTGCTGGGGTCTTGAGGTAGGCTGAGCATTGATATGTTGCAGGTTTTTAGCTCTGAACTTGACTTAGAACGAATGATACATAAATGTATGAATTTACATTCAAATCAAGGTGCTTAACTACATAACTCTTATTATGACTATTAATTTGCAATGATCCATCTTGATATTGCGAAAGTAAACTCAGACACAAAAAATATTTATTCACAGAAACTACATGCAAGTCTTTTTGGATCAGTCCGATTTATATACTTAAGAATGATTATGTAATTAATTACATGTGTGTAGGTAATAGGTGGAATTTGAGGCGGAGAAGGACCTCCTGTGGTCCTTGTACGAGGGCTGGTGCAAGGCTTTCAAGGAGTGTGATCCTCTTGAGATGGTTCGCCGGTTCAGCAAGGTTCAGCAAGTTGAACGAGACCGTGCTGTTGGTGGACTGCAACAAAAAAGCCGCCTACAGGTTGAGGTTTTTACCTGTGTGCCATTATAAAAGATGGTGATGACCTGTGTACCAGGTTGGCCGTTGGGGATAAACTAGTTCGCTGATGGCAAAAATGTAGAGCCTAAAGTGTATTCGTACGAGTCGTGTTAAGAGGATACCCCGATTCAGCAGGGAGGACCTGCTAGTGACGAGTTCCAGAAAGAGCCATCTCTGTAATTAATCTGCTGGTGAATTCTCATTTTCATCTACCGGCCTGTGCAATATGTATTCAATTCCTTTCCAAGACCCAGTAAAATTTTGTTTCATGGCACTCTATGCATCTGTTTAGTATTTGTTCAGTGACATGAAAATAAAGCTGCCAAAGAAATCATCAAGGCACGCTGCTACTGTAAACAGAAATTTCCACCAAGTTTGATTTGCATGCAAGTAGATTAACACAGGCATGCAGTATTGTGTGTTCGGACAAGAATTTTACAGCATCCATGTTCCGAGCTGGTGCCTTTTTCGGTGCGCCAGGATAAATAACCCAAAATTGTAAGCATCACAACAAAATGGATACAGTTAAATTACATTCAAAATTCCTCGCACGGAAGAAAGAAATGTTTTCGTGCTGTGGAATTTGAAACCACTCACATTGGCTGGAGAGGGGAAACTGTAAAATTGTGCAATTACATGTCTATGTGCTGTGGGAAGCTAGCTTTGCCTCTTGTCATCCTCATGTCTAGCTCTTCTAACTAGGCATACATCTCAGGCACTAATACACAAAAACACAACCTAGCCTATGCTCCCTTGAGTTTGCGTGACGGAGGCCGCCGGAATATGTTAATCAGATCATCAACACCCTGCACAAGCAAAGTGATATATTCTCAGTTGGGAGAAAACAGAAGGTTCAACTTCTAAGCATGCAAAGAAATTATTTCATACCCGAGTAGTGATTACTAGGAAGCAGAAGAGGACGATTAGGTAGGAACCGAGCACCAAAAGGAACAGCAGATCAAATGTAACACTTGCAACCTTGGTAGGAAGGAAACAACAGCCATGTGAGGTAACATCAATTTGGTGGTGTATCAAAAGAGGCATCAAACATCAAATTGGTATACATCCTTTCAAGGTAATTAATTGACCAGGTAATTCATCAAAGGGTATATTAGAGCACTGCAAATTTTTTAGATCATCCCATTCTGAAAACTGGACGACAATGTTGAAACTTGAACATAGCCAAGAAATATACCTGGTATACATTTAGAGTTGCTTTAGTGGCATCATAGAAAGTGAACATGCCATCCAGGGCATCAGTCTGAACATGTACATCAGCAGTGTGTTCAGATAGTTCCTGCACCAGAATACCAATGTCATTGCCCGCAAAAAAACTAGGAACCAGGTGAGCGAGATGAATATCATTGGGAGGAACTAGGAACCGTCCAAACCTTTTTCAATGCTGCTATGAAGGGATCATTTTTCTGCAGGAAAGGTGCAACCCGTGGTGTCCGTGACAGAAGATCCAACCAGGACTGAATGTAGTGAGGATTGATGGCTAAGCTGCTATTCTCTGCAAAAACATCGATGTTCCTTCCTTTCAATCCGTAGATGTGTCTCTGTAAAAGAGCAAGAAAGACAGCCAGTAATTTTAGTTTCAATCATCATCAACATGATACCCACATAATGCAAACCAGTGTGATATGGATGGAACTGGAGATTGTCTGCAAATTGCATAACCTTCTCAGCCCCACCCACCCACCCACCCACACAGAAAAAAGGTGAACAGAAAACTGTATCCTGGACGAATAATTGCCCAAGAACCAACTGACAAGCAAATGAAGTAGCTTACCGCAAGACTCTCGGAAACTAATCTGACAGTTCGGATTACTGAATCAGCATTTGTAGATTCGCTGCCAAGGGGGAAAACATATAAGTATTAAAATAGATTAAAATGGTTGCACTGAAAAGACTCAGGATGCATTAGAACTTAGAAGTGAAGTGTCTTCACCTAGTGTCATGAAGACCACCAGTGTTTTCCAAAAATTCAGGAGGGCTAGACATTTCTGATAGAGTAAGCGCAGTCACTCTAAACCTAGAGAACTGCTCGTGTTCCCATGCTACCTACAAGTTTGCAAAACATGAGACACAGTGAGACAGAAACACAAGACAGTAAAATGTGATATGAAAATATAACAGTTGAACTAAACAAATCTTCATTCCAATTTCTGATGCACTAAAAAAATAAAATAGCATATGTAAATAACATGTAAACTTGATCCGTAGACACAATAGCTATGTACCGAAGATGGCACTGTTAACAACGGTGTGGATTGTGATGTCCATCAAAATGCGAAGTTTACTAAAACTCTACTGTCGGTCAACAGTTGGATGAAGAAGAAAATAAGAACCAAATATTGTAGTCCATATAAGCGGTAGTACATATACTTGATGCATAAAAGTTCTGCAGGTATTCGAACGGGAAAGCTAATAAGATGGCCCAAAAATAATTGAAGTGTCATCACTGGCTGAGCAGAATTAAATTTCACCAAAGCACCTTCAAAAATATCTTTTAAATGGTGCCCCTCTTGTGATTAAATACTTAAGTGTGCCATATCTACTATAAGTGTGTTTTCTGCAAATTTCAGTAGGACCTGTGTCCTCATAAGAATGCATTCATCAACTTATGCACATCATATAAAAAACCTGTGGGTTTCAATGCCATTTGATTTGAGCAAGTGTTTTACAAATATGACTACATCCCCGCTAGCAAGTCCAATAAAATGCAATATGTTGAGCATTAAGCTGTGCAGCAGATTTTAGCACATCTTTAACAAGGATTGGTTCTTTTAGCAAAAATTTAGATCTGTACTGGAAAGCAAAGCTAACGACAGGGTCCAAATGAGAAATATTTTCCTAAGTGCACACAAATGCAAAAGTGATAGCCTTAGTTATTACAAGATGATGTTGTCATCTAATGCACATCGTTCTTTTTTTGTTCGTTCTTGATAGTAACCAAAATAATGTGAGCGTACATACTCTAGAATTTGAGACGTTAATCTTCTTGTGCTTGATTCCAACTGAAACACCCATTTCTTTTGAGACGTCCGAAAAACCCTGAAAGCAAATAAATTCACAGATATCAATATGACTAATCTTACTGATAGTTGAGATTATAGATTGACAAGCTTGAAATGATCAACATACTTCAAAGATTTGCTTGATATAAGGATTTTCTGGAGGCTTTGATACATGCATCCAGAGGTCATTGCTCCAGGAACCGACGCTGTTCAAGCAAATTGCATAGTCAATGCTCTCGCGTACACGCTGATCGAAACTTCTAAGCCACTGCATTAAAAAAATGTAAAGCTGTAAGTTACTCAAACAGATGATACAAAGATGGACCTAGTCTCCCAATTGCCCTGATAGGTACTTGCCTTGCTAGTCCCATTGTAATTGTAGGGTCCACCAGATGTTAACCCAAAGAGAAGATTGTACTTGCCCCTGGTTTTAGGATTTGAATAAAGACGTGAGAAGAGTCTTGCAATCTCTAGAAGAGCCACAACTCCACTTCCATTGCTGTCACTTCCCACAGAAAGTGCCTGCAAAAAATCTGTGTTATCCAAGGCATCTAGAAGTATACTAATAACATTCTGGGAATATTTTTTTGGATGAACATACAGGTGCAGCACCAAAGGTGTCATAGTTTGCAACTATGGCAATAGTTGGAAGCTGTTCAGTATCACCCTCTCCTTTCAATCCAGGTAGCCATCCCTGCAACACAAAAAAGACTCAGCTTCGGTATGTTCACATTTCAAAAATAACATGGGAAACAGCTTTAGCTTTGTTAGTGCAAACATCAATTTCGAGCAATCACTTCCAACAAAAATAGCCATCTACATTCTGAAAGGGAGGGGGTGGTACTCCACAAGATACAACACTTAAGTAAAGAAATAAAGGTAACTTGACAAATACTTAACCAGATTGTAAATCAATTTAAAGGGAGTACCTGGATATTAGAAATTGTTGGAGATGACACTTTTCTAGGTTCAGCTGAGGACACAACAAGTTTGTACCTACAAATCCAGATAAAGAATATCAAAAGAAAATTCCTTGAGACTGACAGTTTGTAGCTGTCGACACATTGTAGTTGTGTTATACGGTTCAGAGTGCAAAATGTTGGTCAGTTTCAAATACGAGTTCTCATCAGTATTACCCTCCTGTTGTTGCAGAGGCTGGTTGACCTGAAGAGGCAATATTACGGATATCTACCAGCAGGTTATCAAAGTCGTCGTCATGGAAAGCGAAATACACAGGGTACTGCATGAAGTAACGAACGTGGTTTAGCCAACAGGTCACAAGAAAGATAAAAAAATTGGATTACTCGAGCAACTGGGGAGTAGATGGGTAGACAGATTATTTCTCAGGATCTAAAATACAATAAAATTTAGACTGCTGAGTAGTGTTGCTGAGTGGTGTAGGCATTATTTGTCAGGATCTTTAGGAAGCTGGGTGCAGGGTAATTGTGTCAAATTTACCATTTCAAGTGTTATTCGTATATTTGCATCAGTGTACACTAGGTAATACAACTGTTTGAGAAGCGAAGGAGTGGCATACAGATGCCCAGCATCTGAGGTGTATTAAACAGTTTTCTTCAATGATAAAGGAGGGGACTTTTACTTACCGGAACTTCTTCATGCACAAGCAATTTCTCGAGCTCGGCCAGAACACCCTTTACTTGCCCTTTGTCAACATCATTCCCTGTACCATCCTTGTCACTGAGCTTAGTCGGGAGCAGAATAAGCAAGCCTCCAAGATGTTTTTTCTCCACCAGGTATTCTGAGAAGGCATTGTAAGAGTTATCAGTGGAAAGCAGTACTAGAAGCATCATTCACAATTGAGCTGTGTTGTGTGATCTTGTGATATGCCCATCAGAGTTGGAAAAAGCATGTAGCAGCCAAAGCAGACATCAAGCAGAGTGCTATCTCTGGTAGCCTTGATACATACATGCTCGAGTTCTAAAGTAGCAGCAGCAATCGAGGACATATAATGAGTAGTAGTACGATACATAGTGATGAAAAGCTACTGACTGGGCAAGTGCGAGTGCTAGGAGATCGTGATCTACTGCCCAATTTCGATCAGACAGATAAAAGCTAGTAATGGGAGCGTGCACAAGGTCCCTGTGGACACGAGGCGGCAAGAGATCTACTCAGTTCTACACTTCTACTAGTAACCAAAGTAAGTAGCACGCAAGTCAAGTAGTACTGACCTCTGAGGAAGGTGAGCGGGAGGTCGAGTAGCGGCGCGACGAGCGCGGAGCGGGAGAGGTCTGCGCCTGGCGGGAGCGGGAGCGCGGCGGCGTGGTGGTTGATGGCTGCGGAGCGGGAGCCGAGCGGGGCGCCCGCGAGGTCGTACTGGATGAGGCGGTAGACGCCGACGGCGGCGGCGGCGTCGCCGAGCTCGACGCAGGCGAGGAGGACGAGGGCGACGGCGAGGGCGGAGGAGATGGAGGCCACCACCTCGCCGGAGGGAGACATGGCCGGAGCGGAGCAGAGCAGAGCAGCAGATGCAGAGGAGGATGCAGATGCAGAGCAGGGCGGAGATGCAGATGTAGATGTCGCCGCCGCCGTCTGCCCGCGACTGCGATGGCGATTATCAAATTACCACAAGTCGTGGGTTTCTTTTGCATATTTACCCGTCTCTGTTTTAATTCAAGCCTCGACTTGTAAACTTTTTGAACCAACTCAACTTGTAAACGTTTTGAACCAACTTAACTTGCAAACTTTTTAAACCTTCACTCTGGACGGTTTTCCTTTAAAAAACAACTCTGGACAGTTTATTTTGATGGCAATTATTCATCTTGATATATGCCGACAACAACGCTCAATCCCGCCCTCCGTTAGGATTCTTTTATTCGGCTTCTTCTACATTATCTTTCTCTCACAAATCTGCTATAAAAATTCTACACATAGTATTTTTCATTCACAACAAATCTGTCGTACAAATCTGATGAAGATTTGCCGAACATAATGTACACTTACATAATCTGTACCTAGTTAAAAAAGTTGATTGCAAGTTTTGTAACTAGAGTTGAGGAATTTGAAAAGGTTAAAACTAGAAAGTCGTGTGTGCTTACTAAACTCTATATTTTGATGACTCCTTGCTGATTAATATTGTATGGTTCCTTGCTGGGAAATATTTGAAATAATTTTTTACATATGTTTCTATGAAATCCACGTCGTCCTTGTAAAAGTCATGTAATAATTTGCAATCTAAAAAACAATTGCGAAAGTTCAAGATAAAAAAAATAATGACCGTCCACAAATTTTACTTAAAAAATTGCAGGGGGGCACGTGAAAATATTCCACGGAAATGGGCCTGGGCTGGATCCATGACCATGAATCCATGATGGTCCTGCACTCCTGCTTCCCAAACCGCCGCATTCAAAGCAAACGACGGAGGAGCCAGCCGCGCCGCGCCGCCCCTCCCATCCGCCCCGCCCCTCCCATCCGCCCCGCCGCAACGGAGGCGGCGCAGCCATCGGCGGTTGGGAGGGGCGAGCAGAGGAGGGGTACGAGACGATTCGTCGTGCGCCGCGGCGGCGATGACCCATCTGCCATTCCCAGGCCTCCACCAAAAAAACAAGGTGCTCCTTCTCACTCCTGCTGCCGTTAGTTGCCGTCTCTGCAATATATCGAAAACAAGTAATTCGAGCGATCTGCATTTTTCTGAAGTCTGATTGTAAGTTGTGTGCTTACGTTTGATTAGTATTGTTAATCAGTTTTAAGTACTAACCTCGTTAGAGTCCTTTTTTTTGTAACAAAATAATTATCATTTCTCTAAACGATTTATCTGATTTCTTGGTGAAAAGTGCTTACATTGATGCAGTTAGTTATTTGGTGTTCCATGCTGAAGTAAGTGTGAGGGCTGGAAGAGGGAAAGAGTTAGAAATTCTAGGCATATATCTTTGTTGTGGCAACCTGAAATGACTCAACAGGGGGGATAAGAATCCCTTCTTTATTGTTCTCCTTTAATTTAAGAAAAAAAAAGACCTGTAGAACTCATGTTGATGAAAGCATGCATGCGTACTTTTCTAATGCTTCAAATGCCAGTGAAAGGCAAAATGCATGTATACCTTGTCCTTGTGTTTATTTGTATTGTATGATTTTGCTGTCTGTCTTCTCAAGTATATAGGTCTATGCAAGATTTATATATATTATCATGTTAACTCATAGAATGTTCTATTCCCCGTGTAACATGTTGTGTGGATCACTTCATAAGTTCATATACACATTTTTACGGCGTGCTTTGATCTTCAATTCTTCATAGATCATATACTGTCCATTTTCCCTTGAACAATGCTGGAGCTATACATTATTGCTCGTCAATCTCACTGCCAAAAACAGATAGGAACACCCCTTAAATACATGTTTATAGAAATAACAACATTGCCTTTGCAGTAACATGAAAAGTTTATAAAACAAAGGTAGCACCTAAACCGGTGCATGAAAAGTTTATAAAATATATGAAGGGTTAAACATTTATCATCATGCAATTTGTAGTTGGACAAAACTTGTGCAAGTAAAATAATAAAAAAGAGGAACCAACACTTAAAGAGTTACGGGCTGCAAATCAACCATGGATAGTTGCACAGTAACTATTCAAGTGCTGATTTATCCATTTTGTTTCTCCTTACACAAGTTTTTGTTCAATCTCAAACCTTGCATGGTTATAGATGCTTGCGTGCTCTTTCCATCTACATTTTTTGGATGAATTTGCCATACACCGGTTTAGGTTCTACCATGTTTGGTATTCAGCCTAGTACTTGTCTACTTGCCTTAGGCAACGAGTTGGCCCAACTAAAAATGCAGCACAGAATTTAGGCCCAATAGGCCTAACTTATTCATACTCAAGGGTCAAAACAGACCTATGAAGAGCTGGAAATATTTTGTTCATCCACATCTCACATGGTGAGTCTAGCATGTTAGCATCCTTTCCTTTTCTACTAGATCAATTGGCTAGTGTCGTCACTGTAAGATGTACGATTAATGTCATGGTTCAGAATCTGGAAAATGAGATATAGTCGAGAAGCCACATGAAAGCTCATCTAACTTGTGTTTGGTACCGATTGAACTGTGATCTTCAGCCGAGACCTGAGATGTCCATGGATTTCTCAAAGAAGTCTTATTCCTGCAATTCAATGTTACTGTGTCCGTCTAAATGCTCCTGCTACACTCCTGTTCCCTTGAATTTTTTTTTTGTACATTTTGCATAGCTTGTGTTGTCTTTCAATAGGGTCTGTCCAACAACTTCAATGGTGATTTGTTGGAAAAAGAAGTGAAGTGACCAACCTGTTGTCACTGACAAAAGATGACTCTCCCTCCCTTATCATGACCAAATTTTATTGGAAATTTTCTACTTTGTTGTCAGTGCCAGCAAAGCTTCACTGTTTGGATCAAGGGGAAAGCAGCTTTTTTCTGAAAACTTCACATGAACTTCAGATGCAGCTAATATGCTTGACAAACATGTGGTACGCTGGGATGTGGGGAAGCAAGCAAGACAAGACCACCACATGACAAAATTAACTTCAGAGGTAAGAACTAAAACATATTCGCACTTGTACAACCTAAAGGCATGGGGCATTTTTGTTTTCGAACTATTACAACTAGTATATTGACATAGTGGTAACTAAAAAGCTTCTTCTGGAAGTGAAATATCAGCTCAAACAAAGCATGTTGTGCTAATTCTGTACTTTTTGTGCCCATACACACTTGCAAAAAAAAAAAAAAACTGATCAGAAAAGTATTTAGGGACAAACTGTAGATTGCATAATGGTGGGAATTTTCCCTAGAACTAACACATGTAGGTTGTCTGTACTTCACATAACAGACAAACCAAAACATTTCATTTTAAAGTTTGTTCACACCTTGTCTCCTTTGGGTTGGAAAAACATGTCTATATAAGTTATTTTCAATGGATTGTGCATCTCTGTATCAATTCAGTTGGTTTGATTTGATCAGGGAAAAACATGGAAATTGTGTAGAAGCGAACCCCAATCTACAAATATATTATTTTATAAATACTGCATGTTTTAGATCAGGATCACACACAGGAAACCATATGAAAATAAAGAATCCTTTGGATTCCTGCTGTCCCCCATCTGAAGAGCTTGCACCATATTATCTGCTTCATCATTTTGCTTGTTTGTTTTTGGATCTCAATCATTCAACTTGGTTGGACGAATGCACAGAGTTTTTCCTTCTGCACCATCGTACTGTTGGGAAAATCCCCAATTTTGGCTCATTCATTTTGATTCTGTGGTGAATCAAATATATGCAAACAGTGTTAGCATCTATATTCAGTTTCCCATATATCCTGCAGCTGTTCAATTGGGCCCATTTTTGTTCATTTCTGAAGACAAATCCAAAGAATGGCTGTTACACATACTACACAAACACAGTAGGTTTCTTTATGCAGCTTTAGCCTCTCTCTCTCTCTCTCTTTTTTTTGGTCTTCTCCATCCTTTTTATACGAAGAGATGGTAGAAAAGACTGATTGGACAAACTGGATTATGCTGCATTCATCAAGTGACGGAATAAACTTCCATGTTAAAAGTGATGAACAACTCAATCGTGCAGTTATGCTGGGGATAAAATCAAGTTAAGTATTTTTCTTTAGCCAATTAGGATATAATTATACCTTGTGGAGTCTGTCTGACTTGTGCTGAAACTGAAATTAGCATCTTGTGATCTAGTTCGGAGGTTAAGACCGGTTAGGTGCCAGAGTGGCTAACCAAGAAGGGAGCATTCATAAACACCGTCTGTGCTGGGTGCTCAAAAAAAAAAACACCGTCTGTGCTAGAGGAACAGAAACTTTCACCCCAAGTGATCTGATCTCAGTGTTCAAAATCTCAGGAAAGAGTTCTCATTCTTATTGTAGGCATGAACAAAATTGAGATTGAATAGTTAATTACTGGTTGGCTAATCACCCTTGATACTGTCGCTGTGAAGCAAATATAGAATGAATATTCAGGAGAAACAGGCTCAGTTTTAAAAATGGTACTCTTTCCTTGGACATGCACGCAGATATTGCGGTAGGGCAGCCTGGCATGTGCTCTGTGGAGCCATGCATGCTCCTGCATCTGCATTATTGCATCTGCATGATCATTTGTCCTTACTCCTTGTAGACTATCCATCATATATAGAAGCTTGTGAGACCAGTGATTATGATGTGTATAAACCAATTAATGAGCAACTAGGCAGCAGCTCTGCGATGTGGCATGTTCTGATACAGTAGATCAGTTAGCAGCAGACAATGGTCCTTGCAACAGTTTATTTTACCCTTGTGCAGAATTTGGCACCAATGTATGTAGGTGAGCACACAATAATGTAGACACCTTACGCATGCATGAAACAGATGATAATAAGAGATGAGCAATTGGGCTAGTTAAGTGGTGAGGCAAGTAGGACACCTATTACAGGTAACCATATACTCCCTCTGTTTTCTTTTATATGACGTTCCGACCAAATTTTTTGCCTGCGTCCAGTACAAATATCTGGTCAGGAACGTCACTTAATCGTGAACGGAGGTAGTAGTTGATTGATCTTCTGCTATCTGCTATTCAGCTCAAGGACTCATGACCTATTTAGGTTATTGGTCTGTTGCATACGTCGTGTTCGATGCATCTGTTGTTGTCGCTAAGAAGAAATTTTTAGTTTGCCTTTGACTCCTTGGCTGATGCTTATTTTGTGACTTGCGTAATGTAAACTATAGTTTTATAAATTGACCTGATATCTTAGATAAAAGGAAATATTGCAACCGAAAACATCTGAAAAACACATATTTCTGGATAAGAAAAACTGTACAACTGTTTGTTGGAGACACTGGGATAATTTGGGAGGGGGAGGGAGGGAGGAGAGGGGAGAATCTGGAGCATGGCACAAGCAGTCTAGCAGCAGCAAACAAGTGCCTGCGGCAGCATACCTATAACAACCTTTAATCGCCTGATTGATTGATTACTATTATTGCAGGGATGGAGTCAGCCAGGGCGGTGATATGTTGGTGCACGACACAGATGGGGATCGATTGGCGCAAGAAATGCCGGCTGCATCGCATGAGCCCACACGGCAGGGAATGACATTCATTGTCACTACTCAGAATCCAATTGGGCGTATATACAAATGAACTAATTTGTTTGCCTTAAAGATGGTATATTTAATAAGCTTACTCCGCCTGCAATTTGAGATTGAGAACCCAATTTATGTTTCATCCCCTTTGAAAAATATAAGAATGTAAAAGGCCATCACCAACTCCTATAGATTTTATATTAATATTATTGGAGAAGCAAGAGTGGTGTGGCACCTGCCTCCAGAAGCCTAATTATTTTTAATCTTCCAACGTACAAATAAAATGGATGGGCGGCGTAGGCTAGTATCTTTTGTGAATATTTCAATTTGCAAACCATGCACTGATTTATACTGTGTTGCAGGTAGGTTCCACGTGGAGGGAAGTATGGCCTTGGCAATTTGGGGTGGCCAACAAAAGATACGAAGATAGAGAGGAACGCAAGGAAAAGAAGCTCAACTAACTCAAGTGCTAATGCAGAAACGGCCAGGAACAAATTAAACAAAACAAGTCCCACTCCGATCCATTGCAGTTGCAGGCAGGCATGTTCTTCCCCCGATCCATAAAATAAGATAATCCTCCATCAGCAACATATATAATGTAACTGCTCTCTAGGTAACCTACCCCTGCTCCCTCCCAGCATTTTGTCAGCTTAATTAGCTTTGCATATGCAGTACATATACCTTGTCATTAGTACATTTATGTATATATAATAATCCTGCAGCTCAGCTCCCTCTCCAAATAAAAGCCGCATCACCTTACTTGCCCAACGCCCCTTGTCCATCTAGCTAGCCACTCTTGTCTTCTTCTTCCCCAGCTCTAGCTAGCTAGCTCCTCCATTTCTTTCCATCTTAATTCTTCTCACTAAAAGCACAAGTGCATTCCATGGTGAAGAAGCAGCTAGCTGCTTGCTGCTGGTGGCCTCTCCTCTCTCTTCAGCAGCAGCACTAATAAGCAGCAGGACACCTCTCCTACTCCTGGTGCAGTGTTGATGCCGTGCCGCCATTCCTCCACCTCTTTGCCCATGTCCTCCTCCTCTGCGTGGCAATGGAGCTCCTGCGGCATGCACCCAAGAACTCTCTCCTTCAGGCAGCTGCAGGAGGAGGAGGATGCCAGCAGGCATGGCCGCCAGAACCAAGATGGTGACAACCACATGGCGGTGACGAAGCAGCAGGCTTATTACAAGGCCATGAACTCCTCCTACTCCGTGGACTCGTGCTTCTCCACCAACTCGCTGGACTCCGTCGACAGTTTCTCAACAGCGCCCGACGATCTCGAGGCAGAGGCCGTCCTCCGGGCTGTGCGCTCGGACCGACTCCTTTTCGAGCCTGAGGACGCGTCCTCTTTCAAGGCAGCCACCAGCAAGCCTGACAAGAAGCTGATTATCAAAGCCGCTGTGGACGCCGACGATGATAAGGATGACATGGCGGCGTTCGGTGGCGCCATGGCCATGTCGATGGAGTCTGAGAACCCGTACCGTGACTTCCGGGAGTCCATGGAGGCGATGGTGATGAGCCACCAGGGGGGTGTCAAGGATTGGTTCTGGCTGGAGGAGATGCTGGGTTGGTACCTGAGGGCCAACGGCAAGAGCACGCACGGGCTCATCGTCGGCGCCTTCGTGGACCTGCTCGTGGCGCTCAGCACTGCTGCCTCGCCTGCAGATTCCTCGTCGTCTCCGGCCACCCCTGCTGCGGCTGCAAACTGCTATTCAGCCAGCGATTGCTCATGCTCCTCCTGCTCCGATCCTTGTAGTTAGAACACATCAGATTAGTAAGCTTGTAGCGGTTTCTTATTAGTGTGTTGGTTGCATCATCACCTAGCCGTCCTCAATATAATGTAAGAGAGAGATGGAGTTGATGGTCGTCGTCAGTAGCTAGTCGCTGCCGGTCGGCCGATCATTATTAGTAGATCGAGTTGTACAGTTGCCATAGGTAACTATCTAGATGCAGCATCCTCAACTGTTTGATTACCAGGCCAATTCAATTTCCAGTTATATATATATTTTATTTTAATTCTGAAAAAGGAATTCAATTAAATAGTCTGCGTACTGCTGCAGTGATTATATATATATTAATATATATAGATATTTCCAAAATACAAGTATTATTACTTGCTAGACAGTCCCCAAGAATATGCATGCATAAACTAGCAAGCTAGGAAAAGTGCTAGTCAGTCAGTCTTTTCCTGCTTTTGCTGGTCGTTGGCTGCTCTTCTTTTTTTTAGCTTTTGGCAGTCAAACTGTGTTGCTTGCAGGTATGCAGCAACATCCACCGACATATGTGTAGATGGTGAAATGACAATGTCATTTCGCATCAGCATGACTCAATAAATTGAAAATATTGCACGCCTTCTCTCCTTTTTCTTCTTCTTTTCTCAGTTCATTTGGGACATCAACATCACGGCAGCACACAACCATCACTAGTAGCTCGTTTGCACCTGCAATCATATATATCCAGCATCAATAACAGTACTGGTCCACACATGGACATGCATATGTTGTCTGTTCACCAGCAGAGCATTCTGATTGAAATGATTAGTCAAGTCACATTACGACCAAAAAATCAATTACTGGATCCCTCGAGGACGTTGATGAAATGCGCCAGCCATGAACTGTCTTTGATAGCTGCATCAACATGCCACATAAGCACTAGGTGTTTCAACAAGTACGTAGAAGGGGAAATAATGAATGAATTGGCGCATTTTCAACATTAGCTGTTTTTTGTTTTTTGAGAATAGACTAGCATCGTGCCCGTGCGTTGTTACGGGCAACAAAATATTAAAATTGCAATATGTATAAGTATGGATATTAAAAAAAATTAAACAAACTTATATGATGTACTATCCAAGGCCAACTGAAGTATATTTTGCATCAACCACAGGCAAAACAACTTCTTCGGCCATCAATTTTCATAATACAAATTGTCTGTAAAGACAGTAGCAATAGAGGCATACAACATGACTTGAACAATGTTCATGCTACACGAACATATTCCAAAGCAAGAAAATCAATTGTAGATATATTTGTGAAGACAATATAACATGCAAATCAGTGCAACTTCATCAACTTCCTCTCACTGTCTACTTTCGCCTCTGCACACCACCCATGTCGTCAGCCTGCTTCTGTCGCCTAGTCGCTGGTGAGGTAGGGTCTCATCGGAGCTCCGCACTGGAAAGTTGCTAGCAGCACAGCCTCCTCGCTGCCAAGTGCAACCTAGCTTCGACATATCCATTGACACCCCCTCCTATCACAACACAGCAAGTCCTATGTGTGCAAGGAGGGATTGCATCCATAAAAGAAAGAAATCATGCCTGCAGACTGCAGTGCATGTCATGACTCATGAGCAGCTCAAGCACATCATGTCAAGATTTTGTTGTGCTGCAATGAAAATTTGTAAGGTGTCGTAGACTTCAATTCAGAAAATAGCCCTCATCATTCTATCTAATAAATAAAACTAACCAGGAGGAACTTATAAGCACCGAAGAGTGCAGACATTCAGAGACCATGTGGAATTCGACAATAGAAAATGGTAATCTCTCTATTGTTCTTCTAATTGACTGCAATATAGGTTGATGTTGGTGCAAGGAGGTTACCTGAATGTGTGTTTGTTGCCAATGTCATCACCAGATTATCTACCACTGCATCCAGGTTCTATAACTGCACCTCGATCTTGGACTCTTACCCAATGTCGAAGAATGCAGTGCCACTATTAACAGGGGTATTAGTGTTTTTTTACCTCGCAGGATCACCAATTAACCATGTGCAGCAAACCATATATGCACCTTCCTCCAAAAAACATATCAAGGACAATAGTCGTGCATTCTGAATAAACCTGAGGCTAAAATGCCAAGCTAATTCAAGGAGGAATTCATAGTATGTTGCATAGCCAACACAGTAAATCTAAAAATTATTTAGGACAAAAATAATGGCACTATCTCAGGCATGACAACTGAGGTTTTTTAGTAAAGAATATTCTTAGGTTAACTAAAGAATTGTACTATCTCAGGTCATTGGAATCCATATATGCAATTATGCAAAACCATGCAAAGCCTCGTGTTAATGATGAGAGTGGATCCACTCTGTATATGATGAATTCCCAAGCAAATATATAATTTTTAAAAGTTCATCCACAATCTTGTGCAAAAAAATAGGGGCTTACCGTAAGCTAACATAATGCATAATAGGAACTTCAAAGAGATGATGTCAGATGTAATGTAACAGGACATGGTTCCACAAAAGACACTTGGATGACAAAAGGACCTTCAAATTACTTGGTCCTCACGACCAGATGTGTGCCAAAGCTGGGCATGGTTATTTGGTTAGCTCATATCTCCCTGACTGGGACAAACCATGAAGTGAATGGTGTGCAGCCCTTGGATGTGCAGAGTAAGAGAGAAAGCATGCACGTAATTAGTATCCAATGAATAAAATGCAATTAGATGCATTCTGACCAGAGAAGGAATAGAGTCAAACCTTGTAGTGCCTAGTGAATGTGAGGTCATTCTTGTGTAGGTGTTTCGCATCGGCAGATCAGCGTGGAAACCTCGACGAGATCCCTAGATGGTATAAGTTGCTAATGCAACAACTTAGTTATCTGCAAGCCCAACAATAAATTAGTGCTTATCAGCAAGCCCAACAATAATTAGTGCACCTTGTTAGATTTTGTAGTACATAATTGATGGATGAGGGAACCATTTTAGTTCATGTAATTGGATTGTAAAATTTACCAAGAGAAGCACGAAACCTATGGCATGCTACGATTTAGCAATCCTTGGAAAGAGAGGTAAAGATCTTTGTTGTCTGAACGAAGACCTCTTGAGCTTTCTTGATAGCAACACCCATTATTTTTGCTGATAACTTGTCTTGTGCAGTACATTCATTGATATGTATGGTGGTACACATCTTTGGACCTGAGTTGGCAGTACAACATGATTAAAGTGGGGCAATGCCGTTCTGAACTGCACATTTTAGCAGAATGAGGGTACAGGCGTACATCCAAGCAAGCCTAAAAAACCAATAATTCCTATTACCTGTGCAAGCTCCAGGAATTTTTGACTACTGAAATTGCATCCATATTCCCAGATTTCTTGCTATGTTGTGCTTTAAGACATTTCTACAACTATGATGTGTGCAATCGCAAATGTTGCTCAGAGACCCGAGGAGGGACGACCTAGCATTTATCTATTTTGTAAGATGCACATCCTAAATCACAAATGGACGGAACACATACGTACCAGATTGGAGAGGGCCAGCAGTGGTGTAGAACCACCTCTGTGGTGCCTCGCTTCGTTCAGCAGCGCCAGTGCGCCACGTCCCCGCCCAGGCCGCAGCGACGGGGAGAGGTAGTGCCTTGGCTCGGCCCCTGTGCCGACGTGCTATTATCCACCACTATTCGGAGATAATTTCATGTATATAATTGGTATGCTATTATCCACCACAGCTACGGGCTACCTTGGCAATGCAGGTATTCAAGTGCTGTCACCACTTCTGCAGCATAGAACCTGCAACAATCATGGAGCAGTATATCAAGCAATGCTTCTTGTCTCCTACTATAACAAGCACCAAATTAAGAACCAGATCCACAAAATCTAAGCCAAAGAAACAGTTTCAAAGACAATGTTCACCTGACTGCATTTTCCTTTAGAACCTTCATAGGTTGCCTATCAAGGAGCATAAAAAGTTCCCCACCAGAGTAGTAGTCGGTAATAAGACATATATGTGTCTTGGTCTGCAACATATATATGGCAATATTGAGATGCTAGAAATCAGAATATCAACCACAAGAAGCAGAATAAAGGCGAGGAGAATAAATATTAAAAGTCGAGTATAATGACAACATGCTTGCCAATTTATTTATGCAACGAACCTGAAATGATGCATACAATGTGGGAAGGAATGGGTGGTCCAACATATCAAGGATTTGTCATTCAGCGGTAGCTCTATGGACCTAGAGGTATTAGAGAGGCAGATACATGAAGTAAAACAACAATTAAAGATGGCAGCAAGAAAATTCATGTGTGATGAAATTTGTTACTCCTATCTTGTTTCGGTTAAGCATGACACTTTTATCCATAGCTTTCATGGCAAAGTATTCACCTGTGCCAAGCAACTCAACCAAGTGGACACTGCAATTCAAAAATAATGCACATGTGCACTGTTTAAAACCATAAACTGCTTTAATATTACTTGAAACCAAAATAAAGATTGGGATGATAATGAAGACTTCAAAGAAGATGTAGTTGATGGATTACATGTTCCACATGATGAGATGGAGGGGATGCAAAAAGGTAACAAAGAGACACCTCCGCTCGTTGAGATTGATTTGCCTTCAACACCGCTAGATGAACCAAGGACCACTCTTGTTGAAAAAGCTCTAAGGCTAAGGTACACACTGAAATCTCAAGATATTATTGGTTTTGATGATGAAAAATTCAAATGCTCACGTTTGACCAATAGTACTTTAAATTCTATGCCTTGCTCCAATGATGATCATGTAGATAGGCTAGAATTTTTTGAGAACCATAATGAGGTAATGTTTATGTTTGAAAAAATTAATTCTATGCCTAAAGAAACTTTGCCTAACCAAGAGCTAAGTGCTTTGCATGAAACATATGCTTCCTTTAATTACACCTTGACATGTTGTTACAATTTGCTTGTGGTTGTAATTATGGATGCTTATGTTTACAATAAGTTTTGCAAATCTCGATCTTGCTTTGCGCTTGGTCAAGCTAGTGTCCTTAAAAAGAGCACATGTCGGGAGAAGGCCCAAATTTCACTAATCGTTATATTAAATATTATATTGTCAGGTCCTTAGTGTCTTACTTGCCCAGGGGCCCATAAATTTTGTGGCACCGCACTGTTCACCACCATCCCTCGGCGTTCGGCGAGAGCGGTAGCCTAGGCGATAAGCCCACAGCGCGTGCATCGGAATGGCCACCATGGGCGTGGTCAGAGCATGCGCGCCTCCCGCCGTCGCGGCCACCGTTCCGTCAGCTGACGCTACCAAGGGGAAGCCCCCCAGGACTAGGAGCGCCCACGTGGCTTGAAAGATGTGAGGAGAAGTCATGCCCAAAGAGTTTCAAGTCAAATCATCAACACGACTCCAAAATCTCGCAATGGACGCTGCTGTTTTTGTAATTTTTGTGCATAAGTTCAGAGGTGTACAAATGAAGAAAAGGAGATATTCAGAAGCTCCATTAAGTTTCCTTTCCAATGCATCAATAATCAATGAGTTTGAAGACCCGTGCAAGGAGTTATGGTGAAAACATTGAGTGGTGCGCGTGCTGAAAACAGCTCGGGACAGATTGCATCGCCGGAGTAAAATGAGCATAAGTTTCTAATACGGAGTCCGATTTGGGAAAATAAAGATTTGTTGGAGAGAAAATTTCATGCACTATGAAATGGAGTAGAGTTTTGATACACTTTCTGTTCTGAACATTAAAGAAAAAATCGTGGAGTGGAGGCAGCACCGAAGGGCGATAAAGGAGGAGAAAGTGATGATGTGAGATAGCTTGGGCAAGTCATCCATTGAACAAAAGTGATCATGCACGACATGGGAAGTGAATTAAAGATGCATGGGAACCTTTACTTCTTACACAAAGGTCCATTGCTTTACGACAATGAGAAGGTATGTGAAAAAGTCGAGCTCTATGACTTTAAATGAAGCACTTTTCGGGAGGCAACCTGTTCTTTTGTGTTTTTGTTTCTTTCTTAGAGAGAATAAATGACATCATCCTATGATTGTTAATTTGTCACTAATTAATCTAAGTTTAATTTTCTTTTTAGAACCACCATCATGTTCATGTTCATGTTCGTATTTATTTATTTGCATGCATTGCATTTTGTTATCGACATGATGTTTGTTTCCCTGCATATACATGTTTTGCATATAGTTGACTTGGTTGTTTTATAAGGCTTAATGATGAATGCTTCATTTTCTATGTTAATGCTTCATATATGAGTATTTTTCTCTTGTGATCTTGTGTAAAGTGGTGTTTAAACATGATTGCGGATCATCATTGTTAAGTTCAATAAACCTTGCTAACTTTTCATATGTTTTCATGTTGCATTGGTTGGTTTACAAACATTGCATTGCACTTTATTTTTCTTATGCTATAAGGAATTATTTATCTAAGGATAGACATGGTGTTTAACTCGATAAATAAATATTTATGGCTATGGAGAAATTCGGTAATCTAGTTGTAAACATGGTGTTTAGGACTAGGTGTAACCTTTATCTTTGTTTATATGCTCTCTCATGTGCATACACATTTTGCACCCACGTACACCCATTAGGTTTCCTCTTTAGACTAATTATGCCATAAGTTAAGAATCTTAGGAAATATTGTTGGATTGTTGGCAATTTTATCTACTCCCAACCGTCACCTTGGGGGTAGAATGTGCGCTTAAAATGTTTTGCAGGCAAGATAAAAACTCTCGCGACAAGGAAATTGAAGGACGACTAAGATAATGTTTTGTCTTCTTCCGTGCCTAGCAAAGTGCTAAGCATGGGGGAGGCCCTGAACCTTCAACACGGAAGTGCAACATGATACTCTAGAAGATAGAAAGATCAAGATCATCAACATGTACGGATCAATGCAAAAGAAGCTAATGATCTGATCAAAATTCTGCACGGTCTCAGAAGGAAAACTCAGAATATTTTTGGATATTTGGAAGCCTCATGAAGTTATGATTCCAACGAATCAAGAATCAAGGAAATCGGAGGTTCCTACAAGCGATTATGGCGAAATCATCGAACGTCGCACATCCTGAAATCAGTTCTGGACAGCACGTAGCGCTGAAGCAAAACAGACATACCTCCCTTGTTTGAACTCCGTTTTCGATGAATGACCACATATTGGAAAGATAATTTCATAAAAAATTTAATAAATCTATATTTCAATATATGTTATGTTCTGGACAGAAGGGAAAATCCATGAAGAAGAGATAGCAAGAAGATGATGAGAACAAGAAAGAGGAGATGATGATGAAACATTGAAGAGAAGGGCGACCATTAGTTCCATGAAGCATACATGATCAAATTTAGAAGTTTAGGAGCATTGGAGAATCAAGGCAAAAGCAAAGTTACATTCAATACATGGAGATGTCGGGAGAAGACCACAAAGAACTACAAAAGATGGTAACACCTCCATGGACCTTCTCTTTTTGGAACACAAATGCTTATAAAAATGCCTTCAACCTCAACTCGGTGCAACTTTTGCTTTTCTCTTTCAATAATAACATCGCTTTTAGGAGGACAACCTAGATTTCTTTTTGTTTTTAATAAAATAATTCACCTCGGCGTAGTGGTTGTTTTCCCTCTCTTGTAGTTTTTGTAAAATTACGACGAGGATGTCGTATGATCCAAGCGTGGAGGGGGGAGCTAGCTCATGCAAGTTATTTTCTTATTTTTACTTGTTAGTTTTTCTTTTATCTTTATTATTTGAGCATGAGCATTGTGCATAATTGTTTACCGTGGTGCTTAGTGGAAGTTTGCCTTTGAAAGTTTCCATACTCAATTTTGATCTAGGATCTTGCTTTGACCATGCTACGATTAATACTAAAATTGGAGGAATTTATTTTTGAAAAATTATGAAAAACCCCTCGCAATAAAGGTCAGTAATTTCTTTTTCCAAGTTGAGAGACAAGTTTATCCTATACAAAGCCTACATTATATATCCTCCACCATAAGTGTTGTTAGCATGATGAATTGGGTTTGGATTTTTTCTCTCTTGGAAGGTCTAATTTGGGGCAATGATCATGTCCTTGTTATATCTTTTATTGCTAACCTCGTCATACATTCGGTAACGAGACTTTCACATTGAAAGCCCTGTATATCACCGGATTCCATACCCAAACCATAGACATCTTTTTATTATCTTATTCCTTGAACACAACCTATGCCCGAAGATTCGTTCCGTTTTTAGGCAAATATTTATTTAAAATTCAGATTGTGATTCATGTCAAAGAGATGAGCGAAAGGCTTCGGAAAGAGATCAAGATGTCTAGAAAAGAGAATAGAGAAAAAATGTGTGTGTGTGCACGCATGAAGAAAGAAAAAAAGAAAAAAAAGAAAAAAAAAGAAAAATTGAAGGCAAAGCAAGATATAATGAGGGATGATGAATCAAGTGAAGATCAAGAGAAGTGCAAGGAAGAATGCGACGATGTTGAGAACGAATCTTCGATATTCCAAATCATGTGCAATCTGACATCGAGGACATCATTAGTGCCTTGAAGTCATTATTCTTTTTCCCTTTGCACATGTCTACCATCCTAAATCTTCTCATTCTTGGTACCCTTACATTATGGTTTAATTCTCATGATCTTTGGCTCGAAAGGTGAACGACCATTAGAGGATTTTCTTAGTTTGATAATATTTGTGTCAACTTCACTAGCCATACCCATAGCTCCACCTTGCATTATAAATGGGAGACTTATTATAAATGGGAGACTTATGGGAGGTGAGAGTTTATGAACTATCTAGGATAGCCACTTTAAATGAGCGACATGTGAGAACTTGGAGAAGGACTTTGTCTAATACTTAATGCAGGAATTTAATTTTGAAACCCCATGAAAACCCTCCAATGGAAATAAGAAAGTACTAGTGAAAGGTATGAGTTGTGGGGTAAGTTTTGAATTGGTAAATTTCTAAACTCCCATGTTTACATTGTGATATTTGTCTCATGTTTCTTATATTAAAGATGAAGGATTGACTAACTTGTATGGAAAGATTTGAAGAAGCACATTTCAACTCCATGGATGAATAATTTTGTGAGCAACTTGCTCGAGGACGAGCAAGATCTAAGCATGGGGGGATGTTGGCGGTCGATTTCCGTCAACTTAGAGCGCTTGTTACACTATGGTTTGAGCTTTGATTTGGAACTAACACGCCACTAGGCATACTAATGATGTAACAAGTTCTTCTTCCTATGTGCATTTTGAAGTATGATGTGTTTGCAGGAAAACGAGAGCTTAAAGGACGGATTCACATCAAGTTCAAAAGGGTAATCAAGGTGTTCCGTTCGTGCTCAAGTGCAAGTCGAATCTACTCCCAAAGGTGGTAAGGACCAAGGTGCTACGACGAAACATTCCCGAGGACCAAGACGAAAAGATCAAACTTCATACGATAAGACCCCCTAACTTGGTCGCAGGGATAATGACACCAAAAATCCACCTACGAAGGGGTGAAAAGCAAGAATGACAAGAGGACCCGCGAGGAGAAAGGCCGGGCCGAACCGGGCCGAGGTGGGCCCAGGCTAGACGGCCCAGGCCGACCGGTCCACCCCCTTCTGGCGTCGGTTCGGGCCTCCGTTTCTTGAGTACGAAGATGATGGAACCCTAAGTTGCTGCCGACACTGCCATTCACTAGAGACGCCAATAAATACCTCGGAGGACGACCACAAGAGAGGGCCATCACGAAGGTAGTTAGAGAGCCGCCGGAGAGCCGATGGGAGGCGCTTTGGAGAGATTTCTAGAGATAATTCGCTAAGTCCAAAGCCTCAAGGAGATCACCACAAGGAGGAGGACGTCGAGGCCTTGCCGCGGCACCGCCGGAGTTGGAGAACAACAGTACCATGCTTAGCATTTTGATGGAGTAGATTCATCGTCTGTCCATGGAGTTGTAATGGATCTTGGTTTGTAATCGCCGACTCTTGTTTGGAGTTTAATCTATCACTAGATTAGTGTTTGGTTAAAAGCTAGCAATTCCCTTGCTCAGTGGATTGACAAGAACCTTGGGACTCCTCTAGGTGAAAAAGGTTGTGACCTGTGCGCTTGCGGTGAACCTTGACGTGTTATTGAACCGTCAACATACATCAATTTTTGGAATTAATAAATTAGGAAATATGAAATGTTAAGAGTCCATGTCAAATACAACTCAAAATAAATATATAGATTTGGAATTAAAATAAGGAAAAAATTAGTTGAAGTACGTCCATGACAAATGTGGTTATATAATTAATAATTAATTTCTAGATACAATGTATTGACATTTGCTATGAAAATGTAACTCCTAGCTCGCATGGAAGATGACAGATGATGTCGTCCTGCCTGAGCAAAGTTGCTTACTTTTTGCACTTTGTATAGGCTTCAAAGGAGGGGAAAAGGACTAGGACTCAAGAGCTGGTGCCAGAAAAGGTAAGAATTAGCAAAAGTGAGCACGTAGATTCAGACTCTAATTTCGCTCTCAGAAAAACCTCAGAAAAGGAAGCTGGTGGGTTGGAAAAGTTATAAAAAATTAAACTCATGACGTAAACCATAGAGCATTCAAAGCAATCACAGGATATTACCAGCTTCCCTTTCTTATATCAAGAGAATATTTTATTGTATCTATGGTTGCATATTGCCAACCAGATCGAGGACCAACCCAAAACCAGCCAAGATAATTGCATATGATAACATCGTTTGTAAAAAAAATCTTCTAAATGTATTGTAACTTTAAATTTATTTTGATAAACCAGCCAAGATAATTGCATATGATAGCGAGCACATTTTAAATTGAATTGCACCATAGTCAAATATTAAATTTATTTTGATTGTACGACAATTCAATTGAAAATTTGAAGACAAAACCAACAATATCCCGTCTAACTTTTGTGTCTACTTGCACAAAAATTATATAGGCTTATCCCTAGGGGTTATTCAGTCCATAAGTGATGTCACTTTGACTCCATAGACTTTTGAAGTGCAAACAATTTCATTTGACAGTTTATATATATCAACGATGTTACTTATCTCTTGATATTACCTCATAGTGAGCTTTTGCAGTGCAAAAGATTTTGTAAGTGACACGCCTAAAAAATATTGCTGGAGTAGGTTAGTAGTGTTGGGTTCATCGGGGTCAGCGACGGATCGAGATGGTGGCAGGCATAGTCGAGGGCCTCTAGATGTTGAACAACAATAAGGTTGAAAACCCCTTTCGTGGGCGGAAGGTGCAGCCAAAAAGTGGCCGAGGACCTCAATTAGAAGAATGGTCTCTTACCCATCGAAGGGATGTGGGGATGCACCAATGAACAATGAAGCCCAAACTAGCATGGCAGCAGCGTACCTATTGACGTTTGATTATCGTTGCAATGTTCGTTTGGACTTGCAAGCGGACAAATTCCTCGTCGTAGTTAAGGAACCCTTCTTCCCTTAAGTGGTGAACCCAAGGTATCGAATCCGTGGAACAATATGTAATGTAAAATCAATCTAATAACCGAAAAACACTTGCTTCTTTGAGAGGTTTCGAATTGCATCTAATCTACTAAGATCAAAGAGGGAGCAAGAGAAAGCATTGAGGTACCGATCTAGAGAGGGTCTAGATCGTGTTTATGTCGTCGTTCCGCGCAAGATAAAGAGAGAGTAAAACGAATCTCATTGAAAGCTTCTTTAAACCATGACCTTCGGTCAAACCCCTAAGTCGCCCCGCCGTACTCGGTGTCAACATCCTGTCACGATGTTCCCCTTTCTTCGCGGTCGAATCTTAGAGCACACCCGCAAGGAGTGCGTTGAACTACTTGGTAGATCGGGTATGCACCTCTAGCCACCGCGGCTACAAGAACATCCCAAGCAATCTATCTCGAGAATAGATTGAGGAAGAAAACACCCAAGCAAGAACAAGAAATGCAAACGAAGGTACTTGATCGCTAAGAATCGGATCCATTAAAACTCCATCAAAAGTATG
Source organism: Cenchrus fungigraminus (assembly GCA_036936925.1). NCBI lineage: Eukaryota > Viridiplantae > Streptophyta > Magnoliopsida > Poales > Poaceae > Cenchrus > Cenchrus fungigraminus. Next base: position 36,048,854 of record CM072769.1, read on the forward strand.
AATACATGAATAAGATCCAACCGGGATCCTACCTTGACCTTGATTCACGCCTTCGGAACTCCGATGTGGTCTTCCTTGCAAGGTTCCCACGCCGGCTAGGCAAACCCTAGACGACTAACACGACCCTCCTCTCCGAGGTGGTGTCCCTCATGCTCCTCTGCTCCTCGGCGGCGAATGACGAATGGCTTGATACGTGGCTCAGGGTACCAGGGCTATAAATAGCCCGAGGATCAGCTAGATCAAAGGGGTAGTGAACAGGGCCCAGAATGGGCTGAGCCGGCCGGCCTGGGCCCATTCTGGCCCAGTTCGGCGCCGCCTTTCTTCCGGATGCTTCTCGCGACTTCTTGAGTTTTTGCCGAGTTGCATGTGGGCCCTTGACGTCATTTTCCTCACGGTTTAGATGAGGGGGCTTTGCGAATGAACTCCCGCATCTTCCGTCTAGGTCCTCCGCACTTCTCGGCTTCACGCTTTAGTCCTTGGCTTGTTTGGAGTCATGTTCATCTTGTATCTTGACTTGTCCCGGGGTCCATGATCACCTTGTAAATCCCTTGATGAACTTTACCCGGAAGTCCTCATTTAAGCTCTTGATTCCTGTGTAAACAACAAACTCCAAAAACCGTGCACGAGTGCGAACATAGCATATAATGGGGGTTAGGATCGTTAGTGTGAATATCAAATCAATACCAACATAGAAGGTAAACAAGTGGCTAGGTTGACGGAAATCGACCGCCAACAGTACCCCCTGTGCAGCGGGAGAAATCAATGACGCAACAACGCCCGGGAAGCTCTGCAAGCACGGCAGCATCAAAGGCATGGCTGGAAGGTGCAAAGCAAAATAGCCGGGAGGTGTCTGGGAGCTGGTCAAAGGTAAACAAGGGGGAACGTCTAAACGGGAAATGAATGAAAAGGAGAAATATTAAAGTGAATAAAATGAGGGGGAAAGAAAAAAATGTTGGTATAAACTACAAATAAAATCATTTTTATTAACATTTCATATGGCATCACGAATAACTTTAACATACACGTAAAATTCATCTATACAACCAAACTACATATTAGATGCAGATCGAACATTTTATATCTTTCCACACATAATGAAATAAAAAAGGACAAGATATTTTACAAGACATTTAATCCAACATATAAGTTGCATTCACTAGAATTTATTATGATATAATGGTTAAGACTAAGTCAGTCAAAGCGTTCATACCAATGCGATTAATAATTATGTAATTTTGAAATTAAACAAGATTTTGTTAAAAATATGGTCTCATTTGCATCTTCCATGAATTCCATATTAATAGTATATAGTATAAGATGGAAATACTGTTTGGAAATGTCTTTTTCAATTAAAGTATGTAACTTTTGTGATGTGATCGAAACTCATCCGATTTAACTTTGCACAGTTTTCAAATGAGACCAAACTTAGCTTTTAGATAGACTTTAGTTGGCGACTCAAGGCCATGAGATTGAACAGTAGTGACACGAAAGAGCGGAGATATACAAGTCAGGCACCGTCAGGGAGAAGTGTGTGAATCAAACACCTCGCAGCGGAAGTGTGGATGCAGGCAGGAGCAACTTACATCACAAACACGAATCAACTTTGTGTAACACCAACAGACACAAAACATACCGCTTATTTATGCAATACTGCAAAATCGTAGTGTAGGAAATATACTAGGAGAGAAAAATGTGAATGATCATGACATCAAAATCACCATGACAGCGGACCATTCTGGCACTAGTGATGGTGAGGTAGCCACTATAGCTATTGGGACGTGTGAGGAGGAGAAAACTTAGAACAAATCTGACTAGCACCTTCACTACTCCAAACCGACTAGCAATAATTGCACGATGAAGAGATCACCACGCTAGCCTCATGGATTTGCATTCACTACTTCAGACCGAACTAATACCATCATCCCTAAACCTAACATCACCCTCGGCTCCCATTAGATTTGGATCGGTGGTGAAGCCTATTGAAAAAAGGCATCGTTAGAGAGCCCTGCCATGCTACCGGAGCCCTCCACCCACTACAATACCTTGGAGGAAGGGGATCGAGGGAGGAGGGGGTGGGGGGGGGGGACTTTGGTGGCCACCAATGTAGGTTGGTGCTTGCTTCCTTCATTGTCTCTACATCTCACACCCATCATGACCACCCGTGCCCATTGTGCCTACCCGCTTATTGTGTCATCGCGACTCCTCATTGCAAGTGAGGGGCAAGTGGAGGGGGAGGATCAAAAATGGAGTGGGGGAGGGAGGGGAAGGTGTGTGAGAGAAAGGTGGGTAGGGAGAGTTGTGTAGGCAGAAATAGAAGGGAGGATGGGGAGGGTGGTGGAGAAAAGGGATGGATGTAGATAAGATATAGAAGACTATTTTTTGTATATGAATTGTACCACGACTGCCAATTCTAATTTTCTCCACAAGTTTGTAGATGGAACTGGCAGTGATGTACATTTTCACCACATGTTTCAACATCCACTACGCCTAGCTACTCAAGAACTGGCAGTGAAACCGTATCACCAATGGTTGCAATTTCAGCCTATACAGTAAATGCTAAACGACGTGCCTATCATTTGGTGGAGCAACTTGAGGGCCGCAACACCAACCACAAGAAGGAAATTCCAAAATAGGTGTATTATATAGTGAAGGAAATCGAGCGGCAATTCCAAAATAATTGTATTAAAAAGTGAAGAAAATTGATGTTTGCCATGTGCGCCATAGCATGATGCATGTAATATCCTATAGGAGGGAACAACAATCACAATCAAGGATGTACCTTTGGTGATCACAACATAGGGAACAACAGAGAGAGAGAGAGAGAGAGAGAGAGAGAGAGGGAGGGAGGGAGGGGGAGGGAGGGAGAGGGAGAGAGAGAGAGAGCCCCAATGTATTTGGTGACCCAAGAGCAGAGAGTTTATACTAAAAAAGGTGCAATAATCATATGACAAAAATAGGATCATGTATGCGGGTGTACCAATCGGTGATTGGTGAACAAAAAATAGAAATGAGATTTGGATATAATAGGAACTAAAAAGGTCAAACCAAAAATTAATTTCTAATTATTACTTTTGTAGTAAATATAAGGATTCAATGTAATTGTAGCAAATTCTTTTTTGAAAATGTACTTCACAAATAAAAAATATAATCATGTAAAAACATAATCATGTAAAAAATATATAAATCTTTATGTTACCTTAGCAAAATTTTAAAAGAATATGTTCATATCTAAGATATTATCTTCTCTCTTCAATTCATGTTAAAATGATATGCCACAAAATATGACAACAATATATAATAATATATTGGTATGTTACCATCACATGATTAAGAATAAATATTTATATGTATATTTAATCTGAATTAAAACACTCAAATATTAGAAAAAAAGGCTAGCTATCCGCGCTATTTGCGCGGGCCAGCTTGCTAGTTGTATATATTCATAGGGTCCTTCCATCCATCAGTCAATCATTCACTTCCTGTCATTTTCATTCCATCCACTTTTCTCTACAACACATATATGTTGATTTCCAACTCAATCAGATCATCCATTGATGTCTTGCTAACTCGATCATTTGACTGCTCATCTTCACGAATCCGTTTTCAACAAGTACTAATACAAGGGGAAATGATTAATCAAGTCACATGCATATTACGACGACCAAAGAATCAATTAATCACTGGATTTTTGTTCAAAAAAAAATTAATCACTGGATCATGAGCACCTACAGATTCTACTATCTATCTAATAGTACATCCAATTAATTAATTATTAGCAACAAATTAACTAGCTTAGGAGGCCCTGATCGATCGATCACACTGATGATCAATCAGGTGATGGCCACCATCAGAACCAGACCCTGCATTCTGTTGGACGGAACTGCTGGGGCGGTGCTGGTGCGCCGCCGTCGTCGGTGTGATTCCGGCGCTGGATCCTGAGCGGGCAGTCGATCTTGGGCTTGGGCCCCGGCACGGTGATGACCCAGAGCTTGAGCTTGACGTGCGCGGCGGTGACCTTGACGTCGACGGAGAAGGTGGCGCCCTCGGCGGCCTCCCTGCGGAACCCTGCGGCGGCGACGCCTCCGACGAGCGGGGCGTCGCCGGCGAAGGCTGGGTTGAGCGTGGTGGACTCGCCGGTGTCCTGGAAGAAGTCGGGCGGGGTGACGGCGGCGTCGGCGATGCGCTGGCCCTCGTAGTAGGCGTGCGCGGCGACGTCGCGGTAGTGGAGGGCGATGCGCTTGTTGGGGTTGCGGACCTGGAGCGCCACCGAGAGGTTGTAGCGGAGGATCCACGTCCGCGGCGTGAGGTCGAAGACGGAGAGGTCGGCGGAGACGGCGGTGGCGCGGATGATGTGGGGCCGGAACAGGAGGTACAGGACCAGGGCGACGAGGCCGGCGCTGAAGAAGATGCAGGTGAGCACGCTGAAGAGGCAGCTGAGCACGCCGCAGAAGAGGCACCGGCACGGGCAGCACAGCAGCGACGACACCGCGCTCGCCTTGCCCATCGTCGTCCTTAATTATTCCTTCTTGGAGTGATGGATGAAAGAATAATTGAAGAAGCAGCAGGAAATCATCAAGGTTCCATTAATTCCATCATCAGCAAGTGTGAGATCGAGAGAGTGATACTGGAGGGAGCTGCTGCATGCAGTGCAGAATAATGCATGGAGATGCAGAGCACAGGAAGTGATGGCCGGCCATGCAAGTCGGAGCAACAAGGTAGCCAGACTGCTTGGTTTGTCCTGGTCGTCGTCTTCCTTTTTCCATGGCCACGCCAGTCGGAGCAACCCGGACGCATGCATGCCGTTGACCCAGGAAAGGCCCACGTAATACCTTCTCAGCAGCCACATTGTTGGGCCGGGCCTTTGGGCTTTTAATCACCCTGCATCATCATTTGTTCTGATTAAAAGCCCAACGAGATGCAGGATCCTTTTTCTGTTGTGCTGATTTGTGTGCACCTCACCTGGCTGGACAGTGAGTGACCCTGTATCTTGTTCTTGTGTAAAAGTTTAGTAGGTGGGCCTGATGAGCTCTGCCTTTTTAATATTCTCTTTTGCTGCTCATGATATATACTTGTCTCCAAACCTTGTTTTGCTACCATTTTCATTCTTTAACATCAAAAAAATTGAGGCCTGCCAGACATTCCTCCCCCTGCGACGACGACTAGTCATGCTCATGCACATCGTTTTTGCATGCGCTTCTTTTTTCCGATCCTCACATGCTCGATCGATGCGGCATAGAGTTCCCCACTCAGTTCGTTAAGGAACCTATCGATGCATTTTAATTATATATTTACATATATATTCTCCACAAATTTTGAAAATACAATATCATGAAGCAGCATATATTTCTCGGTGGATGTAGCAAAGCCTAAGCAACTCCTTTCATCCTAAATTATAGGTCGTTGTAAATCTTCTAGATTCATGCCCTTTACTATATCCGTGTAAACATAATATATATTTAGATGCATAGCAGAAATTTATAAATCTAAAAAGCAAAACGATACTATATATTTAGGCGCATATTGTTATCTGATCCGATGGACAGATATGAAAATTCAAAAGTTTTTTGCGGATCCATCCAAAAAGGTGGATCGATCAGATCAGCAGTCCAAATAGTAACGTGTACAATGACGTGCCACCTACAATATGTACTCAGCTGGCGAGGCGAGGGATCATCCATCCGTCCGTATCATGCGTAATGCTCCACCAGCAAGCCATACAGTGTGCTGTGGATCCATCGAGCCTAGCTGCTTTTATATTTTGCCATATAGGAGTACACTAGTACTAGTACCTTCTTCTCATCTATTCTTTCTTTCAGCTTAATTAATTTATAATAATACCATTGTGACCTAGGTCAACATTAGCGACAACAACATGTCGTACGTTTGGCAGAAGAAACTGAAGAAAGAGTGAGTATAACAGCAGCTGCCCAACAACCTAATGGCCTGCTAGCTACTAGCTATATACAGATTCACTAAACTCACTGCACATATTGGTATATGCAACCACAAGGCCGCATCAGATGTTTAATTACATGACATTTTGGAGTATGCAATTAGAGCCATCTCTCACAAATTAATTAAATCGCCCTCCCGTGCTCTGTACATTTTCCTTCAATTTCCTCCTCCATCAGTTTGTTCATGACAGTTAGGAACATGGTATATAGTAGATGTCACTCAAAGCTACCTAGCTTATTTTGCGGCGGTCAGCTAGCTTTCCCCATCAACTACTCAAACCTTCTTGGACTTACCACTCAAAGCACGCATGATCTTGCAGCATTTATATTGACAATGAAAGACATTTCTGAACTGATGAAAGTTAATCAAGGCATTCTTCAGTAATTAAAAAGGAGGTGGATGGATGGAGTAGCGCAGAGAGTAATGGACAATTACGACGGTGGAATTCTTCTATATATATAATTATTTGTTGGACAGTATATATGTAAGAAGTAGTAGTAGATACTACAGTAGATGATCGAAGATGAGAGATAAAAAAGCGAAAGCCGGTAGATTAGATGTCGACGATGCATGGCGCGGCGCGGTTGAACTTGAAGTACCCGAGGCCTCCTCCGGCGTTGGATCCGTAGCTCCCCTGCCCGTCGTTGACGGTGAGCAGCGCCGGGCACCTCACCCTGAGGTGGTAGTGGCTGGTGATGAACGCCCCGGCCTTCCACCGTATCCACCCGTCGACGCGGATGGTGACGAGAAGGTACCCCGCCGTCTCGTCCTGCGCGAGCGCGGTGGCGAGGTAGGGCGGCAGCGGGACGCCGGCGGCGGAGAGGAAGGGCGCCCAGACGGTGGCGTCGCCTTTGCCCTGGAACATGGGCGGCAGCGCGGTGGCGACGGTGATCTGGAGGCCCCGGTACTCGGCGTACACGTCGGCGCGGTCGTAGAAGATGCCGACGCGGTCGTTGGGGTTGCGCGCCGCCAGCGTCGCCTGCATGGTCACGGCCAGCGCCGAGGAGGAGCTCACGTTGATGCACACGATGTCGACGTTGCTGAGGAAGAAGCGGGGCTTGCTGGGGCGGAGGACCAGCCACACGATCAGCACGATGAGGAGGGCGAGGAGGATGATGCCGGCGACGGCCGCGCAGAACCACCGGTACAGACGCTGCCGCTCGCAGTCCTTGTGCTGGTCGCAGTACTTGATCGACATCCTTTGATTTCCTTTCTGCTACTTGGTGCTGCCCGCTGCTATCGATGAATTCGATGAACAGTCAGCTCAGGAGTGAGCAGCTGAGAGCAGAGTATAGCACTAGGGAAAGAGAGAGGGAGGAGAGCAGAGGAAGAAGGAGAAGGAAATGAGCAATCAGCTCAGGTGTGAACGGCCGGGGTGCCCGCCCGTGTAGCGTTTATAAGCCAGTAAGCCACCCACCCGGGCACCATGTGTATGCATGTATATGTGCAAGTACACATCCGTACAAGTTTACAACTCGAGTAAAACTAAAACCATCCATGATCATATATAGTTACAACTTACAAGTGTGCATGCACTTAGAGTAGCTATAGCATGGCTGGCAAATTGAAAAGTAGCTTTATTTATGCAAGCGAATAGCCTAAGTCAGTGTTAAAGGCAGGCAGGATGATGATGACTCTTGTTAGCGTACAGATCCATCTCAATAGTCAATATACATGTACTCTTGGACTCTTGGTAGCGTACGTTAGGCGAGAGCAAGATTGGATTTTTGCTTGGTCCTTGTTGACGTCCATGGCATTTTCATCATCCCAATTCCCATCCCATGTGACCTGCTTCATTCATTGCTGAAAACCGTTAAAACAGATAGAATCTTCCTTTCATGCATACAACTGACTCACTCACTGACTGACTGACGTGCTGGACATGTATCTATCACAGACAGAAATAGTGATCAAGTCTTCAAGCAGATCAAAGAGAAATCAGGCTGCAGCAGCTGGACCATCACCATATAGTTCTACTATACTACTATAAAGCAGGCAGGATAGATGAAAGCACAGATAGATAGGGTGAGAGTGGAGGTGGCTGGTAGGGTGTCCATATCAGGTTGTCAGCAGCAGCTCCAGTCATTTTCAGACCACTGGTACGTGGTCCTTGCATTTCCACATCGCTCGGTTGCACTGGTTTCTTTCTCTTCCTACATAAAACAGCAACAAACGATCAAAGACATACAAATTCAAGGCTAGAGGCTCAGACCTCCTGCTTCTCCATCACCTTATCTCGATCGCGCTATATACATATCAGCAGCCTCTCTTTCATTAGTTTTTCTTCTTCAATTCCAATATAATTAATTCTGCATCACTGAAAAGAAAACATAAACACGCATGCATGTGAATTATATGCACACTTACAGAGACTTCAAATCCTGCCTCGTCTCTTCTCTTCTCCTCTTCTAACTTACAATAATCTTGTCAGCTCCCTCCTGTCTGTTCATGCTGAGTCTGGATGCAGTGCTTTAGTACCAATTCAGAGTGTGATTCAGTTTAGCACTGGAATCAAGCAAAGCAGTTCAACATATGACATTGGCCCTATGCTTCCTTGTTTGTTTGTTTGGTTGGTTGGTGGCACATCATGCTCAAGAGACAGCAGCTCCAGCACCAGCTGACACCAAGAGAATCAATTCAAGGCCGCCTCGCTCCTCTCCCTACCAAATACCATACCGCCTCTCTTTCATTCAACATAACCAACAAATGAATTGAGTGGCCCGCTTCTTATTGCATCCTATCGGAAATCTCTACAGCTAGCTAGCCTCCAGGTTCTAAGAAAAAACATGCATATATCATGTCGATCTCTAATGCTGCTCTCACTACATGTTGAATTTGCTCCCAAGTCCCAACAACCATTACAATTGCAAATGCCTAGCTACTACTGTGTTGTTTTTGATGTGTTCCATCCTTATCGTTGGAGTACTGGAGGGGCTAAGATATGGTCACAGGTCACATCCCCCCCTTTCGGTTGCATGTGCCTCCCTTCCTAACAAGTGAACACTATAGCACTCTTGTGTCTCTCTGTCTATGTCTCTTGTTCACCTGCATCCAGTGTGCGTCATCTCTAAGGGTCAAGGCTCATCAGGAAGGGTCAAATCATCAAGTTTCTTTTTTCTAGAGGTGCAGTTGTTGCAGGTGGCTTAACTTGTCGCAGCAACCTCTAGACATTATTAACAAGGGATGATTTAGTGACTTGACACATACTTTTTACCCTTTAAACCTGAGATGGCTACTAACCCCTGCTAGTTATTTGGGGTTCTACGTACCTAGCTCCAGAGAAACGGAGAAAAGCACCTGATGTTGCTGTTGAAAACAATTCCTGCTACCTGTACTTTTCAGTTTTGTTGCACCAAACATTCATACTTTAGTACTAGTACAATGATCCACCAGCCATCATAAATAATCAGGACCTGATAGGAAGAACAAAGTAACAAGGAACAATCCTTCATTAATTTGATGGCAGTAGTGGTGGTATCAGTTAACACTCTCTCCATTGGGGTCAATAACAAAAAGGTACAATTCATCATTAGTTTCTAACCCACTCTCTTCAGTGTGATGTGGATACGCAACAACAACCCGTCATTTTCTACTACTCATGAAGCGCAAAATCGGCATATATCTCACTCTCCTCACCAAGCCCACATTGAAATATGAAGTCCAGGAAAATTAAACATCAAGCATTGAAGGAAGGCGCACTAACGAGATAACAAAGGATTAATTACTACTCGATCATCAGCCATCTAGCTAGTAGAATTAGGAATGGCAAGTGGTTCTAGCTAGTGAAAGAGAGAATCTCAATCCTGTGCTTTAATTAATGTGGTCCACCACTAATGGTGGCTTTCACAATGCAAGCATGACATGATATAGAAAGTACTTTTTGGTATGTCAAAAAAGGATCAAAAACTTTGCCATGGAACTGAGGTTTAAGCAAACATGAAAGGATTATTAGTTAGGTCGTCACTAGCAGGTACTAGAGGCTTGTCACGCTTTTCACAGAGAAAGTACACGAAACGATGGCAAGGCGAAAAGGCAACGGGATAATGATCGAAATCACACCTAGCAGGATATGAAGAGCTATAGTGAAGTGAGAAAGTGCAGAGGAAATTAGTAAAAATAAAGGAGATAGATGGAGCTTGCAGAATAGTGAATCCAAGTATATTCGAAAGAAGCCTAGGTAGCTCTGTCGAGAGGGTACCGATCGATGAATCCAAAACAAAAGCAGGAAGAATACATATATCGCGAAAAAAGAGGATGCAGCCACAAATGTGTCATCTTTCCCGGTGATTCTTATCCACGAATCGAAATTGCTGTCTCCATAGACGACCAGAGAGAGGCCAGGGAGAGTTTGTTGGATTTGAAGATGAAATAACATCTTCACATCTGGCTAGAGGTAAAGCAAGATGGTTTGGCTTGAGCAGCAGGCAACTGGATTCTTCAGGTTTTTGATTGAATAGAGGAATTTCAGACCTAGATCCCATCCCCTGGCAAATAGGGATCGGCGAGGTTAGGTAATCTCTAACCTGGACGCGGATGGTGGTTGGCGGCGGCGGCGGCGGCGGCGGCGGAGAATCGGGGCCGGGGGCAGCAGGGCCGCCGGCGGGCGGCCGCGGGGTGTGTGAACTGAACTGATTGATCTCACTCATCTGAGGTAATTGGGCCCCCAGACCAGACGGATCAGCCCAACCCACTCAAACTCTGCTGCAGGCCTTAACTCAGCCCATGTGTCCCCTCGCTAAGGAAAAAATGTTTTCGATGTCTCTCATATAGCGATAGTTTGAGTTTCGTCCCTCATCCGCAAAATCGGTTATCTAGCATCTCTCAACTTCCCAACCTGTTTGTTTTAGGTTCCTCACTAGTTTCGACAGTGGTTTTGCCTGACGTGCCACATAATTCAGTGGGTCCCACATGCTAGTTATCCCTCCCTCCGAGCGGCACAAGGCAAGGCCGAAGGAGGAGGCGCTCGACCTCCTCCCTCACTGTCTCCTCTGCTTTCATCCCTCCCAGCTCTTTCGGACTCCTCCTCCCTCCACGGCTCCTTCGCCGCGCCTGGCCGTCGCGCCGAGGCCCGTCCGCCGCGCTCCACCTCCACCTCGCTGTCGAGCTCCTCATTGTCGCCGCACTGCCTGCGCACCACCTCCTCCTCCTCCGCGGCTCATGCTCCATCACCTCTCCGCGCGCGAGCCCTTCTCCTTCGCGCTATGGTGGCCGCAGGCCCGCAGGTGCTCCCCGTGCGGTCACTGGTGGAGGAGAGGCATGGCCGCACTGGAGGAAGAAGAGGCGGCCTACTAGGAGCAGATGGAGGCGCCAGATCCGCCCCTGATTCAGAGCTCGGAGTAGCACGGGGACGGCGAAGCAGCACGACGTCGGGGAGGAGGGGCTGGGCCAGCGACAAAGAGGTGAGGAGAGGAGAGGATTGGAGGAGGCCGGCAACAAAGAGGAGAGGAGCACGGTGGAGAGGGAAGAATGGCACGATGGAGCAGCGCCGGCCTCCGCCCAAGCTCGAGGCTCCGTGTGAGCTTGGGGAGAGAGGAAGAGGGAGCGACCTTGATCTCCGTGCGAGACTTGCTGTCGCTGCTGGCTTCGCGCGTCGCGGCAGAGAGAGAGGTCGCGGGTCGGCGGGGTGACAGAGGTCGCTGACTAGCGGAGAGAGAGATGGCCGCAGGGCGGGGTGCGACAGAAGACTGGCACAGGGAGGAGAAGTGCGGAGGAGCCGGCGGGAAGGGAGGAGAGCGGAGAAGCCGGCGGGGAGGAGGAAGAGATAACTGGCATGTGGGACCCACCGGATTATGTGGGGCCCACTGCCACGTCAGGCAAACCACCGTCGAAACCAGTGAGAGACCTAAAACAAACAGGTTTGGAAGTTGAGGCAGTGGCGGGCCTACATTGATTCATAGGTATTCAAGTGAATACCCATTTTTTAACTGAATTTTCATATATAGCATATACTTTAGATATGTATTAAAAATCGAAAATGACACAAAAAAAGCATGGATGTCAATCTCTCACTCTCTCGTATTGTTAAATTATTAGATGTCAAATGTTAAAATTTGGTCAAAATTTCTTTGCAAAAGCGATATACACCTCCTGATATGTAAATTTTATTCTTTGTTGAATTTAAGCTGTCAAAAAATCGACCTCTGAAAATTTTGAATACCCTTGTCCAATATCCTGGGCCCGCCCCTGAGTTGAGGGATGCTATGTAACCGGTTTGTAGATGAGGGACGAAACTTGAACTATGACGATAGATGAGAGACGTCAAAAACACTTTTTCCCATCGCTAAAACACAAAAATGACTAGCTGCGGCCTGCGGGTCCATTCTAAAAAAAAGACTTGAGCAAGCGAATTTTTTTATCAAGGAATAGTCCTCTACATCACTGTACAATATTTGCAGCCATTTTATTACAAATTTGATTGTTAAATCAATGGAACATATTTGATACGGTAGATGTTGTTATATTGTAGATTATTGGAGATATATATGGAGGACAAATAATACAGTCCAATATACGGTTAGCAGGTAATTGAACATTTTTTTTAAAAAAAAGAGAAAAAAGAGAAAAAGTGAGGAGGAGTGATGAATTGATTACAATAATATAAATAACGGACACGTGTAAGTGTATCGTGCGCGACGTGCTGAGTCAGCTGGATGGGATGGATGGTTTCAACGGCGACCCAACAACGACCTGGGCTTAGCTTGACTGCTTGACTGCGTCTCACCTGCCCTTGTGTGCTACGTATTTGCCTTGGTCTGTAATAATATTATATATAATTAACTCAATAAATTAAGCAACATGTATACTAGTACGGAGTATATAGCTTGCTGGGTTTAAATTATTCTTAACTTCAATTTCTTTCTTCATCACACAGCAGCTTTAATTGATTTCTGATCTCGTACAATGAAGAATGGGTCCGGTCCAAAATTACTTACTTTTACCACTCAGATGTAAGTACGGTTACTTTTTAGGATGAGCTTGCATTGCCTGATGAATCAGTTAGTCGCTCAGCCTCAACTACCGTTGCAGCAGGCAGAGATCGATGGAGGTAGCGATCGAGTCAACAAGAGACTTGCTCAACTATAATCGTCGTCTGTTGCAGGCATATACAGCAGCAGCAGCAGCTCAGATCAGCTTCCAGAAGACGAAGCTTCAGCTTCCCTGCTGCTGCCATGCTTATATTCTCGCCACACTTCTGCTCTGACCTAATCGTGTATCCATATTCTTCTTTTAATTAGTATGTATACATATACATATGTATTTATTTATTATCACAAATGTAACTTTTCTTTGAATGCAATATTCTTGCTTTTATGTATACTGTATCTGTCGTATGTCTCTCTCCCCTCAACTGCGAGCATGATGTGGTCCAAATCAGCTTAATTCAGGGATGACGATCATCCTCAGACGACAGTTGTTGTTAACTGTGTAAATTAAATATGCCGATCGATCGATATGCGTGCGATTAATCCCCGTGAAGGACGATCGAATCGGCGAGGTGGTTTTTCCTAGCTTGCATTGTGCCGTCACATTCAGGGGTTGGACTTGTTCAAAGCCGCTCACACATACAGTATCATCCAGGGCATCAACTGGATTTCCTCATTTGCTCACATATCATCATGTGTACTCCCGTCCCAGAATATATAAATGCATTTAAATCTTTCAAAATCAAATATTTTCAACTTTGATTGTGAGAGAAATGATGACCATAGAGACTAATAGCATAAAAATAGTGTTAGTTGATTTATCTGAAATCAACAATTATTATATGTAACTTTTTCATTTGAATATATATATATATTTAGACGTATTGTTTATCAAAATTAAAAAGATTAATTTGACTTTTGAAAAAAAATAAATGTATCTGTATTTTGGAAATGAGTAGTAGTATATAGTGGTATTAGGTAGTAATAACTTTGCTATGATCGAGTACTCGATCGAGTGCTTTGTTGACCTCTTCTATTCTATTTGTCGTCACACTCCAACACTAGTACGTCATCCTATCGAGCTCGGCTCGCTCTTAAGTCTTGACTTCGATCTCTCACAAGACTGTCAAATCAATGGAACTTGCATGGTTGCTTTCTTTCTTTCTGTGACGTGCTCTCTGTCGATCGATCGATCGTCTATAAATACCTAGGTGTAATCTGCTACAAAGTTTTGTCATCAGACCCGACCAATTCCATTATATTCTGCGGTTGCCTGCTGGACGGAGTGGACGTCGTCGTCGTTGCTCATCCACGCCGCCATTATCAGTTCATCTCGATCACCTTGTTGTTGCCCTGCCACAAATTCAGACACATCACCTTGCAAGCTCCATCGATCCAATCAATCGAGCTGCAGGTAACTCCTTCATTCGCCGTCGTGTCACCAATTAAGTCAATAAACAGATGGAGCCATCCTCTACGAGCGCCACGACCACGTCCTCCTCGTCGCCGTCGTCCTCGCATCGCCGGGAGCTGCAGGGCCCGCGGCCGGCGCCGCTGAGGGTCCGCAAGGACTCGCACAAGATCAGGAAGCCCCCGCCGCCGCAGCAGGTGCGGGAGCCGGTCATCATCTACACCGTGTCGCCCAAGGTCGTGCACGCCGACGCCAGCGAGTTCATGTCCGTCGTGCAGCGCCTCACCGGTGGCACGGCGTCATCATCCTCTTCCTCCTCCGTCGTCCCGGACCAGGCGGCGGCGGAGGCGGCGCCCCATCAGATTCCGCCGCCGCCGTCGTCGTTCCCGTTGTTCTTCGGTGGCCAGCAGTCAGCCCTACTCCCGCCGGCGCCGGCGCCGCACTTCCCGTTCCAGCTGCAGCAGCACCAGCAACAACAGGTCATCTCGCCGGCGGCACGCCTCGCCGCCATTGAGCAGGCGAGGAGTTCCGTCGTCGGAGGCCTACTGCCGCCATTCCCGAGCATCCTGTCGCCAGGGTCGCTCCCGCCGGCGGTCCAGCCGAGCTTCTTCTCCCCACCGGGCGGAGCAGGCGGCGGCGGTGGCATCAACCTGTTCGGCGAGCTCATCAGCCCGGCGGCGACATTTCTTGGTGCCACCGGCACCCAGGCCGGTGCAACAGCAAGTCATCATCACAATCTGGTAATGTCATCACAAGCAGAAGCGTCGCCGTCGGGTGGTGCATATTACTGGGATCTCTTCAACAACCTCAACCAGCACCAAAACTAAATACTTTTTATTATCATAAAAATGCAAATGAGAAGTGGTCGTTATTGTCTGCTACTTGGTTCTTCCGATGCATGCATGCATCATCTCAGCTCAGTCCTGCCCTGTGGACTATCTAGCAGGAGCTACACTCCTAGGTTGACAATGTCTTTTCTCCTTAATTTGCCATTGATGCATGAGATAGTTAATTGTATTAGGTACGGTAGCTTATTACTAATGATTCAAATTGAATTATTGTAATGGTTATTTAGCTTCATTTTTTTTTACATATATTGAATTGTTGAGGATCTCCCACACCCCACTTTGGAGGTGAACTATCAGAATAAGAAGTACAGAGCGAGATTATTTCATTATTATTTTATACACATATGTCTATTATTGAAACGAACCGGATTTACGAGAATGGAAAACCGATCCTCTGCACCTCTGTGATAGTCCTGGGAGGCTATCACGTGCAATCCCTGTCTCAAATGGTAACAAATCCATACCGAACCGAAAGGAATATAGAAGATCCACATAATTAATATTGTTATAAATAAACATCTGAGTACATCTCATCGGCACATGCCAGGTACAAGTCCAACGGGACTGAATCAAATAAAGTAAACATCTATGCAGCGGAACTCATGTAGCGAAGTAGACACCATCTCCCAAAGGCAACTCGAGTGTAGAACAAGCCTCAGTCCTCCCATCCGTCGTTCTCGAAGTCGTAGTCGGGCTCCTAGTCTGAAAGTCCATCATCTACTCGATAATCGAGTAGGTCATGTCAGCTTTCCAACAAAGAGCAAAAGCAAAGGATGAAATCTAGTATGCATGGATAAGCCTATATATGGCTGTAGAAGGTTTATGCAATAGCAGCGGTAGCAACATCAAGGTATGCAAAAAAACAGTGAGGTCACCATCTCCGAGGAGATCCACACCTCCGAGGCCAACGCCTCCGGGGTCGACACCCCAGCCATGGAATATACACCAAAGCACCGAATCTCAACCAAGACTCAGCATTCCACTCTCATCTGCGATGTGGGGTCACCAACTCCTATCCCCACATCTCAACGGCATCAAGATGGGCTCACACACACTCGGAGGAGAGAAGCAGCACAAGAAAAGACTAGCCAAACTAACAGATCAAAGGGTTGTCCATACTAGTGGACACGGACTATAGCTATAGGTTTAACACTATGCAGAGGTTGTACAACTGGACCCGCCGGATAGGGCAGAAACGAATGCCTCCGATCCACATCCCTACCTAACGACCGGAGACCTAGCAGTGCATAGCACTCTCCTGCCTCTCCGAGCCTGACTCGTCCTGAACTAGGGCGCGAAACTTGCCAGCAGGGCCTCGAAGCTATGAAACCATCCCCGGAGGAGCCGGGGCGACGTCTACTCGGGGGTATAACCCATCCCCCTCACACGATCACACCGATCCGCCTACAAGCTGAATGCTATCCACAAATTAGTTCTCGGACCGAACCCCGCCTATACTTGAGCGAATGGTTTGTACGAAAATAGCCTAATGAAACATGGTTAAACTGTCGATCAATCCTTAATTGCAAGGAGCGAGCACTCTCCAACTCCATCCGTCCGACATGCCGCTAGGGCGGGAGGCCAGGTCGTATCTCCCCTAGACAGGCGTTCACAAGTAACCAAGCGGCTTGCTCCCGCGATAACACGTCAAGGATACACACTCACCCAAAACACACGTCAGAATACCGAGATATCTCAATCTCAGTCCAAACCAGAGATCCATCCATATCAAAGGGTAAAATATATGGATAGTAAGTATCGGGAACTAGCTAGGGGTCTGTAGCTAGTTCCAAAGGTAGGAAGTTCAAGGTACAGGATATAACAAATCAAGGCATGGCTAAAAGATTGTCTATGCATTTCAAAATCATCCAAAATAATAATTAAAGCACTAGCAACTAAATAGCATGCATGGGTTCTATATGATCGGGAGTGACATGACACCTGGTTGGCGTTCGAAGTCCTGGTGCGGGTCGTAGTCGGGCTCGAACTCCTCCTCCGGCTCGTAGCCTGGTTTTCGGAGTTATAAATAATTAGTTATGAATTTTCAAAAGTTAAAAGATTTATTTAAATATTTATAAAATCATTTATAAAAATAGAAAAGGGTTCTTATTTAAAATAGTCTGATGAAATAATAGTCTGATGACGTCAGCATGACGTCAACCGTCAGCGGTTAGTGGGTCGTTAATGGGCCAAAAGTGTTAGTAGGCCGAATTCGGCCCAATGGACCTGGCCCAACAGGGCTCATGGAACCAAGTCCACAAACCCTCCCCGAACTATCCTATGTCGCCCGCGGTAACAAGGTGGGCTTCACTGGGCCTTAATGGGCTAAGGCCCAAGCTAGAGCCCAGCGAACGTTTACACATGTCGAAGTCTGGAAAACGTCCTCGGACTTCGTAGACCGGTGCACTGGCACTCCCAGAACTTGGCTAGGGTTCGCCCATGCAACCTGTTCGTGGTGCGGCGGCGGCGCGGTGCTCGGCCGGGACGGCGTGCGACGCGACGGCGATGGCGGTGCGGAGCTGGAGAAAACAGCGGCGCGGCGCGTTACAGTTAGCACGATGAACTTCCTTGCGCAGCCAGGTCCTGGATTAGGACCTCTATGGCCGGCTCGGCTCAACGCGGCGGTGACGGCGCGGCGCGGCGAAGCAGGGCCGACGTGCGGCGGCGTGGCAACGGATGCGGCGGCGCACGACGACGCGGACACTGTTAGCAGCAAGAGCGCGCAAAGCAGCTACTGCGGCCTAGCGCTTGGGCGCGCTTGGCCTGGTTACATGCGCGAGCACAGGGCTATCCCCTGGCCGCGACACAGCCGGCCGGCGCGCGGGCATCCGGGTCCCGGAGCCATGGTGCGACGTGATGACGACGGCGAGCGTGCAGAGAGGTTCCACGGCACGAAGGCCGGTTCACAGGACATCAACGACACAGCGAGGTCTGACGAGGCGCTGGGGTGCACCACGGCGGCGAACTCGCGAACAAGCACGGCACGGTGGCCGGCGGCGCATCGCTGGGGTGCGCTCCCACATCACAGGCAGTTCAATGGGGAGATGAGAGAGAAGCGGTGCGGGGTGCTCACGGTGGGGCGACGGTGAAGGCGTTGCCGGTTTGACGGAGACAGCGGCGAGGTGTAGGTGTTCGCGGCGCGGCGGTCCTCCTCTGCTTCTTCTTCCGTGACGGCGTACTCGACACGGCGCGGCTTCGGCTCGAACGACGACGGCTTCAGTGCTCCAGTGCGGACGGCCCGGTTGGCGGCGGCGACGGTCGCCTCTTCTCCTCTCCTCCTCCTCCTCATCTGCTTCCTCCTCCTTCTCTTCTCTCTCGGCGCGGAGTAGGGGAAAGGGAAAGGGGAATTCCCCAACTGGGTGGCTGGTAGGCGATTGGGGCTTTGCCTCTGGGGTATAGGGCGCGCAGGGTCAAGGGCGCTGGTGACCGGCGCGGGACGCGGCTGTCCCCCTTGCCTTGGTGGTGAAAGTGCAGCGCGGGGGGAGGATTGGCAGACAAGGCCTGGCGCGCGGGAAAAGGCGGGGGTGCGATGGCAAACTAGTGATCAGAGGGGCGGAGTGCACGAGGTGCTTCCGGCGCGGTCTGGCTCGGCGTCCGTGCCAGCCGGGCGGGGATGTCCTCTTGGCCGGGCGCATTCGTGCGCGGGCGGCAGCGGAAAGGGGGAAAAGGAGTGGGAACACGACGATCGACACGGTGAAGACGACGATCGGGGGTGGGACCCACGCGTCAGCGACGGCGCGACGCGTTCATGGGCCAAGCTAGGCTGCAGCGGGCTGGTCTGCTGGGCTGCGCCGAAGACGAGGGTGGACGGGCGAACACGGGCCAAAAGCTGAAGGAGATCCGGCAGACTTCCACGGGGGTTAGCAGGCCCGGTTAGAAATAGGTTTTGATAATAGTTTTGATTTTATAATTAACTTAACTATTTGAATTTGAATTATTTTAAATTCAAAACTCACTCATATAAATCCAAATAAAATCCAGAAAGATCCCACTCACATAATTATACCATAATTTGAATTTATATTTTTATATTAGGTTTTATTCAGAGGGAATTTAAGGGAGAGGCTAGCAAATAGATTTAAAATTTGGTAGCACTCAACAAATAATAAAAAGTTTTAAATGTTTCTGAAAATCACAATTTCTGGGTTGTTACAATTATGCAGTATGTATTGCACTAATTTTAGCAGCACGCATGCATGAGAAATCGTCGATTCAGATTCAATTCCCAAACACGATGAAGGACAGGTGTTTCTCTAGCGTCGGTGAGCATGGCGAGTGGGCCCATGCCCTTGACTATCCTCTCTTTCTTCTTTTTGGAAAAACACTGTGCAGAGACACTCAAAAATATGTTTTTGGCATTTGGCATATGCGGTGAGCTAAATTAGCTAAACAAATTTGTGAAAAACTGTGCTTGTGTACACCAGAATAGCTTGTCGTAAAAATAAAATGGAAGATGAAGAATGTACACCAGAATAGCTTGTCGTAAAAATAAAATGGAAGATGAAGAATAAAAAAAAGAAAGTTGAAAAACAAAATCCGACCTGCCGGAATCGAACCAGCGACCTAAGGATTTATCTGCGCACACTACAGTCCTCCGCTCTACCAACTGAGCTAAGGTCGGTTCCTGTCAGCGTTAGGATAGAATTTATATTATCTGAGACCGTTACCTGTGTTAGAACGCTTTATTCTCCACTCCGCTCCACTTTTCTGCAAGATGACTTCCTCTCCCTGGTTGATAAAATAAAGGACAGAGTATACAGAGAAACACACTAGCAGCAAACGGATACGTATTTTATGTATTTCCCAAAAAGGGTGCCACGTGCTTTCCTGTGTTTAATTTCAATCTCAAATGTATCAACTTTCCATACAGCCCAAGGGTGTGTTGTTCCAAATGCCACCATTCTATACTGTACATCAATCAAACCCCAACACCAAAAAGACACCCTAAGCCTACTTAACACTGGCATCAGCATGCGTTTCACTTGTTAAGAAAACTTCTCCTTTTGTAAGCCACCCTTCTCTAACACTCTGATTTCTTCTGCATCTTCGCCCTGCTACGACGACTGCCTCCCTTCCCTGCCTACTCAAAACAACGCTCAAATCAGAACATGCTTTGCTTGCTTCATGGCCTGGATGGCCCTCTGTACAAGCGTGGCTGTGGTTCCACATATACAACATTTTCAGTGGGGCATGCTACCTGAACATGCCGTAACATGTCTTCAAGTTCTACAATGATCTCCGCGAAAGTTGGGCGTGCATCAGGATCTTCATCCCAACACTGTCGAATCAGTTTCGACAATCTTGGGTGAACGCTTGCAGGAATGTCCAAGCGCAACCCCTGTGGTATGTGAATTGTGATAAAGAACAATAAAATTTGGTACTGTACAAATTTGAGGACCTAGTCAATATTGGACACGGAAATTCATACCTGCCTTACACCTAATGCAGCTTGCAAGGGTGTCATGTTGTCATATGGGACCTATGGTGCAATTAAGACTTCATGTTACCTTTAATAAAAAAAATACTTGTGTTCAAATGACTCAGCAGTAATCCAAGCTGAATTCAACACCAGGGCGTACCTTTGAAGTTGCCAACTCCCATAGAACAATGGCAAAGCTGAATACATCTGCTTTGTTATCATAAGGCTTATGATTAATTATCTGTCAAGATAACTAATTCTTGTGAGCAAACGACGCAAACTTAATTTCTAGGCAGAATTCTTTTAAGGGGAAAACACTTTGTTGCGGGAAGAAGGAAAACATTTTGCAAATCATTCCTATTTTTTTTCTTGTAAATGGACTTTGCAGAACCGTTACAATAAGTAAAAGAGAATTGTTCTAGGTTTGATCTTAACTAGATAGGTCAAATGAGCCACCTGTGCATGATTGAACCCTGAATTTCAGGAAGAAGTTTAAAGCTGCCTTCCATGGAGTGAAAGAGTCTAAAAAAGGTCAAGCTAGTTGTTTAGACCAGGCATTCCAAGGTAAGGGACTCATCTTATGTACAGTTTTCAAGGAAATTTGAGTTTACATGCTGCTTTAAATAAACAATTACTGACTCAGAATCCCAGTGATGATGTTAGCCAAATAGCTCTTATTCTCAATGAGCAGATCACAGATTGACTAAAAGAAAAACAATTTGTCAGAAATTTTGGCTCATTTGGAAATTAAATGACTGTTCTGAAATAAACAATAGAGTACTGTGCAGAACAAAAGTAAGCAGGGCACTGAAAGTGCCTGTACTAATGAAATACAAACCAGATCTCAAAGGGTTAAAAGAAGGAGCTCAAGCACACCTCTGGTGCCATCCATCGGTAGGTTCCAGTTTCAGCAGTCATCTGCCCCTCCTGACTTCCCTGTCGTGCTACACCAAAGTCGGCGATCTTTATGACCTATTTTAGAAGCAGATCTTAAATCAGCACCCTTGAAAATGCTATTTTTTCATGCCATTGATAGTCTGCTAGAAGTATATTCTGATTTGTAAACCTTTAGGTGCTCAAACAAATGATGTTACACAACAGTTCCATCTAAGTCTCTGATTAAAAAACCAAGTGGAGTAGTATGCAAATACCGTCAGCCTTTGTCATTGCTAGATTTCATACGACATATAGGAAAGGCAAAAGAAAATGTGCACTGAAAATTAGCATCAAAATATCGAATAAGTGTCATACTTGATCGGAGCCTATTAGAAGATTTGCAGTCTTCAGATCTCTGTGGATGATGTCATTCTGGTGTAGATAATCCATTCCTTTCGAGATACTGATAGCAATTTTTAGAATTGTGACTAGTTCCAAAAAGTTACTGCGCTTGTGAAGAAAGTCATATAAATTCCCTCCAGGCATGTATTCTGAAAGAACAGAAGCAACCACAAAAGAGAATGTCATTAGCTGCATATTGCAGCTGAGCTAATAGAACACAGAAAGCAGCAAATGAGGGAATGAAGAGATGCATACTCAGGTCTCAGGCACATAGGCACCAATATTAAAACCATGAACTTTTAAAGGTTAAGGGACTCAATGACTTGTTCTCAATACATAGATAAAGAACTAGAGGTGTATTATCCATCACATTTTAAGAGTGTGCATTGAGATAATAACCATTTATTCGCAGGGCATGTGTACATGAGAACAATGCCACTGTCATTTGAGTTTACAACAATGGTTAAGAGGCAATCATGTCCTACCCCAAAAAGTGAAACAAGGATCGATGAATATTTTGGAAGAAAGATACCTGTAACGATGCAATAGTATGGATGCTTTGTGCATGCCCCATAGAATCGAAGAATATTATCATGTTTAACTCTCCTGGAGAAAAAGTATCTAGAATCAGTTGCAGCAAAATGTTAAACTGGTTCATTCAATTTTTTGGGGGAAATATTCATTCAATTATTGTTTTGGGAAATATTCATTCAATTATTATGCCCAGTAAAAACTTGCCTTAGAATAAGTACTTCTTGCAGGAACTCAATTTCTGAGGGGTTGTTTAGATTGGTAATTCTGAGACTCTTTATAGCGACATCAAGACCATTGTAAGTTCCTCGATACCTGTGAAAGAGAACATGAATGAGAACAGCTGTATACTAAACTCTTGTATGACTTTAAATATGAAAAACAAACATAGGTTAATACGCAATAGCAATTTGTAAGCTGGCCTCGTGACAGTACAGCAATATAAAATTATTTATTTCATTGTCAACAGATGGCACACGACGCGTAGATGAATCCTATAGAGGCTAGGCAGGCACACCAGCAATGTTAGCAGTGAAGTGACACAGTGGACATAGCATTTCCAATAAATTAAATGTGATGATATTACTAGTATGAAATGGTTCTTACAAGTCCGCGGAAGATCCGGATGCAATCTTTTCCTCCATTGTTAGCATGTTCAAGTCGATTTCAGAATCTCCAACCTTTTGTTGTAGGTCACTTATTTTATCCGATGTTGACGAATTTGTGGAATTAGATGGTGATATCTGAATTTCATGGAAATGATACGAATGTGAACAAAATGTTAACCGCGCCATGCTGATTAAGATCAGAGCCATTTACTGTGACAAACAACTCAAAACAAGAATGCAGATAGCTTATTTGTGATTACGTTGAAACTGAAATATGTTGAAAATAACAGAGCATCATACATTTTTTTGTGTTAAGGTCTCCTTAATCTTTGCGATCAAATCATCAGTTTCCTGCATGAACAATTGCAAGATGAGCGACATTTTCACACAACCCTTGTGTAGTTGCATATATAAGAGAACATGGTAATGGATTTGATTATTCATCACTATGTCTATTAGAAATGTTAGCTGATAGTAAGCCATTGGCAATGCAAATTGACATCTCCCTATAAACAATTCTGGTAAAAATCCAGAAACAAAATAGAAACACTGCTTCCATGATGCTGTCAACAGTCAAGGACTAAGCATGTGCACGCTCAAAATTCACCTCTGTCTCCCACCCATCAACGACAAAAACATCCAAACAAAGGCTATCCTTTGTAGAGTAAACATGAGCTTCCTGAATATTCAACCCAACCTCCGAGAGTAACGCGGTAAGCTGCAGAACAACCATTTGCCATAAGAAACTTGGCTCATAAATATGTATGAAAATGCCACGTAGGCGAACTGATAAGGTGGAGATTACCCGGCTTAGGAGCTTTGGCCTGTCACTAGAAGAGAAGATGATCTCATGGAGAAGCTGAGTTTTCAGATCACCTCTGTACAAAATCGATTTAACCAAAAGTCAGGAACCTAAGAAGTAAACTGTGGGTGGACGCTTCATTTGTTCAGAAAAGAGAGAGGAGGAAAAGCAGCACTTTTATCATTGCCACAAGAAGGCAAGGAAGCATCGCACTTTATTATAGGGACAGTGTGATAAAGTGAAGAAGTACCTACCTAGAGGAGATAGACATGGAATCATTGGTGTGCACACTAGTCTTTCGTCTCTCCAAACTGAGGTCCTCCATCATCCTTTGACACGGCTCCTCTTGGTTATCGCCAATGCCTTCAGATTCCGCTCGAACTACGCTCTGCTCATGGAGGCAGGAAGAGCAAGACGAGACAGTTAAGCATCATCATCATCCCGTTGTCAACTCAAATCAGGTCTTCCTCCCCCTTGTTGACACACACACACACAGACAAAACAAAAAGAGAGAGAAGGGACCTTGAGGTATCGCGCGTGGAAGACGGGTCGCTTCTCGGGGTCCGCGCACTCTTGGAGTATCTCCCAGTGCAGGAGGACGTCCTCGGCCTTGCCTTCGTCCAGGACGAAGTCGAAGATGTACCTCCGGGGCAGCCTCTGCAGGTGGCGGGCGAAGCGGCCATGGAAGGATGGGTCGGCGAGCTTGTGGCCGTGTCTCCCCGTGAGGCGGAGGCGCTCGAAGATCCTCCTCTGCACCGCGTGGAGGTCCGGCTGGGACTCGCGCGGCGACCGCGGCGGCGGAGAGCTCTCGCCCGTACCCTCCTCCAAGTCCTGCGGCTCCTCCTCCTCCTCCCCGACGCGCCGCGACGGAGCCATCGGGCCGGCCGGAATCTTGGAAACTCAGGCGGTTGCGTTGGGTGGGACCGGCCGGCCTGGTCGGGGCACCCTAGGCTAGTATTTATAGAGGGGCTCCGGCCGGCCGGCCGGCGGGGAGACCGCCGATTGGATTGAAGAAGACGACGACGGCCATAGAATCGAATGGAATGACGACGCTGACCCGACCTGAATTTCCCTTCCTTTTAACCACTAACTACTAGTAGAGTTAATTACCAGTTGCTTAAAGCATCTACACCAGTAATTTTTGATTAATTTACCATAGTAGCTTTGCTTCCACCTCTTAATTTCGTCGGATGTCGGATGGACGACTCTCATTTTTCTCTAACACTTTAGAGAATTTCTCTTACAATTGACAATGAAAAATATGATGTGAAACATTAAAGCCTCTAGACCTTGGCATTCAGTTAATTCGTTAGCCTATTCGGTTAAATCGATTATCAAGAATTTCAGTTACAAAGAAGAGTTAAACGAATTTTGGTTAATTATTCATGGTAGTTCTTTGTTTTCACCTTTGGTTTGGTCTGATGGAGGACTTTTATTTTTTGAAACACTCTAAAATTTTTCTTATAAGATACCTTATAGTGTTTATCATCGCAACACAGACGTTTGAAGTAAAAATAAAAAGAAGTGTATTTTAATCCTTCAAAAATATAAAAATATTCCGACTTAGTTTAACAACGATTTAGTGTCATATAATAGATCATGTAATCCTATTACTAATCACTAGAGTATTCAAAGTTACACCTCTCGAAATAAAAGACTCTAAACGTTTGCAAAGTTGGGTAGAAAGAGGGGGGATGATGGAGTAGGATAGACAGACGTGCTTGCTGACTCATGTGTGACTGTGTAACAAAGCTTGGTTGATAGCGTTATTTTGTGTAAACTAATGTAGAAAAGCTGCTGAGTGAGCCTTGAATGCATAAACAAATTTTCAGAATGACGTAGTACGTTAATTAGTGTTATGTCGAGATACGAATCCCATTAGTTTATATCGTAGTATATGAAGACTTGGCGTCGTGGTCGTGCAATTTGGAGGTTCTCCTTGTGATTTGCTCCTAGTAAAAATTGAGCAAATCTATTGCCATCTGCTAAAAAACCGTATAGTCACAGATAATCGAAGAAGTACTTGTTATGTTGATGATTTGGCTTGTTTGAAACAAACAAGCTTTAATTTCGCCCCTGCAGGCTGCATACAGCTGAGAAATGGATTGAGATCGATGAAACCAACCAGTCGTACAAAGCTGAGGTGTCATTCAGGACCAAAAAAACTATACATTGATAATGTCTTCCTCGATGGAGCCCATCACCATGATTACAATCGGCTCCCTTTGTTCAAAATTGTAGGATGTTTTGGTTTTGTTTGGTGTATTTTTTTTATACATCTAAATATAATATCTGAATTTAGAAAAATCAAAATGATATGTAATTGGAAACTAATAATGAAGTACTTGTGCAATATCCACACAGAATGGTGAACAATAGGGAGAATATGAAAAGTAATAAGAGTATCTTCAAGAGTTTGCCAAATTTTACTTGGCAAATCTAGTGTTTTGCCAACTTTTAAAAAATATACCAAGTAAAAAAAGAGTTTATCTCCAACAGTTTGGTATAATTTACTTGTCAAATCTAAATTTAACTTACATCAGGAACCGTGAGAGATAAACAAAAATATGTTTATATCCTTCCACCTCTTAAAACTTAAATCAGGAACCTTGAGAAAAAAATAAAATTATTTTTATACCCTTCCACCTCTTCTGTTACGAAAGGATGCGTCGCGGATAGCTACGCGCCTATATACGCGCCGCGAGGGGAGAGATGCCAAGTAGCTATTGATACCAAGTTGTTTTGCCAAACTGTTAAGAGACTAAGAGCATCTCCAACAGTTTGTCATACTTTACTTAGCATATCTTGTGCCGAACAAAAAATCACTTAGGCCGAACAAATATTTACTGGGGCCGAACAAAAATTTACTTGGGCTGAACAAAAAATCACTTAGGCCGAACAAAAATTCTCTTGGGACGAACAAAAATTTACTTGGGCCGAACAAAAATTTACTTAGGCCGGAAAAAATATACTGAGGCCGAACAAAAATTCACTTCGGCCGAACTAAAAATCACTTGGGCCGAACAAAAATTCACTTGGGACAAACAAATATTCACTAGGGCCGAACAAAAATTTACTTGGGCCGAACAAAAATTTACTTAGGTCGAAAAAAATATACTGAGGCCGAACAAAAATTCACTTGGGCCGAACAAAAATTCACTTGGGACGAACAACAAATATTCACTGGGGCCGAACAAAAATTTACTTTGGCCGGACAAAAATTCACTTGGGCTAGGGGTGGGCACTTTGAACCCGAAAACCGAACCGAACCGAACCCAAATAACCTGAATTGTCGGTCTATTCGGGTTTCGAGATTTGGGTTCGGTCCAGATAAATTTATAATTCAGAGTTCGGGTTCGGTTTCGGTTCTTGTGGTCTATAACCCGAATAACCCGAAATTCAATATAGTTGCATATTTTGATTCAAACTACGATGTTACAACTTTGTGTTTTAAACTATTTTTTGAATTTTTTCATGAACTTGTTAGTTACTTGTTTTAGTCGAGTAGTCCTTAAATCCATAGACTTGAAACGAGCTGGGAATTTGAATTTCTACCATAGAGTTTTGAGAGATGATAAGAATATCTATGAAAATTCGGGTAATTCGGTAGACCGAATAGACCGAACCGAAATAATCGTCTATTCGGTTTCGGTTCCTATTACTCTTTTAAAAATTTCGGTCCTCACTTTTCCAAAACCCGAAATTCCCAAATACCGAATAGACCGAACCGAATTGACCGAATAGACCGAACGCCCACCCCTAACTTGGGCCGAACAAAAAATCACTTGTACCGAACATAAATTTACTGAGGCCAAACAAACATATTCACTGAGACCGAACAAAAAATTCGCTCGAGCCAAATAGAAAAAATAAAAATATTAAAAATATAAGATGAATTTTTATATTTAATAGGAGATAACATAAATGTATAGAAATAATAAATAAATATAAAAAAAGGAAAGAAGAAATAAAAAAAGATGAAAACAAAAATCAGAAAACAAAAATTAGAAAACAAAAAATAGAAATAAGAAAAGAAGAAATAAAAGAGAAACAAGAAAAATAAAAAGATAAAAAATAGAAAATAAAATGAAAATGAAAATAAAATGAAAGAATTAGAAAAATAAAAAAACAGAAAAATAAAAAAGAAAAAGAAATAAAAAATAAAAAAATGAAAATGGAAACCAAAATATTAAATATAAAATATAAAATATAAAGAAAGATGAAATAAAAAAGGAAAAAGAAAGTAAAAAAGAATAAAATTGAAAAATAAAAAGAAACAAAAAAGAAGAAGTAAAAAAGAAACAAGAAAAAAATTAAAAAATGAAATAGAAAGTAAAAGAAAATTATATAAAGAATAAAATATAAAAAGAAACAAAAAAAAGAAAAGAAAAGAAATATATATATATATATAACAACCGCTCCCCATCCCCATGGTCCCCCCATGTGCGCTAACTCCGGCGCCCCGCGCCTGCGATGGATTGTTATCCGTCGCAGGCGCGACATATAGTCGCCACGCTGAAAGGATCTTGATGTCGTCTAGAGGGGGGTGAATAGATGAATCTGCACTCATTAAAAAACTTAAACCCACTGTTAGTACCGAAATCGGTCAGACCGGTTTGCCTCAGAGAGTGCTGTCCAAATCTAAAATTCCCTCTACGAGTTCTAGCACAAACCAAACTTGGTATAGGGCTTCTCCAGATGTTTCCAAGAGTATAAATAAAGTCCCTGCACACAGCACAAGCACACCAAGGTAGATCGGAGCGGAAGCACAAGTAATATACTAGAAACCGAGGTAAACTCAACAAGCAAGATAAATGAGAGTAAATGCAAAAGAGACAGAGGGATTTATCCCGTGGTTCAGCTCGCCACAAAGGCTGGCCTACGTCCACGTTGTTGAGGTAAGCCACTACGGGCTTTGGGATCTCTTTCAATCCACTCCTCTCTCACACCTATCACCACGAGTGATAGATGGAGGATTCCACTATCTTCAATCTGTAGTTACAAACTTCTTGGAGCCGCCACACACGATTGGAGGCTTCCAAGCGACCTTCTAGCCGTCTAGGAGCAAAAGCTCCAAGAGTAACAAATGCTTCAAAGAATGGATCAATCACAATCAGCAAATGCTCAAGTAGGATCTTCTCACAAAGCTCACAAGCCTCACACACAAGTCACTCTCTCAACCCAACTCAAGGATAAGGCACTAGGGGCTTGGATCTCACTTAGATATGTTGGGGAGAGCTTTGCTGGAGTCTATGAAGGTGTAGAAGTCGTGGAGAACCAGCAGCCCCTCAAAGAGGAGCTCATGGGTATAAGTACCCATTCCACAAAAACTAGCCGTTAGTCTGTCAGACAAAACCGGTCAGACCGGTTTTCAAACCAACTAGCCGTTGGACTGTGTCAGTGCCAAAACCGGTCAAACCGGTTTGCCAAACCGGTCAGACCGGTTTGGGCCAGAGAACCCCACCAAGGTCTAGATCTCACTGGTTAGTCTCTCATGGGTTCACTTGAGCACTATTTGATGCATGAAGTCCAACCAATGTTGCATTCCTCTTGATAGCACGACATACCTAAACTCAAGGTAAAATATAAACATTCTTTGATCCACTTGAGCTAGAATACCAAGGTCATGCCGAGACTTGATCTTTGTCAACTTGAGGGTCTTCAACATTTTATTGTTGCCATTCGACTAATCTTCAATGCTTGAGCATATCCATCTTGAGCTAGTGACTTAGGATTCTTCCTTAAAGTGGTGTAGTGTTTACTTGAATCCATAAGCCACTCCAACACATCAATCATAACACTTGGATGCCTTGCATTGCTTCCTTGAAAGAGCTTGGATATGATACTTCGAAATCCCTTGATGCTAGTAACTTCACTTTAGCAACTTGCTCATGGTCGCTATCCATAGCTTTTGCTTGGTCCCTCGTTCTAGCCATCTTGACTTCTTCTTCACTTATCCTTGCCTCTTTAAGTCTAGCTTTGCAATGCTTCCATGTTGAAATATATTTGAGATATCACTCAAATTCTTGTTCTTTGATTGATAATGTATAACTATGATTTGAAACTTTCCACTTGTAGGTCAAATAACATAGAGACGACCACATGACCTTTTCCAAAGATCTTCTTGAAGTACTTGCACACCCTTCCATAGGAGTCACTACAATTCTTTGAGATAAGAATGAACAACATTTGTAGTGACTATGTCTTGTAAGCTTCCATTTTGTAGATCCATACTCCAAGTGAGCACGAGACCCTCCAATATTCTTAACTTGAAACTTTACAAGAACAACTTGTATAAGTCAACAATTCTCTTTTGATAGTTAGAGTAAGATCCACTTAATATTGACTTTTGTTGACTTGTATATCCCATTTGTATATGACAAGCTTTGCTTTCTCCACATAGAGGCCGACCAAGAATTCTATACAATTTTGGCTCTTTCTTTATATCAAATGCTTGTTGGAGGTTGTAAGTAAAATCCATGGGAATAAATGACTTTTATCATGACTTTTGTGTTTAGTATGCTTGCATACCATCCATGCATAAAGTCATGATCCACACTTGTTTTCTATGCAATATGAGCCAAAAACACGATCATCCACATAAGCATCATTTATCAGTAATTGCCAACCTGCTCATATGCTTCAACAAGAGTGTTAGTCCTTTAATCAAGTTGTTACTCAACTTACCAAAATCCACTTAGAGCTTGATTGCACTTACAATCTCCCCCTTCTTGGTGATTGATGACAACCTCGATTAAAGCTTACAAAAGATATATAAATGAAGCTCATAAGGACTGAGATTTAGGTAAAGCTCCCCCTCAATGTGTGCAATGAATGGATTTCATCAATTTGGCCTCAAAATGCCAATTTGCACATATTCAAGAAAAACATGGAGCTCCCCCTAATTCTCAGCAAGGTGGGGTGCAACAAGTGTGTGTAAAAAAAAGTAAATTAACACCGTGATGCACATGACAGGATTTTTCAATCATAAGAAAGCAAAAGAAAGTTGTGTGCGGCCTGGGCTAAACCGGTCTGACCGGTTTTGGGAAACTGGTCAGACCAGTTTCACCTAGTCAGTACATAACAGCAAGACAGCCCCAAAACAAATCAATTATCATTCAACCATGCATCAGAAGCTATCATTAAGTCACTTAGTATTTAAAGAGTACATTACACACATAGTAGCACACATCACAAATGTTCTCAAGTCCAACACATAGATAAGGTTCAAGCTAGGATTATTACAGATCCATACAAGTTTTCTCAGCAACTAATAGAGGGACACTAGCTTGAGCTTGCTCAGCACAAACCGGTCAGACCGGTTTGGGAAACCGGTCAGACCGGTTTCACCAGCACAGACACAGATAAAATAAGCTTTAATCCTTCTTCTCCCCCTTTGTCATCCATCAACAAAAAAACTTGGAGAAGGTGTGCTGCTGAGCCTGTCCATCTTCACTGCGGGCCGATATCGTAGCCATGAGAAGGTCCGGCCCCCGCGGTGAAGTCTATGAAAGATTTTTCAAATAATAAGAGTGAGGAACTTGAGAAAAGATAGATGGTTATAGATAAGATTTCAAGATCACATCATACCACCAAGATCACCAAAGAGTGCGTGAACGGCACGGGAAGCAACATCATCCTCATAAGTAGGAGGACCGGTAGGAGGAGGCATTGGTGGGGGAACCTCATATCCATAGTGATGAGCATAAGATTCATAGTAACCCTCTGAACTCAACCGAGCAACCATGGTGTCAACTGAAGGAATCTCTTCTTCTATTGGCTCGGGAGAAATTGGAGATCTAGGAGGCTAAAGACCTTGACTATTGTGCATCAATTTGATCGAGTCTTGCATTTTCTTGTTCGCTCTCCTAGCCCTCTGCTGCTCAACCATAACATCTCTCTGACTCTTGCACATGGAGGTAAAGAAATTCATTAATTTGCGAACAGGAGAGGGTGGCTTGTCTCTGGGGTTGCTGCTGCCTGAAGCAAACCGGTCAGGCCGGTTTTCCAAACCGGTCAGACCGGTTTGGTCCTGTCCAGTGGCTGCAGCTGCTGGCTGCTGCTGTTCACCTCCCTCTTCAACTTGTATCTCATCATATCTGCCAGGAGAGGGTGTCTTGATCTTCTTGGGTGCATGGATTCTAAAATGTTCATGCTTTGCATCCTTTAGAAATTTCTTCTGAGACACTTTTTCAATAACATGCATGATGTACGGTGCATAACCACATAACCTCTGGGGGCTCTCACTGATGCTCTTGATCTCTTCCCAAATGAAGTCACTCACTGAGAATGGAAGTCCGGGAGGCCTTGTATGAACAAGGAGATCCTTAGCATAATTTGAGATATCCGCCGGGTTTCCTCCCCTAGGTGTAAGTGTCATCCAGAACATGCGGTTTAGCACACTGTAGTAAGTGTAAAGACCTGCAACAAACCCTGCATTTCCTTGCTTGTTTCTTGGATACATGAACTTTAACTCCTTAGATTCCATTGGACGAGTGCCACGGTGAATACAAGGGAGGGTCACATCAACCGGGCTAGCTCCAAGCAATCTAGCAAAGTGTGTGAAGGTGAGATTGTATCTAGTGCCCTCGGTCATCCAATGCATCCTCCTTGCACCATCATTTTCTTCAAAGGTAATAGTGGAAAAGAATTGTGCAATGATTTCAGTGTTCCAACTGTGCCTAAAACTCATAAGTGGCTTAATCCTCAGAGTAGTGCAAATCTCAATAATGTCCCTGAAAATAGCATGGTTTGGCTTCTCCATATAAGCCCAATCTATCCATCTTGCTTCAGCAACTATTCCCTTCTTCTTGGCAATGATGGCGGTGGTATAGTAATCCTGCTGAAAGAATGTATGAAATCTGTAATCTATACCACTGTTGGCGGCTTTCAGCTCACCATAAGGCCATTCCCTTCTCTTCTTTCTAGCTGCCTCTGTCATGCCCATACCAAGATAGTTCACCATTCTGTGAGTTCCTGGGTTGACAGGCCTTCTGATTGCTAGCAAGATCTCCTCTTCACCTTCTTCTTCTCCTACTGCCCCTTGTCCCTCCCTACCACCAAAATCCTCTTCAAACTCCATTTCATCACCATCCTCAACGTCTATCGCTGGTCCTTTTCCAGCCTGATGTTCAACACGCCAGTCCTCATTGCTCTCATTATCATCACTGGATGTGCCATTTTCTTCTTCTTCCTCAAGCTCAGCAAAGGATGACTCCACAACCTCTTTGGATACTCTAGGTCTCAAGGCTGGACCACTGGAGGCTTCTAGAGGCTCATGCGGATTTTCGGGATTTTCCTCAACCCTCTTCTTCTTCCTTTGCCTAGCATAGGTCCTCAAATCATCCGACATTTTGGATCAATTCCCTGACCAAAAGTATGTGACAATACTGAGTTTAGATCAAGAGAACAAATTTGGATGAAAGAGAGATCAAGAGTTGATGAAATGGGCAAAGTTGGTTGGCTCTGCCTGAAACCGGTCAGACCGGTTTCGGAAACCGGTCAGACCGGTTTTGGCGTCCGAACCCTAGATCATGGAATTCAAAATGTAGCCATCCAAACTTAATCAACTCTTAGGTATATGTTCCTGGGCATACTAGTAGATGATAGCTCAAAGGAATCCTAGAGATAAGCATGGAGCAAAGAGATCGGGCAAAAGGGACCTTTGATACCTTGAATGGAGAGGAGAAGATGAGTAAAACTTCAAAAGCGGTCTCCAATCCGGTCAAACCGAAGATAATCACTTGAAAGCTTCAATCTCCAAAGAGGGAAAGCTTTTCCATGGTTGAAGTCAAGGATTCATGGTGGGGATGTGGTTTTGGAGAGAGGGAGTCGAGGGAGAGAGGTAGGGGACGACCCTGGTCTGGTGGGAGTGAATGGGTTGAGAGAGAGAAGATTCCCCATGGGTAGGAGTTAAGGAGGTGGACCCTGGGGAAAACCGGTTAGATCGGTTCCAGAAACCGGTCAGACCGGTTTCCGTCAGGAAACCAGATCAAATTCGCGTTGGCTCCATTTGAACCTCTTTTTCTAGATCTAGTAAGAGATATATACTCAAAAAATGTCCATGTACTAGATATCACTGAGATGCCTTCAGAATCTTCAATCCATATTTTTCTTCTCAAGTTCTCCAAAATTTTGATAAAGGAAAGGTGGATAAGATATGGAAATTATGAGCTCCTTTCCTCTCGAGATAGGTCTAGTGAAAGATAGAATTTTTTAGAGGATTTCAAACCACTAGATATAATTCATAGAGTGTGATTTTCCATTTGGATCCATAAACTCCTTGATACTTCCAAGAGAGCTTGAGAGATAGATATAGAGAATATGCTGGACTTAAGAAAGATCTCACAACTTGTGACTAGCCATCAAACAAGCAAGGTTAACCATAGTCACAAGAGAATCAATTGGGTCATAAAGACCAAATGCCAAATATTTTCACAAATCACACAAATCCTATCATGCTAGTTGAGTTTTGCAAAATCTAGCCTATGTCACACAAACATGTAGCCAAACAAGTTATTAGGACCATATTGGTATGTTTAGTTCATGCCTTTCACATTATAACAAGCATTTGACTTCAAGCTAATATAAAGGTAGGCATCAACTAAATATCCAATAGGCACACAAGAGGGAACTTAGAATGGACCACATGTCAAGAGAATGCACACACTAGCATGAACAACCCTAGATGATAAAGGTAGAATAGGTTGTGAATGAAAATCATACCTTTGCCTTTAGCTATTCACATTTCACATTGGTGAATCGTGAATTTTCCTTAACTTGTGCATTATTATTTTAAGCCCAAATGCTAACTCTTACTTCATATATTCCTCAAGCACATCATGAAAGAGAAGCATTATATAGCACAAGCACTAGCTTCAACCTTTAGTGACAAGGGGATCACCAAAGATTGAAACCTCACAATATAGATCAAATTCCTTTTGGTTTTGGTGTATGTGAAGAGTTTATGAACGAATAAAGTCACATGCACCAAATAGGTTAATTAAGCCCAACTCAAGGAATTTAAGCTATATTGTGGTGAGTAGCTATGTACTAGGTTAGTATCAAAAACCATATGGAGAGAAACCAATTTTACCACTTTGAGATCATGTCATAGCATACTCCCTTTGAGAGAGATAAGCTCTCAATTTGAGACTACAAAAATCACTAAATGAAAACATTAGTCTCAAAAACACAAATTGTAGAGTGATCTCCCGCTAAAAAGGTGCATCATGAATTTGAGTTGCATGAAACGAGCACTTAGTCAAATTAATGATCTTGGGAAGGTCACTTCACAATTTGGTCAAGGAACAAGGAAAATAATTTACGAATATTGAAATTGTGCCAAGAGGACTTACTATCACAAATATAGTGTATATATGATGCCATTAAAGGGCTGAAGTGAGTTGAATAAATTTCTTCAATTTTCTTGAAAAGAATCGATCAGCTGGAGCAACACTGGGCCAGAACCGGTCAGACCGATTTGGCAAACCGGTCAGACCGATTTTGCCAGTGAGCCCGACTGAAGGCGGTCTTCAGGACTCCTAACAGCTCATGGTGCAGGTATCTCTTCATGAGTCTTCAATTGATGACAAGCACCCTGATTCTGATGCTCTGCGTTTCTGAATTCCCAGATTCCGAAACCTCCTAAGAATTTCCCGGAGATCGAGTTCCTGCAGCAATTTCCGGAACCTCTGGGGATTTGTTCGGAACCTCTGGAGTCTGCACTTCCACAAAGACAGAGATGTTTGGCCCTTTGAGTTGGTGTTGAAGCTTGAGATTTATTCTTTATCTTCTTTTGAGCTTCAACTTGGTCTATCATCACCTTTGGCCAAATGCTTGATTGACTTACAATGTCACCTCTTCTTTTTCCCTGCACCACTTAGATCAACTTGCTCTACTAGAGAGCGGCTACGAGCATCATATGGTAAGAGGAGCATAAATGTACACTAAACTACTTAGTCAAGCCAAGTGTACAAGACCTAGGTCTTGTAGCACATGTATCCACCAAGGATCAATTGACTAAGATGAAAGATAAAGATTATGTTACCGAAATGTCATTGGAGTGTGGATGTAAAAGTCTATGCTTGATGCTAGGCGATATTGTAGGTTGTAGTTCTTCTTTCTAGTTTGCCAAGCCTCCAATGCATCTCCATGCTCCTGCAGTTCTAGCAAGCACTTTTTGGTACCCAAGCCATGTTGGGTCCTTTGAAGTTAGTGACAAGAGACTTGGGAATCCAAATGGCTCTTACGCTAGTTTGAGGTGAGCTAATCACTCTAGTAGCATAGATACCCTTTTTGTCATCCCTAAGTCTAGAGAATGCATAATCGACAAGTTTTGACTTAGGAATGTTACCATTTGGACAAGTCTTACTCTCATGTCCTTTTGTCCGACAAGTGTAGCAAATGCGGTTTTTGTTCTTGCTTTCAGATGCATTTCTCTTAATGTTGCTCACTTGTACTTCACTGATCTTGTGGCTTGCTGTAGAGGCTTGATCACGCTTGACATAGTGTTGGGAGGCTGTCCTTGCCAAAACCGGTCGGACCGGTTTCCCAAACCGGTCAGACCGGTTTGGTGCAGACAGCACCCCCACATCTTGTGGACATGCTGCAATCAAGTGTCTGGGTCTCCTACACTTGTAGCATATTCTTTGTCCTGATCTTCTTGGCCTCTTGTTCTTGCTCCCTAGTTGTGAAGAACACATAAATGCTCAATGCCCCATGGTTGCGCACTTGTAGCATTTTATGTGATCAAGCTTCTTTTCTTTGATTTCTTGAGTCTTGCACTTAATAGCTTGATTCTTCACATCATGGCACATTCTCTTCTTGATAGGCCTTGTTTGCTTCTTGGAGAATGTCTTTTGAGCCTCGGGCTTGATGAGGCAATGGGAGCTTTCTTTTCCTTTCATTGAGCATTTGACATGCTCTACTTTCTTTTCTCTTAGAATCTTGCTCTTGTTGATCTTGAGTTGATGTTGAGGAGTTGAGCTAATGACGGTTGACCCCTTCTCAAGCTTCTTCACCATGTAGTCACGGTTATCTTGAGAAGGTTGCATTTTGCCCTTCTCCATCAACTTGCTCAAGTCTTCTTTAAGCTTTTCGACCTCTTGCATGAGTTGATCATTTTCTTGAGCAATGAGGTCATCACAAGATTCTACAAGTACATGCTCAATACTAGATTGGCTTGCTTTAGAACAACAAGAATTAGTACAAGACAATTCAATATTGACACGTGAGCATGTGCATGTGTGTGTGAGAGGTTGAGTGGATGTTACCGAAGAAAGCACAACCTTATGAGCTACTTCTAGACAAGTATATGATTGAGCAAGCTTTTCATGAGAGCATTCTAGTTCTTTGTGAGTAGCTTGCAAAATCATATGCTCACTAGTGAGCTTCTCTAGTTTGTCATTGAGCACTTGCTTATCTTGTTCCAAAGTTTTGACCAAAGCCTTGTGTGACACTTCAAGTGATTTAAGCTTTTGGCTTATTGCATTGATGACTTCAACACTTTGATCAACACTTTTCTTGACCATCTTGTTCCCTTTAGCCATCAAGCACTTGTCATCACCATCACTTGAATATGAGATCCTTGATGACTCTAAGGCTTGTCTTGAGCGCTTTCGGGAGCTCATTTTGCCCTTTCTTGCTTTCATCCTGTGAAAACCGATCAGACTGGTTTGGCAAACCGGTCGGACCGCTTTTGGCAAAGAGCTCCTCGACTTGCTTTTCTTCTCGTGATGATCCACAGTTGGAATCACTAAAGAATTAGTGCAAGTTTCTGATGTGGAGCACTTCTCTAGTGATTCACTCATGACTTGGTCTTGGTCTTTGCAAGCATCATACATATTTTTGAGTGTGGTCCAAATACGATGTGCATCATGGTTAATTGTATCATCATTATCATCATCCATGATCAAGCTGAATAAATCTTCACTCAAAGCACAAATTAAAACGTAAGATGCTTGAGCATTGAGTTGTATGCAATTCTTCTCCTCTTCGGTCAATTTTGAAAAATCAACATTGGAAGGAGAATTGCCCACAACTACAACCTGCTCAAATTGTGGACCCATGGTCCTAAGCATATCAAGAGTATGAGCTGACCAAGAAACATAGTTTGAGCCATCAAAAGCTAGTGGCTCGAGTGATACCTCATTTGATTCCGACATCTTTTCTCCAAGCGGTTAAGCTTGATTCGGAGCACCTTAGTTCTGATACCAATTGAAAGGATCTTGATGCCGTCTAGAGGGGGTGAATAGACGAATCTGCACTCATTAAAAAACTTAAACCCACTGTTAGTACCGAAACCGGTCAGACCGGTTTGCCTCAGAGAGTGCTGTCCAAATCTGAAATTCCCTCTACGAGTTCTAGCACAAACCAAACTTGGTGTAGGGCTTCTCCAGATGTTTCCAAGAGTATAAATGAAGCCCCTGCACACAGCACAAGCACACCAAGGTAGATCGGAGTGGAAGCACAAGTAATATACTAGAAACCGAGGTAAACTCAACAAGCAAGATAAATGAGAGTAAATGCAAAAGAGACATAGGGATTTATCCCGTGGTTCAGCTCGCCACAAAGGCTGGCCTACGTCCACGTTGTTGAGGTAAGCCACTACGGGCTTTGGGATCTCTTTCAATCCACTCCTCTCTCACACCTATCACCACGAGTGATAGATGGAGGATTCCACTATCTTCAATCTGCAGTTACAAACTTCGTGGAGCCGCCACACACGATTGGAGGCTTCCAAGCGACCTTCTAGCCGTCTAGGAGCAAAAGCTCCAAGAGTAACAAATGCTTCAAAGAATGGATCAATCACAATCAGCGAGTGCTCAAGTAGGATCTGCTCACAAAGCTCACAAGCCTCACACACAAGTCACTCTCTCAACCCAACTCAAGGATAAGGCACTAGGGGCTTGGATCTCACTTAGAGAGGTTGGGGAGAGCTTTGCTGGAGTCTATGAAGGTGTAGAAGTCGTGGAGAACCAGCATCCCCTCAAAGAGGAGCCCATGGGTATAAGTACCCATTCCACAAAAACTAGCCGTTAGTTTGTCAGACAAAACCGGTCAGACCGGTTTTCAAACCAACTAGCCATTGGACTGTGTCAGTGCCAAAACCGGTCAGACCGGTTTGGGCCAGAGAACCCCACCAAGGTTTAGATCTCACGGGTTAGTCTCTCATGGGTTCACTTGAGCACTATTTGATGCATGAAGTCCAGCCAATGTTGCATCCCTCTTGATAGCACGACATACCTAAACTCAAGGCAAAATATAAACATTCTTTGATCCACTTGAGCTAGAATACCAAGGTCATGCCGAGACTTGATCTTTGTCAACTTGAGGGTCTTCAACATTTTATTGTTGCCATTCAACTGATCTTCAATGCTTGAGCATATCCATCTTGAGCTAGTGACTTAGGATTCTTCCTTAAAGTGGTGTAGTGTTTACTTGAATCCATAAGCCACTCCAACACATCAATCATAACACTTGGATGCCTTGCATTGCTTCCTTGAA
The DNA here is from genome assembly GCA_036936925.1 of Cenchrus fungigraminus. Taxonomy (NCBI): domain Eukaryota; kingdom Viridiplantae; phylum Streptophyta; class Magnoliopsida; order Poales; family Poaceae; genus Cenchrus; species Cenchrus fungigraminus. The sequence continues at coordinate 36,088,136 of CM072769.1, forward strand.
AGAGCTTGGATATGATACTTCGAAATCCCTTGATGCTAGTAACTTCACTTTAGCAACTTGCTCATGGTCGCTATCCATAGCTTTTGCTTGGTCCCTCGTTCTAGCCATCTTGACTTCTTCTTCACTTATCCTTGCCTCTTTAAGTCTAGCTTTGCAATGCTTCCATGTTGAAATATATTTGAGATATCACTCAAATTCTTGTTCTTTGATTGATAATGTATAACCATGATTTGCAACTTTCCACTTGTAGGTCAAATAACATAGAGACAACCACATGACCTTTTCCAAAGATCTTCTTGAAGTACTTGCACACCCTTCCATAGGAGTCACTACAATTCTTTGAGATAAGAATGAACAACATTTGTAGTGACTATGTCTTGTAAGCTTCCATTTTGTAGATCCATACTCCAAGTGAGCACGAGACCCTCCAATATTCTTAACTTGAAACTTTACAAGAACAACTTGTATAAGTCAACAATTCTCTTTTGATAGTTAGAGTAAGATCCACTTAATGTTGACTTTTGTTGACTTGTATATCCCATTTGTATATGACAAGCTTTGCTTTCTCCACATAGAGGCCGACCAAGAATTCTATACAATTTTGGCTCTTTCTTTATATCAAATGCTTGTTGGAGGTTGTAAGTAAAATCCATGGGAATAAATGACTTTTATCATGACTTTTATCTTTAGTATGCTTGCATACCATCCATGCATAAAGTCATGATCCACACTTGTTTTCTATGCAATATGAGCCAAAAACATGATCTTCCACATAAGCATCATTTATCAGTAATTGCCAACCTGCTCCTATGCTTCAACAAGAGTGTTAGTCCTTTAATCAAGTTGTTACTCAACTCACCAAAACCCACTTAGAGCTTGATTGCACTTACACACGCGCATATATGCGCGCGGCGACGGGAGGGAAGTTGCTATTGATGCTAAGTTGTTTTGCCAAACTGTTCGAGGCTATTTTTTTGATGTTTTGCCAAAATTAGATGGATGTCAAACTAAGATAACAAACTGTTGGAGTTGCTCTAAAATAGCAAACTGTTAAAGTTGCTTATGTTTTGCTAAAATTAGATGGATACCAAACTAAGATAGCAAACTGTTGGAGTTGCTCTAAGAGCTACTCCAACAGCTTATGTATAATTTTATCTAAATTTAGAGTTTTAAGAGGACTTCAAAATATAGAAAACTTCATAATCGATCGAGTAAACCAAAAGACTATCCAATTTTTGCCTCTCCATCTCCAAACGGTGGGGTCCACATCCTTTCCTCCTTGCGAGTCATTCTTTGCTCCGTTCTTTTTCCCTCTCGCGTCCGTCCGTCTGCGCCGTAGCGCCGCCGCACGCGTGGGCAGGAAGTTCTTCGAGCCACGGCATGGAGACTGCACGCGTGGGAAGAGCCTCCACAGATCCATTCCACATACCAGTTTCCCCAGCCACCGTTGAACGAGGACGCGGCAGCCTGTAAATGGCGGCAGCGAGGGCGTCCTGTACGCAGCAGAGGCGGCGGCGAGAGCACAGAGCAGAGCACTGGGATGGCAGCGGTGCCGGGAACAGTGTGCGGCGGCAGAATCAATAGAAGGCGGAGCGGCACCGGGAGCAGGGTGCGGCACCGAGATCAATGGACGGTGGCGGCAGCGGCTTTGTGAGCAGGGTGAGGCGGCCGGAGCGGGCGTGTGCGTAGGGTGAGATGGTGTGCGGGAGTGATTTTGGCGCGAGGCCGAGGCGGGAGGGCGCGCCGCACGCGGAAGTGCCAGGATTGCGAGCGTCTCCTCCTCGCCAAAGATACCGAGCAGATAGTGAGCAATGACGAGCAGGATAAAAAACCGATGACTTTACCGAGTCTGTTAGAAGTGAGTTTACGACATATTTTTCTTTTTTTTCCCGATCCCTGGCTGTTTACCGAGCCTGTTGGAGCTGCTCTAATATAGCCAACAATGGCACCATAGTGTTGGCGGTAGTCCCGATCCTCTTGTATCTAGAAGAAAGATCGGTTGCGTCCAACATCAGGGATTTGCAGATTATGGGGGGTGGGGTGGGGTGGGGGTGGGGACATCATTTATTTTCAAGACTTATTAATTGCATCACTTGAGGTCCGAAACTGGTGGTGTTCATGTCACACCCTAAAATTTCTGATTTCAGGATGTGAATAAGAAAAATAAATTAATAAACAATTTTCTCTCAATTTTAAAATTTTGTTAGCAACTATGTCTTTGCTTAAGGATTTTAAGGAGTTATTTAAATTTTCTAGGCATTTAAATAATTTTCTATAATAAAATAAATAAATATAGGAGTTGAGTGTGCATACATGCTGGTGCATTATTTTTGAGTGTTTGAATTCAAAGTGTGTTTGAATTCAAAGTTTGTTGAAATTTAAAAAGTGTTTCGAAAGAAAATTCAAAAGGAATTTCTTTTCTTCCCCCTTCCCCCTTTTCCTGTTTTTGCTCGGCCCGTGAAGCTCCAAGTCCGCCGGATCTCCCTCAGCTTCCGGCCCGGTCCACCGTTTCCCCTTCCCTTTTCGCGTCAACCGCGCAGCCCAGCAGCGTTTCCCGGCCCAGCTTGGCCCGTTCACCCCGCGCACCGCTCGCTGCCGCTGACCGGTGGCCCCCCTGGTCATCCCCGACCTCTGACTCGGCGCCGGACTCGCCCCGAGTCTGTACGCCGGTGTGGCTACATTCGCGTCCGAGCCGCCTCCTCGTCTTGTCCCGCACGCCAAGGAGCGTTTTCCCAGCTTATAAAAGCCCACCGCCAAAGCTCCCGGCCTCACGCACCCCAAACCCTAGCCCTGGACGGCCGCGCCGCCGCCCGCAGAACCCTAGCTCGGGCCGCCGCCTTCGATCTCTGCCGCTATCGTCCTTCCGTTGACAAGGAGCACCACCAGAGGTTCGTGTGGAGGTGAGGAGGCTTGCTGTGCCTTTTGTTTTCGTTCTGGAGCCTTGTGTCGGCCGTGAGAGCTCGCCGGAGCCGCTCCGCCGCCGTAGTCCGCCTCGCCGAGCCTCGCGCCGTCGTTGTCGCCCGATAGCTTGTCCCGATGCCCTAGATCGATCGCCCGCATCACCTGCTTTGCTCTGGATCAAACCGCGAGTTTTTTGGTGAAGCCTAGCTCGAGATCGACGGAGCTCGCCGGCGTTTTCCCCACGCACCGCCGCTCGCCGGCGTGGTCACCGCCGCCGGTCTCTTGCGCAGCTCCTGAGCCGCCAGATCGAAAACGGGCGGTCCAGATCGGATCTTATCCCGAGTCAAAATCTGGCGTACCGGTCAACCCCGGTTTGTGCGCCGTTGTTTTATAAACAAGCCCCTGAGTTTTCTAATTTCACAAGCCGGTCCTCCCACCTCTGAAAAATCCTTACGATTAGGTCCTGATCTTTGCGGTTTAGGCCCTAGACTCTCTGGTTTTTGTAACCGAGGTCCATAGCTTGAGTTTTGCACGATAGACCTTCTGTTTATAAGTTTAATTATTTTTAGCCCCTAGTTTTCAGCAGTTAAGCCCCTGGAGCTTTAGTTTTCTCGCAGATAGACCCCTGTATCTTGTTTTAGCCATAGATTATGCGTTCTAGCTCCGTTTTTAGCGTTCTTTATGTCCAAACGATCATATCGAAGAGTAGAATAGCTTTACGCAGTTGTTTTGCTCTGTTGTTACTGTTTGGTGCATGTTTCTTATTTGTTTCTATTATTTGTTTGTATGTGGTTGGTGTGATGCGTAGAAGACGACTGTTTCTTCGATTACGCTGCTGTTGAAGACTTTCAACATCTTGAGCAGCCCTCTGAGTTTGTGGAAGGCAAGTCCTTGATGCATGCCCTTTTTCCTATACAACTGCATTTTAATTACATTATTACTTTATTGTTTTGCATTAAATGGATGGGACCCCATGCTTAAGGTGTGACTAGTGTTGTTTACCATGTCCTTGTTAACCTGGGTTTTATATATGTTGGGTAGCACATGCTTAGTTGCTAACTACGGATTGAGGATGGTTTAATTATACACAAAAGTAAACTTGATTTATTTTATGCTCTACCCTCATTAAGCAAGATTACCCCTGTTAATCGGAACATGGAGCGACCACCCAGGAACCAGGTGCAACCACAAGACAAATGGCTCTGTCTTGGCTAATTAATTAGAAACCTTAGTATGTAGTATGCTTTACCTGATAAGGGTTAGGGGGTGCCGGTAGTTGGTGTATAGCCCGGCCCTCAAGCTGATCTGCTCTGTGGTAGCTTCGCAGACTTGAGAGAGGGTAATGCATTGCGCTGTCATGAAACCTAGCGAGCAGCTCATACTAGGGAATCTTTGTAAAGGCCTCGTAGTGAAACCCATGCCACTCACCTCGGAAGTGTTTAAGGGAGTAATTAACCCAGGCATATATGGGGGACACGACTTGTGGGTAAAGTGTACAACCTCTGTAGAGTGTAAATCTAATCGATTAGCCGTGCTCTCGGTCATGGAGCGGCCTGGACCCTCACATGGGTAAACTATGGAATATGAATTAATCTTGTGCATTGCATCCTTTTATTGTTGCAATTATTATTTCGCTGGGTTGGTATACACTTACACTGTTAGTAATTAGTTGCTTAATAAAATCTGACCAACTAAAATTGCTTACCGCTTTAACCATGTCAGCCATCCACCTAAAGAGCCTTGCATGTTGTTATAGTATGTTCCCTTGTTGAGTACGACATGTGCTCACGCTTGTTGATTTTATTTCTTGCAACTACACTACTCGGACTGCTGCTCAGACGGTCGCTTTGAAGACGTCCCTGAAGACTTTGAAGATTTCTAGGAGGGCGTGTCACCAGTCAACTGCCTGTGGTGTTGATCCTATCCGCTGCGTTGCTACTTGTTAATAATTAGATCGTTTATGAGACATTTTGGTCTGTAATAAAGTTTAATACTCTCTTTACATTATGGCATTATGTTTTGGTATTCACGAGTCGTTATATGTGTGAACTTTGATCCTGGCACACATATAATATGAGCATTCGAATTTGCCTTAAAATTCGGGTGTGACAAAGTGGTACCAGAACCGTGTTGACTGTAGGACGTTAGCCTAGTTAGTAATGGTCGAAATTAAGGATTATAATCTTTTAGAAGCCACACATTCTTTATGCTTGCTTTAAAACTATTCTATAATACTCGGCCTTGATTTTCATCTCATCCTTAGCTATCTTTTGGTTCTCTACCTTGATTTTGGTTATCTTCCTCATTCTTGCATTTGGTCTCACTTGGCACCTAACTTCTTTATCTCTAGATGGTTCGACGCCTGAAGACTGCCCGAAAGTGCTCAGTTCCTCAGTACAGGCCGCAAGAAGACTACTATCACTACCAGTCTGATGATGAGACGGAAGAAGTAGCTCCGGAAGAAGAGGAAGAAGAGCATGCACAAGAAGCTGATCAGGGTGACCATCAAGACCCAGAGGAGGAACTGGAAGAACAAGCTGAAGCAGAAAGAGAGCCGGCTGAAGTAGTCTGGACAGTGAGCTCGTACAAAAAAGATGGGAGAGGCATTTCAATGGCTGACAATCTAAGGAGGACAGTGTACCGTTTGGGCTATGGTGAAGATCCAATCTACCAGTGTGAGATGTGAACCCATCCTTGGTTTGAGCCTCACTGGGAGGTCACAGTAATCGTTTATAAGAGGGTTCAGCACTATGGACCTATGGAGATATCCAGGCACAACGATGTTGCTCCCAGAGATATTATGGAAGCTGGGATTGCTGAAGCTGCTAGGAGAGCACTCTATGTTCTCTCTCATAGGGAGCGTTCTGAATTGGCGCGCACTCGCAGCTTGTACACCCCTTACAGAGCTAGTGGTGAAGCCAAGACCTACATCGCGTTAGCTGATGGCCACAGCCCCACCGTGGATAACCTCCGTGAGTTGCTAGCCGCTGTCAACACCGCGTTGGATAACACCAACAACATGCTTGTCACAGCCCACCAGAGGATCTATGCAATAGAGGTACAGAAGCGTCAGCTCGAAGCTACTCTGGAGGGAAGGGAACCCCCTGTGATCCAAGACGGAGGAATAGAAGCTCATCACTCTCCAGCACCAAAGAGACCCCGCTACAACTCCCCAGACGCCCGCACTGAAGAGCTTCCTTAGGATCTAGGAGTTCTAAGCTTAATATCTATGTAATCGTTAGTTTCAAACCGATCGTATAAGTGTGCTTAGTCTAGTGGTGTGTTTGGATGCTTGAGTTTGTGTTAATGTTTGAGTTGGAATTTTGTTTGAGTGCAATGTATTGTGGAGTGATGACCACAATGACATTGGTTCTTTAGTAAAGTGTTAGTTGGGTTTATCTCTGTCTCAATCCATATCTTTCTTGTCCTAATCTCTTAAATCTCTATGCTCTACCCCTAATATAATCTAGTAAATCTCAATCTGCTCACGAAGTTTTCTGAGTCAGCAGTACTGTTCTATTTTTATCTCGAGCTACAGAACTCCAAATACAGTAAATCCAATTGGAAAAGTTCAGCAATTATATGAAGGGTTATCTGTAAAAATTTCAGAAATTTAGGAGTTGGATACAGAGAGTTAGGTACAAAACTTTGGAGCTATCAGAATCTGTAAACTCAGCTGACCCAGACGTCTTGTTTATTTCATAGATAAAGCTATAGACCTTGGATTGAGGTGATTCCAGTTGGAATAGTTCCGTAATTTCATTATACTTCTCTGGTTAAAATTTCATAATATTTGGATTCCCGTAGTGAGAGTTACATCCTATTGTTTGGAGTTAACAGAATCAGTCCAGAAGTGAAAGTCTTTACTGCCTTGTTTTTCAGAGTTTTACTCTTAGTGCAAACATCTAAAGTAATGATCCTAACACTCAGATGGTGAAAATCAGGTCAGGATCCGGAGTCGATCAAACCCCAGTGGTTCGCCAAAGGAGAAGCAGTAGCTCCAGCAGTGCACCTCGTCAACCACAAATGGATCCGGCTTTCCAGCAGTTCCTGCAAGCTCAGGCGCAGCTTCTCCAAGACCTGACCAACCAGTGGCCAATATACAGGCCCAAGCCAACAACCCACCACATGCTCAGCAGCAAGCTCCTGTGAACAGGCACAGGGTGTTCATGAGCCATCAGCCTCCGGTGTTCTCTCATGCAGCAGATCCACTAGAAGCTGAGGACTGGCTGAAGACCATTGAGAAGATGTTGACTATAGCTCAATGCGATGATAGAGAGAAAGTCCTCTATGCTTTAGGGTGACTTCAGGGATCAGCATCGGCATGGTGGGATGCTTTTGTCGCCGCACATGCCAATCAGAATGCAATCACCTAGCAGGAGTTTACTACTAACTTCAGGAGCCACCACATCCCTGCCGGTCTCATGAAGCTAAAGAAGAAGGAGTTCCTTGCTCTCAAGCAGGAAGGGATGTCCGTGACGGAGTTCAGGCACAAGTTCACTGAGTTGTCACGCTATGCTCCTGAGGACACTGATGAGGATAGGAAGAAGCAAGAGCTGTTCTTGGAAGGGCTAGCTGGACCACTTCAGTACCAGCTGATGTCCCACACTTTCCCTACTTTCCAAGAGCTAATTGACAGGGCCATAGGCTTGGAGTACAAGCGTAGGGAATTGGGAGATCTCAAGAGGAAGGCTACTACTTATGGACAGTCTGGGAACACCACTCGCCCACGTTTTGATCCACAGCAAGGAGCACCATTCCGCTTTGGAGGCCCGAGTGGTAATACTGGCCAGAATCAGATACACCGTAACAATCAACCGTTCAAGCACCCCATTCAGCAGTTGCAGCAATCCACTCCGCATACTCCACAGCAGACTAGTCAGAACACCCCTGCAGGAACCCCAGTGAGATCTGGTGTGCCTAACACCCCTGTTGGCAATTCATGCTTCAAGTGTGGAGAGGTTGGTCACTTTGCCAACCATTGTCCTCAGAGAAGTGTTCAGAATACTCCAGTGCAGAGTCAGCAGATGAGGACTGGGAATCAGACCCCTCAGAGCAAAGGAAGGCAGAACTATATGCGTGAGTACCCAATCAATTTGGTACGTCCTTCATTATCTTAATCCCTTATCTTTCACTCATAAGCTTGGAGCCTAGTGTTCTCTATCCTGCCAGATCCATCAGAATCTCGAGGACGAGATTCTTTTAAGGAGGGTAGATTTGTCACACTCTGAAATTTCTGATTTCAGGATGTGAATAAGAAAAATAAATTAATAAACAATTTTCTCTCAATTTTAAAATTTTGTTAGCAACTATGTCTTTGCTTAAGGATTTTAAGGAGTTATTTAAATTTTCTAGGCATTTAAATAATTTTCTATAAATAAATAAATAAATATAGGAGTTGAGTGTGCATACATGCTGGTGCATTATTTTTGAGTGTTTGAATTCAAAGTGTGTTTGAATTCAAAGTTTGTTGAAGTGTTTCAAAAGAAAATTCAAAAGGAATTTCTTTTCTTCCCCCTTCCCCCTTTTCCTGTTTTTGCTCGGCCCGTGAAGCTCCAAGTCCGCCGGATCCCCCTCAGCTTCCGGCCCGGTCCACCGTTTCCCCTTCCCTTTTCGCGTCAACCGCGCAGCCCAGCAGCGTTTCCCGGCCCAGCTTGGCCCGTTCACCCCGCGCAATGCTCGCTGCCGCTGACCGGTGGCCCCCCTGGTCATCCTCGACCTCCGACTCGGCGCCGGACTTGCCCCGAGTCCGTACGCCGGTGCGGCTACATCCGCGTCCGAGCTGCCTCCTCGTCTTGTCCCGCACACCAAGGAGCGTTTTCCCGGCTTATAAAAGCCCGCCGCCAAAGCTCCCGGCCTCACGCACCCCAAACCCTAGCCCTGGACGCCTGCGCCGCCGCCCGCAGAACCCTAGCTCGGGCCGCCGCCTTCGATCTCCGCCGCTGTCGTCCTTCCGTTGACAAGGAGCACCACCGGAGGTTCGCGTGGAGGTGAGGAGGCTTGATGTGCCTTTTGTTTTCGTTCTGGAGCCTTGTGTCAGCCGTGAGAGCTCGCCGGAGCCGCTCCGCCGCCGTAGTCCGCCTCGCCGAGCCTCGCGCCGTCGTCGTCGCCCGATAGCTCGTCCCGATGCCCTAGATCGATCGCCCGCGTCACCTGCTTCGCTCTGGATCAAACCGCGAGTTTTTTGGTGAAGCCTAGCTCGAGATCGACGGAGCTCGCCGGCGTTTTCCCCACACGCCGCCACTCGCCGGCGTGGTCACCGCCGCCGGTCGCTTGCGCAGCTCCTGAGCCGCCAGATCGAAAACGGGCGGTCCAGATCGGATCTTATCCCGAGTCAAAATCCGGCGTACCGATCAACCCCGGTCTGTGCGCCATTGTTTTACAAAGAAGCCCCTGAGTTTTCTAATTTCACAAGCCGGTCCTCCCACCTCTGAAAAATCCTTACGATTAGGTCCTGATCTTTGCGGTTTAGGCCCTAGACTCTCTGGTTTTTGTAGCCGAGGTCCATAGCTTGAGTTTTGCACGATAGACCTTCTGTTTATAAGTTTAATTATGTTTTAGCCCCTGGTTTTCAGCAGTTAAGCCCCTGGAGCTTTTGTTTTCTCGCAGATAGACCCCTGTATCTTGTTTTAGCCATAACTTATGCGTTCTAGCTTCGTTTTTAGCGTTCTTTATGTCCAAACGATCGTATCGAAGAGTAGAATAGCTTTATACAGTTGTTTTGCTCTGTTGTTACTGTTTGGTGCATGTTTATTATTTGTTTCTATTATTTGTTTGTATGTGGTTGGTGTGATGCGTAGAAGACGACCGTTTCTTCGATTACGCTGCCGTTGAAGACTTTCAAGATCTTGAGCAGCCCTCTGAGTTTGTGGAAGGCAAGTCCTTGATGCATGCCCTTTTTCCTATACAACTGCATTTTAATTACATTATTACTTTATTGTTTTGCATTAAATGGATGGGACCCTATGCTTAAGGTGTGACTAGTGTTGTTTACCATGTCCTTGTTAACCTGGGTTTTATATATGTTGGGTAGCACATGCTTAGTTGCTAACTACGGATTGAGGATGGTTTAATTATACACAAAAGTAAACTTGATTTATTTTATGCTCTACCCTCATTAAGCAAGATTACCCCTGTTAATCGGAACATGGAGCGACCACCCAGGAACCAGGTGCAACCACAAGACAAATGGCTCTGTCTTGGCTAATTAATTAGAAACCTTAGTATGTAGTATGCTTTACCTGATAAGGGTTAGGGGGTGCCGGTAGTTGGTGTATAGCCCGGCCCTCAAGCTGATCTGCTCTGTGGTAGCTTCGCAGACTTGAGAGAGGGTTATGCATTGCGCTGTCATGAAACCTAGCGAGCAGCTCATACTAGGGAATCTTTGTAAAGGCCTCGTAGTGAAACCCATGCCACTCACCTCGGAAGTGTTTATGGGAGTAATTAACCCGGGCATATATGGGGGACACGACTTGTGGGTAAAGTGTACAACCTCTGCAGAGTGTAAATCTAATCGATTAGCCGTGCTCTCGGTCATGGAGCGGCCTGGACCCTCACATGGGTAAACTATGGAATATGAATTAATCTTGTGCATTGCATCCTTTTATTGTTGCATTTATTATTTCGCTGGGTTGGTATACACTTACACTGTTAGTAATCAGTTGCTTAATAAAATCTGACCAACTAAAATTGCTTACCGCTTTAACCATGTCAGCCATCCACCTAAAGCGCCTTGCATGTTGTTATAGTATGTTCCCTTGTTGAGTACGACATGTGCTCACGCTTGTTGATTTTATTTCTTGCAACTACACTACTCGGACTGCTGCTCAGACGGTCGCTTTGAAGACATCACTGAAGACTTTGAAGATTTCTAGGAGGGCGTGTCACCAGTCAACTGGCTGTGGTGTTGATCCTATCCGCTGCGTTGCTACTTGTTAATAATTAGATCGTTTATGAGACATTTTGGTCTGTAATAAAGTTTAATACTCTCTTTACGTTATGGTATTGTGTTTTGGTATTCACTGAGTCGTTATATGTGTGAATTTTGATCCTGGCACACATATAATATGAGCATTCGAATTTGCCTTAAAATTCGGGTGTGACAGTTAACCTCCTAGAAATATGTGTTCACTACCTGCCATGTCATCCTTATGTCAACTCCTAATGGGCTTTGTTTGGGCTTGTTCATGTCTGGGCCTGTTCTCCACGGGCCATCGAATTAAATGGGATAATTACGAAAGCTATCCCTTTTAAATCCAACAAAACTCGAACTAACACTACTAAAATTGTATTTTTTTTCTATAGCGAAGTGTCAAATAGCTGTAGATTAGACATCAGAATACTTGTAGGTTTTTTACATTTAGTCAAAATATAGGCATTAGATCTTAGTGTATAAAGTTATGGAATGAATTGGTTCACTTCTTAAATTCCTTTGATACTCATGAAACATTTCTTTTGCACCAATTCCTGATATATTGTAAGAGGAATCAAAGGGGGCGTTCAGTTCCACCAAAATTTTGGCAAATGTAGACTAATTATATGGATGGACTAATTACAAATATACTCCCTCCATACCCATAAAACAAGTCGTTTTGGACAAGATCTCAGTCAAACATTGGGAATATAAATCATGAATAATTTTTAAGTTGATGAGTTTGAAATTGTGAAAACTACATGAATAGATTTGTCTTTCAAAATACTTTCATAAAAGTATACATATGTTAGATTTTAGTAAATATTTTTATAAAAATAAGAAGTCAAAGTTATGTTTTGGAGACCGTGTCGCTGTCCTAAACGACTTGTTTTATGAGTATGGAGGGAGCAGACTAATTACAAAACTAATTACATAGATGGACGGGAAATCATGAGACGAATCCATTAAGTCTAATTAATTCACCATCTGAGATTATTTAGTGTAGCACTATGTTGTCTAATCATAGCATAATTAAGCTCATAAGATTCGTCTCGCGATTTGAAGAAGTTATAGAATGAGTTTTGTCATTAATTCACGTTTAGTACTCCTAATTAGCGTTCGAAGTTTGATATGACGGGTAGTTGGAGAAATTTTAGGACACCAAACATGGCCATGTATCTCTAAAAACTTACCAATCTTCTAGAACAAAAGGAGGTAGCAGTAGCATGCTGCTCTCGAGGGAGAATTATCTGACAATTTTGAAGCAAATGAAAGTTTTTTTTCTTCCTTTGGGTAGGAATTTGGTACATCATTCGTTTGTTAATTTGCACATCAACACAAGAGATCGACTTGTATAGCACGTAGCAACGACCAACCAAACCGAACAGCAGCACGTAGCAGAGAATACGGGTACTCGATCTCTCGGTCGACACATGCATGCTTCCAGATGGCATGCAGGAGGAGGACAGACAAATTATTGGATCTCTCATCACATGTTTCCATCTCTCAGTTAGAAAAAGAGGAAGGACATCCACAAAATTCCAACAACCTGCTGTTAGCCGAATAGTATAGACTAATTACATCCACAGAGATATCAGTGGCATTCCCAAGTCAAAACTTCAATAAAGTCAGACCTTGCTAACTACTGCTACCCTTTATCAACATCTTGGACATGAACATGCACGGTCTTCGATACAGTACTTGTTTGATGTTTACTTTTCTCTCTCTTTTCTGAACATTTGGTATTGAAATTTATTCATTCAAGTAGTCATTTTCGAAAGTAATCTTCATATACCATATTATTTTGTCTGTAATTCTGTATACACTGTGGCGTGCTGCGTCATGTGTTCCTTGTTTTCTTTATTTTGGGAGAGCAAAAGTCCCAACACGACAACATCTCCTCCCTCCCGCCCGCCCGCGTTCCCCATTTCCCCCTCCTACCACCACCCTGCTCTAGCTCTAGCTCCACCCGAGGCCATCGGCCCATCGCCTTCTCTGATTCTCTTCCCCTCCTCTTCCCCGCCCCAGATCGTATCCGCACCTGTTCCTCTTCGAGGGCTCGTCTTGTCTCCAGGTGCTCAAAAGCTCGCACCTTTCCAAGGCTACAAATCAGAGGGGAATTCGGAGCGCAACCAGGGGGGCAAAAGGTCGCCAGGTTTTCTTAGTCCAAAGCTATGCGCTTTTGCTGATCTCCTTTGCAGAAATCGCTTGCTTTGTGTGGGAAAGTCTGATCTTAGCAGCAGATTCGGGTTTGAAATCTGCGAGCGAGTCGACGAATAGGATTTGGATACGGTAAGGTTCCTGTTCCTCCTCCTGATTGCCATGTCCCTAGCATGCAAGATTTGGTTTTTTCATACTATTCTTACAGGAATTCCTAGTTCAGCCCATGCTCAGCTTGAGCTGCTTAATGATATCAACATCTGTTCTGTGCTAGCTGTTGGAAAATAAATCAAATCTCTCGTTTTTCTTTTCTTTTTTCATTTCTCAATTGGAACTGCAAGGAAAAGAAACCCTTTAATGCTAAATTAGAACTATTTGAATGTGAAAAGTAGCGATGATATTGGTCAAATTCTACTCTGGCTGCAAAAAAAAGGTGGTCAAAATTCCGCACCCTGCCTATGAATGTGTGACGCAGTTACGCCTTTAATTAATTAACGGTGTGTTTCGTTGGCCTTTTGACATCAGAGAGGGTGGTTGTCCATGTTATGATCATCATGTGCTAAGTGTGAAACAAGAACTAGTTAAGTGGCACAGCAGTCGACTGACTTTATAGAGCCTGTTAGACTATTCAAGTGGGAATGGTCTTCTCTACAATAGGCTTGACTTAATCTCACATGATTGGATATGTTCACTAATCCTCTAATTGTTTTCCTTGGCGGTTGCTTAGTTTATGGTGCATGCTATTCATCCTGATCTGTTGCGTACTTAGCTTTCAGCGTGATGCTGACATGGTTCTTGTTTGGTGGTCTTCGAATGTAGTATAAACCAAAGAAGGCCTGCCGGCTGATAGAAAAAAATAAGGCACAGCCGCAATATTACTTTGGCAGTGTTTTTTGTTTTGCCTTCTTGTTGTATTTTGTAAGGCCAGTAGTTACTAATGCTTTGTCATTTGCATATGCTGTTGCTAGCAGGCTCACTCTGAAGATCTTGATCACCACAAGAAATTTCCAGTTATTGTGCCTTTTCACCAGACATGTCCTTCCGCAGCATAGTCCATGATGTTAAGGAAAGCTTTGGTAGCTTATCAAGGCGGAGTTTCGAGGTTAGAATTTCTGGTCTGCCTGGTCTTGGTCATCACAGAAGGAAATCTGTTGGATCTCTGAGCAACCTGCACGATAGACCTATAGTAGTTGATCAAAGCAGGTGGGTTGGTCTTCCCCCCGAATTGCTTCGAGATGTAATGAAAAGGCTTGAGGAAGGCGAGAGCACTTGGCCATCCCGCAAAGACGTTGTTGCTTGCGCAGCAGTTTGTGGAACATGGAGAGAGATATGCAAGGATATAGTGCCCAGTCCAGAATTTTGTGGAAAGCTCACTTTCCCGGTGTCACTTAAACAGGTAACATTTTAATTCAGTTACCAGTGGTGGAAATTGCAAAACCTCTATTATTGATTTTGCCGCTTGTTTTGGTGCCTTGATCAATTACTCATCCTCTTAAACAGTTGCAAAAATAAATGATTGTCCTGCCCAAAATATCATGAATCAACACATTCACTCTGTTTGAGAATACTTGATACTATCCATCACTTTATTTATTTACATATATTTGCCACTACATGCTTCTCAATGCATAATTCCCTGTTTCTACCTTATGAAAAATCGCCTCACTCCCAGCCCCATCTCCAAGCTGTATTCCCAGGAGAAATCATTTAGTTTAGTTGGGCTCTGCTGATCGTGTAACAGATGGGGATAACGTCTGTTACAAGCTTATCAACTACTGGCTTGAAGCAATTTTATCTTTTGTAATTGAGAAGTAGAGAAAAGCCTCTGCAGTATGTGTCCGCTTGGAAATGTTTGCACCCATCTAACTTCATATTTTCATGTACAGCCGGGACCTAGAGATGGAATGATACAATGTTTTGTAAAAAGGGACAAATCAACATCAACTTACTATCTTTACCTTTGTCTTAGCCCTGGTAAGTGTAAACTTGTGCTATGCTTTTCTCACTAATATCCTTCTGAGCAACTTTATATGAATAATGGAATATAGACCACAACTTTATATGATTAGGAGAAAATGTTCATGTTAATTCTGCAGCAACTCCCTTGCTCTAGTGATTTTCCACCAGACTTGGACAGCCAAATGTGTTGCTTCCTGTGGCCTTTGAGATATGTTTCGCCTTTCGGTCTTAACAAATCAGGACTATTAGATATGAACAAATTGACCTAGAAATACAGTGGCACCAGACCCTCCTACCCCTTGTAAGAAAGAGGAATTTTAGAATGCCAAAGATTTCATTAATACTAGACAAGATATACACATTTTGTGCAAGTATACAATTTCAGTGACCCAATGTCGATGACTACAGTAAAATAAAGAAGAATTGGACTTTTTTTATACATTTAACGAGACAGAGTTCTCACAAGTAACTTCGCTTAACACTATGCTTGATGCTTTGGACCATGCAGCTGTCCTCAGTGAGAATGGAAAATTTCTACTAGCAGCTAAGAGGAATCGCCGTACAACCTATACTGAGTATATCATTTCTATGGATTCTAAAAATATATCACGTTCAAGTAATGGCTATGTTGGAAAAATGAGGTGAAATATCTTACCTTGGCAGTAATATTTCAATCTAACTTAAAATGATTTTTGTTGTCTATTTGAACCTGACATTGTAACGCCAACAGGTCAAATTTTCTCGGCACCAAATTCATCGTTTATGACACTCAGCCACCATACAATGCTGGGAGCCTTGTTTCGTGTGGACGTGGCAGCCATAGAATCTCCTCTAGGAGGGTTTCCCCCAAGGTACCCACTGCTAGCTATCCTATTGCCCAGGTGAACTATGAGCTAAACGTGCTTGGCACAAGGGGGCCCAGGCGTATGAATTGCACCATGCATTCCATTCCAGCCTCAGCACTGGAACCTGAAGGCATGGTACCTTGCCAACCCAAGCAGCTCTTCCTCCCTGGCTCATCTTCCTATGAAGAATCCTTTCGCAGTGCAAACACCTTTTCCAGCTCAAGGTTCTCGGTTACAGATCGCTCCTTGGACTTTAGCTCCTCTCGCTTCTCAGAGGTAAGCGGGGTGATCCAGCACAATGAGGATGATGGTCAGGCCAAGGAGAGGCCTTTGGTCCTCCAAAATAAAGAGCCAAGGTGGCATGAGCAGCTGCAATGTTGGTGTCTCAACTTTCGTGGTCGGGTGACCGTCGCTTCTGTGAAGAACTTCCAGTTGATAGCTGCACCACAGCTAGATGCTGTGCCCTCTGAATCATCCCAGCAGGCTCAGCAGCAAACCCAGCCTTCTAGTTCATCTTCAGCATCAGATCGTGATAAGGTGATCCTGCAGTTTGGAAAGGTTGCCAAGGACATGTTCACAATGGACTATCAATACCCACTCTCAGCATTCCAGGCCTTCTCCATCTGTTTGACGAGCTTCGACACCAAGCTGGCTTGTGAATAGATTAGAGATAAGAACAGACATGTAGGGTAATAAGGGTAATACGTATTTATATGTTGTGTGTGTGTGTGTGTTGGTGTAATTTGTTGTTGTATTCAGTCGTTTGTTCGCCCTAGTGTGGTGTGGCTTGTCAAAGCTAAGAACTGGCAATTGTCCTGAGCTGCAGGTGCTTGGTACAATTTTTCATGTCTGTAACTCGTATTAGCAAAATGTGCAGATATTACCTCAAGTCTTCCAGGTTCCAATTCCTTGATGGTTTCAGTCTTTGAATATGTTTATTCAATCATTGATAAATCACGTGACCAATAATATGATGCTCTCGACAAAAAGGTTCCAGATCCAACATTTACCAAAATTGCTAAGCACTACCAAAAATGATGTGATATGAATTCATCAATTTATGGTTTTTAGGAAAGACCAGCTACAGTCCATTCACAAATCCACATTTTGGAAATGACACATTTTACACCAGTGACCATATTGTTATGACTTATGAGAAATATGTACAATTATGAATCAACAGTCTTCATACACTCCTGAATAATTTCAAATAATTCCTATAAACTTCTAAAACCTTCCATAAACAGGATATCTTTTACACACATGATCCTATGATCAAGCAACTGTCTAAATACTAAAAACAGATGGCAAAGGAGAACACATGCCTTCAAATCCAATCATTCACAGCCCTGATGGATAACAATTTAAATGAGTTGGTGTCTGCAATATGAAAATGCACAAAAAATATATCTTTTCAATGAACAGGCACATTCATATACCATCAACAAAGTTCATCAGGGAGTTGTTTCTGCTGGGGAGATGAAGGTAATGCAGCATCATTAACCAACAAGTCCAGATCCCTAACCTCACCGAAGATCTCGGTCTTAGTTCTGGTTACAGGAATGTCGGTATCTGAATCTGGTGTGCGATATTTGACACCATTGCTTCCAGACTCCAATTCTTCGTCGCTAACTTCATCTGCCCGGCGCCTTGAGGTCTTCAGAATGTCAAGACCCATTTCTAGATCATCCTCAACCTTGGCCCTTGGACGGTGGGGTGCATCGTCTTCTGGCACATTGGAGTAGCTGGTCTGTGGCTGTGCTACGTCATGATCCTCTTGAACAATAGCTCTTAGATTGATCTTAGAAGGCTTCCTTTTTGTGCACCAGAACTCATGACAGTTGCGCACACAGCCACGGTCATACACATTTGGTTGGCTGCTGTACTTGTACTTGATATTCTCATATGTTGTCTTCAGAAAAAATAAAGCACATATTTTACACAGTAAAATAAAAATGTGGCAATTGAGCAAGCTACTAATATTAGTACGAACTGATGCAGCATTTTCTTAATCTTTCCAACTCAAATTCAGGATAGATTTTCAATGATATTGAGGTGTCATTTTATTTCAATTTGGTAAGTTACACTTAATAACATATCTGGAGTCTATCCATCATTTTTTTATTTGGCGAAAGAGCATTAGACATTATGCCTTGACGTTGACTTGGGAGGGCTAACCTTGTTTGACGCGATAAGATAAGAATGGAAGCCAGTGAGACCGCCGACAAACCAGAAGCAAATGAAACAATATGCCATGACTGCCAATGAAGCTGGAGATTCTTTAATGGCCTTCCACAATGAATGATGGCCCCTACTCATGAGAAGCTTGATGTGCAATCCACACATTGAACATACATAGATACACAGGACTGCCGCCGACGAAACAAAACAGAAGAAGTACCGGTAATTTCTCTGCAAAAGAAAAGAAATGTTAAATAAGCCTAGGCTGTTTTCATTGGAACTGCACTCAGGCTGCCGAATGAAAAAAAATCCATAATGTTTCCTCTTAGAAAACAAAAGAATCAACATAACTGACCTCTCCAATACACTGCCCAACCCAAGGACAGTGATGATCAAAGCGCTCAACACAGTTATCACATTTGGAGCAGTGGGAGCAGCGAGGAGGCCGATATATCATGCAAGTTTCACAGTATTTCACTTTCACAAGCATGCCATTGACCATAACCTCTTTTACTCGAGGAAACTGAAGAGTAGGAGCTGAAGCGTCATGAGAAAACTCTTCCACAGGTGGGTGTGAATTCCTTGGTACAATACCTGGATCTTGAGATGAGGTAAGGAAGAGCAGTAACAGTACCTAACAATCAGGTTTTGCAGAGAAGGATACTATGATTTTGGTGCTACACACATAAAAATAAAGTAGGAAATAAATAGCATCAAAACAAGTTCTGCACTGCTCATATAGAGAATAACTTCTGGAAAACAGATACTTAAAGAACATATTTAGTTGGCAGGAGCATATATGAATATTTATGTAGGACTGTTTAAAGTTCACTCTTCAAACAAAAAAAAGAAAAGAAAAAAGAAGGGAAGTTCCAAGTCAAGGTTCACAAATATGTATTAAGAAATGAAAGGAGTATCACACAAGGTTCCTTTCATAATCATAATGATGTCAAATACAGCTTGTAAAACATATTCACCTGTCTGTCTGATAGCTCAATTTCACTTAAATACATTCAGCTTTTTTAAAAGAAAAATGAACCTGTTAGAAAGTGTTGAACGATTTCAGGATTGCAGTTTTGTTCAACATAGTATGCTATTTTAGTCACATTAGCAAAAATTCTCCAGCTGAAAGTGTTGGGTGCAAAAATAGGAAATGTTATGCAAGCACCTCTGTGTAACTAGGAAGTAAATAGGCAAAGAATGTTTACTCACACAAATCGTAAGGCCTATGGTGACAGCAAGAATTGCATATCCTGCATTATATGCAGGAAATATGTGTATGAGATGCCTGGCCACAAAGACGCAGAAGACAGCAACAGGGATGGCGATTAGAGAGAAAGATATCAGAGTGGCCTTGGCATCTGGTCCAAAGATCAACCTTCCACCACACAAGATTATCTGAACACAGAGAAATGAATTACTGAAAATCTGATAGCTTAACAGAAGCTACTGAGCGGTAGAAACAAGCATACTTAAATTTGCAAGCCAAGCTGTTAAAGTCTGAATATGAAAGCCTTGGTTATAGCATCTTAACTAGTCGACGCATGAAAAGGCCTTCCATGGTAGTCTGTACTCTGATGGAAAAGGAATGCTGAAACCTCTCGTTTGTAAAAAGAAATTATCAAATGGAGTAGATGCAGTGTTGCACAGCAAAGTGTTGGGGATTGTCGTGTGAGAATTTAATTTGTTGGGATTAGGTAGCACTAAGTAAGAGGCACACCACAATGGTGAGGCTTTGAACCTGACAACAGACATATAGCATGTTATACAACACAGACAGGTTACGATGGCTGCCAAGGTGCATCCAAATGGAGCGTGGATAGTTTATTCACTGGTGTCGGCAACACTGTGATGAGATAAACAAATCGAAACTGGAATGGGTCAATTAACTATCTAGTCTAGACAGACAATGTGCAATATAAAGATCCAACAGCCCTTAATAATCTTATCCACCAAAGAAGCCCCTCTCCCCTTGAGCGCCGGAGCAGGATAGAAGAAAAGAAATCGCATGGTCATGGGAAAGTGTTAGGCCTGATGCAAGCGAGCAGGCAATCGAATCCAAACCCAAGAAAGGCGCGACCTTTAAGTGTAGTGACTGGGGACGGGGAGAGCGGGGGATGTAATGAATCCGACTCACGTTGTTGCCTCTCCAGGCTTGGTACACCCGGCGCTGCTTGTGCTTGGCCATGACCATGGCCGGCCGGCGGCGGCGGCGGCGCTCTTCCTCCAGTCCCGGTTTCCCTTTCTTGTTTGGATCGACAGGATGTCCTCCTCTCCTGAGTCTCCTCTCCTCTTCTAGAGGAAGGACATCAATCACATCAGCAGGGTGGATTGGATTGGAAGGAGGATGGTTGATGCCTCTCGCGTCGCATCACGGCTGCGCTGTTGGTGGGGTTTTTCTACTACTGGCAGGCAGTAGAAGCAATCAATGAATATGGAAATGGCAACACCAATATGGCATGGCAACCCCAACGAGACTACTGACTAGGGAAACAAAGATGCTTCTCTGGATTCGATTTCTCGGGGAAGAAGGGGAGCGAGCTCTCTCTTCTCTTCCTCCAACCCAAACAGGAGGACAAGAGGAGAGAGAACCCAAGGTATCGTATTCGATTCCCTTTCCTATCCTCCCTCCCTCCTGTGTTTCTTGAGCCAGCCATCATTTTCCTTTTTCTATCTGTACTATAAATAAATATATATGTTATAGTAATAACAAGTAGCAACGCACAAAATCAATCAATAATTCGTGCTGTTTCGTATAATTACAGTGGGGCCTTAGTTACTGTATAGAACAAAAGATATTCGAATATTCGGGTGTTCTTCAGCTTGCAAGAATGGTGAATGGATCACTTGAGTTATTGTTTGTGGCTGACGTGTTTTTCTGTCCTAGCTACCGTCCGTGGACCATGCATTGCATTTACTTGTCTGGGTTGCAATTTATTGTAGAAGTTCAAATTTCAAATCCATGAGTTTGGAAAAAAAAGATTGTTTGTACAAAGGAGTAACTCCACACTCCGAATATGGATTCTTATCATCGCCTAACTTATCAGCCACAAACCAGCGAAACTCTTCTCAC